>CM077310.1:109711377-111117627 GCA_039655065.1 Glossophaga mutica | reverse complement strand
AGTGGGAAGTGTGAGAAGGTGGTATCTTGCTTCCTAGCAACAGCACTCGGGGAAAAATAGGCTTATTTGTCAAGTGACCCCAAAGCAGGAAATCAGGGGGCTCCAGGGAACAGCATAGGGAAGGTGCAAAACATAAGTTAACATTTACCTTTCCAAAATGGAATATTCAGTGTCCTCTCTAAACAGGATGCCGAAACTGAAAAGAAGTGGAAAGAGCAAATTTCTCCCACTTCTGGGAAGAAGGAGGGCCAGTCTGTGTGTCCAATTCACTCACGGATGGTTACATTTGTGAAATAATCATAAAGTATTTAGAAAGGTGAAATGAAAAAAGACATTACAAAATACAAAACCAAATTTTAAAATAAGTCAACCAACATAATATCTTTCTGATCAACTTGCCTAAATGTGTCTGAACACTTACCCTGCATTTCTGTCCAGATCGAGCCAGGAACGGCGCACAGCGCGAGGGAGCGAAGGGACCGCAACATTTGAAAATAGCTCTGCCTTAGAGCTGGGGTTTGAGCTGAGCTTCTTAAAGTTTCTGCAGACCAGAATCACCTGGAGGTCTGTTAAATGCAAATCCCTGAGCCCTGTGCGCAGAGTCGGATTTCGTAAACCTGGGCTAGCGGTGGGTAATTAGCAAGTCCTAAGAAACTCACAGGTGTTGCCAGTGTAGGAGCAGCAGTGCTAGAGAAGACTTGAGGTGCTATATGGTATTACTGTTTAACACTCCCACTGTGGGCGTCCACTGTACCCCAGCATAAAAGTTCTGAGCTAGGAGACAGTAAGGCTACTCAGGAGGAGAGGCAGGAAGCTACTAAGGCTTTACTTCCTCCAGTAGTTCTTCGTCATTTCAACACAAAAGGTAAATGTCATAGTTGAGACCGCAAAATTCTTCACGATCTACACCATTCCCTCAATTTTACAGGCTTGTTTTTTTCTGCACTCCTGATCAACGGGCACGTGGGCTCCAGCTGCAAGGACTTGTGGGTAGGTGGATCCTGCCAGGGCGAGATTCCCGGGGTCTGGTGTCCGCGCGCCCTCCTCCGAGGTGCCTGGAGGGCGTCTCCTCCCCACACCTCCACTCCTCTCCTTTCCGCTTACTCATTTCTTCAACAAGTGTTTATGGCTCCCTGATAGGCTTTTTATATAAGGTTTAAGTAAGATAATGCATCTAAAGGGCCTAGTAGGGAAAAGGGCGCAGGACAAACACGCGTGATGTGATGAGGGGGACGTTGACGATGATGATGGCCAGGAGAAGAGGCCATATGCAGACTTCAGCAGGTCACCGCAATGAGACTGAGGTTTCACGGTAGGAATTCTTTTTCACGTCGCTCCCATTATAGTGAGTTCTCTAAGATGCAGAGTGCCTTAATAAATGTCTGCTGGCAGGATCATAGGGACCTGAAGGACTCCTGACGCACGACTGTACCTCACCCTATTTTTTCACGACGCCATGTTATATTCTTTAAAATTTCCCTTTTTTTCCAGCCTCCCTATTACAGAGTTAAAGTACAAGAAAAAACTCCCTTTCTGTCAGTTTAAACACTCCTTGGGAACAGTAATTAATTTATTTGCAGTTTAGATGATTTCAGACTTCGCAAGTGGCTCGGGAGCCCTGGTTCAGGGCGCTCGCCTTGCAGCCGCGAGCAGCACAGCGGCCGGATCCGGACGCGTCTCAACTTCTCACTCCAGGCCGCAGTCCTCCGGGCTGCCCCCACTCGGAGACCCAGCAGGAAAGGGGACCAGGGCCTGGCTGTTCCTGCCTAATTCAGGGTTCCTCTAAGGAGGGGTTTCCTCTCTAGAGCCCCGCCTGAACTGGCCGGGACTTTGCGATCTGCGTGGGGGTCTGAGGCCCCTGGTCCCCAGCCTGGACCCTTCGCCACTGCTTTTCACAGGTGTCATGCTGTCTGAAGGCTGGCTCCGCCCAATCCCGCGTCTCTCACCCCTCGTCTTTCCCAGGTGTCACTTATTCCCTCCGTGCAAGCATACCTTGTTTTTTTTTGTTTTTGTTTTTGTTTTTTGTTTGTTTTTTTTTTTTACAAATTGAAGGCAAGCCCCTCCACTAACAGAAAAGATTACGGCTCTCTTTATGCGATACTCACTATGTTGTGGTGGTTGGAACGGAACCGACCATATCTCTCAGAGATGCCTGGACTTGCAACTTAATCTCAGCGTTTTCTTCCCCATGGCATAGGAGCATGAAAACATGAAATGATGCTTTTGGCTCCTCAGTAGGATATTAAGCATCGCATCAAACTGGGGTCTAACTAAGAAAAAATTTGAACAAGACATAAGGAGACCTGCTGAGCACTTCCCGCATTTATCTGAGATTAGGCACAGTGACTAGTAATAGCATCTCCCACCTGCTGAAAGCCACTCCACGCGTTACCTCTCGGTGCGTTTCTATCACTGCTGCCACTGGAACTCCTCTGTTTCTATGTTAATTTTTCCCCATTGGGTAGGTTTCTGATGCTTTCAACCTGCAGGACCGATAGCCACGATCACTTTTCATCTCGCTTGTATTCAGAGAAGCAGCACAGCCTCTGTTGGTGTGTGAAGGGCATTTTAGGGGCTTCTCGATTATTTAACAGCTGGTAGCAGCAAGAAAGAGCCACATCATTTTGATATACAGACAAAAGCTGTAGCCATGTCAACTAGGAAAAGATCATTTTATTCAAACACCTACTAATAAATTATGAGGAAAGTTTGTGCTTAATCAGTGGTTCTTAGTGTCTTTTTGAGTCTCAGATGACTGAGTAAGGCACAAAAGCTATGGGTTCAATCCCTAAATAAAAGAAGCACTACTACCTATTAGCATGAAGAGCTTAGGATATTTGTTCTACTATCATCCTAGCACTTTAATCAGAGTTTTGCTACTAATCATGAGTACATACTAGGTAATATTTTGCTATATTGCTAATATTTGCAAATATATTGCTATATTTGCTAATGTTTTTCACTCACGGTCATTAGTTTTTAATTAATGTCAACTTGGCAGTTTATGGAACAGTCCCTCAGGTGCTAGCTGCAATGATTTCCCTCCATGATATCAAGAAGGCATCCACTGTTTAAATAGAAACCAAAATTCTGTCCCTTCCCTAACTTTTGCAGGACCTGGGCTTCATGCTGCTCTGCTTGCGTCATACCTACATTGACGGATCCATTCCCTGTGATCTAGTACAATCACTGATGTGCTTCTCTGTGCAGAGGTTCAAAGATTTGTGCCACAGTTTTAATATTCGGAGGCATTCACAGGCTCCTTGGGAGAAGCTGATGAAAGCTACAGACCCTTTAAAAATGTGCATCACATATTCACACGAAATTTTGTACATAAGGTCAGGAGGTCTGTAGAGCCCATCCTTGGCCATCAGAGTCTGTGAACCCTAATTTTGAGGATTTTGCTCAAGATTATGGAAATAATTGCTTTTATCCTATGGCATTCAGCTAATAGAATCAGAGGCAGAAGGCGAGCACCTGGGAGCAGTTAAAAGTGCCCTGAAGGCACAGTCACCAATTCTGACTTCCTGATTGATGAGTGAGTGTTCAGACGTTTACCTGGGGGGTGGGGGGCAAGCCTCCAGTTTCTCTTCTCAAATGTAAAAGAACAGAAGCAAACTTACTAAGTGTGGCTCTCAAGACAAGTTACAGAATTGCGATTATGGCAACGGAACAGTCCTTTAGGCCATACCCTCTCTCGACTGAGGAGGTAGGACCTAATGTATCTTAGTTGCAGCAATGACCATTTTAAGTGTGGCACTGTTTCTATGAAGGGGCTTTCCTGTTATTTGTATGGATAAAATCATGTCAGAGATTTGCTTCCAAATAATTCAAGGTGGAGGTACATAGAGATGAAACAAAATTGGTCATGAGTATATAATTACTGAAGTTAAGTGATGAGTTTTGTACATTATTTTCCCTATTAATGCACATGCTTGACGTTTTGTAATAGCAAATTAAAAAGACAGGAAGAAACCAGTCTGTGGCCTGTTAGGAACTGGCTGCATGGCAGGAGGTGAGTGGTGGGTGTGGGGGTGAAGCTTCCCTTACATTACTGCCTGAGCTCTGCCTCCTGTCCCCCGCAACCCCCATCCATGGAAAAATTGTCTTCCATGAAACCAGTCCCAGGGGTCAAAAAGGTTGGGGGCTGCTGGTCCACACCACCGCCATGTCTCTTTGGTTCCCCTCTTCCTCTCAAAAGACCACCCTCCACGGTTTTTTATTCATTTAAGGAAGTAATGAAAAATAATTGCAGACTGGTACATCAGCATTAACTCTGGGTGAAAGCATAGCATACGTTACCATTGGTGCACGGGCTTCCCGCCCCCCCCGCTTTAGGGCTGACCAATGAGACGGGACTTTCAAGGTACATCCATAGGAAGCAACTTGCTCTCTGCTCTCAGCTTCTTGCGCTGCCCACATTCTCCCCTGTCTTCTAGACCCAGGCAGCCCAGGCAATTAAGAACACATACACGAACTGTGGCTGGGTACTCAGTTGGTCACAGTGTCATCCCAGTACGCCAAGGTTGTGGGTTTGACCCGTGGTCAGGGCACATACAAGAATCAACCAATGAATGTGTAAGTGGAACAACAAATCTCTTTCTCTCTCCATCCCCCTCCTTTTCTCTAAAATCAATAAAACATTAAAAAAATTTTTTTAAAGAACATAAATGCCAGTGGATTACCAGTGATCACACACCATGTCATTAACTTGAGCCTTAGTTTCTTCACCTTTAAAATGAAAGAAGTTGCAGGCCAATCTACCCACCAGAACTTTTTTAAACCATAAATTAAACAGCTAAACAAGGCAGTGAATTCGACAGCTATTTGTCAGCGGTAAAGGCATTTGTTTAAAAATGTGTTTGCCGAAGTGTTTCCCCACGGGGTCTCTGGGAACACAGTGGTCCCAGCAGCCAAGCGGCCGGATCCAAAATAGCTCCACTTCACTCTGTTCTTGTCTATGGGGGTCTGAGAATTTCCATAGAAAAGGGGGTGCTGTTGCTAACATATTGAAAAGTACTGGTTTCAATTAGTATGTTAAAGATAAGGTGAAAAGCTGGTACCTACTGCCAAATGAATACCAGTTATGAGATAAAATATCCCTGGATCATAAGCCTCGTCAATAAAAAATATGATTTGATTTGCAATATATATATCTATATATGTGAGTATATGTACATACATTTATATGTACGATAAATTTACATATATAGGAGAGATATAACTGTATACCCACATGTATTTGCTAGATAGATAAATTAAGTTCACCACAAATTCTGAGGAATGCCTCTATGAAAGGAAGCAGAGTGGACTAGAGTTTCTCAGGAGAGGGCGAGCTATGCAAGCAGCAATGAAAACAGAAAAATAATCAGATGACCTGGTTTGAATCTTGACTCTGACCTTTGGCACAAGGACGACTGAACAAACTTTTACGTGCCTGTGCCCAGTTTCCTCAACTGGGAGCTACTGGAAACTTGCCTTATCGTGAAAATTAAATGAAAAATTTACATGCCTAGCATTCTCATAAGCGACCGTAAAGGATCACCGCTAGGATAACTTTGCTTCCCCTGAGAAACTACTCTATTTCATTTTTTTGAATAATGAGAATTAGGTAGCCATTTATGTCTTCCGTTTTGCTTCACCCTCTGGAAAATTCAGAGCCCATTTGGAAGCCCTGCGGTAATGACTAGGTTGACCCCTACTGTCTGCAAATTTGTATTCTTCGTTTCGCTACAGTTGAATTTCTACCTTTATTTGGATTTTCCTTGACCTCAATTTTCAATTTCATTTCCTTTTTAACATGGGCTCTCACCCCAGGTGTTTCCAACCCTTTACGGAGCAAAGCAGTGCAGGCAGAGAGGAAGAGGAAGGAGGAGAGCTGGAGAGAATGAATCTAACATTTTCCCTCCATGTTTGGCTCAGGACGCATTTGTAAAAAGAAAAATATGGTATGATTGATCCGCTTGTCTGTAGCTTCTGGGAACTACTGCACACAGGAACTGATAGCTCTTTATATCTGTAAGCATCTTTTGTTTCCTGAGATGCTGTGCCCACTATATGGGTGTGTCACTGGTAACACCGTCCATTATGGGAAGTCTTTTTTGGTATTTTCTGGAAGGTACCGGTGAGGACTGAGAAGAGCATAGTCTTCCTCCTTTTCTCTCTCTCCTATCACAGTTTGGTTTATTAAATAGAATACGCTAGACGCAGAGGAGTCCAACCCGAGGCCAGCACGGGCAGCATGCGGCTCAGGATGGCTATAAATGCAGCACAACACAAAACTGTAAATTTACTTAAAACATTATGAGATTTTTTGTGATTATACGTCATGATATATTTCATGTGTGGCCCGAGACAACTCTTCTGCTTCCAGTGTGGCCCAGAGATGCCAAAAGGTTGGACACCCCTGCCTAGGGCCTTGCTGTAACAGCCAGTCTTTGCTAGGAGCCACATGACTTATTTATGTACCTAGAGATATTCCTGTACAACACCTCTATTCCATAGATGGACAGATAAATAGTAAGTGATAGCTGAAGGAAAAATCGTCTAGACCTCAGAGGAATCTAATAATTCAAACTTACCACAGACAGCCTGAAGATAGTTAACAGAGATAGTATTGATTGTATCAAGATTTAGTGCTGTGAGAAAAAAAATCTCATAAAAAACACAGCGTTTTGCTACCACAAGGGTTTGAGAGAGGGGTAATTAAAATGCAAGAACCAGCAGTCTTGTTCACATACAATTTTACGAGTATTTTCAGGAATAAGACCATTGTCTCCTAAGAATAGTTGTTTGGTAACGAATCTAGCTTCTGGAAAACCAAAGAACCATTTTTCTTCGTTAAACAAAACAAAAAGCCTTGTGACCTCAGACAGCAATCTGCTCCAGGTTTATCCCTCTCGTTTCCATGGTCCAGCCGCAACCGTGTTCCTGTGAAGACATCAGTGTCCATGCCTTGTGACAGGCTGACCAACGGGGGCTTTGGCATCTCTGTAGACAAACCATTCTTCCACAGAAACGCAGGATATCACTTTGGGGTGGGAGGGGAGTAATTATAAATAGATACCACACATTTCTGTCCCTTTGCTTATTTCTCCTCTTACCCTATTTTTCTTTTTTCTTTTTTTTTATTGACATAGCTACCTTTTCACCAAAGTTTCAACTATTGCCTTTATGCTATGGCTTCCACATTTACAGCTTTATCCCTGATTGTTTTTTCTTTTGAGCCCCACAGCCATGACTTTAAGCTATGCAGAGAATACTTCACTGGGGTGTCCTGACAGCATGCCAAATTTAATTCGTTAGAAGATAAACTCCTCCTCATTCCCTAACTACTGCATTAGGTAATCGATGTTCAGAAATGGTCCTTCATCTCCTGCCTGTTTGCTGTCAGAGAATCCACACCGCTGTCCTGCAGACTTGAATGCAGGGAAGGTGCCGAGGGGATGGGCAGAAAAGGCCAAAGCAGTAGGTCCACACCCTCCATCTCCCAGATGGTTGCTCTCACTCCTTCTCTGCGCTCGTGGAGACTTCTGCACATGCCTCTGCCACGGACCGTAGCTCAGTGTTGTGTGATTATCTGACTCATGTCTCTCTCTCTGAGGTCTGAGCTCCAAGGGTAGAGAAAATGTCCCGCTGTCTCAATGTACCCAGTTTCTTAGAGTACATTTCTGAACAAACTCTTAATTCATTTTGAAAATATTTATTGCACACCTGCTCTGCACTAGATGCTGGAGATATCATTGCAAAGATGACAGACTTTGCCTCCCTCACCCGCCTCCCCACTGCAAGCAGCTGGGAACATAGACCCGAAGGGCAAAACGCTGTTATAGTGCTGTTTCAGGTGCTAGAGAACGCATGGGAAGGTATCTGATCTCTGGGAAGAAAGTGTAGAAAACGCAGCTGGGACTAGGGTGAAGCGAGCTGGCTGGTTAGGCAACAAAATTTGAAACCACACACACACAAACACACACACACACCCATGACTGCATGTAAAAACTGAATAAGAATTGTGTATTATATCAGTGTCTGTTTCTTATTTTGATATTGTGCCGCAGTTATATGAGTCCATTGGAGGAGGCCGAGTGAAGGGTTCAGGGGTTTTGTACTGTATTTGTAGCTTCCTACAATTATTTCAAAATAACCAGTATTTCAAAAGCACTCAAAGGATGATATTTTTAAAAATCCAGCAGCATCACAAATGATAAGATTTTGAAGGCTCAGGCTCAGATTACACCTCCAGCTTCATTTCTTGCCACTCAGGTGATTGGTTGTAAGTTGGCTAATGAACCCTAATTCATTTTATCCTGTCGTTTCATTAGTTTAAAGCTCTATAAATATTGTCTTTATTGATGAGAATAAGGGAATAAAAATAAGTAATGTGACATATATTCTTGGTTTCTGTATTAGTTAGCTATTGCTGCATAACAAATCATCTGAAACTCAGAGTCTTATAAGTAACAAACATTTATTGTTGCACACGAGACAGTACATCAAGTGGGCTCACTTAGGCATTTGTGGTCGGCCGTGGGTCGGCCTCTGGTGTCAGCGGTTTTCAAATGGCCTTAGCTAAAGCAACTCGGCTTTCCCACATGGCATCTAATCCTTTGCCAGACCACTCTAACAGCTGTGGGAGGGTTGCAATAGAAGCAGGAAGTGCTCAAGGCTTAAACTTAGATTGGTCCACAGTCACTTTCATCATATTGTATTGGCCGAAGCATGTCATAAGGCCAATCCATATTTAAGAGGTGGAAGAATTTGCATCCTCTTCTGATAGCAGGAGCCACAAAATCACAGTGCAAAAGGTACAGACGCAAGGTAAAACATTGGGGCAACAAACTAACCTACTAAAATCCCCCAATATAAACTATCAAAACATGAATAATGCATTTCCCATTCGAGGATAAAATGCTAAGATTCCGGGTGAGATGGCTGACATGTTATAATCTAAATTCAGTATCTTAAAAGACTGCATTATATAGAACAATAAAAAATTACCATCTTTTAAAGACAAATCAATCATTCTCCTTAATTCCTCTAAGGTTATATATTTGGCAAGTCTTTAAAAATATGCTTCTTTCTTCAGCCCCTTTCTCCAGGCTTAATTTCCTTTTTATTTTTGTTCATTTTGTCTTTCTTTTTAAGTTTAAGTACAGTTGGTATACAATATTATATTACTTTCAGTTGTATAATATAGTGATTTGACATTTATATATCTTACAATGTGGTCACCACACTAATTCTAGTAATCAATTGTCACCATGCAAACTTATCACAGTATTATTTACTGTATTCTCTTTTACCTTTTTCCCCATCACCCCGTCCATTGTTTTTTCAAATATACTTTCTGCCCTTTCTCTCTCTTCTCCTTTGGAATCCCTACATGTAAATGTTAGTGCTTGATGTTATCCCAGAGGTCTCCTATACATTCTTCATTTCTTAAAATTCTTTCTTTTATTTTTCTCTTTTGATTGGATGATTTCCACTATTCTGTCTCCCAGGCCTCCAACCCAGGATAGTTTCATGTTAACTGTCCTGCTGTCGAGTCCTTCTAATGTAGTCTTCATTTCAGCTATTGCATTCTTCACTGGTGGTTTGCATACTTTCTCTCTGTTGAAGTGCTCTCTGAGTTTCTTTATCCTACTCTTAAGTTTGTTGATCATTCTCATGGCTATTTCCTTGAATTCTATATTAGGCAAATTGCTCATCTCTGTTTCATTCAGTTTTTCTCCATGGTTTTTTCTCGTTCTTTCATTCGGGGCATATGCATCTGTCTTCCCATTTTGTTTGACTTTCTGTGTTTGTTCCTATGAGTCAGATGAAACAGCTATCCCTCACAATCTTGAAAAAGTGGCCTCTGTGCAGACTGTATGCTGGATGATTTTTGGCAGGCCAGTTGTAATCAGGATAGGCACATGCGGTGCCTGGTGGGTTGCCCGGTCAGAGGACAGGGTTCTGGGCAGGGCAGCCTGGTATGCCCTTGCTTCCTTGCCCTTCTGATTCGGGTAATGCTGTGCCACATGCATGCGGTATGTCTGTTGCCAGAGCTGGGTCTGGGTGGGGATCCTCTGAATGCCTGCCTCAAAATGCCCTTCTAGCTCTGCACCTTCTCCAGGTGGGGCCACTCTGCGTGCATACACCACCCCATTTTGCTACCTCGAAACCATTTCCAGGTGGAGCAGCCCTGCATGTAGGAAGCAACGCTCTGCTATCTCTCTTCGCTTTCTCTGGATATGGCAGCCCTGCCTGTGGGCACCTCAGCGTCTTGCTAGCTCTGCACTTTCTCCAGGCAGGGGAATATTGTATGTACATGCATCCCTGTGGGAGCACACATCAGCATCCTGCTGTACCAGTTGCATCAATCTCTAGGTAGAGGAGGCCCTTGGATGCACACTATTGAGCTCTTCTGTTCTGCTGGATCTAGCCCCTGGAGGGGTGGTTGGAGACACACTTTAGCATCCTTGCAGTTTGGCCAGAGAACCTGGAGAGAGCTCCTGCCCACTATTCAAGTGCAGGGAAATACAAACAATTGCATTTACTGGTTCCACCAGTTTTGTTTCACTTCTTCATCTTCCAGAGAACTCTCACAGTTCCCCAACCTTCCCTCTGTGAGATCTCCCTTGTTTGCTGTGTAGGAGCTGTTCAGTGGGCTCCCAGCTGACTCTCAGGAGGGAATGCTCTCTATATAGGCATTCTGGGGAGAGAGTGAGCTCAGTATCCTCCTACACCACCATTCTGAACCTGCCTCCAGATGCTGGCAGCTCCTTAGCAGATTTGTGTTTTCTGGTTTTCACAATTTCTACTGTTATAATTGCCCTCGTGTTGAACACTAAATGCAGACAAATAAATTACTTGCTTAATATCAACTGTCTTGAAAAATGGAAATTGACTACTTACTTTTTCATTAAACATGTACTTTTTATCTCACTGCTGTTGAGAGGTTTATTGAAAACTGAAAAAATTAGTACCAAGCAATAAAATAAATAAATAGTTATAGATACACACTGTCTGATAAATGACAAAAATACTTTCACGAGAACATTAGACCACTCTCTCTAAACTCTAAGGCAGAATTGCACAGCTTCTATTTTAAGCCCACACTTTTTTGTATCACCTAACCTAAAATATTTCATATTTCCCAAAGGCCCCACCAATTGGAGGCTTGGTAGTTTGGCATAATTGGCTGATACAAGATTGTCTCACATGATACCAGAAGGAGTTAGGCATTATCACCAAACTCTCTTGACATAAGAAGGTTACTTATATTTGAAAGGGTCCTGGTAATGAAGGAGTAGCTTCCAATGCAATAACCTCTGCCATCTGAGACATAGAAGATGGCTATGTGTGAACCAGGAAGCAGGCCCTCAGCAGATAATCTGCTGGCACCTTGATCTTGAACTGCGCAGACCTGAGAACTATGAGAATAGAACTATGAGAATAGGGTTAAGCCACTCAGTCCATAGTATTTTTGTATAGCAGCCTGAATGGACTAAAGCATCCTCCTAATGGTAATGATTATACACTTTAGACAAGTTTAAAGACATCAACTACAACAACTACTACTTGAAGGCCACTGGAAAGTAAAAGCAAGAAGAAATTGGAGATTATATAACTTTGGAGAAGAAAAAAAAAAAACCCACACTGAACAAGATCCACTTAACCCCTAACTCACACGATACACAAAATTAACTCAAGATGAATTACAGCCCTAAATATAGAAACTATAAAATTTCTAGAAGAAAACATAGGAGATTATATTCATGAACTTGAGGGCAGACAAAGATTTCTTAGACAGGACTCTTAAGAGGGAAACACTTACAAATTGTACTTAATCAATTGAAAGACAAGTTATTACAGCCTGGGAGAAAATATTTGTAGTACATATACCTGACAAAATACTTGTCTCCAGAATATACAAATGACTCTTACAAATTCAAATAAGATAATTTCACATAGGTATACTTGATTTAGGAGCTTATTATTAAAAGTATTAAGTTCACTATTGAGAGGACTGAAAGTTTACTTTTTCTTTTGTCCTATTCATGGTAGTCTACAAGGTCACTCTGTTAGGTACAGATATTTGAATCATTAAATTTCTAACTCACCCAACCAGTCAATCTCTGACATAAATGTGCTTTCACGAGGCCTCCTAGAATGACTCTAAGCTAAGATGAGAATAGTTCTGCTGCCAATGCTTTCCCTGAGTTGCAGTAGCTCTTACTGTTGATTCCTAGAGTGAAAGTTCCTAGAATTTATGTGTGGGGTCCGCATTAAGTCATAGTTTGTATCAAATGGCATGATAATGGTTTTTACCAGGCAAAGGGGCAGTGGAGTGTTTATATGGCCCTTTATGGACAGTGACATATTCACTGACCACATCAGTTATAGTAAACAGTTGGAGATGTAAATGAATCGATACCTCAGGGAAGCCCACCCGACTAAACATTTCTGTCAGCCTCCTGGTCTGACATCCCCACTGATATGAAGAATTCAAGATTCATGCAGAGCAGAGTTGAGGGTCAGTCTGAAGACCCTGGACCCAGCCTGAAACAGCCTAGGAAGCCATGAACAAAGCATGAGGAGAAAGTGACAGGAGACAGGTTAGAATGACTGTTTTAGGCAAGAACGTAACGGGGAAGGCGTGGAACAGTGTGAAGAGGAAACACAGATAATGCAAGGCTATTACTACATTTGGTCCTCCCTATATGTCTAATTTTCAAAAAGAGCAAAATCAAAACCCCAACTTTACAAACTTGAGATTAGGCATTTTGGATTGGAAAAAAATGCATCTAGTAAGCATTGATCACAGCTACATTCCACAAATTGCTCATTTTCTAAAACTTCTTTACAGTGATAAATACTCCAAATTATTCAAAATTTGGATCGACTTCTTTTAATGTTACATGTCACTGCTATTAAAAGTAATTCTAGCATGTTCTAGTGTTGTCAGATAAAATCTGAATTTCCCATGAACAACAAATAATTGTAAAGATATAAGTACGACCCATGCTGAAAAATATCCATATGAAATAAGGGATATTATCAATTTAGAGATAGCAGACAGGAAAATAAGTCATTGTGTGTCTGCCCTGGAACCACAAATTTCAGCTGCCACAGATCAGCCTTAATTCTGATTTCAAACAAACATGAATAGCCTTGCAGTCTATTCACTATGTCCCATATAATATTTGGAATAGGCTTAGACTAAAAATTATTTGTGGTTTATCTGAAATTTGAATTAAACTGGATTCCTGTACTTTTATTTGCTAATCTTGCGATCCTATCAAATCTGTTCAGTATAATTTCTATAAAATTAACCTTTGTTTTTAAAAAAATTATGTTGGGACTTAGGTCAAAATAGGAGCATAGATAAACATGGCTCACCTCCTCACACATCACGTTATAACTACAACTAAATTATAGAACAGTCATCACTCAGAATTGTCAGAAATTGAGTTGATATAAAGAACACGTGGACAAAAACAAGGGGGGCTGGAAATAGGGGAGGGAGGTGGGGATGGTTGGTATGGTGGGGAGGGGTGGGGGAAAGGCAGAAAACTGTCCTTGAACAACAATAAAATTCAAAAGT
Source organism: Glossophaga mutica (assembly GCA_039655065.1). NCBI lineage: Eukaryota > Metazoa > Chordata > Mammalia > Chiroptera > Phyllostomidae > Glossophaga > Glossophaga mutica. The sequence goes on along the minus strand of CM077310.1, from coordinate 111,104,039 downwards.
ATTTAAATAAATAAATAAATAAATAAGGAAATTGAGTTGAATGGAAGTCTAACAACTACAGAATTAAAGAAACCACATCCATCCAGACTGGTAGGAGTAGCACAGACACGGAACAAGCAGGTCCTACATCCGCATGTGGTGGATAAAAATTCGGGAGGGATATCTCCAGAGTGAGTAGTCCCGCGGGCCCACACCAGGTCCTCCATCCCAGGGTTCCAGTGCCAGGAAGATAAGTCCCCATAACTTCTGGCTGCAAAAACCAATGGGGATTGAGTCAGTAGAAGGAAATTCTGGAGTCCCAAATAGTTCCTCTTAAAGATCCCACACAAGGACTTTCTCAGGCTCACTCCTGAGTTTCAGCACTGCAGTAGCAACTTGAAAGGCACCAGTGGCATACAGGGAGTAACTGAAGTGTCTGGCATCAAGGTGAGAGCTGGGGACAGAATTCTCCCAGACAGAAAGTCAGAAAGAGGCCATTGTCCCTTTTCTGAGCCCTCCCCCCACAGAGCCACAGAGCCAGCAGGTAGGTGACATATCTGAGACACTGTCAACCTGGCTAACTCTGTTTTCCCCATCCTGAAGATCCCCTGACATTCAGTCCCATCCAACTTACAGCTGTGAACAATGACTTTTCCATTATGAGTGACTGGTCTTTGCTCATGCTTAACAACTTCCTAAATCTTTCCAAACAAGCAACAACCTAGGCTGGCATCATTGAGCTTCTAGCCCCTCACCTCTTGCTAAGTGGCTCCAAGCATGGCACTAGCAGCAACCAGCCTAGATTCACAGCTTGGCTTTGCCTGGGAATCTCCAAGCCCAGCACAAGTAGCAGCCATCTCAGATTGTTTTATAGCTCAGGCAGAGTGGCCCCAGGCAAAACACAGGCAGGACTGAGCTTGGCCTGCACCACCTAGGAAACCCCAGGACTTGTACCCCCAGTGAATAGCTACAGATCATGTTGGAGCATCACCACCCTACCCACACATAACTGATCCTCCACAGGGGGGCAGAGGTTGGTGGTTAATAGTCATAGCCAATCCTTGCAACTGACTGACTTGGGTGAATTCTTCCCACTGTCCAGCCAACAGCAACCAAGGCTCAACTATAAGAGGAGGGTGTATTCAGCCCACATGAAGGGTGTACCTCAAGTCCCCAGCTTGGGTTATAGGGGAGGCTGTGCCACTGTACCCCACAGGACACCTAACGCATTAGGTATGTTACCATGCTACCAAAACAGGGAGTTATAGCAGCTTTGCTTATTACATAGAAACAAACACAGGGAAGCTGCTAAAATGAGGAGACAAAGCAAGATGGCCTAAATGAAAGAGCAGATCAAAACTCCAGAAAAAGAGCTGAACAAAATGGAGATAAGCGAACCATCAGATGCAGAGTTCAAAACACTTGTTATAAGGATGCTCAAGGAACTTAGTGAGGACCTCAGCAGCATTGAAAAGATCCAGTAAGAAATGAAGAATACCTTAATTGAAATAAAGAACAATTTACAGGGAAACAAGAGTAGAGTGGGTGAAGCCAAGAATCAAATCAATGATTTGGAACATAAGGAAGCAAAAAACAACTGATCAGAACAATAAGAGAAAAAAGAATAAAAAAAAAAAAATGAGGATAGTATAAGGAGCCTCTGGCACAACTTCAAGTGTTTCAACATTCACATCATAGAAGTGCCAGAAGAAGAGAAAGAGGAAGAAACTGGAAATCTATTAAAGAACACTTCCCTAATTTGGCAAAGGAAATAGGCATGCAAGTTCAGGAAGCCCAGGGGGTCCCAAACAAGATGGATGCAAAAAGGCCCACTCTAACACGTAATAATGAAAATACCAAAGTTTAAAGATAAGAGAGAATCTTAAAAGCAGCAAGAGAAAAATAGTTAGTTACCTATAGAGGAGTTCCCATAAGACTGTCAGCTAATTTCTCAAAAATACTTTGTCGGCAAGAAGGGAATGACAAGAAATATCCATGAAAAGTAGGGACCTACAGCCAAGATTGCTCTGCCCAGCAAAGCTATCATTTAGAATCAAAGGGCAGATAAAGTGCTTCCCAGAAAAGGAGAAACTAAAGGAGCTCATCATCACCAAACCATTATTATATGAAATACTAAAGGGACTTATTTAAGAAAAAAATCAAAACTATGAACAATAAAATGGCAATAATACATATTTATCAACAATTGAATCTAATAAACAAACTAAGCAAACAAGAAGAACAGAGGCAGAATCATTGATACGGAGAGTGTTTGATGGTTGCCAGATGGGAGAGGATTGTGGGGGAATGGGTGAAGAGGTGAGGGGATTAAGAAGTACAAATGGGTAGTTACAGAACAGCTATCAGGATGTAAAATACAATATAGGAAATGGAATAGCCAAAGCACTTATATGCATGACCCATGGACATGAACAATGGTGTGGTGCCTGTCTGACAGGTTGGGGGTGCTGGGTGGTGGAGGCAAAGGGTGAAAAATTGGGACAACGATAATAGTATTATGAATATAATTTAAAAATATAAAAAATAAATATTTTATATTTTCAATTCCTGAGGCCATTTAAATATTTTAAATTAATAAAAATATATGATGATTTAATATGATTCTTCTAATTTCTGAGAACTATTTACATCATTAAAGTTTAACTTTTAACTTTGCCTGCAACTTCCCTCCTTTTCTACTAAAAATCTGCCTTTCTCTCTCATTTACTATATATGTATGTTTATGCACACATAAATAGTCATGCACACAGATATAATCATGTTTGGTGACATTTTCCATTAGACACTCTCAATAATTTTGTATATTAACAGGCACCATATGTTTGAAGATAAATCATAAAGAACTAAATGGATAATTACTAAGCAATTTCACTCTGTTTGATCTCTCTATTTGCTCCTTATTTCTGCATGTGTCCAATTGCTTAAGATATTTTAATTTTTTACATTGTCCTTTGACGTATTTTTGTTAATCTCTTTGCAGAAACCACATTGCCTCTCTCTGCTTGATCATAAGCATGCATTTCAAATAACAAGGCCCAAATGGTTTCCAGCAGAAATAAAAAGAAACACCATTTTCTGTCACTAAGAAAGAAACGCCTAGTTATAAGACAAAGAGAAACTTTGTCCATTAGCACCTGTAGTAGGAGATTTAAAAAATAAAACAAAAATTCCAGAGAGGTTAAACAAAGAGTCCTGTGAAAAGAAGGCCAGGATGTATTTATTTGGAATAATTAAGGGTACCTTCTTGGCAGATGGAATTTGTACGTAAATGGAAGACACACAGTTACTTACATTCTTATCTGTTCTGCACATCTCCAAAATGAAAACGCCCTCATTTCGCACAAGTAACATATCTGTCAGCATTTCTTTTTAGTCCAACTTTGTCTTGAGTTTCATTTTATGCCAAAGTGTTTGGCTATGCTCCTGAAAGTTTGTTTTGGACAAATTAGGTGTTTTAACAATGACAGCACTTTCAATACCAAACGTATTTTTTATTCTCATTTAGGCTCCCAAATTATTATTTCATAGTCACTATTTTTCCTTCACTCAGCATTTTTTCCATCTTTGGAAACAAAATAAGAAGCCTCTGAATTTGGAGAAGAGAGTTTCCTCTTTTTGTAGGAGAAACCTTGTTTCCTGACTTTGGATTTGACGCTCTGACGTTCTTCTCCATGGAGGTCACGTTCTTCTCCATGGAGGTGAGAGTAGTAACATAAAAAGAGCAAAGACCAATCGCTGACCCCAATAGGGATGTTTTGAGTGAACACACATGAGTATACATCCCTGAAGAACTCCAATTTAATCAGAGATGAGGTACATACACGCACCTCCCCAGTGCGAAAGTAAATGTATAGGCAGCATTCCACTTTTTATACTTGTGAGTCAAGGAGAGAACTGATTTAGTGGAGGAATTGCCCAAATCTGTATGCACATTGAGGAGCCTCAATTTTATTTTCTCCCTTTTGTTTAAAACTTAGGTTAGTCATTATTTTCAATTAGTTTTACTTTTAACGTTACGTAAATAATTAAAATGTAAATATGTACTTTAGGGTCACTCATCACAGAGAGCAGATCATTTAGTAATTTCCAATAGGATCTTTCTTTAATATTATAATTATATTCCGTGAAAAAGTTACTGAAAATAAACTTAGGGGTCACTTAGCAGTAGGAAAGTTCAGAACTATATCCTTATATACTTTTATCATAATATTTAATTGTATATTAAAAATGTATTACCTTTGACAGAAACAAAGGGAACTCCAGGGAATAAACACACCAGGCTGCTTCATTTCTTTTAAACCAAATAGAATTTGTGACGTGAAATTCGCTTTGCATCTCAGAGAACCAGAGACTGCCTTGGTGGTTAAGTGACTGGCTAGGTCTTCTGGGGACTGCAAGTTAGTATTTTCCTACACCAAAGTGATAGCTGGTAAGATGCAGATAAACTGATTTGTAAGAAGAAAGTCTACTGACTGTAAACTAGTGAGTCCGAGAACCCAGCAGCCTAATGAGCCGGGTGCAGAAGAACAGCGTCAAAGCCCCTGAGTGTGTCCTTTGGTCTGACAGGGCACTTGGCAGAGGGACGTAGCCGTTCTGCATTCCCATGGTGCACACCTCATCGGTCCCACTGACAACCTTTACAGATTTGGAGGGAAAACAGGTTTCCAAATAGAGGGTGTATTAGTCAGGGCTCTCCAGAGAAACAGAACCAATGAGGATTTATTACAAAGTCCAGCAGTGCTCTCTCACCTGCAGGGTATCCGTGCCAGGGCTCTCTGGGAAGGCCCCAAACTGCAGTAGTACTGAGCACTGTATGAGCTACGCTTTCTCTTTACTTACACAGCTATGGTAATGTTGACTTTATAAATAAGGCACAGTTGAAGATCAATAGAAATAACATAATATAGGAGAATTATAAAAATGTGCTGTACTCAAAGTTATGTGAACGTGACATCACTAAGTAGAATGAAGGTTACTCGAACATAACACTGCAACACAACATGGAGGCACTGGGCAAAAGGATGTGTCACGTCCCAGGTGGGACCACAGTGGGACAGTACTAGAGTTTGTCACACTGTTCAGAATGGTATAACACTGAAGACTTACGCGTTGTTTATTCTGGAATTTTCCATTTCATGTTTTTGAACCACAGTGGGCAGTGGGTAACTGAAACCGTGGAAAGCACGACTGTTGGTAAGGGAGGACCATGTACTGGCCCATGTGATTACGGTGGCTGAGAAGTCCTGCTTCCTGCTGCCTGCAAACTGGGAATGCAAGTAAGTCTGCCAGTGGGTATTTTGAAGACCAGAGATCCGAGCGTTAATGGTAGAGATTCTGGTCTGAGTGTCGGGAGCTTTCTCTTAAGCAACAGGGCAGAGATCCTCAAACTCACCCTTCCTCTGCCTTTGCTCTAGTGAGGCCCTCCACAGACTGGACAAAGCCCACCCATGTGGGGAGGACCATGTGCTCTGCTCAACCCACGGATGCAAATCGCTATTGTCTTTCAGAGACACCGTCACAGCAACCACCCAAAACAATGTTTAACCAGCGATTCGGGCATCCTGGGATTCAGTAAAGTTAACATAAATTTAATCATCATAAAGGGTAATTTTATTTCTAGGTTTTTTTTTAGGATTTTCAATATACCCATATAAATTTTCAGTTACAATTAATTGTTGTAAGTGCTTAAAGGGATTAACTATCTTAATTAATTACTTAACAAAGTAATGAACAAATTTGACTCTGGAGATGTAAATGGTAAAGAAGTGAGCAGTAAAGGCAGGCTAGACAAGAACAAGCTCCTGACACACTAGTAGTGTATCTTAAGAAAGTAAGTCTCTTTTCAAGTGAAGTAGTTTATACTTTGTTCTATACAGTTATTCTGAAAGAGTCCTATGGTACAGTTGGTTATCAGGTGGGTCGTTAGGTACGCCATGGATACACCCGAACTGTACGTTGACTAAAAGCTCAGAAGGAGTAAGTTGCATCAGGGTAACTGGCACACATTCTACAAGCCTCCTCCCTCACATGAACTGAGCACCAAGGAAGGACCTTTACAGCAATCCAGTCCATTCAGAAACTGAGAAGGGAGTGTCGTGGATAAAAGACACACTCAGGGGATTTCACTTATGAAAGTTTTATTTCATTTATGAAACTTTGGGCAGAGAATCCCTCATCCATGTCAATCCAAGCTTGTGATTGTGGCAATAATGTCTTTCTAAAAGTTAACTAGCTTCATTAAGTGAAACCATTTCTGTCCTTCACCTGTAACTGCAGGTAGAAAAAAAATACACCTAAACTTGAAAGCTGGAAATGCTGATGGGGTTAACTTAGAACCCAGTCTGAAGGTGAAACTTCTAAACTTCTTTATTTACCAACAACAGTTCAGCATGGCTCACTTGTCACAATTTCTGATAAGCTTTGATACCCTAGTGAGATAAATGAGTGAGAGACAGTATTACAAAATTTCCGAGGATTGTCATTTTCCTACAATAAAAAGTGTAGAGCGTAGAACTGTTGAATTATGCTGCTAAAAGTGTTTAGAAGGAGGGACCTCCCCCAAACTGGAATTATCTTCTGGGGGGTGGGCCCCTTGTAGTACAGGCTTCCAGTGCTAGGTAAGTGTTCTGGGGACCCACCTGTATCAGTGGATTAGCTGGTGGTGTTGTGAGAGGCTGCACTTGGTTTCAGTGAAAACTCTTAACACATTTGCCTGTTTCACGCTGGGTGATTTACAAGTGCTCCTGCGCTCAGCTGTCAGCAGTTTTGGACCAAAAACAGCATGACCCCCGTGCCCCACCCTCCCTAGTCACCTGGTCTTGCCCTGACCTTTTTTTGTTTCCCTTGATGAGAAAAGTCCACAAAGGACAGTAAAAACATTTTGCTGATGTTAAAGAGGTGAAACAAACAAACAAAAAAGGCAGAAGCACTAAAAGGCATCAAAATTGATGAGTCAAAAAACTTTTAAGCAGTGGAAAACAAAGTCTCAAAAGGTATATTGCATCAAATGGAGAATACTTTGAAAGTGACTAAAGTTTAAACGTGTAAGAATGAATACACAATGTTTTGTAAATAAATCCCAGTTTTTCTTGGGTCCCCCCTTGTATATTTTCTTTTATATTAAGTCTAGTAGTAAAAAGAGGCACCTTCAGAAAATATAAACAATAATGATGGCTTCTTTCTAAAACATCAGAACTTTGGTGAGCACGAAGTTCTCAGAGAGCTGATCTCCCAGGTAAAGACATTTCACCCTTTAGAGATGCATTCGCCACTCTTGCCACATAACTTCCTCCCATTTAAGCCTCAGGGCCTCCTGCCTTTCTCCAGATTAGAAGTGATGAGCTTTAGTTAACCGAAGTCCCAGCGGCAAAGGGATTTTGTGAAGGACTTTGATCCACACCTAGCTATCTCATTCTCCGCTCATTGTACAGTCAGTGTCGGACACTTGCTGCAGGTCTTCGTTACTTCCACGATTGGAGAGTTTTCTCAAGGGAGAGGGTCATCCAGGGAAAGAATTAAGTGTGCATTAGCAAGTCTGACCCTTTAGGATATGCTTACACTAATACTAGTAGTTCTTGGGTAAAATCTGTAAGGCTCAGAGGAGGAATTAAGATTTCATACACAGATCTCAGTCTCTCAGGGCACCATAGACCATTAAAACAGTCTCGGAGGCATGCTCAGGAGCTACGGGATTCCAGCTAACCCTGTTTATGGGTGTGGTTTCAGTGGAGATTTTTAGTGAATAGGCTGTGACTTCGAACCAGGTGAAGGGCTTTTTCGTGTGTGCTGAAAGCAGCAACGTGCAAATGAAGGAGGCATGTGTTTGGGCTCATATTCATGCCCTGCAGATCTGACCTGTTTTCACTTTGAAACTGAGAAACTACTCATCATCTGCTCTTATTTTTAAAGTAAATATTAAATACAGTTCATTGATTAAACACTTATTTTTTCCTTTTAATTCCATTTTTGGGGTGACATTGGTTAATAAGATTATATTGGTTTCAAGTGCAGAATTCTATATCATCTATATACCGCAATGTATGATCACCACCCAAAGACAAACAAAAATTTTTAAAACAAGGAGTTTAAAAAATATTCTACTCAGGATTTTTTTTTGTTTTCTGAAGATCCCACCCAAAAATCTATAGCAATAATTTGGTAGTTGATTCCTTTGAAAAGTATTAAATTACATTTCCTTTTCACCAGGAGATTTGAGAGCCTGTGAAGATCAATTGTATAATCCTCCAGCTCCCAAATATTTCTGTCAAGCTAATATCAAATTAAAATGCCTGTAAAGGGGAGAAACCAGAGAGTGAAATTGAGACTTAGTAGATGGTATGGCAGGGTTTTACCAATCAAATGTATACATAGATAAATGTGAATTTCAATACCCACCTTCATACATCTGAAGGGTTTTTGCAGTATTGTTAGTAGTATTGTATTCTCCTTCTTTCCTTGCTAGAGTCCTGCATTATTAAATTCCTCTACCTCACCTCCGTCTCACTGTGTAATTTCAACATCATTATCGGCCAAACCCTAAGGATGAATCTGTGTTTATAATGGGTAAACTCGGGTCAATGCATGTTCCTTCCCCACTGCGTCCTGCTCTCAGGTGTGTGTATTTGAGAACAGTGGAATAATTTCCCACATAAAGCAATGGGCTATGGCACAGGGACATTGCAGGGGATGGTTCTCCTTCGTGGAATTCTAGTGGACTAGGCTTTTGTGTGGAGTTAAAATTTATTCTTTTTTCCAAATCTGTTTCTTTGTTCCATACCTGAGGCACAATTAAAAGCCAAACAATGCCTCATCATATACTCTGCCAGACAGAGTTCGTTCAACATTTCAATACATAATGTCTGTCTCATACATATGAAGCATCAGCTGTACCTGGTTTTCTAGATCATTAGTGTTGGGATAACAATGTTAACATTAGCTGGGTTTAGAACACTGTTGCAATGCACATATGGGATTTATAAAGGGATTACTAACCCACAGCAAGAAACATTTGGCCCCAATTTCTTTGTACCTGTGCAAAACACAATTCAAAGTCCCAGTTTGGGGTTGGGAACAGATCTAATATCAGCTACAGGAAGGAGTACTGTAGAGAGTAGATAGAAAGGGAAAAAGATTATACCCTGCCACATAAAGCACTCAAGAGATTAACAGTGCCCATGAGAGATTGATGGTACCAAGAATTGCTTTTTGAAGAACAAGCAGATACTACAAGGGGAGTTTAGTGAGCAAGAGAGAACAAAGTTAATGATTAAAGTCTATGCAGGGGCCCAGGGTACTGGCAAACAGGGAAGAGAGGCCTTTGTATCAGAGACACAGCTAAGCGAGTAGCTAAAATTCATTTACTCTGGGACCAAGCTGTTCGCTTTCATCCAGAATAGTGATTTTTCAACCTTATTCATCTCATGACACACACAAACTAATTACTAAACTTCTGCAGCATGCCAAAAAATGTATTTTTTGCTGATATGACAAAAATAGGTATAATTTTGATTGATTTATTAAAATAATACTAGTAATTATCTACCCATTTTGCTCCAAAGTGACTTTTTAATAAATCAGGTGCTGAAACTTTTATATAAGGGTTCTGGTACCAAGAATTAACCGATCAGACGCAACCTTATTACGTGATATGACCAATAAGATTCAACTCTCTTACATGATCTATATATTTGTGGTTTAAGAGAGGTTACTGTTGTGTTGGCTGCTGTCATTTTTATTTGACTATCTAAGGGAAAAGATATCGGTACCCCTGACTAGTCTGGTATTGCGTGTTTTAAAAGTTCTTGTGGCACACCGGTTGAAAATGGCTGATCTAGAGAATTTCTTCTGGATTAGTAGCTATTTTTTTCTTTCTACTTTTCTCAAAATGACTCCATTGCAGCTTTGTTAAAGGGGTTTTGTGGTCTCTATCCAGCCACCATAGAGATGAACCTGGAGCCGGCATAACCTAAAGTAAACACAGGTATGTCTAGAATGGTGAGCAGAAAAGAAGGCAGCAGAAGGACTCGCATAGCCTTAGTGTGACCTGTATTATTTTCCCTTCTAGAGTGTGTTCATGCCCTTGCATTCCAATCTTGTTTGATGGTATCACTGTTTAATTATTTATGTCAGAAATCCAGAAGTCATTCCTAACCACTCCTCTCTTATACCTACATTTAATCTACCAAATTTAGTCCACTTTGTCTGAAATAATTCACACATCCTTTTTTTCCAATGTGCTCTAATTCAATATTTCTTTTTCTCAGCACTATTTCAATATCCTCTTAAGTAATCTTGCCAAGAATCCCAACTCAAGCTTCATGTTGCTTCTTACTTTCTTTTTTATAAAATAAGAATATGATCATACTTCTATTCTGCTTAAAGCTATTCACTGGATCCATATGACTTATACAGTCCAAGGGAATACAATTAGAGAAATCATATATATGGGTCTGGAATTCATGGAGAAGAGCTCAGAACTGGACCCATAAATGGGAGTCACCAGCATAGAGATGGAAGTTAGATTCGTAGATGGGTGTAAGACAGCTCCTAAGGAGCTATCACAGCTCAAGAAAACACAGGCGCTAACAACAAACCCTTGGAGAAGTGTATCATTTAAGGAGGAGCCAAAGAAAAATGTTAAAAAAAAAATAATGAGAGGGAATATTCTTCAGGGTGGAAGGAACTTGGAGCCTCACCAAGTGAGAGGGTGAGAGTGTCTGGTGGCACCGAGGTGAAATCCAGGCTGGTCCACTGGAGTTAGCCTTTGGGTGCTCAGGGATGGTGAAACTGCTGATGACACCCCTTCACTGGAATAGTGCGTATGACAGGGCTGGGGACAGGGCAGATGACGGATGGGCATGGGCACGGGAAGGCGGTAATGAAGCACAGGCCCTGAGTAAAAAATACTGTTTGAAAAAACTTTGATTGTAAAAATAGGGAGATTATGGGGTTTCAGTGAAACTGGGGGAGATGATCCAGAAAATAAGAAGGGTTTGAAGATATTGGTAAAGAGGGAAAGACCATGGACAAATTCCTGAAGAAGCAAAAGGTGATAGAATAAAGAGTTAAAGTGAATGAGTTGGCTTTCAATAAGAAAATATTGCTAAGTACCAAAGATGTTGAAGGGAAGATCTCTGTAAACGGGGGCAGAAGTTTGCCAGTAGGCATCCAGGCTGTAAAAATACAGTGTCCAAATTAATAGTGTATGTCCAGGGCCAACCTGCTATGGCTCTGCCATTTAGCTGTGTGGCCTGGGCCAATTACTCAACCCCACTGAGCTTCATGTCTTCTAAAGTGGAAGTAATAATAAAGCCCACCTCTCAGGGCAATGAGGATCAAAGTAGTTAATAAGTGTAAAGTACTGAGATTGGTGGTAGTAATATGATAAGCATCTAGTGAGTGTTGGATGTTAGCTATTAGCAGGTGCAAACTGAGGTAGTTACTGTGCTGGGGATTTCGTGTGGCTATGCCTGCGCTACTTCAATTTATTCTGGTAAAACCTCTACCCACTGGCTGCAGGTGTGATCACATGGCCAGAGTTAGCACCAGCAGAATATCAAGCCTTTTGTCTATAGTGACTGGTTAAAATCAGCCACATGATCCAAACCAAGGCAAACAAAATCTTTCCTGGTGATTTGTCTACCTGTGTTAAATTGGTAGAGAGTTTTCTTGTCTCCCTATTACAAAGCTAAAAGAATGTAACCTCAGAGATGCTGGGAGATTATATATGTATGATTATATATATATAATCATAATATATATACACATATATAATCATTATGCATATCTATATCTATATCTGCCATATCCCTTGCTGTGTGGAGAAAGATCATATCATAGGTAATGGGAGAGAATGAAACCAATATTCAGAGAAAAGCAAAGACAAGAAATGAGAAAAGGAAAAAATTTATACATTTGGACAGTGGTACAGTCCCTGCATTCAGTTGTTCTGAGTCCAAATTCTGGCACTCTCTCTGGCAGTGGTGTGCACAAAATCCCCTCCTTTTTAAGCTAAGACGTATGAGAGTTTATATTGTTTTTGTTGCTTGAAACAGAAGGAGAGTATTAAACACATAGAAAGTTGTGTGCCATAGATCCTCTGAGATCCAAAGAGAAACACATGTGTGAATTGCATGTGGCTGAGTTTATCAAGGAAATTTGAGCAAGAGGTTAGTTCATCCTCTATTTCAGCTATGCATTCTACTACAAAATGGTTTGTTCAATAACAGGAGTTCCAGGTTCTTCAAGGTGTTTTTTTGCAACTATTTCCTTACTCAGTTCAAGTCCTATAGGCATGAACTTTGGACTTTTTCCCCTCCAACAGTGATCCAAGATATGAAAGATACTGTTAGCTTTCTACCATTCTCTGTCCCCTATAAGGAAGATGAGAACCATGGGAAAGGCAAATTGGAGTGCTGGTCTACTGCACAGTCTGTCTGGCTGTCTTCAGTGGTGATGCTCTCCTGACTACTATGTGATATTTACTGCCAGCATTGGCACAGTTGCAGGGTCTGCTCAGATCTTAATTAACTGCAACTGAGAGAGGTGACTATTAAGGTCCATAAAAATAGTCATAACTGCCTCACTCACGTCAAACAAAATATAAATCAGCTTTATTGTGTTAATTCATGTGACAGTGGCACAGTAAGATATGAGGGGCTATTGAGAAAAAGCTAGTGCACCGAGGGCCAGAAAACCTGGGGTTGAGTCCTCCCATTTATTACTAGTTTCACCCTCTGTCCTATAGCTATAAGGCTCATGGTCCCCATGTGCTTGTGTAGAAATAGAGAGGGATGGACCTAAGGGGCCTCCCACTCGATCATACACTGCTAACTGCAGTGTATGTCAGCTAAATGTGCAATCCCAGCATTTCATTCTCCCCAAAACAGTTGGAGTTGGGATGATATAAACACACTGTAGAACAGGAAAATCTTACATGGTCCTTCCCCACCAACTTTCTGGTGTTTCTATTCCAGAGTAGGGAAAAGTAAAATTCTCCTTAGTCACAAAACTTTATCTCATGAGGTCTAGGCAAAAGTTGGGATTTCTTCAAAACTTATTTTTCCAACTTTGCCTGGTTCAGCTATAAAACTATAAAGACTGAGTTTATTATTCCTGTTGAGAGTAATTAAAGTTTGGGAAGAAAAAAAATGTGGGATGATAGAGCAGGATTAAATCCTTTGCCTTACTGATCTGAGAAAGATAAAGGAAGTTGAGGCAAAGGTTGCCCAGAGCTTAGAATTGGATTCTTGGGCCTACCATGATGACAAAACCAAGTGGCAACATATCCGTGTGATCTTCTTTGGCATGAAGTTATTCTGGGTGAACCTAAAGCTAAATAACTCAGTCTCAGCACTGGGAACAGAGATCGAGAGACTACTTTGGCTCAGCCAAGCATCTCCTGTACTTTGCATATCTGAAACAAAAGGAGAGAGGAACAAATGGGGACAATATGACCACGGTTGGGTCAACTGCCTTTGACTCCTGAAGTCAAATGGGTCTTCTGTTTGTTATGATATGTAGACATTAATCTTCACAACTGGCAAGTCAACCAAAATGTTCTACACAGTAAGTTGGGTGAAAAAAAAAAAACTTGTTTTTCTTAGTTTGTTGGAAATCTTTTGAAGTGATCAGAGGAACCAGTCTTCTTGGAAATTCCAGCTTCCCAAGCTCAAATACTTCCTTAGAGCTTTGTTAGACCAAGCATTAGCTACAATTCAAGGCAGGCTTTCCTTGACCAGCTAAGCATTTTAAAAATATTTGAGCCACATGTTCTTCATTTCAATTTTATCTCACTGCTCCTGGATCCACCAGCAGTTAGACTAACACCTAGTAAATTTAAATAGAATTCTGAAAAGAAGCTGCTCACTATTTAGGTCAGATATGTATGTAACATTTACCATTTACCATTTTTTAAATCTGCAGTTTAAAAATTGGAGCTAATTTAATTTATTAAACTTAGTACAATGCTGTGGTGACTCCTATTAGGTCATCTCTAATGTGTTACATATCTTCATGCTTAGAAAAATCACTGTTCTGCTGAGTCTTCTAAATTTCCCATTATACTCAGCTCCTTACACCAAACACCAGGTGGGAACCTCTGATCAAAAGCAATAAAATCTGACCAGTTAAAACAAATAGGATAAGTGGACACTGATTCTTCAGAAATGTTTTTTTCTTTATGTAATGGCAAACTGGAAACATATCTTTTAAACCTTGTTTTGCATTCTATAATAAATTGCTGTTTTAAAGATTGATATTAATTTATCCTCACATTAAAGATTCCTGCATTTTGTTGACATCAATTATACGGAAGAAAAAAATTTGCTAAGATAAATTACACAACCTTTGGATAATCACCATGATCTTGTAGAACAGCTTACTAGCTGTAAAGGATTAAGTGACAGTTTAAAAATATTGCTTGGAACCATCTGAACTCATCCCGTTAGAAGATAAAAGCTGGATACTTTTAACACTGCTGCTGAAGGTTTTTTAATCAGGCGATTATATCTATGGCTATGTGACCTTTTTAAATAAAAGCAATGTAGAAAATTTGATTTTAAGTGGTAGAGAATATTAAACTATCCGGGGAGAATTTGCTATAAGGTCAAAGAGCAATAGGACTGAGAAAACTGTAATTATTATAGAATAATTAGGCTCTATTTTTTTCTACCTGAAGACAGAGAAGGCAAAGCCACAAAAATACCCATTGGTTAAGCCTTTATACACTTTTTCCCTTGTGGTTATTCTTGGAATGAAGAGCCAGTCATCTTAAAACTGAAATATGAATTTAAGGAATTTCACTACTGTTTTTATCTTTATGCTAATATGTTTTCTTTGACCCAAATTCCAGAGCTTCAACATTTTCATTAATCAATTTATGCTTATTTCTGATTATCATTTTTAAAATGGAAAACTAATCATTTTGACTCTCTTTTACCTATTTCATCTTTATGTGGGACATGCTTTAAATTTAGTGAGCTTAGCCCTGGCTGCATGGCTTGGTTGGCTGGAGCATCATTCCCTGCACTGAAATGTCAGTTTGTTCCTGATCAGGGCACATGCCTAAGTTGCAGGTTCCATCCCCAGTTAGGTGTGCATGGGAGGCAACCAATTAATGTTTCTCTCTCACATTGATATATCTCTTTCTCTCTTCCTTCCTCTCTCTCTCTAAAAGCAATGGAAACTTGTCCTCTGGTGAAGATTTAAAAAAAAAAAAAAAACATTTAGTGAGCTTCAAGTTCTCCAGCCTAAAAGTGTCAGATTACTGCTATTCCTCATGCTCTTCCCAGACACTCTAGGCCTTCCTCTGGGGTTGTTCTGTGGGCTATATTAAAGGTACTGTCCATGCCATATGGAATTTGCTTGCTCTCATTTTGGGTGTGGAGGAAAGCATTGAACACAGGCAGAGAGACCCCAGTGGGGAACAGCACTGTTAACCTCCACTGACACCCAAGTGCACAAAGCCACAAATTCAAAATTTCTCATTGACACATCTCCCCTAAGTTCCTGGATGATACTTTTATAAGTGTCTACAGTGGAGCTTGGCAAGTAATGTAGGTGGTCAACATATATTTGTTGGGTGAATGGGTCAATTATTTTTATTTCAGAAATAAGGAAAGTAGATCTCTGACTCATGAACTCTCATAATTTTGTACGTTGCCAAGTACAGTTTAGGATATAGTACATATAGGGCAAAATATTCTTTCATGATGGCTAGCTGAAGTTACAGAGGTTAATGAACATGCAACTCTATTTTTATCACACTGTGATGCAGCAACCTTTTGTGTAAACAAATGCCAAGAATATGAGGGATGTGATAAAGGATCCCAAGGATGCAAAGTCTGGGCAGGTATAAACTGAGGGGGGACAGTTAAAACCAAGGCAACTGATTGATGGAGACTGGTTTGTAGCTAGGATAGAATTACACAAATGCTGGAATAAAAGCATGCTCTTATTCCCACCAGTATGTGCTTATGGTCATTTCAGAATTTGGAATTTTCAAGAATAATGGTTTTCACAATCTGCTTTTCCTTATTCTCTTTGCTCTATTAAGTTTCTTTGATTTTTTTCCCCACAGAAGTCTCAATATTCTACACAGTCTACCATTTTTGTGCAAAATAAAGCAGAAACTAAGACTCAAAGATGATGCATGTCTAGGTTTAAGATGAGAAAATGCCAAGATGTATCTGTAGAGCAATGTTTTCCATTCCCAAAGACTGGGCAAACTTGGGGCTGGAGGAAGAAAGAGGAAAGCCACTTACCCTGGACAGGAGGGAGCAGATACAGCATGATTCCTAAAAATGGAAGGAAAGGGTTTTGTTTTTTGTTTGTTTGTTTGTTTTTTAATTATGCAGACCCAGGAGCAGAGTGGGAAGGACCTGGGGTCAAAACTCTGAAATTCAAGGAAGTTAAAGCCAATAGTTAAAATATTTGAGTCCTTACTTAGAAGAGGGTGTATCCCCGAGTCCTGGTAGAAAAAACTGAAGTTAGAGAGTTCTCAAGAGTAGAAGTAACCTTGGGGACAGAAAAAGTGAACATTTGCAAGAGTGTATAGGATGACCCAGAAGTCTTTTATTCTAAGAACTTGGAGAATCAAACAAAGATTCAGCAAGTATCCTCTGGGCTCACAAGCTCCTGTGTTGGTGTAGGGATTGAGGCAAGGATGAGACACATTCCCTGACCTTGAGGGTTCTGGTGACTTCTAGGTTGTGGGATTTGTTCAAAACAAAACAAAACAAAACAACGATTTCATCTCAGCAGCTCAGGCCAGAGGACTTAGAAGAATTGGTCTAGACCATAGTCTACTTAATGTCTCAAAATAAAATGCAATAAACACTCACCGATATCATTGTCTATCACAAGAATGATTCTTAAAATACATGTTTTGTCACTCTTCCTGCTTCTGCTAATCTGACTATAAAACCAGCCATTACTTGGTGGCAAATGGGACTGTCATCTATTAATAAGTACTCTTATTTTCATAGATACAGGGGAATAGAAAATGACAAAACAAAAGCTATTCTTTAAGTATATAAAGAGCATGTATTCATTGGAAAGCAATATGAGGTTTGTAAGAGACCAGGTTTTTCAAGAAACAGTACTAGAGATATAAATACTAATTGGATTTTTAATAGAACGAAATAATGATGAGCAAAACAACCAACCCGTCTTAAAAGGAGACTAGAAAAAAGGGGGAAAAAAGGCTTACACCAGGAATTGTGTGCAATGGCATAATACTATTACCAAAACTCTGTAATTCCACTCAGAATTTAAATTTAAATCTGAGAATGTTTATCAAACTCCTGCAACTATGTGGCATGCTGTGGAAACTACAGACTAAGCCAAAGATCCAGTCACGAGGTTCAAGAAACTTCTGCTCCTCATTTATTTATCAGAAGACCAGAGTTAAAGGCAATACACTTTAAAATAAGAAGAAAAAATATTACAGTGATAAAGAGAAAATTGGACTTCTAAGCATAGATTTTAAAACGCTTAGTAAGAATAATTTGAGTTGACCTAGTATTTTTGTTTTTGAAGTATTTCTTTTAAAACTCATCTGATAGGGGACAGAGCTGCATGGTAGATATGAGGGCAGCTGTTTGAACCCCAGCTGTCACTGACTTGGCCTTATGTAAAATCTTCTGAACATCATCAAGTCTGAGCATAGTAGTATAATGAGGATTAAGTGGAATTGTTTATGTTAAGTACTTAGAACAGAACATAAAATTATATCTTCAATAAATGTCAGATATCATCCTAATTGTCATCGTCATCATCATCGTGATCATCGTCATCACCACTATTGAGGTATTATAATTACATTTCGTAGATGAAAAAATATAACATCCTTGGCATCTAGTGGTTCTGCAAAATGGAAAAAATCTACCTGCATAATATGTATTTTATTTGTGATCAATAAGCTCAAATGGATAGATATCCTTGTCTCTAGATTGCAAATGGGAAAACTAAGAAAAATCAAGTGCTTTGCCAAAAGCCACCAAGAATTCATAGGGACACTGCAAATGGCACACGGTCGTGGTTAGGAGTGTGGGCTGTCAGATTGCCAGGGTTCAACCCCTGACTGAACCCCTTTGTGGCTCTGGAAAAGTTATTTACCTTTCTGTGCTTCATTTTCTTTATCATTTCTAAAGAGAGATTAATGGTAATGCCAACCTCTTACCAAGATTACATACCAGTAGCCTATGCTTTAGATCACTGTGGCAAAGATATTTACTGTTCACCAAATATCCTTTGTTCCCCTGTATTTCACAGACTCTTTGCAGTTAGACACTGTGGCTACTTCTGACCGATGGTTTGCAAGATCTTGTTACATCAGGACCAAATCAGAGAGAGAGAGAGAGAGAGAGAGAGAGAGAGAGAGAGAGAGAGAGAGAGAGGCTCTTGATCTCTCTTTCCCTACTGAGGTGACCTGGACATTGCATGTTATTAAGGTATCTTTGCAGATCAAAGCCGCCTGGATCCCTGAGCCACTGCATGGAGGATGGCTTCCTTGGAAAGTCACCTGATCTGCATCACAATTCCCCTGGGCAAAAAATAAACCTTGCTGTGCAAAGTCACTAAAACCTTAGGTTTCCTTTTTTTATGTCAGTGTAAATTACCTTGTTCTGACTGTGCAATCATGATAAAGTTTCCAGACCTAAAACCCACCCATAGTACTTGTATTGGGAGCTCAGAGTAGTAAGGAATATCTTTAAATGAATTATAGTCATAAAGCTTTCAAAAAGATCAGGAAAAATTCGATTTCCTTTCTTTGGTCTTCATATTTTCCACTAGCCCAAAATTCTTCCCAGGTGTGGCTCACTAAAATTGCTAGCTGTAGTGTCAAATGCTGTTGATAATACAGCATCAGTGATTTGTTTTTAAGAGTCAATTGCCTGTAATCATCCCTGTACTAAAATATTAAGGATTCTCTAAGCAAAAACTCTCTAAGACCTTTCCCCAGCCAGGGGAGGTGGTTCAGCTTGGGGGAAAGGGAGAGATCTTTGTACGAATTAGATATGGTTCCTCAATTCCATAAAACTGGTCCTTGATTAGTTCCAGAACTCAAGTAATTATGGGGCCATATACACAACAGTCCTCAATAGTGTGTGCTGGGGACAGCTACGAAGTTTGGGGAGCATGGTCCAAAGCCACTTAGGAATCTGGAAATACCTGAGCTTCTTAGAGAGTTAGAATAAAATCAATTAATTAAAATGTTTATTGGACAGAAGAACATTCATTATGTTATTCATTATGATTAAAAACTCTGTTATTCTTTGATTTTAATCTAGGTTTTCCAACCTCACAAGAAATTTCCTGTTTATCAAGAAATCATGTTAAAAAAATCCCCAAACAAAAACAAACAAACAAACACAACTAAGAATAGGATCCAAGAAGCTGCAGTAGGATCCATTGCATTATGGTTTGCAGAAAAGAGTAAATATTTCTGATTGCCTTTCTTAAATTCATTGAAACGATTCCATTTGACAGTCTCCAAAAAGGAACAGGCAATGATTTTGGAGCCCAGCACAACTGTACGAAAATGCATAGCAGAACCGATGAGTGCAGAGTTGCCTTTTCCTGGCAGGGTATTGAGGAGTGTGTGGCAGTGTGAGTCTGTGCTTACAGTAAGTAAACAGCTCAGTTTCAAGGGCACAAGTTCTGGAGATTCCCGATGCCCCTTTGTATTGCACTAATGGGTATCCTCAAGTTCTAGTCATCTACTGACTTATTAACTAAAGTTGTGAACTACAAGATTAAAGAATGGAAAAGGCACAAGAAATTTAAAAGCTTCCTCAGATAAGTCTTGAAAACTGCTGTGCAGCCCAAGAGCAAATGGCTGCTTTCCAACAAGCATCGTCCGTTCTAAAATCATGCGAAAAGACACCCCCCTGAAAAAACAAAACATGGAACTATGTGGATTAAGAAGATTCACTCATCTACCCCCTAAAACACATCCTTAACTCTAGTTCAGCTTCATTTGATACAATTTCCTGAATCTCTTATGGATGATACAGTTTCATTATGCAAATGGTTTGGTTGAAGTATTTATTTTATAAAGCAGCCAGAGGCTATAATTTCCCACTGAATCTTATTCTTTAGATTCCCAAAGAGACTCTCTCCCCACAAAATGCCAGGCTGTAAAAGACTGTCTTGGCTGTCGACTGTATGAGTGGGGGCGCTGAATCCTGAATAGCTATTCAGTGCGGGGTCTAGAGGGAACCAACATAGCCCTAACCACGTATCCGTGGATCCACAGGACTCAGCATTCTCCAACTGATCGTTGAACTGGTTTCCTAATGAAGAGTCTGTTGTTAGAATGACACATGTGTGTTTAGGGAACTGGCCAGAGCCAACATTATTTTGGATACTTCACAGCCATCTCCACCAGGAACCTGTTAAAAGTTCACTCGCAGGATACTTTCCAGGGGCCAGATGGTGAGGGGTGCAACCCAGCTGACAGATGTGGCTTTCGACTGTCGGTGATTAGCTGCATGTAGACGGGTCAGGGAACGCAGAGGCAAGTGGGCACAGTCTGATGTTAATATACTGCTTATTTTCTGTTCTGTGTATCAGTTTACCAGTTGAGTAGGAGACTCTGACACAGAGCATACTTTGTATGGTAAGAACTGCAAATCAGCGGTTGACAGCCACTGATTTATTACTGCTTTAGGCCCCCTCCGCTAAGCCAGCACCATAGGTACCTTGGCACAGTCCCTTTCATTACTGTCCCATAACAGAGTATTTATGATTCTCCTCTTGACTTGCAGAGATATATTTTAGATCCCTGCATTGCAAGTTACAATGTAAGTTACAATGCAAGTTTTATGATAGGGAATTTTATAGCAAGAAAAGGAGGTTTAGTCATTATTATAATAACATAATCACTACATAGAAAAAGTTAGTGATACCAAATTAGGAAGTTCTTAAACCTGTAGAAAAATGCAGGGAAGAGTGTGGTGTTAGAATGTTTCCTGAAACTGATTGATATAAGACATAAAGTCTCTGGCAAGCAGAAACATGGTTAAGCAGGACTTCATAGGGCAGCTCTCTTAGAATCGTGAATGAACAGGATTCTTAAAGCTTTTTATAGTTATTATTTTTCTTTTGGAAAAAAGGCTTCATGAATTTATGGTTTCACATATACCAGGCATATGTCATCTTTTTGTTTTCTACAATATTTTTGTCTTAGGAAAAATATCACTTAAGACGGGTTAAATTACATTCATTTTTTAAAAAAATTAGAGTTTTATTTTAAAATTCTACTGTTATTTCTGGGATGGTTTCCAAGCCCGATTTGCTTTGTTAGGCCAATTCTACAGCATCATGCACCACTATTCCATTTAGCTGAAATGGAATTATCCACCTCATTTGTATATAACACTTGAATCACTACACACAATGGAAATTTCAGTTCAGCAGATGGCCTTCTCGGTCACAGCAGAATTGCAAAGTGATGCTGAAAGGAAGACAGGCTACATCCCTAGTTAAAAACCGAACGTCACATATAGGTCTAAGTCATCATCTGGGATGCTATTGTTCTGCTCCTCCTAAGGTTCTTGTCTTCACTTGAGTCTCTACGAGTCAGAATAGCTGCTGCACTGCCATTTGCCAGCAAGGAAACAGGCACACGCTGACGTTCGGTGCCTGAGAGAGCTTCTGACTGCACTGGGCAGTGGGCAAATTAAATTTCTTAAAATCCAATCCTTTGCCACTTCCATGGCTAAGACTATTGGATTGTCTAATAACGTCACTGCTCTTCCTACCATTACTTTACAGTTCCAATGACCTACAGGAGGTCATTTGGGACTTTTCAAATATTAGTACGAGTTACAGCTAATAATTACAAATGTGTTTTGTTTTTCTCAGGCCACACCCGCAACTGGGTCCTACAACTTTCATGAACAGTGTTCCCCTGACCCCTGTCCCTTCTCCTTGGGGAGACCGCCCACTCCCCTCACTGTCTCTCCACATCGCAGGGGTGCAGGGCCAACTGTTCCCATGCAGGTGCGTGAGCCCCACTCTCAACCACCATGTGACTGGCTCGATTTTCCTTCTTTCCTCCTCCAGCGCTCATTGCTATTATTTGGGATAAACCCTCTGACTCCCCTCAAGTCCCTCCGCCTTCCCACTCCAGTGTGGCCCCCACTGGCTCAGATTGATGGCTATTGATTGAAGTTATGCTGTTTGGGGTCCTTCTGCACAAAACCCCTCATTGTGCTGAAGCACACCTGAAGTGCAAAAGTGCAAATGCTGTTAATGGTGACTGGGACCCTGGAAGGGGGGCTCATCAAAGGAGCTCGCCTCCCCCTACTATCTTTAAGTTGCACCATGGTTAACAGCATGGGCTTTAGGGGCTGAGTGACTAGGGTCAAACTCAGTTTTCACTTGCTGTGTGACATTGGACAATTTTCTCAACATCTCTGTGTTGTAATCAATTTCCTTTAAACATGGTAAATAAAAGCACTACCTATCTCGTAAAGCTGTTGAGGATTCAGGAATTTAAATATACTTGGCATACTTACCCATGACACATGATGAAAACTGTAAATGCCAGCTTTCTGGGCTGTTAAAGAGCCACCTTGTGTTCCCGAAGCTTCCAACTGATGTTCATGCAAACGGTTCTTTCAAGTTTTACTTTTAGTGACCTCACCCTCACCTCAACCCTATTTTTGCAGGAATCCACAGGGTCTGGATTGGAAGACCCTCTGAATCACAAGTATCCTTCTACTTTGCTCTCACCCCTGCAGACAGTGACTGATATTCAACAAAACGTACATGTCTCCTTTGGATTCATTCTTCCTCAGAGGCGACCCATTCCTCCATGCAAACAGTCTCTTTGTGGCAGGGAACCCAGCAGGGTAAAGGCACATATGAATTCTAAGTGAGCAAGCTTAGGCTTAGTCTGGGAACCTTGCTCCATAGGGTAAGTTTCAGAAGAATGAGCCTTTGACTTGCAAACATTCACCAGACAGATTTTTCCCAGTGAACACTTCCTCGAGGTTAAACAAGGTCTCATGCACCTTTAGCTGCAAGTCTGTGTACTCAACGCTTTGAGGAATCATGTGTTTCAACTAGACAGGTACAACAGAACATAAACGTTTAAGAAAGGTGGGATCTTGCCACTGTTTCTCCTCGCTCACCTTCTGCAGTATTTATTTCATAATGTAGGTAAGGCATGGCAACATCTTTCAGCTTAGAAGAGCTGAACTCATAAAAACTATGTGAAGGTTTGGCAAAGCTCCTTCCTGTTAGCTAGCCTAACCTACAACATTGACCATTCAGTGAGAAAAATTTACTCTCACATTTTAAATCAACATGCATGAAACGCATTCTGCCCAGAGGCTTTCACTTTTCGTTTTCTTCTTACTGAACTCCGCAGGTGTCGTTTCGTAAGGGTGCTCACATTCCCTGCTCTTCTACTGATGGCGCGGTCAGGTCAGGGGAAGGACTGCAGTTCAACTTCCCACACTGGGACGCTCCCTCAGTGGGATACCGGGAAAACCCCAGCCATCTGTGAATTGACCCTGTCCTCTTCAGAGCACAGTCTCTTGTAAGATGCTGGACTTTGACCAAGCACCAAATTCACAGGTGATAATTTGGGACCCTGGAGCTTGTGCTTATCTCTTCAGACCTCCTGTTACTTGCCTTTGAATCTTGTGATTGCACCAGGCCCGACGACTTGCAGTTAATGGAGAGTGTCCTGAATCTTAATGGGGCTGTGCCTTTGCAGACAGCGCGCTCTCCTCTGCGGCGGTGCCCTCTGCCTCTCCTTCACCTCTTTGCCTGACTTACTTCCACTCTTCCATCACATCTCATTTTAGGTATCTGCTCCTCCCAGCCAGCCCATCTGCTTAGAACCTGTGACACAGTGCACTTGCGGACCCCATCACAGCACAGGGGACCTGTATGACATAACACTCGCCTTTTTCTTGTTCCCACCAGGAGGTGAACTTCTTGAGGACAGAAACTGGCCCTTTTATACCTACATACCAGGTGGCTAACACAAAGTTAGCACATAGTGGCTGCTCAATAAATATTATACAGGGTAGCCCAAGGAGGTTTACAGTTGTGAAACAAATAAGTAAGACAATAATTAGTAAGCGATAACACAAGAATAAACTGTTTTGTATACTCACAGCTGTAAACCCACTTTTGCCCCAACCACTGTAAATAAAAAAGAAAGAATAAAAGATGATGATGATGATGATGAAGAAGAAGAAGAAGAAGAAGAAAGGAAAATAGACATGCTAGTGATTATGTCAGTGAAAGAATGAATTTGTATTTTGCCAATTAGCAAATATTATGAAGATTTGAGGGAAAGGGGAATAAAAATACTGTATGTAGAGGCCTCTATATGTTGGAACATATGAGAAGACATGGTCAAAAAGTCTTATGTTTACTATTTATATGTTGTTTTGGGTATAATTTTCCTAAGTTTATAGAAGTACTAATTAATATTCATAGAGAAACGGAATTTTTCTTACTGTATTTTAATTCAAGCAATGACTTTATATCATAGGCATGCTTATTATAGATGGAGAAATTCAGTGTCATAGAAGCTAAGGGCCTTGCCCAGGGTCTCAAAGTCATAGTGGTGGAGACAAAATTCAGGTCTTCTGGGTCTAAACATCAGGCCACGTGGCCTGATGCATAGTCACAGAGCTTGCTCTGGGAGAGCCTGGGCTCTCCTGTCCCCATGCACATGGTACAAGTGTGCAAGGGGACAGCGTTCCCTGGCTGTGTGGCCCTGAAGAAGTCGGTCAGCTTCTCCTAGCATGACCTTCTCCTCCTTAAATCAGGGATGTCAGTGGCTGTCCTGAGCGGTCTTACTGTGCGCAGCAAATACGTGTATAAGGTTTCTAGCACATAGTAAGCTCTCCCCAAATGCTATTATTCTTACAATAATTAATGCCTTTCAAAAGTTAGCTGTATAGCTTTGACCCATATGAACATAGGAACATGATGAATATTGTGTAAAATTGTATGAAAAGTGTTCATGTAAATTAAGAATATCATTTTCATCCTGTTGTATTATTTCTCCTCCACGCACAAAGTATACTTCACATTTAGGGGTTCACTATTTACTTTGCACAAATAGAAAAAAAATAACATGCAAATTCCCAGTGTGCAAATGCTTGACGGCATCACCAGGGAACTTCACAAGCAAATTCATGACTCTGCATTCCCACGTAGTGTGAGCAAGAAATAATTATTTGTCATCCTTGGAATGCGCTACAGCAGAAGAAAATGCTGTAATTTGCACAGCTATTGGAGAGCTCTTCTACATAGAATTGTCTGAGTCTTGATGTCAGCAACCCCCTACAGAGAATACAATACCCGGTTACATTAGAAAATTTGGCAAGTTCTGGGCAGCAAATTCCTGCATACTTGAGGCTGCCTTATTGATTTCCTTTCAGCTCAAACCCAAGTCAGTCCAAGTTCTTCCATTGCTGAACAACAATGTGGCAACCAGGAATGAATTTCTCCCCACCCTTCATCCCCCAATCCCTCCCTTCAGACAAATCACTCTGCCCAGATTTCAAACAAATCCCAGAGAGGCATACTTGCTGTTAAATCTCCAGGACGCCAGCCAGCACAAATCAAGAAAATGGTTTCCAGGTGCAGACGGCCTCGGCCCTCCTCCCCACTCACTTTAAAATCTGGTGACGGTTCCAAGCTTTAATCTGGAGATGGACGAAAGAGGAAAAAGAAGGGTAACCTTAGGACTCAAAGCCCACAGAAAGTTATTTTGCCTTTTTCACATTAGTGGAGTCATGTCCATTCTCCAACACATATCGCACAGCCCAGCATGACTAATTTTACCCCTTCTGATAAGCTTCAGACCCCGAATAGCTACGATACATGATCTGAACTGTAGACGGAGCCCTGCAGTGCGAGGCTTTCACGAAGGTAGTTCTAATCCAAGGCGACTGCTCTCTCCCCGTCACCATTTCCCACAGAGCTGTAATTGGTGGGAAAATTACCTACTCTCCACAATTGTCCTGGGTTTTCTAAATTCAAGTCATAACAGGTAATTACCGATAAACAAAACACTGAAGGGGAACGCCGTTGGGAAACTTTTCTAGGCACGATAATATTCATGAGGGTACAACACTTGGGAGTGACAACGTTTCGAGTGACTGCCATTGGCCCTGCTCTTCTCTCTCCATTTTACCTATCATCTCTTCCCATGCCTGATTACCGGGATATTTATTATCCTAGACACATCTGGGCCTTCGTTTTCTGTACTCACGTACAGAATATTCTTTTAGATTACCGAAACTAAAAAAGTCTTTAGATTCGAACAAGCAACGACGTCTGGCCTCAGAATGTCAACTGACATGCCTCTGTCAAAGGCAAGGCCAGAAGGTCAAGTACATGATAAAACATGGTGGGAGGGAAGGCTGAAACCATAGAGGGGCTTGCATGGAATGCTAGGTACTGAGGTGTTGATATGATAAAAACGTTTTTTAGAAAGATAATTCTAGTGCAGGGAAAGAAAATGAACAGGGAGAGGAAGAACCTAGCAGGGGAGAAATCAGTTTGGGGGCTCTGGCATATTTATATAGTAATGGATCGGGCCTGAATAAGGGGAGAAATGGAATATTGAAGAATATTGAATATAGTGAGAGAGAGCGAAGTAGGATTGGGTGAAGAGCACGGGTGTAGAGTGTAGCCTCGGAGATGACGAGCCTCTTCCTCAGATTTAAAGCCTTCTACAAATGGCTCAAAATGGGGAGTGGGGTGCTATGAGACTTTATACTGCTCACCCCTATTTTCTCTACTGAAAAGACATCGTTAACCTGGTAGTGACGTGTAGATTCTTAGGACAGTGCCCAAGTTCGAGTGACTCTTTTCGAGGGGTAGGAATGATCCGAGACAAGGGGAAAGTAAAAGTACCAACAGTGACTGTAAGCTGTATCTTTCTGTTTCTTTCTTTCTTTTTTTTTTTTTTTTTTTGAGTAAATTTTTTTCCCACTTCCAGCCTGGTGTGGTGAACATTTGAGGGTGTTCCCTGTTAGACTAGCGGGTTGGCTCTCAAATACAGGAACATGTCTCGGCCCCTGAGTCCTGCCAAGGCACCACTTGAGCTGCGCAGGCTGCACGCTACCCAACCCGACCAAGCGCGAGGACTGCCCTCACATGGGCTGCGAGGTAACTAGCTCCTGCTGGGCCGGAGGGCAACTCGCTGGGAAGTTCCAGAGGTTCCTAAGGGGGTTCCAGTCCCAGAGTGAAGAGGGGCTGTCCTTCAGCTCTCACTCTGTTGCTCTAAATAGGAGTGACGGGGAAACCTCCTTAAATTGGTTGAGGCATTAAATCCCCGTGCAAAAAAAACCCCAAAGATTTCTCTCAATTTGTGGTGGATGCTGCGCTGAACCCTAGCTTTAGACAATGGCTTATTTCTCTCACCTCCCCTGTAGAGAGTTCGCCTTTAGTCTCTGAAAAAGAAAGTAAGTGTTCCAAAATCTTTTTTTAAGAGAAAAAGGACCATATAATTGTATTAAAAAAAATGTGCACTACTAAAGCAAGGTGTCTTTTATCCAGCAAAATGGCTCTTCTGGATTGGCTGCATTTCTTGGACCCTTGCCCATTAACTGCACTGCGCCTGCCAAATCCTAAACTTAGGTTAATCCAACTGCTTCAGGAAATGGCAAGGTATGAGAGAAAAATAAAATGGAAGTTTTATGTCAGAAAGACTCAGATCCTGCTACTTAATGGTTATGGATCTTTCTAAGCCTTATTTTTTCAACTGTATACAGAATATTTTCTTCACAAGCTCAGAACAAGGAATAAATGAGATTACCTACATACAATGTTCAACATTGTCCAATAAAACCCATTTAACAAGTGTTAGCTCCATTCCTCTGCTCCCACATGTGGTTAGGTACTCTTTGTGATGGTGGCCCATCTCGTAGATTTAACCCGGATTTATCTGGATATTACTGCCTGTGGATGTGCGAAGGCAGGGAATCATATTTCTCTACTTTCTTCCATAATCTGAACACCTCAAAATCAGCCTCTGCATTTTTGAATTCCCCAAAGATATCCTTAACTACTAGAGCAATTCTTGACTAATCTTCTGGAGGGATTTCCTCTCTTCCTCCTTTTTTCATTTTCAATATAGCTAAAACTTTCTTTTCTGTGTAGCTATCCTTAAGAACGGTCACGGTGATAAATTATTAGACATTTCACACAGTCTGTCCACCTAGCTCCCCTTGGGACTCTTACCCTGGCAAGTAACTGCCAGGAAGAACAATGGCAGAGGAAACGGAAATTACCTTTGGTTGAGTTTTAATTTTTACACAGTAGAACTGAATAAATTTTAGATTTCCCTCTACTTTTGGGATTTGATGCCTGAGGCTGTAAAAACAAGTTCGCATTTGTGGACAGAATCATGAAAATGTCTTAGAATGCTCCTTCAAGGAAAATGAAATCTAGTGTCTCTATATTCAAACTTAGAATGCTTTATATGTCATTATATTACTCTTTTGTGCGTGGGCTTTATTATTTAGACTCTTGGTAAACCACATTTTCCTTCAAATTCCCCCAAACAACCTCTTCATGATCCGCTCAAGACAAGGTGTCTACGCCAGAGATGCTGAGAAACCTCACCCATTTTGCCCCACCATGGCGGTCTGCGGAACAAGCCTTTATTATTACGCTAAATCGTTGCGTTACCTTTGAAAACAGTGGGGCGTGTAGGCAGCATTGTCATACACAGTGTACTAATTTTAGGGGCTATCATAAAATGTGGCAATAATATATTCTCAGCGATCTTTGTGTCCCTTGTCTGAGGGGGCGCCTGTGATTCAATGGGATGGAGCGTCTGACTATTCTAGTGAATAAAGGGCAAGAACAGAGCTACCAGCTGTGTGCTCCTTCTATAATAACACGCCCCACTTTTAGGTTTATGGTGGCAAAGCAGAACCAAACTGGAAATAGATTTGAAAGGTGACAAAAGGATTGTGCAGTTTCAAACCTGTAATAAATACCAAGATCAATTTCACACGTGAGATTTATTTTCCCTGTCTTGTTATCTTATGTCATTTCATTGGGGTATAATCGTAACTGTAGAAACCCAGCAAGTCTTCAAAAAACAGGCATGATCCTGTGTTTACAGACAAATCCAAAAATTGGATTTGGCTTAAGGCATCTAAATCAAACTAATTCCCTTTCTCAGGTTAATGCTGCAAGGATAACATAAAATACGGAGCTTACAAGATAGATTTGGTGTTATAGTTAAGATGAATGGTTTATTCAAATTCAAGCAGCAACATCTTTAGTAAAAATGTTAGCGCTGTGAAACTGAAATTTAATTCAGTATAACCGAAATACATCATGATCAATCTAATAATTTTGTCACACTTTGAAATACTCCCTTTTTTAAAAAAAAATTGTACTTACGTGAAAAAGTTCAGTAAGGGAGCTGTGAATGTTTGTTCTTGTTCTGTAGGTGGCTTCCTTTTCTCTACATCCAAAGCAAATAAAACAAATTGAAAAACCAACTAAACCAGAAATGCACACTTGTAAAAGTTTAGGCACATAAAAATATACCAATCAATGATATGAGGTTTTCTAAAAACCTATTCCCAATTCTTCTCCTTGAAGCTACATTTAATAGGGGGCTGTAAAGGAGTTCTTTCCAGAGATAGGAAAATATAAAAATAATCAGAATTTTTCCTGAACATTTTGCCCATTCATGATTGAAAATCTTCACAATGGTCTGATGGAATGACAAGACCAGGCTGTGCAAAATCACCCTGGGTGCTGCTTTCCCACCATCAACACGTACTTTGCCAGCTGCTCTGTAGAAGCTTGACCCTGTCTGGCATCACAGCGAACTTCCTGCTTCAGGAACCGGAATTGCCAACAACACACAACACCTCTAAGGGGAAATCAGAACCTCTTTGAATGTAAACTACGGCTCTCTAAAGGAAATGCTGAGCATTAGCCTCAGCTTTAGGTCAAGGCAAAGTAATTTAATTTCAGGCACCATTCATGAAAAGCTAGGGTGCCTGAATTCACTTGGCATTGAATCTTTTGGCATTGTGCGTGAAGTCTGTCACTAATATAAAGAAATGGTAAAATTTTTAAGGTGTAACTAACGTGATGTCCGCATGTATCGCAGAGCTGAAACTTTCCCCCGGGGCTGTGAGCACCTGAGATCATCTAAATATTACTTTGTGCAAGCCCTCAGGATTCAGAGGTAAGTCCAATGGGATGCAGTACTGCACTGAAGTTGGGATCCTACTCAGGCAAAGGAAGGAGAAATGGGTGAAAGCATGCAGTTTCAGCAAGCTTAAGGAGCAATCGACATGGGGCTTGGTTGAAGGCTTCCCAACAGGAAAAGAATTCCAGGTGTGACTAGGCCCTTACATTTTCAGCAGGATGGAGATTGGTACTGGGGTCATGACCTGTGTGGACAATGGGAGTATGTCTCGTTCATAAGGTAAGCATGGCTGCAAAGCCTTTCAGGGGCTTCCACTGGATCTAGGGGGAAAAGAGGGGCCAAAGAAGCCCTCTATGGGTTGACACAAATAACCTTTTATTAGGAACTAGAAAATTTATGGTGAGAAGAAAAGGCTCTGTAAGTCTCGAGGCACAAGTTTTCAAGGCTTTAGTCTGAGTCCAGGTCATAGATGACCGTGTCCTATTTCTAGGATCAAGGAGTTTCTAAAGGACAGGTAGGGGCCACGGTCTAATGAATGAAACCCAGAATTCAAGACCAGGCTCAAGTTTTTCCATAAATCACTTGAGTTCAGCTAAAATCCAAGGCACAAATTCAACCATTAGTGCTAAAAAAAAAAAAAAAAAAAAAGCAGTGGGCCCAGGGTTATCTGTGATGCTCTGAGAAATCAGGGGTCCAAGAACTACCCCAGGCTCTTTGAAGACCAACCCGAGGCCAGTAGAATGAATTCAAAACCTTGATGGATAGAATCAGACTTAGTTATGACTATCCCTAAACAGGACAGCACACAGTGGTAGCTCAATAATTATTTCCCAAAACAAAAGCGAACCTGGTATTTGGAGATGCTGCAGTGAAGTCAAGTTTATGAAATGAAGACACTGACCAATGCATATCACAATGCTATGTGAACAGTCCCTTAAGAAAAGTTTTCTCGCTACATTATACATAATTTTTTCTCAGTGTAGACATGAGGTGTGGGTAACCCTGCTTTTCTTATGTCTACTTTAGAACTGAAAACCACCAAAAACATGAAGTCCATAAGGTTGAACTTCTAGTTCAATGTCACAGTTGAGATGGAGACCAAAAAATTAGTCTCGTGAGTTCTCATTCTCCTTTTGAACCCAGAAGCCTTTCTCCTAAGTCCCCTTTGGCAGTAGGAACTTTGTTACATAGACTCTGACAGGTACCATTGGCATCTACTTTTTCCCTAGCTCAAGGCCGCACTCCAATGAGCCTGGTCCCGTGCTCTGAATCTTGGATCCTGGTTTATTTCTCTCTCTTCTCCTGTTCATTTTGAAGGATCCATTTGCATTCCTTAAAACCCAGCTGGAGTTCCAGATAACTCCTATAGTTCTTATGGTGTGCATCCTAATATTTAGCCCATATTGTTCTCTAGTACTTAACACCTTCTATTATCAACCTGTTTGGAAATTGTATCTTATGTCCTTTGGATTTCCACAGTCTAGAGGAAATATATACCAATTGATTAAATTACTCTACAGCCCTTAAGCGCTTAACAATGGATAGCATAACCTGTGAATTTTAATCCCAGTACTATGGCCTAGACTGGGAGCTGGCCTTGGGAGACATGTAGGATCAGAAATACCTAGTAACACTTATGTATTCCTTGAGTATTTCTTTGTATAAAAAGTAAAAACAAGATGTGTGATCTTAGATTGTTTATCTGTGTTACACGAGACCTAAAGTACATGATCTGTGTGTCCTTCTGTGTCTGTGAATGCAGCTAATCACAAGAAGTCCTGGACAACAAGTCTTTGGAGACAATATAAAACTCAGCCTGGATGATTAGATGATCTTGAAGGAGGGCTTGTGTTGCTCAGTCGGTGACATAGAAGGCCTGTGTGGGAGGGTAAAATTTCTCTGTAGAGAGCAGGCTGCAGTTGGGAGGCAGAACAAGTGATAGGGAGAAACTTGAAAAGCAGGCATGGAAGAAGTTAGCATTGGGGAAGGGGTGGGATTCAACAGCAGGCAACGGGTGGGATCTGGCAGGATACACCTCACGCCTTTAAGAAGTTAAGACAACTGGCGGCAGGTATGTACGTAGAGGCTGGAGCTCATGGGCAGAATTCTCATTGTGGGATAATACGGAGAAGGGGAAAAGCTGGGGACCAGTTAGTGAAATGGGAGGGGCAGGGAAATAAATTGTGAGCCCAAATTATTTATTAGACTCTATTGGTCAGAGCTGGACCTGTAGCAATTCTGAACAGTGGCAGAGACAGAACGCTTTCTGTTTTGGGCTCCTTCCAAGTCCCTGGAGACCAGTCTAGACTGAAAAAGTGATTAAGGCCAAATCTCTAGTGTTTTTGTGATCTCAGTTCTGAAGGTCACAGGAGGCAGCGACAGAGAACCAAGCAGATAGTTATAATCTATTACCTGCCTAGGAAAGCAAAATAGATTTGGCTTTAGTGCTCACATGCCTCTTTGAAGATGAGAATATTTCCACAAGGCGGACGTTGATGGAGCCCTGCTGACTGCACGGAGATGGAATTCGCTTTGAGGGAAGTGGTCAGGTCAGATTACAAGAAGAAATTATTATAAGACTTTTCCTAAATCACAGATTTCTCTTTCAAGTCATATTTTATTAGCTGATTCTGTCATAACCAAAATTCACCTTTGTGTTTTATTTCTTTCTTGAACAAAAACAAAAACAAACAAAAACCCAGTGTTATTCAGTTGATTTCTTCTGTAATCCTTTTACCTTTAAAAAAACGTTTTCTGTCTGTCTTTTTCTACAGTGAAATGTGTCATTTTCTGACTCTAAAATAAAGAGATGTAATAGTTTTTACCTCTAAAGCTCATGGGAAATAAAATCATGTGTTGTTAAATCACTTCCATTTCATTTCCCATTGTTCTATTTTGTGGCAGAAGCTATTGCCCCTTCTAGAGTTTGCTCTAGAATCTTTACTCTAAAACCTTTCTTAAAATTTCTTCCCAGGCAAAATGAATGCATACTTTTAGACAGGAATACTTAGAAGTGAGCTGCATGCATCATTATTAACCTTTCATATATCATCATATATCAAGTGTGTATATACATATATATGTATTATATATGTGTATAATTATATAGATATATATGTTAGTACACACACACACACACACTAATTTATTGTAGGGTAAAAAAGTTTTACCAGAGCATTAGGGAGTACGTGTGTGTGTAAAAGGATGAGGAGGGGTTTATGAGAGCTCAATGAATGCAAACCAGATTGAGTTTAAAAAGACAGGTGCTGGAGGGAATCAGACTGGAAAATCCAACCAGACTAGTGAAGCCCTGATTGTCGAAGGTGTTGACCAGAAAGGACATTGCATTGGCCCGAAGGACTGCCCAGAAGAGCAGTTTGTTCGAGAAGAGAGATAAGCCCCAGAGTCCATCAGACAGACCCCAGGTCTTTGAATGTCAGGGCCCCAAGAGAGAGATGGCTTGTCTTTGGGGACAAGCAGTATACGTTTTTGAAAAGTACCTAGACATAGCTAATAAGCTATAATGTAATTGACTCTATGATTGTGTCAGTAGCTTTATTTTGCTGCCATATCCCCCAAAAGATCTAAAATGATCACTAAGGTTTGGAAGTTTGGCCAATTGGGGCTTACCTTTTTAATCTTAGGAGAAATTCAAGTGGCATTTCTGATTATACCAAACTAGAAGGTGGTCACAGTGATTTTGAATTCCTTGAGGGCAGGAGGTGAATTTTCCAACCATTATATGTCCAATACCTATCCCAAGGCCTGGAAAACAGAACAATTTTAAATATTAGTTCTTTTTCTCTGGAAAAGGAACAGTTATGATAACCAGGTAGAACCATGCATGGGGCCGTTCACTTTCTAAGGACATTTCTCTCAATCACCTCCCACAGAATTATGATTCTGTAGGCACTCGTAAACTTCTCCAATTTCATCAGTGGGTACATTTTTCTCAGTGCCTTGGGCAGGGAGGGTGAAGTCTTTTTAAATGTATTCATACTGGCACACCCAGAAAGAAGGCAAGTTCATCTTTCTGTGGAATTCACGTTCCACAGGGGTCAGACTCCAGTTTTTGGTTCTGGGCTCTGGTTTTGCATGTGTATTTGGTTGTTTTTAATGGCTGAGACAATCAACCATTATCATGAGCCTGCCATATTTTTTCGGTTACATTCATAACAGAAATTTGGGGTTCAAATAACAACTGTGCAATTGCCAAGACAAATCTAAAGATATTTTTTGAGACAAATAGAGGTTTGTAGATATTTTTTGAGACAAATATAGGTTTGTTGATATGGGTCTAATGTACAAGACCCATATTGAACAATTGGAGTCATTCTGAAGAATTAATTAAGTCCAGTCCCCAAATCTTCACTGTCAATGACAGCTTTACCTTCCTTATTCTGAGTACATCAGGTGCATGGATGATAGATCAATAGATATATAAATGATAGATAGGACACCCACCAAAGTATATTTAAAATGGCTCATGTTTGAGAGAGATTATCTAATTGGCTATTTAATTACTATGAGATCATAATTGCTCTGAAGTATATGAGGTCTGTCAGGAAAAAGTCCAGCCATTGTTAATATAATGAGAACAGTTTGCATGACATCAGTGTAACCTGGAAGCCAAGGAGAGTGGACTGGAATGTGCATGAGTGAACAATGACAACTTCACCGTACTAGTCAATGGAGGTGGTAGACTACATTGAGTGAGCATATGTACTGTGTGGCTGTCACATTCAAAATGACTGAGCGAGTAGAGCAACAAACCTATGTCACATTTTGCGTTAAGCTTGAACCTTCCTCTTCAGAAACTCTTCACATGACTCAGAAGGCTACAGTTATGGGGAACTGCTCACTGGCAGCTTCATCACGACAGCACACCCACTCTGCATCACGTCTCGTGCAGAGTATTTTGGTGAAACATCAAATCACCCAGGTGACTCAGCCCTCCTACAGCCCAGATTTCACGCCCTGTGACTTCTGGCTTTTCCCAAAACTAAAACCACCTTTGAAAGGGAAGAGATTTCAGGCTGTTGATGAGATTCAGGAAAATATGATGATGGGGCAGCTGATAGTGATTGGGAGAACGGTGTGAGGTCCCAAGGTGTCTACTTTGAAAGGGATTGAGACGTCATTGCCCTATGTACAATGTTTCTTGTATCTTGCATCTTCTTCAATAAATGTCTCTGTTTTTCATATTATATGGCTCGATACCATCTGCACAGACCTCGTAAAAGTTGAGATTCTTATATCACAGCTCTGCATCCTTTTATGAAGTGATAAGGAAAAAAAAAGAGGCAACAGAAAAATTACCTGCTTCAATATTTCATATTTTTACAAAACCATATTTGAAAATAAAATCTACTTTGATTTTCAGGTTCTCTTCCACAAAAATCTTACAGAAAAAAAATTAATTTAAGTGTAGCCTTGGTTAAAAAGAAAATATCCACAGAACACATGCCATATACTTTATCTCCCAATCCCCTTTATATGCTCAGAACTCTTCGAAAGAAATTCAAAGTTTGAGCAGAAAGCAGTTTCCCTCAGGAAATTGGTACCATCAATTTTCCTTTAATCTGTGTATGATCTTGATTATACTGTGCTCCCAAATGGCCATTTTTATGCTCTAGTCACTCATATGTGTCTTCTTAAATCCTTTCAGAAGGAACCCATAAGCAAACACTGTGATCTTCTAATCTCCTAACATAGCACCTAGTATAAGAGGGGCTCTGAATAAATGAACAAATGATATACATCACAAAGAATCTCTAGCCATGGCTCACCCAGCGATGAGAGTTCCTAATGCTCGAACTTGTGGAGTACGGTGGGGGAGGAGTCCAGGAGAGGGCATGGCACGAAGGAGGATGCTTTGTGCTTTGAACATTTGGTTCCTTTGGAAGAGTCCCCTGCTCTTTTCATCCCACGAAGGGTGGCAGTGGACGGATCACAACATAGATGTAGGGGACAAGGAAGGTCTTTATGTGGAAGTATATCTTTGTTTATCTGTATGCCATTGAACACATAGCCCCTGTGCAGACAGGTCAGGTTCTAGGCCTGAGCGAAGCCATGGCCAGGCTGCCCTAGGCTTGTCGCCACAGCAAGAGAGGTCTGTTAAAGGTGAAGCTATTTCTGTTGTTATCCTTCTCTTGTAACACATAAATCCTACGTACCAACAGTCTATAATTACCAAATAACTTCTTATTTTAAAAAAATATAGTCCTCAATAGCCTGATTGCTAGAGATTGCCCACCCCCCAGCCTCCCCTCCACCCCAGCAAATGTCCCTAAGCTGTTTCTAGGAAACATCCCCATGGTACCATGTGTGTTTGGGATCGGGTCTCTCTGGTTTTTCCCCTTCTGTTCCTCTTGCCACCTCAGCTGTGGTTGAAGCTCTGAGATTTTGTTGCTTTGCTCAGCCAGCCTCTACCTCAGGCCTTCCACTCTGCTCCGGCCCACCCACCCGTACACAACCACACCAATCTGAGCGAGAAGATCCTATCACGTTTCTGAGGCGGTCCCTCTGCAAAGTCCTCAAAAGACAGCTGGCTTTGCTGAAAACTCGAAGGCAAAGAAAACTTTACAGATGGTCACTTAAAACTGCTGTTAGATGTGGCTGCTGTTTTAGAGTCTAACCCAGGGTTTTTCCACTGGTGTGCTGCGATAATTTTTAAAACATGCAATGCCTGACTAATGTAGTCATGGGCACTGACCTCGTTTCCCTTAGAGTGTCAAATAAAAGATGACGACAGCCAACACAACAATAGTTGTCTGGTGTGAATGTCCTATCTCGAACCATAAATACGCAGGCCATATAATAGAATTGCATTTTATTGGTCATGTCACATAATAAGGTTATATCTGATTGGTTAATTCTTGGTACCAGAAATCCTTATATATGAATATAGGCACCTGATATTTTAAAGTCACTTTGGAGCAAAAAAAGGTAGCTTAGTATTATCATTATTATTATTATTGATGTCAATCAAAATTATACCTATTTTTTGTCAGATTAGCAAAATATATATTTTAGGTGTGCAGCAGAATTTTAGTAGTTCATGTGTGCCATGAGATAAAAAGAGGTTGAAATCACTGGTTTAAACCAATATTATTGTTCCATACTAGGCCAGCTCCTTGGCCAATTCCTGAAGCGATTCTGTGTAGAAGAGGGTAGCTCACCCCTACTGCCATGAACACTGCCAGCAAGCCATTGCCTTAGTTTCCAGAACCAGTTAACACCTGGACCCAGAGGGGGAATAAAGAAATTGTTTCTCCAAGCTAAGCCTACTTCAATAAATCTTTCACAGGACAATTGACAATGGGAAAACCATGCTGGTGAAATCCCGCCTCCCATACTCATGGGCCTGATCTGACCCCATGACCCTGGTAAAGCAGCCTTGGTAGTAGACAAGTACATTACCCTGTAATCTGGTATATTCCATCTGGAATAAATACCAACAGTTATGCTTGATGTGTAAGGCACCAAATTTAATCTAATTCCTGTCATCATCTTTTCTCTGGTGTAACATGAAGAGAATTTCTGTCACAATCTTCTTATTTTGGGGACTAGATTAATTGGAGGACAATTTTTTTGGTTATACAATTGACAGCAGTTACGTGATTATAGGAGATTGATGACTAAGCACAGATCCTCAGGCCTTCCTCTCAGCGGGCTTGGAGAAAACCTCTCTGATTTGATAAGAAAATGCTTATGGAACAAGGAGAGCCATGAAAAAAGGAGTGATGGAAAGCAAGAGGTCCTGCTCTTTCAGGGTCCTCCATAAAGGAATGGTGAGCCATACAAACCCTGGAATGGGTCCTGTGGGAGCTTTTTGAGCTAGTCCCTCACTTGAGTATCGAAGGGACCCAGCCCTGGTAGGTGAGCAATGGACATTTGTCCAATTTGATTGGGATGCTCAGGTTTGTGGTTGGGATGCTTTCTTCCCTCTGATTGTCAACACTGAATTTGAAGAATGAGTGGTACTTCTTGAGGAGAACCGGTTTATTTTAAGTAATTACCTCTGACATACAGGAATTTTAAATATCCATGTCCAAGGCAAACAAAATGCAGGGGAGAAACTTGACTGAGGGGCTTATCTTGGTGTTGAGAATAAAAACTTGTGACACTAAATTTTAAAGTAAAATCTCAGGGCCAATTCTTACTCAAATGATTATCTTTAAAAAGAGAGAAAGTGCTTATACATACTCGACCTTGTTGATCATGAGTTTAATTACAGCTCATTTTCAGGGTATGAAGTTCACGCGCTCCAGGAAGAGCACAACTTCCAGGATCTGGGAGTGACAGGGGCACTCTTATGAACATGGAGCAAATCTTCCAAAAGCACATTTTGTTGAATGACATTTGATTGAATTAGATATACATGACTTGAATTTATTTGAAATAATGACACTGAAAATCATGAAGCTAAAGGGCTTAATGAGGTTTCAGGTTTGAAATTGTCACAAACCATAGCTTTCAAACACTGGAATAGGTGGGCTCTGTATTGAACACAAGAATATTCTAGAAGTCCTTTGCCCTGAGACATGCTCTAACTTAGGAGTCCACAAACTTTCCATAAAGGGCCAGACAGTAAGTATTTTTGATGTTATGGGCCACCTAGTCTCTTTAGGAACTAGCTACCTCTGCTATGGTAGCACAAAACAGCACTAGACACTATACATATCAATGAAGGAAATAGATATGCAGGTCCAGGAAGCACAGATAGTCCTCAAAAGATGGATGCAAAGAGGCCCACTCTAAGACACATCATATTAAAACACCAAAGGTTAAAGATAAAGAGAGAATCTTAAAAGCAGCAAGAGAAAAGAACTTAGTTACCTACAGGGGAGTTCCTATAAGACTCTCAGCTGATTTCTCAAAAGAAACTTTGCAGGCTAGAAGGGATTGGCAAGAAATATTCAAAGTCACGAAAAGCAAGGAACTATAGCCAAGATTGTTCTACCCAGCAAAGCTGTCATTTAGAATGGAAGGACAGATAAAGAGCATCCCAGAAAAGAAAAAAACTAAAGGAGGTCATCATCACCAAACCAGTATTGTATAAAATGTTAAAGGGACTTGTTTACAAAAAAGCTTACCAGATGTAGGGGTTCTGGGGGAATGGGTGAAGAAGTGAGGAGATTAAGAAGTACAAATTGGTAGTTACAGAATAGCCATGGGGATTCAAAGTACAGTGTAGGAAATGGAGTAGCCAAGGAACTTACACACATGACCCATGGACATGAACAATGGTGTAGGGGGTGCTGGGTAGAGGGGGGCAAAGGGGTAAAAATGGGGACAACTGTAATAGTATAACAAATAAAATATAATTTAAAAAAAAAAATTTATGGACCTAA
The DNA here is from genome assembly GCA_039655065.1 of Glossophaga mutica. Taxonomy (NCBI): domain Eukaryota; kingdom Metazoa; phylum Chordata; class Mammalia; order Chiroptera; family Phyllostomidae; genus Glossophaga; species Glossophaga mutica. The sequence goes on along the minus strand of CM077310.1, from coordinate 111,064,508 downwards.
GTTTCTTTTTTTTCTTTTTTTCTTTTTTCTTTTTATTTATTTATTTTTTAATTTTTATTTTCATTGTTGATCTTGTATAGTTTTCTGTCTTTTATTCTCACCCGAACCCGCCACCCCAGCCCTCCCCACCTCCCTCCCATTTCCACCCCCCCCCCATAGTTTTTGTCCATGTGTCCTTTATACTTGTTCCTGTAAATCCTTCCCCTTTTCCCCTGAAATTCCCTCCCCTCTCCCCTCTGGTGACTTTCAGCATGTTCCCAATTTCCATGTCTTTGGTTATATTATGCTTGTTTGTTTGTTTTGTTGATTAGGTTCCTGTTAAAGGTGAGATCATATGGTATTTATCTTTCACTGCCTGGCGTACTTCGCTTAGCATGATGCTCTCAAGTTCCATCCATGCTGTTGCATAGGGTATGAGCTCCTTCTTTCTTTCTGCTGCATAGAATTCCATTGTATAAATGTACCACAGTTTTTTGATCCATTCATTTACTGATGGGCATCTAGGTTGCTTCCAACACTTGGCTATTGTAAATTGTGCTGCTATAAACATAGGGATGCATAGTTTCTTTTGGATTGGTGTTTCAGGGACCCAAGTTTCTTTTTCAAGAAAAGCAACCAGTTAAGGATTAGATGGTTGATGAATTAAAAAAAAAATCAGAAAATACAGTTGAGCAAAAAGAAGAAAATAGAACATTCTTAATCCCATGCTTCAAAGAAAATACATTTTGTTTTATACCATTTAACACACTTACCATGTGAAGAAATAATATGTATTTGTAAATACATGATTTAAATTATAAAAATTAAATTATACTATGCATATACATGTGTATACACACATATATGTATGTATATGTGTATACAAGCATACATGTATATATTTATATACATACATATATGAGAGCGGACCCCCACCAAAAAAACCAAAATTATCATCTGGAGGGCAGGCCCCTTGTAGTACAGGCTTCCCCCACTAGGTGAGTGTTCTAGAACCCATCTGCATCAGTGTACCAGCTGGTGTTGTGAGAGGCTGTGAGAGGCTTCAGTAAATGTTTTTAAGACTCTTTCAACACATCTGCCCATTTCATGATGGGTGATTTATAAGTGCACCTGCCCACATCGCACTGAGTATGCAGCAGTTTTTGACCAAAAAGGCAAGACCCCCTGCCCTGCCCTCCCTATTCAGCTGTTCACATCACTGTGCCTCAGCCCCAGTACAGCCACGATTTGGTGCTCTGTGACTTCTGGCTTTCTCAGAAGTACAATCACCTTTGAAAGGGAAGGGATTTCAGACTGTCTGTGAGATTCAGGAAAATACAACAGAGCAGCTGATGGCAATTGGGAGAACTGTGTGAGGTCCCAAGGTGTCCACTTGGAAGGGAACTGAGGTGCCATTGTCCTATGTACAATGGTTCTTGCATCTTGTATCTTCAATGTCTCTATTTTTCATACATATATGCATGTGTGTGTGTGTGTGTGTGTGTGTGTGTGTGACACTTTCTTGAGCAAATATGTAGCAGTAGGTTTTCCTATATTGTCAAATATAAGGGAAAGACTGAAACCTTTACTTTTTATATTGGAATATGGAGATTAAAATTACTTCATATTCCTTTTTGTGATCATAAGTGCTAATTGTAATTGAAAGCAACGTATACCCTTCATGGTATGTTATATATTTTAGATCAATTTCAAGTACAAGAGTGTATTTTTAAACATCGTATTATAGATTTTTCTTTCCGCCAAACCATTCCTGGGTATTAGAGTTATACTTTGAAAGCCATGACCAGTTGCTTCCAGTTGTTAGTTCTGTTTTAAAATGTTCCCACGTTTTGAGGAAGGTGCAGTATGGAAATCTTGACCTTATTGGCAGTTTGGTGCAAATCTAAATCTTGACCCCTTTTTTTCCCTCTTAATTCTTGTTTGGAGAAAAGGCTGATCTAAATTCTGAACTTGCCTAGGATGAGGACTTCGTAAATCTGCTCAGCATCTGCATATAGAACGCACCCTGAAATGGTACCTTTTTGAAACTCAAGGGAATGGTGGTGTCTCCGCTGGAAGGATGTGGGCAGAAAGGGGCCTGCAGCGGCCTCCTTCACTTAATCACAGTTGGCTTTCCTTCTAGAGCTTCCAAATTAACAGTGGGGTGACTTTTATTCTTTTATTTTTACTTGAACAAGCAGGTGTTTCTTTCACGAGGCCCATATGTTTCTTCCCAAGCTCTATCCCAAGCATCTACCGTACGGCCTACGGTGATGTGGCACACAGCCCGTTTCCTTACACGGCTTTCCTTCTTATTCCAAGGACAGTAGGTGGAAAATGGATGTCAGCGTTTCTGTGTGCATGCGCACGTTTTGTGTACGTATGTGTGCAGAGTCAGAGCAGGAGAGCAGCAGCGCTCTTTTTCGGTTGGAAGAGCATGCTCGTGCTGCCAGCAAGCCAGAGTGAAGGGGAGCTGTCAGTGAGGCCGTAGCTCCAACTGAGCCTGCGCCAAACTCCCGCCTGGAGCAAGTTCCCAGCAGGCTGCCACAGGGCTGTGGCAGACACAGGGAGCAGCTGTCTCTGCCTGGCAGACAGGCGATAGTCCAACCAGGTGCTTTTCTCAAGTTAAGAATAACAGTAATTAGAAGGAAGAGCACCACTCAAAGTTGACTGCCCCTTGCTGCACCAGGCCCATCAAGAGAAACCCAAAGGTGAGGTGCAGGGTGAAGAGGGAGGTCTGGGGAGGGAAGAAAACAAAGAGGCTTCTGCCATAACTGAGGGGCAATGGGCAATACCTGGAAGTCCAAAGAAAACTGGCCAAGACAAGCACTAGAATTAATTTTCAATAAAAGCATAACTTTGTGATCATTATTAAAGTTCAGGCTGCTCCAGAGAAAGCACACAATGTTTTTAATGGGGAAAAAAAATTTCCTTTCAGGACAAGTAACTACTCTACTAGTTCTTACGGGGATGGTAAATAATCTAGAGCAATATATATGTATACATATATAGACACACACATATACATACATGTGCTATTTACTCTTACAAGCTCGAAAATGAATCTGCCATCTCCACTCCTCCTCTTCGCCCCTTTGTTTCCATGTTAGCGCGGAAGCAAAAGTGTGGGCTCCCCTTTGTGCATCGGCCAGAAGTACAAGATTATGTTACCATCAAATACACTCCTCCAAAAATTCTCACAAGTTGTATAGTTAATATATATGAATTTGAAGAACACCAATGAACACAGAAATTGCAACAATTTGTAGGAGTACCTACCCTATCATTTTTCACTTGGTTTTCTATCATTTCCAGTATGATGCTTTCTAGCGACTTTTCAACAGAAAGTGTAGTTTGTGGACTGGCAACATCAGCATCAGCTTGTGAGACATGAAGCCCTGTGCCAGACCTACCAAATTAGAACCCACATTTTTGACAAAAGCTGTAGGTGATTAGCTCATTAAAATTTGAGAAACTATCCTGGTACCCTTAGGAAACTTAAATTCTATACTTAGTTATACCCGCTATCTATTTCAGGCAGCACTGATGGTAAGAGTTACCAAGGATGGCTGGGTAATCAAACCATCGGTGACTATCTCAACCTGCACGGGAGTTTCAAAGGAAAAGTTCAAAGCCTTTCTAGGTGTTTTTGGTAGAAACAGACAACACTCCAAGAATTACATTGATCAGAATAACAAAAACAAAGCAGTGTGTATTTACACATTTGGAATGATCCTTAGTTCACATGTGTTTGCTTTGCTCACATTGGACACAGCTCCATGACACAAGGACATTTACTTCAAGAAAATAATGGCATCGCAAAGTATCCCATTAAAGGTATTGATTAGCTGTCATAAAGTCAGCTCAGAATGACATTCAGTGCCAATTAAATTGAAGCCATGTGTCTCAGCTAAAATTGTATTAGTTAATCTTAAATTTAGTCTATTAGATAAACAGACTATTAGATAGCTTGACTTAGTCCATAAGGAAAATTTGATAAATTAAATATTGTCTATTAGATAAAATTGAAAAAAAAAAAGGTGTAGTAATCTTCCTAGATGGCAAAAGTCTTTTCAAAGGATGGCAAAAAAATGACTCAAAACTTCAGCTTTCTGATACTGGACAACACGGGATTATAGGCAGCCTCGTGACTCTGGATGAGGAAGTCACCAGGGAGAGCCGCAGACAAGGACGCGTGACACCCGAAAAGAGCTTGGCAGTGGGAGGGGCGACATGATCTCTGCCTAGGTAATCGGAGTCCATATCCTGCTATTGACCTAGCCTCTCAACTTCACCTAACTCAATGGAAATTCTGTACATAAAACAATGACAGGATGTCTCTGGAAAAGTCACAAAATGTCAGGGCTCAAAACACATTGTTCATAAACTCATGGAATCTTTGCGTGCTGCCCACCAAATAAAAAAAATTTCAAAAATATCTAAGGAAATTCCATACTTATCAAATTCAATGGGCTTTCACTTTTGAAACAAAAAGCAGACTTAGCTCCTTTGTAGATAAAAGTTTTTAAACCTAGACATTCTTAGGAAAAATGTTAATGAACTACTGGAATGGTTCTCAAACTTTAGTTTGTGTCAGAATCATCTGAAGGGAAAACGCCAGCGGTCTGGGTCCTGCCCCAATCCCGTGAGTCAAAAGTAGGGCTAAGAATCTGCATTTCCAATAAGTTCCCAGATAACGGGGGTGCTGCTGGTCTGGGGACCCCACTTTGAAAGCTACTGAATTAAGGTAAGACATATTACAACTTACTTTAATAGCTCGTTTTATATTTATGTATTCTGCAAACACCATTAAACATTTCCTGTATACCCAGAACAAGGCTAGCTGCTGGGGATGAAAAGTTGAGTAAGTCGCCTTGCTCTTCAAGAAGTCGTAGTCTAACGGGATCAGCGATCCTGTGGAGGGCAGCTACTCTCCTGAAGCATTAAGTCAGAGGCAGAAGCACTACCCCTGACCTCAGTACTAGAGGACACTGGTGTCCCCCATTCTATGTGCTTCCACTTTCTTCAGACCTCGAGAGGTCTTTGAGCAGGACAGAAGGTGGACAAACATCATTTCCTTGCCTTTTCATACAAATCAATAACCTCAAAATATTATTTAGTTGAGAGAAGGAAGTATGCAGGTGAGGAAACAAACACTTTTGTTTTATAATTACATCTAGGTAAGAACTTTGAGTGTGATTATTATGTGGAAGCAAATAGATTTTTACAAATCTACTACAATTTTGAAGTAATTTTACTCCCAAAGATATATGCCTTTGACTATACAAGCCTTAAAAAAGACTTTGGGTCTCCAACTTGCATTAGTAGCAAGAGGTGTGAGAGTACGAAACCACTGAATAGGGCCTAATTCCCAGGGCTCACTTCAAATGTGGGCATGGAGAGTAATGAACATGGGACGATCTCCAAGAAAGCAGAGGCAGGGACCACAGAGAGCAATGGACTGGAGGTCTTTCAAGACAGAGGACCAGGATCTAGTCTAAGAACTTTCCTTGTCTCCATGCCAGGAGGCCTTTCCAATGCCTGCCCAGCAGGCTGTTACCATTGCTACAGGTAGGCGTCCTCTCGTGTGTCTCCCTCTGTCGTTCAGTTGCTGCTCACCTGGCTCTTACTCTGTCCCTCTTCCACTGCTGGTTGAGCATATGTTAGGGTTAGAAGAAGAAGGGAGGGTGGGGTTAGATAACTTCCTTTTTCATTTATAAGTTGTCAGACCAAAGGAAGCCACATATGCTCTTGATGGAGTGTTGAGCATTTCATTCAGAAATCCTGGATTTTGAGCTAGCTGCTGTAACTGGATCAACTCTGAATTGTTTCTCTTGAGGTGGTGAGTATGTTTTGTATGAAAGGTATGCATGGATATTGGAAAGTTAGGAAGAGATCATTCACAGCAAAGATTTGTGCTACCCTTTCGTATTGCAGAAATGTAACTGGGAAATGTCTTCCTAGCTCCTTTTATGTCTATCTAGGTGGACTGCCTAAATACTTAATGAAATGTAGGAATTGCATTGTTACAATCAGTGAGTATAAGTAATGTGTATTTTATCCTGGCCCAGATGGCCAAGTGTCAATATAATATGCCACTTGAGCTCCTTTTCTCCATCCATCTGGTAGATGTTAATGTCTGGGTCAGTATGAGAGTGTTGCTGATGGTAGAGATAAATGATGGGGAAGCCTGGATCCCTGCATTACCACTTGGAAGAGTCACTGGACCACATCCACACTGGACTGTTGCATGAGTGAGACATACACTTATTCTCTAGAGGATGTTACTGTTACTGTTATTTGAGAGTTATCTGCTAGTATTACTTTATTGTTTAGTGCAGGTATTTGTAAGTAAAATGAAAGGACTACATTTTCTCTACATACCCAAACTGTAGGATGGGTTAAATTTTGTGAGTTATTACACCAAGATTATGCATCTTACATATCCTAAGAGGCAGCTATTATATGCTCCATTATACAGAACAAGGAACTGAGACTAGAGAAATGTGCTAGGTCATGGATGGCAGAATCAATACCCTGGACACTCTAAGTCCGGAACTCATCCTTTTCCCTCTTCCATCCTACCTGTCTGCCCGTGTTACCAATATGCCCAGTTTCTCTAGAGTTGGCTTCCTAGTGAAGATAAACTACTTTCACTCAGCAGATTTTTATATTTTTTATCACCTTTTTTAAGAAAAGGAGACTTTGACTAAAAATAGTTGAAATGAAAAATTCTCCTGAGGACAGATGTATAAGCTCGAACGGACAGAAGAAAGGGAGAGAGTTGAGGATGGAGCACAGACAGACTTCAGAGACCCTCACTAAGGCCATGCCATTCCTGAAAGCAAGGAGGGTGCATCTGGCACGCACCAACCCAACCCCAGATCAGGATACCCTTTGGTAAAGGTCACAGAGAGTGTCATGGGACACAGGGCTAGAAAGGTAAAATTGCCCTGCAAGATTAATTGGTCAATCATAACTAACCAACTGAGAATCACTATTTCTTCTATAGAAAGATGTTGCTGCCAAGTATAGCTAGTTTAAAGACTTTCATTTGGGGTAATATGCTTAATCTTTTGGTATGTTTCATGTGGGCCTGGTTTTGTCTTATTAGTGCAATTGTCCTTAATTCACTCTTAGCATAGCGTTGGGTTAATTTTTATCCTCACCTGAGGACACACTCATTGATTTTAGAGAGAGGGGAAGGGAGGGAGTGAGAGAGAGAAACGTTGATGTGAGAGAGAAACATCGATTGGTTGCCTCTCCTACACCCCCTCAATCTCCTGACCAGAGACCAAACCCGGCAACCTACGTGCATGCCCTCAATTAAGAATTGAACCCGTGACATTTTGGGTTATGGGATGACGTTCCAACCAACTGAGCCACACTGGCCAGGGCAGCATGGTATTAACTTTTGAGAAAATATGAAGCAGGCTAAATACAAGTCCTATTTTATGTTAACTGTAGGTTTTCACTGGTTTTATTTAATTAAAATAATTGTATAGATATTTTATTCAATAAAATATTTTTAAAAATTATTCTAAAGCTACCCTAAAAACCCTCACAAGATTATTGGGTCTATTTTAATATGCAATTATCTGGAATAGAAAAGGTTAGACTTTTCATGGAGTTCAAATTTAAAAATTTTAGGCTTGCCCTGGCTGGGTATTTCAGTTGTTTGGCACACTATCCTGATGTGCCAAGGTTGTGGGTTCGATCCCCGGTCAGGGCACATACAAGAATCAACCAATGAATGCATAAATAAGTGGAACAACAAATCAATGTTTCTTTCTCTGTCCCTTCCTCTCTGTCTCTCTGAAATCAATACTTAAAAAAAAATTTAGGCTTCCACAGAAGCTGACAATGAAAAGGAGTTGTAAACTTACAACAATTCTGTCTCGTCAACTTCTTACATGTGACCAAGTAGGAAACCAGCCACTGCATGCCCTGTGTGTTGTGATGCATGAGAGGACAAAGGAACAGATACTGATCTCTTCACTGAAGTCATCTATTTATGAAAAGCAGTTTTAGTTCTTAGGTCAGCGATTCAAAGTTATTTTTAGTTGACACTTTCTTGACCCCTATTTTCATTTTAAAATCCCTATATTCCACGGCACTGCTGCCTACAACAAACGGAATGTTTGTGTTCCCCCAAATTCACATTGAAACCAATCCCCCAAAGTGGGAGTATTTGGAGGTGAGCTTCAGGAGATCATTAGATGACGAGGGTGAGGCCCTCATGAATGGGAATCAGGCCCCTATTAGAAGAGGCCAGAGTGCTAGCTGGCTGGCTCTCTTCTCACCGTGTAGGGGTGCAACGAGGAGTCAGCAGTCCGCGAGCCAGGAAGAGGACTCTCACCCGAACCCACCCACGCTGGCATCCCGATCTCAGACTTCCAGCCTCCAAAATTGTGAGAAATAAATTTGTTGTGTATCAGCTGCCCAGTTCATGGTACTTTGTTATTATAGCAACCCAAACAGACCAAGACACTGCCCTTACCCCCGACCTATGCAACTGTGCCCATAATCCCAATTAAGGTATACAAGTCTTTACACAGGCAGAAGGAACAATATGTTACTTTTATAGCTTTTGTTTATCTGGGCCCAGGTGGAGCTAGATGAAGAAATCTGAAGGAAGAATTGGGAAGGAAGTATTCTTACTCCATGGTGCCCCAGGATGGCCTCCTTCATTCTTTCTGGCCTGTTCCCAATATTACTATATCTGAGAGTTCTGTCCTTCCCCTGGTGCTGTGCACAGGCCTGAATGGATGTTTCTAATTCCCACAGGAGACCAAACCCTCCCACCCTTAGACTTGCCCCACCCAAGGCCTCAGGATCCACAGTCAAGGGACCCAGTATTTCAACACTGTAGATGCTATTCTAATGTCCTAGTCTCTGCTCCAGAACTGCGTCCTATCCCTAGTACACTGAGTGCTTGCTTTGCTTTCTTACTAGTATTGCCTTGTTTATGTTCATTATAATTGTTAATGCACATATTGCTCTTCTCTTTTATCATAATTCATTTCTAATGCTCAAAAAAATTTTTTTTTCCATCTCTCACTTTGATCATCTCCTCATGTGTCCTTAGGCCAGCTGGCATTTGTGACATGGTTCTCTTTATTCACACCTGGTTGTTAATTTCTGGTGTCATAACTAGACCACTGCAAACCTTAGAAGTTTTTAGTCAACCAACTAGTTGGGACCATTCAAAAATATGGTATAAGTTTTAACCGTTGTCTAGTACCTTTAGTTGGCCCTTCCCAGTCGGCTCATGAAAGCACCGCCATCAGCATTTGTAGAAAGAAGGCAACAAGTCAGAAGAAACGGCAAAGGTGAGCGAGAAGCATCTGGGACGTGCTCTGCCTCCGGTCCCCTTCACTGCGGAGCAGTGGCTCTCAACCCTGGGCCTGTATCAGAACAACCCGCAGAGTTTGCTAAATGCGCATCACTGGATTCTCACCCAGAGTTTCTCTTCAGTAGATCGGGTGTTGGGCCCAGGAATGTGCATTCCTAACATGTTTCCAGATGCTTCTGCTGGTCCAGGGTCTCAGAACCAGTGTCCTAGAGTGTCCTTGGACTGAAAACAAAAATGTTTCTCCATCCACTGGCTCCCCATGTACTTGGCACCGAGTCAGCTCCCGGATGCATCTGCCTGGCACGCTCCACCAAAGTTTTCCATTTCCTGGGCCATAAAGACGTCTCTTCATCCTTCTCCATGGATTTCCCTCTCTTTCCTCCCTGGCTTGTGGCCACCTCCTTGGCCTCTCCGCACAGAAACACTGGCTCTGCAGAAATCCTTCAAATCCTGAATGGTGCTTGTCCTTTTGTTTCTCTTTCCACGGAGGTTATTCACGATGATTAGTATGAACAGGTTGCAGAGAACAGGGGCATTTGGAGGGGTGGGTGACTGGGCCTTTGGGATTCATTTGCGAGAGCTCAGTGAGCTGTTGGGAAAGATTGCAACGTGAAATAATAGCTGCGTTTTTGTACAGCTGCATGTCTTTCCCTGGTTAATCTTAATTTTTATCTTGGGGTTTCCTCCCCTAGAATTGAGGAACTGGAACTCTGTCCCAAATCTTTCTCTTCCAAATAATTAATTCCCACATGCTCCAAAAGCGAAGCAATACATATTCCTCTAGCATGTAACAAGAATAAATCTTAATTTCACAAATCAGATGTTTATAAACAAGGAGTTTGCTTTATTTTGCACCTGACAAGCTTCCCTCAACTCTTGGGCCCCCATCCGCTTACAGTAAGCCAGTCATGCTCTCCCTTTTTAGTAAATTGTGTCAACTCAAAAACTATTCTGGTTTAAACTAGGCATCACTGTGTGTACTGTTCACTGCAAAGCTGCTTCTTCTAGGTCGTGTGGTGTTCTTACACAACTGCACACAGCTATGGAAAGGACATTTTGAAGGAAGGGCCAGGCCAAAACCCAACAGTGTCCTAGGGCTCTGTTAACACCCAAGGTCTCGATGATTGTCCCTCTTAGGATGGATGAGCCCACTGCTGGCCCTCTCGTGAGGCACTTTGGACACTCAAAACCCTCATCTGGAATTGCTTAGTAACCAATTGGAAAGAGTAATCCTGATAAGGCACAAATGGGCTTTTTCGACTACCCTAATTCTCTCTGACGGCCAACTGTGTTTTTTTCTACCAACCAGATCACTATCAGTTAGATCTCCTTGCCTCCCCGGGCCGATTTTTGGTTGGCAAGGAAGAAATCCGTGGTCCCAGCGAGTACCCACCCTCACCCTACGGCTGCAGGAAGCTTGGAGAGCCCTCCAGGCAGGCTCGGAACTGTCTTTGCCGCCTCCCACCTGGTTCTGTCACTCCCCTTCTCTCTGTTGTCCTTCCCTATTGCCCAGCTACATACAGATCCTGCTGGATCCGCAGTTCTGCTCGGTAGCAAATACCAGGAAAGAAGCCGCAATATATTCACAATTGCCCACAACCTCGGGGGAAAATCCATCCACTGTCTCCAGAAGGAGGCCGTACCCATCTTTCTTTATCTTCTATTCCTGACTCTCATTTCCTCAGACTTCTCAGATATGTATATACAGGCCATGGAGTGGGCGGTGGGGATAGAGGGAGTGAAGGATTCGGATAACTAACATCACTTCCCTCATTTGCTCACTCTGCCTGGGGACCTGCGGTAGCGCGGCTACCAAGAAAAGGTGCTTCCTTGAACTTTAGAAGTTGAATAATATACATGTATTTGTTCTCCTCTGTGTTTTCTCTACAGATGAGTGGTGGGGACCAGCAGGCAGCCTCATTCGTTGACAGGTCAGGCATTCAGCGATAGTTCACAGTGTTTCGTCACATATCTTATTGTCTGGTGGGCATGGGTCTGCAGAAAGCACTCCTCGGCCCCAGTCTACCAACTGTACATCATAAATAGTTGAGAACCTGCTTTCGGGCCACAACAAGTTAATTAAGATAACCCATTAAACCAGTTTATGGAGTAGCCCCCTACACATCTAGACATCTGTGAGTCATTGGCTAGGTCAGTGACTTTCGACCGGGATGCAGCGGCACACTGGCGTGCTGCAGTTTTTAAAATAGGCATTGCCTGACTATTTCGTCGGGGGCACTGACCTGTCTCCTCTTAGACTGTCAGATTAAAAAAAGGAAACAGCCAACACAACAAAAGCTGTCTGGTGTGACTGAATCAAAATCATACCTAATTTTTTTCATTGCATCAGCAGAACTTCAGTAATTAGCTTATGTGTACCATGAGATGAAAAATGTTGAAACTACCGGACTAGATAATAAGTACATGGATGCATGTGGCGGGAGCGCTGGGAGGGGCGGAGAGTGAAGACACATTTCGTAGGGAAAGCTGCACGTGGAAATGCGAAGGCCAGCTGGCCCCTGTGCCAGGAGGCCACACACAGTGATACTTTTACGTCCCCAAATATCCCGGATGATAAATGTCCTACTTCAATCACTGCAATTGTGAGACCTCGTGGTACTTATTTGTGTCTGTGGCTCCACTTAAAACACAAGCATCTCGAGGGCAAAGTCTGGGTTTTATCTATTGCAAAAGCCTCAGACCTCACCTGACAAACATCAGATACATTATGAAGATCGGTAATTTGTTGGGGCACTATTATTATCAATAGCAGGCTAAGTAACATTCCAAAAATTATTAAACTTTGAAAATTACTTGACATAAACAAAATGTAATCATTCTGTAACTACTGCTATAAAAATTGCCCTCATATCAACCATTCACAGTTGAAATTAAAATGGAATCTCATAATATTAGAAGAAGAAAATTAATGGTTTTGCATTAATGAGCTTCCAGGTTTATTACTTAATAAATTATTGTTGTTACAAGAAATATTTTAGCAGATTTTTAACTGTGATATACACTGTATTCTATGCATATTAACATCATGTGAAATTATTTTGACTTTTTTTATAAATGACAAATGAAAAATAATTCAAAGAATTAAAAAGATGCAAAACGATGGATCTGGTGACCTGATATTTCTATGATTATGTCAAATATATCACAAATAAATCATGGCTGCTGTATTGTTGTATCTTGTTAAATTGTATGAAGATTTATTTAAGGCCAACATTGATAAATTTGTAGATAAATGAACCATGTTCTTTGCATGGATAGTTTTATAGCAGAGTCTCATTGTGGTGAGTTTAAACTCTTTTAGAATTCTCATTAAAAAGTTACAAAGGTATCTGTTTCCCTGGATTAAAATTTAGTAGCAAACCCTAAAACAGGGTGTCACACTCATTTTCACCAGGGGACCACATCAGCCTTGCAGTTGCCTTCAAAGTGCTGAATGTAATTTTAGGACTGTGTAAATGTAGCTACTCCTTAACAGTTAAGCAAGAGCTGGGCACTGCCGCTGGGTAGAAACAAGGTGCTGGGTGGGATAAAACAAGGTCGAGGGCCGGATTCCGTCCACGGGCCTTGTGTCCGTCACCTGTGCCCTAAAATTACAACTGCCTCGTCAGTTTAAAATAATTATTTTACCCTGGTAAAAAGATGCATAATTACAAATGAAATTGGTACATCTTTATGTCTCAGCATTATTAAAAGATATGTCTTTTACAACACTATGAATTACAAATACAAGTAAAAAATTACAAAATCTAGACAGGGTTAAGTGCTAACTTGCAATTTGAACCCTCTGGGCCTCTCCTCCTTCCTTCTCAGTGCAAGAAAGAGTTGGGAAAGGAAGATGTATAAAATCTTTCTATCTTTATCTTCTATCGATCTATATCTATCTATCTGTCCATGATCCTATGATCTCTCAGTTATATTGTATCATCAGTCATCACCAACTAATATAGTTGAACTAATAATAACAGACCAAACAGAACTAAAAAGATAGTCTACATTCTATTTCCCTACCGAAGTGCCACCTTTTCAAACACTTGACTAGAGACCACGAGACTCCCCTTCCCTCTTCAAGATCACCTGAAGACCGTCCGAGAGCAGCTCACATGTCATTTCAGAGTCTTATACAAACACAGTTGTGCAAAGCATTTAAATTGGCAAAATATATAACTTTGTAAATTAGTTACATTAGAGTTATAATATGCACATTGTAAATAAAAATTAATGCCTAGAGTACACGGGGATGTTATACTGTTATATTTTGGTGGTGTTTAGATTTTGAGAAATTAATTTGTATAATGGACTGTGACGACTTTCACAATGACAATAATGCCTAACCCAAAGAACTTTATCATGAAAGCAAACACAGTCACATGGGAGCTAATTTTCTATGTGGCTTCTTTCCGTAAATCAATATCCACAGAAGCCTAAAGTTTCTTAAGCTAAAAACAGAGTGCATGGCTTTGAGGAGTGAGATTCAACCCCTTACCAATGGTCACCACCTACAAGACAGGAAACTCTCTGTTGTTTATTACAACATCTAAAGGCCATACTAAGGACTTAATTGCAAGTAGAGTTGTGTTAAATACTGTGTGCCAGGACATGGACTTAAACAAATACAATCACCCTGAATATCAGGGCATGCATTTAGCTCGAGTGTGCACACGCATGCACGCGCGCGCACACACACACAGGTATTATATATATTAATCTAGGAGGTAATTGCACTTCATAAATAGTGATTTTTTTCAAGTTTGGCTGAATAGGGAGGTAATAATAAGTCTCTCTTAGGCTGTTGTAGTTTAAGCCAATTGTCTTTGATTTTCTAAATCCACTGTGGGGCAAAAGAACTGTTTATTGTCATTGTCTAACAGCCCTTTTTCTACTGGGTGACTATTAAATTTCTTCTTGGTTTTGTTTTTTTTGCCTACAAATAAACACTGTTTTTTTTTTTATGTTTGTTTCAGGTGTGATGCTGAATTAAAAAATCTTTGCAGCTTTTTTCTGTATACACTACTACCCTCGTTAGTTTATAAAACATATGCAAGAAATGTTCTGATTTTTCCCAAAAACAATAGCTAGAGTGAAATTTTTTTGACACATGGAATGTCATGCTTGCTTTTTACACTGCAGACCAGGTTATCACTGCAGGTACAAAGTGAGCTTGTCACCTGCCACGTTCTGCTTTCCTGTCTAACTCAAACTTTGTCAAACCTTTGCCGATTAACTTGGTGCCAAGTCTGTGTTCACAAGTGTATCATGTAGCAGTTACCCTATGTGAACCTCTTCTATTTATTCTTCAGTTTCCAAGGTCATCCTGGTTCTACATTTCCCTCCTGAAATGCCCAGCATGCTCATTACAGGCCGTTTTCTCTGTGAAGTGGCTCATCTGTGAGTATTCACGCAGACAGTTCTGGGTTAAAGCCCTGAAGGGGCTGAGCACAGAACTGAGCATCTGTAATAGCATTTTCTTGATTCTCCCCCAATTTGACATTAGTTTAGTCCTAGACATTTCACAGGGCATGGTCCTAAAACTAGTTATGAATTAACGAGCGATGGCATTGTGTCTGTTGTAATATAGATGCCCACACCATGCGAGACTAAATCAACATCTTCACAGTTGTAAAGACGGCATCTCTGATTTCCTCCAGCCCACCATAAGAGTTGGCAAAAAGACATTTTCACAGGAAAAATATGCAGCTTCAGTAGGCAAGGGGGCCCACACCCCTTCATGGCTTTCTCCTAAGGCAGGATAAGCCGCTCATTTTCTCCTGCCTCTCGGGAGCCCATGATACTCACTGGGTGCTGGTTTACATAATGATAATAATAACACCAGGGCACTGTGATTCCTATTTCCCAATCATTAGACTGTTCTAGTAGGGTAGATATGCCCCCTAAAGGCAGAAACCCAGACCCCACTCCCCTGCCTGGTTGTCTCAGTGCTCCTTCAGAAGCAGAGCTGGTCACATCTGCCTGCTCAAGGCGACTCCACTGGCCTCTGGCCACCTCTCTTTTTCTTCCCCAACCTTCACCTTCAGTCTTCAGTGTTCAATCTTCTACCTCGCAAAGAGGCCAGCAGAGACCGCTTTCCCTCTCTCAGTCTCCAGACACACCTCACATTGCGGGTCCTAGGATTTACACGAAAAGGGGAAATGGGTAGCTGAGCTACTTTTGGAACGCAAGTTGAAATGACAGGCTCCAGGACACTTGACCGAAGTGGCCCCGTGCTGAGGCACTGGGGTGCTGGTTTACATAATGATAATAATAATAACAGGGCACTGTGATTCCTATTTCTCAATTATTCCTTGGGTGCACAGCAGCCCAGGGGCTGTCCACAGCAAAGAAAGATCAAGGCAGATCAGAAACACCTCAGAGTCCCTAACTGTGAGATCACAAGAGAGGCAAATTTCACTGGAATGTTTCACACGGACATTGCTATTGGGAAACAATTACCAGATAAGGAGCTGGAGTGAGAAATTTTATCTAATATAGACCATTGGCTCCATTTTAGCAAGAAAAACATATTTATTTTGCAACGAAACAGGTTTTTCCCAGACCGAAGTGTCCAGTAGCTGAGAAAACAAGAATCTAGTTATGATTAACTATGAAAATTTCTCTTCTGGGAAAAAGTTTATGTGGTGGTGGTTGCTTTTTCTGGGAAGAAATGTAGAGTTTTGGGTTTTTTAAAAATAATGCTCATTTTCTATTCACATGTGGAGGAGCCAGAAACTTAGCGTGCAGGGAAGGGCTCCTTCAGGCCTGTGAGTGTGACGGGCCTGGCATGAAGCCCAGCAGCAAAGGAGGTGACACAGAGTGTGGATGTGGGGGGGGGGACACTGCCACACTTGTCCCATTCCAGGCCTGCTTTCGCCACTGTCCTTCTGCTGTCCCAACCTGATTTCATGATGTGTCGCACGTCTGATGTGTTCATCCTCTGTGGTCCTAAAAAATCCTTCTTTCCTTCCTTTCCCTCCACTAATTCTACTGTCAGATTGGGCCCTAACTGCCTCCTCGCTCTTCATTCTCTTCTCTGAAAACCTCATGTGCTGCTGGCGGGGGTTAATTCGGGCTTCAGAGAGACCTTTCCACCAGTCTGTGTCCTCAGTTTCTATACTCAAAGTCATGTGCTTTTCAGTGTACAGCTCTTACACCTCCTTGTAAAATTTATTCTGCAGTATTCTCTTGGTTTCGATGCCGTTGCGAATGGGGTAGTTTTATTTCCTTTTCAGGTGCTGTTAGCATATAGAAACACAACTGCTTGCTGTATGTTGATTCTGTATCATGCAACTTTACTGAATTTGCTGATTAGTCTACTAGTCTTTTTTTTGGGGGGGGGAGTCTTTAGGACTTTCTCTATATAAAATTATATCATCTATAAAAATTTATTTTTTCCTCTCCAATTTAGATGTGTTTTATTTCTTTTCATTGTTCTGGCTAGGACTTCCTCTACTCTGTGGAGTAAGAGCAGATCCCTTATCTTAGAGGAAAAGATTCCAGCTTTTCACTTTCGAGGATGATGTTGCCTGTGGATTTGTCACACATGGCCTTGTTGTATTGAGGCATGTTCTTTCTATTCCCAGTTTGTTGAGCATTTTTACCATGAAAGAATTTTCTATTTTATCAAATACAATTTCCGTATCTATTGAGATGCTCATACCATTTTTAGCTTTAATTCTATTAACACAGTATATTATATTTATTAATTTGCACATGTTGAGCTATCCTTGCATCCCAATGATAAATTCCACTTGATTGTAGTGTATGATTCTTTTATTATGCTGTTGAATTCAGTTTACTAAATTTTGTTAAGAATTTTTGCTTCTATATTCATTAGGGATATTAGTCTTGTAGCTTTCTTGTTTTAGGGGTGCAGGAGTTCTCACAGTGAGAGAAGAAAGATATATACATGCAAAGAGGAAAGTTGAGGAAGAATCTTGTGGTGTTAGATTAAAATTACAATTATCAGTATGAACTCATGATTATATGTTTTATATATGTGAGGTATATATAATTTGCTTCCCTCCCTAGGTCAGTGGAAAAGACCTAAAAGCAAGGACATTCCAGTAAAAACGAACATTTTTAGCATCTAGATCTTGGTTTCTGAATACCAGTTCCCACTAGTCATAGCTAATTTTAGGACTGGAGCAGGAAGGGGAAAAAAAGGAGCCTAGAAAAATCTTGTTTTGTAGAAAGTAAGGAAATGCACTAAAATGATGCAATTATTTCAGAGGAAAAAAGAAGCCAGCTTAATAGAGCTCCCACTAGATAATTAAAGAGCAATTTTTAAAAATAATATTTGAAATTAATTTCTTGAGAGATTTATGAATATGAAAACATAAAAAATAAAAAAACAAAGTTTGCACAGAGCAGCTAGATACTATTTGTACTATACACAGCTGGGTATTTTTAGAAACCAACAGTTAATTTTAAGTATCATAGGAAAACCACTCTGTAACCCTAGAGATTCATGACCTTGGTTTATCTCTTTAAACATGATGGCTGAGGCTAATTTAGGCCTGGTCATCAACTTAAAGATGGCACGTGTCCCTGCTTTCCCATCCTACGATGCAAAAATAGCCAATTTATCACCAGTCCTTGGGGAGATTTTAATCTTAACCTCCATTTCTATGCTTCTGTTTCCTCCAGTACAGGACCTTCTCCCTGCTTCCTAGTCAACAACACTCAAGGATCAGCCTGAAAACCACCTCCTCCATCCACCCACTGTATTCAGACTGATTGAGCGAGCCCCCCCTTCACGTTCCCACACAGCTGTGCAGAGACCTGTTTCATTTCCACCACGTCTGTTCTTTTCCTAGAGCGATCTTCCAGGAGCTTCTAAATTGTTTGAGGGTAGGGACCATGCTTTATTGATATTTATATCTAAAAACTACCTTCCACCCCTTTCATTGGCAGCAGTTCATTGCCTTGCACGCAGGAAATGTACAACAAACAGTGTTGTAAATAACTTGTGAACGAAGTGTTGGATATTCCAAACTATTCCTCGTATATACACATCTGAGCCAAACCCAAGATGAAATGGAGTGATTTTTTAAAACAGGGATAAATGTAAGATCTAAGTGAAAATGGGAGGGGAATGCACGCAATGTACCAAGGACCTTCCCTCGAATTGCCTCAATTAATCCGAGATGCTGGGACAGGCTGAGGAAGTGATAACTCTGCACACTGCAGGTGCCATTGCTGGGATGTGAGCCCAGGCCGGCCTGATCCAGAGCCCATGTCCTTCTCTATCCTAGATCACTGCTGTAGATCATTTAGAAAAGATCCTTGGAGTGCAGTAGACGAAGCTTAAGACTTGGAATTAATGATATAAATGAATTTAGGCTAACTCATAGTAATGTAAAATCCAAATCAAAAGAGGAAAAATTCCCCTTGTACTTTTAGGCCACTTGGTAACTGGCTGGATCACATTTTGAGCACAATATTCATTCTGTCTTCTTTGCCAAATGGCATGCGTCTAAAGAAGGGATCAGGAAAAAAAGGACAAATCTCCAAATAATAATACATAAGGAAGAGTTAAAAGTTAGAAAATACTTATTTCATGGAGGATTGGAATAAGAGGACACCAGGAAGCTACATTCA
This sequence comes from Glossophaga mutica, assembly GCA_039655065.1. Classification (NCBI taxonomy): domain Eukaryota; kingdom Metazoa; phylum Chordata; class Mammalia; order Chiroptera; family Phyllostomidae; genus Glossophaga; species Glossophaga mutica. Next base: position 111,045,559 of record CM077310.1, on the reverse strand, counting down.
CCACATGCACACAAACCCAGGAACGGAACCAAAGAATTATAGAGAGGCTCCGAGTTCAGAACTCTTTTCCATATAATAGATTATTTTCTAATTAAGTCTTTTTACACAGTTTTTTAATTTAAGTACAGGTAGGCGACAATTTGTAATGCGCATGGAAAGAGAGACTCCTGTATCAGGAAGGAATTGCAAGGCAATGACGTCCAAGGAAAAATGACCACATTATAAAAGCTATGAAAGAATTAACTTAGTGTATATATATTGTATATATATTCTTTCTCTCTCTGCTCCTTTCTCTCTGTGTGTGTGTGTGTGTGTGTGTGTGTGTGATATTCATTTACTTAGCGTGCCCAGAACCAAACTTAATAGAAGAGATCAACGTGAGGGAAATATTTTATTTTCAAATATTAACAGATAATTTTCTCCTGTATCTCATATGCCACGGACATTCCCCAGCTCTGGTAACTAAAGCACACCATGTTACAGAAGAATGCAGATTATAAAGAAATAAAATTCCTGGCTTTAAAATACCAAAAACCTAAGGTTCAGGGCAAAAATGGAAACCTCTGGAAGAATGTATGACGCAGTGTATCTTTTCTGGCCTCTGCTGAAACTAGGTAGAAAGCGTACTAGGTAAAGGAAGTTTGGGCCACTAAACTTCTAAATTGTTTAGAAGGGAAACTTCTAAATTGTTTAGGGAAAGGTAGAGGGCATCACCTGGGAATCAAAGCGAGGGGAAATGTCAGCAGGCATCCCTTTGTTCACTCACTGCCTTGAGAAGACAAGGGAACTCGAGATGTATTTGAGGATCTAGACCCACCGAGCTATAGCCATAGAACAACCTGTATCTCAGTCCCCTCCCTAGTGCTGGAGAAGAGAAGGTACGTCGTGTGCCTAGGCCCGAGTCAGCCTCACAAAATTTCCCAGTACCAAGCAGGATGTTTCTTGCATAAGAGAAAGCGCCATGGACCTAACACGGAATGGTGGAAGATCAGGCAAGGCCTCAAGTGGCAGTGCCCTAGGGACGGACCAAGTGGACCTAGGGACGGACCTAGGGAGGGACCAAGGTGGAAAGAAGATAATTGATGACACTTAGGACACGTACAGGACACTGTTGTGTGGGAGCTGGTTCATACTGGCACAGAAAAGCCAAATGTGTATATTTCTTCTTATCCGTGTACCTTCAGCGATGGAAAAAATAATATGAAGTTGGCCCTTGCAAGAGTATTTACACTATGGAAATTGGCAAATACTGTTATTAATCAGGGCTCTTTTGTTTCATTTTTTTTTTCCTAGACAGTAAGTTGATTAGCACACTACTGGTTTTACCCTTAATTCCAATGCCTTCACACTATGTGAAATCTTAATTAATTTTCTATCATCCAGTGAAACTGTGGCTCAAAATAGAAATTAAATTATCATAAAATTACAATATCACCTTTTATGCACACCTGAGGTTATGAACTAAAATTTATACTATATATAGCAAGCTGCTATTATAGAAATTAATTTTTAGAAACTTTGTAATAAATGATAACTGAACACTTCTAGCAAGTCATGAAACATGTTGGCTATTACTTTCTTGAAGAAAGAAATTACCTAGCATTTGGCATGGCACCAGATATATGCCTAATATTTTTAAAATGACAATATACCAAAAGAGATAATTACTGCCTGCTGCATGCCTTTGGAAATTATACAATAAAAAGGTTTCATTTTATCACCTTCATTTGAAAAACTTTTCCTCTTTTCAATGATTTCATCATTGTTACTTCTCTATCTCCTGATGTATGCATACGAATATTTTGGGCTCAGCCCACAAGAAAACCAGGTAGTGGAAGAAAATCTAATCATTAAAGGGACCATTTTGCTATTATGACATTTTAATGCATCTAATGTTTCCAGGTGTCATGGGAAAATGTTCATTTCAATGGTCATGTAATGCATCTGTACCAAATCTTAACACTTACGGTACTGCATGCTGGATGAGGGGACCCTAAATAGTACCATTCTGCTGGGCATTTTGCAAACCCTTAATAATCAGTATTACTTTCTGCCAGTCCTGGATCTGAAAACATATGTGTGTGTGTGTGTGTGTGTGTGTGTGTGTGTGTGTGTTTTCATATTACTTTATTATAATAATGGACAGATTGATATAAGACTTAGACTTCTATTACTATTCCAAGATATATAATAGTAGTTTAAAATATTCTGATGATCTGTTGACTAATGGGATATTTAGACTAGCTATATTTATACAGATAGCTATTGTAAGAATTTATTAATCACTATGAATTTGTACAGAGAAATAACCATATTTCTCAAGTTTTTAATTAGTATTTTACATGATAAAAGTAATGTGTTCCCATGGTATTTTCTTCTACAATGTTTATGAAGAAAAAAGCTGAAGAAAGAAGAAAGCTTTAGAGAATTATCCAAAGTAACCAAAGGGACTTAATTATAGGAGAATAAGTCACTCATTTACAGAAAAACTCTGGCAAGTAGTGATGATTACTATGGATGTATTCTCATAAACACAGAGGGTTAAAGTTCAAACTCAACCTGAAACTCTGGTTAGAACATTTATCCTTATCTGGCTTCAGGCAACTAAGCAGCACAAAGGACAAAGCATCATGAATAAGCAATGATAGTTTTTTTTTTAATAGGTATAAAATAAAGCATTTCCTGAAATATTTGCTTTAAATTCCTGTACGTGAGGTTATAGGTGGGAAGACAATAGGTTGTGGGAAAATTTCTGAGACATCTTTTTAAAAGAAAACCATTAAATCATTTACAAACATATATTTACTTTCTGCCACAGGAGCCATAACTAGATTGAGTAGTTTATGTCCAACGGCATCTTCATGAGGCAGATGTAAAATAAATCAGAAGCATCTCAATATTAACATGATCATAGCTATTGAATTTATTTTCCTCCCTGAAATGCCACTCAAAATTTTTAAAGATTTTGTTTATTTATTTTTAGAGAGAGGGGAAGAGAAGGAGAAAGAGAGGGACTGAAATATCAATGTGTGGTTGTCTCTTGTGCGCCCCCTACTGGGGGCCTAGCCCTCTACCCAGGCATATGCCCTGACTGGGAGTCAAACCAGCTACCCTTTGGTTTGCAGACCCATGCATTCAAATTTTTTATTACTGTGAAAAATGTATAGTAAATAAGTAAAAGTTGAAGGTTGCTTCCTTTGTGCTACCTTATACTCTGAACTTTAAAGAGTACCTGTCACAATGTATGACATTTAATTTTTTTTTATTTTATAAGTTTTTCTTTTCTACTAACTCTGAATGCCATCAATTTTATTCAGTATTGCCTGATTGGCACCCAACATAATTCTAGCATATAGCAAGTGTTCAATAAATAATTGTGTGCCATTGATTTAACCTGAATATTTAGTTCTTACTCTTTATTCAAAATGTTCATATACCATTGCTACGTGATGATTCTTAAATGCTCTTTAACACTTCTTGGACATAATTAAAGGCATCTTATTCCTTTTTATTCCTATGAAGAATTACTGGCATAATACCCTTGTCCATGTCTTACCAGTTGAAACACTCTCACTGGAAGTACTTGAATAAATTAAAGAAATTGGTGTCTTACTCCAACCCCTCCCCCACTGATCAGTATTACTGATCTGAAATATACGACAGCTGTTTCAACAGAATTTTCTGAACAGAATTTAAACTTCAGAAAGAACACATGGCAAGTATCATCGGTAATTTAATGGGGAAGCCAATATCCTTTTGTCCTCCTCATCTATGCACACTGCTCCCCCGTCCACGTGGCCAGAGGCAGGCGGGTGAGCAGAACTGGGCCATCTTTCCCAGCCCACGTGCGGGTCTTTCCTCAGACTTCTTTAGAGATGGAGAGGTTTCATATCTGTGACACATTTCTAGCTGCTCCCTGGTTTGTTTTTAAACCTTTTCTTCATTCCTCAATTCCTACTGATGGAGAAAAGGCGGGGGGCGGGGGGACTAGTTTCCTTGGTGCATTTAAAATTGCTTTCACCCCTCTGCCCTGGGAGCCACTCTGTTCCTCTTCCTGGTCCCCCAATCTTTGAGGCCAGATTCTCCACCTCTGGCTTTCCTTTGCTGTGCACCGGGCCTCTGCCAGTTGCCTCGAGTCTTCCCCTGGTCAGCCGGGGGTTGGGTGCTCACTTTTCTCTCCCCACAACCTGCCTTGTGTACGCGGAGTCAAGCTCCTCACGCTCGCCTGTCTGCCCTGGACAGAGTGAAGGCAGGAGGCCAGTGTCAGTGTCAGATGTTGGCAGATCTGCCCCGGGGCTGTGTTCTGCTGCTTTCTCTGGACGTGGGAAGCGGCCTCCTGCAGCCACTTGTGTGGAACCTGTGAAACCCTTCCTCCTCCCTGGGTCTCCTCCTTGGCCACCTGATACTAGCTGTCAAGTTCATGGTCCTGGTCTCAATCCTGCTAAGTAAAGCTTTTCTTAGGCCCTTTTTTTGTTTTTGTTTTTAAATATATTCAATAAGCAAGTTCAATGGAAGCCAGACTAGCCATTTTGGTCAGTAGTCCAAATTCTGAAATTACAAATTTGCCCAAGGGCATGTCTAAATTCCTTTTCCTCCACCCACTTTTTTTTTTTTTTTTTTTTCAAAATTCACCTTTATTCTCTCCCTTCTGGAAAACTTAACCTTGATTCATTAAAAATGGCATGATACACCCAATGTCAAGTAAGAAAGGCACCATTTGGAAGAAGATGGGGTTTCCCAGGGGCCGGAAGGGAAGTGAGTAAGGAAGGAGGCGAAGAGAAGGCAGCTGGGAGCGGGCCGGCTGGCCGCCAACACTAGAGAGCACCGGCCCCCTCAGCCTCAAAGGACAGGAGGTAGTGGTCAGGCTCCACGTCGGCTTCTCCCCCGCGGACCTGCAGCTGTGTTCTGAGACGAGGAGGAGACGGGACTGACTGGGCTTCAGAAGCTGCCCAGACCTCTGTGGTCAGCAGTCCGGGACCAGCTGCCAGGGCCAGGGAGCAGCCGCCTGCGTTGTTGCCACTGACATCGGGAGAGCTGGCTCCTGGAGGAGCTGACGGCGCCCGCGTAGACAGGGCTCCTGTGGGCCTGAACCCAGCAGCCACGGCAGCTGTCCAGGCGCCATTTGTGGGAAGACAGACTGAATCTGGCCACTACGCCCGTTTCACATCCCTCGGCCCCCCCATTCCCCACAAAGGCTCGAGGCACAGAGAAGGCCTGTCGCTGAAGACCCCCAGAGGGCGGGTTTTCCCAGGGAGAGGCCTAGGCCGCATTGCATGGTGTGCTCTCATTTTCGTCATCACGAGACTATAAAACCAGGAGGGAGAGAAAAATGCAAACGCACTGGCCATTTGATTTATTTAATGGCCTAACTAGTTGTTTTTTGAACATTTAAACTTTTTTTGTAATTATAAAATACTTGCTAAAGGCACAAAAAAATCAGAATATTGAAAAAGGTAAAGAAAAAAAGCCCCTCAAATGTGATTTCATGCCAGTCTTTACATACAATGTAAATATATTTATATAACAAAACAAAACATATAACACAATCGTAATACAAGTTATTTAATATACAACACAATTTGCCACATCATATGATATACATTACAAGGTACTTATGTAGCACTCAACGCAAAAACATAACATGCACTGCATGTCAGATAGTATACTGGACTTTGATTCTAAAATGAGTAATTTCTCTTTATATTTTCTTAAGTTATAATAACTCATAATCAATAATGATGATGTACCTTAGGGAAGAGACACTAGGATCTCAAAAGTCTATTAGAGTTTTTACAAAACTGTGGTCCTTAAATCACAATTTTTGTAGCCTTAACCATTTATCACTAAGTGTTTCCTATGTGAATACGTATACTTCTACCTCGTGAACTTCTTTAGTTGTATTGTAATCCACTATATAAATTTACTCCAGTTTACTTAACCTATCTCTGCTTAAGAACATTCTAATTTTTATCAGATCATATGGCTTTAGGCCTTGGAGACATGGGAGAGACAGAGCAATCTGCTTACCTTCGAAGTGCAGGGAGTTTCAATGGCCCCTCGAAGGACATTGTTACCTGTGAAAGAACACCTTTGTGCATGGGCAGGCTCCATACTAACAGATGGACAAGGATGGGCCCCTAACCCATTTACAGCCATTTTATTTTTCAGGAAATCTGCGTGACTACACCCTGTTTTTCAGAAAAAAGTCGCAGCTGTGTTAGCAAACCACTCCCTCCCATCAGTGGGGGTGGGGGCCCTTCTCAGCAGGGACTTCAGAGGAGGCTGTCTGTCCCCTGTGGTACTCAGGACCCCTTTTGAGTTTACACTGCAATAGGCTTGCTCTGCTGAGGCTCCCAACAGACTCAAACACCCGGGACCATTACAGAATAGCCAAAATACCCACAAGGAATAAGAAGGAAAGTGAAGAAAGTAAAGAGGAAGACCAATGGCAGAGTTAGTTAAGTAAATTCATGAAATCATCACAGAGTGGCTTTTTTTTAGGGTTGAGGTGTTACATTTTATTTTATTTGGGGAGGGGAGTAACTTTTTATATCAGCAATTGTTAATATTTAACTCATCATTATCTAAAATTTATTCAATGTCTGCCATGGGTGTGGCAATGCCTCATTCCTTTCCAAACTGTTACTATTGGGCAGGGGGATGAGAAGTGGAGGAAAGAGAGGGAGTTTATGTTTACCTCTTTTGTATTTGCAGAATCACTGCTGCATGTCATTTAATGGTCTCTCCCATCTGCAGCATCAATTTGCTAGATTATTAGTGTTTTTTTTTCCCATGGGAGAAATTGTAAAAGGTAGCTGGCTATCATCATCTGAGAAGACAATTAATATTTTACAAAATTGGCAAGTAAGAACTATGATGATTAGCTTTCATACCTTTTTTTACGTCTTTATTTATTTATTTATGCATTTATTTATTTAACTATTTACTTATTCTAGCTTAGTTGATGCTGGTAGCAGACTAAATGAAATGTGCCTTAGATGTTTGAAAGTGGGCAGTCTCAAAGGCATGGGGTAGTGTGATTCAGTAATTGAGAACCAGAGCATGAACAATCAGTCTCTTTCCAAGGTTAAGGTTCCAAAAAAAAAAAAAAGAAAGAAAAAAAAAAAGAAAAAGAAAAATACCTCAGGGTTAATGCTTTTCAACATGAGATTATAGCTCTGCAGCTTGAGATAAGCAGAGAACTCACATCAGTTTCAATAATATTAGATGTCCTTTGCCCAAAGCCTTTTCTGCAAAGTTTTAGCTAGAAATTTAATTTACTTATGATTACATTAAATCAGCATTAATCATGGTCTAATTCATTAGGATCATCATTAATTATGGCTACCAAATATTCCTGAAATACTTGTATAACATTAAAATTGAGAAATCAATTGTATGGTCAATAAGTAGCATTTATCAGTATTGAAAAAATTATCCATATTTAGTAAATAGATCGTTTCAATGATTGTAAATGGTAAGGAATAATTCATGACTAACGAGATTATAAAATAATAGTAATAATCATATTTCAAATTGAAATGTGTTGGCAGTTATGCTTCTTATTAGGGAATCTAAAAGTCACTTCTTACTTCTTATTCTATATTTTAGCAGTTGACAATAATGGTAACATTGGAGAGTAAAGTATAGACATCATTAATTAATATAATTATAATAAGGTATGTTACTCTGTGATTGAATACTCATACTGTAATGAGTACACGGTGCTTTATTAAAACTTTCCTTTTATACCAAGAATAATAATATGTGCCCTATGTAACATGAAAACATGCACTACTCAATCATGACTGTTAGCTCAGCTAGGTTCGTGATTCATCCTCAGATATATGTAAATTGTGTTTTATCAGAGTTTTCTTTTGATTCTTTCCCTCTCTCCCCATCTCTTTCCTCAATGCCACAAATGACTCCTCTCAATTTCCTAAGAACTGTGGAATTTGAATGCCAATAGGGATTAAGATATTTCTCTAGTCCAACTTGCTCTGTAAAGAAGTAAAGACACTGAGGCCAGAGAAGGAAAATGATTTAGTCAGAGCCATGTCCTCTCAATGCCCCATTCAGGCCTCTTGCCACATTCAATTGTGTTTAAGTTTCTAAAACACAAAAGTCCTTTTCATCCTGATATGTGTTTATAGCAAAATCATCATATCCATGAATATTTACTTACTAAACATTGGTGCAAAATAAAAATGTATCTTTTCTTTAGTCTCCAGGTCACTAGATTGTATATTCTAACATGTGTGACCAATCACACAAGTTTGCCTGGGATTGGGCACGCACTGGTAAGGGAATGAGGAAGGATCCGTGTGTTCGAACAAGGACCGCACAGAATTCTCCATTTCCACGGACACCAATGAGAGACGACAGAAAACAAGGCTGGGCCCCTTATGCCATGACAAGGGGAAGAGAAGACAATTCTGACCTCACTGAGAAGACACTGAATTACTTTAGGAAACTTGAAATTGATTTGTTACCTAGAATTGATTAAATCTGGCTACAGATTGAAGACTCATGACAAATTAAATTTGGTTACAGAAAAAATAAGGGAGTTACATTTTACCCTCTTGAGCTTGGTAGATCAAGGTTTTCATTTTCATGCCTAATAGCATTGCTCCATATTGTAATGATCTTTTGACATGTTTTTCTCTCTTACCAGACTACCAACTCCCACATATTAAAGACAGTAGGTTAGTCATCTCGGTATTCTCCAAGGCCTTGTTCACTGATATGATGCTATGTAACTTTACAGCTCTTTCCATTAAGAGGTGAAGCCTGTTTTTCAACCTTTTGAACCCAGGCTGCCCTTCCAGTCCTCTTTACCCAACAGAGTGCAGTGAAAGTGGCAGTGTTCCACCTCGGAGCCTGGGTTTCAGAAGGTCACCTGCCCTACTGCTTGTACTCCAGGAGCCCTGTCACCACCCTCCCAACAAGACTGGCTCATCTGACAGACACTGACAAGCTGCGGTTGGCACAGGGGACACTATCTGCCACCAGTCAACATCCAAACATGGAAGGGAGTCCAGGCATGATCAGCACAGCCATCTGTCTGGTCTACGGCTCTCTGCAGACACACAAGCAGACTCTTTTGAGACCCCAGGAACCACCCAGCCAATCCTGAAACACCAGAGCAAGAACAGGTGCATACTGTTTTAAGCCATTGAGCCTGAGCAGGTTTATCACCCAGCATTATTGGGGCAATGAATAACTGATATACTTTCTCAAATAGATTAGATACTCAAAAATAATTAAGAAAATGATGACTCGGTCACTAAGAAAGTGGTTAAACACTCGGTATTCATGGGCATAAGGCTTCTCGGTTTTTATGACTTCTTTCATTTTCTCCCTAATGCCTCAGTATTCCAGAAAGAGGTGTTATCCACACATTTGCCTCTCTCGAGATGCATGACCTTAGACAAGTCACTTAATCGTGACTTCGGTTCCCTCTCCCTCTTTTACAGAACAGAGATAATGGCCCTACCTTGTCAACCTCACAGTGTCATTGTACTGGATGAGAAAATATTTGGGACAGTGTTTTGAAAGCTACTGCATGCACTCCACATGCCGAACAGAGGAACCCAGCTGCCAGTGTCTTCAGTGAAGGGAGAGAGGCGGCGGAGAGGTGCAGGAGGTATAAAAGAAGCGGGAAGATTGATCACCTGGAGGACACCTAGGGTCAAATGATAACTGAGGAACTGCGTACATGCCTCCCTCTCAAGTAGCGTTATCAAATTTGGTGATGGATTTCTTTTTTTGACAAATTGCTATTGCGGGTTATTTCCTCGATGATATTTCCACAAATGGAAAATCATTCTCCATCGCCTGAATGGCACTAAAGAAAGTTATTATTTCACATCTGATTCCACAGAGCTGCATTTAGATTTACCAGCAAGAGGGTTAATAAAAACAGAACTACAGTCAATAGCAATTGAAAAATGTCACTTCTCTATCTGGCTACAATGTGTCACCTTATAGGCTGCATCCTCTGAATGATAAAACATAATTTACTGCATCAAAAAATAAATCTGAATCCCATTTCCACATTCTCCATAACATGAGACCAATTTAAGGAGATTTTCTATTGGCTTTAAAATAGAAGTGCTAAAAGGGAGAAGATAAAAAAAAAATGAACATATGTTTGAAAATGGCCCTTTAATATTTATGTGAAAAGAATTAATAATATAGTTACAATAGCCTTGTCTGTTGCTTTATAAAGTGGTGTCTCTATAAAACTGTTTAAATTAAATTTCAATTCATTTGAAGAAACTCTTAGGTTATTAATATGCAACCCTAAGTTTCCTTGACTGGTATGGAGTCAGATGCCTTTGCTCTCTGATTACTGAGTAAAGAGAGAAAAGGACTGTAACAGCAGTTATTTCCTCTCTGTAATATTACATTGTAAATCAACGAGATAATATTACGAGACAATCTGTTCAAAACAAAAAGGTTGTGATTCTATTGTTTTAGAAGTTCACACACTTGATTAAATAAATATTACTATGAGAAATGTGATAATCGCATCTATTTGTTTTATCTTAGATGGCCAAGTGGCATTAACCAGGGGCCTATAACATGTCACTTCTTCTGGTGGTAGGGTGAAGGCCAAAGCTGGGACTCACTCATTCATGAATATGCGTGTACTCACGGGTATTTGTTTCATGCAAATGGCAGGCACAGTACAGAATATGTTTTCATTAAAGCATATTAAGCCATTATATCCTGCCTCATTTTACAGTATTTCTATAAGATGGCTTTCTTACTTGATTATAATGCCTGTTTGTGGGAGACCCTTCTGCATGGTGTGGGCCCAGCTCCCACTCGGAGATGCACAGGACCCGCACCCACAGATAGGTTCTCTCATGGGAAATCAGGTTTGCAATGTGCCTAACCCACTTTGAGTCTTGCTTTTGCTAAAACTCTCTCACCCTGAATTGAGACAGCAAGTGCTTATTATAACTTCCTAAAATCCATGCTAAAACTCCCCAGTATGGAGTGTAACTGGCTCAACCACTTTTCCCTTTTCATTTGCAAATATCCTTCTTCTGTGATGTGATTAGCAGCATTGGCTCCTTTGTTTTCTGTAAAAGGTAACCACCTATAGCAAACCTGTGCATAGTGAATGAGGACCATCATGTAATGTGACCAGAAACAAAATAAAGGCCTGTCATGGTGGAGGCCATGGCTTTTGTTTCCCTTGAGAGAAAAGCCAGGCTTTTCTTCCACCGGATTCGGTAGTCTGTGTGAATGTTTTATTTCATCCATAATGACGCGGACACTGCTGGCTGGTGTCTGCATCACCTGTTTTCACCTCTCTTCATCTATCCTTTTCTACTTTATCACTATGATCATCATCATCATCATATATTATCTTGTATTGATCTCTGTGTCCTCTCAGTGTCTGGCATATAGTCATATAATAGGTAGTCAATAAAAGTTTTTCAATTAATATCAATTTAAAAACATTATTTACTTGTAGGGTGATTAAGTGCTGTGTTATTTGCTTTAAACATGATGTTTAATTAAGTTTTCCCAACACATGTATGAATATATACCCCCATTCCCAGTTTACAGATGAATTTGAAGTTTGCAGAGTTTAATTAACTGGCTCAGTGTTATACGAGTGGGGGCTTGGCTTAGACCTCCCTGAGGGGTGCCGAGTGAGACATTCTGTAACTTCTATTTATATTTTTATCTCAAAAGTAAGAAAAAGTTTAACATTTAATAAACATAAATTGCAGTAGATAGTATCTATACTTTCTATACTATCTATGCTTTTTAACTTCAAAAATTTTTATTGATGGGGGTGATCCAAAAATTTTTTGGTTCATTTCTATAAACCAGCATTTCATAATCTGTGGGTTTTGACCCATTAGTGGCTAGAAAAATAAATTTAGAAGATCTGGCTCAGGATTTTATATGAATGGGATAGGATAGAATAGAAAGGAATTTAAAGAAGTGGACTGGACTGGAATAAACCAGAATAGAATACAGAATATCAACAAACCAGGAAATCAGTAAGATTCACATGTTTTAAGTATTGTTTCTGAGAAGTTTTGTTTTAGATATCTACATATGTGCTCTTGTGATATTTTAAAATTTATTTCTTATGGTGGATCACAATCAAAACCATTATTCTAAACTACTCTGTTCTATAAAGAGCTGCAAGCCCAGATACTGCAGACATTTTATTGGGCCAACAAAATAATGAATAAATAAATAAGTAAATAATTTAGTTGAACTCCATTAGTTACAGCACACATTTTTTAGGTCCCATCAGATCTTAGTGTTTCATCTGGTTCAATTTACATTAGGATTTTACCTGCTCGGTCCCGTAAGCAACTGAGGTTTGAGATTCAGATCTTCAATCTGTTCATTTCAGTGTGTCAATTGATGTTAACATAACCATATGACAAGTCACATGGCTAGTAATCAGAACAGATAAGTGAGACCCAGTTGTAAAGACGGGTTTATCCCAGAATAGTTGTTCCATCTGATAAAGCCAACTCATGCGGATAAAAGCTGTAGCATGATATTGACAATAGCTGCTATTTTTGAGAACTTGCTGAAGGTCTTGCTCTGTGCTACACCTTTATTCAATTATTAATCCCAAGAATGATCTCATGTATACAGCTAGTTTTATTTATTTACTTTTCTATCCTCACTCAAGGACATTTTTTCACTGCTTTTTAGAGAGTGGAATGGGGAGAGAGAAACATTAATGGGGAAAACATCAATTGGTTGTCTTCCTTATGTGCCCAGACCCGGGATCAAACCCACAACCTAGGTATGTGCCCTGACCTGGAATCGAACACTCAACCTTTCAGTTACCACACACCACTCTAAACAACTGAGCCGTACCACCCAGGGTATAACTAGTATTATTAGAGATGAGGCAACTGAGGGTGAAAGAGGCAAGTCGTCTTGTTCAATATTACATAGTAATGTGGCAGAACAGAAACCAAGGCCAGATAGTTTCAATGCAAACGCTAGCTATTCAACCACCAATATTAGGTACATGGCTGGACATCTTCTCAAAAACTGCAGGACATACTCTGGCTTCATAAAGAATGTCCTCTGTTTCACCCTTTCTATGACTACTGTCTAGTGTGGATTCAAGTTACCTCTCACCAAGACTGTCAAAATTGGTTGCCAGTGGCCTCCAACTTTTCTTCTTCTAATGTAACCTAAATATGGTGACCTTCCTGTGACATTTCGTAAAAACTTGCCCTAGCTCCCCTTTACTGGTCCCACTTGTGGTCAGAAGGATAACATCCACCAAAATTCCAAATCATCACCACCACCAGTACCAGCAAAATAGGTAGCCACTAAAGGCTTGTTTAGTTAATACTAATTTAAAAATAATTACACAGCTATTAGTGTATAACCAAACTCCTGAAGAAACTTCTGTCTGCCTCCCCCGCCCTCCCCCGCTGCAGTGGGTTCTTCTGCCTCTCTTATTGGACCAAAAGCTTCTTGAAGACTGGGATGATCTGGTATCCCATTATGTGAGCTTTGCATTTTGCAGATACTCAATGCTTTTAATAGAATTGAAATGAAAATTTAATATAGTTATTACATGAGGCATGTCAGCATAGTTAATAGGTCACACACTTAAGAGAACTGAGAATGCAAGAGATAGGCCATTCTTTGCACTGCAGATGGTATTTCCTAATACTAAATAAAGTGGCACAACCTGAAAGTTTAGGCTGTCTTATCTCTGGTTAAGAGGAAAAGCTTTGACCTTAAGCACTATTATACCTTCTTTTTGCCACAGCAGCAATAATTCCCTCCTGAAACTCACAAAAGCCCTAATGCTTAAAAGAGATTTCTAAACAGTATGCGTGGTTTATTCCACAATAACAAGCTCTCTGTCTACATAACTCCTCTTAAAATTTTCCTTAAGCTCTTCTTCCTTTCTACATAACAGGTGTTTCTCATTAGCTCCAAGTGTTGAATTTCAAGGTCTGAATCTTAGTGGACTAGTGAGCAGTATTTAGCCAGAGGGCAAAGGTGCTAAAGCCTGGAAGTGCTCAGGAGTTCATAGTAAACAGAGACCTACAATCAGAAGTGGGGGCGGGGGTGTGCTCAGCAGGCAAAATACCCTCTTAAGCAATTGCAAGGAGTCCAGAAAAAAGATCTTAAAAATCTTTTTAAACGACATCCACTCCCTGGACTTGGCTTCACTGGGGACTAAGTAAGCCCACGTGGGGGAAGATGGCACACAGGTAAACCCAATTATGGATGTGATAGGCAGCAAGAGCAAATGAATACGTATATTTTTAAAAGGAGAGCATGTTACTTTCACAGGAACATTAGAATATGGAATGAGATCATTTCATGTGATCTGAATGGAGAAAACGAAATGCCATGTGAACACAAGCTATTACTATTCTGTCCTACCTCTTCCAGAGTGAATCGCAAACACTTACGCACATGAGACGTGAATGACGTTGAACATAAAGTTGATCGACCTCAACGAACAGAACAGGCAAAACGGTCCTAGAATTCCACTGCACGGAAGCACTCTTCAGAAACAGGGTTTTGGAGTACTTTTAGTTCCTGAGATCTAGGCAGGATTTCAGGAGGAATATGGGCAATAAAACATGTACTGGTTCTTTGGGATTTGCATGGATGCTTGGAGGTCATTACATCAGACAGGCTACTAAGATAATCTGTTATGGGGACAGGACAAGTCTGGGAGATAAAATGAATGAAAGCAAAGGATTTCTGAGGAATCCTACCTGCATTTTATACTTGGTTTACACTCTTCCCAGCTGTGAAAGGCTTGGCCTAGGTAGCCCAGAGCAGTGCCGTCACTTCGAGATGTGTGAATGCTGCTGAGCTCCAGCGGGATGCTCTCAAGGCTAATAGAAGAGGCAGTATGGTGCCTTCACCTGACTGAAGACTTTCCGCAAGTGTGAAATGTCACCTACCTGTTGTAGAAAGGCTGCTGCTTATTCCTCTCATTTCATCACTGTCTGAGTTTTGTTGCACTGAGGAGTTCTTATCCCTGTCCTCAGCATCAGCAAGCTTTTAGAAAATTAACTGAGTGGTTGGGCAGCACCGGAAAATATCGGAGAATGGGGTTATGGGAAAGGGGAGGCGTTTTCTTCCGCCCCCGTATGTTCTCCCAGCTGCTGGAGGCCATTAAGGCCTTGAAACCTCGTTAATTAGCCAGGGGTTTTGAGATCTGCATCAGCACTGGTGGGTGTTTTTATTTGATGTCGGCTGACTCACTTGGGTTTTGAATTGTGTCAATTCTCAAATGTGATTTTTCAGCATGAGAAGGAAATATCATTTTAAAGGGAAAACTTCGTATTTCTCTGAGCTTGATTTACCTCACTACCTGGTTGTAATGTTTGCCAGCGTTTAAATGTCAAGGGGAAGCAGTTAGCAAAATTATTTTTCCACTCCTTATTTTCAGGCTTATTTTTCTACTGCAGGTTTTTGCTGTTGTTGCGGTATGTTTTCCTTTTTGTTGTTGTTGTTATAAAGAGATAATGCCATCAAAAGATCTTTCAGTTTGTTATGGTCACGGGCATCGTAAACTTCAAAATAAGTTTGCCTCTTCCTCACTCCCTTGTGTTTTAGAGTGAAAAGAGAATGACGTCACTTGCCTCGTTTTCTGAGTGGGCACTCTGTACTGAGCGCCATGTTTGTCATGGACGGAGAAGCAGGGAGATTCTTTGGTTTCATGGAGGGTGTAGCTACCGAATGCACACATGCACTTACCAACAAGTGACAGGCCACCATCCATTTCATACTTAAAGAGTAAAGAAGTCTGTGTTCTAAGGCAGTGTACCAACACCAGTTTCTTTATGCTACGTCTGTCTCCATCTTCCACTTCTGAAAGCTTCTATTTGCATATTGCATGCTGGCAGATTTCACAAAGTAGGGAAGAAGTAGTCCTAAAACCGGAAATTTAGTGCAACCATAAACAAAATGCTGCTGGAGTGAATACAGGTTTAACATAAAAAGCAGAGTAACACTCAAACAGCAAACAAAACGACAGGCTGGAGCTTATTTCCTGAATGAATTATAACTAGCCATTTAAAAGAAGGCCCCAAAGCAGAGTGGTATCCGAGTATCATTCAGTTTGATACGGCTTTAGGGAAACAGAAACCAGGAATAAATTGGCTGGTCTGGGCTACTCTGGTCCTGCCCCTGTAGGAGTTCCGTAGCAGAATAGCAGGGGCATTTAAATATGTACTGAAAAGTGTTTCTGAAAACCAGAGTCAGTGATTGTTTTATACTTTTTATTAGGTGATTTTTAATGACCCTTTCAAAATGCTACCTCTCACACTGTATATAGATACAATCATCCAGTGATCTCCTTAAAATGCTGGTTCAGATTCAGTAGATCTGGGTCCAGGCCTGGCAATTTGCATTTCTGCCAAACTCTCAGGCATGTTCTTACTGCTGGTCCCAGGGCTGCATTTTGAGCAGTAAGAAGCTCAGGCTGGAAGTAGAGATGGTGGCATTACCAATGGGCATGGCAAGGCTCCGAAAAGAGCCCTCTGATGGTGCCCTTTCTGGTGACAAATCAAAGCTGCACGGTGTACACAGGACTAGAGTTCAGGAACTAAACTTCAGGAATGCTTCAGAGACATTAAAATCAGTAAAAATAAAAGTAAGCTTTACAAGGAAGGAAGGAAAATTCCTGGAAAGAAACTATTGATTGGAATTTGAGATAAACATGCTGAAGAGAATAAATATCAGGGAAATAAGTTATAAAAGTAATAGTGCAAGGACTAGTAGATAAGCTTGTAATGTGGTTTTAGACCACACATTAAATCACCTCTCCTGAACAGCAACTGGAAGAGTAGGTGCATAGATAAAACATTTATTAAATAATTTCTCTAGTAAGCATATCATGTGATGTAAATTGGTATGTATCATTTAATGGCTCACTTATTAAGTACGAAATAAAACATAACTTGTGTCATTACATAACATGTCAAGTATATTGAGCCCTTTCCACTCCTGTGAATTTGTCATTAACTCTCCAGGGACCCGGGGTTTTGTTCATCTGTTTACTTATTTCATATGCTAATATCACTAGAGATATATTCATCACATTGTTACCACATGGTTCTTGTTACATGGAGTGTGGGCTTGTTGGTTCTAGAATTTTCCTGAATGCAATAGTTTCAGGTTTTGTTGATCTCTTACTACATCCTTGAGTGTAAAGAGATGTCTGACAATTTTGTGTTTCAAAAAAATCATTTTAATCAATATTTAATTTTAGAAAAAGTGGTTAACATTATAACATCTAATGACTAATAGAAATGATTTTTGGTTATAACTTAAAAAAATGGGAAAATACATCGAAATAATAATTATTGGAATAATGTGAGAAAATGCAAAATCCTTTAGGAAGTCACCAGTCAGCAGATTAGTTTATGTGAAGGCATATATAATAAAAAATAACAAGTGCCCATTAGCAGAGTCATGTGATGAATTAGAATCTGAGCCCAATTAAGCCAACATTCCTTAAATCAAAAGTCAAAAGTTTATAATATTGATATATGATCATTTGCTTTTTTCCATCATCTATTAATTCAATAAATATTTATTGGAGCTCTACAAAATGCCAGGATTTTGGTTACTCATGGGACAAAAAGGCATTCTAGAGTCAGTGGCCACCCTCAGGGTAGATTCTGTGCCTAACTTCCCATTCTGATATATTGCACCAAACCCTCCATCTCATAGCACACAGTCCCATGATCAGTTATGCAGAAATCAAACCACGGTCCCTTGGAGCTTGCCAAGAGATGCAAAACAAGTTATGCAAATAGTGCACCATCTCTAATACAGAATTTCTATGAATTTACTGGAAAATGTCATTGATGTGATTGAAAGCTACCATGAAGAAGAAAGTTAAGTGAATTCTCCCCAACTTCTGTTTTATTTTGAATGAGCTTTGGTCTTCCTGTATAATAAATTCCTTAATATTATGTCTGTGTTCATCTAATTTGGGTGAAGAAGAAAGTTGTAATGTCATCTTGTATCCTGGGATTTTTCCCACAAAATATTATTATGAGATTATCCCCTAGAGAAAAGAGAGATACAAGTTGTAGCATGCATGCTAGGTAATAACAAATATGTGTATGACAATATGTTTTATATTTTATTTTTAAATTTACTGAGACAAATTTGTCTTAGTGAGCAGGATGTGATAAGAGAATTAATTCACATCAAATTGTTGCTCTCCCTCAGCGAGATCAAATAGGTGAGTCACTACCTCAGACACTGTCCTCTACCCCATCCCATACTCTTCCAACAAGGTCTTAAAAGGAAATAAGCCCGGAGTGTCTACAGACACACTTCCACTTCTGATGGGAGAAATGAGGGGTAGAGGCTCCCCCACAGGACTCAGATGAAGAGTACATCTCAAAACTTCATGACTGTACTCAAAGAATAAGCCAGGCAACCAAGAAAATAGGGACATGGAACAGAGACCCAGAGGGACTGTGCTGAGAGAGTTTATCATGTGCTTCCTTATTTACTTCTTCATAATACTACTGCCAGCAGATCGGCCCCAGTAGGAGGGAAAAGAAAAAGATTCTGTGGGCAGTTAATTTGGGCAATGGCTGCAGGTATGATTTGTAGCCCTCTTGGAGAGTCACAAGTATGACATTGTATTAGAGGCTTAGAGAAGCATCAGTAAAGGAGACTGTTAACTTGAATTTAACCAATACATCCTGAATTTGATTATTTGTAACCATTCTTCATCCTGTTAACATCTGGAATTTGTTCTGGGAAACACACTTTGCTAGCCTAGCTTGGCCACTCTGGGCAAGTTTTCCTAAGAATAACATCAATAAAAAGATAAGTAGGACTGTGTGTGTGTGTGTGTGTGTGTGTGTGTGTGTGTGTAAGAGAATGAGGGCAAGTTTCAGAGACCTGACAGAGACTGATGACAGGATATTTGGGTACATTAACCCAGCCTTGCCTGGTTTTTCAGTGGTTTCGAACAATTCTGTTTTTTTCTTGCATAACCTTGAGATTGGCTAGTGAAAATGCCCTGATTAACATAGAATAACCACTAAGAAATTGTTAAACAGTCTGAAAAAAAAAAGAAAGAAAGAAAGCTTTCCTCAAAGGACAAATACAAAGAAGCTTTTGAAATTATTTTCTGTGAATTTTCACTTTTTGACAAATAATATGCAGTTTAATTTATCAATAACATTGCCCCTGGTTATTTATGTTTAAAACATGATGATTCATTTTAAATGGAACCCAGAGACAAGCTTATTTTTTTTCAAATGTATCTTTCAGTCACTGAAGCAATTTTATATAATGGTTGCATGTAAGTTTTAGTAAGCTGACATATTAATGAATGTACTGGAATTTTTTCTTTTTTAAGAAATGAAACAATACAGTCATGATAATTCAATGCTTATAGTCATATAGAGAATCTCTAGTAGCATTGTGTGACCATTCAGTTTACTTAATTCATAGGAACCTGTATTTCTGGATTTCTTTAGAAAATGAGAAAGTGCCTTTATCTAGCTTTGACATCATATTATATTTATGGGAGGGAGAGAGGGAGAGAGGAAGAGAGGAAGAAAGGGAGAGGAAGAGAGAAGAAGAGGGGATGGGAAAGAGGGGGGAGAGAGAAAGATTAAGAATGTTTGAGGACTTCAAGAAATAATATTTAAGAACCTAAATTCAGGTATTCAGTAGGAAGCTGATGAAGTAGTTACGAGCATTTCTCCAGTAAGTCACATAGGTGACCTATAGTCATCTCTCAGTTAATGTTGTCTCATGTCACGGCTTTTAAGTTTTTCTTTCATATTAGGACACAACCAGCCCTCCCCCAATAGTGGTAAGTAACAGTTCTTTTGAAGATGAGTGCAACAAAATCAGGTTGTTGCTATTCTTGTATTGATACTCCAGTTCTAGACACAATTCAGATCTTATTAAGAATCAACACACTAAAAAAATAAAATAAAAAATCTAGACATATGGTCGCTAAAGGCAATCTAATTCTCTAGTTTTCAGTCGCTCATACCTCTTTTCTCAGCAGGTAGGTCTGTTTCCAGGAGAGAACAATGTACCTCTCATGGTACATGATGTACTCAATCTAAGAAAGTAACGTGTTACTTAAAATATATTAAAAGAATGTGGGTTTTTCTATTTTAAAGAGTATAAAATACTATGCCTGGTTACTTCCCCTGCCTAAACCCATGGGGTTTAGAGGAGCTCAGTGGAAAACCTGCAGCCTCCCTACGAGCCGTTCTCTGGAAACCATCGCAGATTCTTACCCTCCCCAGTGATGTTGTGCTTCTTTGGAGTTTGCTCCAGTAACCCATTCCTAGTAGACATTTACCTTGTACCATACATTGGAATAATGTGTGCTGCTCATTAGCATATTACAGCTCTGGGGTTTTTTTTTTTTTTGTTTCCTGTTTAATATAATTTTGGTTTTATACTATTCTTTCTCATAATACCCTTTTCCTAATGAGTTATTATTGTTTAATTCAAAGCTCAAGCTTATAGCACTTTCCAATTTCTATAGAACACTTTTTTATTAATTCAGTAAAATCAACTTACACTGTTTGGAGCTTCCAGTCAAGACAGTGGAGCAGATAAATTAAGTGCAAGCTTGCACGACCATATCAAAATTATAGCTAAACTACAAAACAACCATCATTCAGAATTGTCAGAAGTCAAGCTGAACAGAGTCCTATAACTAAAGATAAAGAAGAGGCCACATTGAGACGGGTAGGAGGGATGGAGACACTGAATGGGCTGGTCCCACACCCATGTGTGGCAGTTAAAAATTGGGAGGGATATCTTGGCTACAAAGGTTCACCCTGAGAGCAAAGGGTCCCAGTCTCACACCAGGGCTACCATCCCAGGGTTCCAGCACCACGAAGAGAAGTTCCTGTAACTTCTGGCTGTGAAAACCAGCCGAGATTGTGACTGAGTGAGACAGAGGGCTTTTGGATTCCCAGGCATTCCCTTTAAAGGGCCTACACACTGACTTACTTGGACTCAGTCATTCTGAGCTCTATCACTAGGGCAGCAGCTTGAAAGGTGCTAGGAACTGAATTCATTGTCTTGCTTTGGGTTGAGGGCTATGGAGCAGCTTCTCCCAGATAGAAGTGTTAACAGAGGCCATTGTTCCTTTGCTGAGCCCTGCCCCACAGAGCCAGCAGGCAGGAACCATATTTGAAACTTCATCAACCTGGCTAACACTGTTCCCTACCTTAATGATTTCCTGAGACCCCACCCAACTTGCAAGTCCACCCAAACCATTTTCAGTGGCTTTTCCCATGCAAATGTCCTCTCTTTGTTCATGCTGCAGACTTTCCTAAAATCTTTCAAAGGTTCACAAACCCAAAACAGCAGCGTCTGGCCTTGACATGCCCCATCATTTTTGTTAAGTGGCCCCAGACTCAGCAGTAGCAACAGCTGGCCTTAATTTGTAGCCTGGCCTCTCCTGGGCACCTTCAAGCCCAACACAAGTAGCAGCCATGTACAGATTGCCCTGAACATTATGCTGGTTGGCTCCAGGCAGGGCACCAGTAGCAGGTAACCTTGGCCTGCACCTTCCAGGAGGCCTCAGAGCTAGCACACCTGGTGGCCAGTTTCAGACTATGCCAGGGCATCATGCAACTCTCTCCATAAGTGACACGCTCAAGGGGCAGAATCATCAAGCCCCTGAACCCGCCTGATGTGCAATCTGCTCTGTGGGGTTGGTCCCTGCACAACAGACCTTTCTCCACATTTGTAGCCAGTCCTCCCAGCCAATAGATCCTCCCATTGACATGACAGCCAGCAGTCAAGGCTCAACTACAACAGGAGGGTGTACACAGCCCACCCAGGGGCACACGCAGAGCACCCAGTCTGGGTGACTGCAGAGCCTGCCCCACTGGGCCCTATAGGACATCTACAACATACACTACTCTACTAAGATTGGGAGATATAGAAGCTCTACCAAATACATAGAAACCAGCACAGGGAGGCTGATAAACTGAGGAGACAAACATATCTCAAATGAAAGAGAAGAAAAAAAGTTCAGAAAAAGAACCAAATAAAATGGAGACATGCAATCTCCCAGATGCAGAGTTCAAAACACTGATTATAAGGATGCTCAATGAACTTAGGGGAAGAGTAGAATAACATAGTGAGAACTTCAATAAAGAGATAGGATACCTAAAATGGAGACAGAAAACAGTAAAAACAGTTAGAAATGAAGAATACACTAACTAAAATGAAGACTACATTACAGAGAATCAACAGTAAAACGGATGAAGCAGAGCATCAAGTCACCAATTTGGAAGATAAATCAGAAAACAACCGATCAGAACAGCAAAGAGAATAAAGAACCCAAAAAGGTAAAGATAGTTTAAGGAGCTCCTGGGACAACTTCAAGCACACCAACATTTGCAGCATGGGGGTGACTGAAGGATAAGACAGGGAGCAAGAAATTGAAAATATGTTTGAAAAATCATAGAAAACTTTTCTAATGTAATGAAGGCAATAAGCATACAAGCCCAAGAAGTGCAGAGAATCCCAAATTAGATGACCCCAAGTTGGCCGGCACCAAGATACATCATAATTAAAATGTCAAATATTAAAGACAAAGAGAAATGAAGTTCGTTACCTACAAGGGAGATCCCATAAGACTGTCAGTTGACTTCTCAACAGAAACTTTCCATGCCAGAAGGAATTGGAAAGAAATATTGAAAGTGATGAAAAGCAAGAACCTACAACCAAGATTACTCTATCCTGCAAAGCCATCATTTAGAATGAAAGGACAGATAAAGAGCTTTCCAGACAAGAAAAAACTAGCATTACAAGAAATGTTTAAGGGTTTTCTTTAAAAGAAGAAAAAAGATAAAATATAAATAATAAAATGGCAATAAATAATATTTATCAACAATTACTTTAAATGTTAATGGATTGAATACTGCAGTCAAAAGACATATGATGGTTGAGTGGATAAGAAAACAAGGACCTTACATATGCTGTCTACAACAAACTCAATTCAGATCAAAAGACACAGACTGCAAGTAAAGGGATGGAAAAAGATATTTCATGAAAATAGAAACAAAAAAAGCTGGGGTAGCAATACTTTTACCACACAAAATAGACTTTAAAATAAAGGCTATAACAAGAGACAATGAAGGATCCAGCAATTTCACTTATGGTATTTATTTGAAGAAATGCAAAATACTAAATTGAAAAGACATATGCACCCATATGTTCATTGCAGCAGTATTTACAATAGCCAAGATATGGAAGCAACCTAAGTGTCCATCAATGGATGAATGGATAAAGAAGTAATGCACACATTCAATAAAATATGACTCAGCCATAAAAAGTAAATAAATAAAGTCTTTTATTTTTGCAACAACATGGATGGACCTAGAGGATATTGTGTTAAGGGAAATAAGTCAGACAGAGCCAGACAAATGCCATATGATTTCACTTACATGTAGATTCAAGAAAACAAAATAAGCAAACAAGCAGACCAGAAACAAGTTTCATAGATACAAGAACATTTTGATTGTTGTCAGATGGGAGGAGCTTGGGGCATAGGTAACAAAGGTGAGTAGCTGAAGAAGTACATATTACTAGGTACAGAATAGTCATGGAGATATAAAGGATAGCATAGAGAATATAGTTAATAATATTGTAATGATTATATATGCTGGGTATTTAAATGGGTACTAGGTTTATTGCAGTGATCACTTCATAAGTTACATAAATGGCTAATCACTGAGTTGTACAGCTAAAACTAATATAATGTAGTATGTCAACTGTAACTGAAAAAATAAAAATTATTAAAATTAAAGATGTCAGTGCCACAACAAATGGTCTCTCCTAAATTTCCAGCATAATTAATATGCATATATAGATGTATGTGTGTGCCTGTGTATATGGAGATGCACACATATATATCTTTATTTATATGTATACATGAAATGTCCTGTCCTGTATTGGATATGACCCTGGTATAGTCTACTCTCTAGCTGTAGTTGAAGAAACATAGCCAATGTTTTTCTGTGTGTGTGTATCCCCGGCGGATGTGCATTTAGTCTTAAAAACAATCAAGCCACAATTTTAATCAAACATTTTATTGCCTCCAACATTATTGTTATGTATCAGTTATTTGTATTCTGCTGGGGAGGATGTTCTAGTTATATTTCAAGGTGGTACATTTGTGTATCCTCCAGAGATGCAAGTGGTAGTGCTGGTCTTTCGCTCCTACGCTAAGCCCATGAAACTAAGTTGGAGACAGGACTTTGGCGGCAGCTGGAGAGGTGTGAGGAGAAAAGCTATGTGTTTCAAGTACACCATTTAAAGAACATAATTGCTGGCTTCAGGCACCACTGAAAATAAATTTCCCAGTGGTGATCAAAGGTCAGTATAACTGATTAAAAAAAAAATCTAAGGGCAGTGGACACCCATGACCACAAGTACCTTATTTTTTAGTGTACATTGTTGCTTATAATGTCAGAATTTTAAAACTACATATCATTAGTGGGAATTCCATTTTCTCCCTTTCGATGTTGGTAAGGTGTGGGTTGATATGAACCCGTGTTTGGAAAAAGAATATAGAACAAAGTCAGAAAATGAATGTTCCTCATGTGTATTAGATACGACATTGGTTGGATACCCTATATGCTTTTTTAGTTGATGAAGCAAAGGCATTGCTTATTTTTACTTGTTGATTAGCCATTGAACTAACTAATACAATAGGCAGAGCCTCAAATAATTTTCAGGATGATCATTACTAGCGACTAAGCAAAATGCGATAACTACACACACTTCATTGTTTATGACATTAACATGTATTGCCTAATATTATCATTAGCAAAATTACTCTTTCAAATTCTGTTTAAACAGATTTTGTTCAATTTGTGTACGAAGAGATTGGTTGCTTTTAAACTCTTAAGGTTGTTTCTGACTCCCTTTCAAGAATCAATACCCAGAAAGGTGTTTGATAGACCAAGGTCATGAACTCCCCAGGAAGCTTTCAGAACAATGTGAAAGAGGATAAATTGCTTCCCTTTCCTGTCAGCTCCAAAGCACTCCTGTTTCTCAGCTCTGGAAATGCATATGGAAACAATTTCTCCCGGACCATTTCCTTTGCCCTCCAGGTAGGCTGTGGCCTCTCCAGGTCTGGAGCTTTAACCACAAGGCTCAGCGCCGAGACCAGGGGTTGCTCAGCCAGCCCTGAACGGACAATGACCCGTCCCCAGCCCTGGCGTTCAAAGGAAGAGAGCAATTCTATAGCATTTTTTAGTTCCATTTGTTTATTATAGCATCTGATCCAGCACCTTGTTTTTCAAACAAAAAACTCAGCAAAATTAAAAATACTGCTCAAGGTGAAACTGCTAGTTAAATAACAAAAGGGGCAGGATTAGAATCCAGGTTCCCTGCTCCCCTTCTGGGCTGCTGGGTCTTCTTTCTTCTACATTTGGCTCATAAGTGGCTTGAAAACTCTATGGGATTAGAGGCCACCAAATCTAGAGGTGTGAGTCATGAAGGACCTTCATCAAATCCATTCCATCAGGGTCCTTTTGAGAGGAATAAGCAGACCTAGTATTTTATTTGCACTGAAAACTGATGACACACTTAGCTTTTTAAAAATTACTTTTAGAGAGAGGGGAAGGGATGGAGAAAGAGAGGGAGAGAATCATCAATGTGCAAGAGATAAATTGATCATCAGTTGCCTCTCACGTGCCCCCAACCTGGGGATCTGGCCTGCAACCCAGGCATGTGCCCTGACTGGGAATCAAACCAGTGACCTTTCAGTTCACAGGCCTGTGCTCAATCCATTGAGCCACAGCAGCCAGGGCCATGACACACTTAGGTTGTATAAGCTTGTATCTTAGTTATGGCTTCTTGGTGAAGCATTTGAGCACAACATTTCCCACAACATTTTATGGAGCTTAAAACGATATTATATAAAGTGTGATATTACTTGAGAATACATGAACTTAATAGGTAGAAAGACTTTTCCTTTTTACCTCTACCATGTATGCTTTCAAAAGTATGATTTTAACAGATATACTGTTTGCAAGAAGAAAGCAGCATTGTTCCTTCTTTATGTTCTTTCATCATTTGGAGAATCTAGTTAAGTACATACTTCCCAAGTTATATGCAATATGATAGAATCAACCCATTGGTATTCTTACTGATTTTGATTGTGTCTTTTTGTTTACAGAATTATTTTAGAAGAGCTCTATAATATTATTTCATCCAATTTCCACAATTTACAGGGGAAAAACACCAAGTCCCTAGAGGATTAAGGGATTTGTCTAAGAGTCACACCGACAGTTAGCTGCAGCAAACTAGAACTCGGGTCTGGGCAACGGTATTGCTCACTTTGCTGTGCCGTCTGCCGGTCTTCATTGGTTGTGAATTTTGCGTGTGGTTCTGCACTTTCCAATTAAGTTAGTAACTAAACTTACCTCAAAGTAGCAACACTAATTTCTCCCATTTAAAAATGTGTATAAACTTTGAATATTTTAGAAAAGTTTTAGGTTTACAGAAAAATTGTGACGATAATACAGTTACCCTTCTATCAACATCTTCTACCAGTATGGTACTTTTGTCACAATTAATGACCTGATATTGATACATCATTATTCATTAACATCTATACTTCATTCTGAATTCCTCCGATTATACCTAATATCCTTCTCTCCTCTAGGATCTCATTCAGGATATCGCATCACATTTAGTTATCTTGTCTCCTTAGGCTCCTTGAGACTATGATAGTTTCCAGATAGCCCTTTGCTTTGAGGACCATGAGAATTTTGAGGAATACTAGCCAGGTATTTCGTAGAATGTGCCTAAATTGATGTTTGGCTGGTGTTTTCCTCATAATTAAACTAGCGTTACAGACTTGGGGATGAAGACCACAGAGACAAAGTACCACTCCCCATCACATCTTATCAGTGGCACTCATTGTCAACATGAATTGACACTGTTGATGCTGGTTGAGACAGTGTTTGTCAGCCTCTCCACCGTGAAGCTACCTTCCTCTCCTCACCTTCACGCCGTCTTCTTTGGAAGGAAGTCACCGTGTGGAGCCCACACTTAGGGAGCTATGTTCTCCCTCCTGGAGGGAGGAGAACCTACATAATTATTTGAAATTTTCTACATTGAAGATTTGTTTATTCTCCACTGTTTATCGATTGATTCAAACATTGCTTACATCCAAATGGACTCAGAATAGTTCGTTTATACTTTGAGTTATAATCCAGTATTAGTTTGCTTTGTATCTGAAGTTATTGTGACTTCGGCCATCGGAAACTCTTCGAGTTGGCTCCTTTGGCCCTTGAACACACCCTTTAACATTGTGGTTACTTGTGTTTTGAGCACTTCCTTACTTCGAGGTACTTCCAGATGACCCAGACTCATGCCACAGCTACAGAATCATACATTTTCTCTAAGAAGCCTTCTTTCTTTTGTTGGAGAATGATATTAGAAATGAAGATCACGTCATCACTGACGGTTGGTATTGGCGGTCTGGACTGTCACCATTTTAATTAGTGTGTAGTGTTATCTCATTATTGTAGTTTCCCTGGTGACAAATAATGTGAGCATCTTTCCATGTGTTCATTTGTCATCTGTTTATAAATTTTTTCACAAGATATCTGTTCAGAATCTTTGCCCATTTAGAAAAATTGAGTTTTTTTATCATCAAGTTTAAGAGTTTTTGTATATTTCATATACATCTTTTATCAGACATATCTGTTTTACAATTTTTTGTAAATATTCCCATGGCTATAACAATATATTAAAATGTTATTTATGCATTAATAAAAATCCTGAATTTGTTATAAAAAATTGAAGCAGATAAATTTGAAGCTTTGAGAAAAGACCAGTTAGACTTAAGAAATTATATATTCCCTTTAACTTGAAATTGCTTATGACCGTTAAAACTATATGCAATATTGTTTCCTTTCTTTGATTAATCTCTCAACCACAAAGGTTGCTTACCTAGTGGTTACTCTTCTATATTTCTTGCTAACTGCACTCCTAGTTTGTCAGCCTCTGCACCATGAAGCTACCTTCCTCTCCTCACCTTCATGCCGTCTTCTTTGGAAGGAAGTCACCGTGTGACTTTCCTTTTCTCCTATTCAGGTGGCAGTATACTAGCTGCCACTGATAAATCAAGACTGTCCAAGCCACTCATGGTAATCCTACTCTCAGGTCCACATGAAAGTAGCCCCCAGTCAATACAAGGTAAAAATGCAAAAGGAAGTGGGGGGAGCTCTTGTAAAAGAGAAGGCTGCATGACAAAAAGATTGCTGTTGACCCCTTTCCTCCCTACTGCTCTGAGCTGTTGCCAGCCATCTTGCAATCCTGAGACAACAAGCCTGAAGACAAATGTCAACTTTCCAAGAAGGTAAAATAGAAGAAAAAAATGTGATTGGGTCTTTGATGACATTATTGAGCCATGCATCCAATTCTGGAACCAATTCTGGAAAGCCTACTTCCATATGTCTTGCATTAATGAAAATTAAGTGTCTATTATCTAGACAGGAATTTCTAATCATTACACGTTCTGACTACATAGAAAATCATACTTGTTGATCCACTGGAGTAAGCAAGCAAGAATCCTCACAGACAGAGACACGCTGCTCAGGGATTTTGATTGCCCCAGGCAGCCCTTCCTGGCCTCTATAACTGTACCTACGATCATCATGTCAGCCACTAACCATCTATTCGGGGCACACTGCAGCACACTGGTTGAGAAATTCTGGTTTCAGACATGTTCTGTAACTTGAGACTGAATACATCCTAACTGTGATGGCTACTAAGTGCAGCTTTAAACCCATACAGAACATTTCTCACCATGGAAGCCAACAACAAACCTTTAGCTAATGTCTTTGCGATCACTTGAACCTGAGCAGAGTTTTGGGAACTTGGTTTTCTGCAATACACCTTGTAGAGTTGGGTCTGAAAGGGATACAATATTTTATTTTTTACTTAAACTGTGGCTTTAATTTCATTTCATTGCTTTGGCATATTATGGTAGGCTAATGGATTTGGAGACATATCATTGCAGTCAAGAAGCTTTAAGGTGTAAGGCTAAGTTATTATTTGAACAGCTGTATCTAATTCATAATATGGAAATTATACCAAGCCAACTCAAGTTTTAAAATAACTAAAAACAGCCACCAAAACCTCTGAGAATGCAAGGAAACCTCAGTGTGCTTTCATGGCGATCTTTTCCAATATCCTAAGGAGCCCTGGGGTTACTCCCGCACAGTTCCCTAATGGTGAACTAAGGTGCCAGCTGTACTAACGATGGGTAATTTCTGAAGGTCTTACAAGGTCTTGTGTTCCAAATAAGGACAGTGATCTGTAAAGTGGCAACATGTCTAAGCACTTCTTTTTCATAATTAAATAGGTTTTCTGGCAGCACACATTGAAATTCACAGAATTTATATTGACTCCTGTTTGGGAATAAATTGTAGACTCTGGGTTTCTCTGAATCACATTCTAACCCTCAGATTGTTATTTATTTTTACAAGGTGGCTGAAGCATAAATTTCATGGAAACCAAGTACTTTTTTAAGGAAAAAATGTGGCAGAAATCTTATTTTTACATAATACTTTTAAGTTATTTAAAGTATATTATATATCCATACATACATACATATACACATTAAATACATATATTTAGGATGTATTTTTGTACATTGTAATATATATTTCACTTTATATTACATTTAATATTTGGTCCATATGTAACCACTCCTTCATTTACTTATTTAGTGAAACCCTTTAACTCAGCACCATTACATAAAAGTGCATCTGTCATTAGTTAAGGCATGGTTTAGATATGACTGGCCACTAAAACTAACATGGACTTAGACTATTTAGCTTTTTTTGGCAAATACAAGATTGTCAGCAAATAACAATGTTTGCAAAGTATGGAGCAACTGGAAACTTAAAATTTGAACTTTTCTTGGTGTTAGTAGTTTCCAACTCAGTGTGTCCCATTCTTAATGTATGTACAGGAGTAAAATTCAATGAGACCCGGCCTGCAGTAACCCCCGCCAGCAGCAGCAGAGGTAACTATGAAGCCAGCAATACCATTACAACCGCCAGGAGTGTGAAGCTTCATCTTTTGTGGCTTTCTGACAAGCTCCAGTTTTTGTGCATGTAGTTTGGCTAATTTACAGAGTAGCGCAAAATACTGGCTAACTTTGTGGTGTGCAGTTAAAATGCTACTTTTAGCCTGACAGGAGGAATTAATCTAAGAGATGGGGAAATTCTGGTCAGATTCTCTGAGACTCCTTGCAGAAGGCAACAGCTCAGGAAAGCAATAACATCTCATGGAAGGACCTCAGCTGAGGAATATGGAGGCTTTGGATTCTGAGTGTGGAAATATTACTCACTGGTCTTATTAGCATTCATAAAAATTATTAAAATATTTTTTCAGATTCTTTCCTAGGAAATAGGGCTCATTTCAAACTGCAACGAGAAAATAGGAGATGAAATGAAATTATATGAAAAATAATAAGATAATTGCAATAGCTCGAAGTATCAAACTTCACATCCAAGTGATGGTAACTACATGTTAAAATAAGCATCTCTCAGGTGACTTTACTCAGGAAAATCAGAATAACTGTTTGACATGAATACCTGATTCAATCTGATAATTGCCCCCCCCAAGGGTCTTATTTCCACATCTTAAAAATATCAATCAGTTTTTCATATAAAACCTAACAATTTTCAAATGAGCTTGAAGATAGTTTACCTAATCCTATCTTTCTAAATCAAGAATTTTAAAAAGCTCAAAAGACACTCATTGAAACATGATAGAAGGAGATAGAGTGAAACCAACAGCAACAAAACAAAGAGTAGAATGTTTTAAGAAGGTATTTAAATACATTATTAGGCTAATGTAAAAGAGGGAGTAAAAAGTAACCAATAGATTGGGTAATTAGGAAGCAATTGTTTACTGCTTTAGGAGCAAGAATCTGGGCAGCATAATTTGAAAGTAAAGGGGAAACAGTTTTTGAGAATTCTGATGAGAAGGAGCTGAGGAAGACAGTATAGTGTATTGATGAAGAATATATATGCAGCCAGGAAATTTCTTTTTAGGATGAGAGAAACTTGAGCCCACAAAGCAAAGTTCATGTGGAGCTGAAAAGAAGAAAATTCTGGAGCCAGAGAGGACACCTAATTGAGTAAGATTGCTAAAGAGATGAGAATGGATGTTATCAAGGGTGAAGACGGAGGGACTAGCTTTGGCAGAGTGCTAACTGTCCCCAATTTGGAGGGAGTGGACTTGGCCGAGAGACAAAGTGTATAGGGTTGGTAGGGACTAGGGTGAGGGGATGGGAAGTAGATAAAGGTCACATTTGAAGGCTTAATTTAATTCATATTAAAGATAAGTAAACTATAAAAAGAGGATGAAAATCTCTGGAGGAACTTTCCCTACCCAAAATAGTTGGAATAAACTTAGGTTCTTTTGCTTCCAATGGTTTAGAATATGTTATTCAAGATAAAATGACATTCACAGAATCTAAACCAATCATCTTTAAGAAGCCTTCCATAGACCTTTAAGAAGGACAATGCAAAGATGTCTAACTTGTTCAGCTAACCAATTTATTTGATTTTCAAAGTCCAGTTCATTTAGTGCTCACGGAGTGCTCACTATGGCACTCAGCTACAATGTTTGCTAGCCTATCAGGGCATGCCCACAGGATTTTTTAAAGGAACACTTTAGCATTTCAAGAAATTTATTCTATAGTCAAGGAAGATTCAGGGATTTTTTTTCTACTTTGTACTTTTCTTGCTCCTGTTTCCTTTTTGCCTTTGACCTATGTTCTTTCATCAGGAATGTTGGAAATATATAATTTTCCTGTAAGTCTGTAAGTGGGTTCTGAATTATAGGCTTATCAATCCTGTTTTATATGTCTCAGGGAAAAAATAGAATTCAGCCTAAGAACATTGCCCTTGGATGCTTTAGTACAATTACGACCTTGGAGAAAAATACAGTAGCTTTCCCCTAGAAATGGTATCTGACAGTCACTGATATCGTGCAGATATTTTATATGACAAGAAATAGAGGGTCACTTGAAACTTCATAAAGTACGTACTAATAGTCACTTAAATGCAAGACTGGAAGATGACTGGGTTAGCAGTCCACTTAAGTTGAGTGATAGTAGATTTCCAGAGGTGAAAATGGAGACACTATCAAGTTAGAAATATTGATTGGAAATATAGGCAGAAAGAATAAAATGACCATGTTGATTCTTATAATCCAGACCATTTTTGAAAAAAAGGAATGCATAGATTTAATGTGCCATTTATTTTGAACAAAGCTAAGAAAAACTAAATGGAGTCTTCCCATTCCATGAAAAACGTTTCTGAATTTGGACAGCATAGAAACTCGATAGAGGAACATGAGTAGTGCACGCAGGGAGCGTGCAGAAGGCGGATGGCGGGGGGCAGGAGGTGAGCATCCGGTGTAAGGGAGAGCTCAGCATGAGTGTGGAAGGGTTGGGCCACTTTTCCCAAGTAGGAGACATCCATTGAATCCTTTTGACCATCTTTGCTATTGAATCTGTTCCTTAGCCCATGAGAGTAAAACCATACATGTTTTTGCACATTAAAACTAAATTCAGCTTATTATTTCCAAAAAAACCTTTATTTTTCAATCCCTCCATTTAATAGGCAAATCATTTCTTTCTTACTGGAAGTATTGCTCTTTTCTCCCTTCAGAAATTTTGTCCCATTATTGGTTATAAATCGAAGTCTTGTCTAAAAATGTTGAAGTAGACTATTTGCTTACAGAAAACTGGAAGTAGAGTATTTTTAATTTGTCTGTGGAAAACATTCCTCTTTTCTTCTTGATATTTGTAGAACATTTATGTTTTTGTTTTCATTGTATCGCCAAGTTATTTTTGTAATTTCTTTGATATTTTAGTGTTAATCAATTAAATGTTACCTGAAGTACAATCACTTTCTAGCTTTTTTTGTTTAAGTTTTCTTCATGAATAGCCATGATCTGTCAAATTTTTAAATTATTTTTACTATTGTGACTTTTTTATTGTAGAGAGGAAAGTAGTTTAAGGATTCTAGGGTTGCTATATATTTTTTTATTGTTGTTCAAGTACAGTTGTCTCCATTTCCCCCACCACCACTCTTCCTCATCACTCCCGCCCACCTACCTCCCCACACCTCCCCCCACCTCCCACCCTCAATCCTTTCTCCCTTCGACTTTGTCTATGGGTCCTTTACACATGTTGGAGGTCATCAAGGAACATGTATAAAGGACCCATGGACAAAGACAATGGTGAGAGGGGGAGGATTGAATGTGGGAGGTGGGAGTGGATAGAGTGGGGGAGAGTAATGTTGGGGGAATGGGGAAAATTATAATTGAACAATAAAAAAAAGAAAAAAGAAAATAAAATAAAGTGCCAGAAGCAATGGCATCCCAGTTGCAATTAGCACACTTAATATCCAGGTCTTTGTTTGTTAAACTACTCCCCACACAAAGAAACCAGGAGTCCTTAGAAAATTAGCTAATTCCAGGTCTCATGCAGAGAAAGTGCAAAGTGATGTTGAACCATCTTTTATGACAGAAAGCAAAGAAGCATTTCAAGATGAATGGGCATGTCAAAAAGATACAAGAACGTGACTGAAGAGGTTCCTACTGGCCAAATTTGGAACAATTTGATAAAAAAGAATAATGACTGTAATCGATTATGATACACTGAATTAAAAAAAAGAAAAAGAAAAAGCTATTGGAGATAAGGAAGGCCACTAAATAATCCAGAACCTGTTTTCTTGAACAATATTTTCTTGCAGCAAGAGAATGGTACAAGGGCTTTACAAATTAAATTGGAATGGAACCAATAATTTTTCACGGTTCACTAAAAAGGCTCTATAAAGAAACTATTCCACCAAGAAGCAGTGTTTAACACTTCAAAGAGTATCATCTTAGGGGTTGTAGTGATTGTACGTTCAGTGCCTCAGACCCAGCTGAGGGACCCATATGACATTATACCAGTTTACCTAGGATGGCAGTGTGCTTTGAGTTACAGGAAGACCCTGTAACATCTTTCCCTCAAATGCACCAATAGCTCAGACACTGGCTGGAAGAAGGCGAAAATGTTTGGGTGTTCTAGGTCTCATGCGTTCTGTCAGAATGAGAGAGTTTTAGAGCTGATTTGTCTGTCGATGCCTTCCAGTTGTTGTGGTTTTGGTGTTTTGTGGACTGATAAATTAATTGTTGTTTTCATAAAAACCCTCCACAGCCACGGCTGCTAGAGTCGCTCTACCTTTTAGCTGGTGTTACAAAAAAAGAATACCAAGAAATGAAAGCCAAAAAAAAAAAAAAAAAAATTAGCAACAGATCTTTCTTTTAAAAGAAAAAAAGCCCACATTTTACTGTGAAATAAAACACCCATAAAGTGCACAAAGTAAAAATATATAGTTCATTTAATTATTATAAAGCAAGCACCCAGTCCAACAGACTGGAAGTACCGCATTTGCCCCACAAACCCCTTCCCCATCCAAATCTCCCCCTGCTCAAAGATACACCCTGCTCCTCCTTTAAAGACAACAGTTTAATTTAATCTACTTTTATGAAAAGAACCACATAGTTGTTTTTAGTTTCTAATTTCTCTTGCTAATCAGTCATTGTGATTGCAAGATGCCTCCACGTGTAGCTATAGTTATATTCATTTTTATTCCTCTATGGTATTCCATTGTACCCCAATTTATCGCATCCATTATCGGTGGACATTTAGGTTGATTCCGATGTTTGGATACTATGAATGATCCTGCTGTGAATATCTTTGTACCTGCTTTGGATGTTTTTATAAACTACGGTCATACATCTACTGGTATATCTCAGAGTGGCATTGCTGGGTCATAGAAAATGCGTGTCCTCAACTTTTCCTAAGTGGTTGTGCCAATTCACTATGCCAGTAGCATTGTATTCAAGTCCTTTTGGCTGTGCATCCTCATCAACTCTTGGAATTGTCAGCGCTTTTGATTTAGTGATATTGGTGGGATTCTCATTTTAAATGTAATTGGCATTAATTTTATATAGTTATCGACCATTTGGATGCCCTTTTTAAGTGGTTGTTCAAGTCTTTTGTCAGTTCCCTTTGTGAATTATTCTTTCCTTGTTGATTTTTAGGAATTTTCTATTATTCTGAATACAAGCCCAGTATCAGTAATGCATGTACAGACAAAAGTAGGTTTATAGTTGTTTGTATGGAAAACAATACAATAATGAATAAATAATAACAGAACACACTGTGTTTCATGTACTCACAAATGTAAACCTCCTTTTGCCCACCCCTGTAGGTGTAGTAAATGTCTTTTCCGGCCTATACTTTACCGTTTTACTGTCTAACAATATGTTTTGAAAAATAAGTTCTTATTGATTACTCCCAGTTATAAGTCTTTTACTCAGAGTATTTGGCACCCACAATGGATAATTTTTAACACCAATCCCTTCCTCTATAAACTAAATTATTTTCAGTAAGAATCAAGAATTCAAAGAAATAATGTAATGAGATAGTTGAAAGCTTTCCATCTTTGAATTTTGATATATAATTATGTTGTAAAATAATTAAAGCATAATACAGAGTAAAAGAAATACAACAATTTTAAAGAAAAAAGGTTAGTATATGAACATTTTGAATTATACTATTTTGGTCATACATTTTCTTGTTCCTATAATTGTACCCAGTGACTTAACATTGTTTTATGATGGTATGATACTAGTACCTCACTAGAAATTCTTTACAAATTCTTTTTTTTACAAATTTCTCTGCAAAACTACTGATCTCAATATAAGAACAAATAATTTTAGCACAAAAAAAAACCCCTACCACAACTATTTATATAGTAGTTTTCATACATACCTATTTAAACTTTGGTTTCACACTGATATACTAACTAATATTCTATACAAATCATTGTTTCATAACTAAGTGAGTTTATAAAGATGAAAAAATCAAGAAAATAAAGTGTTATGTTAGTAACGTCATTTAGTACTAGCTGTAATCGAAACTTTTATAGTCATTTGTGTTTTTACAAAGTATTGGAGAATTACTACTAGAATATTATTTACATGAGATATTATTTCAGATTGTAATTAAAGGATTAAATTCCAAACTATTGTTTTTTTTTTAAATTTTTGTAATGTATATTTTATTTTTATTAAGACATTTTTTTAATTTTTATTTTAATTGTTGATCTTGTACAGTTTTCTGTCTTTTATTCTCACCCGAACCCACTACCCCAGTCCTCCCCTCCTCCCTCCTATTTCCAGCCCCCCCATAGTTTTTGTCCATGTGTCCTTTATACTTGTTCCTGTAATTCCTTCCCCCTTTCCCCTGAAATTCCCTCCCCTTTCCCCTCTCCCCTCTGGTGACTTTCAGCCTGTTCTCAATTTCTGTGTCTTTGGTTATATTATGCTTGTTTGTTAGTTTTGTTGATTAGCTTCCTGTTAAAGGTGAGATCATATGGTATTTGTCTTTCACTGCCTGGCTTACTTCGCTTAACATGATGCTCTCAAGTTCCATCCATGCGGTTGCAAAGGGTATGAGCTCCTTCTTTCTTTCTGCTGCATAGAATTCCATTGTGTAAATGTACCACAGTTTTTTGATCCATTCATTTACTGATGGGCATCTAGGTTGCTTCCAACACTTGGCTATTGTAAATTGTGCTGCTATAAACATAGGGGTGCATAGGTTCTTTTGGATTGGTGTTTCAGGGTTCTTAGGATATAGTCCTAGCAGTGGAATTGCTGGGTCAAAATATTGGGTTTTAAACAAACAAGTTTAAAGAATACATTTCAATATAAAAGATAATTTTCACTTGGAATGCTTTTGCCAAAGATTTTAAAGAAAAAGTCTTCTTTAATAGTTTTAATTTTTTTTGTTTACTCTTGATAATTTTTTGTTGGTTGTGCTTTTCTTGAAATTTACCTTGTTGATCTATATTTTAAATTTATTTTCATTTAGTGCAAAACTCTTTGTATTTCGCATGTTAATATCTTTATTTACCTAATATGATTTTGAATTTTATTTATAATTATTCATAATATTGGGATTCTTAAAATCTTGTTATTGGTTTCTAACATTATATTGTAGTCTTTTTGTAATTATTAAGACTTAGGTATATATATCAATTTTAATAATTTTAAAAAATGTGTATTTTGTCATTGTTGGGGTTGCAGTCTATTTAGGTCAGTTAGGTGAAGCTTGTTAATTGTGTAGTTAAAATCTTCTATATCCTTATTAACTCATCCAGTTACTAAGAAACTGGTGTTAAAACTTTCCACTATGATTGTGAATTTGTTTATTTTTCTTTTCTGTTACTTTTTTTTGTTTTATGTATGTCGAGGCTATGTTCACAGTGATATGCAAATTTGAGATCCTTAGGCATGTGAAGAACTTATTCTTTTATCCTTATAAAATGTCCCTCTTTATCTCTAGTGATAAGCTACTCTTAAAGTCTTCTCTATTTGATATTAATGAGAAACAACAAAAAAGTTGCCTTTAGCATCATTTTATAAGTTATGAAATAGTAAAATATGCAGCATTTATACCTTTAAAGTGGTTACAGGACTCCTTTCAACAAGAAAATAGTAACTAGCTTCTAAACAAAGTAAAACAAATATTTGTGGTGAAATGTTGTACAGGGAATTGTCAGCAATATCTTGACATTTATAAACTTATCATGCAAGAGGTTATAGTAAATTACATTAAGGCGAGAGAGCCACAAATCTCTTGTTTTACCCTTATGAGATGTTGTCCAAGAAGGATGAAGCGTCTCAACAATCCTGTAATTGATGAGAGAATGCTAAAATATTTAAGATTTAGAGTTTGTACCCTAAGATTATCTCATTTTAAAATTATATTTATCTTAATGCATCTATTTTTTTAAGTTTCAGGGAAAAATATGTAATAAGTAATTGAAGGTTGAAATTCTGGTATGACACTCCATCTGATTTTTTTCTCCCTGGGCAACTATGTTTTGGGAGAAACACGCACACACACACACTTACATACGAAGAATGGTTTAAAAATCTTTCAAGTAATAGTACCACTTGTTAATATCAATTATAGTAACCACTTAATTCCGCTAATCAACACAAAATTGCTATGAGCTATCATTATCTGACTTTCAGATGAGGGATCAGAGTCCAGGGAATATAAATAAACTGCTGAAGATCACACAGTTTATAAGAAACAGAGCCATTATTAAAACAGATATTTTGGAATCTAAAATCCATGCTCCTTATGCTATTATGTGCTGTTAAGAAGTATCTGCTTTACGTCAAATTGGAAGCACTACGGCCAAAAACGGTGTGAACAAAATAATACTCTTAAGACACTGTAGTTCAACTTTAAGAAATGTATAAATTGTTCTAAAATGCTGGTGGAAATCCAGGAAAGTCTAGCGTACTTTCTTGGCTTGCAGCACTGAGGCCATCCAGATGCAAAATCAATTAGAAAAGGCCAGAGATCAGAGAGCAATATTGTGGACACTGTTTCACGAATAACATAGATATAGGGTCTGTTTGTCATCATCTTTGATCATTTCTAAAAGAGTCTGCATGATTATAGATTATACGCAGATATTAAAGTGTTTTTTTTTTAAGTACAGCAGTGTCTGTAAATGAGGAATGTGATGTTTATAGATGTATTCCAAGAAAACTTGGTCCGTGAAAATTTGACCTTTCTATAGATGCAATAGTAATGACAACTCACTAAATAAAAAGCCTCTTAACTTAGAAAAGTGATTTTTCAGGATTCCTTTAAAATTCAAGCTCTTCTTAAGCTTTTAGAAAATAATTCTATTTACAATGGTTGGATTTACACAAGATTTTTCAGGAATATATGTGCCATGAACCATGTATAAATAAATGTACTTGGGAAAATGTAATATTTAGAGAAGATTAAAGAACAAATAATTTGGAATAATAAAATTAGTGCACAACCAAATGCAACCAAATATTTAGTTCATTTTGATTATTTACAGTGCAGAATTTATGGACATAATCAAGACTTATAAACCCAAATGCATACTCAGCAATCTGAAATTCAAGTTTTGGTTCATTCTGATGCAAAAGCCCATCTCAGAGCTGATTTATAAAGTAATATGTCCACTACTGGTAAGGAACACGTGTATCAAAAGTGTGAACATAAGGACATAACCTGACCTAGATGAGTTAAGGCTGTCTTTTCATATCAGAATCTTATTTGCTTGAGCAGTTTGAATACATCAGAATAACTTCAAGGAAAAGGCAAGGATTTCTGCAAGCCCTCCGAACCAAGAATGTGGTGATTCATTCCCCATTACGATCTGAGACACAACTAGGTGCATGCATTAACATATTATTAAACACTCGCAGATGGTTTCAACTGACAAAGTGCATGGCAAGTAAATCAGTTAACTGCATTTGTATTCACCAGACCATAAAAACTATACAAAGGTAAGTAACAATATTGTAATAATGACAGTAATAGCAATAATCTAGAGAAATACTTTTCCATTTAAGGAAATTAAATGCATTTTGAGACAATTAAGGATGTTTCTCACCATCGAATGTGACTTAATCTCTAGTTATTGTAATACATAGGCATTTCTAAAACAGATTCTTTATTCTATGTTTTAAGCCTAGTCCCTTCCTGAAAGACAGCTTGTGTTCTTGGAAAGCAGGGCTCCTTGCTATTTCAATTTCAGCTCAATGCCACCTGCTCCAAGCAGTCTAAAGAAGCCTTTTCTTCCCAGTACTCCCAGCAACTACCCATCGCATTAAGACCTTTTATTGTATGCAGCACTCATCACAACCTGAACATTTTTTGTTTTGATTTGTTAGCTTGCCTCCTTTTCAGTAACCCTCCTGAATGGAAGCTTCCTGAGAGGAAGAACCTTACACGTCGTAACCCGGGGCACTGCGTCCCCCACCTCCGGCAGGGCCTCTGACACAGCAGAGGCCCTCAGTAAACAGGTGTTGAGTGAATAAATGACCTAAAGGGTTTTTAGTCGGCATTTTAATTGGCTAAGTTTACTTTTATATTTTATTATTACATTTTCCTGTATAATTATGTATGCAGTATAATTATGGCTAAATAAATGATCAAACACTAAAACATTGCTGATAATTAATACAGCCTTTAATCCATTTATTAATTTTAAACATGCTCTTGCCTTTGTGGGAATTACATTTTAGAGGGGAAAATGATGTTAAGTAAGTGTCATGTAAAGAAAAGCTCAAGATACAAGGGGAGAGTGTAAAGGGAGAAATTAATTGACTATGGGAAGGGTTAAAGAAAAATGATAAAAAGAAAAGCTTTTTAAGCCAAGACTAAGATGATCATATAAGTTGTCGAAACTGGGAGACATTTGAGGGTAAAAAGTGGCAAGAAACATAATTAAAATAATTTATTTGCTCATTTTATGTTGTTATATTGGTGGAACTGTAAAATAGTTTTTGGAAACACTATTTTTTTAAATAAATCTTTTTAACTTGTTACGCAGAAATAGATAATACAACAGTTAATGCAATATTTGATTCTATACTTGATCCTCAATCCTACACTAGAAGAAAAAAAAGCTAGAAGCTGACTTGGATCAATTGACAGAATTATAACAATCATTCTTGCTTTTATGAGGATAAATGTCAGTATCTTTTGGGTTGTAATTAGTTGTATTAACCACAACTTTTAAAAGTTTGAAAACTAAATTTTTGATATCCCCTTGGTTAAGCACTTTCATTAGATATTCAACTGATTTTAACAAATGCAATAGAAATGCACAAGGTTGATTTAGTTTACAAACGGTTTATTATCATTGTAGGACACTCAGGTCGACTTCGAAGCAGTTCTTCAGGGGTAAAAATATTCGTAAAATCCAAACAATGCTGAGTGAGCAGCAAAGTGAGAAAGTTTGTACAGCTCTACAGAAGCTTTTTCCAATTAATGCAACATCTGCTTCACTGCAGTCTTTCTGTGGGTATATATAACAATATTGTAAAATGTGACATATACAGGTTCTATTTGTTGAATGTAATTATTACTTATATGTACACCATGGCAGATAGAGGAAAATTTCTGGCCCATAAGTTTCTTAATTTAGTAAGAATATTGTTTTTGCCAAAATGCTATGCTCTATCACACATGTATTTTGTTCACATTATCACCACAAAAACAAATAATTTTCTGTTCAATTTTGAACTTAATCAAGTTTATAATAACATTTACAATAATAGCAGATGTTTCACTTTCAGCAAAATGAATTTCCAAAAGCTTTTCTTTGATTTCATAAATTGCATGAAAAACCCCATTATTGAAATTCACTTATT
Organism: Glossophaga mutica; assembly: GCA_039655065.1. Lineage (NCBI taxonomy): Eukaryota > Metazoa > Chordata > Mammalia > Chiroptera > Phyllostomidae > Glossophaga > Glossophaga mutica. Next base: position 111,004,210 of record CM077310.1, on the reverse strand, counting down.
TTCCATCTGAAGCATTTAAGGACCCCGGTGTTACCTGGGATCATTTCACTGTCTCTGACAGTCTTTTGATCATAAAGCCAATACATTAACCACTATCACTTCATGTTTCAAATATGTGCCAGAAAATGTGGAATGAAAATAAACATTATTAATTTAGAATAAAAGGCAATTTGATTTAGATGAGAAGCCATTTTTCACGGATTGATATGTCAACACACTTTCTGTAGCTGCTTCTGTACCATCCATCATGGTGAACAGTAAATGTCAACAAACAATCCTTGCAAGTTACACATGCATCATCTACTATCTTGAGAAATAAAAATTTAGTATTACATTTTTGTTAAACATGCCCTCTCATTTCAGAGTTCATTGCTACCACCAAAAGATTTACTGCAAGATGAAGAAAGCATTATAAAATAAAAAATACTGTTGGTTTATTTTTTACAACCAATAGAGGGAAGAACACCTCTAGCAAGAGCTCTCGGATTTCGCTGTGTAAGCATTGTTCTGCCTTGAGTTCCTGCATGTTTCGGTCTACTCTGGCTGCCTTAACAAAACACCACAGGCTGGGTGGCTTAACCAACAGAAATGGATTTATTTATGCCATCACAACTGGGCTCTGGTGAGATCATTTTTCTAGTTTATGCACAGCCTTCTCATTGGGTCTTCACATGGCAGAGAGAGAGGGAGGGGGAGAGAGAAAGAAAGAGAGAGAGAGACATGGTCATATAAGGTCCCAGTCCAATTGGACTAGGGCCCCACTCTCATGACCTCATTTAAACTTGATCACCTCTAAAGACCTTATCTCCAGACATGGTCGCATTGGCACTTAGGACTTCCAGGTATGGTTTTTGGAGGTCAAATTTCAGTCTGTTGCATTTCACCCCTGGCCCGCTAAAATTCATGTCCTTATTGCATGGAAGATACATTCATTTCATGCCAGTAGTCCTGAAAGTCTTAACTCGTTCCAGCATCAACTATAATAAAGTCTAAAGTCCTGATTCTTATCTTCATATCATCTACACTAGATACGGATGAGGTATGATTCATCCTGAGGCAAACTCCTCTCCAGATGTGAACCTGTGAAACCAAACTCTGTGCTGCCAGATACGACAGTGAGGCATGCCTAGGACAGACATTCCTATTCCCAAAGGGAGGAATCAGAAGGGAGGAGTTGGGGGTCCTAAGCAAGTCCAAAGCCTGGAAGGGCGAATTCTTTTAGCTCTTAGGGCTCAAGAATAATCCTCTCTAGTTTGACACTCTGTTTCCATGTCCACTGGCATGGCAACCTCACCCCCGTAACTCTGAGGGCTGGCTGCACCCATTCAGCTCCATTCTTTGAAACCAAGAAGAAACAGCCTTGCCTCCTTGGCCTATGATGGGAATAGCAGTCCTGGCATCTCTTGAACTGCCTTCGGGGTTATTCTTACCTTTGCTTGAAAAATAACACACGCTTGTAACCAAACAGCTCTATAGTTCAGCCCTATAGAATCCAAGAAGTCCAACCGCCTTCCTTCATTGCATCCCACGTTCTTTGTCCCATTTAGAAACTGGCATAGTATTGACTGGCGTATTCCCAGCTCTATTTCTGGCTTCTCTTGAGATGGCCGATTAAATCCTTGAGTCATGTCAATTATCTCTGTATCAAATGGCCTTTCGGCCACACCTTCAGTGTTCTCTTCAAAATAAGCTTTCTTCTTAATAATGATAGGTTAAGAATTTTCCAAATGTTCAAATTCTGGTTTATTTTTGTTTAATACTTTTTTCTTTATTTCTTCTCTCTACTTTTGCATTTTATTATGAGCAATCAGGAGGAGACAAGATGCTCCTCCAACACCTGGCTTAGAAATCTCCTCAGCTAAATATTCAATTTCATAGCTGATAGTTTTACCTTCCACAAATCACTAGAACACAGGTGAGCCAAGTTCTTTACCACTAAATAGCAAGGATTGCCTTAGTTTCCAATAACATGTTCCTCATGCCTGTCTGAGATCTTACTAGAAGAGCCCTTAACATCCATGTAACTAGCATGAACCTCAAAACTGTTTGAGGCTCTAACCATTACCCCATCTGAAGTTGCTTCCACATGTTTGAATATTTGTGATTTCATTCATTGATATGAAAATCTGTATTAGTCAGGGTTCTTCAGAGAAATAAAACCAACAGGATGGATAGATTAGATAGATAGATACATAGATAGATCTAGATAGATTAGAAAGAAAGGGGTGATGGGTCCCAAGCAAGTCCAAAACCTATTCAGGAAAATTCTATTAGATCTTAAGACTCAAGAATAATTTTCAATAAAGCTTAAGATATATCTAATTAGAGTCATGCATTAATTAATTACAGAGATATATTATAAAAAGTATGTCATTACGGAGATTTGTGTGAATATCATACAGTACAGTTACACAAACCTAGATGATATAGCCTATTACACACTTAGGCTATAAGGTATATCTTACTACTCATGGGCTATAAATCAGTACAGCATGTTACTGCACTGAATACCACAGGAATGTAATGCAATGTGCTATGAAGTTATGATGGCTAAAACATCACTAGGCAATAAGAATTTTTTAAGCTCCATTATAATCTTATAGGATCATCATCATACACGAGGTCTATTGTTGACTGAAATGTCATTATGGGGTGCATGGCCCTCCCTCTCTCTCCTAAAGCAAAAGAAAGACAGAGATTATAAGGAATGGCTCATAGGATTATGGTAGTTGCGAAGTTTCAAGATCTGCAGTTCACAAGTAAGGAGCCCAGACAGCCAATGGTGTTGCTATGGTCCAAGTTCAAAGACCCGAGAAGTGGGAGAATCAGTGGTGTAATTTCAGCCTAAAAGCTGACAGGCTCAAGATGCAAGAAGAACCAATGTTTTAGATTGAGTCCAAAGGCAGGAAAAGACTGATGCCCGCACTTAGGCAGTGAAGCAGAAGGAATTCCCTCTCACTCAGCCTTTTTCTTCTTTGCAGTCCTTTGAGCGACTGGATGAGACCCACCCACTGAACACTTGGTTCAGTCTATTCATTTAAATGTTAATCTCACCCAGAAATACCCTTACAGACACACCCAGAATCATGTTTGGCCACATGTCAGGGTATCCCAGGACCCAGGCAAACTGACACATAAACTTATCCGTTATACTGCCTATTTCTTCTACACCCAGTCTGTAATTGTCCATGACTCCAATACTTCGTGACCTGAAAGCTGCATTCATCCTCAAGCCTTAATGTGAGTCTGGCTCAAGTATCAAGTATTTCACAACCTAGCACTTGAAAGCTGGTACTTAATTGTCAGTTCCTCATATGAAATTGTGCTCTTACCACAAAAACTTTACGCAGGATGTTCTTTTTACCCGAAAGATGTCATTTCTCGAACTTTATTTGTACTATCTTTAAACCATACATATAAATAGTAAGTGCACAAAATGCACATAACGAATCAAAGGGGGAAGAAGAGACCACCATGTCATGGAATATCTGGTGTGTCACACTGAGGATTTTGGAATTCTTTTCTTTTCTTTTTCTCAAGGACATGTTTCCATGGATTTTAGAAGAAAGGAGATCGAGAGGAAGAGAGAGAGAAAGAAACAGCAATGTGAGAGAGAAACATTGATTGGTTGTCTCCCATACACATGTCAACCGGGGGGTCGAACCCAAAGCCTAGGTATATGCCCTGACTGGGAATGGACCTGGCAACCCTTCGGTGCACAGAACGACACTCCGACTAACTGAACCACGTGACCAGGGCAGGATTTTTTGGAATTCTCAAGGACACTGGAACATCACTGAAAGATTTTAAAAATAGGAGTGGCATAATCAGGTTGACATTTTAAAGTTTGATGTACTGCTAATGTGGAGAATGAATTGGAAGGAAGTAAAAGTTGATGTGGTGGGACCACAAGGAATCGCAGATTGCCCAGGTAGGAGAGAGAGTGCATTATCTTTTTACTGATGGCACACAAATGGGGAGGGAGAGAAATGGACAGAAGGGAAACACCTAGTGGACACTGTCTGATCTTCAGGAGGGAAGTGTAGGCTGTGTTCCTATAAACTTGGGTAGAGAAGAGGCTGTCAGCTAAGGAGACCATTAAGGAGCAGACAGCATGGAAAGATAAGAATTAGAAGAGTATAGTGTTCTGGAAGGCAAAACGTGAGGATTTCAAGGAGGAAAAGCTCAAATGTAGGGATGATTGCTAGAAATAAAGAAAATTGGGAGTAGAGAGTAACATCAATAGTCATTAGTTATATTAACAGGATAATTTTTGATGGTGTGATGGGAACAAAGTCCCACTGGAGTACAGAGAGGATGAAAAAGATATGAAAACAATGTAGAATTTTTTTAAATTTTGGTTGTTAAGCTTATTGGAGAAAGCATGGTAACTGGAAAAGGAGATGGGGGTATGAATATTATTTTGAATTGAGATTTACAAACACAGAGCCTGATGTTTTCCCACCACTCTCCCCCAAATTATATATGATAGTAATTTAGAAAAGACAACACCAATTGTCAATAAGTTTTCTTAAGATTCTTTCTTTAAATAATATTATCCATAGGTGTAGTTCATAGGATTTAAAGGTGAAAGAGAAACAACCATTGATGTCCTACATTGGAAAAGGAGGGAGATTAACATTCAGTATAATTTAAACATAACTTAAAAAAATACACACCTGGCTGAGTATAGTCATACAGTACAAGGCTGTGGGCTGGGAGAATTTAGGTGAGAGGCTTTTACAATTTCCTTTACCTCATAAACATAAAAGTAGCTCAAAACTGGAGCCTGGTCATCTTCACGAGTATGGAGCTGGTCAAGGTTTTCTCGATGTCCGGTGCTTTCATTTAGAGCTACAAAGCATTATTGTGTCAGGCCTCCCACCTGCCAAGTTATTCATTGGATTTGACACCAATTCTATTGCCTATTGATTTTTTGTTGCCTTTACCATTTCATCTGAGAAATGTTGCAATATGAGTCACTACACGAATGCAGGGTATCACACATGTGTTTCATTTATAAGTGTAGGTTAAGCATAAATTTCTTAGTAGCTCCCAAAGGATTAAATTAGAGCAGGTGAGTGACTACATCAGGGTAAACTAACTTAATTAAATTCATTGTCACATTAATGAAGAAAGACTACCATATTACGTTGTGTTATAATGACTCATGTTAACCATTGAAGTACTTGTTCCATCTGGATAACAACTAATGTTGAATTAGCAAAAGTGGGTTTTTTTTGCGGGGGGGGTGAGATGCAAACACATTTTTCCCTATTGAAAACTAATAGCGATTATGATTGGGCATTAAAGAAATTCAGCCTTTAACTATTATTTTTCATAAGTTCGCCTCAAGGAAAAACTGTTTTGAGTTATGATTTAGAGGGAATAAGAGTTTATAGTACATTCAAATCTTTTTTAAAGTGTAGCATCCCTTTTGTTAGAGAGTACATGGAGTTCAATAAATAATGTGTTCCAGTGCAGAAACAAACTGCTTCCTAGAAGAACCTGCTCGTTTTATAATGAAGAACATTTTTTAAAATCTGGAAATGTACCATTTGGTGGAGTATACTCTCTCCAGAGCATTAAATGTTCTTCAGTCAAATTAATGTAGTCATTCAGGAAATGTTAAAGAATATTTCATGAGTTTAGTTCCATGTTAAAAAACTTCATATTTCACTCATTCTGAATTTAGTGGCATTTAAAGATAGTTATGTTTAGATAAGGGGTTAACAGCCAGAATTTATAAAGAATTCATACAACTCAACACCAAAAAAACAAACCATCCAATTATAACATGGGCCTGCATAAACACTTCTCCGAAGAGGACATACAGATGACCAATAGACATATGAAAAGATGCTCAATGTCACACATCATTAGAAAAATGCAAATTAAAACCACAATGAGATATCACTTCATACCTTTCAGAATGACTATCATCAATAAATCAATAAACCAGAGTTGAATAAGATGTGGAGAAAAGGGAACCCTCGTGCACTGTTAGTGGGAATGCAGATTGATGCAATCACTATGGAAAACAGTATTGAGGGTCCTTAAAAAATTAAAAATAAAACTGCGTATGACCCAGTGATTCCACTTCTGGGTATATACCCAAAGAAACACAAAACACTAATTTCAAAGAACATAAGCACCCCTATATTCATTGCAGCACTATTTACAATAGCCAAGATATGGAAGCAGCCCAAGTGCCCATCAACAGATGAGTGGATAAAAAAGATGTGGTACATATATACAGTGGGATACTACTCGGCCATAATAGAGTAAAATCTTGCCATTTGTGACAACATGGATGGCCCTAGCAGGTATAGGCCAAGTGAAATAAGTCAGTCAGAGAAAGATAAATACCATATGATTTCATTTATATGCAGAATCTAAAGAACAATATATAAACAAAACAGAAATAGACTCACAGATACAGAGATAGATTGATGGCTGCCAGAAGGGGGAAAGATTGGGGAACTCAGTGAACAAGGCGAAGGGATTAAGAAGTACACACGGGTAGTTACAGAATAGTCAAGGGAAAGCAGAGCACAGCATAGGGAATAGGTCAGTGTTACTGTGGTAACTACGTATAATTCAAGGTGGGTACTAGAAATAACAGGGGGAACTCTTTGTAAAGTGTACGATCGTCTAAACACTATGTTGTACACCTGAAACTAATACAAAATAATATTGATTATAAACTAATTAAAAAATTTTTAAAAGACAGTTGATGTCTGCATCCAGATAAGATGTGTACAATTTGTATTGGAAACCCAATAATCAAAGGCCAGGCACAATGAAGTATCACAACCGCTTGGGACATTTTTTCAGCTTTCTTTATTGTTATTTACTATTTATTTTTAGGCTCTCTGTCAATATTCACTAGTTATAATATTTAAATTCTGACCTAAACTCACACTTACATATTTAATCGTCAGTAGCTTAATTCAACAAGATATAAGTAGCAAAAACAATTTGCTACAGATGAATAAATTCTACAATGTGCTCCTTTTTGGTACTTTAGAAATGTAATATCAAGATCAGAACTCTAATTGATATCTTGTGTTAGCCAGGGAAATAAGTAGATGAAATTGCCATCTTCTGCTTATAGTTTGCTTCAGGTTTTATAAAGATTTTGGATATTCTTTCCCTAATAATGAAATGAACCAAAAAAGACAGATGCTTAGTTAATTATCTGATTTTATAACGGGTTCATTTTAATTCTTCCATGTTTTATTCAAAAAGCAAGGCTCTAATATACTTTATTGTAAAATGAGTATATATATCGACTATATATTTATATATGGTTAATATATTATATTATATATTTATTGATATAGATATAAAATACATATTTATAGATATAGATTTTATATATACAGATACAGATTTTATATATAGGTTTATATGTAGATGTATATTATATATTATATACTATATATATTAAGTATATACACCTGGTACATATATAAATGTTTCATCCCCAAGCCCTAAATTTACTTACTCCCTTCACATTAAGAACCACCCCGCAGTTCAGAAGGCAGACCCGGTGCTTCGCTCTGCCACGTGCGCATGCTCGCTCTGCCACGTGCGCATGCCACGAACAGCAGGCTGTGGAAGGGCTGCGCCCCTCCTGAAACGGCTTTCTCAGCAGACGCCCCTCCTTGCCTTCGCTCTGCATCCTTACCTCCCTTACTCCCTCAAGTAGACAATACGAAAAGCTCATTTTCAAATCTAACCCCTTAGTAGGGCTCTAATTCAGGTAAATCAGATCTCGTGAAAACATCTTCAGGTGTCTGTGCCATTGCAGTGACAAGGGAGAATTTATCCCTTCTCAAAGGGAAGCAGTTTAATGGGTCAGAATCTCAGTACCTGCAGCACCTTTGTTTAAAATGTGCTGTTCTATTTAGCGGAAAGGCTTTTGCTTAACATAGATATAAAGGTACTTACTTTCAAAACATAGGAGGAGGGTGAAACACAGAGCCAGAGGAAGCAGGATTCTTTGTTGTGATCAAAATACTTTAATTATCATCACTCAACAATTAAATTGTCTTAAATTTAAATTAAATTAATGAAATTTAATTGTTACTTAAGCCTCCAACTACCAGTGCCTAGAACAGTAATGTCAAGCAAAAATATTTGCTAAATGAGTGCATTCTCTCCATGACCCTTATTATACATACATACATACACACACGCATATACACACACACACACACATACACACACACATATAAGGTTTTCCAAGGGCCTTTAAATTAACTTCATTCATAGTGATCGCAATGCTCAAGGTAATCATTCTATCAACTGCAATTTTACCTAAAGAGTTGGAAAGATCATAGCATGACACTCACAGGGTAATTATTATTATTCATGAAACTGTGAGAGACGGCAAAGTGTGACAGTTTTAAGAGTCAGATATTTCACTTTGGAGTGACTGACTTCTAATTCCACTTCGCTATGTGACACTAAACAAAATTGTACAATTTTTTGGACCTCATGTTTTCCTTTGTCTTTTTTTAAAGGAAATTGTATTTTTTTCTTTTTATTTATTGTTGTTCGGTTACAGCTGTCCTGCCTTTTGCCCCATTGCTCTCCCCTGCCCCCCTCCACTCCCACAGTTTCTCGTCTTCTCGTTAAGCACAACAGTCACCGCTTCGCAGAGTTGTTGTAAAGATGGGCAGATCGCACAGGGAAGCTGACCGTCTGGCGAGAAGGGTGCCACTTAGTTAGCACCAAGTATGATGCTTACTTTGAGCTGGTTAATACGGTTCCAGGAAATAGCTTGAAAAATGAATTTCTGAACTTACGTTGATTCTTGATTTGGCACAAATGGTCATTTGAATTAACTGTTACAAAAATCCATAATGTATTTGTAATAATTACCTTTTAAATCTCTATTAAAAGTCTGTAAAAAACAAAAGTGTCTTTGTATGTACATTTGTGTGCTGCATTATGAAAATAATAGAATACGGTGCTTAATTCCACATCTGGGAGGGTGCATTTGTTTTCTATTGCTGCATACCAAATTACCACAGACTTAGCTGCTTAAAATAGCATCCTTTTATTAGCTCACCACTCTATTTCAGAAGACCAGCTTTTATAATATATACCCATTTATTAGCTCATGGTTCTGTAAGTCAGAAATCTAGCCAGGTTTGACAGAGTTAGGCTCTCACAAGCCCACGATCAAGCTGCCACTGGGTCTGGGTTTTTGTCTGGAAGCTTTGAAGAAGAATCTGCTTCCAAAGGCTGCCAGGCTGAGAGCAGAACCCAGTCTTGCTCTGGCAGAATCAAGGTCCTGTTTCCTCGCAAGCTCTCAGCTGGGTATTATTCTCAGCAACTGGAGGTCACTCCCCAGTGTTGGCACCTGGCTCCCTCTCTCTTCAAAGGGCAACGATGGCGTATTGGATCCTTTCCATGCTTACAATATCTCTCCTGTTATCTTCCGGAGAAAACTTTCTTACAGGGATCACATAATTGGGTTCGACCCACCCAGATAGTATCCTTTTCGATTATCTCAAAGTCAATTGACTAGTAACCTTCATTACAGCTGCAACATCCAGGGGTCAGAGGTCAAAGGGCCCTCTTTCTTTTTTAAACTCCCGAGGATATGTTTATTAATGAGAGAGAGAGAGAGGTGAGAAATATTGGTAGGTTCCCTTCTGGACACACCCTGGCCAGGGATCAAACCTACATCCCTAGGTATGTCCCCTGAAGGGGAATCAAACCCACAACCACTGGGTGTAGGGGATGATGCTCCAACCAACTGAGCCAGCTGGCCAGGGCAGTCATGAGTCTATCTTAAATTTCTATCTGCCACAGAAGAATAAGAACAAGTCTGGGAACTGAGACCTAAGAGAGATGAAGGGTCCTGCTCAAGTGCAGAACTGGAAATGACCGTAAAGATAACAAACTCCACAGGGATCCAGCATCAAGGCTTGGCTGACATCTGGCTTCCACAGCCTTTTTACAGAGTATTTCAAGGTACCAGGCATCCTGACATAAGGTATATTTGACATCCATCAGTAGTAAGGTGGAAATCCAGAACTCCTGAACATCAGGCGGCTCTTATTGGACATTTCCTGTGTCCACTGGAAAGATGTGCTTTCATTAGGCTTGAAAGCCATGAACATAAATATGTTGTTAATAAAGTTGTAGAAATATGTTGCTGGAACCACAAAATTGAGAAACTCACTGTGAATTGAGGAAAATAAACCTTAAGATGCTACTGTCAAGGTGCTGTAAAAATGCTGCAGCTCCCGACTGTGATTTTTACAAGAGCAGGGGAGGATGGCTATCTAACGTTGCCGCAGAGAGCTCTTCAAAAATAACTCGATTCAGTACATGACTAATGCATGCTGATAAAAATCTCGAAAGCGAGACTTAGAGAAATCTCATCTTTCATTGGCCATCCTGGAAGGCCACTTGTCCTTTGTTGGGGGCAGGGGAAAGGGAAAAAGAGGAAAGTTTTAAAAAATACCCCTTGTTAATAAGCATAACTTACTGAGAAAGGTGCATAGACAGTAGGTGTCCAGCTCAGTTAGTTATTACAGAGTGAACTCACTCGTGTGGCCAGCTCCCAAATCAACAAACAGGCCAGCACCTGCACAACAGCCTCCTCTTGTTCCTTTGTACCCTTACAAGGTCAACTTTCTTCCCAATGGGTACCTCTTATACTGACTTCTAATCTCCTAAATTAGGTTTGCCTGGGTTTAATGCTGTATAGTTGGAGTTATACAGTACCTGTTCACTTGTGCTTGACTTTTCCCTCAATATCATATTGTCAAGTATAAATGTAGTTTATTCTCAATGATGCATAGTATTAATCTGATGAATTTACCACAATTTATCCATTGTACTGTGGTACATTTGAGTTGTTCCAGGTTCTGCAGTCAAGAATAGTGCTAATGTAAATATCCACACACATCACTCATCCTAACACCCTTCCACTCCTCACCTTTCTTTTTTCTTAATCATCACTTGAGAATATATTTATTGGTGAGAAAGAGAGAGAGAGAAAGAGACAGACAGACAGACATTGCCATGAGAAAGAAACATAAATTTGTCGCCTCCTGTACATGCTCCAACTGGGGATTGAACCTGCAACGTAAGTATGTGCCCTGACAAGGAATCAACACCACAAACTTTTGATGTACAGCACCAACCAACCAAGCCACCCAGCCAGGGCTCTCCACATTTCTATTCATTATATACCTAGAAAAGGAATTATTGGATCATAGTGGTAGCATAAGTCCAGCATTAGCAGATGATGTCAAACTCTTTTTCAAAGTGGTTATATATTACCTTTGTAACTTTAGCAATTCTTCTCTGTGTGTAGTAGTACCTAATTATGCCTTTCCTTTGCATTTCCCTGATGAGAGATAAGGTTATGTACCTTTCATGTGTTTATTGGCTATTTGGGTAAACTCACTGGTAAAGTGCTTATTCACTCTTATCCATCTTTCTCTTTTGCTGCTGTTGTTAATCTGTGGGAATTCTTTGTATACTTTCGGTTTGACCCCTTTGTTGGTTAGGGATGTAGGAAATACACCTTCCACTCTTTGGCTTATTCATGCTCTTAATTGTGTCTACTAAAAAATAAACATCATTAACTATAAAGCCCAATATATATTTTTTGTTTCTAATTAGTGTTATGTGTGAACTGATTATATGTCCTAAAGACTTCTATCTCCACTCAGCAACTAGAAAGCTCCAAGATAATATTGCCCCAACCCTAACAAAAAGAAAAAGTTTAATACTTTACAAAAATCATACATTTTCTGAACCCACCAGAGAGCCGAAGTTGCAAAGCAACCAGGTGGAGCTAATTTTAGAGTGATAAACCTGTTTGAGGAAAATTAGGAAACTCACATTGTTTCCGGTTTGCCATAACACCAGAGGAAGATGTAGAAGTAAATAGGAAGAAATCATCTGAAATTTTAACAACATTTCTAAGTGTTGAGCATTAGGTTGTATATCATTTTAGAGTATCTGGGAGCCCAGACAAAAAGGGAGCTGGTACTCACTCTTTGGTTCTTTTCCATGAGTCTCTGCTAGAAGCTTACAGGAAAGAGGTGAGAAGCTGCTACTAGGGGACAAGTGTGGAACGTCGCCCACTTCCCTGGACCATTTACTCTTAGGAAGCGAATACGTAAGCCACTATGAGAGGGGCAGCAGTCCTGCCTCTGGTAGAGGGGTAGGAAGAGCTTAGCAGGATCACCAGTGGTCTGCCCCTGGGGTGCGGGTGGGGGGCGAAGAGTAGATAGAAACCCTTCCCGTGACACAGGGTGCAGGGACTACTACAAGCCCCACACAAAACACAGAATATAACAGACATATTCACAAGTCAATGGTATTTCTATACATTAGCAACAAACACTTGGATACTTCAAATTAAAAATATAATTTACAAGTATTTAAAATGGTATAAATCTAACAAATCAACACGTAAAGTATATACATGCTAAAAACTACAAAATTCTGATGAAAAGGAATCAAAGATCTAAAAAAATGAATAGATACAGCATGGTCATGGTTTGGAAAACTCAACGTATTAAAGATGCCTGTTCTCCCGAAGGGAGATGTACAGTCACGTGTCCCTTAATGACGGGGATGCGTTCGGAGAAATGAAATGCGCCATTAGGCAATTTTATAATTGTGCAAATGCTTGGGCGCTATAATGTATAAAACAACATGAGATTAAATCCAGCACAAGAAAGAAGGATGCAATCAAGAGACGCAGTAAGTACAAGATGCATGAGGCTGCTGACGTAACACGGCATACTGTTTTACAGCAATTTTTTTAATAAGTGGAAAGAGCACGCTCTAGAATAATGATAGGAAGTATAGTATAGCACATACATAAACCAGTAACATAGTCATTTATTATCATTATCAGGTATTATTCACTGTACCTAATTGTATCTGCTGTACTTTTATACGACTGGCAGTACAGAAGGTGTATTTACACCAGCTTCACCACAAACATGTGAGTAACATGTAATGCTACATTCTGATGACTAGGAATTCACCCAGTGATAGGAATTTTTCAGCTCCACTATAATTTTATAAAACCATTGCTGTATAGGTGGCCCACCGTTGACAGAAATATTGTTTGTGTGGTGCATAACTATACACATATAACACAATTTCCATCCAAATTTCATGTATAGATATAGAGAAGATTATGTTAAAATTTACACGGGATGGCAAAGGAACCAGAATAGCTAAAACACTTCGAGAACAATAGATTAAAATGGGAGGAATCAGTCTACCCGTCAGCTATACGATCAGTTACTATACAGCTGCCACAGGGAAGAGAGTATGGTTTTCCCAAAGGTAGAGATGCCCAGCTCAATGGAATAGACTTGAGAATCTAAAACAGGGCAACACAAACATGCCTGATTCTTGGCAGAGACACAAAGCAATTAAATGGAGGGAAGATAAAGATAAACTTTCAACAAAAAGTGCTTTAGCAATTAGATACTATAGATTGAAAAACAAAAACAAAAGTCAACCTTAACGTAAACCTTACACACTTAAATATAAAACTTTCTGGAAAAAATACAAAATAAAGGGATTTAAGATGAGGCCTTAAAGAAAAGCCCTACCCATAAAAATTTTAAAAATTGGTAAAGTAGATTTCAGTAAAATTAATAATGTTTCCTCTGTGAAAAATCCTGTTGAGGTTAGGGAAAAAACCCTACCGATTGGGAAAAAATATCTGGAAGGCACATATTCAATGAAGGATGAATATGTAGAACATTTAGAATACTCAACAGTCAAAACAAACAATCTGATTAGAAAATGGGTAAAAGACATGAAAAATTTTAGCAAAGAGAATACACAGATAACAAATGAGCACATGAAAAGATGTTTAACATCACTAGCCACTAGGGTTAAGTGGATTAAGGCCACAATGAGATATTACTGTGTACTATCAGAATGGCTTAAAATTAAAAAAAAAAAAAAAAAAAAGTACCGGCAAAGGCTGGTCCAGGAGGCAGAGAAACTGGATCATTCACACATTGCTGGTGAGAATGTAAAATGTAAAAAAAAAAAAGAAAGAAAGAAAGAAAAGAAAAAAAAAGAAAAAGTAGACAGGCAACCATACAACCCAGCAATTGCTCTTCTGAGAATTTACCCCAGAGAAGTGAAAAACTTGTGTTTATACAAAACCCTGTTCACAAACGTTTATGGCTGATTTATTCGTAATAGCACCAAACTGGAAACAGCACAAGTGTCCTTCAATGGGTGAATGTTTAAATAAACTGATACACCCATCCTGTGGACTGCTACTCAGCAGTAAAAAGACATGATCTATTGATTATGCAACATTTGAGATGAACCTCCTGGGAACTACGCTGACTGTATAAAGCCACTCCCAAAACATTGCATGCTATCTGTTTCCATTTATATAACATTCTTGAAATGACAGCATTATGAAAATGGTGGACAGTGTAATTGTTGCCAGGGTTTGAGAAGAGGTTGGGGCAGGAAGGAAGTGGACATAGTCATAAAAGGGCAGTGTGAGGGATCCTTGAGATAAAAATGTTTGGTATACTAACTGCATTCATGTCATTATGCTGGTTGTAATACTCTCAGTTGTTACCATTGGAGGAAACTGTCTTAACAGTGTCCATGATCTCTCTGTATTATTTTTTATAAGGGCATGTGAATTAAAATAAAAAGTTTAATTAAGGAGAAGATGGGGAGAGAGCAAGACACGACTGAACAGTGTTGGAAAAACAGCAATTTCTATTTACATTTTGCATGACATGATGAAATGGTATTTTGTTACTAAAAACATTTATAAAAACCATGTAATTGTAGGCTTCTTTAGATGTTTAGGATATAGAAGATGGTGGTTTCTACTTTTAAAATGCAGTCCCCAGAACTTGGCATCATACTACTTTAAATGGCTAGCTCAAAGTGGAAATTTTAAAAGAATTAAAAAAAAAATTCAAAGCCCAGATACAGGATGAAGAAGACACTAGAAACCATATCAAACATGAAATGATGGGAGAAATTGACATTGTGAACCCACAACTCGCAAGAGAGGAGGTGGTATACACGAGACTACACTCTTTAATTGTCTAAAGAATAACTCTATGGAAATACTAGATTTCTCTTAAACCCCTAAGGAATAAAAATAAGACCAAATAAGAAGGTAAAATAGGAGAGATTTCAGCTTGATTACTGGGGGCAGAAGGGTGAGGAAAATTTGGAGATGCTGGTCAGAGGACAGCCTTCCAGGTACAAGATGAACAAGTTCTGGGTATCCAGTGTATGGCAGGGTAATTACAGTTTATAATACTGCACTAAGTACTTGAAAATTGCTGAGAAAGTTGATCTTAAATGTTCTCACCACAAAAAAGAAATGGCAATTATGTGACATGATGAAGGTATTAGCTAACTCTACGGTGGTAATCGTTTTGCAATATATAAGTGCATCAAATCAACATGTTGTACAACTTAAACTTACATAATGTTATATGTCAATTATATGTCGACTATATTTCATTAAAGCAGGGGGTGTGTGTGGCCCTTTGCTGGAGTGAGAATCTCTGAAAGTACGGTAGCTGCCACATGAGCTGTGTGACTACGAATGAGGCTGACGTGGTTTGGGATACACGTCAGCAGTGTGGGTGTGTTCACCTTCCAGATGCACTGGCTTGACCTGGGGTAGAGTTACGAGGATACCCCTTCTTCATCAGGCCATCAGCGTGGCGAAGTTCCCACTGGTTCAGCTTGAGGCCGTGTCACTCAGAGTCCAGAATGGCAGGGTCACTTTGGTGCAGCTTGAGTAGAGACAATTTAGAGGTGCAGCTGAGGTCCCTGAGGAAAGCAGACCTGTGCCAGAAGCCTGGCCTAGCGCGGGGACAAGATACATGCCCCTGCTCTCTCATCTGCCCCCCAGGACTGGACAGCACCCATTGAAAACATAGCCGAGTGTCTACACTCACGGTGAGTGTGGGGCAGACAGCATCACTTTTCCTCCCTTTTACACTTGTTGATAAGGGAGAGGAGGAGAGGTGTGGAGTGGTGGTCAGTTTGTCATTATGTGAGTGTATTAATAATCCTCTTAAGTTCCTAACCAATGGCCCAAGTGGAGAAGGCCGCCACCCCCAACTCTCTGCCCTGCTCTGTAATCAGGCCCTTAAAGCAGTGTTTCTTCTTCCCCACACGCACACAAACCCCACTTAGAAGAATAACTCGAGCTTCAGTCCTATCTCTTTCCCTGCACGGTAGACACGGTTTCACCTCTCCATCCTTTTTTTTTTTCCTTTCCTTTCTTTTTAAAATGAAATTTATTGGGCAATATTGGTTAATAAGATTATATAGCTTCAAGTGTATCATTCTATGGTATGCCATCTGTATACTGCATTGCCCAATCTCCTCCTGTCACCGTATATCTGACCCCTCTGCACTGTACCACCCCCCGACCCACACCACTCCCCCCAGTAACCACCATACTGTTGTCTCCATCTTTTCGGTTTTGTTTGTCTTCTTTGTTCATTTGTTGTTGTTGTTTTGAGGTGATAAACATGTTGTTTTCATCTAACTTATTTCATTTAGCACGATATTCTCAAGATCCAACCTTACTGTTCCCCCAGAAGATCTTATGGAAATGATTAAAGACGAACAGCTATTGGTGTATCCAGGGTGAAATTAAAAGTATCTAACAGCAGCATGGTGTGGCATCAGGTAATCAGAACAGATGCAAACACTGGGGCAGCGTTGGAGTGCCTCTTCCATTTGCCATTAACCCTGCAGGTGCTGGATCATGGAGCAGCATTGTAAAGGGGTTAGGAGGAATGAAATGGCACTTGGGGAAGAAAGGAAAAAGCTGTCAAGAAACCAATATAAATTGTTAACGATCCATAGGGCCGTCCTGATGCATACGTGGAAGATCATCCCCAGTCTGAGAGGAAGGGCAGGGGAGTAGGGGTAAGGGTATATGGGAGAGGGCAGTGGTGAAGACAGGAAGTATTATCAGAAGCCAAGCAAAAAGGTCCACAGAGTGTCTATGTAGTCAATGTCCAAACCTGTAGAGAATTTTTATGAGTTTAGCTTAGTTGAGCCAAACTGATGACATGTCAGGGAGCAAGATCTCAAATGCCCTGGAGAATAACAGTTGCAGTGTCTTTTATGCAGTTGGAATTAAGGAGGGAATATAAGGAGAATTACAAGGAGGCAGGAAAAAGCAAGGCAGGAGTGGATTACAGGACAGTTGACTAAGTTATGTGCTCTCTTGAAGGTTGTTATGGTTTATTTCAAAGGCGTGTTAACTTAGATGTACAGAAACAATGAAGGGGGCTAACTTAAGGCAAAGATACATCTTTCACTAAGGAAGTTTATATGCTTGAGGTGGAACTACCCCCCACGACTTGCTCAGTGTGGATTTTATAATCAGATCACCTTGTGAGGTTACTTTCCACAGAACCCCGGTTTTGTCCATATATGTGTGCATACACACAAATGTATGTATATTTGCTTATGACTCATCCATGGGGAGTCTTTAATCTTGTTTGGAAGCCTTTTCCCAAACGTTCAGCAGGCTTCCAGGGGAGAATCCTTTCTACCTTTGCCACTATTTGCATCCATCCACCTATTTCATGTGTACTTTAAAAATACAAACTTAATCAAGTTTTAGGCTACACAAAATATAATTAGGAAGCTTCCTTGAAAACATGCTAAAGGAAATAAGCATTGAACAAATTCAGTTTTGAGTGAATGGAAGTGTATTTCATTTTCCTCTGCATGGCATGGTCAAGACTCTGGTGTGATACAAGATGAAAGAATAAAACCAGCTGCTTTTCTCATTGTCCTGCTGTTCATGTTACTTTACATCACTAAGTTTTAATTTCTCCCTCTGCAAAGGGAAGGAGTGAGGCGAAGACACTAAATTAATAGTAAGTGTTAAAAACACACAAAAAAGGGACAAAAGAAAACAAACAATAAATCAAATTTCAGGTAAAATTGTAGTGAAGAAAAACATTGTTGATTATAAGTTATTTCTTAGTTTTATAAATTTTGAGTAATTTTATTATAGCTTGTGTTTGCATTTATTATGCTGAATATATGTCGTAGTTAAAGTCTATTATTATTCATTGGTATAGCAGGTTGAAAGTAAATTAATTCTTTCAACTCAATGGTTTATTTTACAAATGCTTGGTATTCTGATTAGAAACAATTAACATTCAAAGGTAAGGTTAAGGAAAAAAATCAATATGCCTTAGGATAAGTAAAAGTCAAAGCACAATCTATCACTTTACAATCTTCAAATAGAATTTTGTAGCTTAAAAAATCAGTTAAAGTCTGTTAACATTGGTTACTGCTTGATACTAGGCTTACGGACATTTTTCTTCTTTATTCTTTTTGAACTTTTCCTACAAGAATATATTTTAATTTTATGATCAGAATAAAACATTTATTGAAAATAATTGGAAAACTGGTAAGGAGATCACAGAAGAATTTAAGAATAATCTGATAATCTTGGGTGGCCTTAGGTCTTTCTTTAGTACAAATATTTTTATATAACTAAGGGAAAATAAGTCATGCATTTTGAAGATGAATCCTTTGAAAAGATAAGTTTTTAAAAGGAGACTTGTGTAACCAATTAACTATTTAATTTATATCAAAACATGCATAATTGAGGGGGTTTTAATGCACATTGTTTCTTTTGAGGGATAAATGTCCTTGATGACCCATTCACAAGGATCACTTAGCCCAACATAATGAAGCCTGAATCCTTTGCTCACTGATTGAAACTGAGGTCACACATTGAGGGCATATTTCCAGCTCACACCTTTCTGGTTTGAGCACAGGTGGCAAGCAGGGGAACCCTGGCCAAATGCTCGTAGGTGACTCTAGCGGAGATGCCACAGACCCATCTTGCTGTCAAATGTGCAGCAGGGCAAAGGCTGAGCTTTACAGGTCCATGCGTACATTATCTAATGAGCTATACGATAAATTATGTAAAAATGGGAAAACAGGCTCCCAGAGAACTCAAATGATTCACTGAAACTCACTAGATAGTCAAGTAAAAAAGCTACACTTAAATGTCACAGGTCTTCATTTCCACCCAGCACTGAGCTCTCAAGTAAACTTGGTCTCATAAAGGCAATTAGGATTGCCAGAGAGTGGAGAAGTTCCTTTAAATTGTCTTGGTTTGTAAAGATTTCCTTGGAATTACAGGGCACCTGGCAAACACTTGCAGATCACTCCTTTTGACACAATGGAAATTAAAGTGCAACCCAAACGGGGTAAATAAAAGAAATATACCTCCAGGCAACAAACCAAGTAAAGACCTTTAAAAAGAACCCAGAAGTCCCAAATGGCAGGAAATAACAATTCATGATCACATTACTTTCAGGAAAGAAAGACAAAGGGTCCTAAAGAAAACAAGATTTTTTTAAAAGTTAATTTTAATTTAGTTCATGGAATAGAATTCTTAACAGTATAATTAGAAGGAGTCCTTCCTTGTGGCTTATCTTGAAATTCCAAACAGGTTTTTATACAGAATTCTCTGCAGTGCAGAGAAAACCAGCATGTCTTCTACTATTTCTGAGTTTTCATTTTTTGTTGTTTACATTTCTCACCCTCATTGTGATTCAAATCATCTCATAGTAGAACCTGTGCCTCAGGATGTGGGATAACTATAGGCTGGAGAGCACACACCTCTGAGATGAAGAACATGAATGGTAGACTAGTTTCAGACAATGGAGGGATGCCACTTAAGGGTCAAGAGTGAGCTAATGTGCAGATGCTCAGGCAGGAGCAGGGGAGTTAGAAGTGGACATCCTGCGAAAATTCAGGAAGGATTCAACACTTGGCAGCAGGACCCTGCCTTGGGGCTGCACTCCAGTTTTGGTGTGAAAGAGATCAAAGGGGATGGGAAAATCAATACAGGCTCACAGTTTGGAGAAACTAGGTTACTAAATAAGAAATAAGACTCAATACAATAAGACAAGAACCCGGTGATGGAATCTGGCACAAAAGGCTGAAAGTTATGTTTCCGATGGCTCGCCTTTCCCCGTGTGGACTTAGACAGTAACTTACTGGTGGAGAGAATTACTTGTGTGCTGCTTATAATTACCAGTTAAAATCACCGATTCATAAAATATCTACCACCTCTCACATACTATACTCTGTCTCTGAATATAAATCGTTTAATCCCTTCCACAATATTCCTCATTTGTCCCTAGGAAAACTGCTTGCACAGATGCACACAGGTGCCCGTGTGCAACTTCACTGAAAACTGCAGCTGTTGAATATTTTCTCCTTTACTGTGAAAAATCCTTGCTTTGAGATTAACCTTATTAACATGTTTCCCCAGTGAAAGAGCTAGAGTCATGTTTCTCTATTTTTTCCCTACAAAAATAAACATTAAAGTATATTCTAATTTTGGTTAGATATGTATATACTGACCGGTTGAAACAAATTATATCGAGCTCAACAATTTCCATAGGAAAGTATCCCACTGCATCACAACTAATCCAATCATTTCATGGCTGAAAATAGCTACACAGCCTTTCCATTTTGAATCACTGCTTTTGAAACTGGAATTAATTTAACACAATTTCGAAAAGTTCCTTTATACTCTTTTTGAACATGATCATATTGTAGATAAAATTGATAGACCATTTTTACAGGGCTTCCTGCACTTGTGATGATTTAGTTGGCATATATATGTTGCATAACCCCAGTTTCATTTTAATATAAACTGTTAAAGAAAGCTTTTATTGCTTCTCTTCATTTTTTCTATATTAGTACTAGTACTTAGTTAAAAATGACTGATTCTCATCACTGTTGCCAAATTGATTTTTTCAAATGTATTTATTTCACATATAAGTGATTCATAACTGTCTCCCCAATCAGCTTTTGTTTGCCATCTTACCATGAGAAATAAATATTAAGCTCCATTTTATGGATTAGTAAGCCAGCCACCCTTTAAATTAGTGATGTCAAGGCCAAACTGAGCTCTTTCTATTTTGAGGCATTATCAATATCTGTTAAGCTTTTGAAATATTTCCAACTGATCTGGCAACTTAACAGCATGCAGGAAGCTCATTCAGTCTGTAAACTGATGGGGAAGACTGCAAGCACACATGAGCAGAGACTCCGTCTCGTTCACAGCAACACCCCTCTCCCCAAGGAGCCGTTGCTGGCACAGAGTAAGTGCATGTTGAGAAGAACAATATGCCTGAACGCTAAATTATCCACATTACTTTGGAGGTTTCCTTTTTTATGAGAGTAATGAAAGAATTACCAACACGAATAAATGACAAATCAGCAAAGCATTTCATTCCAAAGCAAAGATTTATTACTTCTCTATCATCAGATACAACTATAAAATCTGGCTTAATATTTAATAACTCAAACATGGAGTTAAATACCGTTGCATCATTCAGATTCTCTTGCAGGGAACAGAATTCATGTACCAACCTTATACAGCAGGGATTCGTACTAGTGTATCAAACAGCTAAAGAATGGTTAGGAGGGCGAACGGCGCAGACGTTAGACTGAGCTTTCAGGAAGAACACAGACAAACTGGGCTGCCATGGAAATGCCACCCACTTCCTTGACTGGGAAGCTGTGGTATCAGAAAGTTGCCAGTAAGACCGGAAGTTGGTGATGACTGCTGCCGTCATCTAAATGAACAAAACTGCTGTCTCTGACCCTGCCTCTTTCCCAGTCTAACTTGGTTCTGAACTCGAGACTCGCGGAACTACATTGGATTCATGGAATCCAAAGTACGTTAAGAATGCTAGCTTCAAGGGATTCTGGGGAATGTAATTTTAGCATTCCAGCCTCAACATTATATGAAGGCACAGAATCCATGATAAGTGATCTAGAATTATCTCCCCCGAAACATGATGCTACACTGAATTCAGTTTTCCAATTCCTATCTAATAAATATGGCATCAAGCATTATACCAATCCAAGGTTACTGGACACGTAAGGTCTGCCTAGTTTCCCCATCATGCAACCAGTCAAACACAAAAGGAGACCAAGTCCCTGAAACAGAATGCCACAACAGGCCTAGAAAGCCATATTCAGTGCGATGCCACTCTTGGATTAGACATTTTGCTCAATTAACAGTTACGAAGCATAGAAAATAATTATCTAGCTAAAATGGAAGTTTGAACGGAGCAGCAGAGAAACAAATGCCCTAAGGAAAACTACTCTCAGAAGACGCAGCACAGCTTTGGTGCAGTGGAAAGTGCAGCAGCTGGCAGACCGGCTGGCTCCGCACGGTAGGAGCTACATCCACGGCTTCGATGACTCTTCCAGCCTCTCTGTGCCTCAGCTTCCTCGTCAGCAAGCAGGGTAGGTAACAGGGTACCACCTAATTGAGTTTTCTGAGGCTGAATTAGGTTACAACTGCGCCTGGAACGAATTAAGTACACTACAAATGTCAGCTATTATAATCAGTCAATTAACAAATAAATCAAATTTTTATCTAATACCTACTTTCAGCTCTAGGGCCTGAAATGAATGCATGACAAACTAAGATCCAAGCCCAGCTCTCAAAGTACTTAGAGTCTAATGAAGAAGAAGTACAAGGTGTTAGAAAGTATTGTATGTGAATAGCGAAAATAACAGAGAGAAGTTTTTCTTTTCTTTTCTTTTCTTTTTTTTTTTCCCAGCAAAGGCTTTATGAAGACGGGAAAGCGGACTTCTCATGAAGCAGCATTGGCAAGTAGAAACTGCCAGTATTGCACAAACAACAAATCAAATCTCAGTGTGGGAAGCGCTGCTGGACTCACGCGGGCCTTTGCAGTCAAGCTAACACCCGAAAACAAGAACCATCACAAGTCCTAACGTCTTCTAGGACTCAGGGGAAATGTGGTTGTACTTAAAATGAATCAGCTTTTTTTAGTTTTTTTGGATGCTATTTTCCCATAAACAAGTAATATGAGTAATTAGGCATGCACTCAGCTGCTCTTCGGCAGCATTTTTGTGATACAGAAGGAATTGACAAAGTTTGTGTGATAAATACATCAAAACAAGCCACTTCTAAAAGTCAAGTCCAAGTCGGCTGCCTACGTGGCACAGCACTGACGGAGGCCATGGGGAACGTGCTCACAGGCACGTTCAAAGACACCCAGTTATGGCAACCTGGATCTGGCAAGGAAGATTCCAACTGATGTGGAAATTCATATTTCTGTAAACATGTTAGAAAGATACCCATTTTAGTAAATATTGTTGTGAACAATTTTTTGACGAGGGTATGTGAGGCAAGTCTTTCCAAGTACTCTTAGGATGAATGAACTAGTTCTTTCCATACAGTCAGGGGCTTGCTCTACAGAAAAAAATTATTTTATAATTACTTAATAGTCTAATAAAAGTTTTAGAAACGTAAGTTTTAGACACTTAGGCGGGTACTGTAGGCATACAAAATGTAAGATGAGGCCCCTGCTTTTAGAGGATTTCAATATAGTTATCAGGGTAAATTAAATGTGGATGAAAAGGCAAATCATTAAAGTTGAATAAGCAGGACAAAGATACAAGGTAACATAGAAGTAAATATACATAGCAGGTTTTGCAGGTTAAATGTTACTATTCACAGACAAGAGATGACAGGCCTCCTAGGGACCATAAGTAAATAAATAAATAATTGTAGGCGTGGAGGATGACAGGAGTTGAACTGAATTAGCAGAGAAGAACAGGCCTTTCTGAGTGTGGGAAAGAGAATGATCACAATGCATTTAAAAGAGTGTAAAGCTAATGTGGCTACAGCAGAGAATATTCGAGGGGACCAATAGACGTAAGAAGGAAAATGCAGGTTAGGGGTAGACTGCAGAGATCTTTGCGTGCCCAGGTAAGGAGCCATGGGTAAGGAAGAAGCCCCTGTGAAGTGTTTAGCAAGGGAGGAAAAGCTGAAATGGCTCTGGCAACACGAGTGGGGTCATCTGTGTGGAGGGAGGCCAAGTGGATCAGAATTGTACAGAAAGTCCAGCTTGCGGTGCTGACGGTCTCAAACAGATTGACAGTTGTGAAGAGAGAGAGGAGTACGAAGGAGAAAGATGTTTTTAAAGAAGGAAGGAGAGCTTGTTGTTTATTCGGGATAATTGACAGCATTGTAAAAGTGCTGGAAGTGTTTCTTATTCCCTATGAAACAGAAAAAGAAAGATGGAGAGACGGGGGCAGGGGGAGAGAGCGGGGGGGGGGGGGAGAGAGAGAGAGAGAGAGAGAGAGAGAATTTGACTTTTTTTCAGATAGAGTTCCAAAGGAAAACATTAATAATTGTGGGCAAGATTTTTAAGAACAAACAAGGGTAAATGTATGTTTTTATCTTCCAAATAGAACTGAGAAAAGCTTCTGACATTATTAATTTGATCATTAAAGCTCTTAGATAAACACTCTGCAGAGGTCCACTAATGGTGCTTTCAGTAAAAAAAAAAAAAAAAAAATTAATTGAAAAGGAGCTACTAATTGCTTTGTAATGGTCATCTAAAATATTCGCCCATTACTGGCTCCAGGGAGGACCCACTGGGTAGAAAACAGAGCATCGCTGACTTCACGGAATACTTGCTGGAGCTTCCTCTCATTTCTAAGAAGCTTCTGGATCACTCACAAAGACAAGTATCACTTAGCATTGTACAATCTCAGTAAATAGGCCTACAATAATGACTACATTATAAGCCTACATTATCATGACTGCTAAAAGAAACAGAACGCTTGCCATCGAGTGGAGGTAAGAGGGGGCAGAAGGTGAAGTGCTGTCCATTGACAACAACAACAAGTCCTTAGGAAAGAATTTGTTTAATTTTTCTGGACCACATTCCTTTGTGGCCAGTACTTTTTGAGCAATCATAGAAGTATCAGGCATTAAATAAAAAATATCTATGCATTCTCTATTGAAAGGGGTTTAAGTTAGCATAAGGATTAACTTATGCAAGTGGCATTATCAAATATATTTTTGGAATTATT
The DNA here is from genome assembly GCA_039655065.1 of Glossophaga mutica. Classification (NCBI taxonomy): domain Eukaryota; kingdom Metazoa; phylum Chordata; class Mammalia; order Chiroptera; family Phyllostomidae; genus Glossophaga; species Glossophaga mutica. The sequence goes on along the minus strand of CM077310.1, from coordinate 110,979,259 downwards.
TGAAAAGCGTATTTCCATGGCCTAATAGTTAATCTGTAACTATGATTACTATGAAGCCGAGCCCTAATGGATGCTTCTCTCCAAAAGTCAACCGAAATGTTAAGTAAGGCGCTACCAGCATAGAAGGGAATCAGTTGTGGTTTCTCTATTAGAAACTGTCCACTGATACCACAAAAACTGTTAAATAGTAGAAGAAAGGTACACTGGCCATGTAGAAGAAAATGAATGTATTCTGTAAGTTCTCTGCAGTGTGGAATCTGTGCAATTTTACATTGTCACTGAGTGTTGTGAGCTCACTTGAAGCAGAGTCCTTTCAGTTCTGGTACAAATCACTGTAAAGCAAAGTGCTGTGCCCAGCTGGGAAAGCAGGTGTAAAACGGCCCAACTAATTACAGCCTAGTCAACTAACAGCTCAAGGTAACCAGTGACAGCCTTCCTAGTGAATTTTAGGTGATTCCAGCCAATTGGATGAAGAAATAATGCATACAGGGGAAAATTGTATAAGTCTCAAAGAGAGACAAGACCAAGATTATGCTGCTTTTGATCTGAGAGATAGGGCAGGATTTTTTTAGGGAATGAACCATTAAGCCAAACATGCAAAAAAGATCAATAACTTGTTTCCAAGCAAACCGGAGTTCTCTCATTCTAGTGTATTTTATGCTGGAACGACTGGGTTAGACTTGATCCCAAAAGGAACTCCAAGATGGGCAGCACAGCTTTTCCACTCACAGTCCTCGCTGGGGGATGCAGTAGGCTTCCAAGCGATCTTTTAGGAAGCTGTAACTATGAAGACTCTCTGGATCACACCCAGAGAATAAACCATCTCCAGTATTCTGAAACCTTGAATGGTAAACAAAGCTTGACTATCTGGGACAACAGCCACATCCCAATTCCCATAACCTGGGCCTTTTCTTTAAAAAAACTCTTCACAAAATGGCATGCAATACAGTACACAGGTGATGTGTCGGGGAACTGTGCACCTGAAGCCTGTATAATTTTGTTAACCAGTGTCACCCAATACATTCAATAAAAAGGAAAACAATTCTTCACCAAATGAAAGCAGGCTACCAGTACCAAAGGAAAAGGTACATTATTACCAGGATGTGCAGAGTTGCTCACTGCCCATACTACCCTTCGCCCTGAGGCCAGGACAGCAGCGTGTTCTCAGCACCCTGCTCAGCGAAGTGGGGGACACACGTCCAGATGGCAGAATCTCCTGCTTCCCGGCGATGTATAGAAGCAATTATTGTTGTCTGGCTTCAATCCAGAGCAAAATGAAGAGTTTAATATGTTAGGCCTGATAACTATATTCCAGTTGATCTAGGGAGTCTTAGAGAAGTAATGTTTTCAGGATGGAGTTTCATTTTGAACTAGGATGACTAAAAAATGCTCTTGTAATAATTTTATTGTGTTATTATTTTGAAGTCAGATTATTCTTTTTAAAAATATCCAAATCAAGTTCTCTGATAATATTTTAAAATGCATCTTTATCTCAATAAGGATACTAACTACAACTTCTTACAAAAGATACTGACCTGTAAGATAATAAATTGTTACCAACATAGGTATGTTCACATTTGGAAAATAGGTCATTTCCACTATAGCTAGGATTATTTGAGAAAAATTTAATACGTGTGTAGCCATAGTTCTTGTCTTAACTTAGTGACATGTGAAGTTTTTCTTAGCAGAAAATTATCTTTATTGGACTCAAGACCATAATTTGTCTAGTTTTCCTACATAATGCCTAATTCACTTACATAAATTTTTTTTCTTTTTTTATTGTATTTTTTCCATTACCATTTATCCCTCTTATAGTCCCCTCCATCCCCCACAATCACCACTCTGTTGTCCACGTCCATGAGTCCTTTTTTCCTTTTTGTTCCATCCCTCCAACCCCTTACACTCCCCCACACTAGCTGCCATCCTACTCTCCATCTATGAATCTGTCCCCATTTTCCTTGTTAGTTCAGTTTGTTCATTAGATTCCACATATGAGTGAGATCATATGGTATTTGTCTTGCTCTGACTGGCTTATTTCACTTAGCATAATGTTCTCCAGGTCCACCCATATTGTTGCAAAAGGTAAGATTTTCTTCTTTTTTTTTTACGGCCGTGTAGTATTCCATTATGTAAATGAAGAGGAAAAGTGGTGTTCTTCCTACCTTGTTACAGATTTAAGGAAGTATACAAAATATGTATAAGATATAAGAAGTGAGTCTATGGCCATACCACCTTGAATGCACCCGATTTCATCAGATATAAGTGAACAGATGAAAAAGTAGAGGATGACAAGAGGTAATTCCAAATTGTGCTTCAGATTGATACTTTGCTCCTCTTCCAATTCTGTACCTTCCCTCTATTCTATGACTACCTGCCACCAAAATAAATAAATAGATAGATAGATAGATAGATAGATAGATAGATAGACAGATAAAAATAAAATGTACGAAGCACTATGTTTGTTCCTACCAATGTCAGAAATCTCTGGAGATTTCGTATCTATGAGAGATACATGACATGCCAAAAAGTCATTAGCCAACTGCATTGCAGTATTCTCATGGGGATGAAAAGACTCCCAGATAGAAGTTACCAACATTTAGACAAAGGGATACTAAACACTATGTTACTGATAAAGTCTTAAATGAAATTTCATTATATTTTTACATTAATCCCAAGACCATGTTTTGAAGATGCATAAAACACTAACCTAAAGTACTCCATAAGAACCTTTCCTTCTCACTCATTTCAGTTGCAGTCCTTTATTGTTTATGATATTTGCTCCAATAGTCAAGCATGTATTTAGTTCCCCAACAGATAATCACTGAGATTTTGGTATGTACTGGATACTAAAGCTGTTCCCTGACCTGGGCAAAGAGCCAGTGGACAACTAGTTACCTCCTACGGCCTCTGTTGCATCCACTGGTTCAGCTTGCTCTTGTGAGCTTCCTCTGTAACAGTTGGTGTGGAAGTGAAGACGCAAGGAAAGCTGGCAGTAAACTGGGGGCTGCAGCAATGTCAAGTGGGATGGACAATTAAGGACACTAAGAAGGTGGAAATCAGCATGTCTTGCTTATTGTCTGCTGAGGTGGGGGGGGTGGTGTAGAAAGGGATGTATCAAGATTTATTCACACACAAAAAAATCATCTGCAGCTTCCAAGCTTCTGCAATGCAGAGCATGATGATGGCATCCACGGAAGGAAATACCAGAGAAGGAACAGTTGGGAACCAGGTCTGGCAAACGTGAGTTCTGTTTTCCTTTAAATGCTGCCTTCAACCTAGATTAGAACATTTAAGTAGAGATGTCTTAGGGAGAGTGGGATATGGTTTACAAGTCAGAATAGTGAAGTGGACAGGAGGAACAGATTGAAAGTTTTCAGCAATTAAGTCACGGTTAAAATGCAATGAGATGGAGCAGGAAAGCGGATGGAGAACAAGACCAACATTGAAATCCTATGGAATATCCACACCTAAAGGAAAGCCAGAAGCAGAGGAACACATTTAGGAAGACAAAAGACAACAGAGATCTGTCTTAGCCCAGGTTTCCCCTAAACCAGAACCTGCAGCAATACTTTGGTGCAGGCAGTTTATTTTGAATAATTATTCACAAGAATGGGAGTGGAGTGCTGGGAAGAGCTAAACAAGAAGTGAGAGTCAATCCGAGGTGTATTGTTGAGGTCCCCCCTCTATGGGCACCAAAGGTTCAATCCTATTAGGGACCTCTGGGTAAGCATGTATAATGTGCCCCCAAATTGTCCACCCCAGGGGACATAAAGGAGCATTTATTCATAGGCTCCAGTGCCAAGTGGTCAAGGTATGCCCTTTGAGTTATTAACACCCTTGCACTCTCCGGCTTATGCTTGTGTCAGAATGACAGAAAGCATTCCCACAGATGTCTCAGAGGGTGCTGGGAGGGGAGGCCTGGCATAGAACTAGAGGGATCTCTGAGGATGATGCTTTCATTTGATCAGTGGGTGCAGCTGGGTGCCACAGTAACAGCTGGAATAAATAGGAGTGTCCAGAGGATAAGAGGTAGGGCAAAAGTATGTTTATGTTTCACATCACTGATGTCTGCCTGTGCCCCACATTAAACACAATCCATCACACACATTTTGGTGATTTAGTAGCTGTCTGTAACTTCTTAAAGAAAAAACTTAATATACAAGGGTGAATGGAACAAGCTACTGTCCCAGCTAATGTCATCTTAATGCTGTCATTAATACTCATCATCTTTCTTCTACTACCCACTCAAGATTTCACTCATCTTCAGTCAGCACTTAAGTGAGTTGAGTTTGCTTGCCTGCTGGGGTGATTTCATCATCTTCTGGGTGAAGCTCATAGTTGTTCAATTCTTGTTGCATAACAATTCCTACAACAGCTCATCTGTAGTTATAACAGATGAACCTAGGTGTACTCCTTGGGGTCTGGCAGTGATCAAATTACCACCAAATGGTTGGCTGGAAGCCTTGAGAGATGGAGCCAGAGCAAGATCTCAGAGTTAGTTTCCACCGAGAGAAAGGCATTTAGCAATGCCAGTAACAAGGTCAAGCTTAGTGAGAGGGAGGCCATTCAGTACGGCCCATACCTAGCTCTCTTCCTGCTACCATGGTCCTTTGCACTCAGTCAAGGATGGTAAACCAAATCATTATCTAACATGGAAAGTTTAATTCAAGCATTACTAGCGAAGGCTTGATTGTGGTGATTATTGCACAGTGTAAACGTACAGGCATGCCTCATGTTACGGCACGTCACTTGATCGTGTTTCACAGATGTGGCGTTTTTTACAAATTGAAGGCAGGACCCTCTGCCAGCAAAATGATTATGATTCACTTTATCACGGTGGTCTGAAAGCAAACCTGCAATATCTCGAAGGTGTGCCTATATGTCAAAATACCAAGTGGTACACGTTAAATATATATGATTTTTATGTGTCAATAAAATAATTCTTATGTGTTTATAAAGCTGCAAAAATTTACAATTATTAACTAGAAGTGAGTATTTAAATAACAAGAAATTGGCTAATAAGAAATAAAGAGAACTTCGAAGAATACAGAAATGACAGAGAGAAGATGCAGCCGCTACCCCTACGACGACGAGAGAGCACCTAAAGGAGAAGTCCCCCAATCCCAGGGCCATGATGAAGACCTTGTTGGAGAGGGCACAGCCGTGGCTTACTGGATGACAGCAAAGTCACTGTGGTGTCCCGCTGGCACAACAGGCTATCTTTGCTGGGTATCTTCTCTCCAAGGTGTTGCTGAGAGTTGTTCATGGTCCCCTGCAATCATTGGGCTACGAAAGTACCAGTGTGAAGGGCAGCTGCTGGCTGCGAGATGCTGCTGACGCCCCTGCACGCAGGGCCAGAGCTGCAGAAGCCAGAGGACAATAGGAATCCGGCGAGCCAGCACCCTGAGCCAAGGAGGAGGACCGCTTCCCCCTGTAGCCACCCCCTCCCACCCTTCTACTCCCAGAGGGTAGAATCGTGCCATCTGGCAAAGGAGACATATGGAAAGGTCCCACATTTGTTTTCACAAAGTAGACAGAAAAAAGGGGAAATTGGAGCAGAAAGGCAATAGATACACAAGGAGCATACATGGCCGCGCTGCCCAGGGTCCTGCTGCAGAAACCCTGGGTCTCGGAGGAGTGGCAGGCTGGCGTTCACAGGTCCGTCTGCTTACTTGGGGCCGCAACGGCTCTCTGTGGAGGAGGGTTTCTGATAGGCATTCACACAAGGTACAAAAATTGTCATACTTTGGGGCCATTCCCATTTGTCCATCCACATGCTTTTTTCAAAAATGTCCTTGTTTCCAGGCTTCAAATATTGCTCCCTCCTGTCCCTGGATTAATCAGCTGAGCCATTCACCAAAGACTTGATATCTGTACCTCAGTTCACATGCACCTTCACACAAGGTGAATGACCAACCAGCTTCAAGCTTACAGTTCTGTTCCATGGGAAGGATTTCCCCTTTCCACTGTCCTTCAGGGTAACTTCCAACTTGGGTTATCATGTGGAGCCAGGACAAGAAATCAGGAATTAGCCCTATGTTTTTCCTTTTCAATTAAGTGGGTACAGGGATCCCTATCATGAAGTCGCAGGTGCAAACTGAGGGTGAGAGGTATTAGAGAAAAAATATCAGTGCAACTGTGGTAGCGGCCACAGGACCTTGGGCCACATGCTCCTGAAACTTATATGTGTCCCCCAGACCTGTCGGGCCCATTTCAAAATGAATCACTTATGACATGGTAGGTTGCTGCGCCAGTAAAAACTTATGAGTTGGTGGATCTGATGAGACCCAGCTAATGATGGTGTCTCTGAGCTCACAGTCAGTTTTCCATGCTGAGACCCTCAGTTTTTGCTGACCCCAGTGGCATGCCAAGAACTGCTTTTCAACACACGGATCGATCTCTGCACCAGAGAGTGTGCACTGCTTCAGAACCAGGGATCTGTACCAGCACTGTCCTATTGAGGCTTACCAAAGAGACATAAAAAGTTTTGTCTACTGGAAGGGTCGCTAGACCTCTGGGTCACATGGCCTGATTACAACAGCAACTGCTGAAATAAGAGTGAGCCAAGAGGATGTAGGTGGCGCACAAAACATGTCTAATATAAGCAGAAAGAAAAGTAGGGAACACGATTACAGAAAAAAAGGGATGCAAGATTTTTTCACAGGCTAATAAAAAATGTTTATTTTTCATAAAACAAGGTCAGCAAAAGCATATATTATGATAAATAACAAAAAAACAACCTTAAGTGACCTTGGGTGGGAGCATGTCAGGTTTTTGCTGTAAGCAGAAGGCAGGTTAGTATGAATTAAATTGAGCGGAGCATCCCTCAGTTGTACTCAGCACGGTATTGAGCCCTGGTGGGATTAGAGGTGCACCATGTTACTGATCCCCTAGGGCCTTGAAACCGCCAGACAGCTGGATCCTCCAGGCACTCTGCATAGACATTGTCGGCTTTAGTCATTTATCATATTTCTATATGTGCCATGACACTGAAAAAAAAATGAAGTACTGGGAGATAGAAAACAAATGAAGTGTATCCAGGAAAAATTCCTCTGAAGGTTGGCAGAGAGATGGACAGAAGGGAAGTACTATTTAAGGTGTTTGTTTAGATGTTTAACACGGGGAGATTTTCAGTATTTCTATGTGCTTACAAAAGAAAGGGAGGGAAGGAAGGAAGGAAGGAAGGGAGGAAGGAAGGAAGGAAGGAAGGGAAAGGAAAGAAGAAAGAGAAGAAAAATATAAGAGGGGGGAGGGGAAGAGAGAAGCAAATCTCCTGAGGTTTCCTAAATATGATTTGACTGGGTTAAACAAGATAGTCTCCATTTCTAAACATCCTTTTAACTATTAATTGAAGCTTTTAGAAATAGAGTGTAAGGTGCAGGCCACTGGTACACAGTTCAGCCGAATGAAAGGCCCCCTTAGTACAAGCACCAGTGACCTCCAGGATGCACAAGGCCTAAAATCTAGCAGTGATACGTTGAAGAGGTAAAGTCATGTAAGACCTTGGTAAATATACAAAGTCTGCTGCACCAACCTCAACGGACATTCTTTGGTGATAAAAGATTATTTGTTACCTGAAAATGTATTGGCTATTGTTATCACTACATCAGTTTTATTTGGCTTGATTTTTGAATTGATTGATACAATTAGGACTTACAGGCTATAATGCATTACAATAGATACTTTATTTTCCTTTACTATGGCTATGATTTCCTCTAAAAAAGCTATTACTCACAATTTTTAAAAACTTATTAGCTAATAGCCCTATAAACATCACCCAAAAGCCTTCTCTGCATAATTTCATAGTGTTTTGTACAAATTTATTGATTACACTATTAGAATCTGTCCCAATTTCTCCCCTTTACTCCCTCCTCCTTCAATCCCCCCTCCCAGTTCATGTCCAAGGATCATGCATATAAGTTCTTTGGCTTCTCCACTTCCTATACTGTTCTTAACATCCTGCCTATTCTGTTCCTACCATTTGTACTTCTTAAACCCTGTGCCTTTCCCTCATTCTCGTCCTTCCTCCCTCCCAACTGGTAACCATTCAAATGTTCTCCATGTCTATAATTCTGTTTCTGTTCTGCTTGTTTGCTTAGTTTGTTTTTTATATACAGGGTTTTCAATAATTAGTATCTACTTTTTTAGTCAGAATAAATTATACGGGCTTCCGGCCAAGATGGAGGCGTAGGCGGACACACCGTGCCTCCTCTCACAACCAAAATTAAGGACAACAAATATTTAGAAACAAGAAAACAACCAGAACTTATAGAAAATTGAACTGTACGGAAGTCCAACAACCATTCATCCAGACCGGTAAGAGGGGCGGAGTCGCGGCAGGAGAAAGTGGAGGTGCGGACCCAGGAACGCAAGCAGCAGTGGCTGGCAGTTCCCAGGTGCACAGGCGGCGGCTGGCGGACCCTGGGCACAGGGGGGCAACTGTGCAGACCCAGTGAGGCCGCACAAGGCGGCTGGCTGACTGACCAGGTGGTCTCACATTCGAGCGCGCAGACGGTCTAGGTGGAGGGGAAGTGGCGGAGGGGACTGAATCCAGGAGAGAGCGGAGCAGGCGCCATTGCTCCCTCTCAGGCCCCACCCCCACATACAGCGTCACAACCCAGCGACTGGGCTGCCCCGCACTGGGGAGCGCCAGAGGCTCCACTCTTCACTACGTAACAGCACACGCGCGTGTGCAGATAATCCAGGTGAAGGGGAAGCAGCGGAAAGGGCCGGAGTCCGGCAGAGAGCGGAGCAGGCGCCATTGCTCCTTCTCAGACCCCGCCCCCACCTATAGCGTCACAACCCAGCGACTGGGCTGCCCCGCCCTGAGGAACACCTAAGGCTCCACCCCCTCACTACGTAATAGCCGCGACCAGACTAAAACCAAAACAACAACAACAAAAAAAACCCCACCAAAAATGGCTCAAACCGGAAAACAAATAAAAGCCCCAGAGCCAATTCCTCTAAGCACTGAAGAGATAGCCAACCTGTCAGATGCATAGTTCAAAGCACTGGTCATCAAAATGCTCACAGAATTGGTTGATTTTGCTCACAAACTAGATGAAAAAATGCAGGCTACAATACGTGAAATGAAGGAAGATGCATGGGGAACTGATAGAGATGGAAGGAAAACTGGGACTCAAATCAATGGAGTGGACCAGAAGGAAGAAACTAACAACCAAACAGAAGACGAGGAAGAAACAAGAATTCAAAAAATGAGGAGAGGCTTAGGAACCTCCAGGACATCTTTAAACGTCCCAACATCTGAATTATAGGGGTCCCAGAAGGGGAAGAAGAGCAACAACAAGTGGAAAACTTATTTGAACAAATAATAAAGGAGAACTTCCCCAATCTGGCAAAGGAAATAGACTACCAGGACGTCCAGGAAGCTCAGAGAGTCCCAAAGAAGTTGGACCCAAGGAGGAACACACCAAGGCACATCGTAATTACATTAGCCAAGATTAAAATGAAGCAGAGAATTCTAGAAGCAGCAAGGAATAAGGGGATAGTCACCTACAAGGGAGTTCCCATCAGACTGTCAGCTGATTTCTCAAAAGAGACCTTACAGGCAAGAAGGGGCTGGAAAGAAATATTTGAAATCTTGAAAAGCAGGGACCTACATCCAAAATTGCTCTATCCAGCAAAGCTGTCATTTAGAATGGAAGGGAAGATAAAGTGCTTCTCAGATAAGGTCAAGTTCAAGGAGCTCATCATCACCAAGCCCCTATTATATGAAATGTTAAAGGGACTTATCTAAGAAAAAGAAGATAAAACTATGACAGTGAAAAGACAACAAACTCATAGCTATCAAGAACCACACCTAAAACAAAGGCAAACTAAGCAAACAGCTAGAACAGGAACAGAACCACAGAAATGGAGATCATATGGAGGGTTAGCAACAGGGGCGTGGGAGGAGGAGAGAGGGGGAAAAGGTACAGAGAATGAGTAGCATAGATAATGGGAAAAAAATAGACAGGGGGAGGGCAAGAATAGTATGGGAAATGTAGAAGCTAGAAAACTTATGACCCATGGACATGAACTAAAGGGGGGAATGTGGGTGGGAGAGGGTGGGTGGGGTGGAGGGGAATGATGGGGGAGAAATGGGACAACTGTAATAGCATAATCAATAAAATATATTTAAAAAAAAGAATAAATTATACGTATGTGTACTTATATATATTATTACATTATATGACTTGAATTAGATTAGGCTAGATTAGCATGTATCCTACACTGTTCTGAGCTTTAATTTCTAACAAGCAGAGCTGACATAAATTCTAAAGCTAGGACAATTTCCCATTCCGCATTTAATCAGATTCTGCTCTCCTTATTTTTGTTGATATGTTCTGTTTTTAATCCCATTCGTTGATCCTATTTTTCTATTTTGCATACAGACAACTTATTTGATTCTAGAAAATGCTTCTTTTTTTGTCTGTAGGTCACAGTATTGCTACCTGTACCCTGTGCAGAGCTCAATAAAATTCCTCACTCTTTGTCTGAAAAAATGCACCTAAATCTCTTACTCCGAGGCAGCTCAACTAGAATCAGGTTACTTCAATAATAAATATGATGTACTAGTAAGTATGAAAAACAATGCAATCAATATGGCAGCCGTTAAAAATCCTACTATAAGCAACAGTTTACAAAAAAAATCAAAGAAAAATCAGGCTAATTTAGAAGAAGTAATAAGCATTAGAAGAAGACAGTTTGAATGGGGTGTGAGGGTGGAATGATGGGGTAATGATGGCTGGATAGTCACAACTTCACTTCAAGGGAACAACTTAGCTAGAATTGCAGAATATTAGGGCTGAAAGAAACTGAGGTTATTTGGTCTGTTCTTCTCAGTACTCCAAAGGCTACAGAAGGGAAGAGAACCACTGGATGCCCTGTTTCTAGTATCAGTTCAAGAAGCTGAGTTCAATCGTGTCTTTCAAAGCACCTGCAGAATCAGAGGAGCAGCATATGCACATTCCTGTATCCTAAAGAAACTTGTGACCCTCCTAAGCAACGTTAGCTCCAAGGATTGTGTAATGTGTGCAAACCATTTATGCAACAGATGTTTTTTCACTTATGAAGCATGAAGCGTTGGTGCTCATGCCCTCATTCTATTGATATGCTTCTCCCTGCCATGATGCTCCCCTTTTTCTATTTGTATCAATACCTAAACATGTTCCCTCACACACACACAATCCATGCAACGAGAACAAGCAATGTTTTGCAACTGGGGAAAGAACATTTATTCAAACCTCTACCCTCAATCCAACACCCTAGTAAAGGGCATTTAAGCTTCAGAGATATTGTTCTATCTCAATCACACTTGGAGCAATTTCCTTTTTCAAAGCACAGTATTTCCATTTGCATTCAGCTTCACAGTGATTTTACAGGGTCCCCACTACACCTGCAAGCATACTTTACATTGGTAACTTCAGGGCTTATTCTGGGATTTTTCCCTAAGTAAAGGACATTTGCCCTCTACCTCCAGAGAGACTAAGTAATACTGGAAAAATTTAATAAAAGGTCTTTTTCCTTTTCTCACACCTAACATGCTTGCAAAACTGCAGAGCCTAGTCATGGAGATTATAGGGTGATTTTGGTGAAAGGGCATAGTTAAAGACAGAAGGAAGGCAGGGTATCCAGTGGCAAGGAAGGTAGGTCTGCAGTCTAACTGATAACCAGTGACATTATCCTTGGCAAGTTATTTTATATCTCCAAATTTCAACTTCATCTTCTACAAAATAATAATAGTAATAATTAGGACAATAGCAACAACCATACAACCTACCTCAAAGCATTTAGGGTAAGAATATATATGATTATTTATATTATGTCCTTTGCATAATAATCACTTGACAAATGATAACTATTATTATATATCTCTCTGCTGATATACAGGAGTATACATCTGCACTCATGTATGTATATTTGTACAGAATGAGTTATAATGAAATAAATTGATATATAAATACTGATAAGCTTCCTTTCAAACAAAAATGCAAACTTTCATTCACATATATTGTGAATACAGGGTAAATATTTCTTTTTTTTTAGTCCTCACATGAGGATATGTTCATTGATTTGAGAGAGAGAAGAAGGAAGAGAGAGAGAGAGAGAAACATCAATGTAAGAGAGAGACATCCATCTATTGTCTCCCATACAAGTTCTGACCTGACCCAGGTTGGAACCTGCAATCTAGGTATGTGCCCTGATCGGGAATCAAACCCACAAACTTTTGGTGTGCAGACAAGGCTCCAACCAACTGAGCGACCTGGCCAGGGCTGGGATAACTATTCCCAATACAAATAGTTTTAGGTGAAAGAGTTAACTGTGTTGTGTTAATACCAATTTTAAAAAATTATATTAATGACTAGACTCCATATGACATGACTACTAATTATTTATTGATCATAAAGGTAAAATATTAGTCTTTAAATTTTATCTGTCATTTTAAATGGTGTCAGCCAAGGTCTGTGTGCTATTAAATCCATAACATTTAAAAATATTTCCTCATTAGTGACACTGCTGTAGTTATTGCTTTCATTCCTGATCCTGGTTTATATTAATAAATGTTACATAAAGTTTAATATCTGTTGTTGTTCATTATTTTTAGGCCTGTGGAGGGGTACAACATGATCTGTTGAAATATGAGGGTCAAAGCTTGGTAACACATGCTGCGTCTTAAAACACTTGAAGACAAGCCTGGTCATATACTAACTTTAGTTTTCATCAAGTCCACATTGAGTTAAGTACACACGGATACACATGCTCTGTATCATCATTTGTATTTAGTAGTAGTAGTGGGAGTAGCAGGCATCAAGGGTGATGGTAAGAGCATTACATCCTATAGTTAGAATACACAGAGCTTGCTCAGAAAACCTAACCATCACTGCCTTGAAGAGGCTAAGAAAGTCTTTTTAGGACAACGATTTTCTTCCAGAACTTTCCCATGTTGTTCCCTGATTATTTTAGCTATAAAGATACCAAAATCTCTACTGAGTCTTGAAGTTGGGAATTTTTTGTGAATATTTCCATTAAAAACAATAATAATATTTTTAGTATCTTTAAGGGCAGGAAGCAAGTCTAATGCTTCCTTCTCCCAAAACTCAAACAGATATCTATGAAATTGCATAGATGTTGTTATTATTGCATTTGAATGGAATCACTTTCTTCCACTTAAAAGTCATTATCCTTTCATAGTTATATTAGATTCTCATGGTCATTTCATTTTAAAACAGATGAGTGGATAAAAAAAGCTGTGGTATGTTTATGCAATGAAATACTACACAGTTATAAAAAAAGAGGGAAATCTAATCTTTTGTGACAGTGTGGATGGACCTGGAGATCATTATGCTAACTGAAATAAGCCAGTCAGAGAAAGGCAAATACCATATGATTTCACTCATATGTGGAATCTTAATGAACAAAATAAATTGATAAACAATGTAGAAACAGAGACATGGACACATGGAACAGACTGACAGCTATTAGAGGGGAGGGTGGGTGGTGGGACTGGATGAAAGAAGATTAGCCAAAGAACACGTATACATAACTCATAGACTCAGACAACAGTGTGGCGATGGTCAGAGGGAAGGGGGAATGCAGGTAGGTGGAGGTGGGCAAAGGGGGAATTAATGGGGATGGAAAGAGACTTTGCTTGAGGCAATGGATGCACAGTGCGGTGTGAAGATGATGTTTTATTGAGTTATACATTGAAACCAGTATGATTTAGTCAGCCAATGTCACCTCAATAATTCAATTTTTAAAAAGTATGACATAGGAAATATAGTCAATATTATTCTAATAATTATGTATGGTGTCAGAAGGGTATGGGATTTATTGGGATGATCACTTAGTAAGTTATAGACTGTCTAATCACTGGGATGTGTGCCTGAAAGTAATATAATATTGTATGCCAACTGTAACTGAAAAATAAAAATGATTAAAAATAAGTTATATAAAATATATTAAAAGATTCATGAAGTATTTTTGCATACTGTGAATGATTTCTCCTTTCTTATTTGTTGATAATATTTCTCAAACTGCTTATACAAAAGTTGACCAAATTATAAAAGATGGTAACTGCATTCATACAAAGATATTTTGAGTTAAGTGAAAATATAATGGCTTTCCTACAGAGTATAGAGATGCACTCTTGGAGCTACCTGATTTTATAATTCTTGCTCATGAAAACCACCAGTTCAAATCACAGAGAGTTATGCCCTACCTATATGCAAAGCTACAGCAGTAAAAGGATCACTTTGAAAGACACTCATCGAAGACAGTACATTCTTCCAGTTGGGTCTCGTTTTGTTTCGGTGGGTGTTAACATCAAGCCTTTCATGCTTATAAAATAAATACCAGCTTAGAGTAGTGGTAAGAACTGCCCAAACTGCTGCCTCCTCCACAAATGTAACCTATTTGCTGAAGCTTTTTTTTTTTTTTTTTTTTTTTTTTTTTGCTATACAGGTTCTATCTCATTGATTTTTGGTGTTGTATAGAGGTAAAGCTTAAGGGTCTCTTAGACAGCATTTTGTCATTTTAAGCAGGTCAGAAAAAGAACACCCTTACCAAAAAAATACTTCCCTGTGGCTCTCAAATTAAATTCTGAAAACAGTTGAGGATGTCTCTCCATTCTGGGAGAGGAAATAAAACAGAGGAGAAGGTTTCACTGAAGACCTGTGAAGGGGGTTTTATGTCCTCTATTAGGCATTCAGTAAACACTATAAACTACTTTATGAATCAGACTTTCAGGACTGTACAAAACAAGCTGGTCATTCTGAAGGCAGAATCAGCCTTGCATTAAAGCCCTGCAGCTCAGTCTTTGAACAAACACTATCAGTAATTTGAATTAGAATTGAAGTAGATTTTACAGCCTTATTTTGGGAGTGCATACATCTCACTCCCCCCCCCCCACCCCCCAAAATAAAATGAAACCTCTTTATTTAAACACATAGTATTTTCTTATTGTGGGTATTAATTATATTATATTATCACTTCCTATCCACAATTTACTCCTCAGCCCCTAGAGTTTGCAGAATCAGTACCAGTCTCCCTGAAAACTTTTTAATTTTTTTAAATTTTAATTGTTGTTCATGTACAGTTTTCTGTCTTTTACTCCCATCCCAGCCCACCACCCCAGCCCTCCCCACCTCCCTCCCATTTCCACCCCTGCCCTAGTTTTTGTCCATGTGTCCTTTATACTTGTTCCTGTAAACCCTTCCCCTTTTCCCCTGAAATTCCCTCCCCTCTCATCTCTGGTGACTGTCAGCCTGTTCTCAATTTCCGTGTCTTCGGTTGTGTTTTGCTTGTTTGTTTGTTTTGTTGATTAGGTTCCTGTTAAAGGTGAGATCATATGGTATTTGTCTTTCACTGCCTGGCTTATTTCGCTTAGCATGATGCTCTCCAGTTCCATCCATGCTGTTGCAAAGGGTAGGGGCTCCTTCTTTCTTTCTGCTGCATAGAATTCCATTGTGTAAATGTACCATAGTTTCTTGATCAATTCGTTTACTGATGGGCACCTAGGTTGCTTCCAACACTTGGCTACTGTAAATTGTGCTGCTATGAACATTGGGGTGCATAGGTTCTTTTGGATTGGTATTTTAGGGTTCTTAGGATATAATCCTAGCAGTGGAATTGCTGGGTCAAAAGGTAAATCCATTTTTAGTTTTCTTAGAAAATTCCATACTGCTTTCCATAGTGGTTGTACCAGTCTGCAATCCCACCAACAGTGCACTAGGGTCCCCTTTTCTCCACAGCCTCTCCAACACTTGCTGTTTGTTGCTTTGTTTATGAGGGCCATTCTGATTGGTGTGAAGTGGTATCTCATTGTGGTTTTAATTTGCATCTCTCTGATAGCTAGCAATATTGAGCATCTTTTCATGTGTCTCTGGATCCTTTGTATGTCCTCCTTGGAGAAGTGTCTGTTCAAGTCCTTTGCCCATTTTTTAATTGGGTTGCTTGTCTTCTTAGAGTGGAGTTGTGTAAGTGCTTTATATATTTTGGAGATTAAACCCTTGTCTGAGGTATCATTGGCGAATATGTTTTCCCATATAGTTGGTTCTCTTTTTATTTGAATACTGTGAAAACTTTCTTGAGTGTCTGTTTTCAGTGACTTGGTTTAGGTAGGTGCTATGGACCGAATCTTTGCGTCCCCTACTGTTGGGAACCACCCTGTCTGGTTTCAGGAGCTGTAACGCCCCCATGGCTAAGGCTGAATGAGCGACCTTCAGACCATAAGCCACTAAGGAGACAAGGCTTAGCTGCCTGCCAGGAGCACGGCTTCTGCTCTTTTTACTTCATCCATAACTGGCTCCCAGTGCTTGACCGGTTAGCCAATGACGGGTAAGATTCCCCAAGGGGGGAACGACCTAAGCCAGGCACCATCACATGGTCCCAAGGAAGGACTTGGGGAGCTACAGCAAAAGGAGGTGGTGGACCCTCAGCTTTGACATAGCCCGAGTCCTCATTCTGTCTGAAAGAAGCTTTGTAATCTCTTGGCTACCTTACTTCCCCTGCCTGACTTAAGCCTGAGACAATGCCTTAAGCCTGAAACAATGCTGGTGGTGGGTACCGCCCTGTGCTGGAAAGGGCAGGTTCCCTAGGGTGATCAGGCCTAAGAAAGAATAGTATAATCCTGTGAAATGTGCTTTGTTTAGAATGCTCTCAGTTAAATAAGGGTCCAAGCAAGAATTGAGTTTGTTCCTTAAGTTTTATAGCTCTTTAGCTAGCTGACCCTGACTCAAAATAGGCCCTCAGAGTTCTTTGTATGTTATCTATTGTTTGATCCTTACTGCCTGATAATGATTAATGAGCTTTACCTGTATTCCTGTGCAAAAGGAACCTAATAAAAGCCCATTGAGGGAAAGGCTCTTGGCTCTTCTCCTTTGAGAGATTGGCCAGCCACCTTTTCTCCCCAAGCAGATCATGTCTTGGTAGACTTATTCTCATCCATGGTGGCTGGGGGAGCCCTGCTGGCAGAGCTCCCCCACACCCTACCCACCACCAAATTCATATGTTGAAGCCGTAATCCCCGATACTATATTTGGAGGTGGAGTCTTTGAGAAATAACTATCCTGAGGGCAGGGCCCTCATTATACAACTCCAATAAGGGCATGGGCTTAGTACCCATATACAGAGACACAAAGAGATGGTCTCTCTCTCGGCCTCGTGAGGACACTGCAAGAACATGACTATCCACATTCCATAAAGTCGACCCTCCCCAGACATCAGACCTGCTGGTGCCTTGATCTTGGACTTCTGAGCCTCCAGCCCCAGGAGCAGCCAGTCTGTGGTATTTATGTTATAGCAGCCTCAATTAAGACAGTAGGTGTGAAATCCTTTGGCTCAAACATCTCACTCTTGACTACAGCTTCTAGATTTATAGCTGGAACTGTTTGTGGCTTATGGATCATGTATTTATAGCTTTTGTTGCTTTACATATAAGAAGTGCATTTTAAAATACAAAGCAAAGTGTGTTCAGAAAGCTTGATTACAGTATTTTGCATGTTTGTGTCTGAGCTTAGTTTCCTTTCTTTACAATATAACCTTCAAGTTACTTCTGTGTACCATCTGAAAATGGGTAAAAAATAGCTATTTCTTTAATTCATGCTTGTGGACACAAATTCATTAAGTTATGCATGAACTACAAAAGTTAAGTAATTGGCAATAGCAGGACTTCTCATCCAATAAAATGTTTCAGTGTTTTTCTTTTTTTTTTTTGTTTTGGTTTTACATTTGTTTTTGTTTATTTTCTTAAAAAGCATATTGTTTATATTTTCCTTAGCCTGTAAGGAGTATTTACTCTAAGTAATACATTTGAAAGTCAGTACAGTTTTTCAGACCACAAAATTCATCAGCTCATGATTATATTTTAGCCCATCATTAAAATTCATGGTATTATGGTTACTTCTAAACTCACAAAACAACCCCTTTGTTTGGAATGGCCTGGAGAAGCAATGCATAATTATAATCCTTCTGAAAATGCTAATTACAGCATGAAGCTAAATATCTCCTCTACCATGACTGGAATAGCCAGATGATTTCCCCTATGTCATAGTTAATCAGGGCTACTTACTTTTGGCTCTTAGCAAAGGACCCAAGTCAGTCAGCTGATTTAATTAACTTTGTATAAATTCATACGTACATGCTTGGTGTGACAACCGATTGTATATATTTTAGCTCCTTATATACACTTCCTGAAAACTAATTTCTCAAATAAAATTAAAATAGTATACAATAAAAAGACAAATGTAAAACAGAATCCTTAGAACAAGAATCGAAAACTAATGGCCAAGCAATGATAGAAGGGACATCCTTTCATCATTAAGCTAAAATAAACATCCTTCCATCATATAAGCTAAAATAACTACTTCACTTGGTCCAAAGGAAAAGGGAACCAATGAAGGGAAGCAGATAGACTTATCAGGAGAAACCACTTTTTCTCAATATCATACTGCCCAGGGCAAAGTCTGTTTCCACGTTGCTTTTTGTATTAGAACTAATACATTTGAAGGACTTATAATTTCTATAGAATTTGATAAATTGCAATTATGCAAACATTCTTTATTAAAGGAGAGCTTGATCCCAGGTGAATAAGCAAATAGGATTTGGCAGGATGGCATCAATCAGGTAATACCGGTTTTGATAATGCAAGAGGATAAGGTTTGCCCACCCCATAATTCCCGATCATTTGGAATTTGGAAAATGAGCAAGAGGATGCTGAAACCAGACCAAATTTTGTGTTTCATATTCTTGAAGATGCTGTGTGGTCAGAAGCAAGTGGATTCACCACTGGATGAGTGAGAGAGTTGATGATCAGTGGTATTTATGCACATGTACAGGGCATGTAGCAGCACTTGAGAGCTGTTGGTGAGACCATCCAAAGCAGGGTTGACGCACTCTTTCCACAATGAGTAAAATAGGAAATATTTTCAACTCATGTTACATTGCTTAAGTTGCTACAGGCAATATGTAAACAAATGAGTGTGGCTGTGTTCAAATAAAGTTTTATTTACGAAAACTGACAGTGGTTGGATTTGGCCCACCTGTCAAAGTTTACCAACCCTTGATCTAAATAAATAGAGCAGATACATAAACACCTTTTAAATGCTACAAATGAAAAGATTTTTTATTTTGTTGTTTTGTTTATTTTTCTGCCTAGGACTTACTTTCAAACTGTATTAACCAGCTTGTGCTCCACTGGCGTATTCTATAATTTCATACTGGGTTGAGAAGACTGTTGTGAAGAGAAGTGCAATTGCAAAGTTCTTCAAGAACTCCTCCTCCAAATCCCAGCCCTTGGCAACATTTTCTTTCCAGATAAGATTAAGAAATTACAATCTTTGCCCTGGTTGGTGTGGTTCAGTGGACTGAGGGCAGGCCTGTGAACCAAAGGGTTGCCAGTTCAATCCCCCGTCAGGGTGCATGCCTGGGTTGCGGACCAGGTCCCCAGTAGGGGGCATGCAAGAGGCAACCACACATTGATGTTTCTCCCCCTCTCTCTAACCCTTCCTCTTTCTCTAAAAATAAATAAATACATTTTTAAAAAGGAAATACAATTTTTAATGCACCTTCTTTTTAAAAAAATCTGCCACAAACTTCAGAAAGAATAAAAAGCTCCCTGATGTTTTCCCATACTACCACTTTGTTTCTTGTAATCACTCAACTAATCTAACACTCCGACTGAGCCCCATGCATGTGATACTTAAAGGATATCATTAGGGCATCAATACATCGACACAAAAACACTACAACAGAATACAGTGAAGAAAATAAAGATAAAAAAATAAAACAAGGAAGTTGATAACTCCATATTGGAAACCCACTTCATTGAGCAACTAAGTTTGTGGATCAAACAAGCAACATCATATATAATCAATAAATACATGCTGACAGGCTGCACCGATTTATAGAAAAGCTAAGGACTAAAAACTGTAAGAAGTGTTCTTGTTTTGGCAGGTTCTTCCCAGGAGATGTGTTCAGTCAATATCATTCTGTCAAAAAAAAGGAAGGGAGTGATAAAAGGAAAGCAAGTTTTTCTTATAGAGATATGTTCCTTTTCTCCAAAATGTGAGTTTGTTTCTTTTCCAATTGTATTACTGTTTCATATGTCACATTCTCTGCCCACCACTGAACTGCCAGGCAGAGGATGAAAATATGGCAAATCCACTGAACTCTCAAATGCTATAGCAGAATCCATAAATTAAATTTAAATATGAAATCTAAAATTAGAAATTAGAAAATCAAACTTTAAGTTAAAAATAAATCTTTATCCAAAATATTTGAAACTTTGTCTTTCAAAGAACACAGAAAAAAAAAATTGTATCCCTAAGCCTCAATGTAAAATTCACTTTTAGTTTTTCTTAATTTTTGAACCAACATTAAAAACATAATATTTCAACTTGTGCCAAGCATTATGTGAGTTTCCATGGAAGGTATTTTAAAACTAAGAACAACCCATTGCAACTTACCCACCATGAGCGTACAATCCCCTTGGCAAAACAAAGACAATGCACAAAAGAAGATGAACGTAGCCCTGTTTGCAATCACTGATACATTGCTTCTTTCATATAAGCTATCATTTGGGGAGGAGATCAGCGTGGATTCAATGAGAAAAAGACTTCATGAAACTGACAGAACTGAACAAGTCTCGGAATGACTGTGAGAATACAAGTATAGACAATATACAGGCCCCGAAAGTGCAAAGAGCAATTTGGACTTGACACTTAGGTCACTGGGATCTAGTTCAGTGTCCTGCAAAGGAGAGTGGTGGAACAAATTCATATTTAAACTCAAATTCATATTCATTAGGTCATCTTGAAACTGAACAATTATGAGAAGTACATACAAGTGTGAAATTCTTCGCATACGACAGAGCTGAATAAACCTTGGCCATTATTATTTCTTAGGATAATCTCTTCAGTTAACAGATAAGACTGCCGAGCCCCTGAATGGTATAGTGATTTACTCTTGTCATACGGGAGAGTCATTGCTTGCCTCTTTCTACTGAAACCATGATTAAGAGAAATAAGACTAGACTGTTCTGAATGGCCTCTCCCGATTTGGTGGACTAAGTTAGTGGTCTTGCATATTAACAACTTAAAAATAGGTGTAGAATTTAATGGAGAAGGAAAAGACAACAATCTGGCTTTTACTCAGGCTAAATGCTAACCCTGAAATCCCTATTGCCCAAGTACATATTAACATGTTTCTATTTAAGGTGTTAAAGCAGCTTGGGTTTAAATTCCAGCTCTACCATTTACAGGCTGTGAGACCTTTAATTTACTGAACCACTCTGTCTCAATTTCCTCACCTTTAAAATAGAACATACTTCATATAGATGTGATGATTGAATTATTTAATCAAAAAAGAGAGTCTGGTACAGAGTAAGCTCTCCATAAGTGATAGCTATAATTATTACTTGCCTTTATAAATTCCTGAGTCTATCTATAGACTTTGCTATTGGATACAGCATTAAACTGTTTTAATTATTTTGAATCACAGGTTCATAAAGACTCAGAATGCTATGTGGAAGGAAACTCAGTTGAAGAAGATAGGTTAGATGTATTCATATTTCTGTGCCCCGTCCCCAAACCCCATTATGAAGCTCAAGGAAATAAACATTATTGAAAGGCATACAGAATGTTTGAATAAGGACAAAGCTAAAAGGAGAGGCAATGAAAACAGATGAAAAATGTTACCCCAGTTTTCAGTTGAAACAGAGATAGTTGAAGTCTAACCATTAACAGAAGAGCAACACTGAAGCCTAACTTGCTACGGTGAGAGCTAATTTTTAACACAGAATGCTAGAAAGGATCAGAAATTGGAAGTCCCCGTTACCTCTGAAAAGGAGGATAAGGGATCAGGTGAAAACCAGGGTCGTTGCCTGACAGTTTACCTAAGGGACGGTTAAAATCCCACCTTCCTGGGCCCCACGCTGCTGGCCAATCCCCAGCATTCCTGCTGCCACCGAGACTGGAGGACACCTCTGCGGATGGGCCCCAGGCACACACAGCCGAGTCTAAAATTAGGAAAGACACTCTTGGCTTTCATTAACTGACTAACCAAATTCACTTCCTGTGCATGAATTTTACTGGAGGTTAGGAGAGTCCAGTGTAATCCAATGCACAGAATTAGAGTTTTTATAAATATATCTTGATCTTAAGTAATATTCAAGTAAAGGTCATATGTTGTGGACCGTTAAGCCTGGTTTCAGGAGCTGTAACCCTCACCCCATGGTGGGCTGTGTAAGAGCCCAAGGGACCCACTTCATCTGGGTCTGTTCTGTCACGAGGACGTGACCTACTAAGGAGACAAAGCTTATCTCCCTGGCAGGAGCACTGCTTCTGTCTCATCCATCTCTGGCCCATTGCTTGGTTGGCAGTCAATGACAGGTAAGACTCCTCATGGGAGGGGCAACCTAAGCCAGACGCAACCACTTGGGAGGCCTCATGGAAGGACTCCAGGGGGCTGCAGCAAAGAGGATGTGATGGACCCTCGCCCCCCGGCTATTCTGACATAGCCCGAGTCCTCATTTCCATCTGGGAGATGTCTTCTGCTTCCTAATTGCCTTAAAGCCTGAAACTGTGGGGGTGAGTGGTGCAGCCCTGTGCTGGCCAGGACAGCTCCCTGGGTGATCGGGCATAAGAAAGAATTCCTAAAGTCCTGTGAAACCTGCTTTGCTAAGAGTGCTCTCATTTATCTAAGTGTCCCAGGAGGAAATGAGTATGTCTCCCAAAGTCTGGCAACCCCCTTTCCTGACAAACACTGGCTCAGATTAAGCCCTCAGATTTCTTTGACATGTTAAACCTGTATTCCGGTGTATTTGAGCCCAATAAAAGCCTAGTGAGGAAGGGGCTCTGGGTCATTCTCCTCTGAGAGTTTGACCCCTTTCCTTCCCAAGCAGAAAATGTCTTGGTAGTTTTTATTTTCATCCGTGACGGAGGGATGGGGCTCTGCGGGTGGAGCCCCCCCACATCTGGCGCCCAGGACAGGGGCCCCCCCAGTCATAGTCGATGGAAGTCTTTCAAAACTAATTCACTTTCTTTATCTTCTTCGATTCCAGTTTGTTTTTTACATTAAATAGTTGGTGACTGAACAGGATACCAGAGAGAAGCGTGGACATCCCTGAGTTGAAAAGATTCATGTGCACTTCTCCTCTGATACTTGCATGGCTACAAACTAAAACGTGTTTGCTGTTCACAGATGGTGGAATTACAAATGACTGCGTTGAGAGATAATTTTTCAGAGAGAGCCTGAGACAGCCTCGGGATTCTCCCATAGCCCTGGGGGCAGCTGTGTTTCCTGGATGATGGAGGTTGGTGAGGAGAGAGCTGGAAGACCGGCCAGTGACTCGATGGTCAGGTAAAGCAAGACAGGCATGCGAGGGGAACGGAAGCCTGGCAGACCCTGCATTGATGGATGAGTGAACCGCACGTGAGGCGTGTGAGAACCAGAGAGAAAGAGTTGCAGCTCAGCCCGCTCTGACAAGCCAGTTCTAGTTGATTCCCTCATCGGTAATGTTGTGGCACCATGTGAGTCCTCAAGGACTAAGATGCTTCATGGGGGGAAGGCATGAGCTGGGAAAAATCCTGGATTAACTGGGCTTCAAAATGCCTGAATAAAACATGGAATGTATTCATCAGAGTAAGGTTTCTACCTTCCAGGAGAAAAAAAAAAAATGGGCATGTGAGGTATTTAAATTAAGGCATGGAAAAGTGAATAAAGTTACATTTTTGGCAAACTGGGGTGCTTTTTGACTGGAAAATTCATTCCCACTGGCATTATAACTTCTCCTCTACTCACCTCCCACTGGAACAAGGCCACCAAAGAGGCACTGCATATGGTTTCCCCCTCACTGTATTTTCTCTTTGGTGGTATATGCTTCTTCATGTTATGAACTCCACCTCGATGAAGACGAATCCAAATTCTCTTCAATTTTAGCTTCCAGCTTTTCCGTGAACTGAAAATGCCATTTTCAGCAGTTTATCTATATAACCTCCAACTCTGTCAAAAGATGCCAGGTCGCTTTTTCTGTCTTGGTCCTTTAACCTGGGCCTACCTACTCGCCCTGGCCAGCTGCGACCCAGTTACAGCATTTTCCCTAGAACTGCTGCACCTTTAGCTCTTGGCTCCCATACACACGCTCTCTCCTAGGACCTAGGTGACTGACTTTGCACTCTGTATCTGACACCTTCAGCTGGCACGTTGGCACTCCGCACTTCAGCTGTGTACGCTGACTTTGTGCATAATTTCCAGTTTTGTGCACTCCCTCATTTTGCACTATACCATTGCCTTGAGTGGCAGTCTTCCTTTCCCATTCCAATCCCAAGCACCAGCCTGTGGCTGGACAATTCCAACCATCACAGCCCCCATGTGTGGGATTCTCCTAAGTTTTCCACTGCAGAATTCTCTTCAGAAACTTTCTACTCAGAAACGTCTGGGTCTCTTCCCTCCCTCGTACTCTTCACACCCACTTGGTGTATGAGTGCTCTTAATTTGCCCTTCATAGTATATTTAACATTGATTTCCTCCTCTAAATTCTCACTGCCATCACCTGCCGTTATCACTTGCATAATTGAGATGTCATCCTACCTGGTTCCCCTACTTCCAAGTCTCCACCACTGAAATATCAATGTAAGATGCAGTGCTGTATGAATGATCTTTAACCTAAAACTTAGTTATTTTTAATCTTACTCTATAAAATTCTTATGTGGAAAATCAAAACAAAGGCAGATGATTCTCTTCCATCAGTCTTCAATGATTTCCTACTGGCCACAGAACAAAACCCAGGTACCACTCTGTTTTTACAACCACATCCTCTTCTCCGTTCATGACTTCAATGCACAATCTAATGCATCTGCCCCTATGTTTCCATCTTTCCATAAGCCTGTCCCTCTCATCTCTGCCTGTTGAAATGTTCCCATCCTTCAAGATACAATGCAAGTGTCCCTTTCTTCAGAGAGTATTTCTCAAACTCTCAGTGGTAATTAAAACTGTTACCTGAACTGCCTCTCCCATCCACTGCAAACCTCGTGTGCACCTCCACCCAGCATGAATCATACTCCGTCTGGCAGAGGACTCGTTTGTGTACCTCTGTCACTAGGCCATTACTTCTTGTGATGATACCTCTCATGTTTTTCCATGGCCTTGAAAAAAGTACCGAGCACATAATGGACACTCAATAGATGTAAGTTGAATATATTAAAATTTCAGGAAAAAATGCCAGTAGATAACACTATCCCTGTTTAAATCCAACTGCCCATTAGCTCTAATCTCTCCATTCTGTTTCCACAATCGTGTAGAACTAGAGAAAAAGGTTCAAACGTGTCTTTTTCTTTTGTGTTTTTTGCTTTTGAGGCATATCCCAAAATGGTGTGCTAAAGCTATCAGCCTATCAAAATGAGCAGATATTACTAACCTAGAGGCAAAGGAAACAGCCTCAATCGTTAAAGGTACCACAAAGATACACACAGGTGCAACGGACTTTATAGAGAATAGATATTAACTTAGTCTAATTATTTATTTCACAAAGAAGGGGCTTACTCATAGATATTATGTTTAGAATGACTCTACCTCACCCTGACATTCATTCCAAGGAGACCTCAAGAGTGTTTGCGGACTAGAAGTAAACCGTGCCTCACACACGTTATAACGACTTTAGTTTAAACCTGACAAAAATTGTTCTTTCATGTGTTGGTTTTGTGCACAAACACTTTCATGAGTCAGGAAAATATTTGAAAAGAATTCTTTGCTTATAATTGCTTTCACTTGGGAGTTGGGAAATCCCACATTTATTTTTGTTTAGTGGATGGGAGTCATATAACTTTCAGAACTCAGAATATTTATTTAGCGAGAAGGGTTTAATGAACATAAATAATTTCTAGAACTAAAAAACCATAGACAGATTAATATTTTTAAAAATTTTTCATTCTGAAAGTATGGTTATTTTAGCCATTCATTAAATATTCACAATGCATTCATTAGGCAATGTCTATATCAAACAAGCGTTAAAATGCAGCTACAGCTTACTTAGAGTTCACGAACCTTTAAATAAGTGCCACAAGCACATAATGTGCCTGAGCCATTTTTCTATGTTGTTCAAGGAAGATATTACCGAACTGATGTTGTGTATACCTCAAATTCTGAAAGTAGACTAAAGTACATTAAATCAGATAATAATGGAAAGGGTATTCACAACTGAGTCCCAGAGATTTTATTCAAACAAAAGATGTGATGTAGAAGTCAAAGTTGCTCATATTATTAGAGTTTTTTTTTTTTACACATTCTTCACTCAAGCCTTTCTGAATGAACCAGTATAGCTTCTTTCCACTGATCAGTTTATTGTGACCTCTCTCTCTCTCTAGCCTCATCTCAAGTAAAATGATGAGTTGTTTCAGCTTCGCATAGGATTAGTATGACAACCATTTATACAGTGAAATCCGGCAAGATTTAGCACTGATAAGGTGCCCACTATTCTCTGTGTAGATGGAAGATTAGAAAAAGAAATGAGAAGCTGTGTATGTAGCTGGGGAAATGGAGGCTCACATTTCAAGACAATCTGGACTAAATAAATCTGAATAAGAAACTGTGGAAACTTCTCGTATGACTGTCTATGTTCTGTTTGGGTTTAATGCCACTAAAAACAAAACAACAAAAACTGCAACTCTTACACACTATGTATGAATGACTCTTTCTGGAAATATACTATAAATGGAAATAGAATCATAAACAAGTCAAAATTTCATCCACAAGAACTTAATGCTAGTGATGGAGATAAATATGAATAGAAATGACTTAAAATGTGGCACAATGGTAATTCTCTAAAATTGGTGTAAAAATGCAATAGGAAGGAAGGTTGGTATTTGTGTATGTTTTTATGAGGTTAAGATTAGAGGAGGTTTTACTCAGGAGTTGGTGTTTAAACTGGATTCTAAGTAATTGCTAAGATTTTAAAAAGTGGAGGAAGTTATTAAGAGTAGAAATGTAAATCTTTTCCCATCACCATATATTTGACCCTCTCCACCTTTACTACATCCCCTCTCCCCTTCTCTCTGGTAACCACCATACTGTTGTCTATGTCTATAAGTGTTTGTTTGTTTTTCTAGTTTGTTCAACAATGCAATATACCCATGATGTATCACAGAGCTATACACTTGAGGACTTCCAGCCAAGATAAAGGTGTAAGTAGATATACTTGCCTCCTTGCACAACCAAAAGAAGGACAACAGCAAATTTAAAAACAAAAAATATTAAACTGTATAGAAGTCCAACAACGTAGGAGTTAAAGAAGAAACATTCATCCAGACTGGTAGGAGGGGTGGAGAGGACTCACAGAAAGACAGCAGCTGGAGGACTGGGGTGGGCAAGGTGGCATCTGGCAGAGTGGGTGGTCCCACATTACCGTGTGGATGAAGCAGGAGGAACAACTAGAGAGAGAGACAGACCGCGCAGCTCAGGGTTCCAGTGCCGGGAAATATAGCCTCAGAACCTCTGATTGAAAACACCTGTGGGGTTTGAGACAGCAGGAGAAACTCCCAGCCTCACAGGAGAGTTTGTTGGAGAGATCCACAGGATCTTAGAATGTACATAAACCACCCACCTGGTAATCAGCACCAGAAGGGCCCAATTTGCTTGTGGTTAGCAGGGGAAGTGACTGAAAGCCAGCTGAGAGCCAAGCAAGTGGCACTGTTCCCTCTTGGACCCCTCCCCCACATACAGCATCACAACACAGTGACATGGGGGTTGCCCTGCCCTGGTGAATACCTAAGGCTCTGTCCCTACAATGTAAGAGGTCCACCGAGACAAGAAATATGACCCAAATGAAAGAACAGATCAAAGCTCCAGAAAAAACACAAGTAAGTGAGATACTTCTAATTCTCAACTAAAGAGATAATTTAACCTATCAGATGCAGAGTTCAACACACTGGTAATCAGGATGCTCACAGAAATGGTTGAGTATTGTTGCAAAATCGAGGAAAAAGTGAAGGCTATGAAAAGTGAAATAAAGAAAAATGTACAGGGAACCAACAGTGACAGGAAGGAAACCAGGACTCATATCAATGGTTTGGAACAGAAGGAAGAAATAAACAGTCAACTAGAACATAATGAAGAAAGAAGAATTCAGAAAAATGAGGAGAGGCTTAGGGATCTCCTGGACAACTTTAAACATTCCAACATCTGAACCATGGGGGTGCTAGAAGGAGAAGAGGACCAAGAAATTGAAAACTTATTTGAACAAATAATGAAGGAAAATTTCCTCAATCTGATAAAGGAAATAGATTTCCAGGAAGTCCATGAAGCTCAGAGAGTTTCAAAGAAGTTGGATCCAAGGAAGCACACACCAAGGCACATCATTAAGTCACCCAAGATTAAAGATAAGAAGAAAATCTTAAAAGCAGCAAGAGAAAAGGAGACAGTTACCTACAAAGGAGTTCCCATGAGACTATCAACTGATTTCTCAAAAGAAACCTTGCAGGCAAGAAGCGCTGGAAAGAAGTATTCAAAGTCATGAAAGGCAAGGACCTACATCCAAGGTTACTCTATCCAGCAAAGCTATCATTTAGAATGGAAGGGCAGATAAAGTGCTTCCCAAATAAGGTCAAATTAAAGGAGTTCATCATCATGAAGTCCTTATTCTATGAAATGTTAAGGGGACTTCTCTAAGAAAAAGAAGATCAAAAATACCAACAGTAAAATGACAACAAACTCACAACTATCAACTACCTACCTAAAAACAAAAACAAAAACAAAAATGAACTAAGCAAATAGCTAGAGCAGGAATAGATTTACAGAAATACAGATCACATGGAGGGTTATCAGTAAGAATGGGGAGGGGGGGAAATGGGGAAAAGGTACATGGAATAAGAAGCATAAATGGTAGGTACAAAATAGACAGGGGGAGGTTAGGTATAGAGTGGGAAATGGAGAAGCCAAAGAACTTGTACACATGATCCATGGACATGAACTAAGGTGGGGAATGCTGGTGGGAGGAGGGTACAGGGCAGAGGGGAATAAAGGGGAGGAAAAAAATGGGACAACTGTAATAGCATAATCAATAAAATGTATTTTTAAAAAAGAACTGTACACTTGAAACCTATATAAGTTTATTAATCAATGTTACCCAAATTAAAAAAAAAAAAAGACAGTAGAAAATCAGAAGAAGTCTCCAAGCAAAAGGGACATAGCAGGAAAAACAAAACAAAATTAGAGGTTTTAAACTGTTGTATTTCTCCAAGTTAGAAAGAGAATAAATGAATTTCATAGATTATTTCCATCTGTTTTACTGAGACTATGTTGTTATCCTGGAACTATGTAAAACACTATTCTTCTAATATGAGCATGAAGTATATGCTGTTACGCCCCCATGCATTGTTTGAAAATTCAGTCTGGATTATTAGTTAAGTTGTAAAGTATTAAAGATATTTTTTCCCTTTCAAACCTATAAATGAACTTTTTAAATAAAGAAATAGTGGAAGGATAAGACTTTAGTACTACTAAAAACTACTAAAAACCTAATACTACTAAAAACAGTAATGTCCATGGTCTACCTGGGTTCCCAGACCACAGGCTTTCTTTGCTCTTAGTGGGTGATACTCCACAACGCATAAAGAATGAACAAGGATGTTACAGTCACTGAATATCTGGGCTGAGAAACTTTGAAGGGAGGAAAATAAGCAAAAACATGTACTTCCCAGCAGTAAGCATGTTAAACCAGTCTAACTCATGTTTCTGAATTGTATGGAGACTAAGAATCTCCTTAATGTAAGCTCATGCATTCATTACTCTATGTTGGCTCTATAAGTTTTTCAGTTATATAGCAGAATATTTTACATATTTGGAAAATGTAAAAGCTTAGGAAATATTCAGGCTTTGATGATTATTTGAATTCACTTTAGATTTCTTAGAATAAAATTTGTCACACCTAAATGCAATCACATATATGACCGAGTCTTACAATTTCCATGTATGCCAAATCCTTTAAAATATTTCTTTTGAAGGAAATTGTATATTGAAAGTTTTCAGAAGTCAAAAATTATATAAATAGTAGAGTGAAACAGCAAAATGCATAAATATTATTTCTATTTCTTTAAGAAAATAAAAAATATGTTAAAATAGAACATTGGTATATTTCTCCATAAATCTCTGAACCCCTCAAAATTTGACGAAAGCCACATTGAAATAATTCAGAAATATGCAGACCTGGCTCAATACAGACCTGTCTGGACACGTCTTCTAAATAGTATATGATGTAAGCTCTCCTCTAGGGTGATTCTTTAAAAGATAAATGGTACAGCCATCCCTCAGAAAAAGGGGGGTTAGAGTATTAGGATTTAGACAACCAGGCATTTTGCCAGCAAGTTGGATAAGATTCTAAAATCCCACCCAGGAACAGGCACAGATTTCAACAAGAATTAGATGAAGTAAAGTAGGTATCATGCTAATTTAATGCTTGGCACATAGTAGGGATTCATTAAATGTTAGTTTATTTCTTCTCTTCTGTAACACAGCAACAGAGAAAGTTGAGTTGGTACAAAAAGAGCGTTTGGCTCTGTTTTTAAGACAGTTTCCTAGGCACACAATTATAGCTCATTAACAGTAAGAAGAGTGGCTTGCAGACCAACTTCCTTTCAACTAGCCTTAGCACTTAAATGTAAACATGTCCTCTTTGTCCATGAATTTACATATGTGCTGACTCAATTACTTCCTTTCTGAAAGGATATGAATAAATTTACATTAATTGTTCATATCTAAAGTACTCCCTCCCCACCCACCCACCCCCACCCTCAACCCAGGCTTACTAACGAAAACTAAAGTGTTTCTATTACCTTTGGCAGGACGTAAGCAACCCACCTTAATTGGAATTATCCTTCTTTTTTACTTCAAATGTTTGAATTATAAATGGTTAAAAACTGGAACTCCATCTGGAGAACAGAAATCCTGGATAGTTATTTCTTTTTTATTATTAGTAACATAGGTGTCTCCAACATCTGTTGCACCTTATTGAAATCCATCAAGCTAACCACAGCTGTTATTTCATTGCAAAGTAGAAATAAGAGATGAAGAAAGTGAGAAAGGAATTTCTTTCTTGGTGGAAATAGGAAAGGGTATGATTTTTTATTTTTGTTTAATCCAAGTATCCCAGTATTTTCTTGGACTTCCTGAGACTGTAATGTAGCAGACAGATGTAATAAGTATGCAGTCAAAACTCCATCGAGAAGAAATACATTTCAGGCACCTTGTAAACAAGGGAATAGTGTGCTAAATTCTATTTCTGCTTCTCAAAGAAATGTTTATGTCTTTGTGTAATAATTTACAGTTTGTCTTTCCTGCTAAAAGCCAGAAAATTGATCATATAGCACACCATTTCCTCAAAAAGTGGAATGCGCACATAGAAAATGAAATGGTGATCAATGTTACAGGCAATGAGATGGCCGATACTACCTAACAGAAGTGAAAAGCTCTTTGTAGCCACTAAATCAGTGTTTCTTATTCTTTCCTGTCCTGTTTCTTCCACTCAGCAGCATGCATCTACTTGTATTAAAACTCAAGCACATTTTTGTGAAACATTTGCTTAACAAAACAAGATTCTTAATCTGCAAAAGTGAACAGCCCCCCACCCCAAGCTGATATTTACCTCCTTCCAAACTGTGATCTCTGGAAACAACCAGATTTGCTAGGTTCCTCCCCACTTTCCTTCCCTCGATTTATTTTTAGAAAAAGCAAAGGCAAGGTGGCATCTTGTTTGGTCCCTTACATTAAAGCACAAGAAATGAGTGAGAAGCCAGCACTATTTATCTTCATGCTCTCTAACAATTTAGCGTAAGATATCTGTGAACTGTAACACTGAAATCGAAGCAACAATTACCATGTTTTTATTTGAAACCTTAATGAAGAATAAAAGGAGAATGAACTGGTCTATCATATACGGATCTCACACAAATAATGCTCCCTTTTTATTACAAACTCTTTTATTACAAAATCATAAGCATGTAATTTTGTAACATCACAATATCACACTCAAGCACACCATGCGACATTTTAGGTGAAATGTTCAAATTGCTGTCCACCTCGTGTGAGACATTCACATACCCTACCAACCACACTCAAGCAAGCCTTACTTCTGCTGGACCCTGTAATGGAGAACAAGTGAATAAAATCTGGCTCCAGGGAAGAATCTATTAGAGAAACTTAGGATTCACTGCAGTTGGAGCTGAACTTGAAAACATTCAAATGATGATTTAGCACTAAGTTTCAGAGATTTGAATGATCTTGACAGTAGGTAAAAACCAGCACTATGCCATAAATTGTTTAGTAAAAATGTCAAGCTTTTCTATTTCTATCCCTTTTATCGCAAACTTGTTTACTCTGTGGGAAAGCTAACACAGAAGATCTTGGGGAACAAAATGGCCACAAATGTTTACGATTCAAGCATTCCTGTTTTATGCGTATCTAAGATGGGTTGAAAAGGCAACGTAAGTAGAGAAGTGGATTGTAGGAAAGCTTTCTACCTGTATCACTAAAGACTCCTCTTAACTTGATGACATATCTAACACCCTGGAGCACACCTGCATTACATTTCTGTTTCCCTGATCTCTCCAGGATAATTAGGGGATTCCCCGAGCAACCAGACCAGCCATTACTGTAACACAGTCTCAACACTAGCCCGTCAACTTGGTATCAACAGCTAATGTCCTTAACTCAGAAAGCACCATTGCCAGGAAAGGAGTTTCACGCTTACGTAGAGTCAGAATATGCAGAAGAAACTGGGTTCAAAAACTTTGCAGGAGAGTGCCTTTGTTTATTTTCCTTCAAGATCTAGCTGTGGTGAATATGTAGGAAAACAATATTAATGCTAGGCCTTCCAAGGTTCCTTGGGGAAATCTAATAAATATCTGATTAAATTTGTCTCCAATATAATTACATTAAAGTCAAACTTGCTTAACTTTTTCTATGCTTGATTATCTCTTCACAGCGAAAAAGATGTTAATTGGCAACCTAGCTTCTAATGTACTTATACCACTGGTGGTTTATTAAGTTCAAATTTTATGGTGCAAATGAAAAGATAATGAAACAATTTTTTAAAAGTTAATTCAACTTCAGTGTTTTTATATTATTAAAAAAAGCCTAATTTCTGGGTGACAGTATATGTGCATAGAAGTATTCTCTATGCCTCTAAACATTAAAGAATATAACTAAGGAAAATTTAAAACATGAGAGACACACCCTACCTTACCCACCCTGCCAACGATAGGAAAGGACTTTTTCTTGAGAATTTACTGCAGGGAAAGGTTCTTCACACTTGAATTGCTTTCTCCAACTCTTCCATTGGTTATATCTCTTGAGTATGGCTTTGAAGAAATTATTTTAATTTAACATAAAGTACAAAAACTAAAAATTAACACAAAAATGTTTTTAAACATAGAAAATCAATGCATAAAATTACTATATATGCAAAATTTTTTACCTATACTCCTCAGTTTTGCTGAACATAACTGAAGAATTTCTATATGCAAATGAAACAATGACAAAATGGGAGTTATCCTGGTATCTTAGTTTTGGATGAAGCCCTACGTTAAAACAAATGGTGTTTGGTGCTCATACATTTTTAATAATGATACCAAGACATCTATGCACAATTTGCTAAAGAATGATGCCAAATCTGACCCAATATAGCATACGTCATTGATGTTCAACCGGTGTGCCACAGAATTTTAAAATGTTCAATACTATTTAGTTAAGAGCACTGGCTTCTTTTCCCTTAGATTGTCAATAAAATAGCCATCTGAAAGAAATGAATCAAAATGATACCTCTTTTTTTTTTTTTTTGTCAGATTGGCAAAAATACATATTTTGGTGCGCCACAGAGTTTTAGTAATTAGTTTATGTGTGCCATGAGATGACAAAGGTCAAAAGTCGCTGCCCTAGACCATCGCCACCTTCAGGACATATGAAAAGGCAGGCGACTCATAGAGGTGTGTTGGTGGAAAGGGCTTCTTTAGAGA
Source organism: Glossophaga mutica (assembly GCA_039655065.1). Classification (NCBI taxonomy): domain Eukaryota; kingdom Metazoa; phylum Chordata; class Mammalia; order Chiroptera; family Phyllostomidae; genus Glossophaga; species Glossophaga mutica. Next base: position 110,945,261 of record CM077310.1, on the reverse strand, counting down.
GTCTATTGTCAGAGTACTGTGTTCTCTCTCTCTCCTGCACGCTGGGAGACAGGGACACCTGTCTGCAAGCAGCTGTCTAGAGGAGCCTGTGGCTGTGGAGCTAAAAGACAGTGCTACTCTGGGAATGGCCTACATTCCCCAGAGTATAACTGAGCAAAGGCCAGATCTGAACGCAGTAGAAGGGTGGGGGGCTGGGTCACTTCGGAGGGGCCTCACCTGTGAGGAATGGCTGAAGGCATGATATAGCCCTTACAGGGATGCAGTAAAGGAATCCAGGACCTTATGGAGAGTTGCAGGCACCTACCTATCACAGAGCACAGGTCAAAGATTCCCATTAGAGACTGCCGAGGTGCCCTCAGATTACCCTGCACCCAAACAAAGGGCCATCGAGCATCCATCACTCCTGGAGGCTGTGAAGAACAGATTACCACGGTAAATTTCAGATGTTTCCGAACCTAATCTCTCTTCCCTCTCCACCAAGGGGCTGCAGAATGAGAAGAACTAGTGGGAAAATCATGAAGAAGCACACAACAAAACCCTTCCTCACTGTAGTTTTTCCCAATCTGAGCGAGGTTTAGATTGTGGGTGGGTTGAAGCTTCAATCCTTATAAGAATAAATTTGATGTTAAATTGGACTAAACATAAGTGAACAAACAAAAAACTCAACTGGGAAAAGCTATGAGACAGGCCTGGATTTCATCCATGGCCAGCCAAGAAAGACTCTCCAAAACAGAATAAAATGAGCAGTCCTGATACCTTATTAGGTAACTCTCTGAGTCCAGGTTATATGATCTGTTATACAAGTTTTAAGAGGTATAGCCAAGGAGAGCTGAATTACTCTTTAGAAAAGGGAGTGAGGAATTTGAAGTTTATAAAGGGAAACAAGAGGGAGAGAGAAGGCAGGAGAATTGGCACATTATGGGGAAAAGGGGCAGAAAACAAAACCATTGTTGGCAGGACTACTAAGAAAGGCTTGATAGAACATAAATAAATGTTTAGTAAGAATTTCCATACTGTTTTCTTTGAGGTAAATGATAATTAACCTCTCTCCTCTGCTACAAAATTTCCTGTAAATGAATATGTATGAATGGAATTTTAGCAGAACTTGAAGAGATGAAGTGTCTCAATACTCAATCACTGTGGAGAAGGAAAGCCATCAATATTAGGGTGAATTCACATAAGAACATATTTTTAGCCTTGGCTGGTGTAGCTCAGTGGATTGAGCGCGGGCCTGCGAACCGAAGGATCGCGGTTCGATTCCCAGTCAGGGCACATGCCTGGGTTGCCAGGCCAGTTCCCGGCAGGGGACATACAAGAGGCAACCGCACATTGATGTTTCTCTCCCTTTCTCCTTCCCTTCCCCTCTGAAGATAAATAAATAAAATCTAAAATAAATAAATAAATAAATCCTTTCTTTAAAAAAAAAAAAAAAGAACATATTTTTAAAAAGGTGGACTTTAAGCAGATTCCTTAGCAAAGACGAAGCTTGTCTTATAGATTCTACAATCGCCAGGCTATATTATTCTTGAATGTTCAATATTGCTCATCAATATGCATTTGATTGTGATGATGATGGTGATGGTGGTAATGGTGATAAAGAGGTTGGTGATGAAGACAACTCCTACCACTTTTGAGTGCTTACTGTACTGAGTATTTTTCATGAATTATTTCACCTAATCTTCACAATGAACATAAATAAGCATAGATGTTATTGTTTCTATTATAGATGAGAAAGTGAGCCTCAGAGAAATTTGATAATATTTTGATGTTACTCAGATATTAAGTGGTAGATAAAAATGCGAGCTGGTTTTGTAATACATAGTAGAAATTCAATTTCAACTGAATTTTCTCCATTAAGATAATTCTTACAAATATAATATATACCGAAACACTTTTATTCTCTCTACTTTGGATTTCATTTTCTCTTCTTTTTCTAGTTTTGTGAGCTCAGATTATTGATCTTAAATCTTTTTTTTTCCAATTATGCATTCAAAAGTATGTATTCCCTCTAAGCAATGTTTTCCTTGCATCCCACAAATTTTGATAGGTTTTATTTCATGGCTGAAAATATGATCTATTTTGGTAAATGTCCTGTGTGAACTTGAGAAGAATGTACACTCTACTGTTGTTGGATGTCAATTAGATCCAGTTGACTGATGATGCTGTTTAGTTCACTATATTCTTACTGATTTTCTGCCTGCTGAATGTCAATTACTACAAGAGGGGTGTTAAAGTCTCCAACTATAATAGTGGGTTCATACAGTACTCCTTTCAGGTCTGTTAATTTCTTCCTCACATAATTTGGGTGCTCTGTTGTTAGGCACATATACATTATGGATCATTATGCCTTCTTGAAGAATTCATCACTTTATCACTGTGTAATGCCCTGCTTTTTTTCTTGGTATTTTTCCTTGCTTTAAAGGCTTTTTATTCTACAGTTAATATAGACACTCCAGCTTTCTTTTGATGAGTGTTAGCATGGTATATCTTTCTTCATCTTTTTACTTTTAATTAACTGTGTTTTTATGTTGAATGGGGCTTCTTGTAGAATACCATTTAGCTAGGTGTTCATTTTTCATCCATGTGTAGTCTCTTGAAATTAGTGTACTCAGAACATTGATGTTTAAAGTGATTATTGATACATTTTGGGTTTATATATATATATATATAGTATTTGCTGTTGTTTTGTATTCATTACCCTTATTTCTTTTCTTTCTTTTTTGTCTTCTAATATTTTTATATATTTTCTGGTTTTAAATGGGCATTTTATAAGATACCAATTTTTCTTCTCTCAATTATACTATCAATTATATTTCTCTTTTTTACTTGTTTTGTGGTTTCCCTTGAGTTTGAAATATATATTTACAATTAATCCAAATCCTCTTTCAAATAACATTATACCAATTGATGGATATGTTAAGTCCCTCCTAACAGAGTATCCCCAAATCCTCTTTCCCATTCCTTATAGCAACGATGTCAATTATTTCATGTATTCATAAACAAGTAAGCGTTTCTGCTCTATTCTTTTCTCAGTTAAACCTCTGGAGCATTCTGGTGAGTAGAAAAGGAATGGTAGAAAGAGGTGAGTGGGGAAAGAAAGAAACTTTACTATGCCCCATGATTCCAAGTATAGCTGAGAAAGGAGAGAAGCCTTAACATGAAGATGGTTTGGAGTCATGTGACTAGCAGACTGGGTTACATCATTTATTACCTAAAACGGAAAGACAATCTATGGGAGGCGGCAGGAATTTTATCTAAGGGGTTGAAAAGTGATGGTATAAATTGAGGGAATAGATTTAAAGGAGCTACATTAGGAAAGAATGAAATAATTTGTTTGCTCTTACGGAATCATTAATAAGCCAGTTATATTTACAATAAGGTCATAAACAGCAAATCTGAAGACTGGGGTTACAGTTGACTGTGTTACAGAAAGGTCTGGGTATATAAAAGTCTTAATAGTGTTAGATCTTTTGCATCTAGTGTGTAAAATAAAGCCACAGTGCTTCTGGATCGACTTTAAACCCCTGGGACCAATTTCTGGCAGAGAAAATAAATGCTTCCGTTATGGAATAAGTCTGCCAAGCCCTCTTCAAACAGATGGCTGTAATTTCATTATTCAACATATCTCCCCTTGACACTTTTCTCCCTGACAATTATTGTTGCAGATAGTCTTTTATTTGGGGGAGAATTTTGAGAGTTTTTGAAAAACAGTATTCAGTGGCATGAAAGATATATCTTTTCTATTTCCTTATTCACTTATCAATCTGCATCTGAAATTAGGTTAAAGATAAAATCTGATTCCAGTCATTGATAAATCACAGAGGATAACGTATCCATTTCCATGAATGATCTTGAAGACTTAGTACTAATATTGACTATCTCAAATTTTCTTCGTAGTGGAGTAGGGGTAGCTACTTTAGATGACAACTAATTGACTGGATAGCTATATACAGCTGACCCTGACACATGCACAGTCAAAACTCCCCATATAACTTTTGACTCCCTAACTACTAATGGCCTACCATTGATTGGAAGCCTTACCTATAATATAAACAGTCAATTAACACATATCTTGTATGTTATATGTATTATATACTGCATTCTTACAATAAAGTGAGCTAGAGAAAAGAAATTCTTAAGAAAATCATAAGGAAGAGAAAACACATTTACAGTATTTATTGAAAAAATCCTCATATAAGTGGACGCACACAGTTCAAATCTGCATTGTTCAAGGAGGGTTTACTGTGTCTGTTACCGTGAAACCCTAGACTTAGTCACTAAAACAACTAGCACAGGATCTAGCATATAATTTTCTTTTAAAAATCTTTAATGTGTAAATGAATATAATATTGTTTATCCTGTAAGATTATAAGTATAGCCCTTGGGAATTAATTTGTGATTTTCACTGAAGGTTTGTCCATGATATGTAGATTTCCTTAAAAGGTGTTGCCTTTAAGTACAGTAGACATTAGAGATGTAGTTTCTAATGAAACATGAAAGAAACATGAGGCATTTTTAACTAAGCCAACATCAAAGTAGCCAAAACTCTCATTAAGAAATAAATATTCTCTGTTTTGACCGGGTTGCTCGGTTGGTTGCAGTATTGTCCTGTACACTAAAAGGTTGCTGGTTTGATTCTGGTCAGGGCACATACGTAAGTTGTGGGTTTGATCCCCAGTCAGGGCACATACAGAAGGCAACTGATTGCTATTTCTCTCTCACATCAATGTTTCTCTCTCTCCCTCTCTCCACCCTCCCTGCCCGCCACTTCCTTTTTCTCTAAAATCAATAAACATATCCTTGGGTGAGGATTAAAAAAAAATAAGAAATTACTTTTTTCTTCTTTTCTAAAAAAAGGAGAATTACTCCCAGTAATATATAAGTCCCTGATCCAGTTGTCTTTAATGACATATCCTTGTCTTCCTGCCTCTAAGTATAACTACTGTCCTCACCAATGTGAAAATAAATTGTCTTGCATCTTATGTATGTGCCCCTAATGACACATTTGGTTTTGCTTGCTTTTGAACTTTACATAAACAGAATTATATCACATGAATATTTTGAATTATGTATCTTTCATTCACTGTTGTTTGTAAAATTCATCTCTGATGATATTTGTAGTTGTAATTCATTCATTTTCATTACTATACTATGCCAATGAATGATGATATCCCATTTCATATATTCAATATACTCTATAAAGATTTCTGGGACTTCCGACCAAGATGGAGGCATAGGTGGACACACTGTGCCTCCTTGCATAACCAAAATTAAGGACAACAAAGATTTAGAAACAAGAAAACAAGCAGAACTTATAGAAAATTGAACTGTATGGAAGTTCAACAACCATTCATCCAGACCGGTAAGAGGGGCAGAGTTGTGGCAGGAAAAAGTGGAGGTTGGCAGACCCGGGCACGCAGGCAGCAGCAGCTGGCAGATCCCAGGAGTGCAGGTGGAGGCTAGTGGACCCTGGGCACAGGGTGGCAGCAGTGCAGACCCATTGAGGTCGCACAGGGTGGCTGGCTTACCAGGTGGTCCCACATTTAGGTGCAGATAGTCCAGGTGAAGGGGAAGTGACAGAAGGGACTAGAATCAGAGAGAGAGCAGAACAAGCTCCATTGTTCCCTCTCGGACCCCACCCCCACATACAGCATCACTGCCCAGCGACTGGGCTGGGCCACCCTGGGGAACACCTAAGGCTCTGCCCCTAACCATGTAACAGCTGCGACTAGACCCCCCACCCCAACAAAAAAAACCTAAAATGGCTCAAACAGGAGAACAAATCAAAGTCCCAGAGCCAATTCATCTAAGCGATGAAGAGATAGCCAACCTATCAGATGCACAGTTCAAAGCACTGGTCATCAGAATGCTCACAGAATTGGTTGGTTTTGCTCACAAATTAGATGAACAAATGAAGGCTACAATAAGTGAAATGAAGGAAAACTCACGGGGAACCAATAGAGATGGGAGGAAAACTGGGAATCGAATCAATGGAGTGGACCACAAGGAAGAAACAAACAACCAAACAGAAAACAAGGAAGAAACAAGAATTCAAAAAAATGAAGAGAGGCTTAGGAACCTCCAGGACATCTTTAAACGTCCCAACATCCAAATTATAGGAGTATCGGAAGGGGAAGAAGAGCAACAACAAGTGGACAACTTATTTGAACAAATAATAAAGGAGAACTTCCCCAAGCTGGCAAATGAAATAGACTTCCAGGAAGTCCAGGAAGCTCAGAGTCCCAAAGAAGTTGGACCCAAGGAGGAACACACCAAGGCACATCATAATTGCATTAGCCAAGATTAAAATGAAGGAGAGAATTCTAGAAGCAGCAAGGGATAAGGGGACAGTCACCTACAAAGGAGTTCCCATCAGACTGTCAGCTGATTTCTCAAAAGAGACCTTACAGGCAAGAAGGGGCTGGAAAGAAGTATTCCAAGTCATGAAAGTCAAGGACCTGCATCCAAGATTGCTCTATTCAGCAAAGCTTTCATTTAGAATGGAAGGGAAGATAAAGCGCTTCTCAGATAAGGTCAAGTTAAAGGAGATCACCATCACCAAGCCCTTATTATATGAAATGTTAAAGGGACTTATCTAAGAAAAGGAAGATAAAAAAATATGACAGTAAAAAGACAGCAAACTCACTTATTAACAACCATATCTAAAACAAAAGCAAACTAAACAAACAGCTAGAACAGGAACAGAACCACAGAAATGGAGATCATATGGAGGGTTAGCAACAGGGGCATGGGAGGAGGAGAAAGGGGGAAAAGGTCCAGAGAATGAGTAGCATAGATAGTGGGGAGAAAATAGACGGGGGGAGGGCAAGAATAGTGTGGGAAATGTAGAAGCTAAAGAACTTGTGACACATGGACATGAACTAAAGGGGGGAATGTGGGTGGGAGGGGATGTGCAGGGTGGGGGGAATGATGGGGGAAAATGGGACAACTGTAATAGCATAATCAATAAAATATATTTAAAAAAGATTTCTGTTTCTATGAATTTTCTTAAACATATATTGTATATGCATAAAAAAGAGTTTATCTAATATATTAAAACCTAATGAAAGAATTGGTGGATCATATAGCATGTCTGTTTCATATTGAGTTAAGGTCTATCTATTTGCTAAAGAAAGTTTTCCATTTATGATTTATCCAGCAATGTATGAAGGTTTCTGTTAATTCAAATCCTCTGATATTTGGTAATATATAACTTAAAATTTTTAGTCTGGTGAGTATAATATGGTATCTCATTCTAATTTTTATTTGTATTTTTCTGATTATTACTGACTCTGGGCATATTCTCACGTTCACTGTTTATTTTAGTTTTCTCTTCTTTGAAGTGCCGATGCAAATCTTTTGCCCAATTTTCTGTTAAACTGTTCAAAATATTCTTCCAGATGTCAGTTATTTCTAAAATGTATGTGATTTAAATATATTTACGAATTCTTGTGGTTTGACTCTTCACTTCCGTTAGGTATGTTGATGACCAGATGACCTCATTTTTAACATGATCACATTCATTATACTACATATCGCTTTTCACAATTAGTTTTTTAATCTACCTTGGCTTTTTGATTTGGTAAGATTTTTGGCTCGGTAAGAGTTAGAAACATAATTTTCTCCCCCTCCCCCATGCATCAGCACCATTTACTGCAGCACCCATTGCAGTCCCTCCACCTGACTTCCAACCTCACTTCCATCTGTGAAGTGAGACGAGTGCGTCTATGCACAAATTTGTCTCTGGGTTCTCTACTTGAGTTTCATTGGCCTTCTTGTCTTATAGGGCAACTTAGCTAGAAAAGAGAGAAGTGCCACAGAAAACAGAGGAAACAACCACACATCATGGTACTTTAGAATTAATTTGTGGTTGACTGTGGTATAAGTATTGGGACTATTTATTTCTTAATAGCAAAAGCACCACTGCATAGACTCGTTGAGTAGGACTATAGACGTAAAGAGTACCCTCATATAATTTGGAGAATCCAGGGCAAAATGAAAACACAGGGTCCCTTGTTTAAAAGCATCATGAGAAATTTAAAGATGGTGGCAGCAGAGCCTACAGCAACTGTGGGCACCTTCTGGTGTGGGGCCTTGTGCAACGGCACAGTCATAGATCCAGGAGGTCAGCCTGCAGGTAAAAACGTGATGAGATAATCGCCTTCTCATGCGAGAAATGTAACACTGTGCAAGAATAAGCTCAATATTCTTACAAAAACAAGTTTTCCATCAGGAACATAGATTGCCTAAAAGAAATTATACAGCAGCATGGAATCAGAATTTCTAACACTCAATTGCATTTGATACTGGTCAATATACCTGTAGTGACAGGGACTCCTATTACTGGAGGGAAAAATTAGTCTTTAATTTGGTCTGTTCTTATTCTTCATTCTGCAAGTACAAGTTTGGTGATGTTTGTAACCTTTATGTGGGATGCTGATTATTGAGCTAGGTTGTAACAACTCAGTCATTTGTATATGAGTTGTTGTTTCTACTTTCATCGATTCTCCTGCCTGGAGATTTTGGATTAGACTGTCAAGGGCTCCTTGAGTATATAGGTGCACCTAAGGATTGTGCTCTACTCTTAATTTGCTTTTGCTGATCTTATGTGGGTTAGGATGCTTATCAATTAGCAGAGTTTTGTGTTAAATAAGGGTCAGAGGCTTCCAAGAAGCAACTAACCTTCATAGAAGTGCATGAATTTAAGTAATAGGCCTTTCGACTGATTTTTGATCATTAACTGACCTTCTAAACTTACATTTAGTTTTATTGCTCTGCTCAGACCATACCTAACAAAGGCCTGTATTGATGCATGTGGTACTGTAATGAGTAATTAATTCTCAGTGTTTGGCTTATTTTCAGTTGGCAGACTTCTTATTCCTCTAGTATTTATTGCATTTCCCTTCTGCTGCCTGAATTTGTGTAGTCCCAGTGCCCAAACTGGTGCCAAATAACTCAGGTTAATTTGTTCACATATAAATACTTATAATTATAAGGAAAAAACAGTTATTGTATATCTATTATGTACACACAAGTAAACTGATCTTTTATTCAGACACAAATGCAAAAATAAGAAAAATATTACTATCTTATAGATGATAAAAACAAAGCTCAGAGAAGTAACAGAAGTTACCCATGTTTATACATCCATCAAAAACTAACAGAGGCTGTGCAAATAGGAGAGGTTTGACAAATATTTTTTGAATGAATGTTGCTGAATGCAGTTTGGCTTCAAAACACCACATATTTTCACAACATGTAAAAGACAAGCAGGGATGGCAAATTTAGTTGAACTGAGCTTTGAGTTATCTTTGGTTTTTACTTGATTATGATAACCTTTCTATTGCAAAGACAGTATCAGAATGATCTACTAAATAGTAAAATCTTAAAAACATTCAAAATTAGTCTCAGGGTTACAGTCCACAATATCCCACAGTAAGAAAACAAGATAATCTAGGATATGCACCTATAAAGCTGGTTAATATATGTGAATAAATAATCGCTGTTATAAGGTGATTTTTATAACTGTAGAGGCTGTTAAGTTCAGAAATGTCAGTTTTCCCAAGCTACAGACTGCTGAATAAGATTGAATGGTTCCTACTAGGATCAAATGTTACTTAGAAAGCTTTATTTATATAGAAATGTTTTGAAAGAAGAAAATCACAACTTCTTTGCTTTGTTATTGATGGTGTCTTTTACACAGTGCTTGCTCGTAAGCTGTTCTTTTTTCTCCTGGCAGCCGTATCTCAGGAATACGGTACTGATAAAGCTTAGACATGAAGTGGCTTCTTTAGCTCACCCCATGAATGGTGCTAACTCCATGTCAGCCAGGGATGGTTTATTTACAAGGCATAGAAGCCCACCGAAGCTAAACTAACTAAAGTAAGGAGAAATGCTCACAGAACTTATTTAAAAGAAATTTAGCTGAGGGAACCACGTGTCCAAGAGTGTGCACGTGTGCTTCAAGCATGTGTGTATGTGTGTGTGTGTGTGTGTGTGTGTGTGTGTACACACAAAGCCCCAGATTTCATTGACCATGGTTCTTCGTATGCATTGGCTTCAGGCTTATCACTTTGTAAACTTCCTTGTCTTATTTGTCTGCATATGCATGTCTCATGATGGCTACATGTAGACCCAAAGTCTGCATATAACATTCCTTTTAGATCCCCACAGTTTAATGATTCCATCAATGTACCCCAATTCTAAATTTCAGAGAGAGGATCTGATTGGCTCAACTAGAATCAGGTGTCTACTCCAACCAATCTTTTGTGAGCTAGAAGATGGGCTTTTGCAACACATAGGAATGTGTCACCAGAATGTAGAAGCTATCCATATTGAGATCATTGGGCTGAAGTGTTGATGGGTAAAATTAACATGGACATTACTGCAGTGTGCCGGTTGTAATGAATTCTAACATTTAGAGAAACAGAAATAGCATTAGAAGCATTTCTACCATAATCTGCCTGATCCTGATTCCTCACTGTTTTTGAGCCACAAAATGAAGGAAGCAAAGCATCTTCTTTGGGCACTAAGAAATTCTAAAATAAAAACTCCATAGTTCTATATTAAGCAAAATAATGTTTATATATTATATAATGGAAGATCACTGTCCTTGCAGGCTATTCTAGTATATCTAAGAAAGGAAAGGTATATCAGTTATCTACTGCTGCCTGACAAATTACACCTGAACTTGGCACCATGCAACCACAAACAACTGTTGATTCAGTGTCTGTGGATCAGGAATCCTGGAGCAGCTTAGCTGCCTATCTCTGATTCAGGGTCTCTCATACGGATGCCATCAAGGGATTGGCCAGGGCTGCCTCCATCTCATGGCTGAAATGGAAGAGGATCCACTTCTGAGCTCACCTACATGGCTCTAGGCAGGCCTCCGACCTCATTATCTGCTGGCCAGAGACATCGGTTCTTTGCCACACAGGACTCTCTAGTGCTGTTTTATCACAAATTTTGGATAATCAGCTGTCTACATTACTAGGACAACAATTAGTTTTCAAAACCGAGTTATCAGTATACTATGGTAATTTACTTTTTTGTCCCCCCCATTTTTAGTGTTGTGAAATTTTCACTATTTTTCTAAATGTGCAACAGATCTAACAATTATAAGTATTTTCCAAGTGCCCACACACACACACACACACACACACACACACACATATGTTTAAGAACTATCAGTTCTCTTTTTTCTGTCTCCGGAGACGCTCTTCGCACTGTGCTCTGTCACTGGATTCCATTGTGTACCGTTGCTCCTACACCTGACTCTCCCCTTTGGGTTTCTCTGGAATGGGATGACCTTTCATTTCCTGGATCCCCAAGTTTTTCTTTAATAGCTCCTCATTTTTTTTGAAGAACATTTTCTAATAGTTTCCTAAGAAGTACTACATGATCTTCAATGTTTTTACCTTCACAATTCACAAGAGCTGGAGATGGAATTCTAGGTTAAAATACTTTTTGCACAGAAAGAACTTTTTTTTACCCTGCTTCTACTTTTTGTTGTTGTTGTTTATTCTATTACAGTTGTCCCATTTTTTTCCCCTTTTGCCCCCACCCTGACCCAACCCACCCCTCTGGCCCACAGTCAGTCCCCTCTCTGTTGTCCATGTCCATGAGTCATTTTAAAGGTAATATTCCACTGGCTTCTAAACTGCAGTACTGCTGTTGAAAAGCCTGAAGCCATTGTCATCTTAACTCTTTTTTATGACTTTTTTTATTCTCAATGATTATTTTAGGTTGTATTTCTTATTCCACATGAGCGTATGTTTCAATGTGCTGGGCACCCACCGAACCTTCTTAATCAGAAAATTGGTTCTTCAGTCCGGAAAACTATTTCTGTTTCTGTACCTGTGTTGTTGTTACTTTCTAGTTTTCAAATTTCATCACAGGTATCATTTAAATAGTGAACCTTCTGGCTTAATGTTTAATTATTAATATTTTCTCCCAAATTTTACATTAATAAGCATTGATTTTATTTTCCTTGCGATTTCATGAATTCCATCATCCAAATCATATATTGAATTTATATTATTTCTTCTTTTTAAAAATTGTCTAAAGTCCTTTCTTGTCTCATGCTTGTTTTCTTTTGCTTATGGGTGCAGTTTGTTCTCTTATCTCTCTGAAGATATTAACCATTTCATTTTAAAGTTTTTCACCTGCTCCCAAAATTGCCCCATTGTCTCCGATTCCTCGGGATCCCCCTGTTTTCTATTAGTGGGCTTATTCGTTCTGGCCTTTTTCTTCCCTGTTGGAGGATTTCCTCGATACTTGAGAATCCTTTAACCCGGCTATTCACTTGGTCTTACTCGAGAATGACTTCTGACACCTTGATGGGTGTGCCGTGGTGTGGATAAGGGTCTGGCCGACTTTTCTGTTGGGAGAGCACACCTATTTCATACACTGGGGCTGGGGAGATGACAAACCAGTTAGAGACGGTTTTCATCAGTGACATTTGAGAGGTAAATAAAGGAAGAGTGAGAAAGGTTCCACAGTGGAGTATCTAGATTTTTACTTAATGTGCCTTTCTCAACGCACAAGTGCTCCTGGATCTTTACTGCAGATTCCCTAAGTCCGAAGACATTTCTACGCCCAAAGCTTAAACTCTCAGTGTCCCATGGTTCGGGGTGTGGTGGGTATGGGCTTGTGGCTGGAAAAAGAGGGGACTCTAGGCTCTTGACTCTAAGATGGAGCAGGGTTCCCATCAATGTGATCCCTCCACCAGCTCCTCTGTATTCGACCCCTTTCTTGTGTTTCCAAATTCCCCACAGAATTCTGGGCTGAAGCATCAGAGTTCTCAGAAATTCTTAGAAAGTCCCTAAATTATAAGCTAATCTGTATTTTTATAATGATTTATTTGAGTGTTTGTATATGATAATAGGTGACCATAATAATAAAAACATTAAATCATTTTTCTGTGATAGAGTCAAATTTGCAGAGGTGTTGGGTAAAAATAGTAACACATACATAGTTTCTGATTATTATGAACTAATATAACAAGATTACATATTTTAATAATATGAAAATGACCTCCATTTGGTATAGCTATTTGGTAATAGAAAACATTAAAAGAGGGAAACATGGAATAAAAATATCATGAACTAATATTATAACAAGATTACATATTTTAATAATATGAAAATGACCTCTATTTGGTAATAGAAAACATTAAAAGAGGGAAACATGGAATAAAAATAAATGCTAAATAAATGTCAAGATATTGAAAGATAATACCACAAATATGTAAAATACATATATTTCTTATTTTCCAGGGGAGAGCACGAATGCAGCCCCCACTACCACAATTATGCAGTGGAATTGCCCACGTTGGGGGAAATCGCAGGGGTCAGCACATCCGGAGAGCAGTGGATAAGCCTCGCCCGGGGAAAGCCACCTTTGTGATCACGGCATCTCCCCTGCACGGTAAGTGTGTGTAAAATATTTTAAAGTTGTTTTTCCTAATGAAAGTTTAAAACATACAAAGCATTTCAGCTCTCTTCAATAATCTTGATTTTTATTTCGTAACAAATATTCCATTTTGTAGAAAAATTTCTTTCGTTTTGTGGCAGTTGGTAGCTGCCACAAAAATCTGCAATAATGAAATTATTTCATTCGTTTGCCCTGAATTTGTTTTTGCTGCTGAAACTTCTATTGCTTTGTTGGTTCACATTTTAGATCAGTTACTAATTCTGTTTAGTATTCTACAACATTCTAATCTTCTTCTCTCTGCATTTCTCTGTGAAAGTGTTTACAAACCCCAGTAGTCTATGGAGTATTTTCAAACATTGGAAAAGGCCAGCTGACATTATTGGGTAGAATTATAGAAACATAACATCCTGATATCCTAACACAATTAACAACACTACACAGAATTACGTGTGAAAATTGCCAATTTAAGAACTTATTTTGCTTCCAGAACTTGTTATTTCTTGGAACCACTCTCTAAGGATTTGTATAAAGTATACTATGCATATAAATGTATTAATACTTATTTTATTTGCGATAATCATGCACTCTTAGCAGCAGATGGGGCACAAACACTTAGAACATGGCAATAGCGACTGATTAGATCTTAACTGCCTCCTTCTTCTTTGCTCATGTCCTAGTTCTAGAAATGTCAGTCTTATTCTTTGACTGCACATCAGTGATTTTTGCTCTTGCTTCCAACTTGAGATCAGTCTACTTCTTCAAACTACTAATATCTCTATGGTGACTATTAAGTTTTAATTCTGATAGGGAAATTGTAATTCTTTTTCTTGTTTTCCCAACTGATTTTCCCCTGGGTTCAGAAAAATAAATTTTCCAGAAAATGCCAGGAAACATTTCCCTTGTGGAAACACTATTCTATGCATAAAACTTCATTTTTTCTGTATGGGGTACCTCCAAACATTGACATCCTCAGAATTCCATGGAGTAGTTTGGCTCATTCATAACCGTCTCTGCAGATAATTAAGTTTAAACTTTCTCTGCTCTTCTAAATTGATTATTTTCCTTTTGCTTTTCATCTCCCCACATTTCACCGAATCTCTTATCTGCTATTTTCCCTTTTCTAGTTATTTCTGTTCTTGTGGATTAATATCTTTACACAAGTACCAGTGATATGTGGGGACTTGAAAGGAAATAAATGAGACACATGAATCTATGACTTTTACTCATGCCCTTCCTTGCCCTTGGTGTCTAACCTGCCTAACCACAAGCGATAAGGGAAAACGTTACGTATTGCCCAACTCTAGCCTATTCCTAACGAGTCAACTTAAAGGACAAATAATGGATTCCAGACTCAAGCTGTGTCTGTCAGATTCTCTCATCTAAATATTTAAAATTGGTATTAAGTAAAAAATATTAGGCAATGATAATCACCAAGGTAGAAATAACTGAACCCGCTTTTTTCATTTTTTATTCATTGCCCAGGTAATGAGCACCTATTCGGCACCTAGTTTTGTGTAAGTACTGCGTTATGAAGTAAGTAACTCAGAGTCTCTGTCATGCAGAACTCACAGTCTAGTCCAGAGCAGCGATTTTCAACCTTTCTCACCTCATGGCACACATAAACTAATTAGCAAAATTCCCCACCACCCCAACAAATTTATATTTTTGCCAATCTGACAAAAAATAGGTATAATTTTGATTCATTCACACCAGAAAGCTATTGTTGCGTTGGCTGTTGCCATTTTTTAATTTAACCATCTAAGGGAAAAGAAGTCAGTTTTCCTGACCCTCTGGGTCAGGTAGTGCACATTTAAAAAACTCTTGCCACACTGTTAGAAAATTGCTACTCTAGGATATAGAAAAGTCAACAAATAATTAGCCCAACACACTTAACGAAGATATGTCAGCTAGATGTTTGTAGTGCAGAGAAAGAAGTGCTTATCTGCCAGAGAGAATCAAGAAAGGCTTCATAAAAGGCCAGAACACTGAGCTGCAACAGGTAGGATGGAGGTGGGCAATAGAGAAACAAACACATCTACATGGAGGAAAGAGCTCACGTGATATCTAGATGTCAAAGAAAAAGAGCATGTTCAGGATGAGCAAGATTTGAGAGTAAGGTGTTTGGGTGTCCGGTGGCATGTTTGAAAGTTAAGAGTGCAGGCTGGAAAAGATCATAAAGAAGTTTGGAATTTTCCCCGAGGCTATAGAAACTTTTGGGCATGAAGGTGATGTGATTATATTTACATTTTTATGACCTTAGTGGTTTGGGGGTTTTCCCCGAGTAGCTGAGAGAGGGGGCAGTTTCAACATTCTATAAAAGCTCTCACATTAATTTGGGAAAGAGGGCACTAGCTCAGAAGTTAGAAGATTTTTTTCTTTCATTTTTTTCATTTAATGGAGATATCAGAAAAGTAAGTGGAGGAGTCACATTCTCCAGGAAGCCTCCCTTGACCACCCCACAAGTCTGCGTGGTATCCCTCTCTTTTGTTTCATAGCATCCTTAGTTATAATCACTACACTTTATCAGAATTCCATAATTAGCACATTGAAAGCAATGATAATCTAAGTCTGAGTATTCATAGCTGTATAAAGGATGGGGCAAAAGCAGGTATACAGTTGTTCATATGGGAAATAATACAGTAATTAACAAATAATAATATAAGAATAAACTCTGTTTCATAAACTCACAACCATAAACCCACTCTATTTATTAGGTTGGCCAAAAAGTCCGTATGGTTTTTTCCATAAAGTAAAAGACACATTTTTCATTTTCACCAATAACTTCATTGATTTGGATATTTTTGAGTAGGTTGGCTATCTTGCATTATTGTTTTCTAGTGGGTAGAGGCTAGGGGTACTGCTGAACATCTTCCAATGCATAAGACAGCCCGACAGCAAAGAGTTATTTGACCAAAATGTCAATAGCACCAAGAAATTTTGCAAACCACTTTTGACAGGTTCGATCAGTCACAGCACATTCTCCATACACTGCACAAATCTGGGTTTTTTTTTTTTTTTTTTTTTTTTTTGCATTTTAGTTGCATTTTTACCTTTCTTGAAATAACAAAGCATAATATGCCAAAATGTAGCATATCTTCTTCCATCTTCAATATTAAAATGCCTACACAAAAATTCTCCAATTGTGATGTTTTTTAATGCATACTGCTATGATAGCTGTTGCAATACAATCTAACAAAATTGTTTCAAATGAAGTAAAAGACAAGTAAGCACTGGTAGCACCAACATACAGAAAAAACTAATGAACTTTTTGGTTAACCTGATAGAACTTAGCAAGACTCTACAGGCACCCAGTAAGTATTTACTGAGTGAATGGATAAAGGAAAGATAATCATCTGAGAGTCCTCAAGCAGATCCTGTACTCTCCCAGCTGCTAGGAAATGGGAAATTAACTTAGTGACAGCCACGGCATAAAGACCAAAGCATCTCAAGAATGATGGCCAGACTTGCAGCAGCTATGTCAGCTGGGAACCAGTTAGAATGCAAATTCATGGAACCCACCCCAGACCGATTGGATCAAAAATTATGGGAGCAGGGCTCCAAAACTTGGTGTTTTAATGAGCTCTCCAGGTTATTCTGATGCAAGCTACACTGTGAAACCAATTGCTGATATAAATCATTTCAAAAGTAACTTATGCCTTTGCTAAGAGATCCTGTGCCCGAATTTCTTTTACTGTGTTTGCAATCCTATTATGGTATTCTGTAGCCCCAAATCTCTATGCAAGTTTCTATAGGCCAAGAATGATACCAAATAAAGACTTCCTTATAGTTGTTCTGAGTAGAAAACTCAATAATCAATATTCATCCGGTTATAAAAGATCTACATGTTTATTAACTTCATTTCATTAACAAGTACTCCTTCCATGGGACCACGTCAATGAGTCTCTTGGGAAATAAAATTAACCAACACTCCTCCTTAAAGGTACAGTTCAGACTTTCCTTCAGATGTGTCAAATCAGACCAGCTTGTCACATTGGCATTCTATGAACGAACTTGTTTTGATCAATTCTCTAATAAATGAAAATGTGGCAATTGTATTGGAATCAGTAATATTTTATCAAAATTAAAACTTACAGATTTTACTTTGACTTCTTTTGATAACTGCCCAAATTCCAACTCAAGTGCAGTAGTCAGTCAGCTGTCTGTCAGCCAGTTCTAATCTCAACCTGAGTTAAGGTCTTGAATGAAAATATTGCCAAGGTGGTCACATTTTTTTTGAGTAAGCCCAATACAAATGATAATGCTGGGAACACGTTATTCTCATGTAAGCAAAGAATGAGAGGGAAAGTCATTCTGAGAGGGCTTAGACACTCAGAAAATTATTTTGTTCATTTTTTACATTCTGAGCATTGTAATCATTTCTTGTTCCGCTGTACCCTACCTCACAGTGAGTATACATTACACAGCTTCTGCATACTGATTTTCACTTCATGAATCTATCAACCCTATAATTCTTGCCCAAAACCTAGCAGTTTAACCTGTCTTTGGAGAAATGATTTAATAACAGAGACATGTAATGAGAACTCTTATTGCTAAAATGTCACTGTATTTACAAAATATACTACAGGGCACTTCTAATGTACTACAAAGTGCTGTCATAAATCATTTAGCCTAGACTCCACTTTAAAAAAATACATTAATGAAATAGTTCAGTATCCTTGACTTTAAAACATTTGTTTTTTTCTAATGTGAAATATTTTGAGTGCTCTCAATGACCATTACTTCATGTTTTTTCTATGTTCGATACTCTCTTTTTAATAGCTTTTACCAAGCATTAATTTGAACATAGCCTAGTGTACACTTTTACTGTATTTATGGATAGAAATAGATATGCAGGGAGTTAAGGAGATAAAGATAGGAAGCAACAATTCATTGAATAAACACTAATTACATTAATAATAACAACAACACTTCCATTGATCATTATCTATTGTACTGTGTGACAGGAACGTACCTCATCTCACATACTTGAATAGATGCTAAATAGATATTTAACACTCACAAGAAACTGGTGAGGTAGGTACTATGGTCTTCATTCTTCAGGACAGGAAAATAAGGCATAAATAAGGTAAGTGCTTTAACCTAGGCGTCAAGGCTAATTGGTGACTAAGAGAAGATTTGAACTCTAGTCTCTTTGATTCTAAAAGCCATGTATATTCTACTATGCTGTGTAGCTTCTCACTCAGACCTTGAGTACAGAGAGTGATGAGTTTAATTTTGCCCTTTGAATAAAGGGGGGAATGAGTAAATAGACACTTGAGTCAGTGACAAGAAAATATCTTCCCAGCAAATGCAAATTTCCATTCAGATGATTTTCAGATCTGGCGATCGATTTAATAGTGTTTTTACAACTTCTCTAACCCAAGCAGGTGGGGAGCCTACAATTCTCCCAGCCAGTGGAGATGTCTGTGCAGGTTTGTGCGGCGGGGCCTCACGAAGCTCTACGGCCAGCATCCCTCAGTGGAGCAGGACCCTATTCTTAGCTCATGTGCCATTAACTGATAAATTGATGTCCAGAAGCCTGTACATTCCAGAACCTGAATGGAACAATTAAGCTTTTCAGACATCAAAGGGATGGGTCTGCTTTTTTTATTTTAGTAATTTTCATTAATAATTTCTACCTCAGATTAGTTTTCTCACTGAATCAATGGTTCACCAAAGAAGCTAGATTTACAAAGTTAAAACCGGAGGGACACTGTTTCTCTCATATTTAAAAATTACAAAATAATTCGAGCATACAAAAAATTACATAGATCAATGTAGCACTAATATAGCCACTAATCTAAAATATTCAGCTCATGTTAAAATTGATCATACTTAATATACAACTTTATTAAGTGGTTTTATCAAAGTAGAATTTGTATAGAGGTGAATTAATCAATGTTAATATAAATTTAGATGTTTCAACAAATATATACTGCTGTGTAATTACTACTATGATCATAACATAGAACATTCCCATCACCCTCAAAAACGTTCACTCATTCCTCTTGGCAGCCAGTTCCCTCCCACTTCCTAGTTCTTAGCAACCACTCATCTGCTTTAAATGAAAAGGCAAATCACAGACTGAAGAAAATATTTGCAAATATATAAACTGATAAAGAATTTGTATCTAAAATATATAAAGAACTCTTACCACTCAATAAAACGCCACTATTGGGGATGGGGATTAGAATAGGCAAAATATTTGCTTAAACACTTTTCCAAAGAAGACACACAAAAAGAAAATGAAAAAAATACTCAACAGCACTAGTGTTAGACAAATGCCTGTTAAAATCATAACAAGATACCACTACATACATTCCACTAGGGATGGAATGGCTAAATTAAAAAGTCTGACAATTCCAAGTGCTGTGGGATATAGAGCAACTGTAACAGGCTATAGTAGGAAGGTAGAATTTTGCAGTCACTTCGAAAAGCTTATCTGCATTTTTATAAAGTTAACCGGATTATAAAACCCAGTACCCACTCCTGGCAAAAGAAGTAAACACACACCCACATATGTATTTGCACTCTAAAGTCTATAGCATTTTTTCAAATCTCTTTATTAAAAAAATAAACACACTGTAGATGCAAATAAAAGCAATTCCCCTCTATGTTCTGTTCCTTTCTCTGAGGTAACCACTGTTCTAAAGTTGGTGTGTTCCACTCTTTTTAAAAATATCTATATCTATTGATTCAAGAGGGAGAGAGGAAGGGATAGAGGGATAAACATCAATGGAGAGAAACATTGATCAGTTGCTTCTTATATGCATCTGACCGGAGATACAACCTGCAACCCAGGTATGTGACCTAACTGGGAATCGAACCCATGACCCTTCGGTACATGGAACAATGCTCCAACCAACTGAGCCATCCAGCCAGGGCTCTTCCACTCTTGTACAAGAGTGTATTCTATTCTGCACATACATGTTTCCAGGAAAAAATGAAAGGGATTTTGTGTGTGTGTGTGCTTTTAGAAAATAAATATATCGAAATCATATAACTTTGGGTATAATCTTTTGAAGTTTGCTTTATTCATGCAATAGTATTATTTTTAGATTTGCCTACATTTATAATGTAACTCTAGTTCACTATACTTACTATTATATAGTATTTTATTGCATAAATATATGATATTACCAAATTTTCTGTTAATTGACATTTAGATTGTTGAAAAATTCTTTGCTATTATATACAATACTCCAATGTGCCAACACCAAATTCATTGCATTTTCTTGTCCACATGTGTGTCTCTTGAGTATGACTACCTCTAGAAAGGGCACTGGAGGTCAGAGAACATGCATTCATTCGAAGCTACTAAATTTCACCACATTTCTCTCCACTGTGGTTGTGCTGGGTATTTTTCATCTGCCCTTGTGGACGCTATCCTTTTCACACTGTTCTGTGATCCAGGACACTAACCTGTATGAGTTGTATAAACTTGGCTCCCATGACCTCATGCTTCTATTGGGTTTATCCAATGGGAGTATTAGCAGGAGCTTAGAAAACAGAACTTTGTGGGAAGTAAGCACCTCCCATGGCTAGGGGTTATTGATCAGTCTCTGCATTCTTCTATGAGGGTCGCAACTGGGTGCTTCTTTCCTAAAAACACAGCTTTTTCAGTCATCACCCTTTAGGCTTAAGGCAGTAACCGCCTTCTATTGTTACTAACGCCACAGTGCTTCACCATCTCTTGTCAATTTCTCTTAACTCTTATTCTAAGCTTTGTAAATACTCCCTTCATTCACCTCTCTTCGGTGACTTTTTTTAAATGTGCCATCTGTTTCCTGCTGGGACCTGACCAATACAATGGTTTTCCAATTTATGTATCCACATGTGGAGAATTCCTGTTTCACCTTTGCCAATACTTGATATTAACAGATTTCTTCATTGTTACCAACTAGAATAGTGGAAAATGAAAACCTATGATGATCCTGATTTAAATTCCCTGATTTGTAGAAGTAGAGCATCTTTTCACATTTACATTGGCTATTTAGATTTTTTCCATCAGGGAGTTGTTTTTTCATTTTCATTGTTCATATCTTTTTGATCTGTAGGAATGATGTGTATGTCTTGAAAACTAATGTGTCAATTTATGGTTGTTGGAAATATCTTCTCAGTTTATCGTTTAAAGAAATACCTTAAATCTTTTTCAGTGAAGAATTTTTTTAAATGAATTCTAATTCATCAATATTGATTTTATGATTTTTGGCTTAGGAAATTTTCCATGTTTTTGTATTATTAAATTATCTTCCCACTTTTCTTTCTAAATTAAAAAGATTTTCCTCTTAGGTATTTAATGCATCTGAAGTTTATTTTTGTTTATAGTACTTTGATAAAATATTATCTTCCACATGATATATATAGTCAATTGTCCTAACATTTTTCAATGAATAGCCTATTCATTCTTCATTGAATTGTAATGACACATTTGTCATTTAATAAAGTTCTTATGTGCATTAGTCTATTTTTATGTTTCTTATCTTGTTTTACTTTAATATTTGTCTGGTACTTCACCAATATCAATAAAAATAAATCATTCTTGCCGTATAGATTTTTCATGGCAGGAGTTCTCCTACTTTATTTTTCCTTAAATTGTTTTGATTACTTTTGGCCACTCATTTTTCAATGTGATGTGACT
Organism: Glossophaga mutica; assembly: GCA_039655065.1. Lineage (NCBI taxonomy): Eukaryota > Metazoa > Chordata > Mammalia > Chiroptera > Phyllostomidae > Glossophaga > Glossophaga mutica. The sequence goes on along the minus strand of CM077310.1, from coordinate 110,923,186 downwards.
ATTGCAATAAGCTGCCTACATTCTCCAAAACGAAGAATCTTTTTAGAATTTTGATTAGAAGTGCATTCACTCTTTAGATTAAATCCAGTAAAACTAACTTCTCTATAGTAAGGACTCTTGCCATCCCTGAATAATGTGTTTGCATGTTTGTGGGGTGCGTGTGTCTGCTTGCATACGCGTCATTTACCTCAAGTTTAAAAATCTTTTCCATAAAAATTATGCATGTGTTTTGTTAGATTTATTTCTGAGTACCTTAGATGTTTTTGTTACATTTTAAGATGAAATTTACATTGTTTAATTGATTGCTGCTGGTACATTGAAATGCTATGTATAAAATTTGCTAGTTTGAGATTTAATTCAGCAAACTTTCTGAATACTATTAGTAGTTGTGAATCAAATATTTTCTTAGATTTTTATATATATAGATAATATTTGAAACAAATATTTTATTTCATGCTTTTCAATTCTTATACTTTCACTTTTTCCTTAGTTCTTTCTTATTTCTTTTTTTTTTTAATCTCATTTCACTAACTGTCTGCAATAAAGTTGAATAGTAGAAGTAAAGGCAGGTATCCTATCTTAGCCCTGACTATAAAGAAACTGCTTCTATGTCTTACTATTAGTTATGAATTTCTTATAATATATTAGCAGATACTTTTTGTAAGGTTGAGGAAATTATTTTCTTTTACAGATTACTAAGAGTTTGTATCTTGAATTGAGAATTAAATTTTTATGTACTTTTTCTACATCTATTTCATTTATCATTGTATTTCTTGTTTACTAAGTTAATATCTTGCTAATGAACATTATAGAGATTAAACTATTCTTTCTTTAATTTGTTAAATGTTTCAGTTGTTACATTTAATGTGCAAATATTTTATTATTTTTGTATATATGATCATAATATACTAAAAGTACGGTCCACAATTTCCCTTTTTTATATTGCCTTACCCGTATTTGGTAATGTACACTTCTGAATGAGGGTGGGCAGTATAGGAGTTTCTTACATGATTTTTTAATTGCTGTTTTTTTGTTTGAAAGTTTTATGAATATAAGTCTAGATATAGATTTGTTTTTATTTATCTCTCAGAATTAAGAGGACTTCATCAATATGTGATTCATATATTTTATTAATTCTGGAAAATTCCTTACCATTATATCATAGATTAGAATACTGTCTTTACCATATTTTTTCTCTCCTTCAGAACTCCAATTTTGGTTATCATTCTATCCCCCACATCTTTTGAAACTTCATATGCCCCATTTCTTTATCTGTGCACTGACTTCCATTTAATTTTTCAGGTCAATTTTCCAGTTCACTAATTTTCCATTCAATTGTGTCATATATGCTATTTAACACTTTCCTTGATGTCATTTCAATGGCTTTTCTTCATTTCTTGAAGTTATGTTTTATAATTCTACTTATTCATTTTTCATAGTAATCTGTTCATTATTTTTCATATTTATGCTATTTTTCCTCCTTACTGGTATTTCTCTATCTTCCAATGTATTGACATCATAGATTCTTATTTCATGCCATTATGTTTCCCAAGGAAGGCTCATAAAAAAATCTTTGTAATGGTATTTCTACAGTTATGTTATTATCATAACATTATCAGGGGTATTATCAATCAAAATCTTTCTGTTAACTTCATAAATCTGGAGTCCTGCACTAAATGGCCAGTGGGTAGTACTGTACAAAAGTTGATTTTGCAGACTTGTGTTGAGCTTTCTTGTTGTTTCAATATTTCCAAACTCCAGCTACCTTCTTTGGTCCCGTGGGGAGGGTCTCTTTAATTTTCTTTCATTAAAAAGGCAGGCCTGGGCCCTGGCTAGTGTGACTCAGTGGGGTGAATACCAGCCTGAAAATCAAAAGGTCAATTCCCCATCAGGGCATATGTCTGGGTTTCAGGCCCGGTCCCCAGGTGGAGGTGTGCAAGAGGCAACCAATCAACGTTTCTCTCCCTCTTTCTCCCTCCCTTTCCCTAAAAAATAAATAAAAAAAAATTTAAAAAGGCAGTCCTTCCAAAATCCTGGCCTTGTGTAAGGGCACCATTTCTGTCCCCTCTCCTTGCACATGTTCATTGCCATGCCTTTGACCCTTCACGGGCAATAAAATCTCAGGCTCTGGCATTTGGGTCTGCAAACTGAGCCTGATATCCCCAAAGCTGCCTCAGTGTGGGCTTTCTTTTCAGGCTTTGAGTTTCCCTTTGCTTCTGGAAGCTGAAGATTTCCATTACTCTTTTCAAGACTGGAAAGGTAGAAAGACAGACAGACAAGATAGACTGGTATATTAGATAGATAGATATGCTATTATGCAGCATATCTATATGTTAGAGGCATGGACAGTGAGCACACTTCGTCCTAGTCTGTCATAGCACTGGAACGGGAAGTCTGGAGTGCTTCTGTCCTCAACGGTCTTCCCTAGCTCTTTTCACTTACAACCTCCATCGGGTGTACCAGGACATTTTTATCACGACACAGGCACTATGGTGAAGGCCCTGGCTAATGGTAAGGACTATAAAGGACATGGTTACATCTGTTTTTCACGAGTGAAGCAGAGACATTCACAACAGAGACCAATACACTTTTGCTGCTTTACTGAGCCCTTTGGCATGTCCTCGCCGCCTCTGCTGTCAAGCAGCTTTTTGGCTCTGTGCTACCGCAACCAGAGGCAGGATGTCCCAGAGTACTCCTAAAATGCTCTGTAAAACTGTCAGCTACGCTTTGAGTATTCATAGGATTAAGGTTGTGTGGCTGAATTTCAAAAAGAAGTTCAAATTTTTTAGTGTGTTTTCATAAGAAAATAAACACAGTTCAATCATACCACAAGTCTTGATTTATTTTTATCAAGTATACTCCATGCTTCCTAAGCTTGTTCTGTTTTCACTGATTTGTATTAGGAACCCAGCACAGTGTCAACTGGCTTTGCCTCAGATGTCTTTGTTTGTCGGTGGGAAAACAGTCATTAGGATATTCAAAGGGCACCAAAATTTTCAGAGGCACCAAAAGGGACCTTTCTGATGATTTTAAATTTTCCACAGATTTTCACTTAACATTGTAAATATCCTTGAAAAGTCATGTGAATTGTCTCACAGTTGTTCAAGGGGAATGTTTGCTTATTTCTCAGCTGAGATATTTCTAAAAACAATAGGTCCCCATGAGAAAGTCAGATTCCCAATGTGGCTGACTAACAGTTTGTTTTGTTTGCCAAAATGGAGAGTTTGGCAATGTTACATTCCTCTCTCTGACAGGAACTATTTTTTTTTCTCCTTCTAATGGAATCAAATTATTTCAGTTATATGTAAAATCAACAACAAGGTGCTCACTCCAGGCCTCACAGTTTAAGAGACTTCAGAGGCCTCTGTCTTTATCATGACTCTCAGTCCTGTATGTAACGCTTACTGAGTTAAAAGGTTTACGGCCAAAGTTTGTCTGACATAAAAGAATCAGATGAAAATAGGAGAATGTGGGACTTCTACTTTGAACATTTGCCTACACGACACCTTTGATTCTCCTGGTTTCATTAAAATATGGCTAGCTTTATATTTCCTCTTGAGGGACGTGTAAGCATATTCAACATGAAATCATATGGGATGGCATTTATTAAGCAGTGTTTTTAAGAGCAAGACACCGGTTTAGGCACTTTCACAATCAACGTGTTATTTAACATGAACATACAGCTTTTGAAGGAGTATGAAGGAAACATCAATCCAAGGCTGCTACTTTTTTATGGCCAATTCCATTATCTCTTCTCTCACAATTTGCCTGCACTTCTTCATTGCCTCCCATCCCTTAATGCTAAAGTCCTCATTCATACCTTGATTGGAACACACACATCAAGTGGCTTTGACACTCAGGTGCAATTACCAGTGATGCATTTGCCTCCATGCAAATGTCAGACTATAGCAGCAGAAAGGTTACCTCCCTGCACTGCAGGGATAATCGTTCTGCAGAGTGCCAAAGCTCTATTCACACCGTGTTCTCTCTGAGCTAATCCGGGGAGGTTTCTCGCATCAGTCACAGAAACTGACCCCTAAATCTATGTCTCCTGAGACAGTCACACTAATTGGCAATTCCAGGTTTTGTTTTCTCTGAATGCTCAGTGAGGACATTTACCTAGGGAAACCGGAGTGGGTTTGCCTTTGTGGGGCCCATTCTTGAAGGGTTTTTACCTCCTGTCTGGTAAAGAGCTGCTGTCTTCTGCGGAGTCAGTTATCTCGGTTGGTGCATGGCAGGGAAGCGCCATCTGGATTCGTTATGAATGTCTGGGATCCCTATCTCTTTCTGCCTCTGAAGAAGTCATCTCTTTGTCCCTGCCTTTAATTATCCCGTTAAGGAGAAGAACAGGGGAGGTTAGAGGCACTTCTGGGAGCTCTGGGAGAGAGTGGGAGACAGGAAAAGGGAGAGAAAGAAGACGCAGGATAAGGGTGTTTCAGCCTTGGTTGTGGTTGCTATTATTGCTCCTTTCACCAGTTTGAGGAGGAGGTAGGGACACACATGCTGGCTTTCTCTCCAACACAGCTGAGACCTTTATGAAATCACTGCAGAGGCAGGGGCGGCAGGCACTATTTTTATCTCCAAATTGATTCAGCTGCAGTCGCTGCTGTGCCTCTGACTTCATTGCTGCCGGCCCTCCCCATTGCTGTCCCCACTCACTGCTTCCGCCTGATTTGGAAACTTATCTTCAGCTCCGAGCTGCTCCCTCCCTCCTGGCCCTGACTGGGCTGGGCCCAGGGAGGACTCCTGCCAGATACTGATAGTGACAGGAGCAGATCGTGCTGCAGGCTCTGACAGCCCCCAGAGACCTGGCCAGGCATCAGTGAGCTGGTGGGGGGCCGGGCCAGCATCTAATTGTTCACCCTCCAATTTCCTCTGCCCTTGGGAACAGGGTTCCACAAAGACATTTTATCAACTGAAATGCTGAGCGCCTGAACATTTGCCAAATGTGCCCCATTTGACGAAGGTTTATGCTTTCAGACATTGTTGCTAAGAAGAAGGGACATGTACAGGATGGGCTTTTCATCGTTTCCTCCTTCGTAGGTTGATGGGGCTCCTTCCTGGAGCTCCTGGAGAGGGGACTTGCTGAAAGGACTGAGAGAGACTTCCTTGTTTGGGGAGGCAAAGGAACAGGGCAGGCAGGATGTGCCACCCTTGTTCTGCAAGTGATGTTTGGAGTGCTCTCCTCCCCCTCTCCCTGAAATGCTGGGAGCTCTTCCAACCCAGGTGGCTTTCTACTCACATCTCCATCACCTGTGCCTAGCAAATAGGGAGTTCGTTCTCAGAAAAGGAGATCACGCAGTGTGGGCGTATTTTAAGTACTAAAAAATACAGTTAGGAACACATAAAATACATTTGTAGGCTGAGGATCAGGCCATCTCGATAACTGTTTAGTTAGTTGCCATCTGACATGGCCTCTGCTGAGCACGGGGCCTGACAGACAGCGAACACTCAGTGAAGGAGGCTGGGTGGGCTGTTTGGTTAAACGAGTGGCTGAGCGGCTCTCCCTCGGGGCTGCAGTGATAGACACTCAGCACGTGTTTGTGTGCGGTAGTCAGTGTTCCAGGGACAACACTGAACAAGAGCAGATCCCACTAAAAGGAGCCTATCACTCGGTAGGGAAGATGAGGTGTGAGTAAATCCAAGATGCATGTTACAAGATATAAGCCTAAATGGAATTTAGGTGGAAAGGAAAATGACCAGGTAAGAGCACAAATGGAGAATTTAAGGAGGAAGCAGCTTATGTTCGACACCATGATAAATGGGTATTATTTGGGCGGGAAATGGTAGAGAGGAACAACACTTAGGTTTACGCTCTCCAACACAACAGCTACTAGGTACATGTGGCTACTTAAATCTAAATTCAAATCCATTAAAATGAAATTAACAAGTTAGTTCCTCAATCACACTGGCCAATATTCAAGTACTCGCTAGTCACATGTGGCTAGTGGCTACTCTATTGGACAGTGAATATCATTTTTACTATTGCAGAAAGTTCTAAAGTATGAGAACAGCATGAACAAAGCCACTGAGGTAGGAAAACTCAGGATGAGTAAAAGAAACACTCTGTTTCTTGGAGTACCTGGAGCAGTAGATGAATAAAGGGAAACATCAGAAATAAGAGGACCAGGGGGCGCAGGCTAGCAAATACGAAGCTCAGACATTAAACATATTTTGTAGGTTAAAGGTAATACTTGAAGGCCCACAGGCAGGGAGGTGACATGATCAGAACTATGAATCTGAAGATACCTATAACAGTTCTGTAAAAGACAGTTTTGTGTGGGGTTGTTTTGTTTTTTTGTTCTTTTGGCTTCAGAATCTTTGTGCATCTATTATCATGCTTAGTTCTCAATAGAAGCCTGTGTATCCACAGAATAGGTCTAGAAAACAAGTTTCCTATGTCACTAGGGAGATGGAAGGACCATGAAAAGAGCCACAAAGAAGTAAAAACAAATAAACACATACCTGTGAAGAAAAGCTTTCTTCCTCCACCACATTGCCCTGTAGGTGGATTTTCATCTTGTACCAGGAGCTAGCAATACCATGTTATGGTCCCTGCCGGGAGCTGAACTACAGTACGAGACACTGATGATCCTTAAAAGGAGGCAGAGGTCACGTGACAAAGCAGCTTCAAATTTAATGTAAGACAGACAAAATCACAGTGACGACAAATTGGAGCCACTTGTAAGGGACGCTGGAAGAGAATTTAGTGCGAACGCCGGGGCGGAGGTAGGCTGCATGAACGGCGCCCCCTGGAGTTGGTCATGCAGCCCAGATCACCACCTGCTGGAAAACAGGTGGGTGTCATCTAAATGCAGAGAGAAAGGTAAGGCCTGAGAGCACTATGGAAAATCAAGCATGATACAGGTATTCCGCGGAGAGAAAAACTTCTTGGAGACCCTCAAATCACACCTCATGGGCGACTTTAAATTCGGAGTTTGGGGAGAAGAGCGTGGACCACGCCAACTCAGGGCTGCTCACTGTTCTCTGCATCTAATCCCATGCTCCCGAGTATGCTCATTAACTTATGCTAAATTTTCTTATCTATAAATCTATGAAAAAGTTATAGCTCTCAGGATTGTTGAGAGGATTCAATGTGAGATGTATAAAGCACGTAGAGGGTGTCCAAGGCATGTAGGTACATGTACCTTGCAGATAAGTATATGTGTTATAAATGTACCTGAAAAGGCATTGTGTTATTCCGGTTACAGATCAGACCATGAAGAATGTTTATAAGACCGCCATAAAGTCTCCATTCCAGGTCCCCAGGAATTATCATTCCTCTCTTGAAAAACACAGAATTTTTTTTCCAGCTTCCTGGTGAGAGACAGTAAATTCATGGACAGAATATTGCCTGTTTCTCTGCCATCAGTCCATTTGTGGACTGAGCTGTGCCCTCTGAGAGCAGATTTATATGGGCTTAGTCGGGTGCAAATCCCAGTACAAAGGTAAACTTTGATTTTTGTTACTGATATAAATGCTTTGCTTCAGGCCTAAGCTCCTGTCCCCTCCTGTTTTCAATCCTTCTTTCTAGACCTAATAAGTGAAGCACATTTTACTGTTTGCCTCGTTCTCAATATGTTATTGCCTCTTTTGTACAGGTTTGCAATGTATTCTGGGCTTTAAAAAGCTAGAAGTATTTATAGGGCAATTTCCTCTTCCGGTTGCACCATGTAACAATTACAACATGGAATGTCAAGAAGTCCTAGCTATTTTTTTTCTCTTGGTGTCTTCTATTTGGGGAAAGGTTTTCTTCTAATTTTCATCAAAACAGCTGCTTCTCCCAATCTCTTAAGTTGGCAAAGTGAATGGAAAAGAACATTCTTAAGCCAAACAAGACCACTGTTTTAAAAGGTTTTTAAGAATTAAAGAAGACAGTATTTGAAGTGAAAGAAACAAGTGCCTTCTGAAGTTTAAACTAAATCCCCTGAGAGGCGGTGATAAGCGGATGCCTTTTCTTCCCCCAAAACACCTCTTGCCTCCAAGGATCTCACTGGCTTAATCTCTTGCTGGCCTCCACTAGCTAAGAAGTAAGAGGCAAGTTTAAAACTACATTCATGTTCTGCGAGAGGCAGCTGAGAGCTTTGAATGCATTTTTTCCCCATCAACCTTTTTCTTGCAGGCCCAATTACTCTAGATACTTCTGAATTTCTGGTCACTGGATATTCTTTTTAAATAGAACTTTGGTGGTCACTTCCCACTGAGCCCAGGTTCTACGTGGATGAAAACAAATGCTTCTTTAGTATACTGGGTATGGAGGGGCAGAAGCACTTTTTCAGGTCCAAATGCAACTTTTTATAGCATTAAGGGTAAAAAGAAAAGGAAAGGAGAGAGAGGAGGAGGAATTCATTTAACCTTTTCATAATTATGCTTCCAGTATTTCCCTGCTGTTTTTCAATGTACCTTTTGTAATCACAGGCGCTTCCCCCTCTGAGGCGGACTGATGAAGGAAGGGCACCTTGCCGAGGGCAAGATAATCTGGCTCTGCTGAGCTGAATGTTAGGGTACAGTGATTCATCACAGCCTAGATCGTTCTGCTTCTCTTAAATTTCCTGCAAAGAATGCCAGGTAGGACTGAATTACACAGCCTTTAATGGTAGGGCTCTTGGAGGCCCCCAAACGAAGGCAGGGTGTGGCTGGAAAGAGTGCTTATTTTTGACAAGGGGAATTGTCCAATGAGAGCTTGAATTCTACGTGAAGGGCCTGGGGGAAAGTCAAAGACAAAGAATAAACACGTTCTTTGCCCGGATAGCTTTACTTCAGGGACCTTCGAACCACACTCATGACTTTAAATATGAAAAACTGCAAGAAGCCTGATTTTAAAATGCTTTTTTGTTAAGTGTTTGAGTAGTTAATTTGACCCAATTATGTGAATATGGAATGAATTACCAAGTTTTCCTCTTGATTTCTAAGTATATTTCTCCATTGTATGAAAAAAAAATTCAAATCAGCAGAAAGTAGTAAAAATTTTATTGTCTTTCATTAAGAAAGCCACAATCCTTTCTGAGCTAGAATACCCAGCTCAGCTGAAGCTGTGTCATCAGTACTGGAGGCTTCTACACTGATAAGATTCAGCATGAGGAAGGTAACATTCACAATCTGAGTTGGTTGTAAAGATTGATGAACTCATTACACAACTGTCATGGCCTTAAAATGGGCTCTTTGCATAAGCAGGGATGTTTGTTACTGACATGCAACATATTTATATATATATACACGCACACACATACACACAATATATAATGTAGTGTAATGTAAATAAATGCACACATATGCACATGCAAATATATGAACATATATGTATATAAAATATGATGCACGTTATAATAATTCTGTGTTTTCCATGATGTAAGCACGTTTTCTAAGTATTGGCTGTCAAAGATCATTCTCATTCACTTCAACCAAAATAATCATAAATATTATGCAGTGGTCATGAAAGAGGTAAGAAGTAGTTGAGCTCTCTTTCCCCCATCAGCAGTAGCCTCTAAATACCTTTTCCCACAGAACTTTTATGAGAATAGATTAGATTAAATGAGATAAATGATTTAGATTAAACATATATGAAAATCTCCAACAGCGTCAGGCACTATGTAGGTGCTCAATAAATGTTTTTGTTTCCTTCCATCAGGTTAGAAAGATTTCAGCCTCATTAGTGAGATCATTATTGTACAAAACAGGTATTTTTGCAGAGAAAGGCTTTGAGGAATGGGAAAGAATCATCTGTATAGCAGTACAGCCCTGAGATGTATCTAATTTGAGAAAAACATGGATCTCATTCCTTTTCCAATAAGAATAACACGAGGCCCATTAGTCTGAGGAAGAGTTGTATGAAACACTTATGCCTATAAAGGAAAACAGAGATGTGTGCAGTGGAAGTCGGGAACAGAAAGAGCAAGAGCTATATAATTAATGAACCCCATGTAACTGAGGTCAAAAACTGGAATTTTGAAACTGGCACTTTGTCCAATGGCAAAGTTTGTCCAATGGCAAAGTTTGTCCAATATGAACGCTTCCTGATGTTAGCGTATTAGCATCAACACCAGGAACTGGAACAATCAATGTGGCAACAAACAGGTCGAGGTGAATGATGTGGGTCCTAAGCACTGAACAAAGAGGCCACAGCAGAACAGAAATACAGCTCCACCTACCTCTGCCCACAGGTGAGGAGGGATGGTCGCTAGTGAAGCCTATCAAGTGAGACAATTTGCATATCTCACTTAATCTCCAAGCCTTGGAAGGTAAATATTATGACCATTTTAAAGAGGAAGAAACTGAGGTTACTTAATTTCCCAATGGGTCATCCAAGCGGTTGAACCAGAAACAGGACCTGAGTATGTTTAACTCTAAAGCCAGACCACACCCTTCCTTATTCTACAGTTTTGTTTGGTTTTTATTTAACGTACTTAAAATAACTACAAGTGCATTCTGAAGGTCACGCTATGAAACATTTTATTTATTGTTTCTCAAAGATTTCTCCTGTTGAAAGTCCAGGAAAAATGTCACCTTCAGGTATTGTTAGAGATCTGAATCAAATCTGTCTAAACTGATCTTTGTTATCAACATTGATATGACCAGACTGAACAGAACTGATAAGTAAATATTTCTGTCACCAACTTCTAGAAGGTAATGGAAATTAGTAGAAATGTCTCCAAAGGTGTATGATGCTTTAAGATACTGAGTTTTACTTATCATCATCATGATGATTGCAGTGGACTGAATGTTTGTGCTCCCAAAATCCATAATGTTGAATTTCTGCCCCCCAATGTGATAATGTTAGGAGGTGGGGCCTTTAGGGAGTAATTAGGTCATGACAATAGAGGCCTCCTGCAGTACTCTTGTAAAAGGGACTCCAAAGAGCTCCCTTGCCCTTTCCCCCATATGAGGACACAAGGAGAGGTCCGCCATTTGCAAACCAGAAGAGGGCTGTCTCCAGAACCTGACCACGTAGGGCCCCTCGTCTTAGACTTCCAGCCACCAGAATTGTAAGAAATACATTTCTGTTCTTTATAAGCCAACCAGTTTACGGTATTCCCTGATAGCAGCTCAAACCAAGACAATAGTTATCTTTAGTCATTTAACTGTAAATTGATAAAACAGAAAAGCAGAGTCTCTCAGGTTGAAACAGGGGGCTAAGTGGGGCCCACTTAGGGCGCCTTCTCTCTCTGCTCAAATGCATTGTGGGGGCGTGGAAGAATTCCTGTTGTACAGGGAACCCAGCTGGAAACCTCTTGTTTTAAAAGCTGTTCATTTTGTTTCTTTTCTTTTCTTTTTTTTTTAAGTATTGTGCTAGGCTGGTAGGTGCTACAGATATAAAGGTAATTCAGATATGGCTCTTGACCCCCAAAAGTAAACAATCCGGACATTAAGCTTCACCTTCAGAGTAAGCAGTGATCAGCCTTTGTCCTTTTTCACTCTGCTACGAGGGCTTCATTAGGTGACACTCAGCCTAACATGTAGCTCCGTTTGGTACTCATCCACACGTTCAGCTGGAAGACGCACCGCTGAAATTTTGGCATGTATCTAGTCTGTTCACTTGTTGCCCTCGGGATCTAGCGCTCTCTTTTCCTTTCATTTTCCTTTTACTAAATAAATGGTTTTTAAGCACATTTTCAGTGCTCAGAATAAGGAAGAAACCACCTGATCATTTTTGCAGAAATACGCTTCATATTTCGGTAGAAAAGTACATCATTTCCCAAGTTCTGAATATATAACATGCTGGTATCAAGACAGAACACCGCACAGTTTCCGGGTGTGAGACTTATTCCTAAGTTACCATGTGCCCTATTCAGTGAGTGCTGAGAGAGGTCACTATTCTTGTTCTCTCTTCTCCCCTTGCATGGGTCAGTCCAACAATGTGTGATGTGGCTGCAGCAAGGAACTGAGAGAAGATAGCCCGACAGGCCCTACTGTAGGCATCTGGTGACTTCCTGTACTTTGGAAAGAGCCAGTTTCTCTGCAGGCTTGTCCTACATTCTTTTTGTCTAGGCTTTAGAATTGGCTGCTTAAATTTGTATCCTGAATCATCCAGTAATTAACTGTGCAACTCTGGGCACGTCATAGTTCCCTCATCTATAAAATGTTGATGATAGTACTGCTTGCTTTGTAAGTTGCTATGAGGCTGGAATGAGTTAATGCAAGTGACAAGACAGAACAGTTCCTGCCAAATACTAGTAACTCTGCGACAAACATCATCATCTTCATCTTCATCTTCATCATCATCATCACCAGCACCATCATCATTAATTCTCACTGGCAAACACCTTCCCACCTCCACAGTAGGCACCTCATAATTTTCAGCCCCATCCTTTCCCTTTATTTAATCCCCACAGTAATTCTTTTCAGCAACCTTTTCTGAGGAGATACTGTTTATTTTATACTTTTACCTTCTTTTCATTCTTTCATTGGGTAACTCCAGTTTTTCCAGCACTTAAATAATACATGGACATAAAAAAATTTAAAATTTACATTTCTAAATGTAACTTCCCCCAATATCAAATTCTATAAATCCAACTACTAGATGCAACATGGAAACCACAACATCTGCATAAGCTGTGGGGACTAATGGCTAATGTTGTCATTAGCAATTCTTCTACTCTGGCCCTCATAATGACAGGATAACCTCAGTCTTCCTTGTGCAATCCTTGGAGAGACATTAACTTTCCCTCCTATCTCAGATAGTTAAGATACTTCAAGTCATCCACATTAGAGGCCTATAAATTTTCTCAGAATGATTCATTTTAAGATAGAATTTTGTAAATCATGTAATTAATTGAAGTATTTAGGAGTTGTTCAAAATCAGTTTTTCATTAGAATTACAGATCTTAGTGCTTGAAGGAATTTGGACCTTCTCCCATCTACTGTTTGTCTTGTAAACAGCAATCACCAGACTTGGTGTTGAGAATACAAAGGAATCTAAGGCAGACACTTTCTTCAGCCATGGGCTGGTTTCAAGCTGAATGCAATACTCCAGGGCAAGGTCCACAATGGCAAATTGTATAGAAACATACAAAGGGCAGGCTCAAGGAATCCCAGCCCAATACCTCTCAGTATACAAGTGTTTCCAATTTTGGCAAGTTACAAAGATTCGGGCTGATAAATGTTTTTTTTTTCTTTTGAGAGAAAGCATCATTTTCTTATCTGCTCCCTCAGCTCCAGTTTACCCACCAAACATCGCACCCGTTGGCTGAGGCATCCAGTCATAATCCACCTGATGTTCAAACTCTTTTTACTTGCTAATATGAGCAGTTAAACAGTAGTTTAAAAAACAAACAAACCACTTTTCCTCCTAAGCTTGGGTCTTTTTGAGTACCCCCAATTATTTTCTGTTGTTATAAGCTACTTAGCTAAGCAGAATTGACTTTCTTCACTAAAAATACTCACCACACTTTTAAGAGTTGTTCTGGACTAAGATATAGTACAAATTACCACATGGTAAAAATAGCTGCTGTGTTCAAGTCACTCATTACATTTGAACATTTAATTTTCTTCATCAGCCAAACAATCCATTTATTTTAAAACATAGTCAATGAACTCTTTTGTCCCACAAACAAATTATAACATACAGAACCAAAGGTAATTCAGCGGGTAGGGAGTTCTTAATAAGAGCCAGGTGGTTCATTTTCTACAAACATTTCTCTAGTTTTTTCATTGTTTTCATAAGGTCCTTGCTATTTATAACGTTCCTTTTGCGTAATGGAAAAAAGAATTAGACATATCATCACGCCTTCTCTTTATGTTTTGATCCTATAGATTAAAGTTAAAGCACACTATACATTTCTTGACCGTACAGCCTGGGTGTGGTTCCAGTGTGCTAGGGCCACTGTCGCCAGGAGTCTTACGTCCTGTTATTTTCAAGTTCCACACCAAAAGCTCTGCTGGCACTGAGATGTAATGTGGCCATTTTATCCCCCTTTGTAAGTTCATGGTCTCCCTTCAAAATGTAAAATACTCTAATCCGCAAAAGCATACATATGTTCCTGCTATGTCAGGATACTAAACCAGATACTCTAATCACCATAAAAAACAAAAAGTGCTAAGCTTGCATAACATGGCAGGTGGGTTTCACAGTTGTTACCCCTGCCCCACATTCACCTCCATGGCGCTACGCTCACAAAGAGATTCTTCCACTCTTAGCAAGTAAGGAGAAATACTTTCCTCTTTCCACCTTCCAATTCAAATCAAGGTGACAAATTCCACTAGTACCCCCTGGAGAAGAGAGTGTTCACAATCTGCGTAGGATCTAAGGTATGTAGCAATGACGGCAATTCACTAAAGCCATGCCAGCTGCCCCAGAAGAAGCCGTGTGGCTGGGCCACCAGGCCATGCCAAGAATTAAGCAATTAGCTCCTCTGTTATTGTTTAACTCATGAGGAGGAGGTCTCAGAAGGCACTTACACCACCAATCACCAGAAAAGAGCTACCTGTGCCACTGAAAATGAGCATTTTCATTTAAAGAGAGTTCTAAAACTCACATTATTTTCAACTCACTGTAAAATGCTCCCCTTCAAATTTCAAGCTTTGCTCCAACATGTTGCTACTTCTAAACGTTTATAGTCACGAAAAGCTGAGTTTCAGTATAATTCCAGGCAAGACTGTTTGTAATACAGTGTTAATATTTTTCAAAAGAATAATTCTGGGACATTTCCCAGATCAGCATCTGGCTTTTTCATAGTTCCCTAAGGAAAGGACTTACAAGGGAAGGCAGTGGAATAATTACATCTATTAACAATTTATTTTATGCCTGATTTTTCTGGTACATCTGTAAGCAGTCTATGCTTTCTCAGGTACAACTGATAGTTTTTTTTTTTTTTTATTTGTCCCTGAGTACCTGACATGAATGATAATACCTAGCAGTGCACCTGCTCCAACACACACACACACACACACACACACACACACCATTTAGTGAGTGCTCAGTAAAATTCAGTGCCACGGTGCGTATCTGTAATTTGTTGGGTGGAACATATTTTACCAATCATAAACTCTTCTTTTGTCATGGAATTATTTTCAGGAACTGAAACTAGCCACAGTACTTTCAAACTAAAGAGTGATTAAATAGACAGAACATGGGGAAGAGTTAAACAGCCCAGCCATGGAATTCGAAATAATAAGGCGACCAGTAGTTCTCCAGTCTCACTGAGGCACCAAAGGAAGCGGTGTGCCCGTGCAAATGATTGCAAAACTTGGGGGAGATGCTGTTTTCTAGGGAGAGGATCTACAAAACCCACTGGATTCTCAGTGAGTTACAATGTCTTGTCTTTAATATCATTCTTTTCCATGAGTCATTATTGAATATTAGAAGACATCATTGAATACAGATGATGTTCGGTTATTTAAATCTAGGTAATAGTAAGCTGCATTGTTTCAACATAAAATTTATTAATTCACTGAGTAACTGTGATGTAAATAAAATAAGGTGTTCTCTCAGAAAAAAAAAATGAACCCTCATAAAGCAGGCATACGTGGACATAGACAATGTAATGCCTGGCACAAGGACACAAATGACCTAAATGAGACATCCGTGCACTCCAGGAATTTTAAGAAGAGCATGTCAGGTTGGGCTTAGAACAGGAAAAAAAAGTCCAAGGAGATGGTATATACACAGAATATTGAGTGATTGACTGGAATTTCAGTTGGTAGAAAAGAATGGAAAATGAAATCCAATTAGAGATGGTTTAATCTCATGGATGTAAAAATAAGTTTGGTTTAGTCATCAATTCGAACGGAGACTGCAGCCAAGGAATCAAGAGAAGGCTGAGGCTCAGAAGGGCAGCAACAGATGAACCAGGAAAGATCAAGAGCAAAGACATGTCATTAGAGACCAAGGCTGAGACCATCCACACCCTTGTAATCCCAATTACTATGTACGGATGCAAAAGTTGGTCAGTGCGGAAGTCTAATTGAAAGAAAAAACGGGTTCATTTGAAAGATGGTATTGGAGAAAAGCTCTACAGACACTTGAACCCCTAGAAAGATGAACAAGTGAGTCTTAGAGCAAATTAAGCCTGAAACATCTTTGAACGCAAAAAAATGACAAAATTGAGATGCTGTCCTACATCGGACACATCATGAGATGGCAGGGTTCTTTGGAATAGACAGTAAAATTCTGGGAGAATAGACAGCAGCAGGGAAAGAGGAAGACCAAATATGAGACGGTTGACTCCAGAAAAGGAGCCACAGGCAGGAGTCTACAGGAGCCGAGCAGAGCTGTCGAGGATGGGACGTTGTGGACCTCACTCATTCAGAGGGTTGCCAGGCGTCCGGGCCAACTCAATGGCACAGGAGAAACACACAAAGAAAGAAGTGAGTTTTGTCTCATTAGAGTGTAGAGCATTTTTGGACTATAACAAGGGGAAGGCAGTTTGGGATAAACTTTGTTTTTTTTTTAAAAAAAAGAGGAAATGTGGGTATCTGAGTAGCTGGTTATGTGAAACATAGGTAAGCCACTGAAGGATGGGGGAGAAGCAAAATGATGTTATTTAAGTTATAAAATATGGTCTCTAAACTGCAAGGAAAGTAAGTCCTGTTATTAGGAGAGACATTGTTTTACTACACATAAGGGCACTTCTGCAGGTAGGCATTTCAAGATGAGAGCTGGGAGAGAATTAATTATTCTACATGAGGGAACAGATAAAAATATAAAGTTTCCAGGGGGGCGGAAATCAAGAAAAAGATCCAGAGGAGTCAGATTAGAATCTGTTTGGAGAAAGGGTCAAAGGATGGGAAAAAAAATGGTGGAAGGGCAGTCAAATAAAGATTTTTTAAAAAAGAACGACATCTAATGAAAAACTTTCCGTTGTTTTCTAAAGGCCTTGGATCATCAGACACTCTGCTCATTTCTCCCCCACACAGTACACACTCTGCAGCAGACCCAGAGGGCGCTGCACTCAGAGGGGCGGAGCTCCCCGCAGGAGGCCTGGGGTCTACCAGCCAGGGAAGTTGTATTTGAAAACTACCGCCTTCTCTTACGCAGGCAGATCTTAATACTCAGGGCAAGAAGTCTGGATTTCATTAAGCAGATAATGAGAAGCTTTTGAAGTTTAGCTTGTTTGTTTTAATCAAATCTGTGTTTTCAAAATATACCTCTGACAGAAATGTAACAGAAGATTTTGGAAGAGAAGAAGTTCAGGAGAGAAACAAATTGTGGGAGTATCAAATAATCTGGTTTAGAAGAATTGATGAACTGAATTAGGGCAATTGCAGTGAAAATGGAAATGAGACAGTTTTGACAGGTGTTCGCTACTAAAGCCAAAGAAATTGGCACACCATTGATTTGAGTGATGTTGAAAAAAATGATTGTCAGGATCTCTTGGCAAAGAAAATGCAAGCTGCTTTTAGTAGTCTGGTGTGAGTAGGAATATTATATTCTTTTAAGACTATTTTACAAATAAATAATTTTGTTAATTTAAAAACTAATATTTTCAGCATGAGATATAAATACAAAAATTCAACCAAATGAAGATGATGGTATCTTAAATTTGATTGTAAATATCACTATAAGCTCATTATCTTTTCTTGTAAATATATGCATATTTACCTCTATCCTCTGAAAATTCCTAAAAAAAAAAATGACAAGTGATACCCATGAGCACTCCAGCTCTTTGATGATTCTCTCTCAATACCATCTTCACACAGGAAACAGGATCTAATTTGAAGTGCTTTCCACCAGCCCAAGATAAGAGCACTGGGCAGTAAGTGGCCAAATTCAGAATGTGGAGTATTTTGCAACACAGGTAACATATTTTCTCCTACAGATATTGGTTGGAACAAATGTATCAGGGTGCTATTGCAGGATAAAAGACATCTAAGAAACATAATAACTATTAATAAATGCAATATATGATCATTGTTTAGATTTCATTAGAACAGCCCACTGTTTATCTTTGACATGATCAGGAAAACATGAGATGGTATTAAGAATTTGCCCTTAATTGTTAGGACTGCTAATTGCGTGGTGGAACGAAGGAGAAAGAAAAACATTCTTATAAGCTGAAGACGTTTTTGGAAGTTTGTTTGTTTGTTTCTAGAGAAATGAATGTTGGATATGATGTCTAGAGTTTGCCTTAAAAATACTCCGGGAAACAGAATGGAACAAAATGCATGGAGGTGAGTTGGGGGAAAGGGGACAGATGAAATCAGCTCAGCAAAATGCTGGAAATTATTGAAGCTGGGTGACATACATATGCAATTCATTAAATTATTTTCTCTCATTTTGTATATGTTTGGAAATTTTCACAAAAGCATGTTCTAAAAAATAATGCTCCTGAGTCTTTGATTACCGTACTTGGTAGACTATTCCCTATAACCATGTAGCTGGTCTCCCTGCTTCATATATATCCGCATTCAATTTATCACCACAATGTTACCATGTTCTTTGTTTTTGATTATGTAACTTTTTCACTTCCATAGATTTCAAAGGCCCTGCATTGCTTGTCAGACTAAACAGAAACTCACGTAGGATCTGCAATTTAAAGTCCTTTAAAATTTTTTTTGAGGTGAAATTCACATAACAGAAAATTGTTTTCAAATGAACAATTCAGTGGCATTTGATACATTTACGCCTTTGTGCAAACAGCACTTCTGTCTAGCTCTGAAACATTTACATCAGCCCAAAAGCAAACTTCATTCCCATTAAGGGGTCACTTTGAAATCCTTTTTAATATGACCTGAACTGGGAGTTAGATATGTTTCTGAATGTGGCCCTCCTCATTTTCACCATTGCTGACACTGTTTCCTCTCCAACGCCTTCCCCACTACTGTCTTGGAACACAAAACTCGTTTAAGGTGCAAACCCACCTCCGCCTCTTTGGAGAAGTCCCCACAACGCCATGATTGGGTTGATCTCCTACCTATGCTAAATTCCAGCTTTGACACATCTTACAATAACGCAAAACTATGCTCTTTGATAAGATTATGTTGAATATAGAATTTGTATTTCACAATTTATTTCAATAATGATGCAATAACAACAACAAAACCTTAGAAGAAAGGAAATTCTATTTCCGAACCAATTCCATGGGCAATTATGCCTAAGGGGAAGAAAGCTGATTCTGGAATGAGAAAAATAGCCCGCACCTCTGCCATATGTAAATGATACAGGAAAAGGCTAACTCCACATTAAATCCCACTGTGTGCGTGGCAGGGGTGGGGGCATTACCACGATTGCCAATACTGTCCAAGTTTCTAGTAATAGAGAAGGTACTCAAAAATTTTTGAAACAAAGCATGCAGTGAGGCTGGGAACAATGATGAGGAAAATCTATGTGTGTAAATGTTTAGCATTCGAAAAATCTCCACCAGGTCACGGCTGACAGATGCATTTTTGTCAGCTGGGCCTGGCAGGCGAACTCGGCAGGAGTGCCAGAGCCTTTGTACCCACCTGGGTTCTCGATGGGGCAGCGTCCGCTTTACGGCCCCCAGTCCTGCCAGGAGCAGAGCCTGGCACAGGTGAGGATGAGTCACAGAAATACTGGATTTATAAAGGCCCATGTGCTTTAGAGGGAACGGGGTCCCACTTGTCATCCTGCAGATGAGGAAATGGGGCTCAAAGCAGGGAGCCTGACTTTTCCAAACTTACTGAACAACTAGTGGCAAAATCTGTCTTCAGATTCAGATAATCCCAGTCCCAATTCCAACCCACAATCTGAAACAGGAGCTAGATTTGTTTATTTACTTATATTTACTATAAATTTATTTTTATTAAATTTTAATGAACTTGCTTTTTTGTGAAAAGCTTCATTTTTCTGTGCATAAAAGTTTTCTTTAAAAGCTTAGTTTCTGATTACCTCTTTTTGAGAGTCGAGAAAAAGAGACTTTTGAGCATCAAATTTATTTGCTTTTTTTAAAAAAGTAAAATGCACCTTATAGCAGTTTGCTACAATTTGCTAAGTACCCTTATGCCTATAGACACATGGCTAAAGAAGTAAGGAGGGAAAAAAACAAGGTAAAAGCTCCTTATCTGAGAAGGAGGCAGGGGAGATGTAATAAGAAAATTAATACCCAAAGGCTGGGCTGCAAAAGACATAGGTCCTTGGGAATAACTCCAATGTCTGATGCCATTTCTGGCTTTCCTGTGGACAAACACTAAAATAGATGCCCAGCTCAGCCAAGCCATGGGTCACAGAACATGCCCAAGGTTGCCTTCACTGTCATAACCTTTCAGTTTTGCCTTGTATTAATTTTTATAGGGCTGCTGTGACAAAGCCCCACAGACTGGGTGGTGTAAATGACAAAAATGTATTGTCTCACGGTTCTGGAGGATGGAAGTCCAAGATGAGTATGTCCACCAATCCTGTTTCTGGTGAGAGCTCTCTTCGCAGCTTGTAGACTGCCAAATTGCCCCCACCCCCTACCCCCCACTCCCCAAGTCCTTACATGGTGGAGGAAAAAGAGAAAGAGCACCCTGGTGTCTGTTCTTACAAGTACACCAGTCCCAGCAAAGGAGATCCCTACCCTTATGACCTCGGTGAACCTTAATTGCCTCCTTTCAGACCCTATTTCCTGTATCCATTGGGGGTTAGGGCTTCAGTGTTCCAATAGGGAGAGAACACAGTTCAGACCATCGCAACGCCAGTCTCTATCTTCCTATTCAAAGTGTTCTCCCCGTGTGCATTTCTGTCTCTGTCTCCAAATTTTTCCCTTTTTATAAGAACCTCAGCCATACTGGATTAGGGATCCACTTTAATCCTAACAAATTACATCAGCTACAACATTATTTCCAAATATTTTCACATTCTGGGGTACTAGGGGTTAGGATCTAACATTTGAACTTGGTGGGCATGGGGGGATGGGCTACAATTAAACTCAAAACGTGTGTATCCTTTCTTTGGACCATGGTCTCCAACAGTTTAGCTCATGTTTTGATTTTCATTCCTCCATAAATAGATCCTGAGGCAAAACTTTGAATGCAAGTAGTTATTTGGGAAATACAAAGACATGGATAGAGTGGGAAAATGACATAAGGAAGGTTGTATGACTACATGAGCCACCACCACGGTGACTAAGAAAAACCCCATTAATCCCGTGGGGAGAATTCATACACATAAACAAAGACACAAACCAACATCATTCTCTGTTTCTGCTAAAGCACCTGTGGAGTTCTCATCTGGATTTCTACTAGTCTTCATCGGTTATCATGACGCAGGCTAGGAAACCAGGACAAGTGGAATAGGGAAACTGACTGATAGTTAAATGCAAAATCCTATCTTCTCTAACCAAGGACACTTAAGAGTAAATGGTTTACACTTCTCTCCAACAAAAGAGTAAATAGTTTAAATCACACAACTCATGGAGAGTGATAGCAGAAATCCAATGGGTGCCATTTGTGCCAACCACACCCAAGGACAAGTGGAGTTGAGGGAATAAATCTCATTTTGGCACAACAGCATTAAGCTGATTAATGTTCTGTTGAGATCCTCCCCTAAGACCTCCCCTGAACTCTCAGCCTTTAAAAACCTTATGAAGGAAGTATCCAGGGCACGCTCTCCCTCCCGGGAGCATGCCCACACCTTTCTCCCCTCTCAGGCATACAGCTTCTACACTCTAAGAGTATGCATGAAACTTGTAACCAGGGCAGCAGTGGGCAGCAGCAGCTCATCCAAGGCTAACCCCCCAAACCTGTCCCCAAGGCTCCTTTTCTCTGACTTTGCGGTGAACCAAAGTGGCCCCACCTCAGCTCATTTCTTTCCTATAACATTTCCAGAAAGTCAAGGCAGCCCCACCTAGGCTCTTTCCTGTTGCTTCTTCATACTAAAGTCCTTCCTTATTTCACTGCCCCCAGTTTTAATGAACATACCCTCACAGTCATCTGGACTTGTGAAATCTTTCCTGCACAAAGTCAAGAGCCCACGCATTGCAGGCCAGTCCAAGGCAGACCCACTTTGAGCCCAGTTCCTGTCTGGTAAGAATATCCAGTGTAAAACTTAGAAACATTCATGTTAACAAGACTCTCTCCTAAGTCTTACATCAGGGCATTACAAACTAATTCGTAAGCCAGCCCTACTCTAGATACTGAGCTCTGTGTCCCCAACATAGAATGTTACTCTGGGAACTATGCTCATCTATCTACATTCTCTATCTGCACTAAGGCAGAAAAACAAACAAGCATAACAGATGTAAAAAAAAATTGGAGTCTGCTTGTTTATAGTACTTGGCAACCTTAATTTGTACTTATGTTTTATCAGTGAACTGTTACTAACAGAGTTTCCATTTGTGCTTAAAATTATTTTGGCCATAGCTTATGGCTTTTGAGGCCATCTGTAAATGTCCTTTAGTTCTTAGATTATTTGGCTCACACATAACTATGATAAAAATAAAACAAAATAATCAACCCCTATCAAGCTTTAAAAAGACACACCCAAAAGCACAAAGACTGGGAATTAGTAGCTAATCGCAAATGTCATTCCCCAAACTATTTCGACCTGCCATGGAAACAATGATGGGGTACAATTTAGATGCCTGAAGATTGAAGTGGCAACAGGAGGGCGTGGCAAACTGTGTCAACTGCTGCAAGTCTCGGTAAAATGAAGACAGAGAATTATTTATTGGGTTTTGCAAAATCAAGACAAAGTGACTTGAATAGAGGTGTTTCAGTGGAATGACGAAAAGAAAACCTTGATTAAAATCAGTTGGGAAGAAAGGGGGAAGTGAGAAAGAGGAAAGCATAAATACCGACAACTCTTTTGAGATTAACCATTAGGGAAGTAGAAAACATAAACAGTATTTGTAGAGAGGAATAAAGTCGGGGAAAAATTACCAGAAGGCCAGCAATGTGTATGGATACAGTGGATTTATGGTCACAGTGGGAAGATGAGATTGTTTTCATTTTATTGTATCTATTTTATTAATCAAATACAAGATGAGGTCATCCATGGGTGGGGGAGGAGAAAGAGGAAGGATTAGAATTTTTAGATAAGAGGTAGTGGTAGTTTTCTAGGGCTGCCGTAATAAATACCACAACTAGGGGTTGGGGGGCTCTTACAGACAAAAGAAGTTTATCGTCTCTCAGTTCTGGAGGCTGAAAGTGTAAAATCAGGGTGTTGATAGGGCCACGCTCCCCCTGAATGCTCTAGGGGGGAATTCATCCTCACCTCTTCCAGCCTTTGGCGCTTCCTGGCATGCCTTGGTTCATGGCAGCATACCACTATCTTCATGTGGTATTTTTTCCTGGGACTCTGTATTTCAAATACCTCTCTCCTTTCCCTTATAAGAACACCCATCATTGAGTATAGCGCCCACCTTCATCTTGAGATTCTTAACTTGATTATATCTGTGATGATCTTGTTTCAAAAAAAGGTCACATTCCAAGGTACCAGGATGAAGACTTAGACATATCTTTTGGGGGGGCCACAGTTCAACTGACTACAGATAAGATATAGAATAATCACCCAGAGGACTCACAAAAGTGAAATTACTAAAGAAGTGTAGGAACATTATCTGGTGGTGTCAAGGGTCTGTATGAACTTCTGATAATAAATTAAAACAAGATCAATCCATGCAGTTGTGGGATTTTTCCTTAGCAATGTTCTGCTGCTTGGGTGTGAACATGAACTGGGTGGGCTGTTAATTTAACCAAGTTTGAAACTTTGTCAGGCAGGTATGGTGAATAGAGAGATTGACGAGGATATTAGGAACCTTCCAAGGAACTGGCAACATAGTACTGAACTATAGTGTAGTACATAAAACGTGAGGGCCAGCGGAGAGCGTGAATTGTTAAAGAGTGTCAATAGGTTAGAGGTCTCTATAGGTTTAAAAGTAACTGCAATGGGGATTTTAATTGAGGATGGGTGGGAAGTAGTGGTTAATGAGTACGATGCTTAAAATTGAGTTTTGGAGATAAGTTAGCACAAGGTTAGGCTTTCTCAACCCATGACAATCACCAGAGATTCTGACTGACTTGTCTGGAGTGAGAACTGGCTGAGAATCACTCTTCTAAACTGTATGTGACCCTGGGCCTGTCAGCAGATACGAAAGTGCAGTAGAGGAAGAAAAACTGATGGATGTTAGATGAGAGGCCAGAGTGCTACAAAGATCTTCCCAGCAGAAGGAGAAAGTCTGAAAACCTAAGGGGATGAGGGATGATTCATGGGGGAAAGAGACGGCACGGGGGGTCAGGACAGTGGGTGACTCCTTAGACGCTCATTCTTATGACAAAAGCAAGGACACTGCGCTTTGTGAAACTTTGGGCACTAGTGACTCTGAAGCCTGGAAGGCTTATAATAGCCAGGGGGTGTCCAAATAAGGGTTGTTACAAAATACCAGCATAAAATTGTGCTTCAACCTCTTGCTTCCAAGGGTTCACCCTCCTGAAAGGGATTTCAGGCCTAGGACAACCATACTTCATATCACTCTTTACTATTTTTAAATGGCACACACAGAAGGACTATTTTTCTAGAGAATGCCTTGAAAGAAGAGCAGACTTGCTTATGCCTTCAAATTTTGCCAGAAACTACCAGCCAATTCAAGAGAATCCACCTTGCAGTTCCTCCCTCAAGTTGTTTAAAATCGTGGACCAATGCCAACACCTCTGTCTGTCCTCTAGAGAGGGAGAACGAAGCTCATGTTAGATTGGTCATTTCGCACGCAACTGCATCACTCGGTGGCTGCCCACATCTGATGATCACAAGGAACAAGGGTTTGTGGGTTTCAAACCCAAACCTTGGGCCTCTCTATGTACGTCTTCTTTGAACAGCCCCCATTCCTAAGAGACTCTCAGCAGTGGCTATAAAGAGAGCTCACACATTGTGTGCTCTGCTCTCCTTCAAGAAGCAGAGCTTAACCTCCACCCTTGAGGTGGGCTGGACTTGGTGCCTTACTTATTGAATATCAAAAGGCAGAAGGGATGGGCACAACTTTTAAGGTAGGAGTATAGAAAGACTTCAAGGGGGCGCTGACTCGCACTGTCTCCTAGAAGATGGGTGAGGTTGAAGTTCAACTCTCCCTTTGTGCCACTAATAACTTTCCAGTTAAAGTGAAGCACCAACTCACACAAAGGCTATAAGATCAGCTGCCCTTTGGCCTTCACACCACCAAGGACGGGACATGGGGGACAAACAGGGTGCCAATTAGTCCCCAGCTTCACCTTTTTCCACCTCATTCGACCTCATTGATGCTAGATGGGCATGGAGGTTCAGGAGTATTTCCCTTGAGTTTGGGTTGGAGGCGGGTGGGTATTGCCAAAGAGCTTTTCTATTATCGAACCACATTTCCCCCAGTCCTTTGCCAAGAGGGAAATAGGATTTTCTTGGAGCTTTTGATATCTAGGCTTGTTAGTGGTTGTGGGTTGGTGGCTATTTGAAATATAGGGGTGGTAATAAGGAAATGAGGGGAGCTCACTCCCATGTTATTTTTCAAGTCCTGAGGTTCTAGGCAACCCACTTTCTGTCTTCTGTCATCTTTTAAATACAAAGGTTTTTCAGGAACATCTATATGGTTTTAGAACAGACATACCTATACTCTGTAATCTGAATTAGTAATGTGTTTATCTTCATGTGCTTAATTCACCATCTCTCCTCTCTGCACCACCTACTTCAATAATTTGTTATGTATTAGTTGATTTCTCCTAACAACACCTCTTTCAGATAAGAAGGTCTGTCATACGATACTCAAGGTGGAGGATCCCATGGTAAATTTTTTTCTGTTACCATTTGTGGTCAGTATAGTCAGATTGTCACTTGGGAATGCACCCTCACAAAGGAAAAGGTATTGCTCCATTCTTATGGAGGAATATTTTACATAGCCTATTGATGTCAGATACCTCTATGACATAACCAGGTGAATGGACTCCGCAGTTGAAATACATCCCCAAATACAGTGTTTTACTCCTTCCAATAGTGGCTAAATATTTTTCTCATGTCTTATCACAGTCATGCTTGATTAAATAAAGCAGAGGTGCATGCATATGTAATAATCACGTATTTCCGTTCCTCGTTCTTGTTGGATAGAGTGAGCATTTTGATGAGTCTCGGGCAGATTATCTTGAGAGCCACTCCCCCATTCATTAAAATTTCTCCTATTTTTAAGGAACTAAAGTTTAGGTCCTAAATCATTTCCCAGTTTTCCTTAAAGTAAAACTGTTTTTGTTCAACAAGTAATGTATTCGATCTCTGCAGGCGCAATAAAGTCATGCCTCATATTGGCACGGCCCTTTGTATTTACAAAGTATTTTCTCATATCCTTTCATCTGACCTCTTCAACAGGTTTGGGAGCTAAATACATAGCAGGTTTTTCTATTTGCATTTTTCAAATGAGGAGACAGAACCTCCAGGAGGTTAAATGATTTGTCTGAATCCCACACCGGGTAAGTTATGACACCGGGAATTGAACAAGGACTTCTGAGGCCATCATGGAACTGATTAATATCCTTATACATTAAATCACCAGAAGGAAAGACTATCTTTTACACATGAGCAAACTCAGGTCTGATAGTTGTTACGTATGCTCAAACCTTCTCAGGGATAGCGCTCATGCTTTATTTTATGCCAAACTCAAAGCCCCTCCTCCATCCCTTACAATCTTTCATCATCCTCACTTGTGTTTCACATGACTGAGTTTGCCGTTAAGGGAATCATCAGAGTATTATTCCGAAGGGAGAAAAATCAGATAAAGCCCAGTGCTCCTGGCTACAGCCTGTGTGATGATGAACACAATACTGTACTTACAGTGGGATGCCAGCGTGAATAGACGCCGCTGCCTTTGAAGGGATGAACATTCATTCTGACCTAATAACTATCTAACTCTGGGTGCAATTATCTTTCTCCAAGTGGCATATTATTATTTGACACTTTAATTGTTGTGTCATTTCTTTCTGAAAGACATGTTGGCTGTCTAATACAAACCAGAGGCTTCATGAATTATCTGCGTCACCGTGCTGCAGCACTGATTTACCTTTCCCAAAATAAAATCAACCCAATCTCATTGCCTGTTTTCAATTACCACAGCCAGGTCTCTGCTGCCCTGTGACCCCGAGAGCTTTCTTTCTGTGCCCTGGCATTTCTTATAAATATCAGCAGTGGTCCACTTATTCATCACAGCCATGAAAGCTCTCCTCCTCTTAGGTAAACCACAGAGACAGATCTTTGAAGACTGGGACATTCTTTACGACAGATTTTGCCCAGGAATCATTGCACAAGAGTGATAGGTCTCCTGTCTCCATGTCCATTCAACCTTGGTTCCTTTTGACTCTTTTCTGGGAAGGAATCTCAGCATAGAGGACTGTTTCTAGAGCAGAAAGACCCCAGAAAGGTCCAAACATTCAAGTCTGGATAACTCTCCACTGCTGCAGCTGCTGTTTGGCAGCCTTCAAGCGAATGGGCTGGGGGTCCTGGGTTTGCCTCTGGGCCTGTCATCGGTCGTGTTGTTAGATGGCTGATGGGCTGTCATACTTGCCCCTCAAGCCTGCGCTTCCCTCTTCCAACTTCAGCTGCCACTGGATGATGAAACTTGAGCAGCCACACAGCCCTTCATCCTCCTCCAGATCCCAGTGGTCGAATCAGCCTCGAAGTGAAAGATACAGCCTTCCCATTGTTTTAGCAAATACACTGGGTGTCCATACTCCATTGGCATACCACCATTAAAAAGAAAATTAAAATTAGAATGCATTTGATGTTCCAGACTTTGCTGCTAGTTAATGCCATGCTGCTCTGAAGACTCATCTCCCCTTCTGGTTGTAATTGGGGTTCTTTTCTGTTGCTTTCATTTCAGCTTGCACCTGACTGACATATACTGCTATCGGTTACCAAGTGAGTTGTTTGGTGAGCTAGAGGTATGGTAAATAAAACATGATATGTATTACTGTATCCATCTTTGGCTGCTTCACAGTACATTATAATTTGGGAAGGGACTATTAAAATAAAATATTAAAGAATAAGCAGAAACAACCCACTGTTAACATGTCCAATGGCAAGAGAAAATTACAGGTTTCATTGTATATGCAGCACCATCTGCCTCTTCTCGGAGGCTGAGCCTTTGGCTTTCCCAAGGGAAATCGCTGTGGATAAGTTATTCAATTAGAACAGCATTACTGGCCAGCGACCTTGGAGAATTGGGTTGATGATGCTGTGATTATCCTGCTCTACATTCCTTCATGTCTCCGGCAGGCTGCAGTGCACGGCAACCTCCTTAAGTGTTTACTGAGCCCTACAGTAGTGGTGAACAATTGGAATGAAGAATATCAAAGATTCCTGAAGGAAAATCAATTTTGAATGAACTTTGCTTGTTTAGCCACAGCTTCAATATTCTGAGTCATACTGTATTTTTGTAGACTTCCACTGAATTAAGTGATAGAAATGGCAGTAGGGAGGAAAGTGAATTTCATGATATGCATTTAACCTGTGGCACTGCACAAAATAATTCTTCATGTACGATTACAAGGTAGAAAAATACTCAAGCTTCCTCAAATATGATATTAATCTTAGGGACAGGAAAATCTCACAGGGGCATAATGCTTTTTTAATAAAGACTTTAGCTGTCCTTCAAAACATTTATATCACAAAGAGTAATAATTATTTATGAAGCACTTCCTCCCAGGAGGTCAGAATCCTCTACAGATCATGCCATTCAACCAGTCTCCTAAAGGGAACATTGTCTGGGTTGTGGGGACCATCACTGTTCTCTTTCAGTCCTGTGCTTTGCAACCAGATGATCCAGGAGTATTCCCTTTGTCTTACCTACATATATAATTTATATTTTTTAAAGTTGTAAGTGCCCATTGAAGAAAATTGGAAATATGGAAAAAAATACTTAAAAATTAAGATATAAGATCATTTATCTTCACATTTCTCATGAATATGTGTATACATATATGCAGAGCCTGGTATTTCCAGGGTGCTTATTTGCACCCTGGGGTTGGCTTGAGCGATCTTCTAGAACCGCTGGTTGCACAGGAACTCAGACGTGCCTCTCCTTGCTGGCTCAGATGCTGCTGGCTCTGGAGAGTGGCTGTCTGCACTTCGGCTTCCATGGTTTGGAAGAATTACAAGCGCATTGTTTTTGCTCTTTTTTGACAAGCTGGTATTTCAAGTTATTTACTTTTATGACACCCTTATATATTAGGACATTAACCCTTTATTGAGAAAAGGTTTTCCCCAGTTATGTCATTAATTTTGAATTAGTTTATGATATTTTTGAGTGAAAAATGTTTCTTGCAGGTAGTCAGATTTATTTTTTCACCTGTGTTGTTTTTCACTACTTTTGTGTGTAGAAATCTTTCTTTGCTTAAGTTAAATATTTATTTCTATTTCTTGTTCTAAAAGTTGGAAATTATTTACTTTTAACTATTTAATATATCAGATATGTATGAATGTATATATGGATGTACTTAGTACTAAATGTACCCAGTACTAAGATCAAATGTATCCATAAGGGCAAATTATATTATCAAAAGCACTAAAATCTCCACTGTTAAACTTTTTTTTGCTTGTGTGAAGTCCATTTAAGTCCTAGAACCTCATGGACAGATGTCCTCCACGTAGTAAGCTCAGTTTTCCAGAGTGCTTCAATCTTATGGCACTCTACCTCAACCCAAAGCTTTGGGCTCATTGTGGAAGGGAGCATGGGGAAGGGCGCACCAGCGCATAAGTGCTCAGGGCCTGGAAGCCATGTTGCACCATCCAGAGATACAGTCCTGCTGTAGACCCCTCACCCAGGCCCCTGCACAGAGGACTGAAAAATGAGGGAGACCAAAAACATTTATAAGGATCTGTAAGATATGCCAAAGTCTACATTTTTGGTCTCCAAACATTTAGTTCATTCTCCTTCCTGCACAGCTGTTACAATTATGCCCACCTCCTAAGAGAGACAACACAAAAGTCTCCTCCATTCATGGCATTGAACGCAAAGTCCGCAACCTCTGGAAACATGCAGTAAGTAGTCTCTATATAAAGTCCCTTGGTAGCTCTGCAAGCCTGTCTGCTACAATGCAAAGTTATTTAGCACCCACACATCCAGTGGTTGGGAAAGGAAACAGGCATCTCTGATCCTGAGAAATTCTGAATTCCTCCTGTGGAGACATATTGAGCCTCTTACCTTGACTAGATCTCGATGGCGCTCTAGGGGAATCTAACATAGTTCTACTTCTCTGTGACTCCTGGCCCCACCCTGAAGATGTTTTCCCTATACTTCTTGGGCTCATTTAAAATGGATCCAGGGAGAATATGCAGCTTTCTTAGCCCACTTCCTGCCCAAGACCCAAGAGTGCCTTTAGAGCTTTAACAGACTTAAACACTTTAGCCCAGGCTCACAGTTTCTTTAGCAATACACCTCTTTTCAAACTGTGGGTTTCTAACCTATTTGATTCCAATTAATTCCATGTGCCAGTGATTAGAGTTACAATTTTTTACCCAACATAGTTCTCAGATCAACTGCATTTCCTTCCATCCTTACACTCTTAGCTCTCCCAGCTCTGGGAAGGTGTGAGTCTATCTGGGTTTGATGAGAGCTGAAACCTTAAGCTCTTCTACCTGAGTATTTTATACAATGGGAAACATGACCGGGCCTCTGGCCCTTAGTTTGATCCTTGCCCTGAGATACTTTATTCCATTAAAGGTTTTTATTGGAAGAGGAGAGGGCAGACCCTTAATATGATTTTATTTGTTTGTGTTTCCACAAGGCCTTTTTACATTTTATCTCTTAGTATTAGGGTCAAGAAGCAATTACTTTCTCTACTTATGAAAGACCCTAAATATCTGAACTCCATATTTTTTTTTTCATTCTTGCTTACAAACAGCCATTTCTTTTCTGAACTGTTTCTCTTGTCATTTCTTACCAACTACAACCCAACCCATAACAACCAACACCCATTGCCTTCTGTTTTGCAAATGATCACACTAGAAGTACACGTTCCAGGTACACATTCTGCTTCTCACATTATCAGAAGTGATGATCTTACCGAATGTGCTACCACAGCAAACACGGGTCTTCATCTTCCAAGGCACAGATACCTGCAATAGAGGGAAGGCCATGAACAAGCACTCACTGGTTCCTCATTGATTTAGCCTGGCCCACTTGTCAGACACAGACACGTGGATCTGCAGAACACAGTAGCTCGTGTGCCCACAAGAAGGGCGAGTACTGAAAAACATTGGTAATCCTAGAAAAGTCCATGCCAATCAAACCCTGACTTGTGCTTTTTCTTCCCCCAAAGGACCAATTTTTCCAAACAATTTGTGGAATATCTCCCTTCTCCCATAGGTCCTTTTTTAAAAGAAATGTTTCATACATATACTCAGAAGTACTATGAATAAATCAACAAATATTTGTGAATATTACTGTCTAGTGCAAGAAACAAAACTTTCACTTTGCATTCATGTATTTAGATATTTAAAACATTTGTACTGAGTATTCATGCATTTTGGCACTTTAATAAAATTGTTAGACATTTTTAAACAAACACTAATACAGAGAGAATAATTAAGAACCAGCATACTTATCAACTAGTTTCAATAATTATCAACATTTGTCTATTTTGTTTGCTCTAGTCTCTCCCATGATTTTTTTTCAGGGGCCGAATTATTATTTTTTGCATATTATTATATATTATGTAAATAAGGTTATATTTAGGCATTCTTCTGCAGCACAGCATTTTTGTTGACTGTTTGTAATCTTTATTCATGTGTGGATGAGTAGTGGTGAGGAGTCCACTTTGTTGCTACGTAGAATCCCACTGCACGCACACACCACGACTGGTCCATTCCCCAGCTGACTGACCCTTCAACGCTTTTCAATTTCCCGCACTTACATGCATATCTGCAATAAATATTTTTAACATGTTTTCTTGTGCTTACGTATGAGAATTTCTCTATTATGTGTACCTGGAAGTGAAATAAATATATACAAAGGTTTAATTTTTCAAAATATTGAGGGTTTTTTTTTGAAAAATAGTTAGCCAATTTACACTGTTACCACAGTGTATTGGTGTAGTGTATATTTTGTATTGGTCCTATTGCTCCATATCCTTGCCTATAATTTCGTCCTTTTAAAAATTTTAGACAATCTGATATGCATGATATTTCATCTCCTGGGATTTGTATTTCAGTTTCCTGATTAATTATAAAATTGAAATCTTTTATGTATTTATTGGCACTAGGGTAACACTTTGTAACATGTCCACTCATATTTCTGCCCATTTTTTAAAATTTAAAATTTTATTGATACATAGCTCTTTATACAAGGTCTGTCCAGAAGCTACGTAATATGAAAAAGAGACATTTATTGAAGAAGACACAGGATACAAGATACAAGAAACATCGTACATAGGACAATGATGCCTCAGTCTCCTTCAAGGTAGGTACCTTGGGATCTCACACAGTTCTCCCAATTGCCATCAGCTGCTCTGTCATATTTTCCTGAATGTTATCAACAGTCTGAAATTTCTTCCATCTCAAAGGTGATTTTAGTTTTGGGAAAAACCAGAAGTCACAGGGCACCAAATCTAGGCTGTAGGGGGCCTGAGTCACCTGAGTGATTTGATGTTTCACCAAAAACTCTGCATGAGATGTGATGCATGAGTGGGTGCATTGTTGTGATGAAGCTGCCAATCACCAGTTGCCTGTTAGCTGCAGCCTTCTGAATCATTTGAATAGTTTCTGTGGAGGAATGTTCAAGCTTAATGCAAAATTTGATGCAGATTCGTTGCTTTACTTGCTCAATCATTTTGAATGCTATGGCCACACAGTACACATGCTCACTCCACTGGCTAGTAAAGTCATCATTGTTCACACATGTGCATTCCAGTTCATTGTCCTTGGCTGCCAGGTTACACTGATGTTGCGTAAGCCATTCTCCTTATATTAACGATAGCTGGGCCTTTTCCAGACAGACCTCATAAATTTGGGTTTCTACTCTTTGGTCAATTATACTAATTAAAAATATCATATCCAAGTCTGTAGATCTTCTTTTCGTATTGTTTATGATTTGACTCACAGATGTTTTTATTTTTATGTAATTAGATTTATATTTTGTGCTTGGTGCTTTGCATTTTTTGTTTACGATATCCCTTTGTCCCTGGTCATAAAAATGCCATGCAATATTTTTCTCTAAAATTTTTGAAATTTTCCTTTCCACACCTTTTACCCTCATAGAATCAAATTTTGTGTACAGTGTAAAGGAAGAATCTTTTTTGTCCCAAGCTAATTATCTACTCCTAAATCATTTCTTAAATGGTCTACGTTTCTAAAGAAAATGAGAAAAATGTCATCCCAAAATCTCCTTCTTTGATATAAGAATTTTTTTGAGCTGAAGGCAATTGAGAAGCAACAAACATAGAAAAACTCTATCTACTTTACCCTTTTGTGCCTTAAGTCAGGTTACAAATTTCTTTTACAGGAGATGATTTCAGACTCATCTGCCCAGAGATGTCTTCAGAGAAATCTGCAACCAAACCTTACTCCACTAGTTTTCCTCACCCCCATATACTGACCTGCCTACAGTTTCTACCTTTGGAAGCCTGAAATCATGTGCCTTTGTCCTATCATTTCTTTACAAATTTGTTGTTCTTTGTTGAAAGTGCCGTATAAACCCAAGCTCTAGCCACACTTTGAGTGACTCATCCCTGACCTCCCATGTAATGTACATATGAGAGACACATGTTAATAACCTTATGTTTGTTTTTCTCCTGTGTAACTGTCTTTTGTTCCAGAGCTCCAGCTGAGGATCTAGAAGGGTAGAAAGAAAAAAAGATTTGTCCTCTCTTACATTTTTCTCACTGTTTTGCAATATCTTCTATCATATATAAAATGTCCTTATATATGTGGGTCTGTGCCTAGCATTCTGTTCTGGCTCCTTGGTGTTTTGGTCTTTTTCTGCATCAATACCTTATATACAGCATTGCCATAACCTCATCATAAATATTTATATTGAGTAGAGCAAGTCTCCCAGAATTGTTCTAGAAAATGTTCTTGCTTCACCTTGGTTCTTTGAAATACCCATTGCTTTCTAAAACTTTCATATTACATTCTAAGGTCTTAGGTATTAGTATTAGCCTATGGCACAATGTCTACTGATTTTCAATGTCAACTACTTCTTTCATTAACATTATACTGTCTTATTTATTGAGGTTATGAAATATGCTCTAATATCCAATAGGGAAACCATTGCCTATTCCCCCCTTCCTTTTAGGAAACAGTGCAATTACTTTACAAAAAATTGTATGTTCTAGTGTGTTTATTCTTCCTCCAGTGGAAATTTAAAATATTAATTAAGTCAAAAGAGTTCTACTGGGACTTTTATTTGGATGGCATTCTATTTCTGATAGCTAGTCTTTTCATCTAATAATATGGCATGTTTGTATTTTAAATTGTATTTTATATTTCTCTATAAAATATTGTCATTTTTTCATATAATTCACTTGTAATTTTCATTTACGTAACACCAAACTGTTTTAAGTTTTTTGGTTTTTATTCTTTGTTTATACAATATAGAAAAATAGACATGTTGTTGAGTGTATATATTAAACTCTGAATAACTTTAAGTGATTTTCCATTCTTTTTCTGGGTCTAATAAGTATATAATCATATAATCTATTAAAACAATTATTTGCCTTTCCTATCAATATTCAGCTAATTTCTACCTTGTGTTCCATTGTATATTTCAGAATTTGAAGAGTAATAAAAAAAAACATAGTTCTATTAACAAGGATCATTGCTTTATGATTTAAATGAAATGCTTCTAATATTTTAAATCAATTACAATATAAATGTAATATTGTACCTTTTATTACATTCAGGTATCCTTCTGTATCTAGTTTTACCGGAAAAAAATCAGGAGGAGATGTTGAATTTTATGAATAGTCTTGTGGACTTTCACTGGTACGAGCATGTGTTTTGTTTTGCTTTGTGTGGATTTACTCATGAGCAGCAGCGTATGGAAGGCAGGCAGCAGGAGCAGTCTGGCCTGGGTGCAGGCAAGTGCTCAGCATTTAGACCAATACAAGTGTTTTATTAGGAGGAACATTTTATCACTGACATTATTTACAGGGTTATAATAAAAAGCAGAAGAACTTTTCATTCAACTCTGTTTTTGTTTTTAAATTCTCTATGACAACGCATCCTTTTGTACCTGTAGCCAAGGCTGATGGCCCTCACCATCCTGCCTTTGGTAAACCATAGCCTGTCAAACTTTGCAATGCAATAGATTTCCCAACATAAGCCGTCCTTTCCTTATGTTCCTGGAACCAGCCTTATTCAGAAAACTTTTTGTATATGCATTGTGTAAAATATGATTTATTGAGAATTATTGTTTCTATATTTATATTCAGAATTGGTATATAATTCTGTTGCAGGGGGGCAGAAATCATACTTTGGTATCAGGATTGTATTAACCACAGAAAATATGAGTAAATTAGGTAATAGCCTTTATTGTCATTTTTATATTAATTTAATTTAAAAGTATTTATTTATGTAGTCTAGCCCTGGCTGGTGTAGCTCAGTGGATTGAGCGTGGGCCTGCGAACCGAAGGATTGCGGTTCGATTCCCAGTCAGGGCACATGCCTGGGTTGCCAGGCCAGTTCCCGGCAGGGGACATACAAGAGGCAACCGCACATTGATGTTTCTCTCCCTCTCTCCTTCCCTTCCCCTCTAAAGATAAATAAATAAAATCTAAAAGGAAAAAAAAAAGTACTTAAAAAAAAAAATCTTAAAAAAAAAATAAATAAATAAAAGTATTTATTTATGTAGTCTAAATTCCATAAACTTAGGAACAGTAAATTCAAAGAATGGGAATTACCAATTTCTTGAGACCTTGAAAGAATTTATCTATTAAATTGTCTAATTATTTTCTTTTCTTTCTTTTTCTTAAATCCTCACCTAAGGACATTTTTTCATTGACTTTTCAAGAGGGAGGAAGAGGGAGAGGAAGAATGAGAAGCACTGAAGTAAGAAAAACATCGACTGGTTGCCTTCCCTGCTCACCCAGACGGTCCCAGACCCGCGATGGACGCTCCAACCCTTCAGCTGTGAGACGCGCTCCAACCAGCTGGGCAATACCTGCTAGGGCTGATTATTTTCTTAACGACTTTTTAATTGTCTCCCATTTTTAAGTAGGATTTTCGTATCCTAATAAAAAAAAATAATTCACTAATATTTTTAAAATATCAAAACTTGCTTATATTTTATTATCTGCTAGTTTCTCTATTTATCCTTTATTTTTTATATTTGGGTACATTCTAGTGTTTCTGAATTATATTTTTCAGAATTCTGTATTTTTTTCAAGCTATGAGAACTTAATTATCATTTTTCTGCTTTTCTGTATTCTGACTCACCAATCAGTTATCTTTATTGATTCCTATTTTGTTTTTTTCTTTAATTTTCCTTTTATAATGTTTTCTTAATACATTTTTCTCAATTTCTTGTTTAAATTTGGAGGCATTAAAGGTTAAATTAGACTGTTAATATGTACTAGTATCTTTTCCTTTATATTCTGCATAATATGATGTTTTACCTATTTTTTTTGATACAATAATGATTTAGGAACTGTCAAATTTCTACTTTTTTCTACTAATTTCTTAAGTTTTGTTATTACCAGTTCTGCTATGGTCATTGAATGTGATCCAAATTTTTGTTTTTTGGTGAAGGGATTTTGGTGACCTAAACATCTTTTTCATCTTTAAAAAAATTATTTACTTATTTATTTAAAAATTTAATTTAATTACTTTCTATCATCATCCCCCCATACCCTCTTCCACCTACATCATCTTTTTAAAAACTGTTTCATGTTAGGTGATAAAGAAATTCCAAAGGGGAAGGAGCAAGCAAAGGAGCACACCTAGAGAACTCATGGGCACAGACAATGGGGGGATTGACTGTGGGAGTTGGGGGGTGAAGGTGAGCAATGGGGAAAGAGGCAGTATAACTGTAACTCAACAACAATAAAAAAAGAAAAAATAAATTATGCTGAAAGGCATGTTTTATTAAAAATTATGTTGTTTTCCTACAGATACCTGATTAAAATAAAAACTAAATTTACAAATGAAAATCATCATTTTGCACCCTGTCATGGTTCACACAAAATATCCCTTTTTCTGGGGACCTTCAGTAGTAATTGAATAGATGCCATATCACTTAATATGTGTACCCAATATAGGAAGACCTTCATTCTAATCTCAGCTATGCTACTTACCTACTAGCTTGTGACTCTGGACAAGTTGCCTAAATTCTTACCCCTCACTTTTCTTATCAGTAAAATTAGGCCAATAATAGGGCCTACCTGAAGAGGTCTTGCAAGGATTTAATGAATGAATGAATGTCAGGTATAATGTGTGCCATAATCAACATTAAGTATGTTGATTCTTCTGTTTTTATTACTTCTATAAAGGCTATCTTTTAGTTACATGTGAAAAGTCTGATAATTCTTTGCTGAGGACATATTTTGTTCTGTTATTTTGGCTCTCAGTATAGTCAAGTCTACCCTCTGTCTTGCACATTAGCATTTGGGGGAATTTTATACACCCTAGATTTTGATAGAAATAATGACTGCTGTTCTCACAGCAGTTAGAAGATGAAGTACATCTCCCAATTACCCAAAACAGAAATTCATTGACACTTCCTGAATAAAAGTGTGAGAAGATCAAATAGAGTATTTTACTGTTTGGCCCTGGGCACAATAGGTCTCCTCAAAATATATATATGCTGTCTAGAAAAGTCCAGCCGTTGTTGATATAAGGAGAATGGTTTGCGCAACATCAATGTAACCTGGCAGCCAAGGAGGGTGGACTGGAATGTGCATGTGTGAACAATGATGACTCCACTGTACTAGTCAGCGAGGGCAGTAGACACCAATGGAGTGAGCATATGTACTGTGTGGCTATCACATTCAAAATGACTGAGCCAGCGGAGCAACAAATCTGCATCAAATTTCACATTAAGTTTGAACATTCCTCCATGGAAACTATTTGGATGATTTAGAAGGCTGCAGCTATGGGCAACTGGTGATTGGCAGCTTCATCACAACAATGCACCCACTCGTGCATCACGTCTTGTGCAGAGTTTTTTGGTGCAACATCAAATCACTCAAGTGACTCAGCCCCACTACAGCCCAGATTTGGTGCCCTGTGACTTCTGGTTTTTCCCCAAACTAAAATCATCCTTGAAATGGAAGAGATTTCAGATCACCGATGAGATTCAGGAAAATATGATAGGGCAGCTGATGGTGATTGAGAGAACTGTGTGAGGTCCCAAGGGGCCTACTTTGAAGGGATTGAGGTGTCACTGTCCTATGTACAGTGTTTCTTATATCTTGTATCTTCTTTAATAAATAACTGTATTGTTCATATTACATGGCTGGATACTGTCTGAACAGACCATAATTTATGAAACTTGTAGATAATTATAGAGATCATTTATTTATTCTAGCCATTTTTCACACTGAAAATGGAAACAAAACATTAGATTATTGACAAAACTTCTGATTAACTCATACTTTCAGCCATGTTATAGAAACATGACCTACTACTCAATAAGTAAAGGACTATACATTTCAAAACAACTAAACCATTGTAGAACATTTTAATTGATTATTTGTAGAATGTATTTTTTAGCACAAATTTTGGTACATATTAATTACTTAGTAATTTGTTGATTTCAACTTGCAGAAGAAACATAGAAAGTCTTCTCTATAAGCTTCATTAAAAGTACAGTAATCATAATCTTTATTTTTGCTTAGCCCAAAGTAGAAACTCACCTTTACATTACTAGCTGTCTTTTTGCCAAAAATGATTACAGTGCAATTGCCTTTGAAAGGGCCTAATTTTTTCTATATTAAGAAAGTATTCATCTAGCCATTAATATAGAATCTATAGACTGTTCACTGCCATTTATTGTTTCTAGAGATTCTTCTGTTATAATGTTACTATGTAAACATGCTCATGAGTAGATGCATATGCACATAAATATGTATGTATGATAAATTGTATATGATACGTGTACATATATTTATAATAGAAGAAACATTTTAGATTGACTGACAAATCAAAATTATATACTTAAAAGAAAGTGGTTAGAAAATGCCTTTGTCTTTTGTTTCAAGGATTAACAAAAATATACCAGACGAATAAAAAGATATCAGGGTCACAGTCTGATATTTGATAAGACAGAATTTCAGAATAAAATAAATGAACTAAAAAAGACAAATATGGCCAGTTTGTGATGCCAAAGACTATAAATCACAATAATTTGAATTAATCTTTATGCGTCCAATGCCCCAGCAACACTGTTCACAAAGCAGTTGTACAAGATACAAGGAGAAACAGAAACACAGCAGAAAAGAAAAGCAATGAGAAGGACTAATCCTGTCAAATACTATTTCTATCAAATGCTATTTTAAAAACATGTTATCAAATCTGTGTGAAGAAATGGTCTGTTGCCCTCACTGGGTAGCTCAGCTGGTTAGAGCATTGTCCCAACACACCAAGATTGTGGGTTCAAATCCAGGGTAAGGCACATACAAGAATCAACCAATGAATGCATAAATAAGTGGAACAACAAATCTCTCTCTCTCTCTCTCTCTCTCTCTCTCCTGCTTCTTCTTCTTTCTGTCTAAAATAAAAAAAAATTAAAAAGAAAGAAAAAAGTCTGCTATTAAGTGAAGACATCCAAGGGAATAGAACAAAAAACTTAGAAATAAACCCAATTATATATATAAACTTTGTCCATAATAAAGACAGCATTTTTAGTGAGAAAAATATATATACTTTTAAAAAAATGTGGTGAAAAAAGTCCCTGGATATATTTCAAATGAATCAGAGATTTTATTGTGGACATGAGCCATACTAGTAGTACAAGGAAACCTGGGTGAATTCCTCTGTATGCATATTGTGAGGAAATGTTTCGCAGTTTGGCACAAATACAAAGAGAAGGAAAAAAACACATTTTATTACACAAAAATTTAAAAATACACAACAAAGGGGAAAAAGCAAAATAAAAAGGAATGATATACTTGGAAAATATTTGCAGCCCATCACATAAAAAGTGTTAATATTTCTAGTACACAGCTAGTGGGGGGGTTGGTTTGGAGGGACTGAGCAACAAGGAAAAAGTGCTCATGGACATAGACGACTGTGTGGTGACTGCTGGGGGAGGGGGTATAAGAGACTGAATGATAAGGGAAAAATATAATGAAGATTAAATTTAAAAATAATATACAAGAAAAGCACCAACAACTCTATGGAGAAAAGTAAGCTACAGAAATAAACAATTTACAGTAGAAGAAATGCCCCTGTCTTTAGCCATATAAAATTATGCTCAAGGATGCTCATAAAAAGAAAAATGCAGATTAAAACTATGCTGAATTACCATTTTCAAATATTAAAATGGCAAATATCGAAAGGCTGTGGGGAAACCGGCACACTTGCGCATTTCCGATGCAAATGCAGAAATATCCGTGACGTGTGGAGGGAGGCTTGCAACATCTCACAAAATTCATAGGCATTTTCTCTTGGAGTCAGAAATTTCACTTCTATCTCGTTCAAAAAGCGGTATGTACAAAGGTACACATGAGTCACATATACACACAGTCATTATAAGCCTATTTGTAAAAACAAAAAACTTGAAACAAACTAAACGTCCATTGATAGTGGAATGATTGAATAAACACTCACACAGGAGAGAGTCATGGAGATGTTAAAGGAATGAGGAATATCTATGTCTATGAAGTAAACTCTAGGATACATCGTTGATGAAAAAGAAGGTAGAGCAAAGTATTTGAACAGCACGTAAGCACTGACCTAACAAAGAAAGATAGGTATACAGATACTTGCATATATGTACACACGTGTGTGTTTGTTCTCAAACGTATATTTTAATGAAATCAAAGAATGAAAGAATAAACCATAACGTTTCAATAAAAGTTGATGTCTAAGGGTGAAGTGATAGAACAGGGTAAAAGAACGAAAGCTAGATTTCTGAGCATGTACTTGGTTTATGATCACTGCTGGAACAGCCACATCTATGCTCAGTCTAAATCTACGCATAGTGGTTGTTTTCATGCCTTGACAGCAGAGACCCCATCCATTGGAAATGCAACATTCAGTTTTATTGATCCTCTTTACTTGGTGAGATGAATAGTACGGCGATTTAAAGCTATACTTAGATAAGCATCACCTGTAATGTTTCGGTGTTAACACAAAGTTCATTTACAGAATTTGATTATGGTCTAATATCTTTGGGATATGGTGTATTAGTACTGAGGAAATAAAGAGAAGACAAGGATTTTCCCGAAGTCCTCGTGAATTTCCAAAAGGACTGAGGAATTATGTGTGAGTAAGGAGG
This sequence comes from Glossophaga mutica, assembly GCA_039655065.1. NCBI lineage: Eukaryota > Metazoa > Chordata > Mammalia > Chiroptera > Phyllostomidae > Glossophaga > Glossophaga mutica. The sequence continues at coordinate 110,881,934 of CM077310.1, read as the reverse complement.
TAAGATGTGGGGCTAACTGAGTGAGACTCCAGGCCAGTTGCTCAAGCTTCGACCAGAATAATTCCCCTTCATTGTATATATGTAACAGGATGTGAAGCTCATTAAACAGTTTGAAAACTACTTAGAGAAGAAATAAGTGTTTTAATTAGAGTTCTCTCTCATACATTAAGTCTACAAAAATTATATATTTTCATTATTCCACAAATGTGGGTTACAAATAAACACAAGCATGAGCATTCAAATAAAAAAGGAATAATTGAAGAATTCCAAGATCAAGAATAAAAGAATATATGCTTGGACCACATGTCAACATAATTGTCGTTACATATAAAATTGGATGCAATCACCTCAGAGGTCAAAATAAAGTGTAAAAGTTACATAGCTCTTATTCTCAGAAGGAAAGGAGAAAAATAATGGGATACAAAGTGCTTCCTGTGATTACATTCAGAGAGAAATTTGTTGGAAATTTTTTGGAAAATAAGCAGTGATTTTATCAGTTAGAATTACTTCAGCTGCAAGTAATGGAAAACTCAATTCTAACTAGTTCACACAATCAGGCTGATCTTGAAAAAAGAGGAAGACCATTTTCACAATCCTCCAGAAAACCTTTCTTCATGTCTCATTGGGCTAAATTGAGCTACTTTTTTCTTATATCGATAAGTTCCCGGAGCAGGAAGAATTAGCTGCCCTAATATTTGTGGACTCCTTGGAGTAGGTCTGAATGCTGTAACAAAATTGACTTCTGTTTGAAAAGAAGAAGGAGGGATAGATACTGTCATAGGCAACCCACAATAACTATTTCAATGATTTAATGGAAAATGTCCTTGTTATCAGCTTTACCGTAATCATCAAGAGGCATTTTATGTGACTATTTCTTGTTTATCTTTGTTAGAAATAGGGGCTTATATGAAAGGACATCTCAGCCAAGGCTAATGAGATGCAAATATGTAGCTGCTTATTCAACTTTACCCAAGTGAGACTGAACTGAGAATTTCTGAATGAATGAGTTGAAAGCACATCCCTTTGACTGGAGTTTTCTAACCCAAATTAAACTTCAGACCAGTCCACTGTTGGTATAATATAATATCAAGCAGTTTAAGAGTAAAAATGAGAGAAGCAGAGGGAGCCACTGCTCTGCAAGATCCATCAACACAGAAAACAAATGAGAGCAAGCTTCCCTGCAAAGCTGTAAACTAGCCTACACTTTCTAATTGTATTAATAAACACTCCAGGCACTAGAGTAATTCATTTTAGCTCATTATTTTAGGTTACTTTAATAACAAGGGACTAGCATGTTGGTATTCTGAAAAGGTAAATTCACCCATAAACATAAGCATGGAAACTAGTTTTTTAAAAAAGGAGAGAGCTGTCAATGAATTACAAAGTTTTCTTACTGAGGGAAGACCACCGTACTGCAAAGAAGTAGGCAGTAGTAGTTCCTACAGGGAAAACCAGTTTTTACCTAAGAATGCTTCTTTGAATAGGCTCTAGGCAAAATGCTTGACAGAGACCACAAGCTTCCACACTAGGAAACAGGACAGTGTGTTCTTTCCTGCAGCATTTTCGGATGGGATGTTATCACAATTGTCCCATGGCCACAGGGTAATCTCAGTAACATCCTTGTGGGGAATTGAAGCTAAGCATTAGAACCGCCAAACAATCTAGGTACCCAAATACATTTTCTAAATATGTGGCGTTACTTAGAAGTGAGCCATTCAACATTCGGGAATGTTAGCCACAGACGACGATTTTAATTTTCTTACAGTTATCCTGAGCACTTCTCTTCCGACTGCAGTTTTGTGCCGGAGTCATTTGTTTCTTAAGGTTGCCTATTTCGTTCTGCTGCAGCTGTCATCACTTAGCAGAGGGGACTACACATAAAGTTTGTTTTTAAAAAAAGCAATCAGATCATTGAGGTATAATTTTTAAAAGAAGGGGGAGCAACTAAATCAACACTTGACATTTTTTTAGAATAACTGAGAATCTGCGTTAACCTCCTGCATCTTGGCCCATAGCCATTTTCCTGTCCATGGAAATATCAACGACAAGTGAAAAGTTGATAAAAGTTACCAGGACACTTACATGGTTGAACATTTCAAGATTGTACTCAGCTGTATAGTACAGAAATCTGACAATGGCTCAGACAAGTAAAGATTTTTAAAAAATCTTACATCACAAGGAATGAAGTTGAAAGCCATGTAGGACTGATACACAATGACCCACAGGCTGCTACTGTGTCTGGACATAGAGCTGGAAAGGCTGTTATACTTCTAGGTATCGCATCTATGTTTAACGAAGGAGGAGGAAATGGCAAAAATTTACACCAACACTGCGTCTGTAGAAAGCCCCATTTTTCCATGAAAACCTCCACTTATATTGTAACAGGGAGGATCTGGCCAGATTGCTGGGCAGACCGGAGCAGGGATCTCCAAGGTGGCAGGAGAGCCTGCCTTCCCCAGAGAAAGGAGGGGCTGTAGCAGGAGGCTGCCCGAGGCCACAGTAAACAAACAAGCATGGCACTTAAACCAGTCCAGCACACCAACCTACGTTGCCCCCGGCAACCGAGCAGCGTGGTTCGTGACACTACAGGAAAGAGCATGCGCAGGATGAAAAGGTCACAAACACACATGTATGGGGAAGTGAATATGGCAATGCTCTGTCCCAGGCAGCGACACTGTGCCCCTGCGCATGGCTAGAAACCCTCCTACCGGCTTCCGGATCGTGGCAACAGGAGTGGGGCAGAGATGCCTTGCGGGCTGCTGTACATGTGAACATTAGCCTAGACTGGCTAGCAAGCTGGAAGTTCCCACAATGCGCAGGACTTAGAAGCCAAAGATCTAAATGAGGGTGGGAGTCTCGACCCTTTTTTGCATTCCCCTCAAGCACCCAGTTTTGGGGGTTGGTAGTGAAGCATTCAGGGGACACAGCAAACGCGGGCTCCTGCTTGGGGTTGGCCTTTACCTTGCCCTTGCTTGCCTGGGTGGGCGCAGGCTTGCATGGGATGTTCCCCTCACCAGCAGCAGCCCAGATGCTGCAGCTCCGTGCTGCACAGATGTCCCAGACTGTGCTCCTTCTCTTGCTCTGGCAGCAGCACACGGACATGAAGGCCAGGAATATTCGCTGGCGCCAGAGCCATGAGCAGTCTTGGGCCCCAGGGCCCTGCAGACGGAGTCCCTCACACGACTGGCTGCAGTGATCTGGTGGCGCACCCCAGCCTCAGGAGAGGAAGAAGCTGCAGGGAGGCAGTGGAGATGCTGGCCCCACAAGTGCACACTCCAGGGAGAGACAGCTGGAGAGCTGGAGACCTGTTTGGGAACAGCTCTGGGTCCCAGGACAACAGGGAAGAAGGGAGTGGGGTGTCTGGACACTGACTCTGGTACTAGAGGTGGCTGGCTTCTTTCTATGCTTTGCATAAGGGAATGACTCGGAGGTGGAAAGTCTCTATCTCCTCCAAATTGGGCAAACTTTTAATTAAAACCCTTTTTCCTTCCCCACAAATTATCGTGCTGTACTTGTGTGTGGCAGCATACGGCTGAGCCCCAGTTTGGTAACAATATCCAATTAGCTAGACCTGGAAAATGTGACCACCCTTAGCCTCGAGGTGGTCTGAGAAGAGGAGTATTTTAAATGTCCTGCTTCCCTCTAAAACTTAGGGTAATGGGTAAGGGAAAAATGGATAGTGGGTGGGTAGTTAAGGCATATCTGCCTCAACTATTTTTATAAGGTTTTTCGATAACATTAAAAAGATCATAACTATAAATTCTAAAAAAAGTTGGACCCCAAACCTACTTGTTTTTCATACCAAATGTTGGACTAAAAAGATATTTATTTACCCACTCAAGAATCATTACTACACACATATTCTGACTAGGTACTGTAAGCTGTAAAGAAACAAATGAGACACATACCTGCTCTCAGGGAGCTTACAGTATGGTAGATGGGAGAAACTGGTTTTTAAAAAAAGTAGTGAAAGGGGTGAAGGCAATCAGAATATGTCGCTCCAAATATGCCTTTGACATAACAATTATTTTGAGCTGAAGGTAAATAAAAAGCATCAAACACAGAAAAGCTTCCACTTTTCTGCCTCAAGTCAGAATATAAATTCTCCTTTCACTGAAGACAGAAACGATTTTCTCAGCCTAGAGGTGGCACCAGAGGTACCTGCAAACATCCCCACTCCCACAGTTTCCTCCCCCACATCCCCCTCCCCACAGCGTGCTGCCACCCTTGGAAGCCTGGGACTGCTCTTCTTTGTCCTGTCATTTCTCTGCAAATTCACTGGTCTTTGTTGAAGGTGCTATATAAGCTGGACTCCTCAGCCACCATTTTGAATTACTATTGGTTTCATTTTCTCCTGCGTGAAATAGACTGAATGTTGATGAACTTTTTTTTTTCTCTTGCTCATCTGTCTTGTTAATGATCCCCAGCTGAAAACCTAAAATGGGTAGAGGGACTTCTGCTTTCCTTACAGGGGCTTTGCCCAGTGGCTAGCAGAACAACAGCAACACTGATGAGTTTTCTTTGGGGAGATTGCAAAGGGAGCTTCAGGAGCGACTTTATTCCAGAGCTGAGTTAGTCAGTGAACAATGTCTTGAAAGCATGAAGCATTGGCTAGATATGTTGCCTGGGGTGATTTGGAGGAACTAGGACATTTTCCTTATGTATAAGCAAAATCACATAAGAATCAAAGAGCTTATTATATTCATGGTACAACAGGACTCAACCAACTCTTTTTATTTTGCATAAAACTATGAGGGAATACAAAAATTAAACTCCAGTGAAAAGGAAAATAGTCAATTATCAGAGAAAACTTTTCAAAACAAAATGATATAAATTCCCAAACTTGTTGCTGAGAGAGAAAGCCCCAATAAATGTTAGATTAGGTTCTCCGGAGAGTTTAAATAAAAATGGCAATTTTGTTTTCCCCTACCACAGCAACACAATAGTGCTGCATTAGCATGTAATAAAGGGTTTCCAGGCAGGCTAGCCTGGGGGGTTAAGTAGAATCTGTAATTCCATAGTTCATCTCTCCCAACTATATTGCAAGATCCATCACTTCCTCTGGCTCAAAGGGCAGGAATGTCTCCATGGAGTATCTCAGCATCTTTATTACTCAGTATTTTCATTTTCTTGGTCCCACATGTTTGCAGCGGCTAGACCCTGACTGACAGTTCCCAGTGAAATGGGAACTTCCATGCTATATGGATACCATTGCTGATAAGTGAATCCTTAGAATATCTGGCTAAGTGTTTCTCTTGTTCTCTCTGCACAAGCAGGTATTTCTTATTTTGACGGCCAAGTGCCATTGTCAAAACATCCTGCCTTTACCATCTCCGATACTAGAAAACGTTATCTATTGATCAATGTAATTTGCCTTTAAAAACAGTTGGAACTCTGGTAGGAAACAGAGCTCATCCTTGAAGTTTCATATAAAGAGTCTCTAATAAATGGACTACTCCTTCTATAAGGGGTGAGTAGGGTTGAAAGAACATAAGGAACATTTGAGGCTTCCAAACACTAGCAACAGTGGGAAGGATACAGTAACGTAAAGGCAATTCTTGAGATCCATGAGAAAGGCCACTTGGAGGAGCCCCAGGGCACGCACTCTAATTTTAGAAGGACACAGCTATTGACAGACCTGGCGCTGAGGCAGGGAGAGGGCACAAATGTCTTCTCTCCCCTCCCAGTCTTTGTAGGTTCCTTCCATTGGCCAACCCCAAGGAAGAAACAGAAAGCACCCCCTCGGCACAGAGCAGCTAAGGGAGGACATCAGCTCCATTGAGAGGCAGGCGAGTGCAGAATAACCAGAAATCACTCTGCTTATGTTTTAGGTTGACAACACTGATTTTGTATATTCTAGAAAACTCCAACTACCAGATAGCAAAGTACACCTCAAATTCTGGTTAGGATCAGATCTTCTGGTACTTCAGCATTTAAATTAGAGGAGGAATGCAGTAACATTAACTATAGCCCTTTTAAAAAGACTCTTTTAAAAACCTGGGGGTGAATTATGGCTTCACTGATTAGCTTGGTCAAGTCACTTTGCATCCATAGATGCAACAGTTTTTCCTTTAACAAATAGGACAAAGTCAGAGAATTATCAGGAAATAATTTATATTAAGCAATCATCATGGTGACTAGCACACTGTAAGCACTTTACAAGCGTTAGCTAATTCGACTATTTTAATCATGTAGCTTTGGATATAGTAATCATACCTACATCATAAAACTGTGAGAATTAAATAAAAGCATAAACGTAAAGCACTTACAAAAAAAGGCCAAAAGCTATTATTATTATTTAAAATCATACTTTAAGAAATATTCATTACAATTTTGAATTTTAGCACATTGTCATGTCTTAAAAAGCAGGAGGTAAAACAGTACATACGGGATGGTCCCATGTTTTATATACTATGATGTCCAGTGATGAAATTTAAATTATTTTAGAAAAAAGCCTGCATTTAAAGGTTGCTAGCTATTAATAGTAGAAATAGCACACCACCATAATGGAACCTGACTCGGTTTGGAAAGGATACCAGAATGGCCATTCAATTTTACTCATTATGGAAAATGACCCACGTCAGTGACTAGCCCACAGATCTTGAGAAATTACCCTTAGGGGATTCTCTGTGATAGAGTGTGGTTTCTGACTCAGAAGTAATGATGTCTGATGCACATTTAATTATGCACTTTTACATCATAATGCTCTTAGGATATAAAATCTTTCTTATGCCTTGAGAAATGAGAAAGGTATTATGTCCATTTTTTGAGGTGAGGTAGACTCGAAAAAGGTGGTGTAGGATTGATAATAATAATGAGAACCATGTGACCCACATGAACTCTAAGGAGCTCTACAATGAATAAAGGAAGCACTTTCTAAACTTGAAGAAATTCAGTCCTAATATATTCTATGCCTCAATGCGTACAGTGAGTTGAGAAAAATTGAGAATTCAATGTAAATCATTTATCATCAGATCAATTTGATATATGAAGATTTTAGAAAGATAAAGATTGACAGGTAGACAATAATGAAAGAACATCTAGATTAAACATCAGCATTCTGAAATGCTGAAGACATTTATTTAATTTTCCACAACAAAATGAAGTTGAAAAAATCATGAAAGACGATGCAAACGAATGTTTTATGCTAGCAACTATATTTGCCAGTTATATTTTAAACTGTTGCCCCCCCTTTCCATCTTCACTGTAACCACCCCACTTCAGATATGGTCATGATTTGCCAAGACCCAAAACCCTTTGATGGCTTCGTTCACACTTTTAGTAAAAGTAAAACTCTATGCCCTGATGTTTAAACCCGTACCTATTCTTGCTCCCAAATAACTTGAAAACTCATCTACAAATCTCCTGCTCACTGCCCATGCTCCAAATACCACTGAGTATGTGAAGTTTCTTATCCCCTTAGGGGCTTCATATTTGTTCTTCCTTCAGTCTGGAACACATTCCTTCAAGATACTCACATTGTTGGCTTTTTCTTTTTATTGTGGCTTCATTTTAAATGTCACCCTCTCAGAGAGGCTCTCTAAAGTCCTTTACTAGTTTCCTTTCTCTGAGGCTCATCTCATTACATGAAATTAGACATTTTATTTATTTTCCTGCTCGTGGATCTACCAGCCTTGCTGCCTTGGGGAAAATTACTGTTCTTACAATATCTGGGAAGCTCAGAAGCCCCACTGGGATACACAGCTGGTTACAAGTGGTGCAGGCTGACCAGCAGCCCCTCATGCTTTCACTACTAACTCCCTATCAACCTCAACCCCACCCTCCCCACCACCTACAATCGAGGTTTGGTAGGCCAACGTAAGCATACTGCCTCCTCCATACGCTGCTTATTTTTTGGAGGTATCGGCGGACTAAAAGTTAGCAGACACTCTCTTCGACCTTGCGCAACGTTTGGTCCCATGCAAAGCATCCTCTGAGACATCTGGCTCAGGCCAGAAGGTCCTTGGTGCTTGGTCCACTGACAAAGGCACAACACAATTATTGGACCAGTAAAAAAATGATAGTGTTTTTTTTGTGTGTGTTTTAACGCTACAAACCAAAAGTATACAAGCACCATAGGCTCTTTGAACCCAGGAGCATTTAATGATCGTGTATGTTTTCAACAGGATCAGACGTCTCCATGGACGTTTGGACAGGAGTGAATGCGCACTGGCCCTCTTCGCCAGTAGTTCTCTGATGTCTGGATTTCTCTGCTACAGCTTTAGACTAAAATAATTGCAAAACTAGAACTCGATGTGCAACCAACTGTCATATAAATGGGAGCTATAATAAAATCTATTCTGGCAAATAAGACTTCAAAAGATTTGCAACAAAACAACTCACTTAAAATATTCTCTTAGAGGAAATCATGAAATAAAAAGGTCAATAAGTGTTGGAGTTTGTTATAAGAGGTATAAAAAATAAGGATGATAAAATACCATCAAATTCCATATAAGCATACATGTCAAAAAAGGCTGAGATTTAAAAATGATAATAAAAATTCTTAAACAATCAATATTCTGGAAAATATCATGAGTAGACAGAAACCATGTATTTTACGGAGGAGGATGTAAAACCACTCCTAAATTTAAAGAACTGACGTGTAAATACACATAAACGTGGGGCTTAAATTAAGGGCAATTACAATAAAAATGGAGCTGAATGTATAACTCATAAGCTAAAGAAAATGTTGATTGACCAGTGAAAAGCAGGAAAGAGGAATAATGTACAAAAGTAGAAAATAGTGACAAAATTGCAAAATATCTCCTAAGACTAAATTTTTAAATGTAAAGTGTTTGATTATTAAGACAAAATCAGTTTTTTTCTTAAAGGTTCTAAAGCATGTTTTCTGCAAAAGACATATTAATAATGAAAAGGCGAAGAAAGGTTAAAAATGCAAATTTGGAAAAGAACATGTCAGTGAATATGAACTAAAGAGCTCTCGTGTAGCAATATTAATAGTTAGAAAAGAAAAAGTATAAAAGGCATAAAGAGAGGTTATAAACTGGTAAAGGCAAAGACAGAGCAGGAGGATATAATCCTTACGAGCACATATGTATAACACGTAATATAATTTCAAACTGCATAAGAAACGAGTGACAGAATTGTAGGTAGAAACTAATCTTATTAATTATAAATTTAGATTTTGATACCTTCAAAATCCCTAAGTCAAACAGCCAAAAACCCCAATAATATCAAATATCTAAACAAATTAATTAATAAGCCAGGGCATTAGGTAATATAAAATTGCATGATCAAAAAACCAAAATACACTTATGCACACACAGAGAAAATACAATTTAAAAGTTTGTGTATTAAGCTCCAGAGAAAGCTTCATTTTATCCCAGGGAGAAGTGTCATGTCAGCTGTGTTCTCTGACTATAATTTAATTATATTACATGTTAATGATCAAACCATATGATTCAAAACTAAATAATATCTCACTTAATTACCATTGAATTAAGAAGAAAACTAAAAAATGTTTAGAACTGAATAGTAATGAAAACAGTAAAAGACAAAATCTGTGAGATAAACATTATATGAAAGCAGTAATTAGAATAAAATTCAACTCCAAATAAATGTATCGGTAAATATTTAAGAAAAAAGTGAATATCAAGAGAGCAAATTCAAAGAAACACAAGATGAAAAATAATAATGAGGACAATGAGATTAATAAAATAGAGAACAGACAAAAAAAGAGCATTAACAAAATCAGTAATTGACTCTTACAAATTTTCATAACAAACTTTTGGAAAAACTGGTCAAAAATAAATTACAAACTAAAGTATAGAATAAAAATGGTGAAATATCTACCATGAAATGGTGAAATTAGTGAGAGAATAATATAAATAATTATATTTAAAAAAGCCAATCAAGTGGATAAATTACTATAAAAATAAAAAAGCCAAAATTAAAGCAAGAGGAAATTGCAAAATTAAATAAATCAACAAGCATTAAATAAAGTCAAATGAAAGGTAATGATATGCCCCCCCAAGAAAACGAAATCCTTATTATTTTATAGAGAATTCTGCCAACATTTCAAGGAATACTTATCACATACAAGTTATTCTAGAAATTAGAAGGTAAAAAGAGTTAAAATTACTGCACTAATTTTGTGAGTCTGATGAAATTGGTTCTAAAGCCAGCTAAAGGTAATCAGAGAAAATAAAGTCATAGCCTCCTTATTTCACTTTAATGCAAATGCAAACATGTTAAATAAAGATGTGCTTTTATATGAAAAATTTCAAATACATAATCTTGATCAAATATGATCAAGATTAATTATTGCAAAAATGCAAGCATAGTTCAACACAAAAAATTTTATTTGCTATAATAATAACCAAGGGAAAATATATATTAATCACAATAGATGCAGAAAAATGCATCTGATAGAATTCAACACTAATTTATAATTATAAAAACATACAAAACTATAAAAACTACAGAATACAATGAACTTTCAAATAATAAAGATTTAAAAAAATTTTTTTTAAGATTTCACTTATTTATTTTTAGAGAGAGGGGAAGGGAGAAAGTGAGAGAAACATCATTGTGGCTGCCTCTTGTGCACCCCCTCCTGGGGACCTGGCCTGCAACCCACATGTGTGCCCTGAGTGGGCATCCAACCAGCAACCTTTCAGTTCGAAATCTGGCACTCAGTCCACTGAGCCACACCAGTCAGGGCAAGATTTTTTAAATAAACACCATTGTAAATATTTTTTAATACAGAAACATTAGGACTGGAAAATATAAGAATATCTCTTTCTGCACTGTTTGACATAGTATTGGAGATTCTAGCCAACACTAAAAGAAAAAAAATAATTGAGATGTAAGGAATGACATAAGCTAGTGAAGCTGTCATTATTTTTAGATGAAAAAATGTCAACAAACTATAAGAAATAAGAGCTCAGCAAACTGAATATAAAACAAACAAAGCTGATTACATTTCTCTGTACCAAAAATAACCTAGAAAGTAGATCTAAAAGTACATCATTCACAATAGCAACAAAAACTATTAAACATCAAATAATTAACTCAATAAAAATATACAGAATCTTTGATAAATCAAATTACTGATAAGTTACACAGGTGCATACCTTATAATCTGGCATTATCGTACTAAAGAATTTATTCTAAATATATCTGATGCAGAACGAGGTCTAATAGCATGATTATCGCAGCATATCATGTGTTAACAGGGAATTGGAGTCAATTAATATATCCTTCAATAGAAACTAGCTCCTACCAGCAGAATACAAAATAGCAGTAGAAGCAATAAATGAATGTGTACACAACAGCATGGAAAGATCTTAAAAAGCATGATTCTGAGCAAAAAGAAATAGAAACAGGATATCTTTACTGCAATGTCATCTATACAAACTTAAATTTCATGCACACACAATAACGAAGCATGTTTTGCAAGATCACATAAACACAGAAAGCCGTGGGACCAACATGTAAGAATGGTTGTCTGTTGTTGTGTCTAGAGATGGGGAAGAGGTGAGTGAGAGGAACGGTGCCAAAAGGAAATAAGTAAATTAAAATGCACCTAAAATATAACAACAAAGGAGCTGACACAGACAAATAAAAGTAGAGTGCCATAAACTGAGAAATATACTTAATCCAACCTTTTGCACGGCATGCAGGTATAGTAAATAACCTCATTCTATATCTTTAAGTAGTTGTAATCAGAGCCCCTGTAACAATGACAGCAAAGGGGAGCTGCGGATGGTTAAGGCTGGGTGCACTGGTAACAGATCCACAAGACAAATGAGGGGAGAAAGCAGCACCATTGCTTCTGCGCTCTGTCCATCTTTCTTGCAGCAGAGCAAACAAGACAGCAACACATTGATTTACAGTAAAAGGGCCTATCTCTGCAACCAGAAGGGTTGGAAACTTTTTTTTTTTTTTTTTTTTTGGATGAGAGCAAATTACTCTTTTAAGAAAGTCACTGAACATCTAAAGAGAGGCTTTGAAAAATAAGTTGGTAAAATAAGAGGGTACTTTATGTGTCTTCTCAAAGAGCATCATAATTTTCAGCTCTATAGTAGCCATTTTTCCTACCTTACCTGGTTCAACTGCAACACAGGTGATTATAGACTTTATTAGGGACAATCCTGAAATGGCGAGATTAATGATAGCTTGTGTTACTAGTCTGAGTTCCCTTAAGGCATAATGCATAATACATAGCTTCATTATTATGCCCTAGAATAAGAAAGGGGGAGGGTCTTGCTCAGCAAATAAGGTAAAAGTGGGGATTTTAGACTGAATCCCAGAGGTGACTGGCATTTAGGGAAATGAAGAACATTATTTTTTTGCAAACGATTCTTGTTTGCTGCCATGTGCCAACTGAGGATGCTTTCACTTGAACTCCAAAATGAAATAACCTCTCTGGGACTTCATCAACTTCTTTCAGCTAGTTTGTTTTGGCTGGTTATCTGGATTTTCTTTTATTTCTAAAACCTATCTGGAGTGAAAAATTATTTGCTTTTAGCTTCTTTAGCAAGAACCCAATTTTATGCTCAATGACAAAAAAGAAAGCATGATAGATTTTGGCAAGATTTCCAAAGTTCCTACTTTGGAATCTGAAATGACGTTATTAATCTCACTGATAAAGGCATTATATTTATTCCACAAAGAAGAAAGAATTAGCGCTCCCTGCTCCTCCTGTTTGACAGACAGCTGTGTCTTCCTGCACAGTGCCAGCCTTCACCCTGACACACGTTGGTGAAGGTCAGAGTGAACAGATTTGACTGGATTGGGTGCCTGGTCACCAGGGCTGCTTTTTACTCTGGCAAAGTGAATACTGTCACCATCAATGATCCCTTCATTGACTTCAACTACATGGTCTACATGTTCCAGTATGGTTCTACCCATGGCAAATTCAAAGGCACAGTCAAGGCTGAGGATGGGAAGCTTTTCATCAATGAATGTCCATCCCCATCTTTCAGAAGCAAGATCCTGCCAACATCAAATGGGGTGATACGGGTGCTGAATACGCTGTGGAATCCACTGGTATCTTCACTACCATGGAGAAGGCTGGAACTTACTGAAGGGTGGAGACAAGAGGGTCACCATCTCTGCCCCTTCTATGGATGCCCCCACGTTTGTGATGGGTATGAACCATGACAAGTATGACAACTCCATGGAGATTGTCAGCAATGCCTCCTGAATCACCCCCTGGCCAAGATCATCCATGGCAACTTTGACATTGTGGAGGGACTCATGACCACAGTCCATGCCATCAGTGCCACCCAGAAGACCGTAGTTGGCCCTTCTGGGAAGCTGTGGCATGAGGGTCTAGGGGCTTCCCAGAACATCACCCTTGCTTCTACTGGTGCTGCCAAGGCTGTGGGCAAAGTCACCCCTGAGGTGAAGGAGAAGCTTACTGGCATGGCCTTCTGTGTCTCCACCCCTAATGTGTCAGTTGTGGATCTGACCTGCCACCTAGAGAAAGCTGCCAAATATGACATCTAAAAGGTAGTGAAGCAGGCATCAGCGGGTCCCCTCAAGGGCATCCTGGGCTGTACTGAGGACCAGGTTGTCTCCTGAAACTTTAACAGTGACACCCACTCCTTCACCTTTGATGCTGGGGCTGGCATTGCCCTCAATGACTACCTTGTCAAGCTCATTTCCTGGTATGACAATGAATCTGGCTATAGCAACAGGGTGGGGGACCTTATGGTCCACATGACCTCCAAGGAATAAGAGCCCCCTGGACCACCAGCCCCAGCAACAGGAAGAGAGGGCCTTGGCTGCTGGGGAGTCCTTGCCCCAAATCGATCCCCCAACACACTAAGAACCTCCTGAGTTCCAGTTTCCATCCCAGACCCCCTGAAGAGGGGAGGGTCTTGGGGAGCCCTGCCTTGTCATGCACCGTCAATAAAGTTCACTGTACCCAGCCAAAAAAAGAAAAGAGAGAGAGAGAGAATATTTTTCTATTTATCTAAGCACCTCATTGGAATTGAAAGCATAACTTTAAGGAATGTAAAATGTGCCAGCAATGTAGTCCCCAGGGTACAGATTCAATGTACTAGGAATAATAAAATGCAACTATTTGACTTTTATTATCTCTAACATTTTTATTGTTCAATTCAAATCACAGTCATTGAGGGCCTGGTATTTCCAGATATTCTGTGTGGTACAAAATATAAATATGCCCTGACTTCTACCATCAGGGAACTTAAATATCAAAACTCAAAGAGGAAGATATACACATTACTAATTGTAATACAATATGTAATGTGAAAAATAGCACAATAGAAATCTAGAGAAAGTAACATGGGCAGTAGAGTAGAGGGAGAAATTAGTTTCTGAGAACAGAATTTAGACACACTCCATGGAGGAACTGCTTTAAACAGGAAGAGATTACATAGCTAAAATTGGCAATTTCAAGTACTCCTAACAGCCCTCTCTCACCCCCTACCAGAGTAAGTAAGCTGTGAGTTCAAAAGTGATATTAGAACTATGTAGAATATAAAGTCACATGTTCGTTGCACACTGTCAGTCCCCTACACAATCAACTGATGGGTGCTGACTGATCAGATGGGGTGGGAGTAAAAGGCAATGAGTGAGAGGAATACAAGTAACAGCAGCATCCAGATGTTGATCAGAGGGAACATAATGATCCCAGCAGTCATTAGGGAAAAGGGTAGAAAACTACGACTTTTAGGGTCTGTTTAAGGGCTGTTGACTCTAAAATACCAACGTGGCCCAGCAGGAAGCTAGAACTGGGGTGTGAGTGGAGTCATCCCATCAAACCGATGATTGAAGATGGAAGTAAATAAAATTTATTTCCTAATGTAATTAATCAGCTGGGCTGCTATAACAAAGTACCATAGATTGGGTGGCTCAAATGACAGATATTTAATGCCCAGATTAAGGTGCCAGCAGATTTGGGGCTTGATTGGAGCCCTTTTCCTGGCTTGCAGGTGGCCACCAGCTCTCTGTGTGCTCATATGGACTCTTCTTTTTGCTTGAGGGGAGAGAGATCTTTCTGTCTTCTTGTTTTTAGGAGAGCATTATTCCCATCACGGGTGTCCCACCTTCATGACCTCCTCTAAGTCTAAAAACCCAATTCCCTCCCAATAGCCTGACTCCAAATACCATCACATTGGGGGTTAGAGCTTCGACGTATGAACTGGTGGCAGGGGGCACATAAACATTTAGGTCATAACGTTTCCCTGGAATAAAGTACAGGGGGAAGAGAAAAGGAAGAAGAGAACCTACCCTATAAGGATGTGTGTTGGGGGTGGGGGTAGTGAGGTACAGACTGGTAGAGATGAGAAGCAAAGAAGGACTAAGAAGAATCAGAAAAGGAGGAACTGAACCAGAGGACTGCAAGAGTGAGGTAGGAGAAATAGCCCCCAAAAAGACAGCACTGAGTCAGAGCACTGAGTAAGAGGTGGTAGCTAACTGGGCCAAATGCTACAGAAAAGGTAAATATGAAAAGGCCGAGAAAAGGCCCTGGGGTGTGGCTGATAACAGATTTCCACCACCGCCCACCAAAACAGAAAGTGGAGACTTTCTATGAAAACTTTTGTAAGCTGAAATGGTGTAAAACAAAGAAGCAATTACCATGAATTTATTTAGCATATTTAAAAGTTTTTAGCATTCTAAAAAAAATAACCTACTAGAGCATACCAAATAACATGTAAAACCTAAAATAACACTAACATGTAGTAAAAGCCGGAATTATATAAATACACAAACTGCTTAAAAGAGAAATGACATAGGTGCAATATAGTTTCACTTATTTAAAAAACTAACTTCTCCCTAAGTATAAGATAACAACGGAACACTGCACTTTGTTACACCCATCAAGCAGTAGACTTTTCCTCTCATCCATTACGGGATGCCAACTAAGAGAGACCACTTCACTACCAGCAGAATCAATAGTAACTTTGGCAGCTTTCAAGATTCTTTTTCTCTGCGTGTCAATAGTACGAATAGTGAATGCAGGCAAGTTCAACACACGCACAATGTCTTTATTTCATTCACCATGACTGAAAGGCTTAATTGTGCCCACTTTCATGCTAAGCGTAACACCCTTACAAGTTCTCTTAGGCTTTTCTGATACCTTAGGACACATCTTGCTAACAGATGTACAAATAAATGGAGCTAAAGCCCAGATGTGGACAGACATGGTGCGAAGCTTTGGCACCCTGATGCTGAGACGCTGAGTGCAGTTCCTGGGGAAGGAGCTTGGCGGTGGCGCCATGCCCCTTGCTCAGGGTGCACGCTGCTGCCTCCGTAACAGCTTCCTGCAAAACGAATGCTGAACCCTATTTTTGCTTTTGCCTTTTTTTCATAAAAGCAAAAATCCTCTTGGAATTTATTTTGGCTAGCAAAAAACAGGTACGAATATAGGTCTTTTGTAAAAGCCAAGTGGTATTAGCACAAACTTTCGAGTAGGGGAAGATACCTGTTTTTGATATTCTTTAAACCTTAAAACTGCTAGGTGCTGTCTTAGGTGGTTTTCTTTAATGATAATATTACACAGGCCCCATAAAAATGCTTTATCTAAATCAGCTTTCCCCTCTGGTTTCCTACCTGAGGGATAAAACATAATTCAGGTTTAGTCAGCCAGTTAACTTTTGAACACGTTAGGAAATTCAATTAACACTTTCGAGTCAGTGCTGCTCTAGTGACCAAAATAATGGTCTTGAGTCTTGTCCAAGTGAACAAAGCTCCCCAAGTGCTTAAGTAATGGACAGCCTGAATAGTGTTTACACAAGGACATTTCCCTGTGCTCTAAGTTCTTCTCTGGCACTAAGGTTTCTACAAGGGTATCGATTAGTAACTTGCAACCGCTAATATGGATTTCTCATTCCAGCTTTCACTAAATAACCCTTAAATTTACAATCGCTATAATCAGTCACTATGTTATACACATAGTACTTAGATCTATCTTCATAAAATATTTGGAAATTGCTTGCTAGCATTATGCATTTGAGTTTAGAATCTCCAATGAAAATTTTAAAAAGCATTTCTTTACTCTTTCTAAAAAGCCAAACAAACAGGTAAATGGTGGAAAACAGTCCAACAAAAGAAGTGCTTATAAAATAACCCCATGCTTATGGTATCAAATAAAAAAAGCACTTATTGTTTTAGCTCTTAACATGAACATGAAAAAATTAAGCATAAACATAGTTATCAAAGTAACAGGAGGCTATATAGTTGATTAGTATCTTGTCTTCAATTATTATTGAATTAAAATCACCATGAAGGCAAGTCCTGATTTCTTAAAAAAAAAAAAAAATAAGATGAAGAGAGGGCTACCAAATGCTTTGTTATTGTTTTGTTCTTTTAAAAGAAGTCAATTCTGTGAGAGAGGACAGCTGAGAAGAAGTGATAAATCCAATGGAACATACCAGTACTCGCATTATTAGGCAGCAAATGGTTGAGCTTATCGTGTGCCTAATTGTAGCTTTTATTAAAGAATGATAAATACTAATAGCAATAGTAACTATAAAAAACAGGCACGATTTCTTGAACTCTTATTTTGTGCTAGCATTTTAAATGTCATATAATATTTATTAAATCTGCCCTGGCTGGTGTAGCTCAGTGGATTGAGTGCGGGCCTGAGAACCAAAGGATTGCAGTTCGATTCCCAGTCAGGGCACATTGCCTGGGTTACAGGCCAATTCCCAGCAGGGGACACACGAGAGGCAACCGCACATTGATATTTCTCTCCCTCTCCCTCTCTCCTACTCTTCCCCTCTAAAGATAAATAAAAATCTTAAAAAAAAATAATTAAATCTTCACTATAACCCTCTGCACTAACACTTTAATTATCTATTTTTATATATATTATAACTATCACTATTTTAAGGTTAGAAAAACGAGGCTCAAGAGACTAAACAAGTTTAGCAAAGTTGTAACATGTTGTTTGGGTTTTTAATCATAATTTCTATATTTCTCATCTTTTTCGAAGAGGTCTATTTCTTAAGAGTTTGGAGAAAATACAAGTATGTGGGGGAACTGATTTATGCAAACCCATGGCAGTAGGGGGGCACATTTCTTCTCCCCCCCACCCCAAATATAAGCCGTATACTTTCATCATTTTTCACTTACTTTGCATATTTCTACCTTTACTTGTGATCTCAGTTGGGTGCCAGACTAAAGCATGTTGAGTATCATATTTTAAAACAAGCAGGAAAAGCCCTGCTATCATGCATATAAGATGGAGGTCAAGAAGTTGGAGTGAATGGTAGCTCGGCTGTTGAAAGGCTTCTGAAAATTGTACTTAGCTCTTGATTTTTTTTGAAATGAAGTAATGGCAAAGGAGAAATAGGATCTGAAGTGTTTTTAAAAATAGAAAACTCAACATCTGTACTATTTCTTTTATGACTTGCAAATTGGGTTTGATAGTTCTTATATGTAACACAAATAAGTCCATATACGTTTAATATTTAGGACATTACAGCATTGCTGTTTTTAAACATTCTCATTTGCCTTTTTTTCCATAAACAATAATTTTATAATTACGACGATACCAGTTCTACATATTATCTAGTGGCTACAGGAATCAAATGAGACAATAGTTCTGGAGGCATTTTGTAAACTACAGCACATCATTAAAATGTGCGTTGTTTTAATTATCACAACTTGGTTGAAACAATCTATTAAAGCATTAATCCTCAGTTAGAGGGATAGAGGGGAGGTACCGTGAAGCTACTGCTCGTATAAAAACGAGAGGCACAAATTACAAGCTGCTCCACAGCCCACTGAACCATGATCTTGGAGTTCACTCATCACTCTTGGAAGCAGCCTTCTCCCCCGCCCCCTTTCTCTTCCACACCCCTTTTCCTTCCCCTGCTTCCTCTGCGTCTATACCTGATTGATTGTTAAGGCTCCAGTGACTTTAATTAGTCTCTTTCTGGCATATTCTCTAGCTCTAAAATCTAGAGTAGTAGTTAGGCTATTTATTTATTCTTAGATTCTCCCCTCCCCCCTACCTGTAAAAGGTTAAGGTCCCTAAATGATTAAATTATTTGTAAGAGCATATTTTATTATTCAAATTATATGCATGATTCAGAACTTGGAAAGATACCACTGCACAGAGACTAACTCCTGCATTAAACCAATTTAGTTACTCTGCTGTCCCTGGGCAATCACACCATTTTAATAAAAGGAATGTGCCACCACTTCTGGAGACTTTTTTACATGACAAACACCATACTAGGTTATTTACTTAATTGTTTCAATTGAAGCCCTCAATAAGCCTGCAAAGTAAATATTTTTTTCCCTCTATAGAGATGAGAAACTGAGGCTCAATAAAACTGAGGTATTCTACCCCAAATTATGCATCAGGTAATGAACGGGGGTGAGATTCAAACAACTCTGACTGACACCAAAACCATTACACCAAATTTAGGAAGTTTATTTTTTTGGTTTTTTGTTTGTTGTGAAATCATTCACTAAATTGCAACTGTGATGTGCTTATGACCATAAAGCAAAATAATAATCCTCTTAATACTGTACAGAGGATCACTTGGTCTAATTCTCCATATAATCTTCTAATGTGTGTAATAATTTCCAGTTTTTTTTTCTTTCCTTTCTCAGACTTCATTTTATTTCTACTGATCCCCCATCACAATCTGTTGAACTTCCCTATTTCCTCACTGTTCATCTTGTGTGAGGGTCCTTCTCGCCCTTGCCTCCATCCACCATTCCTGCCCTCACTTTGGACTGGCCCAGATCCACCCAGGAGCCTGTGGAGAGTGTTTTGTTCAACGTCCCTCACCCTAACATGCTCTTCCTACCTAAGGCAATGACTTCATTCCCCTCTAAAACATCTTTGGTTTGTTTGTTTGTTTGTTTGTTTCTGTTAATGAAGCACATTCTGGTATATACAGACTTTGAAAATTCTTCTTTGAAAATTGTTCACTATTTTCTTGAAACTTTTCTCTCTTTTTTTGCACTCAGTCTACACAATTCTTTCAGAATTTTCTATGACTCTATTTGAGGACAATCATTAGTTGATAGTTCAGTGATTTACATTAATATTTTATGTCCTTTTATCTCTTTCATTTCCCCTTTTAACTGTGAACTTTTCAAATAGCAGAAGCTATTATTTCTTCAACTTCCCATAATTTCCAAAACATTTATTGCCCTTAATGAGTACCTCACTATTGATGACAATAGAGCAACTCGGCACGAACTCATGTGTTCTTTATAATAGAGATAACACTCAAATTAACAAGACTTGTAGGTACATCAAGGCTTTTCCAGAACTCATAAAAAGGGGAAATATAGATGCAGTCATGGGGTTTATTTCTCTTCAAAAGTTTAGCATGCATTCTATTTGAATATAAAATCCAATTTGATAATCTGTGGAACATACGGGTATTTGTCATTTTACAAATTAAAACAGAAAATAAACTTTTCAACATCTGTATTCTCCTTTCTATTGTCACAATTTTGATGTTATAAAAATACTCAGTAAAACTTGACATGATTTTCCAGATGTTACAATAAAACCTATAAGGTTAAGTCCCCCTCCATTTTGTTCTAGGTAAAGCGAACTGAGTCTATTTTCCTATCATGCATTTTTTAACTTAATTGCATGGTAGAGTCAAACTGTAGAAAGTTTGGGATATAATCAGCCTCTTCTGAAAACAACTTCTGTGAGGTCAGAAGCTTACTAACATTATGAACTACTTCATCTACCCATAAGCAGGTAATTAGGTCATTTACCAAGAACAAAACTGGCTGTCAAAAACATACCTCTAACTCTGGTCTTTGAATTAAAGTCTGCTGAGTCAAGTTCACAGCCTGGATGCACCTTCTGGGATGCTCATTCTTCCCCTACAGGTTACTTTTTAAAATCACTAATTCAGCTACTTCAAACCATGTATTTTGGGTTTCTTAAACACACTTCCCTCCCTCTACCTTCTCCTTCCTCAAGCAATGTAGTCCACAATAGTTAGCAGTGGCCTTACTAAATGTCTGTTTAACTTCACACAGCATAGAGGTGGGCTCAGGAAGAGACCCCTCCACTTCAGCCTGTCCTTTGTGGATGATTCTTCCAAGACACCCCCCGCCCCAGGCACAATGACTCCACTGATGAAGGGCAGTGGAATGAACCACAGTTGAGGGAACCCCACTGAAAAAGCTAAGCACACAAAGTAAGACATAATAAGCAATAAAAAAGTCCATCTGTTTTGGAAAAGACTGGCTATCTGTTCACCAAATCCATTTCCTCCTGCTAACACATATAGAATGCACTTCCCACCTTTCCTTACAGTTGAATTTTACCATGAGACCGAACCTGAAGCAGTGGAATGTGGTCAGAAATACTGACTGTGGGCAGAAACAGGTGTCTCCCATGTAATTCCCATGGCTTTGCCTCACCTGGAATGGAGATGACCTTCCACAGTACATCTTTAAATGTGTTCAATATGATACATTCAGGAAGGTAGCAGCCCAGGTTCATGATCTATCATTTCAAGGTAGCCCACCCGACGGGAAGAGCCATGCCAACTGTTACATGAGGGAGAATAAAATTTAATTTGTGCTAAACTATAATATCTAAGTGAGAAGGCCTGTCTATCAGAATCTGGTGTTATCTTAATACAGAAATTTGTACCCCGAAGTGAGTTGTTTCCATAGCAATAATCTAAAATGTGGGACATTAGGTTAGTGCTCATATGTTGGCAGGAAACTAATATCAGAGACATGGAAAGTACAGACCCACGTTACGCAGTGGCAGAGCATTTGGTCAAGATGCATCTGCTTCCAGGATGGCCAAAACATATTGACCCCTGTCTGAAATATTTATAAAACAAAACAAAAATCCTACAAACAAACGAACAAACAAAACTTGCCTGAATGCACTAGTGATGGAACAAGAGCAGATAGATTCTGGAAAGGAGTCAACACTAGCATGAAAAGATTGACCTCAAGAAGAATTTTCTATTTTCATAGCTTTTAGCTCAAGAACAGGCTTCAGGGTGGGGGTGATGTGTAGAGTGACTAAAGCTCTGATAGAAAACTCATAGTCTTTCTGGGATGAAGAACTAGTGGCTAGGCTTTGTGCAACCATAACTGCTGCAAAGTTAGGAGGAATCCTGGGAAAGCAGATCCTGAGAGTTGGACCTCAAATTCTGCATATAAACTCTACCCAAATCTCTGGCTATTTTCTGCACCATATGTAGGGAAGATGCCAAGCAGCATAACTAATGATTAAAGAACTGAAATGTTATTTTAAATCCTACCCAAGGGAGAGCATTTTCAGTTTGAATCCAACCAAACTACTTCTACAATAAAAAAAAAAAAAATGAGGGGTGTGTGAATCAAGACTTGGCAAAGCAACGTGATAACATCCAGACTCTCCACATAAACTATCCAAAATATCTAGGATATGACCCCAAAATATAAAATGTTCAAAATGTACAGAAGCAAAAAATATAATTCATTTTTAAGAGAAAAGACAATCAATAGAGACTGATTCTGAGATGACCCAGATGTTGGACTTAGCAAACAAGAATTTTAAAACAGCTATTACAGTTAAGCTCATAGAAGTGAAGAAAGATATTCTAATGAGTAAAAAGTATAGACAAACCTCAGCAGAGAAATAGATACTATAAGAAAGTCTATGGAAATTCTGAAACTAAGAATGGTATCTAAAGTTAAAAATGCGCTGGAATGGGCTGAACAGCAGAATGAAAAGGGTAAAGCAGCCACTGAACTTGAAGACAGATCAGCAAAAATTAGTCAATCTGAAAAACAGAAGAAATATTTAAATAAAATGAAAATAATTTCACAGACTAGGAGAACTATGTAAAAGGTAGAACACACCGCTAATTAGAGTCCCAGGAGAAGATAACATATAGGGTGGAATAAAATATTTGAAGAAATAATGGCCAACGTTGCCCTAAGTTTTGGAGAGACATAAACTTACCATCTGAGAAGCCTGATGAAGTCCAAGAGACATGAATGCACATATAACCACACTTAGGCTGATCATAGTCAAACTGCTGACCGAAGTAAAGGAGAACATCTTTAAAATAGCCAGGAAAAAAATGATAAAGTACATACAGGAAACAACAATTTCAGTGACCTCAGACTTTTCATCAGAAACAATGGAGGCTAAAAGAGAGGGTTATAACATCTTTCAAATATTGAAAATGTGCTGAGGGGTGGGAGGTTGTGAGGAGTGTCAGCTTAGAATCCAGTGACTCCTTCAAGAATGAAGGTGAAATAAGGACATTTTTAGATAAAAGTAAGCTAAGAAAAAATACCCAGTAAAAACATCATCTATGTTACAGCAGAGGGCGGATCACATGCCTGCTATGCCCGAGACCTAGCAGAAGTGGTAGGAGTCAGAACAATCATGGACGCCTGCTCTTCTGTTTTATTCTTTCAGCAACGCATTGCAAGGAGGATATAAAATCAGGAGAGAGCTGCCTGGTTTGCAAGCAAGACTGAAAGAGAAAAAGAAGAGCCCAGAAATTTAAGACTTTTAAAGGTTAGAGCAGTGAGCTGGAATTTAAATGAGTGAGAAATAAAATGTTATTTCATTAAGCCACTGAGATTTTGAGATTTTTCTTAATAGCAAGTAGATGATAAATCTCCTTCATTGGATCAGCGTACATCTACGTGCATGGGTAAATCAGGGTAAAGAGTTTACGAATTCTAGCTTGCTTATACCACCCAATTTTTGGACACTATTTTATGTTCATTCAGTACTTACGAGAACTGGGACAACTTTATATACCGTTTTAATAATTGTTTTTTCAGGTTTATGCTCCTATACCCTTTTTGAAATCACTACCGTCTATGGA
Organism: Glossophaga mutica; assembly: GCA_039655065.1. Lineage (NCBI taxonomy): Eukaryota > Metazoa > Chordata > Mammalia > Chiroptera > Phyllostomidae > Glossophaga > Glossophaga mutica. The sequence goes on along the minus strand of CM077310.1, from coordinate 110,858,145 downwards.
AAGACAGTTTAATATATGTTGTTGATATAAATAAGTGAAAAAGGAAACCTGTTAGATCTATAATACGAGCAAATAACTATCATAAAATGGGCTTTTATTTCATTATTATCTACAGGGTAAAGAGTGTTTTCTTACAGAGTTGCTAATGAGATTTAGACTGAAAATGGAGGCCCAATACTCTACAACAGTCATAAAGAATTGTGTTAAAAGCAAATGAATGGACTGATTTGTTGATGCAATTTCCTTCTTCAAATAGATTTATTATTAGAAAAATAACTTGAATAATACATTGTTCAAATTGAATAAGTTTTTAAAATTATTCATAAGACGATTTTATTTTTTAAATACAATTATTTATTTTTAGAGTACAGTGAATAATCATTTTTATTCCTACATGTCCTCGCCTCTCCTAAATAATTCAAGCCCTGGATCTTTGTGAGAAAATGAGCTCTCATTTTTAAAGTCTATAAAGAGCTTTCTCCAAACAGAAGTTTAGTTAATCCTCACTATTCTGTAAAGTACATAAGCCAAAAAATATTATATTATAAGAGAAATAGAGCCTCATCACTTAATAGGGCTCTAATTTCCAGTTAACCAAATATTACCAGTTGAGTGAAAGGTCTTAATCCATGACAGACAGACATGAAATAGTTTTATTTTTCTGTGACTACTCCCCTTTGTCCACCAGGCAGCTAAATAGCCCTTAAATCAGGTCTAGTATTAAGAGCCAATCTAGTGTAAAACCTCAATTTCATCTCCTCTGACCTCCCTGACTCGAGCTTTGCCCAGGCTAGAGGACGCTTCCCAGCAGATAGGGCGTAGATGCTCCTTTATGCTCCTCGTTTCTTCACGTGAGCAGGAGGAAAACCACGGGGAGAAGCCTTTTCCAATAAAATGGAAATGCAATCTTTGGGTGACTCTTATTTTAAATGTCCTTTTACAGCCTGTCTGGCAGATAAGAAATGCTCTGCAGTTTTTTTTTTGTAAAAAGCTTGTTCGGTTCTCAAACACAGGAGATGTGACTGGGCCATGAAGCCCCCCACTAACCTCTTTTGGACTGCATGCTGCCCAACCGCCCTAGACGGGGACGCTCCTGGAGTCGAGGGCAGGGCAGCAAGGCGGCCGCTGTATAGTGGAAGGTCAAGAGGAAACCCTTGCCCCTGACCAATCTGCAAGTGAGTTGAACAAATAGGATTTTTCCTAGTGGACCCCAGCTGCTGCTCAGTGTTGGAACGAAATTTCTGTTTGAGATTAAAATCCCCATTTGCAATGCTAAGATGTTTGAATTCATTGTAAACTATTTTAGAACTTTTTAAAAAGAAATTAGGCCAAAGTGATAAACTAAAAAAAAAAAAATGCAAAATCTTAAAATTTTGTCTATAATGACCAATAAATTCTGAAACATGAACTCATAAAAACTTTATATACAGAACATCTACTATTTATGACTGTATCAAAGTTATGTCTGATACACAAACTTAAAAAGAATATATTTTGTTTAATAAAACAATTATGCCCAGACTGGGGAAAAAAGTTGTATACAACACAAGATGTGCAATATGGTCAGTAATAAATTGCATGTTTTACACTAAAAATCCTTAAATGCTTAGTTAATTTTAATAGTATCTACTATTTATAGAATACCTTTATGGACCAGACGTGTAATTACTATTTTGCCTTTAACATGACCCCATTAACTTGTATTACATTTCTGTGAACGAAGCATTCTCACCTCCACTTTCTGCAGAGGTAATTAAGACTGTAAGGAACTGGCACAAGAACATGTATTCTAATGAGAGGCTCAAATTAGGATTTAAATTCATGTTTCCTGACATAAAAGCCCGTTCTATTACCACAATTCTATCTTTCTGTCAGATGAGTTGAGTAAGCCAGCTTGTTCTAAAATGCATTTCAGGTCTTTGCACGTCAGTTTAAGAAGTGTTTATTGAAAGAAAATATTTTGCTCAGCGTGGTAGCAAGCAAACAGAAATTATTGAGTAGATTGTAGTTGAGAGTGAAATGCTCTACCACTTCGAGTGCATCTGAGCAGCCCATCGAAGTCTGTGCCTCATTCCCTCACCTGAGAGGAGCCCCCATGGGCAACCTGGCACAGCAGAGAGGGCATGGAACCCGCAGCCAGGAGGACCTGGGGAAGACTGCTGGCATCATTAGTTACTATTTGCATGACTAGAGTCATACCTTGAAACATGAATTACATCATTTGTATAAAAACACTAAATATAATTCACCTACGATAGTGCCGAATACATCACATAGTATGGTAGGCCCTCAATTAATAATAGATATTATTATTATATTAACCATGGAATGGTAAGCTTTTCTTGCATAATTAAAACAGACCCAAATTTAGTTGCTTAAAATAATGTTCTAAATGATTTTGTGGGTTGGCTTGGCAGTTCTTCAGGGCCAGCTTAGCTGAAACTAGGTTGTCCTAGAGAGTCTCACTCACAGTTCTGACACCTGGTACCTCATTGCTCTGGGAGAACCTCAATTTGGACACACATTTGTCCTTCAGATGGTGTCTTATGCTCTAGCAGGCTAGTCTATATGTCTTTGCATGGCAGCCTCAGCGCTCCAAATTGGAACAGGAGAGCAAGCCCCAATATGCAAACACTCTTCAAGCCTCTGTTCACATGATGTTTGCTAGTGTCTCATTGGCCAAACAAATCACGAGGCAGTTCAAAGGGCCTGTGGTCAATGCGGACCGGCAGTACTAAAGACATGGATAGAGGCAGAAAGTAATTGATGGGCATTTTTATAACTTGTCCAGTTTGCAATCTCTAATTGTGAGCTTTCTTTGGAACCCATTGCACAAAAGCAGTTTGTAAGGCTGTCTCATAACATAGCACTTGGTTTGTTTAATCCATTTCCTTCGGCATGGATGTGTTTTATTCTGTCAGTCCTACTCAATGTTTCATCAAATAATGGTATCCTAAGTTTGTAAGACAACTCGTTAAAAAAAAAATAAAGACAATGCAGTAATGGTTTCATACCTGGACACAGCAATAGTGAAATATACAATATCTGGCTTTAGAGCCACAGTGCATGGGTAAGGCTTAAAGCATTTCCCTCATATCTGTTGCTTGCCACTATTCGATGGGCCTTTTTGCTATTTGAAGAATGGTGCTTTTGTGCTGTGGACAGCAATTTTGCTCAAACTACATCGCCCTGTCCTTGACCGCCACACACTAGCATATTCTCTCAACTACAGCTGTTTCTCAGCTCTCTACTGTGGCATTCCTTTGCTGCAGGCCATGATACACTGAATCCTTCAAATGCACCCTCAGGCACTCATGCTCATCCAACGGCCTATAGCTTCATCCAAGCTACTTTTCAGTGTAGTTCACTCTTCCATCACGCATAATCCTAACATGCCTGAGCCCGCCCGGCAAAGGTGAATTTTCAATATTTGAGAACGTGGCTGCTAAAAGTTTTGCTAACCAAATGTTACGAGGAACGATATGTGAAAGGTAAGAACAGAACTTAGCCAGATACCTAAATGGGGCATTTGTAAGTGTCCATCCAGGTCACATAAATAAGAATGGACATTTCTACATCACATAACTGAAAAACTGTAAAGCATCTAGTTCCAGACAAAAACCAACCCTTTCTATCCCCTCAGGGATACAGTGACATATGAATTTCAGAGACAATTTTAAAAATAAGATTACCAGCTTTCTGGGCATAATAATAGTTTCCCATAGCTCAACCAGCAAACGTGGTCTTAAATAAAAAACTAGCTTCTTTCTAGAAGATTGCTGCATTATTTATAATCTCTGAAACAGTGATGACTTCCTCTTTTATATTGCTTCATTTTAAATTTTGAAGCATTTTACCCGGAGCACAACCTAAGCTTCCTGTATTACGTGAGTTGATTTAACTCCTGGTTTGTGCTCTTGCCACCACTGCCTGGTGTGGGAATCCCTGGGGTGCTCTGAATCACAAGGGATCAATCAAAGGAACTGGTCACAACCACAGTAACAGAGAGACTAGTCGTGAGATTGTACAACCCATCAGGAGCACTGTCGAGACAAGCCAAATGTTCTTGCTGCCCTCACAAGAGCTGAGCTCCCTGCATCTCACCCACTGTGGTCTGGCCCATCTTTGAGGGAAGACGTTGAATTTGTCTTCACTACGGAATGGTCACACACCTTCATCATTTGTGCTGTTTCACCACAAAGGCAGATATGGAACACGCTCTCCCTAAGAGTATTTTAATTCCTTAGAGGGACTCCTAAACAGGTTAGCTTTGCTGTAAGTATTTTATGAACAGCCTCTTCCAGCCTTAATTCTCTCTCCTGGGTACATACCTCCAAGCCTTTTCAAAATCCCCGATATCATTTATTCTAAAGACTCCCATGATTGAGGATGACTGTTCCTAACTTCGCAAAATTATCATGCAGATTAGCTTCAAAAGCCTTGAACCCTACTGTACCATTAAAGGCCAAGCTAGTGTCTCACTCATTTTTCTCAGCCATTAATCTCTAAGACAGCCTTATAGGTTAATTAAAATGCCTCGTTTCTTCAGTAATTATATGCTACTGGATGAGATTTAGAAGGGACTCCTTACTTTGTAGAAAAGTGAGGTATACTTGGGGTTCTCTGTACATGTTCCACTGGACCCCATCTGTATATAGATTCTGCTCTTTCCTTCGTCCTGTGTAGTGCATTATTCTCATTTTCCCGGACATTCATGTCTTCTCCCTCCAGTCCTCTTGTCAGTGCCAGGATGCCACTCTCCTTCTAGAGAGAGGTTTTTACACTATATTCTCACTTTCTGTACGTGAGTCTACATGTGGCTGCATGCTGTAGTCTATGCAGGTTGCTGTAACAAAAGTACAATAGACTGGGTGGCTTAAACGACAATCATTTATCTTTTAAGCTAGGAAGTTCAAGATCAAGGCACTGGCAGATTTAGTGTCTAGCAAGGGTCCACTTCCTCGTTCATAGACAACTGTCCTCTCGCTGTGACCTCATGTGACAGAAGGGTCTAGGGAGCTCTCCGAGGTCTCTCTTACTAGAGCATTAATGCTGTTCATGAGGTCTATGCATTTATGTTCTAATCATCTCCCAAATGTCCTACCTCCCAATACCCTCACACTGGGAGGTAAGATTTTAGTGTATGAATTTGGGGGGATGCAAACATTCAGCCTGGAGCAGTGCAGATGTGTGTGTGTGTTGAGAATGGACACGATGGGGTGTGGTCGTTGCGGCAGCATCTACCTCGTGGTTTTTAGTGGGTGAGATTACTTGTATATTCTTGCCCAAAGTAATCCCATGGACTTATGTTAGCAGATTATAATAAAGAGGGATTCCTTTCAGCTTTAACTCAGAATCATTAAACATTCAGTGAAATGTGAATTTGTCCTTTAAGGCTCACAAATACAGAATATTTTGGATTATTTAAATACATAATTTATTCAAGTAATGCTTACTTAATGATTTCTATAAGGGAAATTTTATATTACCTTCCTTTCATTTTTTATTTTCTCTTTATTTGGGTAACAGCATTGCCTACCTGATCTGTCATGTACATTTTCAATGAGGCTCCCTGAGGTGGTTACGGTGATGAATAAAGGAATCTGTACATTTGTACTACACAGTCCTTGCTGATTTAATGAGGGCCATGCTAGTGGGACTAAATCAAGGCTCTCATTTCTGAAAGGCTTTGATTTTCAGACGTTTATACCAATTATCACACTGTTGTTGACAAGACAATGAAATAGCCAAGATAATGTTGGTCAAATTTATTTTTTACTGAAGGGAGACGACTAATGTAGACCCAGGTGTTATATTAATTTTTTAAAGGGCAAAAATTTTATGGAGAAAAAAATAAAGGAACAAACCTTGTAGCTTACATTGGAAATAAAATATATCTATACTTTGATTTTTTATTATTATTCAAACTCAACTTGGTGAAACTCAGCAGGGTAGTGCTAGCTAGAGACATTCTCCAATTTCCTGTTCTTATTCTTCAGAAGTATATTAAGCTTTCTGAAATATCATTCAGGAGACAGAGAATTGATTTTTTTTTTTCAGGTAAAAACAGAACATACTGCCTTTTATACTTCCTGTTTTTTCTCTCCAATCTACTACCTACTGTTCTATTTCTTTTTTCTTTCCCCTGTCAGATTCCACAATCACTACATACACCCTGCTTCCTGATACTCTCTCCTCTCATTCCAAGACTCAACATTGAGGTCTCTATACACTAATCTGGTCATTTGTTCATTTACTCAGTCAGTCAGTTCTTCACCAAATATATGAGTACGTATGGAAGGTGGGATGTTGGTATCAAGTTTGTATTTATGTCCTTTGTATGCTTTCATGAAGTAAAGCACAACTATTTTATGGTTGCTAGGCATATAGCAGACACCACTACAAACCCATTATCTTCCTGTGGGAGGTTGTGAAAAAAATGACAACTATGAAAGCTAGAATTTAGGAGAAATACAGGGGGGTTTGAGCAATGAAAGAGTAATAATATTTGCTGGGATCCGTTGTCCCTCTTCTTGCCCTGAAAGCTGGTCTACAAGTTTGTTTCTAGGAAATGAAGTGGGGTCCACAGCTTCTAGTTTAATTTCAATTCTAGGTGGGCTTCTTTCATCTTGAGCTCAGGTGAGCTGGGAGTGAGAGAGCAAACTGAGCTGTTAGGTGCCTGAATAGCCAATTAAAGCAACAAGTCAAAAATGAAAGAGTGAGGGCTTAACCACTTACAAAGATGTCATAAGTGAGAATCTAAAACTGGAGGAGGTGCTGACTCTCTGTGTTCCATTCCCCTCATGCAAAGGTGCGTCAGTCCAGAATCAGGGAGACCAGCACAGCCATGGGGGTCACCTACCATTGAGGAAGAGCCGAACCAAAGGTTCCTGAAGTTTTACAAACTCTGGGGCCATGGGAAGGGCAAAGAGGAAGGACCAGGAGAGGAAAAATACTGAGTACTGATTCAGAGTGGGGAAACACGTGTTCAAGGTTTCCCTCTTCTCTCCCAGTAAGGGGCTCTCAGCAGAGACTCCTGAAGAGCTCAGATAAAGAGACTTAGGAATATAGGTGCCTGGGCTAAGAAGGCAAATATGTGGAAGAGTATGGCCGGCCAGATGAACCTGCACCTCCCTTCAGAGATGGCGAGCATTGGCAGTGCACCAAGTCTGGTGTAGGGAAGGTACCTTTCCCACTTTGGGCTGCCAGGTAAAGCTTGTATCAATGTCTAGAGTCAAGCCTGACAATTCACACATGGGTTTTTAACCAGGAGCCAGATTCCTGACCCTTTATTTTCCATTTATGGCCTGGGAAATGGAGAAGGAGCAACAGAAGTAAGATTAGTGGGTAAGGTCCAGGAAGTCCCAGAAAACAGAGGAGAAAGGAAGAAGTTTGAGGAACTGTGGTACAGCATCCCTAATCCAATGCCACAGCATCAACAGAGATATGCTAACTAAAAAAAATTGAAAAGTATATTATTTATTTCAAGTATTCAGAGGGAGAACACGGAACAGACCCAGAGATGTAAAGGACATCAGTCTCATTAAAAGTCCTGCTTCCTTCCCACCCCATCTCACTCCAGCAGATCCTAATCTCTTGAACTATCTCGGGCCCTAAGTTTTCTATGTGATTCTATCTTCTCAAGAACAGGTGGCATGGATGGTTGGAAGCATGTGACATCATAGGGCAGAGTGGTACAGCTACTCTGGAGCCCAGTTTTGGTAATTTCTTATAAAACTAAACATACTCTTACCACGTGGCCCAGAAATCCCACTCTTGCCATTTATACCCTAGAGACACAAAAAGTTACATGATACAAAAAACCCTGTACATACAAACTACTTGTATGTAAATGTTCATAGCAGTTCCATTCATACTTGCCCAAGGCTTGAAATAACCCAAATATCCTTCAAATGGTAAATGGATTAAGCAAACTATGGGACATAAATACAATGAAATGCTACTCATGCCATAACACTAACTGTTCTATGTACTCATATGTATAAAAAATGCATGGCCTTGCATACACAGCTCATCCTGAACCATCTTCAGTACAAGCTAAAGCTTCCAGAGTAATTTTTTTCCTCTGAGGTACATGGAGACAGTAATTCATGGTGCATGCCACTGTTCACCAGTATATGTTCACATTTTAACTTTTAGGCTAAACCTAATATTTACCAGAAAAGCTCTGCTACTACACAGCTTTGGTACTTACGCTCCTTCACCTGTGTTAATTCTTCAAGTCTTGGAGGTGGGTGTAAGAGGGGACTGGCAATCAGCACTCTTTCTGGTAAATACTAGTTTCTACTGGGTTGATGGAGGAGCATTTTTTTTATCTTTCTACTGCTGCGTCTGAGACTGTATATTAGTTTCACTTTGATAGATGGAGAGAAGATGAACAAATCACAAGATTTATTTTTCAGGGCATATTTGATAGAATCAGAGACCTTTTACCCTTCTATATACTGTCTGGAAAAGCCAAATCAGACCAACATAACATGATTTGGTTTCCTCAGACTTTGTTAAAGAAGCTAGGTTTGATAGATTCTTTAAGAAAAATTCATAGATCAAAGGCTACATAAAATATAACCTCTGATTTTTCTTTATGAAAGCTTTTCTGTTACAGCACAGTATCTACAGTCCACATGAAATACACACAATCTCTACAAATTAACTCAACAAGGCAGCATCCTCAAAAGATTTATCCAGTTTCCAAGATTTATGCACAGGATATAATGATCCCACAGTTAAGAACCAAAAGAACAGGTAACAAAGATGAGTTTGGAAAGCATATCTAGAAACTGCCTCTTTGTTGTCCCAGAGTTCCAAAACCGGACAGTTAAAGACTCTACTGGTGGCCTAATAACTGTCACTCATTGGAAAATCCAATGAAATTAGTGGGTACCAGAGTAGGACACTAAGTGGTTAGGGAACAGAGTAGGTGAATAACTCTTTCCCTTTCCATCTGTTGATAGCTTTAGAATTTTGAATTATGGAAATATATTATCTAAATAAAAATTAACAAAAATAATTTTTTAAAAGAATGAAATAAAAGCCAACGGAAACTTATCTAATGTTATTCAGCAGGGCACTGAGCATCGTCCAGCAACATGTACAGTCTGGTCTCTGCTGTTCGTCCTGCACTTGCCATAATCCTCCTGGCTGATACCTTGTGTAGTCGAGTGATTTCAGTAATGGAGCTAGGTCAAAGTGAGGCCCATAGCCCAGAGAACATGGGTCTTTCTTCACTCTACCGTGCCATCTCTTCTCTCTCACTCCTCTTTCCTCCTCTGCTTCTTCACTCTTCTTTCTTCTCCTCTCTATCTGTGCTATAACATCAACAGCCTGTAGTTATTACTGCTTACTGTGAGCCAGGCTTTGTTACAAAGGCTTTGAATTAAATGTTTAAATCTCAATAGCAGCAAGGACAAGTGAAGGGAACGGTTCCCAGGTTCATACAACTATCAATTTACAAAGCTAAAATTTGAAAATAGACCCTCTGCTCAGACTATTGGCAACCAACCATTATGGTATGTTGCCTCTTGCAAGTTAAACTTATCAACTGAGTTTTTTTTTTTTTTTTTTTTTTTTTTTTTTTTTTGCTGTTGTTCACAAAAATCATACTCAATAGATGCACTTCTCCAGGACAAAAGTACATAGAATTTTTCAAGTTAATATTTGTTCCCCTGGCCTACGAAAGTTCTTCCAGAATAATTTATCATATTTTCCAGACTATAAGACACACTTATTCCCCTCCCCCCCCCGCCAAATTTGGGAGGAATAATGGTTGTTAATGCTGCTGTTGAGTTCTATTTACACTTACATTGGTGAAATAGTATGTTATTTATGTTATTAAATATTTTACCACATTTTTTTGCTTCAAAATTTTTTTCTTATTTTCCTCCTCTAAAACCTAGGTGTGTCTTATGGTCGGAAAAATATGGTATACTTCCCCCTTTAAACCTCACAAAGAAAGAGGAGGAAAAATTGAAGAAAAGGGTGTGAAAACAGAGGAAGCATGGAATGAAGGACAGAGTGAAGGTGGGTAGGTAAAAAAATTTGGAGAATGAATCTTATTCTCTTGGCTGTGCCAAGCCACTGTAAATACACACACACACACTACTCAGCCACCTCAAAATTGGGCTGTCTTAAGGGACAGTGAGTCCCCTTTCATGGAGTCTGGAAAAGTTGGCAGGCTACTGTAAGGGGAATTTATGGGCACAAGTGTTGCAGGTAATGCCAATGGACCTGATTCCACTTTGGGATTCAAAAATAATTCTATAATTCTTATGGTATACATGCTTTCTGTCTTTTAGAATCCCCTCAGTCCTCAGTCCATTGTGTCACTGGAACTGCAGGTCCCGATCTTGTCTGAGATAATGCTAAACTGAGTGATTAATTAGGTACAGGAATCCCTGACAGTAGCCCCATTGTTCATAATCCTCAAAATATTGTGATACCGTTCAGAGGTCGTTCATGCTCTACACATCTATTGACATATTAACCTGAATTTAATTGTCTTTGTGCTTCAAAGAGATACTGTTTTACTGTTCTGAAATAGCATTTATGGATTTAAAGGAATTAATAGTTTCTCATTCTATAGCCACCAAATGCTTGTGTAAAATCAGATTTTAATCATAACGTTACACATACTCAGATGACACTGGAAAAGAAATGGTAGCTGATAACTTTGAAAGTAGTACTTTAAACTGTATCAAGTTTTTAAAATGTATAAATTGCAATCATAACATTACAGTATAAATTCTTAATTATTTTCCAAAGGGATGAAGACTGAAAACTTATCAAGTAGCTGAAACTACCTGTCAAATCTTTTTGTGTAGTTGAAGAAACTAAAAAGCATAAGGATTTCTTCTTTTGATGAGAAAACCCCATACGTGTAGTAGATGACCCTGATAGACATTTTGTTTTCAGAACTTCTCTTCTCATTTTTGTTTTACTTTTGTTGTTATTTTTATTTGTCAGCACCTAACATAGATTTGTTCTCATGTAATCAAAATCATTTCAACTATATCTAAGAAATGCTGTCATACATATTAGTAGAAATTAGTCTAAATTATACAATGAATGAATTAGGATATTATTATTCAGTTTGCAGAATTCTTTTTAAACAAGATTCTTCTTAAGATCAAAGTCCATAATTAACCTTAATACAGAGTTCTAGCTACTTTTTATTTACAGCCCATATTTCCAAGATGAAGGATACCGGTAGATTTGGTGCTTAGATTTTACAATTGCCTGATAGAATTTCTTTCTTATTTTCAACTCCACACTGAATTTTCTTGTTTTTGTCAAAACTGATCCCAAATGACAGTATCTTAATTTCAATCTTTCTGCCAAAGCTGAATTCAATTGGATGGCCTACATTATTAGAATTTATTCCTATGGAAGTATAACTGTTTTCCTTTACCTCTTTAGCCCCGATTTTAACTTGATTCATGTTCTTGTGGAGAGTTGGAACCCTCAGGGCATGATGTCACCATTATGTAAACCAGTCTGCCAGTGGAAGTGCGACTGCTTTTTAACTTCTTTTGGAAAGGAAGGAAGACTAGCAGGAGTAACATAAATATTACTGCAATACTGAAGAGAGAGCTTTACTAGTGATGTTACCAACAAAGAGTTTTTTAATAAAATATCATCACAAGAATTATTCAGAAAGCCAAATTTTGACTATTTACCTTATCTTTATCCTTTCTAATATTTTACATTTAAAAGGCTCTATATACATGTTTTGTATGCTTTAATCCATCTTTTCTTTAGGTGAAAAATGAGGCAGGTTAACTTTTCAAAACAAATGTGCAAACTGTTGGAAAGCATATGTTTCAATTAAACATGACTCAAAGTAGGTTTTTACAGCCATGAACTGAGCACTAGCGCCATTAAGCATTTTATGTTCCCTTTGCTCATTATCCTATAATTCATTGTCCTATTTTGTATGTGCAAACTACCAAATCCTGGTTAAAATATTTACTTCTTTATTCACTGTTAATTTAATCTGCCTCCACTCTTTTATATGTGCATATATTATATATATGTACTTTGCATGTATAATATATACATATTCATATATATAAAATATGTATATATATACATAAAATGTATTTTTGAGAAAGATTGTTCTTTACTCCAGCATTTATAATCATACATTGAAAAGGAAAATATTTTCCATATAAAATTAATATTTGTTTTAAAAAGAAACTTTTAGGAAATAATCTCTTCCATGTTAGGCTTTCAGTGTCCCTAGTCTCTGACCATAAAGGCTGTTAACATCAACTTCAGTAAATTTTACTCTTATTTAGTATTGACTATAATAGTAGAGTTGGGTTGTGAGGAGTTTACATCCTGCACACAATGTTACTCATTACACCATTGTGACCCTCAGGGAGCTAGAGACCATACACTATGAAGTGGAGTCAGAAGACACCTTCTGGTTTACAGATGTCTGAAGTCAGGCTGTCAGTCTAATCTTAAGGGAAAGAGTTCCAGAAAACATTGAGCCCACCATTATTCTGGCTAGATCACAAGTTTTATATGCGGTTTGACACATTTTAGACAGAGTTGTGGCTGAGTATCCACCCCAATGTTAAGTCTCACCTCCAGCAACGATTAGGTAATGCTTTTATTGCATAGGTTCACCTCATTGCCTCTCACTTCTCACCTTTGAATTCCTATTCCCATCATAGATATTCCCCTTTTATTCTGTGATTTCTCCACCATTTACTAGTTTGTTAGCTCATTTATTTATCTAATACACAGTTCAACTTTGGTTTTGTGATTGACATGGTGAAGGATGTGATCATGAGAATGAATGTCTACAGAGGGGAGATGTTGAAGGTCAGGTGGTCAAGAAGCTCAAAACGCTGAACTTCTGGAACATAAGACTAGCCTATAAGCAGCACCACTCAACGTATGGACCCTGAACTGGTCCACAAAATAGATATCAAATTGAAAATAAGCTCTTAGAAATTTTTATAGCAACTTGACACAGCCCTTATATTATTCGTGGATCCCTCTGGTTGAACAGGGTGTAGACCAGTTTGGTGTGGTTGAGGTCATGTGTTGAGTCATCTGTAATCGGTGTACTAGTTACACATGATAAGACTGCACGTGAAGTCCTCAATAATTCTTCAGTAGCTAGTTCACAAAGCACTGGTCTGTAAGAATTATATAACAACCTTCAAACTGCAAAATCTCTTACTTTCAATTTAATGCATGTTCCCTAATGACTTTTAAAAATTGATCTGATGTTTAGATATCTGGAGAAACTGAGCAGACTACATAGAAGAAAAAATACTAACAGTTTTTTGCAATTTTACCTACATTTAATTTTGTGTTGGCATACCCTCCTAGATCCACTATAATCACAACTTTTTAAGTAATAGTAACCAAGAATAAGAATCTACTTTAGATCCAGTATGTTTTAGATACACTCTAAAATCTATGAATACACATATTTTATGTGACTAATCAGTCAGACAAACCTTAATAAGACTATACTTTTGCATTTGGTTTGAAGACAAAAGTTTTGACTAAAAATTATCAGGACACTCTTGATTCAGATAGTGACAGGAATCAACATTTACAGAATTCATGGTGTTTGCCAATTTTTTTTTTTTTGAAGGGACAGGGTTCAAATATTTTTGGTCTTACAAAAGAAAAGTCTCCAAGTTATCACTTAGTCCTCATATTCTTTAATGATCTCAGGTATGAGAACATGCAAGTGTAGAAAGTTTGTGTTCAATGTGCTTTCCATGTAAAATTTCGAAGATTAAGTAAAAGGTAGTTCTTTCTTTCAATTGACAAAGCTGTTGAGGATCTGCCATTGCAAAGTTGCAATAGACAGCCTTGGGGAAAATATACAGATGTTCTTGTTCCACAAAAATTCAATGGTCTCTTGTGAGAGACAGACAGACATGTTAAATAATGACAACTTGACATATTAGGTGTTACAATGAAGCAGATGCAAATGCTATCCACAGGAGTTCTTGCTTTGTAGGGTCATGTGGAACTGTAAAAATGACTCTCCAAGCTGAAATGGTGCAAAACAATCTCAATAATCAATTGGAAAAAGTATGGTTTTTCTCTTTAAATTTTCTTCTCAAAACATTCAAGTTGTGTTATTGGTTATAAACATATAGGACAATAAAAAACTAGTAGGATCAATATATATTTAGCACACTGTAATTTTAAATATTAAAAACTTTGAAAAGTGTTTCATTTCATTGTAGAAGAAAATTCCATAGTAGTTTTAGCAGTAGCTTTCCATCTCAATGACAGGGTACAAGCATTTCTTTGATGCCTTGGTTTGGTACCATAGTCCCATCTAAGTGTGAGTCAGCTTCCAACACTTTACCCTTCGTATTTTTCAATGTCATAAAATTTCCTGAAGAATGGTTTAATGTGAAGTGGTATTTTCAATGTCACAAAATTTTTTGAAAGACTGTTTAATGCAAGGTGGGGTTTTTTGCCATTGTTGTTTCTTCAAGGACGTGGTTTTCCTTTCATCACAACCACTTTTCTCATGTTGTTAAGTTCACCTTCACAAATCCCTCAGAGGCACAGCTATAGTGTTTCCATCAGTGGCAAAGTTAGCATTTCCTTAGTCAGCTGTTTCTCCTATAAGTCTATTTATGTTTAATTCTGATTTTACTTCCAAAATTACCACTTTTCATTTCTCTGCTACACTTTCATCATCAATGGCCATTCCCTCTTCTATTGTCCATTTTGTAAAATATCAGGTGGGATTATCTCTGGGAGACAAGGAGGCAATGCAACTGTATGCTGTGCAGACTGTGCACGAACTGCGTAATTCACGTGTAATGATTGATCACAAACGGCTTAGTTTTTGACAGAAGTGACATGATTGGTCACGAATCATGATGCATGTATGTTATTTAAGTAGTGATCTGAGAAGCTAGCAACACAGTTTGTACTTCATACCATTAGTCAGAGTTTGTATAACCCGGTAACTGAAATCTGAATTGTGTTGGTGAGGGACTGGTGTTACGTAACTAAATCATGATAACACTTGGTGCACAGTGAAACGATGAAAATCAAGGAACTCCTATATAAAAAGACATGGATACCTTTAAAAATAAATTAATAAGAGTATAAATTAATAATAGTGCATCCAGAATTGGCCTCAGTCTAACTGGAACCAAGGTTGTAGGTGCAAAATGGGGTCAAGCAGAGTCTATCGACATTAGGCTCGAAACATGATTGTGGAGGTTCTTTGGCATAAAATCCCCCTGTAACTATCACGGCCCTGCCTGAAAAGAAACTGCCCTTAACTTCACTCCTACCTTACCTAGTTCTTTCCCTATTTTCACCAAAGTTTACCCAGACATCAAAACTGCAGTCCACAAGTCACCCTTCCTATTCCATCATTTTAACCTGATCTTTCTGGCAGGTCTGAGAATGTGAGCTAATATTTACTCCTTGGTGCCAAAAGTAGCTTCCTCTTTACAACCAGCTAGAAATAATAGCAGAAGCCAACTCTCAGCTGTTTCAACATTTTTGTGATGAAACTGTCTTCTTTGCTTCTCCCTCCATGTAATGGGAATCACAACACTGGCGATAAGTGTGATCATCAACATCTAACCCTGGCTCTATGGTAGGAGAGCTAAATGCCCAGTGGACTCCAGCAAGCTGTGTGTTTCTGTTCCTATTCCATCAGTTATAACACTTTTTTGGAGCAACTCATTTCACTTCTCTGGAGCACAATTTCCATAATGATAAAACACATCTCAGACTTCTCAGCTATACTTGTCTGGTGGTCACTAACTCTGGTTTATCATATACGTTCTCAAAGATTATATTCATTTACAGACATGCAACAAGAGGGAGAAAGATTACAAAACCAGACATCTTTTTTTCCAAAGCGATGACTCTTTCTCCAGAAAAATCTTAAAGAGTTGTTGTAGTTTTCCTTTTTTCAGCTACCGCCAGCAACTGAGTCTAATGATCTACATAGTAATGAAGTTCTGCATTAGTTGTTGACTGCTAATTCCCTTTAGCGATTTCCTAGCAAGACAATGCAATCCTCACTTCCCACTACAAACTCTACCTCAGTGCTTTCACAGAAGAGAACATGGGATATGGACCAAAATATCATTTTTTCCCACTTAGTGTTAAATAGTTTAATTGTGAGGTAAATATGCACATACGTGTATTAAAACATACACAAACAGATGCAGCTAAGTAGCAGAGAAAAAGAGCAATGATTTAAAATAAAAATATAAGGATTACAGTTTTTCAAAGAAAGTGAGCAAAGAAATTCAAGTAAGTGTGGTACGATTAAGGCTCAAGAGCAAAGTTAACTTGGCAAATTTGTAGGAGAGGGAAACTGAAGGAGGGATTGATGATACGTGACAGGTCATGTAAAACTTTCGCATTCTCTGTAGGCCACTACATTACCATTATATTGGGTACCGAGATCGGAAACAAACCATGAGCATTATCCGTGACTGTGACTGTGTCTACTACATGTAAAATGCACCTTAAAAATGCAAGGGAGAGAGGTTGTCTGAAACAACAAGTTAGATGAGTTTAGTAATTTCACATAATAAGCTAATTTGGCCATAGAACTAAAGAGATTTTTCTCTTCAAAAGTGATTCTTGATCTGAGGGATTTCTCAAGAATACAGAGCCAAAGATAAAACACAGTTTGCTCATTTCCTTTCACTGTGTTTTGTTTTTCAGAGTTAAACAGTATAAATGCTGCTTTTTTTCTGTTTTTCACTGAGAGGGTATAGCACATGAAAACATGACTGAGTACTTGCAATAGCAGGAAGTGAAAAAAACCACACCCCAAAATAATGTTCTTCTACTGCGTTTTTAAAGAAGTTTTCATCCACTCTACCATCACATTTTTTTCTGTTTCAGTCTTACTTTTCCCCAAAGTTTGGTTTGAGTAATAGTAGCATCTGACTTGCAATACAACTTGCCGGTGAAAGATTGGCCACACCAAATACGGCTGGAGATAAATTAGTGCTCACTGCTGTTCTTACTTATCAACAAACCAGATAAGCCAAACAAACCAAAAAGTAAAATTTAAAAAAGGCAATCGGAGAGTTTGGCCAATTCACAAATTGGCAGGGATGTTTAGTTTGTTTTCATAAAATTACTCCCTTCTCAATAGCCTCTGGCCATTAGCATAGAAGTGATAATAGGTAGTACTCTGGAACTCTATTAGGATTATAAAAATGCACTCATTGCAAGGCTTTGGACACATGTACAATTAAACATGCAATTTTACTTCTGAGAAACTATTTTATGGATTCTCTCAACTCATTAGAACCTCTCGAGTGGCCTGAAGGAGACCTACTAAGAAGATTATTATTGCCTCAGACCCCACTAAGGTGATTTTTACAGGAATAGGGTAAGAAAAGAATTTTCAAGCTTCAGACCCTCCCACAAGAGACTGGATTTCTGTTTTGAGAAATAGATCTCCCATAAAGAGGCCATGAGTTGCAAAATGCCTTGAAGTTAAAGTATACGAGTTATGGTTGGTGTCTACGTTTTGTAGCCCTAATTTTACAATACAGTTAAAATGTCGGGTCAATCAGAGTGCTATAATTTGTTGTTGAAAAGGATGATGCCATTTGCATTTTGAAATAATTTCTCTCTAGCTTTCTATCGAAATCATGACAATTATAATAATTAATAAATATGCGGGGTTGCAAAATTCTTCCAATTCCACACACAGGTCTACTTGAGTGGGCTAATTAAGGAAATAAAAGAATGGGAAAGGAGTAGACTGGAGAAAAATCACTGAGGACAAGTTTTACCCACACACAGAAAATCAACAGCTCTAGGAGTGCTACGGAGTCATGGGCTTCCTTTTCTTCTTCGTGTTTTTTGGTGGGGTGATAGTCTTCTTTTTAAACTCTGTTATTGTCTGCTAATGGACACTGTCAGGATTTCTTATAGCCTGTTTTATCACCTTAGAGTCCTTTCTTTCACATTTTTATTTGCAAAGACCACATTTTAGAAAAATTAAAGGGTATGTGCATTTTTTTTGCCTTGATGGATAATCTTTTTTTAATTTTTATTTTAATTGTTGTTCTTGTACAGTTTTCTTTTATTCTCACCCCAACCCACCACTCCAGCCCTCCCTACCTCCCTCCCATTTCCACCCCGCCCCCCCCCCATAGTTGTCCATGTGTCCGTTATACTTGTTCCTGTAAATCCTTCCCCTTCACCTGAAATTCCCTCCCCTCTCCTCTCTGGTGACTTTCAGCCTGTTCTCAATTTCCCTGTCTTTGGTTATATTATGCTTGTTTGTTTATTTTGTTGATTAGCTTCCTGTTAAAGGTGAGATCATATGGTATTTGTCTTTCACTGCCTGGCTTATTTCGCTTAGCATGATGAAGATTGTCTCTCTTCTCCAAACTCTGCATTCATACCCAAACAAAATTAAAGGAAAGGCTGATCCTTAGAATTCTTTTAGTCCCATTTGCTTTTCTTTAAATTTAGCCTCCTCATTTAAATCACAGCATAATATTTTGCTTGTAATTATTGCCTCTATGTCCCTCGAATCATATCATGACATGAATTTCATTTCCCTCACTTGGATTTATGAAATTTCTTAAGAGCTGAAATTGTGCCTTCTAATTATTTTGACTAATATGTAACCATAAGGTAATAGAATTGATGTTTTTAATTGTATTGAAATATAACCTACATGAAGAAATGTACATAAATTGTAAGTGCATAATGCTCTGAATTCTAACAAATACATCTATGTAATTAAGAAACAGGAACCTATCAAATCAAGAAACAGAACATTATCAGCATCCACAGAAGTTCTTCATACTCCTTTCTGTCACTGCACCTTAATCAAGGGTAATAACTACCTTGGCTTCCTACCATTATAGATTAATTTTGCCTGATGTTGAACACAAAATTAATAGAATCATACATTCTTCACTGTTGGTATCTGGCTTGTTGTTGTCATGTCTCATCATGTTTGTGAGATTCATCCATGTTTCTGCATATACTTTCTGTTCACTAATTCTCACCTCTGTGTAAGATTCTATGAGGGGATATACCACAACCTCCTAATCCCTCCACTCTTGATTGGCATTTGGCAAATTGCAGCTTTTGACTGTTATAAATATTGCTACCATAAACTTCCTTGTACAAGTCTTTTGTTGAAAATATGTACTTAAATCAGTGGATTATGTATCTAGGAATAGAATTTCTGAGTCAGAGGGTATGTGTTTTTTTCAGCTTAATAATACTGCTGAAGAGTTTCCAAAGTGGCTGGACCAATTTATACCCTCACAGCAGTGTATGAAAATTCAGATGCTCCACATCCTTGTCAACACTTGGATTTGCCTGTCTTTTCCTTCTTAATCATCATGTGAGTGTATAGTGCTATAAGCATTGTGCTTTTAATTTGCATTTCCCTCATGAGTTTCCCTCAAAGTGTATCACATTTTCAGGTACTTATTACTATTTCACATGTTATTATTTCATATGCTTTTTTGGGGGGGCTACTTGGATATGCTCTTCTGTGATACACCTTCAAGACTTTGCCCATTTTTCTTTTGGGATGTTTAACTCTTATTTATTAATAGGTATTAATAGGGATACTTTGTATATCCTAGTTGCAGTCACTTTTACCTACAGAAATTGGAAATACCATATCCCATGATAAGGTTTTTCTTCTCATTCCATAAAATGTCTTTTAGTAGAATGAAGTTCATAACATTAATATAGTTAAATTTATCTTTTTTAAAAATTAGTACATTTTGTGTTCTACTTAAGCAATCTTTTCCTACTTCAAAGTTACAAAGATATTCTAATGATTTTTAAAATAAAAGTCTTATTATGTTCACCCTTTAAATTTAGATTTGAAACAATCTAAATTTCTTTGTGCGGTGTGAAGTCAAGATGGGTTTTTTCCCAAGTGGATAGCCATATGTCCAGCACCACTTACTGAAAAGGCCTTCCACCGCACTGCCGTGCCCTCTTCGGCGTAAATCTGACTGTATATGTATAGGTTGCTTCTCCGGAGGAGAAGGTAGATCTTGCTCTTCTGTTATATTGGTCTAGTTATCTGTCCTTGAACCGATTCCAACTGTTTTAATCAGCTTTCAATAGGTCTTAACATATGGTAGGGTGGGTCCTCCTTCTTCGTTTTTTGAATTCTAAATGACTTGACTTTTCTCTGCCTTTTCATTTCTATATAAATGTTATTGAAGATTTTCATTTTCCATGACTTGCTGAGATTTTAATTGACATGATAATCTATAACTGTCCGAGGAAGACTTAACATCTAAATAATTTTTTTTTATTTTAACTTTTTTATTGTTGTTCTATTACAGTTGTCCAAATTTTCCCGTTGCTCTCCCCTGCCTTATCCTCCAGCTCCTCCCACACCCTCCCCCACTGTCAATCCCCATCCTGTCGTCCATGTCCATGGATCATTTATACCCGGTCCTTGATTAGACCCTTCCCCTTCTTCCTACCTCTATCTTCTCTGCAGTCCCCTCTGGTCACTGTCAGTCTGTTCCTTGTTTCCAAGCCTTTGGCTCTATTTGGCTTATTTGTTTGTTTTGTTCATTTTCTTCATTTTTAGGTGAGATCATATGGTACCTGTCTTTTGCTGCCTGGCTTATTTCACTTAGCATAAAACTCTCCAGTTTCGTCCATGCTGTCGCTAAGGGTAGGAGCTCCTTTCTGCGGTGTAGTATTCCCTTGTGTAAACATACCACAGGTTTTTGATCCACCATTTACTGAGGAGCACTTAGGCTGTTTCCAGCACTTGGCTATTGTAGATAATGCTGCTATGAACATTGGGGTGCAATGTTCACCCCAAGTTCGTTTGAATTGGTGTTTGAATTGGTGCAATGTTCACCCTCAGGTCTTTTGAACTGGTGTTTCAGGTTTCTTAGGGTATAATCCCAGCATGAAATCTAAATACTTTTTTGTCTTCCAATCTATCAACATGACATATCTGTTTATTTCCATCCTTAACAACTTTAGTAATATTATTTTTCACTATGGAGTTCTTGAATATCTTCCCTAGATTTATTGTTAGATACTTGATGTTTTTTGATGCCACTATAAGTGGCATATTTTTAAATTTAATTTTCTAATTGTTACTGGTATATAAAAATAAAAGTTTTTTATTGTTATTTCTATTCATCACTGTTGCTAAGTTCTAGTTGTTTGCATGTGATTTTTTGCATTTTCCTACATACACAATTATGTTGTCTGTCAGAAAAAAAAAGACAAACTTGCAATGTTATTTCTCAATTATTTTGCCTTTTTTGAGGGTTTTTATTTATTTGTTTGTTTATTTGCATAACTGCACTAGATAGGACTACCAACACAATATAGCAATGATACCTTCGGCCCTTCTCAAGCTGTGGGAAAAGCTTTGGATGTTTTAACATTACAAGTTATGTTCTTGGTAGTTTTTCCTAGTTGATTTAAAAATGAGTATTAGATTATTTATGCATCCAAATGAATATTTCTTTTCAAAATGAGTTAGAAAACAACATGATAAATTTATCACTCAGAATATTTTGGACTTCCCCTATGGCTTGCTGCTGGAACTTTATAAGATAGATATATATATATAAAAAACAGTGTTAAAATTTTAATAATTTGGCTTTAAATCTTAAAATGAAGGTGACTTCATTTGTTATGCTTCCTGTAATTTTTCTCTAAAATTCTTGAGTTGCTTGTTTCTCAATAATTGGGTGTTGATTACAAATCAACTCTGAATCTTCTACTTTCCCTTTGATAAAACCAAACTTCTAGTATTTCTTTAATGTAGTTTACAGTAGTTTCCTTTCTTTTTTTTTTTTAAATGCTGAGATTCCAACATAAACCTCCCACTTTTACTATATAAAATCTAGTTATCAGCTATGGTCACTTTGTACTTTGATAATAAAAAAAGTATTGGTTAGGCTCTCTGCCAAATACCACACTTAACACCTCCACCCAGCATCTCTACCCCAACACTCACACACTCAACTGCCATGCTGTCTTCTGGAAGTCTTATGTCTCTGGGAATTCCTGGGGGATAACTTGGTTACCTTCAAGTACAATTTGTTATTCTTGGTCAATGTCCAATCTTACTCATGTTATTGTTACCTTGGCAGAGACTGCTAATTGTCCCTCAGTATCCATTTTCTCTCATTATGTGAACTAGAATCCCTCTCTTACCAGGTTTCAGCAAGGCACATAAGGTCCAGACCTTATGTACCTGTACCAGGTGCAGACTACATTTCCCAGCCTCTTTTGCACCCAGATGTGACCATTTAAGTTCTGGCCAATAATACTTGAGAGAAAGTAATGTTTCCAACTTCTGAATCATGTCCTTCAAAAAGAAAGCTGTTCGCCTTTGCATTCTCATTCTTACTTTCTGCTGGCTAAAAAATGGTAATGATGGAATGGTTAACTTGGAACCAGAAATGCTTGCTAAGTTGGGTCCCTTGATGGCCTTGTGCAGAGTTTCCCTGACTCAGTGGCCTACCTGTGGACCATAAGATGAGTAAAAATTGAACTTTTATATTATTCATTGTTTGGGTCTTCTGTATTATAGAAACTTATCTTGCATCTTCTATTACTCCGCACTCAAACCTGTTTTTCTCTGTCCACACCAGATAAGATGTGGAACAGCAGTCCTTCACCTTGATTTTGTGAAAATGCTACTCAATCAGGAAATAGTAGAAGTTAATTGAACATTTGGGGATAATAGCACTAGTACATAAGACAAAGAACAGCTTTCCTGAGAGCCTAACACAGCACATTAGACATCACCCTTCACATGGAAGTATCCAAGTCACACCTGCTGACACAGGTTGCATTGTGCCCCCCCCCCCGCCCCGCCCAAAAGATATATTGAGTCTTAACTCCTGGTACCTGTGAATGTGTTGTTCTTTGGAAATAGGGCCTTTGCAAATGTAATCAAGGTAAGGTTGAGGTCATTAGTGTGGGCTCTCAGCCAATATGACTCATGTTCTTAAAAGAAGAGAAAGACATCATGTGAAGATTCAGACACACAAGGAGACAACGGAGGCAGGAAATGGAGTGATGCATCTGCAAGCCAAGGAACACTAGGAGTTGTCAAGGATACCAGAAGTGGGAAAGAGGCAAGGAAGAATTCTTCCCTACAGGTTTCACATGGAGCTCCCTGGCCAACTACTCCCTTTGTCATGTCCCCAAGCCTCTCACCAAGATGCTACTCCTGACTCTCCTAAAAATGTACACTCTTCCCAACTTCCCCATGTTTTTACATAGCATGAGATAAAATGGAGATTCCAGAATACCATTTTAGTTTATATAATTCTCAGATAAAGTTTCTGGAGTTTCATTTGTATGCTGTATTTAAGAACAACAATAAAAAGTATCAATTGTATAATAGCTGTAAGAAAACATTTAATTTCTCCAAAATGTCCCCAAGCATCTATTTGGCACATGGTTTTTACTAGTGCCATTGTGCAGTAAAATCTCTTGCCAAAATTTCCAAGTTTGAAGTGTTTTATACTGTATAGATAGATATAGACATACAGATATACATGTATATTATTCTGAAAAAAATATCAGTTCTTTTCAAAAACCAAAGATTTGGCATGATTTTGGCTTCCTAAGCAAATACAGGTGTCTTGAGTTGAGTGGAACTGGATTGAATTGAATCAAATTTAACTGTGCAACTATGCTTTACTTAGTGAAAGTTAGTTGTAGAATAGAATAAAAAATGTAACTTTAAAAATACTGTTTTTATTCTGAGTACACTGCTATCACCATGTGGTCAGTTCATTGCTCTCCTGTTACTACCTCATCGTTCTCTATTAAAATCTTAGAACCTAGAGATAAATTTATTTTATTTCTTGGTGATTCCTCTTGAAGTACTGATATTAAAGTGATGCATATTAAACAGGCTGCTCATTAAAATGAGGGCCAATATCCTACTTGAAGTTTCCTGATCTCCATGTTTGTGTAGTTGAGTTAAAATTACATAACATCATTGTGCTTTAAGATACTGACTATGTCAATGCCCTAAGACCTTTACACAAGACCAGAAATAGTAGAGGGTTGTGGTGTTGGAAATGGAGTGCTCAGTTATACGATGAGGAAATGAATAACATTTTCTCATCAATATGAATTCCAACAAATCTGGAGCCCAATTTATATTTTCATTATTTCAGCTCCATTTCAATAGGCTTTTTATAGTGACTCTCTCTACTGTGCAAATAAGTATATGCAAATACGTGTATGTGTAAATCTGAGTGTTAGTTACAATTCTCATCTCTCCCTATCTCTGATCATTCAAAATGATGTTTATTTAGTTAAGACAGTGTAACTTTCTTAGAGAAAATAAAGTTCCACTAGACTCGTCCTTTAACATAATTGCTTGGAAGAAAAGTTTATATTTGCCCTCTTAATTTTCAGTTTCTACATGTCCCTTCCCCTTCCATGCATCTACAATTTGTTTAGGATTATCTCCATTACCTATAACTATTCATCACTCTCAACCTGGGTCTGCAGTTCTGCACATTCATCTTTCTTGACTCTCTCCTTCATCACTTCACGTTCTCCATGAAAAGTTATTTATTCTTTGCTCCATTTTCTTGGGTCCCTAATTTTCTCATCCTTCACAAAATTCTTCAAAGAGCTTTATATGTGCACTTATTTATTTCTACATCTCCTTCTGGTCACTTCATCAGAACCGCTTTCATGGAAGTTATTGGTGACCTTTATCGCCAAGCATAAAGGACAATTTTCAGTTCTCTTGGTGGCTGACATTTCAGCCACATCCAACATAATTGATTGTTCCCTCCTTCTTTAAACAATCTCTTCCCTTGCCTTCGATGACCCAACACTGCCCTTATTAAAGTGCCTCAGGAGTCATTTCTTCTCGTTTCATATTCTTTCTATGCACTCTTCCCACATTGTGCCCTCTGTTACATCTAAAATTATACTTTCATATAATAAGATGCCCCATGATGAATGAAACATGGTATAGCCAGAGGCTGGTAAACAGTTGAAAAATCTGTGTATATCATTTGACTCCCTACTAATGGTCTACTGTTGACCAGAAGCCTTACTGATAACATAAATAGTTAATTAACATATATTTTGTGCATTACATGCATGCTAGAAAAAGAAAATGTTATTCAGAAAATCATAAATAATAGAAAATAAATTTACACTATTTATGGAAAAACATCCATATACAATTGGACCCACACTGTTCAAACCTGCGTTGTTCAAGAGTCCACTGTGTATTTTAGCCACGTGCCCAGGAGGGAAAGGAAACAGACTTACTGAATAGCTAGTAAGTCTCTGGTACGCATTGTAAAATGAGAATGCACTTTAAGTATAATGTGTTCATCAATGGTCAGTGACTTATTTGCAACACAAGCACAATTTAAATTGAAAGTCAGTGGCATTTTGGGCTGCTGCAATAAAAATGAATCTGCTAAGCCCACTCATATCATCTTGAAACCAAGGCATCCTACACAGTTCTAAAACCTTGATACCAACCAGCATGTCACGTTTGATGTTTTCCCTATTGTCCATTACACAGTGTCACTGTCTATACAGGAATATTTGCTAGCATGCCTTTCTCTGTGTGTTTTCCAATTTTAAGCCAAAAAATATATAGCCCTTTAACTTCTGGAAAAAAAAAACTCAATCCCCAATATTTTAGACTTTTTTCCACACTTCACAGCCACATTTCTCAATGGATTAACTGAAAAACAAAGAAAGCGCCAGGTATTCATTAGCCGAGAGGGAAATTATCCTGCCACTTCCGCAACTGCAAACGCCATCGTTCTCCTATGGTGACAGAAGATCATTTGAAACCAGTTTCTCACTAACTCAGATGACAATAAAAACAAGTTAGCCCTGCTGGCTAATTCTTGCTTTTATGTGTATTTTTCGCCATGAGGCATTAACCTTTCCCAGTAAACATGACTTTACCTCATTTGGAAATTTATATGATGAAAGCATGTAGCTGTAGGTATGTTTACTACATGTGTCATACATGTATATTTTAGATGAGCAACTGATGAGCATGCCCTGCACAGAGAAAGTATCAAAGAGACATTAGCTGAGTGAATTAAGACTTAGAACATCATAGTGCATCTTTCACTGGCCAGGAAATAGATTTTGGACATTTACTTTTATGTATCTTTAAATGTAGTATCAGTAATATGCAAAGATCTTTTGGTAATTTTTGGTATATGAGGTCTGTCCAGAAGGTATCCAGCCATGCAATAGGAAAAATAGAGATGTTCATTGAAGAAGATACAAGAATCATTGTACACAGGACACTGAAGCCTAAGAACCTCTCAAAGCAGGCACCTTGGGACCTCACACAGTTCTCTCAATCACCATCAGCTGCCCTGTCCTATTTCCCTGAATGTCACCAACAGTCTGAAATCTCTTCCCTTTCAAAGGCGATTTTAGTTTTGGGAAAAGCCAGAAGTTGCAGGGCATGGAATCTGGGCTGTAGAGGGGCTGAGTCACCTGGGTGATTTGATGTTTCACCAAAAAAACAAAAACAAAAACAAAAACAAAACAAAACAAAACAAAAAACCTCTGCAGGAGACTGGATGCCTGTGTGGGAGCATTGTCATGCAAATCATTCTCATTATGTTAACAATGGCTGGACTTTTTCTGGACTGACCTTGAATATCAGCTACATTTACCAAAATGAAGTTGATCTTTTTTAACATTAAAACATAGAAATAGGCCCTGGCTGGTGTGGCTCAGTAGATTGAGTGCTGGCCTGTGAACCAAAGGGTCACTGGTTCCATTCCCAGTCAGGGCACATGCCTGGGTTGGGGACCAGGTCCCCTTTAGGGGGCACTCAAGAGGCAACCACACCTTGATGTTTCTCTCCCTCTCTTTCTCCCTCCTTTCCCCTCTCTTTAAAAATAAATAAATAAAATCTTTTTAAAAAACACAGAAATAGTAAAAGGAAAGAAATTCCAGAAATGAGTTCAATGACAAAGGGAAACAATGTTTATGCATTCTAAAAAGGGCAACTTTATCTTTTAATTATTCATTCTTTCATTCAATAAATATTTCAAGATTCTTTAGAACCTTGTTAATCAAAGTGTAGTCTGCAGAGCAGCAATAGAGGCATCACTTATAGCTTGTTTAAAATTCACCATCTCAGAATCCAGCTCGGATTTCCTGAATCACATCTATTTTTAACAAGATTCCCGGAAGACCTACATGCACATTAAAGCTTGAGATGTACTGCACGCACCCCACTCTGTATACAATGTACATAGAGTTTTCCACATCAACAGTCATCAATCAAATAGCATGAAGCAATTAGACCTAAAGCCTGCAGCCAACCTCTGTATGTACAGCAATGGTTCTCCATCCAGGGGTGATTCTGCCCCATGTCTAGCAACATTTTGATTGATCACAACTGAGGGGATGCGATGGCATCTAATGAGTAGAGGCCAGGGACATTATTAAACATCCTACAATGCAAAGGACAATCCCCACAACAAAGAATTACCCTGCCCAAAACGTCAGCCGAACACTGGTGAGAAGTGGTCCACAAACTTAGCGTGTGTCCGAAGGTCCCAGAAGGCTTGCTGAAATACGATCGCTGGGCCCACCACCAGAGTTTCTGATTATAGGTTCAGTGCGAGGCCTAAAAATAGTGTTTCTCTCAAGTTCATATATCATTCCAATGCTGCTCATCCAGAAGCCATACTGAGAAGCACTGGTAAAGAATGACAGGAGATGCTACTTGGCCAATTGTGGCCTTTTGCTTTAGCCTCTTGATGGCTCTGGAAACTCTGGGCAAGTTAAGTAGAGCATGAGGTTCCTTAGTAGTTACGAGTTAACAAGAGAAACCGGGCAGTAAAATCTCTTTAAGGGTTCCTGGGGTGGGGGTAGGCAAGTGCATGCATTCTGTGTCAACAGAGAAGGTACAGTGTCATTGTCATTTACAGATGATACCAGATGGCAGCTAAATTCAGGGTCCAGACTGCCTGAAGGGCTTGCTAATTACAAGAGACTTCAGCTGCGGGAAACACCCTAATCACCCCAACGGCAGCTGGGCAGCCCCGGGGAAGGCCCGATTGCCAGTAGAAATTTTTGTTTACTATAACGTAGGACTTGAAGGGTAAAAATAACAAGTTCAACTTGGACTATATTTAACAGAGAAAAGATTGAAAAGCAAATATACTTGGGGAAGTGATAGGGGTCATAGGAGGAAGATGAGAGACAGGTCGATTTGATGAGATAGAAATCAGAGTATCGAAACTGAGGAGCAGCTGGAGCCCAGGCCGGGCCCTGAGGGACCCCCGGCTTTCCCTGGCATCCTTGCACACCACGCTCTGTAGGATGGCCATGGCCAGCTTTACAACAAAAAAGACTTCAAGGTGGAATTTGTGCTTCCTGCTTACCACCTGCTCTATGACCTACACTTTTTGTTATCCCTTTCAAAAAAAGCTATTGATTGAATACCTTTAGGAAGGAAGGAAGACATCTGTTTTATTTATTCGCTAGCTGCCTTTCTTTGGTTGGCAATGAGCGCTGAGATAATTTTGTTCTGTGGGTGACATTTAGCAGAACCCCAGGACCGTGGATGTGGGAGGAGTCACAAGGAAGGGAACGGCAACCCAAGCAGCTGCTTCTGGGCTACACCCCAAGTCATGGGGTTTGGGCCAAGTTCTCTTACTCTCTTCTGCTGGAAATTTTAACAATGTCCAGCAAAGTGGGAATGCATCGGAGAAATCAACCTAAAATAAAACTGTTTATAGTTTAATACAGTGGAATACAATTTTTTAAATGAACTTTGTTTTGAAATTTGATTTTACAATGAAAAAATACTAGGAATGGAACTCCAACTATATTCATATTGAAAACCACTTCAGATTTTATTTTGCGCCCCTGTACTGAAACTGTAATTTTGTGAAGGGTGTAGAGAGAAGCACAATCCATTTCAAGAGAGCAAATAACAATTGATAGTTCTTCTCAGACTCACCTTTCTTTATTTTTCCTCGCTGGTCCTCTTAGCGCCTTTCTAATTCAGCACAGTCCCAACATATAGCTGGGGACTCACTTCGAGTCTCCGTCCCAGTTTCTTTTCCCACTTCTCTAAAATATCAACATGATTCTAGTTACAGTTGGGGGTGGGGACATACAACACCCTTCCTCCCAGGAGGGTGGGTGGAGATTTCTATGCAGGCCACCTTACTCACAGGTGCACATCTTTAAGCTCCTTCACAAACATGACTCTACCAATCCAACCAAGCTTCTCTTGTTAACATGGAGCAATGAACTCAGAGCTCGTAGTTAGGCAGAAAGTCCCCTTTCCTATCGCCATGAAGAGTGGTTTCCATCTGGAATGTAAGAAGCTTGGAAGTTGCCACTCTGTCCTGATAAGTAAAAAGCTGAAAATGCAACAAATCCTCTTAGAACCATAAAAGAAGTGAGGTCACAGGAAAAGCCACTGGCCCCTAAACCGGAAAGACAGACAGGTGAATATAGAGAATCAGAACTACGTAAACAGAAACCCATGAGCCGAAGCCTTGCTGGGACCCCGAACAGGGGTATCAGCATGAAGAGATGCGGTAGAGGAGAAGGGGCGAAACCCCAGTCTCCCAGCGTTTCATTCAGCTGTTTCACTCACCCCTTTCCTACACACCGCCCACTTCCCCGCTCTCTGTTGCAGATACACGGAGTCTTGTGCTGTGGCTACTAAAACTTTGAAATTACAATTTTTGGACTAACAGAAGAAGGCATTCTTTACACAAAGATGTTACTTTAACCAGGTGTTGGTTATGTAAGCCATTCCTAAATATATACCTATTTCCTTTGTGGGAACAAACTTTCTTCACTTAGAGAAACAGCATTGCCTTCTTCTATCAAACGCTTACGGTAAAACTCCAGGAAGATCTCTACTCAGCGGGCCACCAAGCCCCGTGTTCTTGCACTGTTTACTCCCAAATAACATGATAGGTACAAAGGAAGTTCCCACCTCCTCTGTGGGCAGGAGGACATTGTGGGTACATCAAAGCAACTAGAAAAAGAGCAAGTACTGAATGCAGCTGCCATGAAACTCAGGTTGCCTTGGGATTTTAATATGCTGTAAATAAAATCAGAGCTCACAGTTATCCATAGCACTTAGTTATACCAATGTCGATGCAACACACTTGAACTTAAATTTTAATAGACACACTGTAATTTTTGTAATTATAAAGAGAATAAAGGATAACTTCTATATGTTGCCACATAGCTAAAGTAACACGAGAAGGAAAAATTAATTAACCCTTCTGAATTCTTCTGATTAAGCTATAATTGAATTAACATGAGACAGATTGGAAAATTAAGGTTTACACGGCATCTTGAGCTAAGGAGAAAGGAAGGGTTGTGGTTTGGAACTTCAAAGGGCAGGAAGGCAATTCCTATGGAAATAGAAAGCAAATGTTTGGTAAATAAATGTTTGCTAGGTCATCTTGAAAAATGGGACACGGAGAGGGCTTCGATGACCCTAAGCTTTGTTAGGTTTCTCCGTCTATCACCCTAGTTCTGATTAAATCACTGTTACCTATGATGATAGCTCCCTTTCTGGAGCAGGTCCTCTATCTAAATTCTTTCAGGCAGTTAGGGAAAAGTCAAAGGTCTTTCCTGAGTCTTTTATTCCTTCAAAATAACCAGCTTAAAAATCAGTATCTAGAAGGATGTATTTTGGGGTGGCAAACTCTGCCCCCTCAGGAGTGAAACAAAACTTTTGGACGAACATGCAACCAGTAAAACCTCATTTTTAAGCTGTATCTATTTTTCAGTTAATCTCAAAGTAAGACCCAAAAGTAAGAATATAGTTAAAATTCTCCACTCCCTTTGGTAAATACAGGGGCAGGCAAAAGTAGGTTTACAGTCGTTCTTACGGAAAATAATAATAAGGATATAAGAATAAACTCTGTACTTTGTGTACTTACTGCAAACCTACTTTTCCCCACCCCCGTATGTCCGCTTGCCTGCAGAAGGTTTAGTAAGTCCTGGCTCTGGAGTTTACATATTTAAATATGTTATGAGTCCATAGTGCCTTTGAAGGAGCAAAAGGAAGCCATGAACAGTGCTCAGCAGACTTTAAAGTTCTGAGAATTTATAGTAGTTCAATAGTGTTCAAACACTTGGGAACTTTTTTTAGAATAAAATGTAGAAATCATTTTGTAGTGCCTCACAAAGTTTTGTTACAGTCATTCCTTCAAAATAGAAAAATTTTACCAGATTAATAAACAAAGTATTTCTGCAAAAGAGAAACTTGTTACAAACTAAGAAGGAAGGATTTATTGTAAGCAATGATGTCTCAATATTAACACGTAGCCATTTGAAAGGATTTAGAATTCTAAACATAGCTTGGTGCATAACAGAGATGACAAATACTTTCATAAGGCAGAGTGGGATAAAACAGCGGCTCAGTATGCTAATTTTCCCCAGAGGCTTAATTTTCTTACTCTTGCAAATCCAAATCTTTGTTGTAGTATGTATTCCTGGGTGTATTTGATGTTTCAATCTTTATGGCTAAAGGTAATTGACCTGAAAAAATGGAATGATTTTGACCTCACACACACATACGCACACTCATAATTCTGTAGCAAAAATGAGAAGTGTTGCCCAAAGTCCACATATTGCCCATTAAAATGTTAATGAAAAAATGTGTTTTATATTTAAATCATCCAAGAGTGATCCCACCTGGTTTCTTCCTAAGTCTTCCCTGTAATCCCTCAAAGGCCTCCTCTAAACTTTCTTTTTCTCCACCACCGTTTGTCAGCCTCATTTTTTTCTACTCCTGGTTTCTATTTAACTGCTTCCTTCTTTTATTCTTTGCCTCAAGCCTTGGGCAATGCGTACTTTTCACTGACATAGAGAAGGGGCAACAAGGGAGTAAACAGAAAATGGAGGATGGTCTGGATGAGTTCCTGAAGGCGGATGATGCACTCTTGCAGATGCTTTGTATTAATTCGCTTAGCACTCATGAACGTGGAGGAGGTGGGTACTATTGTTGCTCCCATTTTTCAGATGAGGAAGCTGAGGCACAGACCGGTTAAATGATGTTTATTTACTAAGGTGCTGTGCCCAGAGATATCTGGAAGCCAATGATTCCTGAAGCTGAGAAGTATACAGACCCATTTTACTTTATTTGTTTTCAATGAGGGAAGAAGAAGAAAAAAAGATTGGGGATTCAAGTTAATATAAATGACTAACAGAAGATACGGCAAACTGAAACATCACACCCCTAAGCATGACAAGAGGGTTTCAAGCTCTGTGTAAAGAACTCAGTGTAAAGTTTTTATCTGCATCCATGTTTCTTTAGTTTGAAGAAACTAATTACCTAGTTCTGATGATCTATGGGGCCAGTCAGCTTAGGTCAGTTTCTGCATCTGTAAAATAAGTGTACTAATAAATAATTTCTGCCTAGTATACCCCCTAGAGTTTCTGGGAGAATCGTAGGAGATAAAGTGTGTAAAGCTCTGTAACCACAAACAATGTGGTATAAGCTCAGCAGACACGCAAAGGGACCAGAGAGCAGAATGAGGGAAACCAGAAAAGCAGATCCAGGAGAGAGACATGCAGATCTTTGGAGAGCTGAGGCATTTGGGTCTGCACTGGTTATTTTTCCAGGTCTGCCATGTATCATGGCTCAGTGTTCCATGGCCTGGGACAATCAGCATGCTATGAGAAAAGGTCAGCCTCTTTACATCGCTATTAATCCAGGTCGCATCAACAGAGTACCTAGTATTTCCTTCATCGAGTCTTTAGCTTCAGAAGAAAAACAGTAATCTTTCCTGTACTTCGCTTACGAGAGGAGAAGAGTCAGGGGTTCTTTGCCCACAGGCTACAGAAAACGAAACTGGCTGAGGTACACACAATGTATTTACTGGGAGAATTTTAGAAAACTCGCAAATTTCAAGGGAGGTTGGAGAAGTGGGCTCTAAAATCACCAGAAATCAGAAGAGCTTCAGCTGTCCTGTTAGCATGAACTGAGTGACCATGTCGGTGGGGTACCGCCATGACAATGAAGGTGCTCTCACTGCTTTTGTTCTGTCTACTTTCTTTGCCTTGGCCTCACCCGCCTCAGAACTGGAGTCCTGCAGGAGAGAGTGTGGGCAGCCCCAGTTGAATGGCGATGTCCATCCTTGTCTAAGGAATGCAGGAGACTTTTCAGATAACCCTGTCAAATCTACCCACACAGAGGGAAGAGGTCACCTCCTAATGAAATTCATTACAAAACAAGAAGGAATAGAAGCTGACAGGCAGAATACCTACCATCAAAAGTAATAGCAACATGCTCTCCAATTTGTTGAATTAAATGAAATTACTGTTCTAACAGTAGGAGGAATTTTCTGGTACAAGTCAGGCTTAAAAAGCGGGGTACTACATACTCCAGAATGTAGTGCTGAAAACCACGGGCAACAGAAAGACAAGAATTAAATGTCACATTAGCCCTAGCTCCGTAGCTCGGTTGATTGGAGCATGTTCCTGTACACCAAAAGGTTGCTGGTTTGATTCCTGGTTAGGGTACATACCTAGGTTGCTGGTTTGATCCCCAGTTGGGGCACAAATGGGAGAGAAACAACTGATCAATGTTTCTCTCCTGTATCTCACATCTCTCTCTAATCAATAAATATATTCTCAGGTGAAGATAAAAAAATGTCATGTTAAATGAATTAACTTGGAAACCCAAAGCAATGCATCAGGCCAAGCAGTGAAGACAGAACCTAAGACAAAATAAGGTAGGAGAATGGAGTAATATGTAGAAGACAGGAGACCACTGAAAAGAGAAAATCCACCATTTGTCAATCAACATTGAAAATCACTGTTGCAAGTAAGAATCATTTCTGGATGCTGAAATTAGATGGCAAGAGTGTGATGATGAACAGGATATTTGTGGAGTCTCAAATTATCTTCCCGCAATGAGTTTATTAATTGCAAGGTAACTTTTCAGTGGAGAACCCTGACAGATGCCACCTTAAACAAGTGACTGAAGTTAACATAACCAGTAATAGCATATCAAAATTATGTATCTTCTGATATGATGCATTGGGAATTATGGGAACTCTCAGAAATAAATGTCTGTTGCTTAAGCCACCCAATCCATGCTATTTTTGCTATAGCAGCCCAAATGGATGAACACACCTGCTAAGACAAATGACCATTTATTCTATGTCTTGGTTTTTAATAGAAGGAGCAATTAACCAAATAAATATTATTTTGAAATTAACACACAAAAATTTAATTTTTAATTTTAATTTATCCTATGAAAAGAAATGCATTTAATTTTTTAAGTTAGAAAGTTATTTTTATTTTATCTTTACCTTATGATTAGGAGTGCTAAATCATTTCATCATATTATTCTGTGTCCCAATTCCTATTTCCTTAATCACCAATTCTAATCTTTTTACATATGTAGATCAAAGTACATAATAAATACATAGGTTTCTGCATATGAACCCAAGCTTGTTTTTATTGATTTCCATTATACACAATGTACACATGTTCCTATAGAATAAAATTAGCTTTCAAATGATATGTCCAGTTGGAGAAAGTTTTGGTCAACCTCATGACCACGGACTGGCAAAACAACTTGCTTTGGTTTCCAATACTATTCCAGCGGGGAAATGCAATGCTGTCGCCTGTGAACTAGGTAGTAAAGTCTATGTCTCTAGCCCTTCTACACATGGGTTGTCCCAGCAAGATCTGAATGTGCACCGTACTTATTTATGAAATCTTTCCCAAATGCCAACTTCAGAGCCATTGTCAATGCTACCAGTTATATGAGATTTTAAAGCCCAAAGGGATGTTTTTATTTTAATGCCCGAAAATGAAAGGCTTTCATTTAATATGTATGACAAATTTGAGTGGAATTTTTTTCAATAACATTTTGAGTTTTTTTAAGGACTTTGTTTGATGAGTTTGTTGTTTCCCAGGGATTGAATGTAAGACTGTTGAACAGCACCCGAAATGGGGGTAAAAGCTAGTGATACATGTGGACTGGTAGAAATTTGATGAAAATCAGAAATTTAAAATAATCCCCAAAGCAATGAAACATCTTCTTTATGCAAATCAAATTTGCAAGTTAGGACTTCTCAGATAGCAAGTGCAAAGCCATCCTCAGGTTATTCAGGTGGTAGAGTTTTATTATAAAGGATACAAGCAAGAAAGATCAGTAACAGCTGCAGAGCCAGGTTTCCAAGAGGTTAGAATAACTTTCAGACTCCTTCCCCCATAACGAAGTAGGGCCTCGTGAAGAAAAGTAATGCCATTCAGTGTACAGCAGGGCTGTAAAGACCTTGCCATCACTTTCTGCCTCCAGCAGCAGAAAGCCTTCCTTGACGGCCTGCTCCACAGGGTTCTTCAGCTACTCTCTGTGACTCCTGCCTGTGCTCTGGCTGCTGCTGCTGAAATAGTCTCTGCTCTGCAATCTGCCACACAATTTTTGCTTATTCACAGCATCTGCTACCTCATAATTTCTTCCAGATTATCACTTCTTACTTGCTAACTTTTTTCTATATCAAGCTTCATTTCTTTATCATTCATTTGTTTTGTGTGTGTCTCTCTTTCTACATTTTATATTTAAAACCTTATACAAAAAGAGAGGATCTTACCATATTTGATACTTTAATTTCTAGGTCCAGCTCTCATAATAGGCCATCTTATTAAGGCCACTGACTAATCTATAAATAGTTGGGTTTTAAGTGACATTCATTTTCTGTCCAGCTCAAGAATACTAGTATTTCCATGTCAAATGGAACAAGGCATAGTGTCTAAACACCCTCGTTGTAGAAACTGTGGCCATGGCAAATTCTCTGGGGATTCTCAGAAAAGGACTGTAAGCACCTTGTGTGTCTTGTCCACTCGACTTTTTGCCATCTCTTTGAATCTAAAAAAAGAAAAATAGCTCTAAATTTTCATGCATAAAGTCTGTTCAATTATTTGGAATCATCAGCGGGATATGAGACTGACACATAGGATCTGAATCACCATCAATCGTCCCTAAACAAAGCAGAGTTAACTGGCCTATGGAGCTCTAGAGCTTTTTCCGCTGCCTACATTCGCACTGTGTTAACCAGCTCAGCTAACCAGCACTCCGGCTATAACACACAAACACACCTTCACACCCGAACACAGCCATCACTAACAAAGTTGCATCTGTTGAATGAGATCTAATCAGCTTTCTGGCCTTCCAGGCTCAAGATAACATTTCTGCTATTGATAGTATCAATTTATAATTTAATTTCAAGGCCTAGCTCTTAAGAGATAAGACTGTTTGCAGAGCTAAAACCTAATCCAGTAGAAGGTATTGGACAGAGTTCCACAAATTCTGATGACCACAAGATAACCTGATTTTCTTAAAACTCTACTAGAATACATTTTATAAACCCAAATTTCTAAGACGAGCAATAATGAAAACGGTGACACCAAATTTAACGTTTGCTTACCCGTTCACCCAGATGCATGGACTCACTGATCATCCTGAATGTACTCTTTAAAAAAAGAGAGAAAAGAAAAAAACAAGTGTGATCTTTACAAAAGTGCAGGCAAAACATGGCTTCCTCTAAGGGTAGTCAGTGAAAATTGATCCCGTGTCTTTATTAGCTTATTATTTGCTTTTATTTAAGAAAACAACGCATGCTTGTGGTGGAAGTGGCAAACAGTACAGAATGACAAACAGAGGTCATTATTAATGGTTCCACATGCGGCTTCCCTTTGGAGCGTCCGCCCTCTGTAAATTGACTTACAGAGCTCCACCTCTGTGAGCACCGCCACCTTCAGCTCTCCTTGACTGCTGACGCTTGTGTGCTGCTCCTGGATTGATGTGGGCGTAGACTAAGTTATCAGGCGGCTCCTCACCCGTCCAAGGAGGATAATTTTATTGCATGTCTGTTTAGCCTCTGCCTTGTCCTCTCTGGAAGGTATCAATTCTCTCAGGTGAAGAACACAAATAAAATTTAGAAACGCTCCCTCGGGCTATGAGGTTAGGAATCCTGCCAAGGTTTCTCTGAATGAAGTCACTCTGCATAATCTCCCCTGCTCCTGCCACATCTCCCAGGCTGGTGCTGCCCTTTGATTAGAGGAGAATTAAAGGCAATGTAGAGCCGCTCAGGAGTTTGATTGCCAGTCATTTTCTTATCCAGTTGCTGTTTTATAGGATAATCCCAAGGCGATCGCTTGCTCTTCCCTTTCTTTTGCCATTTTTCGCACACTCGTGTGTATGTGAGTGTGTCTAGGAAACCTATGAAATAACAAGCAACCATAAACAATAAGCATTCACTCTCTCTCTCTCTCTCTTTTTCTTTTCTGCACCATACCCTCCTCCTCTCCTAACAAAGAACTTCGAGAAACTGCCTTTCTCCTGGCGGGGCAGAGTGAAATCAATAAATAAAAATTATAGGGTGGTTTGGCCAATTTCTCAACGACACTGTGAAATCTTCAAAGCTGTTATCCAAGAATGCTGCCTGCACACCTCTCCCTATTCTGTTTCTTCCACCAAACTATAAACAACAGTGAGTTCACCACAATGGTCGTCGCTGTGGAATTTAGCCCTTGAAATTCAGCCTCCCTTCTCCATTCTCAGGCCAAGCTGCATGTATATTAATTCTACAGCATTGTATTTTGAAATAATACAAATGCAAATTCCTTATAAAATAAAATTTTTCTTCTCTGAAAAACTGGGTAAGGATAAAAACTTATTTATTCTTGAAACACAAATCATGAGAATAAAACTATGGTCATTGTTAATCATAAACACGCATTTGTGTGGTATAAAATAAAAAGAACAAAAAAATTGTTAAGCATAAGTCTTGACTATTTTTTTAAAGTGCAGATTCATTTCCACTAGATTGCCAGACACTTTATGGAATATCATTGTATTTGAAGTCCGTGAAGACTGGCATCTAATCTTGGTTCTACCTTTTCCTCTTTGTGAGTTCTTGGGCAATATATTCTCCCTCTTTTTCGGTTGCATTAAATGAGAAGATTGGTTCAAGAGATCTCCACGATCCCTCCCTGCTTTTATATCTCATGGGCACCAGGCGAGAACACTCGACTCCCTCCTCCTCCATATGCATATGGAAGAGCTTCCCAAAGGAACACTCCAGGCCTCACCCTACCATTTCTTCTAATGAACAAATTTAGAAGCCCCTTCCTATTTATAGCATCAGCTTGACCCCAGGAAACATACGTCCTCCATTCCCCTACATCTTAAGTTTTCCAGGGCAAACCTCTGCTGGCAAAACCTATGGTTCTCTAGCTCAGACTATGACTGCGGGACTAAGTTATTCTGAGGTAAAGTGTCAGTGTACCTCAAGCCACCTTCTTCAGAGATCTTTCTAAGTAATGAAATAGGTAACTTGATGCTCACTTGCCTAATTCTTGTGGTTATCTCTCCATTGGTTCTAAACTTGGGGGGATACGAAAAAACTATTATATATTAAGCTCCCTGCAAAATTTCAATCAGAGGAGCAAAGGCATGATGGGAATAACTAGAATAGAGGAAAGAAGGAAGGAAGTTAGGAAGTTAGGAAGTTAGGAAGGAAGGAAAATATTTCTTGATGGGTGAATTAACTGATGGGCACAAATGAATTGCTCTTATTATTTGTTAACAGAACAATTTTATATGGATATTCATTTAAATGAAGCAAACTCCCTGAGTTTCCTGTGAAAGTTTGTATGCATGTTTTGTATTTTGTGTCTGTGTATAAATGTATTTCCTGAGTAAATTCCATACATAATGCACAATTTCCGGTTACAATGTATACTAGAACATCGAGGTTTATTTGGAGTTTCTTTTGTGCACAATAAACCTTAGATTGCAAACTCCTATAGAACAGGAAGCCTATTCCTTTGCTTTCTTGTGCTTAAGGTCTACCTTAGCATTTACTTTTATTTGCTACATATACACAAGATGATGATTTAGAGAAGCATTCCTAATCTTTTCCTAATTGAGTGCCTGCTGGATGCAGAATGTTGATTATTCTGAACTCTAAATGTTGATTCAAAGGGTATCTTTACAGACCACTTAGGAAAGGAAATAAACCAGTGCTCAGTTGCATATGTTTATGAACTTGAATCATTTATTTCATGAAACTGCAAATAATACTTAATATTTAATATTAGTTTTATTTTTCAAATTAAAATGTCTTCTTAAAATGGAAATTTCTTTATATATCATTAGAATTATTGTAAATTGATATAAAATCTTTTCTTAAAATAATTTAGCAAGATTTACTAAAACTTCAAAAATAATCATTAACTTTTACCTAGAACACCATGTTTAGAATTAATTTTAAGGAAGCCATCATGTCAGTGCACAAAAATTTATGTACAGCCAGTTAAGACTCTTGGTATCTTTCTGTCTGAATGATATCTCTAAAGTTGTGATGCTTATTTTAATTTTACTGCATCAGAGTCGAATGCAGTCACATTATGTTCATTTGCGACTTTAAGATTATTAGTCAAAATGAGGACACAGTAGCTGTGACATAAGTCGGGCTGCAGCCTTTAATTTCCTCACTTCATTGCATGGTGGAGGGTGGCTTTAAAGAGGTTCTGGCTTCCTTGTGACGGGGGGGTGGGGAGTGGTGGGGGGAGAGTTGGGACCAGTGCCTGGAATCACTGAAACTGCTTTGGGTAATAAATTCTGCTGTAGTGCTGAAAAAGTTGTATACAAACATTTTTAGTTATTACTTATAATAATAAAATTTTAGAACCTTTTAAAAAGTCCAGCAATAGTTTTATTTGTTTAAATAGTAAATCTGTATTTTGGAACACTATATCCTATACAATTATAGAGCAAAAAGCACAGTATATTCTTAAGTAAAGGTTAAAACACAGTATTACTGATGTATTTACCTTTTTAAAATAAGTATG
Source organism: Glossophaga mutica (assembly GCA_039655065.1). NCBI lineage: Eukaryota > Metazoa > Chordata > Mammalia > Chiroptera > Phyllostomidae > Glossophaga > Glossophaga mutica. The sequence continues at coordinate 110,818,251 of CM077310.1, read as the reverse complement.
TTTGTCTACATATATATGTGTGTGTATCTATCTATCTATCTATCTATCTATCTTATCATCTATCAATCTATCTATCTATCCCCCCAAGATGCCAATGGTGTTCTCTGTGGAGCTGGTTTATGTATGTTGGGAGAGAGCTTTCCATGGGTCTCTCACGTTTCTGCTTATTTTGCAAGAAGCCGCACTGACAGCTCCTTCTTCAAGACTGTTTTCCTAAGACTGCTTTGTGAACCATCTTGGAAGACAGATTTAGGGTCTCCCTCTGGAACAAAAAGTACACTGTTCAGTTTAATAAAGATAATGTCTGTCTCTGAGACAAAGTTCAGGCTATTGTCCATAAGAAAAGGCTTGGGGTTCTTAAGCTCAGCAATTCTCTGCTGTAACATAACCAACACACACACAGGGGCCACCGGGCCCTCTTTGCGTTACTCTGTAGGAATTAGCACTCAGGAACCGGTGCAAAACTTTCCGAAACTCTACTGATGTAATAACCTGTGCTTTGTCTCTGACCTAGGAGTCCCAGGTCTTCTACCACCATCTACAAATCTGTGGCAGGCTAACTTTACCTCATGTAGTTCTTGATAATGTACATTTATATATATATATATATATATTTGTAATTTTAAAATACATTTCTACCTTATTATAATAGGTAAAATTTTATAACCGCATGTTAATATTGTTATTTAAAAGAACCTGAAAGCCAGATAAAATGTCACAATAATATGCCAACAGTAGTATCAGAGAATGCTGGTCTACCGCGGCAGAAGGTCTGAGGGTGAGACAGTTAAGATACATCATCATCTGTTGGTAAACTTGGACCTTCCTGTGACTCTTTTCACATGTCAAGAGTCTGGCAGGGCTCTGTCTTCAGCTTAGAGCCTGTTAAAATCTAAGGCAATCCACTATTTTTTACATGGTTCGTAGGGGCAAGGAACTGTCCCAACAAAATAATTAGGTCTCCTGGAAAAATGTCAGCGGCAGTGTCTGACAGGGAACAGGTGTTTGGTGCACAGGATTCAGAGTCAAGAGCCTGCTGCCTTTAAATGTAGCTGTCAAGTGATCAGCGTTCCCTGGCAAATGGCACTGGGAACGGAGCCTTTCTTTATAGAACAGATGAGACTTTATGGTTGCTGGAGGTTGTAAATGTTTGTGAATATGACTGTGCGTACATATGTTCTCTCATCAACATCCATTGGAACATAGAATTAAAGTGTTTATGAAAATGTCCTTATCTGATGGTAGTTTCATTTCCATAATTTGAAGTGAGATGAAAAGAATGGAATGTAATTATCTCAAGCAGTGATTTTCAACCTTTTGCATCTCATGGCACACATAAACTAATTACTAAAATTCTGTGGCACACCAAAAAATATATTATATTTTTTCCCAATCTGACAAAAAAAATAGGTATAGTTTTGATTCATTCACACCGGACTGCTATTGTTGTGTTGGCTGTTGTATTTTTTTTAATTTGACAATCTAAGGGAAAAGAGGTCAGTGCCCCTGATTAAACAGACAGGCATGGCATCTTTTAAACATTTTTGTGGCACACTGGTGTGCCTCAGCATGCTGGTTGAAAATCACTGATCTGAAGATTTCTTTGGCGTCTATCTGTGCTGTACACTGGCACACAGAGATGGTGGGGTAAGACAAAGGACACCAAAGAAAGGAAGGGAGGTTCTTCTCTTGCCTCTAACTCAGTTTGTTACATTCTGAGGCATAAAAAGGAGAAAGCAGAATCCATGTCCCATTAGTTTCAGGAAATGCAGATTTAGAATAATTAAGCTGTTGGGTTTTTTTTTACCAAAAGAATTTTAACGTAACTATTGTCTGTGTAAAATCCAAGCTATGTATGAGAAGCTGCTTTAAGAAGAAGTTGAGTCCCAATAATTTAAGAAGTTAATTCATTATAAATGGATACAAATAAACCCAATCCAGTTCTCCACATACAGTTGGCTCCCATTTACATTTTTAGGTTTAGAGTGGATTTCCGAACTGGGCTTTGATAAGTATCTTCATGATACAATATTCTTGTTACCAATGTTCAATGTCATTGTCCACCTCAGTAACGGAGCTACAGTTTTATTCAGAGTAGTGATATGTCCAGTTAAAAGATGACATTCCCCAGGATGAGGCCATGTGACTAACTTCTGATCAGTGGGAAGAGGAAGTGCCTGGTGGATTTTCTAGAAAGTTTCTTTAAATGGAAAATAATCCCCCTCCTCCTCTTTCTTCTTCTTCTCCTTTAATCTCTCTCTCTCTCTCCCTCCCTCCCTCCTTCCCTCCCTGCCTCCTGCCTCTCTCTCTCTCTCCCTCTCTCCCTCTCTCTCCCTCTCTCTCTCTCTCTCTCTCTCTCCCTCTCTCTCTCTGTTCCTTCTACCTGAGTGATGCAGATTGCAGATGGAATTCCTCCAGCAATCTTCCATAGTGCAATTTTCTGGCAAATGGAAGTCCAGGAAGCCAGAAAAATAGTAGGATCCTGGATTTGTAATGATTTTGTGCTTTCTCCAAGCTATCTCCTCTGAACTTTGTTGTTTTCACATGAAAAAATAAACCCTATGTCAAAAGCTACTTCAATAACTAAATGAGCAACCTGATTCTAGCGGATACAGATCTGATGCTCTCAGATTAGATATTTCTTACAAACTCTCTGGTGGATTTCTAAAACAGATTAGAAATATTCAGGTTTCAAAAGAGATAAAGAAATGGTATAAAAGATGAAAAAAATTTACACACTGAATTAGCAGAGAGGATTAAGTTGTTCTCAAATCACAAAATTAAAATGGGTTCTATATTGTTTTATATTTTAAACTAATAGATAAATTTATGTAAAATATTTTCTTCAATATTTTATTATTATTCAGCCATATCAAAGAAAGGAATCTGCCATTTTCATCAACATTGATGGAACTTTAGGGCATTATGCTAAGTGAAGTAAGTCAGAGAGAGAAAGACAAATAGTGTATGATATCACTTACCTGTGGAGTCTTAAAAAAAAAACTTAAATCACAGATATAGAGAATAAGTGGTTGCCAGAGGCAGGGATGAGAGGGTGGGAAAAATGGGTGAAAGTGGCAAAAAGTTATAAGCTTTCAGTTATAAGATAAATAAATTCTGGAAGTATAATGTGCAGCATGGTGATTATCATTAACAATACTGTTTTGTATATTTGAAAATTGCTAAGAGAGTAGATATTAAAAGTTCCCATCACGTGAAAAAAATCCTAACTACATGAGGTGACAGATATTAACTAAACTGGTGGTAACTGTTTCACAATATACACATGTATTAAGTCATTATGTTGTATATCTGAGACTAATGCAATGTTAAATGTCAATTATATCTCAATAAATAAAAACTGGACAAAATATTTCATTCAATTTTTACCCACATAAGAGAGGCATTATTGTGACATCAGTTGAAATCAATACCTGTGGTTGGTATTCGGCGTGCATTGGGCCAGCTCTGTAACATTTAACAAACTCTTCACTCTCTTTATGTTTCCCTTTCTTCATCTGAAAATTGCACCTTTTTCACAGATTGTTGTGAAGATCACATGATTTCATATAGATACATAGCCATAGATAGTGACTGAAATATATTGTCATCTATAATGATTATTTTATGTGTCCTTATACTTTTAACTATTTCTGCAAAACCTGTTAGATTTATAACCTTTTTTTTTCAAGATTTTATTTATTTTTAGAGAGAGGATAAGGAAGGGAGAAAGAGAAGAAGACAAACATCGATGTGTGAGAGAAACATCAATTGGCTGCCTCTCAAACATGCCCTAACGGGGGATCAGGCTGCAACCCCGGCATATGCCTTGATCAGAAATCGAACCAGCAACCTTTTGCTTTGTGGGATGATGCTCAACCAACTGAGCCACACCAGTCAGGGCTCGATTGATAATCTTGTTTTTATATCTAACAAAGGGATAGGGTTTTGTAATTTTACAGGAGGAGAAAAATAAAGAACATGGACTAGTGTGTGAGTTTCTGAACGCTGGGAATGGGAGGATGAACATCAGAGGCAATCAGACTGTCAAGAGCAAGGAAAACACTCTTCCTGATTTTTCTCTGAACTTCTTCCCATCCATCACCAAGGATGCCACAAAGTAAATGATGGAGTTGCTCAAGTACGTAAGAAGCAGGCCTCCTTAACGGGCAAATAAATTTCATTTTTTATGTCTGCATATATACATCAAAATAATAGTATTTGAGATTTTATGGTAAATTCAATCTTACTTACCTTCTACTACATTGCTTTGGTTTATGACAGACTCAATAATTAAATCTGTAGCCCAAATCCTTGAATATAAATTAGTATTATTCATTTTACTTCAAAATCTTTATTTTCATTTAGGAAAAGTATTACTATTTTCACCGAGTTTGTCATTACATCACTTGAATCTTTAACAAAGGAGTAATGTATTCATTGTATTTTTGAATAACTGCTTGTCCACAGGAAATAAAATATTCTGCAGTATCTCTCAGCGTTCATATTGCCTTCATTCCCAACTTTATAAACATAGATTGTACATGATGGGAATATATGATAGCTCTTGAGTGCTTTTATTTATCTTTCCTTAGCTTCGTTCATCCCTCCCTTTCCTGCCTTTATAATGTTACATTTCTAATTCTTTTCTCTTAATTTTTATTTTGATTACTTTTTGTATTTTTTAGTCATCTACATTAAGGTTGTATGTCCTAAGAATTATTGCTGGGATTCACCCACAGAAAAGAATTATCCATTTATCACAAAATTATGCCCTTTTTATTATTTCATAATTGAGAATTACACAATAATTTCTCTTTGGTCCTCATTCTTGCAATTGAAGATAATAACACTGATTACTTACGTTTTTTTTTATTTCTTAACCAGTTGGAAAGATATTTATACACTGTCTCAAGGAACAGTGAATCAGTTTAGTATATTGGTCAAAATCATGTTTTAATAAAATGATTCCTTATACAAGTGCTTTCTACCACTGTTATCTAATCTGCCTATCAGCAGTATCTTCATAATGTCCTTATTTCAAAACCCCTACCTATCAAAAGTCTTTGCTTCATGATGTTACCGTACCATTGATCATATTGCTGATTTATCAAAAGATTACAGCCCAAAAATCTCAGTTTCAATAGATCATATTTTAGTAATGGAAAATGTTTTATGAGTCCTCAAAACCTAAAACAATTACAATCCAACTCCTCATTCATTGTATCTTAAATAAGAGAAGCCAGAATCACATTCACAAATTTCCCAATTATCCTCAGTCAGGGTAAACTAAAAACTTTAAGGATTCCCAGTCAGGGCACATGCCTGGGTTGTGGGCCAGGTCCCCAGTTGGGGTTGTGAGGGAGGCAACCACACATTAATGTTTCTCTCCCTACCTTTCCCTCTCCCTTTCTCTAAAAGTAAATAAATAAAATCTTTAAAAAAACTTTAAGTTGCTAAACTTTAAAAATGATTTTTAAACTTTTGGGTTCACTTGTATTCCCAAATAAATACTTGTAACAGAATTGCTACTTTTCAGCAGATCTGCATTAGCAAGTTCTACTAATTTTTTTCCATGCTTCTCCAACAACTTGGTTCTGCTGACCTAATTTTTTATATTTTACTATAATTGTCTCTTGTTTCTCTCGCTGGACTGTGCTTGTATCATTGTGGTAACCATGGAGTAGGCACATTATATGTCTTAATAAATATTTCTTTGAGGGAAGAAATGAATGATTAAAGCAGAAACTAACTCAGAAAATACTACCAAATATTCAAAGGGATAAGTGGAAGGAAGAAAAGGAGAGGTTATGATTATGATCGTGAACAACTGTCTACATATTTAAGGTTATTGTATGCAGGCTTTCTTATATGAAATGTTAAATGGACTGATCTAAGAAAAAGAAGATCAAAAATATGATAGTGAAAAGACAGCAAACTCACAGCTATTAAGAACCACACCTAAAACAAAAGCAAACTAAGCAAACAACTAGAATAGGGACAGAACTACAGAAATGAAGATCATATGGAGAGTTAGCAACAGGGGAGTGGGAGGAGGAGAGAGGGGGAAAAGGTACAGAGAATAAGTAGCATAGATGGTGGGTAGAAAATAGACAGGGGGAGGGCAAGAATAGTGTGGGAAATGTAGAAGCTAAAGAACTATGACACATGGACATGAACTAAAGGGGGGGAATGTGGGTGGGAGAGGGTGTGCAGGGTGGAGGGGAATGATGGGGGAGAAATGGGACAACTGTAATAGCATAATCAATAAAATATATTAAAAAAATAAATTTGAAAATAAAAGAGGAAAAAAATAAAATAAAAAATGAGGCACTGGCATTTGATTCTTGATAATTTTTAAGACATGCTATTCCCCATGCTGAGCTTCTGCTTCTTCTTCTTCTTCTTTTTTTTTTTTTTTGCATTAACATGTTAATTTTTGTTCCTGCCAAAGAAGTCATTTGAGACAGGAACATTAGTTCATTGGAGCATAAGTATGTCAATAGCACTCTAAAAGAGAAAAGACTGTATTCCATACAGAATGGAACAAAAAGACAATTTACGCCCTTTTTAAAACCTTTATTATTGGAGCATTTATTTAAAACCAGCATACCAGGGCTTTTTGTTTTGTTTTGTTTAATTTTTTAAGGGCCTTTAGAGATTCAGCCACATTTTAAATATATATTATCATACTTAATTCTCACAACAATGAGGCAGGAATTGTGGAGAAAGGTTAAGAGTGATGTCAAAGGCAAATGCAACAATATCTGTACTAGAACATAAGCTTAATTAGGAGTAAGTAGACATGAGTTCTGGTTCCAATTCTACTACTATCTACACTGAGGAATTAACTCAAGTAGCTTGGCTCCTCTAAGACTTATTTTTTTCATCTTTAAAATGAAGGGTTTGCACTACGGAAAACAGTGTGGAATTTTCTAAGAAAACTAAAAATGGATCTACCGTTTGACCCAGAAATCCCACTGCTTGGATTATATCCTAAGAACCCTGAAACACCCATCCAAAAGAACCTATGCACCCCTATGTTCATAGCAGCACAATTTACAATAGCCAAGTGTTGGAAGCAACCTAGGAGCCCATCAGTAAATGATTGCATCAAAAAACTGTGGTACATTTACACAATGGAATTCTATGCAGCAGAAAGAAAGAAGGAGCTCCTACCCTTTGCAACAGGATGGATGGAACTGGAGAGCATCATGCTAAACGAAATAAGCCAGGCAGTGAAAGACAAATACCATATGATCTCACCTTTAACAGGAACCTAATCAACAAAACAAACAAACAAGCATAATATAACCAAAGACACTGAAATTGAGAACAGGTTGACAGTCACCAGAGGGGAGAAGGGAGGGAATTTCAGGGGAAAAGGGGAAGAGTTTAGAGCAACAAGTATAAAGGACACATGGACAAAAACTAGGGGCGGGTGGAAATTGGAGGGAGGTGGGGGTGGAAATGGGAGGGAGGTGGGGAGGGTTGGGTTGGTGGGCTGGGGTGGGAGTAAAAGACAGAAAACTGTACAAGAACAACAATTAAAATAAAAATTAAAATAAATAAATAAAGTGAAGGGTTTGGACTGCGAGCTCTAGCTCTAAGATTCTGTGTGTATTTTACCAAATAAAATACACTTGAACTAGTCAATTCAAAACCAGTATTCTTATTGCCCGAGGTAGAAATAACACAGGAGGCATAAGCATTATTGCAGAGGATGAACTACCATCTTTTCACCCCTCAAAAGGGCATTCCCCCTTTGCCCACCTGTCTTTGCCCAAGAAAAGTGCATTGAGTTATCTGGTCACATTTTACATTGGAAATAGTCTCTTGCTGTCTCCCTATCCCCCTTTTCCTATTATTCTTCCAAATAAGACATTGGAAAGGTAATGCCATGGGATCAACCTTCAAAAGGTAAAATTGGGAGGAGGGTGGTAGAAATGTACAAGAGAACTGGAAACTGGGACGAATGCCATCTGTATACCAGAAACTTCGATATGTTTGGGATAGCTTGAAAGAGACATACATCATTGGCCAACTAACATGTCTGCAAAGTTAGTAGAAGGGACACTTCGGAATACCTCTACAACCTTCAAATCAGCAGGTGAGGGCAGGCACATGGCGGGTACAAACAGCACAGAAGCAGGAAAGGCTGCTCTGAGATGATGACCAGGAACAGTGACAATGGGAAGGGGTTTTCCCTAGACAATAGTGCTACCTAGGGCCAGCTGCACCTAGTACATCTAAAACTTAGAGCAGAGCACCTTTTAACACCCTCTTTTCTAATAAAAACAAACTATTTTCAGTAATAATCATTAAATGAAGCATATTACATCAGTGACAGGAAAAACCACAGATATTAAAAATTCCCTTTTATAAATTGTCATATTATTGTCCCCATAAAAAATAAACAAATTAAGTAAAACTAAATAAATATTGTAATAACAAAAGGGAAAATAAGTAGTAATGGACTAATACTTATAAATGGAAATAAAACATAAACCTGCATGTTGCTCTGTCACAGTAATGAACAGAAACAGTAATGGACCTTAACTTCTACAAATTGTAAATGACATCTTCAAAACTGTTTCCTTCACATATTCACACTCGCAGGCGGTAGAGCTTTGTGAATCTATACTTGTTCATAGTTAACCAAATCTATTTATATTAACTTTAAGTTTAAAAATTTTTTTTCAAATGAAGCAACAGATATTCATATCAGAACAACCTTAAACACACAAACAAGTTTTGCAGATATTTATATAAATCTCATTTTACAATAAATTCCAGAACTTGCAATACTGCCCATGGCTTTGACTCTTCAGAATTGATTCTAGCAGCTCTCAAATCTCTCTGCAGTAAAAAAGTTCCTCTGAAATAGTTTGACCAGGAATTTCATCATGTTCTGTTCCTTCCAATTTAAAATCATTCTGCTCTCTTGTTCATTTTGTATCTACTATTTAAATGCAGGAATATTTACTTCCTCAGTAGTTGGAAACGACTCCCTAAGCAAGCTCAAATGACTGTGAACCTTTATGAATTTATTCTCTAAACAAGCACATGTAGCTAACTTCCAAGTGTTAGGAGCCAACTGTACAATTTGGAGTTCTCTGAATTACCTTCCATGGAGAATATAATGTTTATTCAATCATAAGAAATTTTAAAATGTACTAATTTGAAGCCATGCACATGTTATTAAAATTCAATCACTGAATGCCAAATTGTTTAGAACTTAAACCAGCAAAATATTTTTTAAGAGAGGAAAATTTTATCATTAACATTGTTTACTTGCTGGAACACAGAGTAATAAAAAGCAAGTTAAGTCAGACATAAAAAGTCAAGAACTATGTAATTTTCATCATTTGTGAGACATAAAACTGAAAGCCACAGATCAACGAACTAAACAAAAACTCACAAAGGCAGATGACTGTATGGCTGTTACCAGAGGAAAAGGAGGGTAGGGGGAGGTAGAAGAGGTTAAAGAGGGTCCAACAGACGGGAGTTTGACTTTGGGTGTTAAACACACAACGTAATATGCAGATGACATACGGTAGAACTGTACGCTTGAGACCTATATTTTATGAACCAATGTCACCCCAACAAATTTGACTTTTACAAAAAGCAGATCAACAGTTATCAGTTATCCAGTTGTCTGCCGGTTCTCTGCAGTCCATGTGTGCCTGTATGGCCTGCAGCCAGGTGGGCTGCTCCCACTGCCTCCACCGAGTTGCCGCTTCCAGGAGCCAAGAGGTGGCTCAGCGGAGGGGCTTCCCAGAAACAAGCAAACACCAGAGAAGACAGTGTATGTGAGTCTTTTATATTAAGCTTGCTACAAGAAACAAGGAAATAATTTTGAAATATTTATAGCTATGTGAAGATATTAAAATAAAACATGAAATAAAAGGTGTTGAAGATCATTCCTTGGAAGAGAATGCGGAACCCAAAACCTAGCTCTGGGAGACTAAGATTTTGGTATGTGACTAAAAGAGCATTCAAAATTGTTGAGATAAGGAGAATTATTCATGCTGGCACAAATGGGTAAATATACCTAAAAGAAAAAATAAAAATGTGGTTCCTTTTTTATTCCACACACAGAAATGAATTCTAGACCACCTAAAAAAATTGAGTGTAAAAAAAGAAAAAGCACAAAATGGGAAGAAAATATAGAGAAATGTTTATATACTATTGGGTTGAGGGAGCAATCCTAAGGCATAATGAAATAAAAAAATAGTAACCATAAACAGAAGGACTTACATAGTCAACAACATAAAAGTTAAGTTTTTATAATTTAAAACTAAAACCATAAACAAAACTAAAAAGCAAATGACCTCATGGGAAAAATATATTATGTCACATATGACTCAAAAAAAGAGCTTTCACAGATCACTAATAAATAAATAAATAATGAAATAACAATACGAATCCTAAATAAAAAATGGACAAAAAATATGAAAAGGTAATTTACAACAATAGAGATGCAAATGTCCAAAAAATGTTTAAAAGTATTATAAAAAGGAAAATAAGCAAATAAAACAAATAAATATTTTATGCCTCAATTTGGAACTTATGTTACTCTTTAGCCAACATTGACAAGGGATCAGCAAAATGAGGATCATTTGACTGCTCAACACGAAAGTCATCCACGTGGGTATTTATATCTGCAGTACGAAAGTTTTAAAAACGTGGCCCGTGGCTCCGCACCTAGGAACGTACACTGAGAACTAGAGGTACACACAAGTCTTACACACACGGTCTTCACTGCCCTGTTATATTTTATATGGACACAGAAATCTTAGATCTAAATAACCAACCGGAGAACAATGGCTAAATTAATTATAATATTTCCAGTAATGAAGTACTAAAGTCATTGGTACTTATTTCCAGTAACAAAGTCATTAAAAAAATTCATAGAATTGAAGAATATTATTACATTTTTAAATGTTCACAACATAATGTTAAGAGGAAAAGACAGGATACAAAACTCTAAACACAAGACGATTTCAATTTTTAATAAGTTATTCAATTTGTAAATGTTAGTTATTTTAGGTATTAGGCTTATGGCTTTTCTTTTTTCTTCTCTATAACTACCTATATTTTTACATGTTCTACAACAATGTTGTACTTTCACAATCTAAAATAAACAATGAGGTTATTAGAAGGAAAAAAAGGACTATACTTGGGGTAATTCCAATGACTACGGAGTTCTTCCCTGACTAGTGGGTTGCAGGGAAGGCAGCTTCCCTTAGATTCCTCTTCTTTTCCAGGCCAAGTACTGACACCTTGGTTTCTGGTAATTTGTTGATGAAATCATTGTGTAAAGTGACATGATTCAAAATATCTCCTCCCCTAGGTGCTTCAAAATATCTCCTCCCCTAGGTGCTCCAGTGAGGTAAGAACTTGTTATGGGTTAAATTCTCATCCCCAAACTCATAATTTTAAAGTCCTATCCCTAGGACCTCAGATATGACCTTATTTAAAAAAGGATGGTTGCCGATATAATGAAATGCGCTAGGATGAGGCCCTTGCTAGAATAGGGTGGGCCCCGAATCCACTAACACTGCTGTTCTTACAAAAAAGGAAAATGTGGACAGAGAGTCAGGCAGACGGCAGACGACGGCGTGAGGCATTCAGGAAGAACACCGTGTGAAGATGAAGGCGGAGAGATGGGGTGATGACCCTACAAGCCAAGGAAAGGCAGCTATGTACTGCAGACCACCTGAAGCCAGCAATGAGGGATGGGACAGATTCCTCCTCACAGCCCTCAGAGGGAACTGAACCTCTCAGTACCTCAGTCTCAGGCTTCTAATTTTTTTTTATTGTCTCCAGAATTGTGAGACAATAAACTTTTGTTTTTTAAGCCACCCAATTTGAGGTACTTTGTTATGACAAAGCCTAGGAATTTAATACAAAATTACCCTTTCTGACACTTTGATCAAGTGTCTGTCTAAAGGCTGAAACCACACTGGAGGACAATTACTGTTTTGTTCAGGGAGTAATCACTTTATGACCCTTTTGCCTTAGCAAATGGAAAGCACAAATCCCACCCTGCCAAAGAGACCCCCGAGGTCAAGAGGCTAAAGCTTTCTGCAAAATAACAGTAAGATGGCCTCTGCTGGGAATGGAGTTATTTAACCTGAGGGTATTTTTCACTGAGAAATGCGCATTTCTCTCTGGTGGCTGGGAGTGGACTCCTTGTGAGAGCATAATAAATATTGTTTTAAACAGCTTTATTGAGATAATTCAACCCATTTATTTTTAAAATTTTTATTTTTTAACTTAATATTTTATTTATTTATTTATTTTTAGAGAGGGGGAAGGGAGAAAGAGAGGGAGAGAAACATCAATGTGTGGTTGCCTCTCACACGCCCCCTACTGGAGACCTGGCCTGCAACCCAGGCACATGTCCTGACTGGGAATTGAACCCATGACACTTTGCTTCGCAGTCCAGCACTCAACCCACTGACCCACACCGGCCAGGGTTAATTCAACCCATTTAAAGTGTACAATTTAACTTCAGTATAGTTTTAGGTTGAGTAAAGTTATAGAGTTGTAAAGGGAGGGAATGTAGGTGGGAGGTGGGGTGCAGGGCAGAGGATAGTAAAGGGGAGGAAATGGGACAACTGTAATAGCATAATCAATAAAATATATTTAAAAAAGAAATGTAGGGAATAGACAAATACAGAGACAGAAAGTAGACTGCTGCTTGGCTAAGGGTGGGGATTGGGGTGGGGTGGGGTGGGGCAGGGTGGGGTGGGAGCACGGCAGAGGGAGAAGGGGCTGTGGGTCCAAGGAAGGGGGAGCTTGAAAAGCACTAATGAGTACAAAATTTCTTTTTGGAGTCACAAAATGTTCTAAATTTAATGTTCTAAATATTTCGAGAGGAATTACTTTAGAAGCAAGAAGACTCCTGTGTATGCAGGTCCCCAGGCTGCAGATCACAGGCTGGGGAGGAAGGGTGGTCCCTGCGGCTGAGCATGGGTTGTGGACTGAGAAGGGCTATTTATAGTTTCCAGCTTTGTTCTTTCTGAATTGCAAGTTTCTTCTGTTATCCCCAAGCCTTCACAGGAATCTTCGCAGAGTCACTTATTACCAGAGGGAGTTTGAGGCCAGGAAGTGTCATCTGCAGCAACGTGTGTGCAGGGCAGAGGGGGACATAATCACATCAAGCGGGGACATGCACAAAAGCCATGATGTGGTCTAGAGACCCTTAGTTGGCTGAAGCAGCAAATGGCCATCTGGGCAGATTTGGGAAACGTCATTTTTCCCTGGTGATACTCGCAAAACCCCTGGATAATAAAACTGGAAGAGACTGGACTTCCTGGTTTCTGGCAGGATGGGGCTTCCCCTGTTGTGTGTGTTTTCTTTTCTTTTCTTTTCTTTTTTTTTTTTTTTAAGGAACTTAACTATTGGCTGACCTCAAAATTGAGCAAGTCTGGGACACAGCTTCTTTTGAACACTATGCCAAACTTTTCAAAAAGTTTATGCTTTCAGCATTTTCTTTTCACCTTCTTCCTTAGATTTGGCATCAGATCTGCAAAGTTATAGGAATAAATAGTATTCCAAGAAATTTTCAGATTATGGGTTTTATTCTAAAATACTGATACATATTAACAAACAAGATAAGTTGAGGCAAATGATGACAATTTGTATTTGTCCAGAGAGTGCCCCTTTTGTGGGGAGATACATATAGAGGTTCACATCTCGATCCCAACAAGTCTACTGCCACTCACCGTAATCTCTGATTCATCTCCTTGCATCTTCTTTCATTTTCCTTCAATACATTTTCCTTCCAGCAGTTAAATTAAGTAAAAAAAAAACTAATTTAACTTTGTAATTACATATTTAATAGTGAAAACAATAACAATAAAGTTTAAAATAGGAAGAAAACTCCCCAATGCTTCCCCAAGGGAAAAAAGAAAACAAAGTTGTCAGCAACTTGATGCAGCCTATTTCTCCAGCCTCATCTCCTTCTCTGTCTGGGACTTCTTTTCCTGACTTGGCCTGATTACTAATTTTTCTTCAGGTTTTAAATTTAATATCACTTTCTTGGGGGAGCCTTTACTGATCCTGAATCTAAGTCAGCTGCTTAGTTTATACTCTTTAATTTTATTCAATTAAAGCTATGCTTTCTACTTATATATTAGTTTGATAATTTATTTATATAATATTGATCTTCTCAATTTTTAAGTATTACGAAGGCATAGGATTGATTTTCTATCAGGCTGTACTCTATCCCAAGACTCTTACACAATTTCTTGTCTATTGTAGGTGTATTGTAGATGCTTAATGAACACTCGATGAATGAGAAGTTAGATGCCATTGAAAGAGTACTTGAATTGTGTCTTAAAGGAAACACTTAAATATAGTAAATTACTTTTTCCAAGGCCAACATTGGTTTCTTTTTGCTCTTAAGTAGGGGTGAGATCTGTCTACATGCTTAAAGATGACCTTTAAGTCTAGAAATTTTCAATTTCTCACCAGCTAACCTGGCAAAGCTTCCCAATCCAGCTACCATTTTGATGAAATAAGAATGGTATTATCTGGGAATCGTTCAATATACACTTTGATATGCATGGCTTGCATTTCCCAAGAGTTTATCTAATGGTTTGTCACTGGTGTTTGTATTTGTATACATACACTGTCAGTAAGCTTCAACCCAAAGCCAATCAGACTGGCAGTCTAGGAATATGGGGGAAAAAGAAAAAAGAAAAACTAAGTCTGATTAATAAAACAGAAGCAATGAATTTGTTTAAGGTAGAAATATAAACTCCAGTTTTATGTGTTGTATTTCTAAAGTTTATGCAAGTTCCCTCACATACAGTCTTAGTTTTCAATTTTGACAATTCTATTAAAAATTTCAAAGGATTTTAAACTATCATTACATTTAATTTTCTTCCAAAGGCCCTTGTTTCTTTGACAGTAAAGACATAAATTGCCATAGCCTATTTGTGTTGATCTTTGAAATATGAAATTCTTTTTGCTTAACTAGCCTAAATCAACCATGTAATGTAGCCCCTTTTGGATAGTAATCACACCTGAAATATGCACCTGAGTGAAAGGAGGGGGAAATCTCAATTCCAGCTTCTTTATATTTAGTTTTATGATAACTAATTTATGTATTTCTTGGGTCTCCTGTTATTCAATAGGAATAAACTTCACCTCCCAGGATATTTGCCAATAAATTATTTAGTTTCCCTGTCCCCTTATCCCATGCACAAGATTTTGATTGTTAATAAATTATCAAAAAAATATGTTGCATGTCATTATTTGTCACTAAATTGTCCTAATAAATATATTATTAAATCAACTTAAAAATAGCAAAATTAAATGTCAGTAAACAGCAGTCTAAATGTATTGCCAAGTGTTCTATATAAAGTTTCACTTCAGCCCCTATATCAAGAATTCATATTAAAATATTTTTACTTATTATAATCATAAATTTTTCACATCATCATCGATAACCTAGACAATTAATATTGATAAAGGCATTTTTTTCTTATTGAGAAAACAGTTCCCCACTGAGCCAGAAAAGAAACTCTAGGTCAGTTCCAAGGTTCTTTCTGTTTTGTAATAAGCCTATCAAAGGTATGAGTCTTCTGCAAAATGTTAAAACAAGATTTTGCTTTTGTTCATAGTTGTTTTTCACAAGCAACGAGGTGATTCATGGGGGGAAGAGGGCACTTGTGTAATGTACCTATCGGGCTCGTTGCGTGATACCACACCCACACACACACACTTTGGAGCAAACACACCTTTGTTATACCACCTTTCCTCTCCCGGGTTGCTGGGCTGTATGTTCACTCTTAGAATATCCCCATTATCCTGCCTGCGTTAAAGAGACACCTTCATGTTTGTCCACTCAAAGAATCTGAGACACATCCTATTTCAGAATGTAGCCACTAATAAGAATCAAGTTCAACACATAAAGACATGACCAAAATTCTCTTTGTACAATCAATCTGCACACATTTTCCATGCTCAACTTTTTTTTTTCTTTCAAGACAACCCAATACTTCCGGAACCTATCATTGCTCATATTTATTAAAATACTACATACCTACTGAAAAATTTATTAAGTGTAACAACATATATTTTTAAGTGGCCATAATTCTTCTACCTAAAAGCAAGCTACTTTTGAAAATTCTCTTAAATGGTGAGTATAAATATTCAAAGTATAAAAATCTCTGCTATGTAGTCTTAAAATGTTATTTCTCATCTCAAAATAATCATTTTGTCTACTGGCAAGAACTTTCTTTTATTCAATTCAATGTAAACTCCTTCCAATCAGAGATTTAGAGTCAATGCTGTATTTCTCCAACAAATTAGATTTTTTTTCAGCCAATTAGGTTTTCCCTCCTTTCCTTTATCTATAGAATTGTATCTAATTTTTGGTTCGGCTCAGGCACTATCACGATGGGGGCATTTGTGTCCTCTCCCATCTCATCTGTTTATACTACCTTTGTTTGTTTGCATTTAGTCTTGTTGGTCTTTAATGATATCTCACAAGCTATCTAGTCTCCCTTCATTAGGCTCTGTCTTCCACATCCTCCTCTAAAAACAAGGACCTTTGATTCTCCAGCTGTCCCTGAGCTATATCCACAACCTGTTTAAAGTCTATGGAAAACAGTTGTCTACTCTCTGAAAACTCTGTGGAGCTACCTGAAACCCTGACGAGGTAACTTCTGTGGCCATTGCTAGTCAGTAAGGCAGGGCACAGGGCTTCTCTACAAGGCTTACTAACTCCCCGGTCAGGTACATTCTGAATCCTATACCTTCCTGCCCCGAGCATAGTTAGAGGTTCGAGAGCTCTACCCAATTGCAGTGAGTTCTAGGGTATTTTAAGGACATGACACTTTCTCAACACGAGTTTCTAAAATAAAGTTGAATCCTCTCCAGTTCTCCTCCCACCTCTAGCTTGGACAACCTTTATCTAATGTCCAGGGATATGCTCCTATTATATCCAAACTATTGGTCATAGAAATAACTAGATGTCTTCTGGGCTCAGCTTTTATAACATTCTGACTTTTACAAGTCAAATGTCCTGGCTTTCAAGAATATGTCTCTACTATGAGTCTCAAGAGTCTACTTTGAAAAGCAGAAATCAAGGTATTGACATTTTGTGCTCTATATTCAATGTAATCTCTCCCCTGAGACATTCCATGTTAATGAATAAATAGGGGAAAGTTCACAGTGAAAAGGGAAATAGGTTTTACTGCATAGAAAAACTACAGTTAACATAATAGAATTCTATCTATCCACCTGCTTACTTATCTAGTCATCTATCTTTCTAGAAAGCTTCTTTCCTGCTCTTGAGAATTTAGGCATGTCCATTGCTCTTAATTCTCAGAATTCTGTACTACTTTTACTTTGCTTGAAGCTGTGCTTCAGCTAGCACACCAACACATTTCTTCTGCCTTCACCTTTTCAAATGATTCCACTTTACCTGCCACTGAGTTTACTGAGTATTGTGTTTATTCTCCAAATCACAAAGTATCAGATGAAAAATGGGCATTGTTTCAAAGGTAGTAAGTCATTACTTTCTGATGAATTAAAACATCAGAATATGTTCATTTTTTTTAACAAGGAAGGGCGCATGTAGCTCACACTGGCAAAACTACTCGAAAAATCAAATGTAACATTGAGGTAGAATGGGAAATTAACACTTCTTAGGCATTTATCAGGAACTTGGCAATAAAAATTCTTCACTATCCTCTATAATTACTTCTTCCTCTTAAAAAATTATATATGTCTATTGATCTTACAGAGAGAGGAAGGGAGAGAAACATCCATGTGAGAGAGAAACAGCAATTGGTTGCCTGTTGTATGTGTCCTGACTGGGGACAGAACCTGAAACCTAGGTACATGCCCTGACCAGGAACTGAACCCCCAAGCTTTTGGTGTACGGGACGATGCTCTGACCACCTGAATCACACTGGCCAGGGCCCTTATTAACTAGTTCTTGAATCCTTATTGCTAACCCCTTAATTAGTCCAGGTCTCCGTAATTACCATGTAGACCAGAGTCTGCAAACTTTCTGTAAAGAGCCAGATACTAAATATTTTAGGCTTTATACACTGTTCTCTGTCACAACAACCTAGTTCTGCGGTAGAACAAAAGTTGCAATAGAAAACACACAAATGAAAGAGGGTGGTTCTGTTCCTATTAAACTTTATTTACAAAAACAAGAAGGATCAGAGCCCTGTTTCGTACTATCTGGACCCCATCTGAAAAAGTCTTCTTTTTCATTTTGTTCTGCGCTCTCTGGCCTTGGAGGGCACAGCCCCTCTCCTTCTGTAATAAGCAGACACAGGGGTGGGCAAAACCAGGTTTGCTGTGCCACTGTGGCCTTCTTTGGGGTTAGTAAAGCTATTGTAATAATCATAACCTTCATGTCTTTTTCCACAACTGTAAACTCACATTTGCCCACCTCAGTACCTGTTTCTTGGACTAGTATTTAAAACCCTCTAAACATGACCATCAGAAACAGTAAAGAAAGCTGAAGTCAAGCAGAAGAAAGTGTTGGGAAAACAAATCTAACCCTAGGTTCTGGCTTTGGCGAGGGCATTTCAAGAAGAATTTTCAAAAGTTATAAAAACGTCAGGCATAAAGCAGGTCAGAATCAGTGCCTGCTCACCTTTCTAATACTGTTGGACACCAGAGGCACAGATCCAGATGGTCTTCAAACACTGGGTGGCCAGAAGGCCTCATTTGCAGCTTTTTCTCTCTATTAAAGGCCATCAGCCAGGAGTCCAAGGGGACCGGGACAGGCACTCGCAGGTTTATCATCAATTCACAGTTACGCTGAAGCTTTGTCTCTAGGCGTCTGGATATTATCCAAATGGCTGGAGTTCATGGCAGAGGATGGGACTGGATACATAATAAGCCAAGGAACTAGACTGACTAAAGCGTTGGGAACAAAGAGAAGCACAGTCCACTCTTACAGCAGACGCTGTGAAAATCTATTCAGGATACGGCTGGTTGCTGTGGCTTAAAGGGAAGGCGACCTGGTCCTGGGTAAGACCACCCTACAAATTCCCTCACTTCAGGAAGTCACTTTAGAGAATCTGGCCTCTGTAATAAACATTCAACTTTCCCTTTCTGATGGAGGACAGGAAACAGGTGGTGGAAGACTGAAAGACCTTAACTAAAATGTACCCAAGACTAAGGAGAACATGTAGATTTTGACATGCAAAATTTAATAGATTTAACTGCCATGCTGGGCAGACCACTTGTATCAGCCAGTGTTCCGCTTTAAGAGAAATCAAATAATGTTCAAAGACCACTGTATTAAGTCATCTTAAAAAACCACTATCATAGATACCGATATTTATCATCTATATGAGCAGTTTATGTTTGTCCATAGAAAGAACTAAATGGAAAATCAAATCATAATTAGATGATAACTAGGTAAACATGGAATCAGTAGAGGATGGTTTGATATATAAATTGTTTAATGTCATTAAGCTAACATATAACACATGCACTTGGCCATAAAAAGATTCTTGTGAATGGATGCAGAACATGCTATGCTCGTTACCTACAATTCCTTGCATCTTTCTTAATAAAAGGGATACCTTTCTTTGAAGGATGCATTTGAGTTCCAACAGGGTATTTAAGACCATTCTTGGGTTAGCATTTTCAAAACTTATCTCCTGTAACTCTTCTTTTTCTACGTTTCTATGGCTAGCCTGAGAATCCTTATTTTGATAGTCACCGTCTTTATTTAAATAAATTTTTGTGAACGAACAAGTTGCAATAAAATCCTGTTAGTATAAGAACCATTCCAATAATTTTGCTTATCTCTGCCCTGGTTTATTACCTAACATTTTCACTCTCAAGGGCCATTCCCTTTTATTTAATTTCCAAGATAGAAAAAGTCCTCACGTGCTTTCAACAGGGAACACCATGAAATGGAAAATACAGAAGCTCAATATACTAGACACACTGTGCTCTTATCTGAGGGGCAGACATGAACATTTGGGACCCAGCTGTGGGATGCTGCTGGTGGATCTTATTAAAGTAATTTAATTCTAAGACTCACTATACTAAGGTCTACTTCCTGCCTCAATTAGTATTGGTTTAGGAACAGATGTCGGACTAAACCTACAGGGGTTATTGGTAAGGGAAAGGTACATGAGGGTATGGAGGTTGTATGTGAGAAAATGCAGAATCTGGGCAGCTGGCGAAAGCAGAGATAGAATCGCAAAGGAGGCCTGCCATGAAGCATAATGGGAGCTCCCAGTGGGAAGAATAAGACAAGTAAATATTGACTTGGGTAAGATCAAGAGGAAACTAAATAATACTCTAGGGAGCTAAGAACCAGGAATCTGTACTGAACATAGTGTGGAATATTACCTACATAGGGTAGACAACAGAAAAAGGAGAATGAGAGAATGTAGCACTAAGTACCTATGAACAGACTACTTAGTATTCTGAGGTCTTTGGTTTATAGGATGCTTAACTGTGGGAAAGCTCATTTTAAAAATGGACACAATAAAACTGACTCACAGGGTTCCTGTAAGGATTCAATAAAACAGTGCATGGAAATTGTTTATTATAATATCTGACATGTGGAGTACACTGATAAAAGCTACTTCCTTCTTGTTTGATACAAGAGATTCTTAACCTGGAATCCATGGCTCCAGGGAGAATCATAGCTGTGTGTCAGGAAGGGCATAAACTCCTTCAAATTGTTTACAAAATTGTGTGTGTGCACGCACACACTTTCTAAGAGGGCTTATGTTTTTTATCTGATTTTCAGGAATATCCATGAATGGAATAAAAGTTGAGAAGCATTGTGCTTGTGCACAGTGGTAAGAGATGATTTTCACATCTCACTTATTAGTAGGAGAAAATATGATCCTAGAATAAGAGCAGTCAATTGCCCATCAATTCAGAATGGGCAGGACTATACCTCAAGGAACAGTACTTTATTTCTGACAGTTGAACTTGGCAACTGCTTGGGAGTAAAGAATATGGCAGAGCAAAAGGATCCTTTGGCTGACTCAATTCCCCACTAAGATCTGGCCGTGCATTGAAACTTTTCCCTCTTTTCTGCTTCTCCTTCTATCAGTAATTTATTGTCCTCATGATTTGGACCTGCCACTTTCCAGGATAACAAATGCTACCCTACTTTCCTGGCTCTTCCCAGGGAAGAGTAGATGAAGGTATGGATGTTGTATGTGACCAAGAAGATGGTCGCTGTAACAGAAATAAAGAGATTCCATACAACCTTCTCATCCTCTTATTCAAATGATTCCTTTGGCCAATATTTATCAACTAGGACATATTTAGCACCAGAGTGTTGATGGAGGATTATGTTAATAAAGCAGATGCTTTCATTTGTAATGAAAACAATGACAGAATATTCTGTATGATGGCAGTTACAACATTTGGATCCATTTTACAAGGTGCAAGTAACATTTAAAGTGTTGAAAAGGAGATTTTGCACTAATATAAAAAAAGAACATGTCTGGAAATAACCCATTTACCATTTTTTGAAATAAAATTATCAATTATTTTGTATACACTGTGAAGATAGTAAATGAGGTATAATGTTTATAAATTTAAAAAGTCAAGTCAATATAAATACTTTCTTTGTCAAAATTAATCTTTCTAGATAAGAAAACAGAATTAATAAATATGCAAAAGATCACAATTCTAATCTCTTTAACATATTCATGAGCCAATTAAGAAAATATGGCTGGCATTCCATTATTGGTGGTGGAAGGTTTGGTTCGAAGAATAATTGGTCTTCTCGTGCATAAGATT
Source organism: Glossophaga mutica (assembly GCA_039655065.1). NCBI lineage: Eukaryota > Metazoa > Chordata > Mammalia > Chiroptera > Phyllostomidae > Glossophaga > Glossophaga mutica. The sequence continues at coordinate 110,796,474 of CM077310.1, read as the reverse complement.
ATATGCTGAATTCTTTGTCATATATAACCTGAAAGTAATTAATGTCTGTTTTAGGTCCTTTTTAAAAAATAATTTTGGTGACTCTAAAGCAACAACAAAATATTTCTAAGGACAAAATAGTGCGTTTTGGTAGGTGATTTTCAATATATGAATAAACATTTATTTCGTGTTGTATTTACAGAGCCATCAAGTCCCTTCTAAGGGGACTGCTCTATTGTGGATCCAGACATTTCCATTTCCATTCCTTTACTTGTCAATCAGTTTTACTCACTGAGCTTTAATGAAGCAAGCTCAGAAACACAGACCAGGGAAAGGAAAATAAATAGTAAAACATTCAGTGCATCTGTTTTCATAATTGAGAATCATGCATGTTTTACAGGTAATCTGTAACATTGCTATTTCAAATTTTCACCTTCAAATTTTTTTCAATCATTTTTGATACAAAGATTATTAGTTTATAGATTATTATCAAAAGAAGGCTTGGTTAAGTTTGCAGATGAGAGGAGTAGAGGTGGATATGATAAAAACTGGTAACAAACGATGGATGTTAGAGGTTCAATTTGCTATAACATAAAGATGATCTATACATTCCACTTGGACAGGGATTGTTTGTTTGGTTTACTGTGTATCTCCATTTCGTAGGACTATATGTGTCACGTAGTAGGCACTCAAAACTGTGTTAAATGAGTGAATGCATGAATGACAGGACTCTCTAAAGAGGAATCGGGCTAATATGTTATTGGAATTCTCCAGTACAGACAGAATAATGTTAAGGATGTCGTATGCACGGGCTCAAGTTTCTCTTAAGAGACAGACAGTCTTTACGGCTCCACTGAATTCTGAACTTCTGTATCATGATGAATAATAGTAACCCTTCTGCCTCATTTTAAAAAAGCCAAAGTGATATGTTTATCTAAGCAACAGTAGATTGTCAAGATGCTTTCTGAGTGCTTCGATAAGAGAGCCAGAATAAACTGAGAACAATTCAAAGACCAACTAACAAATAAAATGTTCATTAAACATTTTTTATATATCAAATTTTGTCACTAAAGTTACTTTGGTTGAGAATTTAAATGAATAAGAAACAAATTGAGAGTAAATTTTTCAATTTTCATGTAAATTGGAGTACTCAGCACAATTAAGAAATATTTAAGCTACTTGTTATGGTTCGCTAGTCACTACTAATCAGAAACTTGAATATATTTTTTGAATTTCTACCTCAGTCTTACATTGGCATTTTCCCTTTTCTTAAAAATAAAAATCTGTTTATTTTTGTTTGTTTGTAAAGCAAAAATTTTAATATCTTTGTAATGAAATTGTTCTCTTAGCTAGTCAAATAATTAGTGATAAATTGCCAGTTTCAGTGATCACTTTAAGCAACAACATAAATATTCAGCTTGATACCACAAAACATCTGCTCTTTGATTACAATACGCTACTTTTTATTATTTTGTTTCAAGAACCCTTAGTTTTATTTACATATACTAGATTATATCCTATAAAACTTGAAGTGACTGGTTAACACAAGACTTGCAAATAACAAGATATATGCAGGCAGAAGACACATGTTAATAAATTGACCTTTCTATTCCTCCTTCATGGCACAACAGTCCCTCGGTAATTCCACAGAACGTAGATTAGGACCCAGAAGCCTGGAGTATATTTTAGACCTCACTAATCTCACGTATATACAAAATGAGTTCATCATAATAGAGTTCACGGCTATGGCTAAAAAGCAGGTTGTATTTGTAAGAGTCACGGGCACAGAGGGATATAGATCTCTTATGAATATAGTTATTCAATTCAAGAAGAAATATTACTTTGTGGACTAACTTGAGTGCTTTTTATATAATAAGGTCTATTTTGTTTTCCATTTTTGTATCTTTACTACAGAGCTTATCCTTCCCTCACTACAAAGTGAGCCCAAGATTTGACTTCTAAAGTGCTCTTTTCAAAGCTCTTTGTTACTTGAAAATCCCTAGTCTCTAAAACTCCAGTCTCTAATACTTTATTTACTTTAAAGGACTTGTGTGTACATGCTTTGTTCATTAACCATAGAATAAGAAATGCAAGAAACTATTAGCAACTAAAAAGATGTTCAAGAACTTCACAACCGAGAATACTGAATAATATATATGGATGTGCTCATCAAATAATGAAAAAGCATGAACATCAATAAAAAATATATTTAAAAAATAAAAAAAGCATGGCCACCGTTTTTAATCTTGTGCATGTGGCACATCTGTTTAGAAAACATTTCTAAATGTTTCAAAAATCGTGCATGTTATTTGGTCCACTTGATGCTTTTTCTAATTTGCAAACATAAGAAAGCAAAACAGTAATGTCTGAAAGACTTTTCTTGAGGTGTGGGCTAAAAGCAGGAAGTGATGCCCAGCGTAAGACTGGAAGATTCACTCCACCTATCTGAGTTAGCCATCAACTGCTGGGTTAGAAGCTCATAAAGAAAGCCCAAAGCAAAGAGAATTTACAGATTTGGACTCAGATATATTTTTCAAAATTCTTCAAGTTTGCTTTTGAAAGAATTTTTAAAAAGTTCCTTTGAATATCTGAAAAATAGATTTGCGTGCAAGGTATATATAGAAAGGGTTTAAATAATGCAAATCTACTTTTCTAATTAAGGCCTTAAACACAGGGCTCATGGTCAATCTTAACTTTCAGAGAGGATTTCCCACAAATGATTGGACTCATATTGGGATATAAATTATTCGTACCCTAACTAGAGTGTGACTTTCCCAAGGAATATTGAAATGCTTTAAATGCATGAAAAAAATAAATGATTCATTTTTTAAAAGACTTTATTTATTCATTTTTAGATGGGGAAGGGAGAGAGAAAGAGAGGGAGAGATACATCAATGTGTGGTTGCCTCTCACGTGCCCCCTGCTGGGGACCTGGCTTGCAACCCCAGCGTGTGCCTAGACTGGGAATTGAACTGGTGACCCTTTCATTTGCAGGCCGGCACTCAATCCACTGAGCCACACCAGCCAGGGCTAAATGGTTCATTTTTAACATCGTAAACATAATACAGAGTGATAATGAACAGGTGCTCTACTCGATAAAATGTTCGTTGGCTTCAAAATATTGCACGGAAGGAAGAATAGCCCATTCATTATACCACTCAACACTGTCCAAGTAAAATTCTTTCTATACTGTGTTTTTATACTTACTTAAAATCTAATAACTGTAAAATATTGAAGGAATTAGACTTAGAATACCGATTTTAGTGATTATCATAGTTTACATCATCTGCTTGAAAATGAACGCTCTAAAGGCCTTTCTAACAATCTTAGGTAATGTATAACCTGTAAGCACCACTCTCCTCTGTCGTTTTCTTGATGAGTTAGCAGGTACCCTAATGCACGTCATTGCAGAAGCTCTAGATTAACAATTCCTGTTGAATCATGAGAGAGATCCTGGGGGAAAGCAGAACTACTGTTTACTGTTCTCCATGAGATCAAATGAGGCTTCCAATATTTGTTTATTTTAAAATTAAGTCCCAAAATGTAATTCTAGAGATATTATCCAACATGTTATGTTTCAACCAGTAGTTCTTAAGTGCTGAAAATACACCCACACTATTAGGCAATGTGAACTAGTATATTTTCACTTCATTCACATAAATTTAAGTAAAAATTAACAAAAATGTGGTTATATTCCCATTCTTGATTTTCTACTTTTTAATGCACTGGTAATGAGTCTAAATGTATTAAATATATTTTTTCCCATTTAATATTTTTTATTAAAATCTGTGTTTTCCATGGAGTAAGTCATTTACGAACATATTCTTGCAAGTACGCTGGGTATAGGAAACTAAGGTTGGAGAATATTCATTGAGTACATGCAATACTCATACTAAATTCTGCGTGGGCACACAGATATGGAATAGAACACCTCAAAAATCAAGAATTTAGTATCAGATTGATTATGAGAGAAAATGAATGACATTAGACATAACATCAAAATGTTTAAAAGTGGAAGTTTCAAAATGGAATATATTGAGAAAAAAATTAAAGATGGCACCTCATATAATGATTTCAAAATAGTAAGCACGAGAAAAATGATTTGTAAAACATTATCTGGGCATTCTATGAACTAAATCAAATATTAGCATTACATAAACTTTTCCTTAAGGACAGCATATTATTAAGATGTTTCAGGAAAAAAACAAATAACAAATTTCTCTATGAATTGGCTTGTGAAAAAACAGCATTTAAACTTTTATCAGTCCAAAATTATTATTTTCCAAATATACCCCCAAGGCTTTAAAGTATCTGGATCAGATTCATTTTGACCAATGACCTATATTCCAGACTCTTCCCATAAGCCCACCAAAACCGGTTCTGTGGGGGGGCCCCTGTCCTGGGCACCAGATGTGGGGGGGCTCCGCCCGCAGAGCCCCATCCCACCATCACAGATGAAAATAAAACTACCAAGACATGATCTGCTTGGGGAGGAGAGGTGGACAAACTCTCAGAGGAGAATGACCCAGAGCCCCTTCCTCATTGGGCTTTTATTGGGTTCCAATACACCCGGAATACAGGTTTATCATGTCAAAGAAATCTGAGGGCTTAATCTGAGTCAGTGTCTGTCCGGAAAGGGGGTAGCAAAACTTTGGGAGACATACTCATTTCCTCCTTGGACCCTTATCATTAAATGAGAGCACTCTTAGCAAAGCAGGTTTCACAGGACTTTAGAAATTCTTTCTTATGCCCGATCACCCAGGGAGCCGTCCTGGTCGGTACAGGGCTGTACCACTTACCCCCACAATTTCAGGCTTTAAGCTGATTAGGAAGCAGAAGACCTCTCCCAGACAGAAATGAGGACTGGGCTGTGTCAGAATAGCCAGGGGTCGAGGGTCCATCACATCCTCTTTGCTGCAGCCCCCCGCCAGTCCTTCCATGAGGGCCTCCCAAGTGGTTGTGTCTGGCTTAGGTTGCTTCTCCCGTGAGGAGTCTTACCCGTCATGGAGGGGCCCCTGCCAGGAGATAACCTTTGTCTCCTTAGTAGCTCACGTCCTCTTGACAGAACAGACCCAGATGAAGTGGGTCCCTAGGCTCTTACACAGCCCACCATGGGGTTAGGGTTATAACTCCTGAAACCAGGCCAAACGGTCCACAACACCATTCTAAATCTTGATTTCCATTTGCAAATAGGACATTTGCAGAGTTTGAAAATGCAGCAAATGTCAGGAACACTCTCCTAAAAACTGATATTCAGAATGAAAGTAACTTTCTCTGCAGTCAACTTAAACAGTTAACCATTTTTCTGACCTCTGTAAAACATTAAGCAAAGAGATTCAGCCAAAGGCTGATGTTAAAAATCTCAAATTGTGTGATTAGGGTTTTTAAAAATATATTTAAGATGAGATATACCTTTTAATGTCTTATGCAGCAAAGATACTGCATCTGCTACAATGCGTTGCATCAAAGGCAACTAGCTTCATCAAGTGACAAAACAGAGGAAATAAAACGGTAATCACATGCCACAATAATTTACCTGCTCTTGGTATATATTTTCAGTGTCACTTGAACTTGGTATTGGAAAGCACTCATTAGAGAGTTTGCCTGTGTACCTGATGCCTACAGACTGATTCTTCCTCATCACTCAGTCCCTGGAGAGCCTTTCATGCATCTACTCATTCCCTGAATTTCACAAGAAACTATGTGCTAATTATGCTAACAGGAACCTGACCTCAAGATGCTTTGAGCTGTTTTACTTGTTTTTTATCTCAGTGATTTACATTCTTCCTGTTCCTTTCTCTATGAACCAGAGCCAGATCCTCAGCTCCACTCCCTCCAGAAAACATTTTCTTCTGACTTTCTGAGGGTATGCCCCTTCTGTCCATTCATCAGATTCAGGCTCCGTCTCTTGTTTCTATTCCACGCATCCAGTCATCTGTAAATACCAATCATTCGCATCATTTGAGGATTTTTAGTCCATTTTTGTTTACTTGTTTCATTGGTTGCCTTTGGGGTTTTGCTTTGCTCTGTTTTGTTTATTTGGTCAGTTTGGTTTGCAGGCTTGTCTATTTATTTGTTTTTATAGGTCAGAAACAAGCCATTGTTTCATTAAAATATATACAGGAATTGGGAAGAAAATGACCACACTGAACTGGGCAATGTTCACAAAGCATGTGCTACATACAAGCTCAACTGTCCTGGGTTGTCCTACAGAGAGAGAGACGGAGAGGGAGTGGGAAAGAAACAGACCAAGCCTCGGAAAAGACCTCATGAAACTCAGAACTCCCTGATTTTCCCTCTCTCAGCCAGCACTGACCGTGACTTCCAAACCACTCAAGAGTGGAGAAGACCATTGGATGGGTTGAGTGGGGAGATTTTCTTTCCTTTCTTTTCTTTCTTTTTCTTTTTTGCCATTTCATTTTTTCTGTTTTGTTTTGTGTGTGTGCATGCATTGAATTCTGGTATGTTCACACTTGTTTTTTACAAGCAATGTAAAGATTATATTTGTACTTTCTACTTGAATTCATAGTTACTTTCCTAAAGTTTTCTCTCTCCAATTTTTCTAAATTTTTATAAGATACATATTGATTTGCTTTTCTTTTTTAATAATGAACATCCTCTCCAAGCCACAACTAAGCAGAGAAGAAGAATGCTCTGATATGTTAGAAGAGCATTCATCAATTCAGTCTATCCCAATATGGATGGTGTGTCTCTCTGACCAAGAAAACAGGGTTCTGGAAATGTCTAAAAGAAATTCTGAAAGTAGAACTAGTATACTTGATAGCTTCTATATATCTTGGCAATAAAGCTGAGCTTCTTATACAAGTATTCATTCTATGAGTGCCTATGTTCTGAGGTTGAACACAGAAGTAAAAGTCATCCTAATCTGAACACATTCACTAATACGCTGACACCAATCCCCAAGTGACTCTGTGATTTCTGTAAATCTGGGCTCTCTTTGATTTGGGAGAATCTGATAATACTATGCATATCCTTTGCAAACAGAAATCAAAGTTGCTTAAAACATACCCAAAGCTTTTGATAAATAAACATCTGGCAAAATTACATGGGTCAATAGTCTGACTAAGTAAAATGGAAAGAATGACAGGAAGAAGGAAAAATGATGACTAAAAAAGAATTCAAAGAGATTTTTAGGACAACTGATCTTCAGGAAAAATGACTTTCTTTATGATTATGATATACAGTCAAACATGAAATACGAAGATAATCTGTTTTCATATGCTTTTGTCTGAAAAATTATACCAATAAAAATTAAACCTTGAAGAGTTCCAGCCAAGATGGAGGCATAGGTAGAAACACTGCTTCCTCGCACAACCAAAAGAAGGATAACAACCAATTAAAAAAAAATAAGCAACCGAGACTGCCACAAAATCAAACTGCATGGAACTCCAACAACCACAGAATTAAAGAAACATTCATCCAGACTGGTGTGCTGAGACAAAGAAATATGGCCCAAATGAAAGAACAGATTAAAATGCCAAAACAGGAACTAAACAATGAGGAGATAGACAACATACTGGATTCAGAGTTGGAAACACTGGTACTCAGGATGCTCACAGAAATTACTGAGTTCGGTCACAAAATGAAGGAAGAAATGAAGGCTATACAAAGTAAAACAAAGGAAATTATCCAGGGAACCAACAGTGAAGGGAAAGAAATTGGGACTCAAATCAATGATCTGGAACAAAAGGAAGAAACATTCAACCAGAACAGACAGAAGAAACAAGAATTCAAACAAATGAGGAAAGGCTTAGGGACCCCTGGGACAACTTCAAATGTTCCAACATCCAAATCATAGGGGTGCCAGAAGAAGAGGAAGAGCAATAAATTGAAAACTTATTTAAACAAATAATGAAGGAAAACTTCCCCAGACTGGTGAAGGAAATAGATGTCCAGGAAGCCCAGAGAGTCCCAAAGAAATTGAATGCAAGAAGAAATACACCACGGTACGTTATAATTAAGTTACCCAAGATTATAGATAAGAAGAGAACCTTAAAAGCAGCAAGGAGACAGTTACCTACAAAGGAGTTCCAATAAGACTATCAGTTGATTTCTCCAAAGAAAACTTACAGACAAGAAGGGGCTGGAAAGAAGTAATCACAGTCATGAAAGGCAAGGACCTACATCCACGATTACTCTATCCAGCAAAGCTGTCGTCTAGAATGGAAGGATAGATAAACCGCTTCCCAGATAAGGTCAAGTTACAGGAGTTCATCATCACCAAGCCCTTATTCTATGAAATGTTAAGGGGACTTCTCTAAGAAATAGAAGATCAAAACCTATGAACAGTAAAATAACAACAAACTTATAACTATCAACAATTGAACCTAAAAAACAAAAAAAAAATTAAGCAAACAACTGGAACAGGAACAGAATCACAGAAATGGAGATCACGTGGAGGGTTAACAGTGATGAGGGGGAGAGGGAGGATAAGAAAAAAGGTACAGGGAATAAGAAGTATAATTGGTAAGTACAAAACAGACAGGGGGTGGTTAAGGAAATGGAGGAGCCAAAGAACTTACATGTATTACCCATGGACATGAACTAAGGTGGGGGGGGGTGGCTGCTGGAAAGTGGGGGGTGCAGGGTGGAGGGGGATAAAGGGGAGAAAAAAATTGGGGCTGTAATAGTATAATCAATAAAGTGTACTTTAAAAAATAAACAAACAAATAAATAAAAACAAAAAAATTAAGCCTCAGTTCATTCTCAGTCATACTAGGACAGCATATATAACTTATTGCATAATATATAGTTTCATTTTTTAAAAAATGGCAACATAATCTAACTTATTTCTTAACTATTTAAAATGATATTTTGGTCTGTTTTCAGTGGTATTTTTTAAGATATCTATTTTCATATGCTAAAAAGACCACAAGAACATTATTTCATAATATAAACCCTAAACATAAATTTCCTTTGAGAAAGAAAGAGAAGCTGGAGATTGGGTTAAACACTAATGGTCAATAATTTAACCAATCATGCCTGTTTAATGAAACCTCCATAAAAACCTAAAAATGGGGGTTACACAGAGCTTCTGGGTTGGTGAGCGCACCAGGGAGCTGGGAGGGCGCCTCACTCAGGGAAAGCATGATAGCTCTGTGCCCCTTTTCCCATATCGGTCCTGTGCATCTCTTCCACTAAGCTGTTTCTGAGCCGTGTCCTTTATAATAAACCAGTTACAGTAAGTCGACTTTTCCTGAGTACCGTGAGCTATTCCACTAATTATCAGTCCTGAGGAGAGGATCACTGAATCCCAATATTTAACTGGTCAGTCGGAAGTATGGGAGACCTGGGGCTTGAGATTGTATCTGAAGTGGGGGTGTCCCGTGGGACCGAGCCCTTAACTTGTGGGATCTGGCACTAACTCCAAGTAGTTCATGACAGAACTGAATGGAATCACTGGACACCCAATGGATGTCCCAGGTAGTCAGAGAGGAAAAAAAAACCCCACACACTTGGTGTCAGAAGTGTTGAGACTCGAGAAAGTGTTTCACTTTAATAATGAAAATAGTTCTGACTTTGCAGACTTCTCAGGGGGTCCTAGGACTCCCAGGCTATTGTGGAACATACTGTGAGAATCCTCGCTCTATCACAATAGCAAGCTTCACTGTTCTGGACAATATTATTGAACAATGGTTGCACAGAGACAAATGCAGGGCCTTTTCTAAGGAGGAGAAACAGAGTATTTGGAGAAGCTCTCAAATGGAACAGCCAAACCCTTTCTAAGTTTATAAAATAGGTAAATAGAACACTGCGCATGTGCAAAGCCCGTTCAGAATCACTTACGTATAGAAAAGAGCAGAATTCCATTTCTGAGTAAAGCAGCGATGGAAAAGAACAGTGGCGGGGGGTGGGGGAAAGAAATTAATGTGTGCGATCACTATTTTGTAAGCAATAGAAAGACCACGTTCTCTGCTTCATTTTCTGTATTGTTCACTATGCTAACTGCTCCTTAACAACAGGAAATGCTTTTTATTTATTTGTTAATTCCTAGGCCAAATGCAATGATTAGTATATAGTCAGGATTCAATAACAACCAAATAAATGAATGAACAAACAAGCTAAGTACACGTGTGCATGTTATTAGCCATATGCTATTGAACATCTGTTTGAATTCAGGATAGGCAAAAGAGGAATTGATAGTTAAACTGCAAGACAGAGTTGATATCTAAAAAGAGACCAGAGAAAAAGGTGTAAGTAAGAAAATTCACAGCACTTGGGAATTTAGTTCTTCTTTAATTCAACTTTGCATTTCTTCTCAACCCACCTATAAAACAGCTTTTCTCCTTTACCTAAAGCTGTCTGCTTTGATCGATTTTGCTAATGGATTTAGGCTATGTATATGTGTGTGTGTATATATATATAGACTATATATATAAATATATATATATATATATGGACAGTACATATAGGTGTCATTTAAGTACTGAGCTCCCCTAAAAGTTCAAACCTGCACTCACCCAGACACGTGAATTGTTGGTTGTAAAGAGGAAAATAATTACTTAGTAACTGAAAAATTTGGACTGCACCCTGAGTTTGCATCTGATTTTGCCGGTTGCAGACAGTATAAATTTGGTTAATTATCCTCTCAGATCACTTACCTCACAGGTAAAGTCGAATTAGCAGTCTGGATTCTATTCACCCTAGGATTTTATGAAGAAGAAATTGTAAAGATAATGAGGTAAATGATGAAGCCCTGAGCAAACTGAAAGCATTTTTATCTTTCACATTACTAGGGGGGAAAGCTTAGTGCACTCGGAGAGCCACTCAGCAGGTGATGGGAGCTCAGAGTCACTCAGACTGCATCTCCCTTCCCATCTGGCCCGCGCAGAATAGAGCATAAACACTCTCAAGGCACAAGACGGTTCTTGCGGATTTGACTTTACCTTCTCTCTCCTACTCTGCCCTGCCATGGAGTATTACCGTGCCCGACAAGGTGATAAAGAACTCAGATCAATCCCTCCATGTCGGGGGAGGATTTGGTAATAAAGGAGGGGAGAGAAGGTAGTTCCTCCGGCAGCACTCCTCGTCCCGCCCCACCACGCGCACAGAGGACTTTCCCCGACCTCAGCCTGGCTGGCTGGCGGCCACTCTTTTACTGTGGGCAAAGGTAGGGATAGGGAGAAGGGGCGAAGCAGCAGCAGCTCTCGCCCCTGTATACTTCATTCCCTCCCATTTTAACCAATAGAAAATAAGCAGGGGGAAGTATGCTTTGAACAAAAGCCTCTTTTTTCCTTCTTTTTATTCTTATAATTTTTTTATTGTTGTTCAAGTACAGTTGTCTCCATTTTCCCACCACCACTTTCCCCCACCCCACCCACCCCCACCTCCCACCCTCAATCCCTTCCCTCTTTGGCGTTGTCTGTGGGTCCTTTGTACATGTTCCTTGATGACCCCTCCCCTGCTTTCACCCTTATCCCCCTCTCCCCTTCCCTCTGGTTACTTACTATTTGTTCTTTATTTCTGTGTCTCTGGTAATAGTTTCCTTGTTTGTTTGTTTTGTTCAACAAAAGGCTCTTAATGGATACAAATACTCAAACATAAAAATATTTAACATGGTTTGTAAACACCAACAGAACAGAGTAGTCAGATACTTTCCTAAACTAGCTGTGAATAGCCATATGCTATTAAATGATCATTCCCTAAATAAAACTGATTTTATCACACAATAACATTTTTGAGACAATAAAAATATCTAGCTCTTCCAAAATCAGCTCTGATGCAAGTAAGTGTAAAGGCATTTTATTTTACTTCCTAAGAGCTGGCATTTATTCAAATGAAAAGTAACATAATCCCTCTTAAATTGCTACTCTCTCAAAAGTGAAAGAAATGTTAGATATGTTATTCACTCCTAGAAATGAAATATTTAACCTGTTCATGCAAATGATGGCATCTTGAATTCAACATAATAAGATAATGCAGATACATTCTCTAACGCAAGTTGAAACCATGGTTCAAACTTAACTGTTAAAACTTCTGTGGAGGTGACATGATCTTGTGGTGAAACTGATGGAATCTCTGGTAACACAAGAGAGAAAAGGCAGTGATGCAAACTAGAAGTTGGCATGTATTCCCCCAAATTCCATTTCTAGCAAAGCCCTGCATTTGAGCACTGCTAGATGTCTGTGCAAGAAGTGTGTCAGCTCTACAGAATTCAAAAATAAAAATAAAAAAGGCTTCAACTTTTCAGATGGTATAGAGCACCTTGATCTGCAAATATTTCATTAACAGCTAATGTTGTAGTAGCTTAACCATGATACTGTTTGACTGCCTTTGACAATAGCAAGCTTTGAAAACAAGTCAATTACTCTTTGATTACCAGTAGGAGACTATAGATTGAATTGTTTCTAGGTTTAACAATTACACTTGACATCTCCTTGCTAAAACTCGCATTTCCTATAATAAAATAAAGGGTAAGTATATCTTAAGAGGAGCCTTAATGAATGCTGTGCAGTCAGCAAACATTTACTGTGAGTACAAGTAATCTAAACAGAATAGCTACAAACATTCTCATTGGAAGCCATGGAGTTCTGCTTCATTACATCCAGATTCCAAGAAATCATTGCTCTTGTACTAACAAGAGCTTGAGAGACTACAAAATTACAGTGTGTCTCTCTTTTTTTAACTCATCGCAAAATTGGGTATATACAAAGAAACTTGGATTGGATGAATAAAATTCCAGTAAGTAAGAAACTTTTCCTATGGGAGAAAAGTCCTGAGGTTATTGCCATCCCTAGAAAAAGAGCAGGATGATATGGTTAGCAGCCAAACCATTAATAAGCATGTAATGGCAAAGAGTAAGTAAGCATGACATAAAAACTTGAAGGAGAAACAGACACAATACAGAACGGCACTCTCCTGAAAACTTTCCTCCCTAAACTCCCTGAGTGCTCAAGTGTCTGCACTGCTGACCAGGACCAGCAGGGGAACAGGATCAGAATGACTGCAGACTTCTTTTCAGAGAAGGTGCAAGTCAGAAGACAATGGGGAAATAGTGCACTGGAGAAAACAACCAGCAACCTAGATTTCTATATCTAGCAAAAATATCTTTTATAAAAAGGCAAGGTAAAGACTTTATTAGACAAACGAAGCTGAAAAATGTGTTGCCAGCAGACTGACACTAAGGGAAGAACTAAAGGTAGTTCTTGAAGCTGAAAGAAAATGCTACCAGATGGAAACTTGGATCCATAAAATGTAGACAAGTTCTAGAAATGGTAAACATGTGAATAAATATGGAAGTTATTTTGTGTTATTTATTAACTAATAAATACAATTATGGAGCAAACAGAAAATTCACTGAAAAGCTTTGAAAATGATGCTCAAACATGAAAATATTCAATCTCACTCAGATTAGAGAGGTTGAAATAGAAACAGTACTAAGCTATCATTTCTCATCTGTCAGACTGGCAAAGTCAGATAGCAAGACAACACATTCTGTTGCCAAAGCTCTGAGGAAACAGACACTTCTACATTGCCCATGAGAAATAAAATTGTAATATCCCTACTAGAGAGAAATTTGACAATATTTAACAAAAGTACACAGGCACTTACAGTTTGACTCTGGAATCTCACTTCTAGATTACCCTGTAGATACTCTTTCAACAACGTGACAATATACATGCATAAGGTTGTTTATTGCAACAATGTTTGTATTTGCAAAGTACAGGAAGTAAACCAAATGCCCATATGTAGGGAAGTGGCTGAATAAATTATGATACATAATGGAATACTATGCAGCTATAAAAGAATGCAAAAAATCCTCTAAAAATGATTTATAGTTATTTCCAGGGTATACTGTTAAGTGAGAAAAGCAAAGTGCAAAGGAATATCTGTAGCACTTCCTATTTTGTATAAGAAAGAAGGTAATACTAGGATGGCTATAATAAAAAAGACAGGTAATAACAAGTTGGTAAGAATGTGGAGAAATCGGAACCCCCACACACTGTTGGTAAGAATGTAAAATGGTGCAGCCACTTTGGAAAAGCAGTCTGGCAGTTTCTCAAGTGGTTAAACATAAAGCCACCAAACGACCCAGCAATTCTACTTTGTGTCAAGTATCCGAGAGAAATTAAAACATATGTCCACACAAAACTGGGACACAAATGTTCATAGCAACATTTTTTCTGGCATTAGAGCCCAAACGTAGAAACAACCCAAATGTCCATCAACTGATGAGTGGAAACATAAAATGTGATATATCCGTACAATTGAATATTATTCAGCCACGAAAAGAAATGAAGTACTGATCCATTATAATATGGATGAAATTTGAAAATATTATGCTAAGTACAAAAAGCTAATTAGCAAAGACCACAGAGATTAGTGGTTATGCAGGGCTGGGGGTGTGGAAGGAAGAAGAATGATTGTGGGTATAGGGTTTCTTTTAGGGGTGATGAAAATGTTCTGAAACTGATTGTGGCAATGATCACATAACTGTGAATATACTAAAAAACTAATGACATGTACCCTTTAAATTAGTGGATTTTATGGTGTGTGAATTATGTGTTGATAAAGTTTTTATATTCATACAAAAAATAAAGGGAATATAAGGAAATATACATGTTTTTGCTCATGTATACAAAATAAATATAGAAAGGATAAATCAGAACATGAAGAGATTCATTACCTCCAGAGGGTAGGTACAAAAGAGTGGACAGAATGGGGAAATTGGAAAGGGGTGTTGGGAATAAAGAGAAAACAACATTTTCTAATAATTGATCGATTGAATGAGTGATTGATGTTATACTGGATGCAAACACAAGGTTTCTGCCTACAGGCTTATTATGCCTTGATTTGAAACATATAATTACCCTAGTGATAATATTTCTATCTTTCAAAAACATTTTAGCTTAAATTTCTCTAATTATCCAATCACTAATGAATGAATGTTCCCATATGTAAGAGAACAGTTCTAAGTTACATAACACAGGTTTTAATTTTTCTGTTGGACCAGCACTGCTTTTGAAACCAGTACTTACTGAAACTTATTTCATATATTGATACTTACTGGCAAACAAACTGGCATGGATACAAGGAAAAAAATGAAAAGCTTATTTGATGGAAGGGGGTGATATGTAGAAGAAACAGAAACTTATTGCTTAAAATAAAATTTGTTCAAGAAATACTCAGTGTTGCACTGCTGTTCCCCATTAATTTAACTAAGGGCACAGGGGGAGCACACATTACTCTTATTCTAACCTGCGGACACCAGTAAAGTGACTGCAGTTCAATATTCAGAGCTGGTTTGAGGGGGTGAAGGGAAAGGCTCAAGCTGACTTAACAAATTCCATTTATTGAAAGGCACATTCTAAGTTTCATTTTCAGCTCAGACTCCAGAAACCAACTTAGTTAAGTGGGACAATTAAGAATCACCGAGGGTATAATTGCTCCTCTCATTTTGCTGTGTGGGAAAGAGAGTGATTTATCTCAGAGAACAAGAGCCTAAGGGCCAGCAAAGAAAGGGAATAAGAACGTTTTGGTGACAGAGGAATATCTGGAAAGCTCTTTTGTAATCAACTCAAGACATGATACATCCTCAGCTTCTCTCCAGGACAACTGAAATTATGGAATGTCTGAAACTGGTTGTTCTAAAAATCTTATGACCTACTTTGGCAAAGCAAAGAGCCTGTTAGCCTTCTGTATCAGCTGCTACCCTTGGTCAGAGCTGAAAAGGTGCACAGGTGCACACACACTCACCAGAATGAATGAAAACACTTAAGACTTCAATAATTGTAAATTTGATATACCATGACATAAACCCATGGAGATACATGAAAACATGAACTTTAAATCTTGTATTTATGATTCTGTTATTTGAACATGTCATATTTTATTGTTTTTTAAATAGTTATAGTCCCTTAAATTTTCACAAGTGGGCTGACCATATGAATCTGGAAAAGATGAGCAACCCATTGTAGAATTAGCCTTTCTTTCTATTTGTTCTGTCTAGCTAACATCAAAGTAAGAACTTTAGTCAGATGCTCCACTATTTTGTCTACACAAGGCCACCCACCTCACTACAAAATCTGCCCATATCACACTGTTCTTCTCAAAAGGAGTACTTGGCTAGATAAGAAGGAAAGATTATTTTTATCTCCCATTTCGAAAACATTGGAATGCCTTCAAGTCTTTTCTTCCGGTATCAATCTCAATTTTATTTTAGAAAATTATGAACCATAAAACAGGTTTGATAAGATTTGACCCTTGGTTTGTTAGACCATATTCAAATAATTTAAGTAAAAAACAAAAATGATATTTTTCTATGACTATTCTGAGTGTTTCATTCAAGCTATAAATTTAAAAAACTGGCATAAGTACAGGTTTACTCTGGCTTGTTCTTCCTAACTCTGCCCTTCATCTGAGCAAAAACATAGGAGATGCCCTGTTGATGCATGAAAAATGGCATGAGATCAAAAGTGAGTCAGGTCTACGTCAGCTACAAAGACTGAGGAAAGGGAAGTGTGAAATCGGAAAAGGCAAAGCTTCCACAGTCCATCCCTCGTGCCAAATCCTCTGTCCCGATGACAGGGCACCTTCAGGTGAACCCTTTGAAGGCCTCCAGGCACATTTCTTAGTCTATTCACGAGAACTGCTCATACCCAGAGAAGGTGGTATTTAAATTCCTAGATCTATATTCAGGAAATGTTTGATGTGGAAAGTAAAGTTTGCTATTAAACCTAGATCAGTCTGTCATAACTTTGCTATAATTTAAGCATCACGTTGAATTTAACAAGAACTATAAATGTGCTAAGTATCCCTGTAGGCACATAACACCACATAACTTCTTTTATAGATATTCCTTCCAAAAATATGAATATAGAGCCACTAGATTAGTCATCTGGTTCAACCTTTCCTCCTACCACAAAGGAATACAGAGTTGATAATAACCGTGGTCCACCCTATGCTATATAAAGTAGGTAGCCTCCAGGAAGTACAATTGGAGTGTCATTAAAATCACAGCTCTTGTACAAGCCTAAAATGCCAGCCTTTTATGTTTTTTTAAAAAAACAAAAAACAACAAGCATGGAATAAATTTGTCTAAAAGTCTCAGCTAAAATCCATACATCACCAAAATCAACCGGCAGTCCTCAGCGATCAATGCTTTAGCTCAGATTCATTTATCAGAATATACTGTTTGCATGTTGAACCCTAAATAAATGAGATGCAATGGAAATGAAGAATGCTGCAGCTACAAACTCATAGGAGAAAGGTCGTTGAGAAAGGGGACGCAATGAGGATGGCAGCAAAATGGGGTGTATTTGGAATGAAGGTGAAGATGTTAGATTTCGGTGCCACTGATAGATTTAAACCAGTCAGCCTTTAATTTCTTTTAAAGACAAAATTTAAGTGATGATGATGTTTTTGAAAATTGCTTAGGCATGCACTCATGTCATCTCATTCAAGGTTGTGGAAAATCAGCTTATTCCTAATTTTTTAGAAAAAAGTGTTTGAATTTTTATTTTTGATTTTAGAGAGAAGGGAAGGGAGGGAGAAAGAGAGGAAGAGAAACATTGATTGGGTGCCTTCTGTATGCACCCTGACTGGGGACCGAACCTGCAACCCAGGCATGTGCCTTGACCAGGAATCAAATGGTTTGTGGGCCAACACCCAACCATCTGAGCCATACCAGCTAGGCAAAAAATTCAAACTTTGTAGCAGCCTGCCCTGATTTGAGTAGCTGGCTTTAAATTCTGTTAGGTTTTCAACTGCTTTTGAGACCACGGAAAAAACTGGCTAAAAATTTAGGTACATTGTATATGTTATCGAAGCTCCAAAACAAAGATATTACCTAGCAGCCTACCTAGACGTAAGGACTCCCAGGATTATATTCCATTCTTAGTCTCCTGAAGGATAAACCAAGTTACGACAATCACTGATGGTTATAGCACAAGAGGGGGCAGTCTCCCAATGGGATAGCGTCAGTTCCGAAGAATTCATCTTTCATTTCCACACAATTCTTCACCATTTTCATGTGTCTTTTAAGGTTTTGCAATCTCCAACAAAATGTTCTTCATTTTTTTCATGAAAAGTGAAATTTAGCTTGCCATTATAAAAGAGAAAACTTTTCTCTCTACCCATCTCAGATTCTCAGCTGGGCTTTGTGACAAAAGACAGATTAACAAAAGAAAACGCACTTATTAACAAGAATGTCTCATATATACATGGAAGATACTCAGGGATAAGTAACTCAAAGGGGTGGCTAGAGCTTGGGTTTGCATAGCATCTTATCAAAGGAACAATAAATTTGTAGAGAAGTGGCAAGACAAAGAGAAAGGACCTTGAGTCTCCAGGGGCAGCACATTATGGAAAAGCAAATATATGACAAACTAATCGTAGATTAAGTCTAGTTAGTAAAGTCTCCAAGCTCTCAATGTTGTCTCTGGTAATTAACTCATGTTCTTTCTGGTAGAAATGGGAGGGAAGGATACAGTTTGTAAATTTATGTCCTGTTTTTTAGGCAAATAAAGAGAAGGCATTGAGTCTGTTTTTAATTCCTTCTCAACTGCCTTCAGCTCAAAAAAATACTATGACAAATTGCTTATTTGGGGGTAGCAAAGTCTGCTATCCTTCATATCACTATAGTGTTTGAACAATAAATTCATTGTGTAATTATCTATACAAAATTAAGGATGTGGGGAGAATTAGGATTTGTTGCATTCAATTATATTTTTTCTTTGATTTGCTGAAGAGTCACTTTTGCCAACACTTTAGCAACTACAATGTATGTCCTTTGAGATTTAAAATCATTTATTTCAGTTGATGTTAAGTACCCTAAAAGAAGAGGAACAACTGAGCATCTACTATGGGTCAAACATCAAATCTGGCACATTAAGCATTCATCTCAACTTTCACAACCACCCTGTGAGATAGGTTTCTGCCTCACATTTTATAGGAAGGGAAACTGAGGCTTGGAAAGGTTAACTAGCTTGTTCAAGATCTTAGGTCTAGAAAATAGTAACCAGAACTGTAACATAGGACTTTCTGTCCCTGAAGCCTATACTCTTTTTATTATGTTGTCTAAATAAAGTGGAATTAGGCACATGGGTTCTGATTAAAAATACATTATGATATTTTTGAAAGATGGAATATAATAAGAGATACAGTCTAAAATATTTTAATTGAGTTGCTTAGAAATACTAGAAAAACAGTGTTCAAGAGATAAAATATAAATCTGTAATTTTATTTCTCCTGGGACAAAACTGTTTACATGTTTTCATAAATATAAATATTATTTGAAATATTCTATATTTAGCTGTAGAAATATACTAGCTGTCTGTTGCTGAACAATTTCTCCTTTCCCCTGGATATTTACCTGGCTATAATTTGAAGCTACCATTGTATTTAGATATGGCCAAATGACTAAGAACATGCCAATGGAATGTTGGTAAACACAATTGCCTCATTTCCAGGCAAGGTCCATAAATCATCCTGGATGGTGTACCCTTAGAAGCCACATGTTTAAGATAAAAGTGTTTCTGTGAGCTTGGATCCACAAATAATTACATGTGACAAAACTCAGAATTTTTACCACTTCTCCAATACTTCTTTATTTAAGTAAGAAACAGACATCTATTGTATGAATTAAAATGACTCTATGATCTATATAAAGAACTTACACGACTCCACTCTAAGAAGACAAGCAACCCAATTAAAAAATGGGCAAAGGACTTGAACAGACACTTCTCTAAGAAGGACATACAGGAGATCCAGAGACACATGAAAAGATGCTCAATATCACTTACTATCAGAGAGATGCAAATTAAAACCACAATGAGATACCACTTGACACCAGTCAGAATGGCCTTCATAAACAAAGCAACAAACAACAAGTGTTGGAGAGGTTGTGGAGAAAAGGGGACCCTAGTGCGCTGTTGGTAGGAGGGCAGACTGGTACAACCACTATGGAAAACAGTATGGAATTTTTCTAAGAAAACTAAAAATGGATTTACCTTTTGACCAGCAATTCCACTGCTTGGATTATATCATAAGAACCCTGAAACACCAATCCAAAAGAACCTATGCACCCCTATGTTCACAGCAGCACAATTTACAATAGCCAAGTGTTGGAAGCAACCTAGGTGCCCATCAGTAGATGAATGGATCAAAAAACTATGGTATGTTTATACAATGGAATTCTATGCAACAGAAAGAAAGAAGAAGCTCCTACCCTTCACAACAGCATGGATGGAACTGGAGAGCATTATACTAAGCAAGATAAGCCAGGCGGTGAAAGACAAATACCATATGATCTCACCTTTAACAGGAACCTAATCAACAAAACAAACAAACAAGCATAATATAACCAAAGACAGTGAAATCGAGAACAGGCTGACAGTCACCAGAGGGGAGAGAGGAGGGAATTTCAGGGGAAAAGGGGAAGGGTTTAGAGCAACAAGTATAAAGGACACATGGACAAAAACTACGGGGGGTGGAAATGGGAAGGAGGTGGGGAGGGCTGGGGTGGTGGGCTGGGCTGGGAGTAAAAGAGAAAACTGTACAAGAACAACAATTAAAATAAAAATTAAAAAAAAAATGACTCTATGATCCACTATTCCCAGAATAGTCCCAATTTAAATCACTTATCCCAGTATATTCATTAAAAGCTCCTACTTTCATTCTCAAAATGCTCTAGTTTGAATAATAAATATGATCTCTGTGGTATTAAGCCACAGAGAATTACATATTATGACAAAGAGCATTACCTTAACTAAAACATGGGTTTGTATTTATTTTATTCTGTTCATTTGCTTTACAATATAATAGCTAAGTAGGCTATATTTATATTAAACATTTAAAAGCAAAGGCATACACAATAAATTGTAGTTTATTTGATTTATTCTATATAAGACTCTTAATCCACTGCGCTAATGTCCACACATAATGACTATATGTGTGGATGGGAAGGAATATATGTACAATTAACTTTCTGGCAAATATAAGCCTAGGTTTAATGACTGGCATAGTAGTACCCAATTAAATATTTATTGCTAATACTATGATAATTATTTCTATTAGTTTTATATTTTTAATCTATTATTTTAATGAACTTCTGATAAAATATAAATTAACACAAGCTTTTTGAAAAGTAATCTTGTAAAATTACTTAATAAGTGTTCATTACCTATGTCTAAATAATCTCTTTTCTGAGAATTTGTCCCCTTAGTTTCAAAATGAGAGATCTACAATTCAAAACAAATTTATGCACCAGAGGTACTTATTAACCTAAATAACTGAGAACTTCAGGAATAATGTGCTAGAGGCAACACTGAAAAAAGGGACCAATGAAGTTTGAAGGAGGTCTGTTTTTCTCTGCATCTCTTAGTCCTTCCTCCCTCCCTCTGTGTGTCTACCTTTCTCAGTAAAGACATTCTATCCGCAAGGCCAGGGAGATGGCCACCAAGAATCCAGATCACACCCTCACAGGCCAGCAGTTCCAGTGAAATACATCTATCTCCTCTGAGAGTTCTAGCAACAGTCTCAAGGAGAACTCATTTCATTTCATTTGCTACCTATGATCATCTCTGAGCCATCCCTGAGCCATGAGGATGGGTTATTCTGATTGGCCAACTTCATGTAGTTTAATGGAGTACTTCGATTGGTCAGCTTGATCTGGTTTCTACCACCACAGGAATGATGATTAGGGAAGGGGGGACGATAGGCTAAATAGACCCAACACCATGACACTGAATGCAAAGAGTAGTTTCTGAAATGAAGCAAAGTTGGGCAGACTGACAACTCAACAACATTCCACAAAATGATAGGTATACAACCAAAGATACTTATTATAAATATGCCCATTACATTATCACTGACGTCAGTAAAAATTTATAACAATTTCCTATCCAGCAATAGGGGAATTACATAATGATTAATGATACATCTGTAAGATTATGCAGGCAATACAATCACGGCTTTGATAAATATCTAGTGGTATAGGAAATATTAATGATATAATATTGTGATGGTTAATCTTATGTGTTGACTAGGCCACAGAGTGCCCAGATATTTGATCAATAATAATTCTGGGGGTGTCTGTAAGGGTCTTTCTGGTTGAGATTAACACTTGAATCAGGAGACTGAGTAAAGTGGATTTCCCTCCCCATTGCTGAGTGGGTCTCAACCCATTGGGAGGCCTCAATAGCACAAAAAGGTGAAGGAGGGTGAAGGAGACTTTACTCTGTCTACATGACTGCCTTCAGGTTGGGACATCTGTCTTCTCCTGTCTTCAGACTCAGACTCAAACTGGAACTTTCTCCATCAGCTCTCAGTCTCCATGACTATGTGAGCCAATTCCTCATAATAAATGTGGTTCTGGCTCTGTTTCTCTAGAGAACTCAGAATAATGCAACTACTTTAGTGGAAACCTCAGCATTTAAAAGCAATCTTTCAAATCATTTCACAAACTTGATATTTCATCCTTTGTCTCAATATGCCTGGCTTATTTTATAGGAATAAAAATGGTTATTGTATTCCTCCTTATGATTCACAAGCAGGTACGTACACAATTTTGTTTAAAAGCATTTTAGAAGATAAAATATTAGCTGGAGTTTGAAAAATAAAGGTAAGTTAAATAAGAAATTGTCTATTTCTGCCAGACAACTAGAGAGGTACTTCCTTCCTCTTTATATAAAACAGTTGTATTCAAAAAATATTTGAGGTGAAAAATGGTAGAAATATAAGGGAGTAATGTTCAATTTCAGTTCAACAAGCATTTACTGTGAACCCATCCTACGGATGACACTGTGCTGGGCCCTGAGGGCATAGGAATGACCTTGAGGAACTCACTGTTTGTGTTTACATGGAAAAATACACATAACTTAAATACACCATAGGAAGTCAATGTGTAAGGATGCTAAGGAAGCACAGAGGGACTCAGGTTGCTTTAGAACATTGGGTAATCTCTCCTGGAGGATGCAGTGCCTGAACTGACTCTTGAATACTAGGTGAGCAAGGACAAAAAAAAAGGAATAGAGAATATTTTACATAGGTGCAAAAGCATAATCAAGGACACTGAGAAGTGAAAATATTATATATTATTTGAGGAGCTAATTAAGTATTCTTGGACTTCAGGTATGAGCAATAGCTGACATAAAAAGAAAAGTAGGATCCAGCTAAATGCCAACTTTGTATAATATACCAAAGAAAAGGAATGTTACCTGGTAAATTATGGAGAATTGCGGATAGATTGTGGTGGAGTAGCAGGCTTAGTTAATATTTATTTTAGATAGACCATGCCGGCAGTGGTATGGCTGGTAAATTTGAGAGGGTCAAACGAAGTGTACAGTATAGTTAGCATTCAAATATAGTGTCCCTGGGCTTTAGAATGGGCACCATGAGGGCATTACCAGGCAGTCGTAGCAGGGTTGGAGAAGAGATGACATAATGAAATACACCTGGTGCATCACTAACCTGTACAGGTAGACTTTTAATGGAGAGGGTAAAGGAATGAGGTAAGTAAAAGAATGGTGGAAAACAAAACAAAACAAAAAAAGGTACTTTATTAACTAGCTAATGGAGGAATAGAATTTGGTTTGGGAATTAGGGTAAGAGTAGAAGGAAGAAAACAAGTTTAATTTCAGACATCAAATTCAAGGAGTATATTGAATATATTACTTGAAGTTATTTAATATATCTGAAATTCTAAGGAGAGGCTGGCTAGTGATACAAATTTATAAACTGTTAGTATACATATTTTAGTTAAATCTTTAAGAGTTCATGTGGAGAGGGCAGTGAGGAGTGGAAATAATAAGAACTTTGGCAAACAGTGAAGTGTGAGAGGAGGAAATAAAAAGAAAAAGAAAAACTTCCTTAGTAGAAAACTGTCACTGGCCACCTAGCCAGGACTATATTTCCTAGCCTAGAGTGAATTTTGATGGTGCCACTTCACTAGTTTTCATCAACGGATTGTGGCTGCCAAGGAATTTAAAAAGAGATATACTATTGCTTTAAGAAAACACAGTGGTAACTATACAGTGTCACTCCTGAGAGCTCAGGACCTCAAAGCCCTGGCTGATGGCCTAACAACAACAGGGTAGGAGCCACAGTCCCTGAAATAGCCATAAAGTCACTCTCAGCTAAAAACATTCACGCCAGACTATGATGTGGGCAAGAAATAAGCTTCTGTTGGGTTCTGAAATTTGGGAAGGACTATTCGTTTTTACAAATAGTGTTACTGTTACGTACAATAAAAACTGAAAATTCTCCATTTAATTTGACCTCTAAGAAATGATTGAGATAGTAGCTACAGATATGCAAACCCAAAGATGGTTTTTGTTCTAGTATTAGGACCAGAAGGAGATTTAATCATGTTTTACAGGCTAAGCAGAAGAATCTGCTTCAGATGGAAGGAGTGTGGAACACAGAGGCAATCAGCCATGAAGCAAAGGTCGTGGAAGAAATCCTAAACTGCGCCTTGGTCAGAAGGAGAAACCCTTCTATGACCGTAAAAGGATGCAGGAAGTAAAAGGAGAACAGATACAGAAGTAGGTAAGTCTGAGGGATGCTTTAAGATTCCAGTTAAATTATAAATAAAATATTTGTTAAACATGAAAGTTTTATATATTCGGGTAATCAAATGCTTGTTATAATACTTAAAAATGTGCAAACCTCATAATAAAGCACACTGGGATCTGTACATTGTCATCCCCTGGCTAACATTACTGAAAAGGAACCCTCTCACATTCGCTTTTCTTCAACTTGCTCACTCTTATTTAAGTCTCCTTTGAAGGTGATGGGTAAGATAAATATCCTCTCCTAAAAAACATGACCGAAGATTTAATATCAAATACTGTCCGTAGAAGAGGACTGCGTACTAAGAATAATTCTGTCTAGCTTTAAGATGCCTCTTTCTGAGTGACAAGGCAATCTGATGATTTGTCTTGGTAGTTTGTAATATTTCTGGCTTACAGATATATTTATCTCTATACAGCCCCACTGTGGACTGCATCTGAAATAATAAAAATAAACTAAAACTGTTCCCAACTGCCGGAAATGATTGAAATGAATGAGGAGCTGGAGTACAGGAAGTGACGGCAAAAGGAAAGGGAAAGAAAATCAGTGTTCGGCGTCTTTGTGATAGTTTCTGAAAGCATATTTTCATACATTACATTTTCACTATTCGCTTTTAGATAATTTATATAGAAATACATTTTTGTGATAGGTGTGAAATCTTCTTGTTAAACAAACAGGATTTAGTATCGTGAAACAACTTCATCTGTTATGAGATGGCCCCTCTAAGTACTCTGAATTTGTTTTCCTTCTTGGATGAAATTTTAGGCAGTCTGCATAGGTTTTGAGTCTCTCTTAGTTACTAGGAAAGTGTCATGTCAGATATGAAAATAAGCAAATCAATGAAATACAGTTTTTAACATCCCTCAAGTTAGAGCTTTCTCCTTGAAGCTCAGGTGTGATTCAGGCATGGAACCTTCAATAGCAAAGCATGGCATATACATCTTCCTCCCTCTCTCCTAACTCCAGCTCCCTGACCTCCATCAGCCAACATCAAACCAAGGAGAAGAGGATCTTTGGGGAGACATTTGCACTTAGGGTGCAAATATAGTTGTGATATGCCATACGTTCACTCTAGACACAGCCCACTATACAATTACCCCTCCCTTTCCTGGAGCACCCTTGTGACTTTTTTTTTGGGGGGGGGGGGGAGAAAACATACCCCTGTATAATCTGTCTGAGATAGATCATACAACTCCTTCAACTGATTTTAGGCTTCCTTCTTCCCTTCAGCCTGTGGGACATTAGGTGATTCACCCCAATTATTTCTTTAGGAGTTTCCTCTGTTCTTCAATGCTGTATGGTTGAGCTATGCCTTAGCCAAGAAAACTCACTCTTCCTTGTCATTTTTCTCTTTGCTACAGACAGAGACCCCACCTATAATCTCGTCATGAACAAGACAGCAGTCCCCCACTTCCAGGGATCATATATCAAGCCCCAAGCTCCAGGTGGTTCTTCTCTTAAAGCCCCTGACAATTCTTTATTAGGGAATTCTCATTCTCATTCCCTTCTCTTCTCTTATTTTCCCCTCCCCTCCCCTGCCCTCCTCTTCCCTCCCTTCCCGCTCCTCTCTCCCTTTCATTCGCTCTTGAATCTCCATTGTGTTCTAGGCTGGAGATGAATGGTAATGACAAAGATTGCTTGACTAAACTTCAGTCAGGCTTCTGAAACTTCTCGTAAACCCATCTGTGCACTTCCTTATAAAATCTAGTTTTTAAAAAGGGTCCTGGCTAAATCAGCTTAACCCAAACCCTGGACATCTGGTCACCCTCAGTACCTGACTGGGTTCCTCATCTCCACCATCCCCTAGGTGGCGTCTGATCACCCTGGCCTGTCTTCAGTGAAGAATCTTGTCAGATCGATTTCGCCAGGACCCCCACTATTTCTGATGTTTCCTGTTAGTAATTTTTCATCTACTGAGCCTGGCTCCCAGGCAAGAAAGTCCTGCTTGCCCATGCTGTATTCAGAGATGACCTCAATTTCTCTCCCCCAGTATAAAATCTCACTATAGTGATCCCTATACCTAATGCGACAGCCTGAATAAAGACTTCCCTGGCCTCTTTAACAAGTGTCATGGAATATTTTTTTTCTTTAACAGCAGTGATGCTGGCTTAATAGCAGTGATGAGCAGAAATGGTTTACCCCTAGTATCTGCTGCATGTGTGGTGTCTTCCTTTACTAAGGATATAGAGTCGCTTGGCAGGCTTTGTGTCCTTCTCGCCTTTCAAAGAGGAAACAAGGACAGAAAGAGCCCCACTGCAGCATCTTGAGCCCCCTTCATACTCCAGACTGGAAGCTCCATGAGGGCAGGACCTTGTCTGTGCTCTATAGAGTTTCCTCGGTGCCTGAGACAGTCCCTGGTACTCAGCAAGTGCTCCATAAATAAATGCTTGTTAGATAAATGAATTACATTCCATTTATTCATTTCTGAGAGACAGGGAAAATCTCTCTTTTTAAAACATGATTGCCCAAAGCACAAATTAGCAGCAGGAAAGTATGGTCTGGCCTTAGGAACAAGACGATTTTATTTCTTTTTGCCACATAGAGATAAACCTTTATGCAGACTTACATTAATTAGAGAGCTGTCCACTCTCTTTTCCATTATTAGTACGTGTTGAAATCAGATGATATTTAATCACACAATTTAACTGACAGAGGAAATATTAGAGATCATCTAGCTACTCAGCTGCAATAGCAGAAATTGAGTGACTTGTGCAAAATCTCAAGAACAGCTGGTTCTTGTCAGGGCAGAAGGCAAAGGAAGAACCCAGAACTGCTCAGTCCGGCGTGACAGTGTGTTCCTTTCATTAAACATGAGGCACTATCCACAGAATCTCACAGGTTACTTGAAAATCAGAGCACATTAAGGTTTTTATTTTGAAGGTAATAAGAAGCTCTTCATTGACAGACCTCATCATTTACAATTTGATCAGAATACTGGCGATATGTCTTAAATGTATGGCTTTCTTACACATTCTTACACAATGTTCAGTCAACCAAACTGAACATAATGATTATTTGACTGAGTCTGAAGCAAACAAACAGGATTTATTTTTTCCTTTGAAGTAATTATTTAAGATAGAAGCCTGATCACAGGAGAACTGTCTGTGTTTAACTTTGCCTCCTGTTGTTATCTTCAGCAAAAAACTGATTCACTCTGTACCAATAGCATGGAGAGTTTGCCCTCCTTTCACCAACACCCCCCCCACCCCGCCATGGAAGTTAAGGCAGCAGCTGGTAACCTGCTGTAGCAGTGGTGGCTTCTTGCTGGCTTTCATCCACTGCACAGCGTATTTCTCATCCGCATCTACTGGGTTGTAGGCAGTGTGCAGACATTTTATACAACTTTGTATCTTCTGTCTACGGCCATACCACCCTGAACGTGCCCAATCTTGTCTGATCTCAGAAGCTAAGCAGGGTCGGGCCTGGTTAGTACTTGGATGGGAGACAACTTTGTATCTTCTTATAACACTTAGCATGGAATAAATATTCATTAATATATTTACTGAATGAATGCACCCAAATTTAAACTTTGTGTAGTTTCTCTCTTGAAATTATTTCATCTCCTTTAAATGCCATGTCAGTATCTTTGAAAATTTAAGTTTTAAAAGTTGACAGAAAATTCCTAGTAAATTCAGAATATTGTTTTAAATTCTTTTTTCCAAAATTTACTTCTTTACCATTTTGTGGTATTTCTAGACTTATCCTTAATATGTCCATTACAGGAATTATTGTCCCTAGTAAGACTGCAAATGCACAGAAAGATTTTTTTTAACATTTGGAGCTCATACCAAGTGACTGACATGTAATGACTTTTAGAACTCACACCACACAACAGTTCTTCATTCAGCAGTCCTGAATGAGGGAAACATTTAATGTGATGTAGGAGGCATTGACTTTTATCAGAATCAGCTGGACTGGAATCTTTGTTCTTCCTCTCACTGGTTTATGATGTTGGCTATATAAGTAATTTCTCTAAATCTTGGTTTCCTCTTTGATAAAATAGAGATAACGGCAGAACCTACATCATAGGATGGTCATAATAGTAAGACGAGGCCTGTAAAACACTGGGCCTGTTGCTTGGTTCCTAAGTACTCAATATATTTTGTTGAAATATTTGGTCATGATTATCAAAATATGCCTATTTTTCATTAGGTTAAGTGTATGTTCTTGATCTAAAGGCAACAAACCACAAGAGGTCATGTACTAATAATTCCATTATGGTTTCCTGAGCAACTCTGTATATCAGGGATGGTGAGAAGAATATGAAGGTCATGTAAATTAAGCTTCTTAAGAATGTATGGTTTCATATGGAAGATTCACATGGGCAAGCAAGTACAGGAAGGACCGTGATAGCAAAAGTTGTCAGACTCAAGGTTCTTAGAAATGCCATGACGGTTCGGAGGAAGAACTGGTTCAAATGGGGTTTCACTTGGAGAAGGGGCAAAAGATCCAGGTCTTGAAGGATCAGTAGGATTTAGAGAGTAAGCAACAGGGAGAATGGCATTGCCATCTGAGGGAATCGAGCAAGGAGCTTGAAAGAAGGCACAGGGAGTGTTTGTTGAGCTTCCTTACATTCATGGAATGCAATGGCTGTTGAAAGTAGAAAGGTGGGTTGATGGGTAATGACAGAGTTGCAAATGTGTTCCCAAAGGAAGAGGGCCTTTCATCTGAAGGCGACCAGACTCCACTGCAGTTTTTAGAAGCACCATTTTGGTAATAAAAAAGAAACAGAGAAAGGGAAACAGTTTAGGGAAAGAAGCTCCTGAAGTTACAGCAGTAGTACCTTTGAAGGTCAGCGAGGGCCAGAACCAAGGCTGTGGCGATGGAAATGCAGGGAAGAGCTGAACTCCAGCAGTGGATATGGCAGCACTATTTACTTCTCTGAAAACTGGTAATTAGAAGAAAATAGTCATTTATCACACCTTTTTGTACAAACTGCGTTTTAGGGTAACTCAATAGCTTACATGGAGTGAGGAAGTTATTTTTTGAGATGAATTGCAGCTAACACATATGGTGGAAATGATAGAATTAGCAACTGCATTGTGCGACCCTTGATGAAATAATTGACTCAAGCAATAATCATCAGTGATGAAAACATTAGATGAAAAATCTATTGGACCTGACCAGGTAGCTCGGTTGGTTATACTGTTGTCCCAATACAGCAAGGTTGCAGGTTCAATCTCCCATCAGGGCACATACAAGAAGCAGCTAATGAATGCTTAAATAAGCAGAGGAACAAATCCCTCTCTCCCCGCCAACCCCACTTCTTCCAAGTTAATAAACAGGAAAAATCTATTGAAGCTTTCTAATGAAACGTTCTAACTTTCTGGCTATCCCACTAAAAACAGAAAACTAAAAATGGCATCCCTCCTAATATGACATAACACAAACCCACAGTATCTCTGATTAAGTACTCCAGTGAAAGAACTGTGTACCTAAATCTATCCAAGTTTCTAGAGCTGACTTTCATTTATAAAAAAATGTGGAAAATAGAGGAGCAAATTAAATGATATTACAGAAAGCACAAGGACAAATTCAAAATGTAAGAAATTCTGTAAGACAACAATAAACCCATTTTCAATAATAAGTATTACACAATAAAGGGAGAGAGAGAGAAAAGGATTACAATAGGTAAAGAGCTAAAAGAATCAAATATGATTTGAAGAGATTGTTTGGATTTTTGATTCAAGCTAATCAAACACAAAAGGGCATTTTTTTTGAAACTGGGAAATTTTATATGGACTGATTACTAAATTATACCCCAAAATATTATTTTTAAGGTAAGTATATGGGATAGTGGCATTGTGATCACATAGCCAAATGTTCACATTTTGTAGAGATGAGCAGTAGAGAATGTGGGGGTGGAGGAAAGGGAAGGGGGAGGGAGAGACCAAAAGGATAGAAAAAGCCCAAATAGCAAAATCTTAATTTGGAATCTGGGTAGTGGCCATATTGAGGTTTCATTATACTTTCACCTTTTGTGTATACTTGAAATTGTTCATGCAAAAACATAAAAAGAAAATAAAGCATTTTTGCTTATTATATATGAAGTCTGTCCAGAAGATATTCAGATATGTAATATGAAAAAACAGACATTTATTGAACAAGATACAAGAAACATTGTACATAGGACAATGACACCTCAGTCCCCTTCACAGTAGGTACCTTAGGACCTCACACAGTTCTCCCAATCACCATAAGCTGTCCTGTTGTATTTTCCTGAATCTCATCGACAGCCTGAAACCTCTTCCCTTTCAAAGGTGATTTTAGTTTTAGAAAAAGCCAGAAGTCACAGGGTGGCAAATCTGCACTGCAGAGGGGCTGAGTCACCTGAGTGACTTGACGTGTTGCCAAAAATCCCTCTGCAAGACGTGATGTAGAGTGGGCACACTGTCATGATGAAACTGCCAACGAGCAGTTGCCCATGGCTGCAGCCTTCCGAATCATCCAAATAGCTCCCATGGAGGAATGTTCAAGCTTAATGCAAAATTTGATTCAGATTCATTGCTCTACTCACTCAGTCATTTTGAATGTGACAGCCACACAGTACACATACCTCCTCAATGGTGTCTACTGCCCACACTGACTAGTACAGTGAAGTCCTCATTGTTCACACATGTGCATTCCAGTCCACTCTCCTTGACTGCCAAGTTACACTGATGTTGTGTAAACTGTTCTCATTATATTAACAATGGCTGGAATTTTCCCAGACAGACTTTGCATATAACTTAATGTTTTAAGTTCCACATCTAAAAAAGGATATGCTGATATTTTCATGGATGTTATTTTTTGAGACATTTTTCTCATTTCAGGAATATATGATACTCTGCCCTGAAATAATGTTTTAAGAAATCTTGTTCTTAGCATATGTTGAATTTAAGGACAGAGAACTATTGTAGAAAGTATCCACGGTAAGACAAAGGATACAAAAGAATATGGGGCCTTACAAATGCCAACATAGTCATTCCTATAATTACTAAATCAACATTGTCTTGATTCTCCTTTTCTTATAGCCAACATTAATCATTTACATTAGCAATGGTTTTAGATGCAAGAGAAATGTAACTAATTTTACTGAGTACACTACAATTTTTAAAACTGAGTAACAACAATATTTAATTATATCTGAATCCTCTACTGCTTGAGGGTTTCAATCTGTTTCAAGGGTGGCAACTTTCTTTCATATGATCACAGGTAAAATGCCACTGAATTTTTCTTTTTGGACATTGGCCATTTTGTATTCTTCATAAAGAACCAAAATGCATCTTTTGGTAAGTGTCAACTATTTGGGTTAAATGGTCTTTCACAACCCTAACATAGCAGATAGAGCTAAGCCACAAACTAGTTATTCTTCCTTAATATTAACACAAAATAAGTGGAAGTTCAAAAGACAATGCGTAACCAGAAAATGAAATCAAAGTGTAAGATTTAACATAATAGAACATAAGGTATCTTTGAGATATTTTCCCCAAATTAATCATTTTTCAATGTATTCTAATTCAGGTAGGTGCAATTGTGAAAATACTACACAAGTATGACTTATTAAATGCCTTAGGCAATGATGGCATTAATCACTGTGGCATCAATCAATAAATCACTGTTGATTTATTAGTCCTATATTACCTTATAATTATGCAACACTTGACAGCATACAAAGCACTCATACATACATTAACACATCTTCATCTCACAAATGAGGAAATGCCTTCACAGAGGGCTGAAAGACCTGTCCGTAGATGGACTGCAGATGGGAGTGAGGAGACTGGGACCAAAATTAGAACTTAACAGTCAGTGACACTTTTACATGACCAGGGTGCCCAGCATAAGGAACAGTCATTGACACAGCCAGGACATGAACACATTCAGAGAGACAGTCTCCCTGCAAACTCCTAACCTAATGTGTGGATTATAGGCTAAACAAGTGAAATTCTTTATAATAATACAAGAGTTCAGGAATGGTCCCAAAACAGAACGTGATGCATTTCCAAATGGATGGAGAAAATATGGACTTACCCTGTTTTATTGTCAGTGTCCTCAGCTCCATAAAATATACAAGGAAGGAAGAGGTATATTATATGTCAAGGTTGTTAAATTTCTGTACTTCTTGTAAGATACAACCATGTATTTCTGAGGGATTACAATAATTACTATAATTGACAAAATAAAGTGCAAGTAATGTACTATGCATTTTGCAATGTACTTTTTTTACTTAGTCCTCAAGACAATCCTAAGGGGTAGATTATTTTCATTGTTTTCCATTTTACAGAGAAAAAAACCTAAGTTTTAGAAAGATTATTTTTTTCATGCAAACACAGTTAGTAAGTGGGACTGAAGCCCAGCACTGTCAAATCCTAAAACCCAAACTCCTCACCACAAAACTGTGCTTTTCCCCCCTTTTCCACTCCTTCTTACAAATAGTACTAAGAGCACATTCAAAGTTTTTGCAGATAGAAAACAACTTCGAATGGAATAATTCATTCATTTATCCAATACATTGTGTTGAGCCTCTCCCTTGTGCACAGAAATATATTACATAGTCATTTCTGTACAAGAGTTGATCTCTATTTGAGAAGATACACACACTCACCACAGCACAATACTAGGATTACCAATAACTTCTCATTATTAACATCTTACTATGTGTCCAGTTATTTAAATGCACCCCATGTGGTAACACATTTAATTCTCACAGTCCCGTGATAGTCAGATCATTACATTTATCTGATTGAATATCATGTTGGTTTATGTTTCAGGTTAACACTGAGACTTTCTTATTTCTGAAATAGTATGATAACAGTTCATTTTATAATAAATTGGAACAAATTGCAAGTTTAAGGAAGTCATTTCACAGATATTCTTACTTGGAATAATTCTCAATTATGTAGCTTTGTAATTTCAATATCAACTCATTCATTCATTCAATGTTATTGAGTACTTAAATGTGTACAGCCTTGGGCTAGTTGCTATTAAGGTTAGTTAAGCATGAGATAAGCACTCCAAGGAGCTTACTACAGAGCATTATAATGATCAAGGCTTCTCGCGTACCATCAGAAATGATGCACCATGTCATTCTCCACCTTGTTTCTCCTGCATCTACCTACCACAGCTG
Organism: Glossophaga mutica; assembly: GCA_039655065.1. NCBI lineage: Eukaryota > Metazoa > Chordata > Mammalia > Chiroptera > Phyllostomidae > Glossophaga > Glossophaga mutica. Next base: position 110,762,855 of record CM077310.1, on the reverse strand, counting down.
CTCACAGATGTGCTGGTAACATTCCCACAAAGAAGACTCAGGCTTATAATGTTTCCTAAGATAATCCTAAAGCATATATGACAGACACCTTGACCCCACCACTTGGTGGGTCTTGGCCATCATTTGCATTCTACATCTAAATTTTGGTGGTCAGGCATATATTCATCTAATATTTCTTGGGCATCTACTATATGCCAAGCACAGTTCTAGGCCCTGACAACACAACAGTGAACAAAGCAAAGCCCTTGCCCTCACGGAGTTTGCATTCCACTCTGGGGAAACAGAAAATGAATGGAAAAAAACCTAGTGTAACAGTTCATGAAAAAGGGCATCGAGAAAAACAGAGAATGGAGGGAAAGAGAATGAAACCTTCTCCAATTAGATGAAATTTGAGTGGATGCTTGGCCAAAATGCAGGAATAAACCTGTGGGCATTTGCTGGACTACCTTTGCAGGCAAGGGTTGTAGTGTGTGCAAAGGCCTTGATGGCAACATGTTTGGCCGAAGTTGGATGAACAAGGAGCCAGGTGTCCGGAGATGAGAGCTGAGCAAGAGCAATACCATGGGGGTTCGCCTCATGTTGCACCAAGAGCCCTCTAAACCCAAATACAGGCTGGACACATATGCCAGCTGGGGGAGCTCAGTGTGCACATAGTCCCAAATAACACCTCTAGAGTCAGTTTTGCCTTGGCTTAATTCTGTGGTTTGCCTGCATTTTTCCTACTCAGAATCCAGTCTCAAAATAGGGAAATGGGAATGAGTGAGAGACAGGTATGTTTTAAAGGAATGAAAACAAACAAACAAACAAACAAACAAACAATCCAGTATTATTCTCTAAAATCAGGGACCTGCCCTTCAAATCTCCAGAGTTTGGATGGGGTCCAATACCCTGCCTTGCTCTTACTTCCCTTTTCCTGTACCAAACTCTCCAACAAAGGGTTCTGCTATTGGAGTAAATCTCTCATGCAAACATGCATCACCACCCTCACCTAGCTCCTGATACGCACCTCCCATCCTTTACTCTTCCCTAGGCCTCATATCAACAACATCTGAATTTAACTGTGAAACTTGTTTCCCCTGAGCACTGAGTCGAGACTGCCTCCTTGCCCTCCAGGACTGATTGAAGTCCAGTAAGTTTATCCCAAACTCCTCTGGTCTGAGGAGCAAGCACTGCAAGTCTTCCCATGTCACAGTAGAGTAAGGCAAGTAGGCAAGCACCAAATGAATGCCAGCGAAGTGTAACAGGCCATCACTCCAGTCCAGGTAACTGGGAAAGGCTTTGCGGAGGAAGGAACCCTAGAACTACCCTTGACCTGCTCTCTACTCCAGCTTACTCACAGCGGAGACCACTTGGGCCCACACCTTCCTGTCTGTCTTGTTACATGGCTCCTATTGAGTTAGATGGCTCCTGACCCACAATGGAGGCAAAACATGTGCAGAAGCCTCATCAAATCCAATGGTTAATGGAATTAAATCTCAACCTAGACTTAAAACTGACTGGAATCTGAAGACTTCCATTTTATCCCCTTTGCCTCTCATTCTTCTTTACTGCTAACAGTTCAAATAATTTTGATAAGTCATCCGTTTAATTGAACATGGTTGTCACATGAAAATGTTACCGAGACAAGTACTCCTTATCAGAGAACCGTAACTCAGTAAGCTGGAAACAGATAGATACAGTTTTTTTGGTCCTTCAGAATGCCTTGCTGTATGTGATACGAATCAGTGATAGACAGAACAAACAGTAATGTTTGTTGAATGGCCACGCATTGAATAATATTGAATAATATTTATCTTTCTTCCCCATTGTGAGGAACTGTGTTTTATTCATTTTAATTCAGGTAAGGTCCTGATATGCAAATGATACTAAATAAATGCTTAATGGATTACTACTGTGTAAATTAACTTAACATAAAAATTAGATATATGCTATGAAGTACAGAGCTAGAGAGATCTCTCAGCTACAGCAGTCCCTGTTTTTACCTTTCTTGTTCCCGCACATGGAGGAGACTTCTACCTTGTCTCCTCATTATGTTATTCGCCTACTTACACTATCTGGTAGTTCAATTCTTTTATAGGACTGAATTCCACCCTAACACCCAGCTATTAACTAGCATCCAAAGGCCAACTAATTTTTAGCAACCATTCTTTCAGAGAGTTGAGTCATATTCTTTGAATTTTTATCCCTTCAGCAAGCTGGTGTGCTCCATTTGAAATATTTCCCAAACCCATTGCAATTCTACAAGACTTCAAGATACAGACGTCACCTGGCATCTGGTGGGACTTCCCGCACCTCGTCTGAACCACATGTGGCCTTGCCATGTCCTTTGAGCACTAGGCCTCAGACACCACAACACAACACAACACACAACTTCTGCTCAGTCTCAACTCTGACTCAGTATCTTAAGAGATATTGACCTCCTAAGTCAGTATCTCTTTCCATCTTGTGCTTTATGAAGCAGGTGACTACCAAGCTCCCACATCTTTTTCTCCATATTTACTCAACGCAGAGGAATGAGCACATTTTACAGGGTCCTTGAAAGATGGACACTATTTTGTTAGACATACATTGAAAGGTATTTCAGAAAAAGGAATGAGCAAGGATATAGGAACAAAAACCCACTTGATTTCTTTAGGGAATGGAAAGTAGTCCTGTTTGGAATGTAAGGTTTATTTCAGAGATTAGATTGAAATGATTAATGTGATATGAATATAGATGACTGTACATAAACTTAATCCTCATATGTATGGAAATTTTCCACATGAATACAAATTACTATCATGATGGAACATTTACATTTAAATAAAGTAGAAATGGAGCATCTTTAGTTACAGGAGACATTCACTGACCAAGATTTGGCAATTATGGTTTTGGTAAAGGGTAGTAACCAATATGAAAATTAGAAGGTGCTACAGTATTGAAAATATATAAAGCAAAATTGCTACTATGAGTTAGACAAGACCTTCCCCACAGCATGTACATCCTCTCTGATATGTTAAGAAATGCACAGATGGCCCTGCAGGGGCCCCTAGTATTCCTTACAAATAAATTCAGTCCCGATTATTGAGGGTACACAGTACCAAATTCACTAGGATAAACATGCATTCAAATTTTGGCTCCTTTATTCTCCAGCTATGAGATGTTAGGCCATTTCTATGACCTCTCTAATATTGTTTTCTCTTAATGAAATATAATACTTACCTCATAGGCTGATAGAAGAATTATATTAAATAACCTAACTAAAAGTGTCCAACACAGTGCCTGGGATGTAATAAACACTCAGTGAATGCCAGTTTTTCTTGCCCTCTTAAAAGAATTTGTTCTTTCACATATTCTTGTTCCCACCAGGATAGTGATTACATCTGTGTTTACTATTGAACAGAGGACTAAAGAGGAAAATTATAATTGTACTTAACTTTAAATAATTATTTCAACATTAAAAAACTATTAACAATGAAATTCTATGCAGCAGAAAGAAAGAAGGAGCTCCTACCCTTTGCGACAGCATGGATGGAACTGGAAAGCATTATACTAAGCGAAATAAGCCAGGTGGTGAAAGACAAATACCATATGATCTCACCTTTAACAGGAACCTAATCAACAAAACAAACAAACATGCAAAATATAACCAAAGACACTGAAATTGAGAACAGGCTGACAGTCACCAGAGGAGAGAGGGGAGGGAATTTCAGGGGAAAAGGGGAAGGGTTTAGAGCAACAAGTATAAAGGACTCATGGACAAAAACTATGCGGGGTGGAAATGGGAGGAAAGTGGGGAGGGCTGGGGTGGTGGGCCAGGATGGGAGTAGAAGACAGAAAACTGTACAAGAACAACAATTAAAATAAATTTAAAAAATAAAATGCAACTGATTTCTGGATATTAATAATTAAAAAAAGAAAACTATTAATAACCAGGCCATCAGTTTTAAACTATCAGGATGGTAGGATGAGAAGAAAATGAGAGAAATGGGAAAAATAAATGGGATAAATCAGAGCTTTGGGCAACAGACTGTAGATGAATAAAAAGTCCAAAAACATTATCAAACTAATATTATTAAGCATACCCCTTCTTCTTCCTTGCTCACATAATTTTTAAAAATTTTTCATCCTTTTCTGGCACTTTCCAAGTACAATTTCTTTCATACGCTGACAACCTACACCATACTACACACTGTACTAGGGACTCAGGATACCTCAGCAGACAGGGTGAAATCCCTACCAGTGGGGAAAGTCAGCTATAAAGCATTATGGTACATGTAGGAGAGTTATTTACAGGGTGCTATGACAACAGAGGCACGTGGAGCCTGGTTTTGCCTGAGGAATGAAGTGGGGGTGATAACTGAGCCTTGAAGATTGAGTACAAATTGGGTGGCTAGGTAAGGATATTTTAGGTACAGTAGGTAGCTGTGTTTTTTCTTGTCACCCACCCAATCAATACGTGTGACACACACAACACACAAACACACACACAGTCCTCCCTTCCCATTCTCTTCTCCTATTTACTAGGAATTTAAACGTATTGAGGAAGAAGATCAGGGATATAATTTATGTCAATTATTGGGAATTTTGGAACTTCAAGTAGCAAATTTCATTCCAAAGATGATGACAAATAATTTCTTTTTGTGATTATAGCATCATCAGGAACCACTGCCTTTCATAGTAGACCTACTGAGCTCAGATTAAATAAACAAGTGGATCACAAATTTGAGAGTACATCGGAATCTTCAGAGAAACTTAATAAAATCTCAGATGCACAGGCATTCCATTTCCCTCCAACTCCATTTCTGTAACCATATCTTTGCCCAGACCTGTTGAATTAGAATTTCTCATGATAGAGACTGAGATTCAGAAACTAAGAAATAAAATCCTCCCTGTAAGTTAATAGCTTTCTAGTTAAGAAATGTGTACCCATGTCAATTTCCATTTGCATTTTAACTAAAACAAAATTTTGCTGTTACCAGAGAAACAAAATTTTTCATATTAATAAATTAATAATGTTCAAAACCTCCAAACCAGAGTAAAATAAATTAACAGAACATTTTCAAAGTAATTTTAATTGCATGCCATTATAAATACTTTTATACTTTCTTAAGAATAATGCCTTCTTTTACATAATTCTAAGTACAAGAAATATAAGTAATTTCTAAAAATTGTCTGAACAAAATTTCCTCAGACTACAAATGTTTATTTTTGTGTCTGATCTAGTTATTACAATTTTCTCAGTCTCTTGCTGAGTCAGACTGTTATAGCATATAAAAAAACAAGCAAATGTAGGTCATGTAATTTCATTGTACAGATAACTATTTTGAAAAAAATAAAGAGGAGCAGATTAGAAAGACATTTTATCTATTAGAAGTGGCAATCCAGATGGAGATGTAACATAATATGAGCTGTTTTGCTCTCATTGTTGCTATGGAACTTAATTATTTTAGTGAATGATTCCATCTTATATCCTGAAACTTTAGGAAAAGAACAGAGAAAAGAGTGAGAATTCACCCATAGAGATCCAAAATAGAATTAGTTTGCAGTAGTTTGGACTAGTGTGAGATTTCTGGTTGGTTATTGTTTTCAGAAATTATATCATTAATATTAGTTTTCTACAGACGTGTAAAAAAGTACAATAATGTGCTTAAAACAAAACACATTTATCATCTCAGTTTTGTGGGTCAGGAGTCTAGGTTTGAATTAGCTCAGGGTTTCACAAGGCTGATTATTAGGGTGTCAGCCTAGATGTATTCCCGCTTGGAGGGCTGACTGGGGCAGAATTAATAATGTCCAAGCTCATCCTGGTTGTTGGCAGAATTTATCTTCAAGACGCTGTGTGGCTGAGCACCCACCTGTTACGAGCAATATGCTGAAAGCCGTGCGAAGTCCTGGAGATCAGCGTAGTCCCCGCCCGTGGAACCCTCTCCGTAGGCAGTTTACAGCGTGGTGGTGGTTGCTTCATGGCCAGCAGGAGACTCTCTCTCTACAATCTGCTAAAATGGAGTCGAACATAATGTAACAATCACGAAAGTGATGTCCCAATACAGTTGCCATATTTGATGGCCTTACGCGAGCCCTCCGCCACACAAGTGAAGATTATACAAATGCAGGACTCAATAGGAGTCACTGTAAAGTGTGTTTTCCCAAGTCAGAAATCTACTTATTTATTTTCATTCTGTCCTAGGATATATGTGCCTTGAAATCAGAAATAGGTTAAAATAATATTGACTGGAAACTCACTTTCTTATAAATAAAACCCAGCCACAGAAACTGTCTAAATGCTTGTTGTAGAAACTACTGATTGATAAGTAAGGAAGGCAGAAATTTATTTCCCACACAGCCGATTGGCCAGAGCAGACGGGCAGGACAGCTGGGTTCCACAGTCATTCACAGACTTGGGTTCTTTCTATCTTTCACTACATCATCCCAAAGGCATCCTTGTCTCCTCAGGCAAAACAGGACCAGAGACATGTTTCTTTTCCAGCACACAGGAAGAAGGAGAGTCAAAGTCCAGGGCAACAACCTCTGCTTAAATCCCATTGGCTCAAATGTAGTCACAACAAGGTCTACAGCAAGGAAGCAGTGAAATCTAGCTGCTGGCTCCACAGCCATGAGCCCAGGACAGCAGGAGAAGTGGATGGCAGGGAGCAAATAGTAAGTTGCTATAATAGTAGGATGGTTTGTGAGAGTTGCCAATTAGGATAACAAATCAACTTCGAATTATGGCACCTCTCTGATGACCTGGATTATTGCATCACACCCGGAATCAAGCATGTCTCCTTCGAAATGCCTGTATTTGCTCACTTACAAAATAGAATGAATATGGGGTTTTCTGTGTTTGCCTTACAAGGTCGTTGCAGTGAATAAGCAGAGGATGGTGCCTGTCAGTATTGCTCTCGAGCTATTTTAATAGGCTGCCTCTCACATGACAGTTGCACTAACGCATTACGTCACAGTTTTCCTTTTTGACCAACACAAGATTATTTTCTCTAGAATATATAACACAAATGTTAACACTTTTTTCATGAAACTGTTTTTCATGCAACTTTTTTCATGAAATTCTCTTCTTGAATATTCATGGCTTTTAATTTTCAAATTTTTAATTTCCCAAATTGTACCTAATTGTGATTTACCAAAGTGTTATGTTCTTGTTTTTACAAGTCTCATTCAGCTTCTTATAGGAAGTACAAGCAAAACTCTTTGTCTATATGCAAAATGCCATGTGGAACAAATTGTCTCCTTAATCATACACTTTTCCAGATGAACTGAGCAGGAGGGTTTTTTTCCCCACCCAAACACAGCAAATTATTTTTAGTTTTTCTTAACCTAAATATTTTAACCTTCCAAAGTCATCTCTACATGTCTAAAGCATGTCTTAACTGATAATTACAACTAAAAATATTATCTTCTCATGTACTGATTATAGAGAGTCCTGATCTCACAGAAGGCATGTTTTAAGGTATGAGGACGTGCAAACCCACCCTTTGGGACTGTAGATGCAACACAGCACCTATGTATGTATTGGTGCACCTATATACGTTAGCCACAAAGAAAGGGCAAATGTGGGACAAGAGCAATAACAAAAAAAAGGAATTCAGGCACAACACTTAAAAATTTCTTAGTACTAAACCTAATCCCCAAACACCCCCACTCTACACACACACACACACACACACACACACACACACACACACACACACCATGCTGTCTCTCACCTAGTTCTTACCTCAAACTGCCGTGTGTGGCTTTGGCTTTGAACTCTCTGTTCTCCATGCTAACTCATACTCATTTTTAGCACTGGGTTCAGCTTTTATCTCCACTGTGAGATTTTTCTGGGCCCCTTAGGATGGGTTGAGTGCCCTCTCTCTGCATATTTCTCTGACTACATTTACCGATGCATTGATTTTTGGGGGTCTTCCTCTCTACTAGGCTGGGAACTCCTTGAAGGTAGCAGTGCATTTTGTTCTTCTTTATATAGAGATGCCTACCCCAATGCCTGGGGTATCATGCAACTCAATGAGCGTGTATTGAAAATAAAGCAATGATTTAAAAATATAATATCTATGACAACATTTAATGCCACATCTTGAAATTGTAGGTGTACTAATTTAGAGGCTTATATTACCCAGAATTATTGTCAACATTAATTCAAATAATTATTTCATTGTTCCCCCTTTTTAAAAGAGGGAAGAGTAATTTACATTGGTTCAGATATTTTTATATGTAGGTATTTTTTATGTGCAGATATTTTTCTGGCACAAATGCATAGTCTAATCTATTCACTTATTCAACATGTATTTACAGAGTGCCCATTATGTGCCAGCAATAGAAATACACAGCAATAGAGATACACAATCTCTGACTTTATAGAATGAGGGGTGTGGGATAGAGGGGAGGCAAACAGGGGATGAGACAAAATATAAACAAGAACAATTAGTTAAACACATTTAACAGTGTTAACCACTAAGATGATGAGCTGATGAGTATGAAATCCAGAAGCAGGAGATGAAATTTTAAATTGGGTAGGCATAGCAGGTCTTACTGAGAAATGAATTTGAGTAAAAGAGTCCTCCAAATTAGCAAATTGTTCATTGGCTCTTTTGGCAATTTTAATAAGACATTCAGTGTCAGCTCCACTGCACAGTGAATAATTTTAAAATAACTGATATGTAACTGATTACTATTATAAAAATAGAATTTAACTAGGAAGCCATTAAGTGAATATCTACACAAAAATGTGAGTACTGACTCCAACACTTGGCAAGGCACACAGTTAGGGACAGGATAAATGTCCTGCATAGACACGTGTTCAACTAAACCACATGATTGAAGGTACTCATGCACACCCCTTGCAAAGCACCGAAGTAAAGTTTATCCACAACTTAAAAGTCAGTAAGGCCCATGTTGCATTCTCTTTAAAGCTAATAGGAATTAGAAAGGAAATTATTCTAGTAGATGGTTGGAGAGATTGTTTTTCTTGTTTTCATTCTTTAAAACATGTGTGTGTTTGTGTGTGTATTTACTTTCCTACAGATTACTTTTCAGGTTTTATTTACTCATGGGGAGTCAGAAAATTTGGTAGGAAAACAGACACCAATTTTACAAGGACAATGCATCATGCAGATAAAGCAGAAGGATGTTTTAAAAGTCATTTTCTTATGGAGAAATTATTTATTCTACAAAAATTAAAATATGTAGAATTGTATAACAAATTCCTTGTGCCCACTGTTAAGCATCGACAATCACAAACTCATGGCCAATTTTATTTTATCTGTGTCCTCACCTACTTCCCTCTCTGTTGGATTATTTTTCAGTAAATAGACATCACATCATTTTATCTGTATGTAGTGTGAAGAGAAGAGTTAAAGTGGTTCACATGGCTTATTTACCCGATAGTAAGGTTAAACAGAACATTTAAGTTTATTATCTTTACTTGGCAGTACCCAAGTTCAACTTCTACAGGAATCATGGAATCTATTTTAGATGACCACAAGGACCAGGACAGCTTGAACCTTGAAACACTTTCAACTTGTGCTTCTAGGTCCTCCATGTTCTGATCCTAGCCTACAAAATACAAATTGTGTCCTCTCGTCTGGTCAGTCTTCTCACTCTCCATCATGGTGCCACATTCACACACCTGTTTGCCTCTCTCAGGTCTATAACACCACTGTCCCTCACTCTAAACCAACATTCTTTTGCAGTTCAAGTGCATGTTCCTGCAAGAAGTCTTCCTGCAGTTGTGCAAATCACAGTGATCTCGCCATTCTTTACCCATATGGCTCTTATCACTGGACCATCACCATGAAAGACTTTATTATATATACTCTACCATATACATTTTCCCAACTTGTTAAAAGTTCCTATAGACAAGAATTATAATTTGTCATTGATTTGTACCTTCAACTCCATAGCTCTTGCCACAGAACTGGTTATGTAACAAGAAATATGTATTCATTATTAATGGATTTAGTAGGGTCAAATAACTATGTAGGGCTGGAAGTACCAGATTAAAATTCTTAGCACATATATATATTTATTTAAGTGTGCAAACTGCTAAGCTTTGTTCAAAGAAAAATCTACTAATAACCTACAGCATCTCAGCATATTTTTGAAAATCAAATCTCTCATTTAAACTCTTTAAGATTTGAGACTTACCTAATCATTATAGTAGTCTTGAAATAGATTTCTTTGTTATTTATTTCTCATAAAATCCCTGAAGGGCATGTTCTTAAGAAGTAAATGAACACTTCAGTGAAGAATGAATGTTCTCTCTTATTTCAAGAGAGTTCATCATAAATGCTGAGTAGGGGACAGCCTTAAAAATAGGACTACTCAATCTATTTCATTTATATTGCAGGATATTTGAAAATTGAATATTTTTATGTGCTGAATCCATCTGATTTCTCTATATGATTTGCCATTCATATTTTTTCTTTTTCTACTCAAGCCTATGCTTTCAATAGTAGTTATTCACAGTGGCAAACACATGAAGGAAAGTGACATGGAATTTGTCATTATTCTATTAATAGAAATAGTATACTACTTTATGAAAATTTGGTATTAAAATTTACTCTATGAAAATGGAGGAAATTTTAGGAAGAAAATAAGCTGGCTATCTTGACAATATTTATTATCCAGAGTAGGTGTTAACAGCCTTTAGAGGTTATCACTTCTTGGACTGCTCCTCAATTGCAGACTCTTACAGCATGTCAGCTTTTGTTTACCCTGCCCCCTGCATATTGCTAGTACCGAATGTGTCTGTGCCCATAAGTCCTTAATGGGAGGAGTTATTGACGGTGTTAATTTCATGAAAGAGCAAGAAAAGAAGATTACTCTCCATGATAATATTTGGCAGAAAGCATTATCCAAGTGAAGTGATCATACTCCAACTTAAATTTTAATCCCCAGTAGGAGAAAGTCAAAGGGGAAATAGGAGGTTTTAGCTTTCCTCTCTACTCCCCTCAGATGCTGGAATGTCTCAATACCAACACTAAGCAACATCAAGTCTTAGCCCTTGGAGGAAGTATAGAAATAGCTCTGTGGCTCAGAACCATTAAAATAAATGATACCCAAAATGTATTGAGTACTTACTATGTGTTACTGCACTGCATACTTTGCAAGCATTATCTCATTTTAACCCATAAGTTAAAAAACCTACTAGGTGGATATAATTTTATGTCCATATTGCAGCTGAGGAGTTCAAAGCTCTGGGGCATTAACCTAGAGCTCCTATCTTTAGCATTCCTTCTTACTCCCTCTCTGTTATTTTAGGCCTCTTCCCCCCAAATAGTTCCTCTCCATGGGACCTTATCATAGCACTTCTTCTCCAATGTATGTCATGACCTGTATCCCAACCTCCTGCGGTAAGTGTCCAAAAACTGCTAATATAACTAGTTAATGGAAGCTCGTTCATTTGCCTATGATCTTACAGTATCCAGTAGTTTTTTGTGTTACCCTTGCTCACTATCTTCTTTTGTTAAATGCTTATCTTCTGACAATAGAGGAATGCTTATCAAATGTGGATCTCAATCCTAGAACTTTAATTCAGCCTTCCACCCCTGACTGAAATAAACTCTGATCCTTTGTCATGATACAAGCAACCTGCCTGTCCCATTCTCAGAACCCAGCCCCAGGTCCTAGCCCAACCTTCTGGATTCATGTCTGCATGTCTATCTCCCATAATAAATCCTGGTGGTATCACCGGGATCCTAGTGCCCCATCTCCTTGGGAACCAGCCAGGCTGACTTTGCTGCTCTGCTGATTTAGCTTCCACCTGCACAGAGAGAAAAGGCACTGCCCGATTCTGACACAGTTGTCTTCCCCACGAAGAAATGAACTTTCAGAAATCTATCTGGTTCCGAACACCATGTGGATGATACTTTCAAACTCAATATTCTCTCAGCAAAAGTATTATTCTTGAATGGGAGTATGAGTTTGCACCCAAAATTGTAATATAATTAAAGCAACCATTCAGCATCCTCTGGTGTCTCTCAAATAGATGATGTCTAATGAATCAAGCCCGCAGGGTCATCCTCAGATATCAACTCATAGAACAGTGGGGAAATGTGAACTCAGAACTCCCTGGGTTTTCCTTTTGCACTTTCTTCCTCTATTTTGTTCCCACTCCACAAAAGAGCAGTGCTCAAATGCTGCAAGTTTTGACACCTCAATCAGCTCTGCTTCCTTGGAAGTTGCACTACCACATACATATATTTTCCCTTCTCCATTTCACTCAAAACAAACAAAAAAATTACCCCTTTTTTTCTCAGACTCCTTTGACAAATCCACATTACCATGGCAATTACCTGTAACAACTTTATGCTTTATCCTTCTTGATAACAACTATGTATTTAATGAGCACACTCAAAAAGCAAAACACATAAGCCAAAGGAATATATTCTAGTTCTGAAATTTCAGAAAATGTGATAAAAGATATATTAGAGTCAGTGAGATTTCCTTTATGCCCCTAAATAACAACTGAAAACAGTACTATTTTTTGACCTTGGAGTTATGCTTCCAAATTTCAAATAAACACACACCCTGTTTAGAAAAGAGAAATGATCTTTCTTGAGCACTCTATACCTACGTACTGTGAGTTTTCCATATGCAATTTTATTTAAGCCCTAACAACAGCCCTGATCGATGGGCATTATTATCTCCCATTTTAAAAACAAACTGGAACTCAATAAGCTTTAGTAGATCTCAAATTATTCTCAGTTAAGTAACAGACCCAGAATTACAACCCACCTGTGCCTGCCTCCCAGGCATGGTCCTCATGCACACTGCTCAATTTAGCCTACCCCACTAATTGGGCGTATTACCTAAACAATCGCTGTACTCTCCTCACAGATAAATCAAGAGCCTGCTCTATCACTCACCTTCTAATAATAAATGCTTCAGGAGTTTAGAACCTTGTTTTATTGTTTTATACGCCCAGTGTTTAGCACAAGGCATGAAACATGCTAGCGGCTGTGATAGGACAGAATGATGGTCCCCAATGTTGTCCACACCCCAGTCCCCAGAATCTGTCAATATGTTATCATTACATGGTGAAGGGAACTTTGCGATGTGATTAAGAGTATGGACTGTGAGATTATTCTGGATGATCCTGGTGCACCCAGTCTGATCACGTGAGTTATAAAACTGGAGGACCTATCCAGGCTTTCCTCAGAGGGAAAGATGTAAAGACAAAAGATGAAAGGGAGATGCAGCAATTCCAGCTGCGGTTATGTAGGGAAGAGGGGGTCAAAAGACAAAGACTGCAGTGGCCTCAAGAAACTGGAAAAGGCAAGGAGGTATATATTCTGGTAGAGTCTCCAGAAAGAAACAGTCTTGATTTTAGCACAGTGTGACTGGTATCAGACTTGTGACCAATATAACAATAAGATAATATATCTGTGTTGTTTTAAGCTCCTAAGATTGTGACAATTTATTATAGCAGCAGTACAAAGCTAATATAGTGCCTTAATATTTGTAGAGCAAATAAATGAATTTCATAAACTGGACACCCATGTCAAAAGTCAAAAGTACAAAGATCTCATTTTCCTTTGGCCTTTTGTGAGGAGCAAGCTTTCCATGCAGTTTGCTAAATGAAGATTTTGTGACTCAAGGAGATTGACGTCTATTTCATTTTGATGTATTATATATTTTAAACAATGTTTGAAATATATTTGTCTCTGGGTGGATATAATCCAAGACTCACAAGGACCCAGGTACTAAGCGCTATGAACTTGACTGCACTTGATTTTGCTCTACCTGAACTAATGATCATGTCAAATCAAGTGTCAGATCAAGCAGATTGTCTTTGTACCAAGAGAAGAAACCCATTCATTCCTTAATGGCATCTAAGAGTCTAAACACAAGAATAAGCTAGAGAAATTGGAGTATTTGAGATTCTCAAAACATATTCCAGTGGACATAATGACCTTCTGATATAACAGACCACCATTTTACAAGCTCTGGAAATAAGAGCTCTTTCCTTACTGTAGAAGGATAGTCTCTGCCAGGACTTGAAAGACTCCGTAGACACTTATGCACATTTATTTTTATTTAACCAGAACTTTTTAAGTGAAATAATCATTAAGAACATTCTCAGGGCCTTAAATATGACTTAAAAAGTTAAAAATGCACCATTTTAAAAAGCCAGAACAGTAAGTTATTTAGCAAGTGCAAAAAAACTAAAATGAAAGAGATCATTGGTAAATTTTCAAAGTCAAAGATCAACAGGGAATAAGGAAACATATAACAGAAACACTTAAAGGAAAAAATAAAACCATCCAAGAGACTATGGGGTATTTGAAACTAGTGTACAAGCTTGTATGTATGTTGTTCTTAAAGTCCCAGAAAGTTTGTCTCCCAGAATTCCAGAGCCAGAAGTTTTGAAAGAAAGGACGAGAGGAAGAAAAATGCCAAGGAGGAAGAAAGAAAAGAGAAAGAAATTAAAGGAAAAGGAAGAAAGAAGGGAAAGGGATTTAGGCAATTTTACCAAATAAAGGATATCTTACATACTGGTTGCTTTTTTTTAAAATTCTCAACCGAGGACATTTTTTTTCCATTACTTTTAGAGAGAGAGAAACATCAATGTGAGAGAGAAACATCAATTGGTTGCCTCCCCTATGCACCTAGAACACGAGGGCGCAGAGCTACACCCCAGGTATGGGGCCTGACTGCGACTTGAACCTGCAACCTCTCCATTATGGGATGATGCTTCAATCAACTGAGCCACACTGGCCAAGGTTATACTGTTTTGAAAAATATACCTGGTATAATTTCTTTGTGAGAACTGCTACCAAGACTTTCTCAAGCTGCTGTGATTTAGTAAGTTTAACACAAAGGAGTTTATTCTAAAGTCTAATACCCAATTTTTGTAAAACTTCAGCACTTATTACTCTGTATCTGTATTACCCATTATCAAACTGTCTATAATAATATTGGTTCCATTTAGAAATAACTTTAATCTTTAGTACCCAGAATATCATGCCTTGCATACATTACCCCAAATGAGCAGAACAAAATGATTTAGGTCATTGAGAATTCTCCTGGGGGTATTCAAAGTTTATGCTGAATGAAAATAAAGCTTATGCTATCAAGTACAAAGCAGATACATGAAGAGTGATTTAAAAAAAAAAAGGAGAGTTGGGTTTCCTGGGTTTTCCTTTTGCACTTTCTTCCTCTATTTTGTTCCCACTCCACAAAAGAGCAGTGCTCAAACGCTGCAAGTTTTGACACCTCAATCAGCTCTGCTTCCTTGGAAGTTGCACTACCACATACATATATTTTCTCTCCTCTATTTCACTTAAAACAAACAAAAAAAATTACCCCTAATTTTTTCTCAGACTCCTTTGACAAACAAATCCGCATCACCGTGGCAATTACCTGTAACAACTTTATGCTTTATCCTTCTTGATAACAACTATGTATTTAATGAGCACACTCAAAAAGCAAAACACATAAGCCAAAGGAATATATTCTAGTTCTGAAATCTCAGAAAATGTGATAAAAGATATATTAGAGTCAGCGAGATTTCCTTTATGCCCCTAAATAACAACTGAAAACAGCACTGTTTTTTGACCTTGGAGTTATGCTTCCAAATTTCAAATAAACACACACCCTGTTTGGAAAAGAGAAATGATATCTCTTGAGCACTCTATACCTACATACTGTGAGTTTTCCATATGCAATTTCATTTAATCCCTAACAACAGCCCTGATCGATGGGTATTATTATCCTCCATCTTTTAAACAAACTGGAGCTCCACAAGCTTTAGTAGATCTCAAGTTATTCTCAGTTAATAGACATGGGTAGGGCAAAAAGTGGCTGTGGTCCCACAAGGGAAAAGAGCTTACCTACAAGTCAAGAATATTTGATGAGATAGTATGGCATCTGGGTGCTGAGGGGGCTGATCACAAAAAGTTGAGGCCTTGGAAAGGATGAAAAAAGACCCTTAGATTCTTAGGGAAAGAGTGACCATGTTGGATCCTGATGGCTACCATCACCAGACAAGCTGCAACTCTGCTGTGCCATAGACAATGCCACAGCTCCATCCTGGCGATACACATCTTGCTTATTCAGTTACTTATGCATTGCTCTCAGTTGGTGTCCTCTTGAAATATAATTCTTAAACATCAGGATGTCATAGTGGTTAATAAGTGATGCTGCTTATTTCCACCCCACCATCACCATCTGAGGCAGAACTCAGCAGCCCTAGGCTTGAGGGCTCCCAGAGGTGTTAGTCCATGACCAAAACTCCTTCCCCATTTTCAGTACTGCCAACGAGGTGCCAGTGGATCCAAAGTCAATGATCAGGAACACTACCTCTGTGCCATTGCAAGACTTCTGCAACATGGTTGCTCCAACCACACACACATACCCACACATTCCTTTCTCTCCGGACACATGTATACAACATAGTGACTGGATTGGAATGAACTCCTCTATCAGCTGCCTTGCAATACCTAAAACATCTCTTCTCTTGAGCTCTCAGTTTTTTTTCAGTCTAGCTTACTCCATTGAATGCATTCTTCATTTTACTCTTGGAGGCTTCTATTTTTTTTTCTCCTTGCAATTGCATTTCCACTAGGTTCACTCCTACCCATCAGCTAAAACTGCGTATGTCCAAATCAGAGTTAAGTGGTGAAGTGGAGTTGCTTTCAGATAGACCCTCAGCCCTGTTCTAAATCAGTGGGTATGTCAGGTGTGTGGGGTGGAGGGTATCCTGAGATGAAACTGTGCCCAACATGTTCATGGAGGTTTAAAAAAGGAGGCCATTGTGGGTCTAGCAGAGTGAATAAAAATAAAATATGGTTGCCAAGAGATGGAGGAGGAATCGACTGAAGACACTGAGTGTAGCTAACACAAAAGGAGGTTTGCTGCAAAAGGGAGCTGAGAAAACTCTTTATGATGCACTGTTTGCCCACCTGAAGAGCTTTCTACTCTGACACGTGGATTTACCTACTGGGTTTGCGTTACTGGTTTTTACCATTTTGAGGGAATAAAGATTATAGTAATTATCAGTGCTGTTCACCAAATATTTCTGGTTCTCCTTCCAAGTACATGGTAGGATTGAGCTTGCTTTCTCCGTGTCACCTGTTGTGGGGCCGATGTGTGACACCTCTGGTGGAAGCTTCAAACATCAGCACAAAATTTAGTACACTCTTCTTTCACCTGCACTGGCAAACAGACAACAACCTTCAAGATGGAGTCCCCTCCAGCAACCGAAGCTCTAGATAAGTCCACAGGAACCAGGGTCTCCAATCAACTCCTGAGAGGCAAGTCATGTGAATAAGGAATAAACCTTTGTGGTTGAAAGCCAGTAAGGGCTCAGGAATTTTTGTTACTACAGAGTAACATAGTTTAACCCAACTAACATAAGAACATATCAAGTTTACTTATATGATGTCTGTCCAGAAAAAATCCAGACATTGTTAATATAATGAGAACAGTTTGCATGACATTGATGTCACCTGGCATCAAGGAAAGGGGGCTGGAATGTGCATATGTGAACAATGACAACTTCACTGTACTAGTCAGTGGGGGTGGTAGATGCTATTGAGCATGTGTACTGTGTGGCTGACACATTCGAAATGACTGAGCGAGTAGAGCAACAAATCTGCATTAAATTTTACATTAAGTTTGAACATTCTCCATGGAAACTTCGTATGATTCACAAGGCTGCAGCTATGGGCAACTGGTGATTGGCAGCTTCAGCACGACAGTGAACCCACTCATGCAACACAACTCGTGCAGAAACTTGGCAAAACATCAAATCACCCAGGTGACTCAGCCCTCCTACAGCCCAGAGTTGCAACTTCTGGCTTTTCCCAAAACTAAAATCACCTTTGAAAGGGAAGAAATTTCGGAGTTTTGGTGAGATCCAGGAAAATATGGCAGGGCAGCTGATGGTGATGGGGAGAACTGTGTGAGGTCCCAAGGTGCCTACTCTGAAGGGGACTGAAGTGTCACTGTCTTATGTACAATGTTTCTTGTATCTTACATCTTCTTCAATAAATGTCTCTATTTTTCATAGTACATGGCTAGATACTTTCTGGACAGACCCCGTTTTTGTTTGTTTGTTTGTTTGTTTTTCCAGTTTTATAATAGCTTTATTTGAGCTTAAGATAAAACATTCAATTTAAGCCTGGACAAATTCACTCTCGCGGGTGGAGTAATATGAGAAAATTCTGGTTGGCTTGCTTTTGTAAGGAGCCTCAGAACCCAGAGTAGATGGTACCAGGGTGAGCAGTGACGGATCTCTGACCTAGCTCTAACCTTTGGATGACTGCTGGTCTGCGTTCTGTGCTATTGGGAGGTTGACCAGACTCACTCACCTCAGCTCAACACTTTGAGAAACCAAAACGTAAGGCTTAGAAATTTTTGTTAATTATCTTTATACGAATTCATATGTTATCATTAGAAATGTTTAATTCTCCTTTAAATAATCTTTTGTCTCTAAGTAACCAAGAGAAAAAAATTAGTTCTCAATAAAACCATAAACTGTATCTATATAATTGTTTTCAAGTGTATTTTACATACGTAAGAGAAATTGTATGTGTTTACATAAGAATTTTTATTATTTTTTTAAATTTTAACTGTTGTTCAAGTACAGTTTTCTGCCTTCCCCCCACCCCCCAGCCCTCCCCACCTCCCTCCCATTTCCACCCCCCAACTGTTATTGTCCATGTGTCCTTTATACTTGTTCCTGCAAACCCTTCCCCTTTTCCCCTGAAGTTCCCTCCCCTCTCCCCTCTGGTGACTGTCAGCCTGTTCTCAATTTCAGTGTCTTTGGTTATATTTTGCTCATTTGTTTGTTTTGTTGTTTAGGTTCCTGTTAAAGGTGAGATCATATGGTATTTGTCTTTCACCGCCTGGCTTATTTCGCTTAGCATAATGCTTTCCAGTTCCATCCATGCTGGACAGACTTCATATTTTTTAACAATACACAGAAGAGGAAGAAAATTTAAAGACTCGGTTTGCATTCAGGTTATCTAAATCAATAAACTAAAATGAGGCCAACAGCATATTAATCCCACCGATAGTAATACATTACGAAAAACTACATTCAAATGTTATCTCCAAAAGCCACATCATGTTTTATGTGTGTCGTGTTTCATTAAAACTTAATTGTATGTAACTCCCACACAAGTGATAGTTTTAGGGGAAAAATCATATTGACTTCAAACTACATTTAAGTGAGAATAATAGTAAGATATCACAGAATGTGTGTGTTTTGCCAGCTCCTTCAGGGTCCCTGGGGCCATTCAAAGGCCTCCTCTGTGGGAAAGGATAAGATGAGGCCTGTGTCAGGTTCACAAGCAGTCACTGAGGCAATCACACTGGGGTAAGTTTAGATCTTTCATCCTTAATCACAACAGATTCAGATTAGTACAATGTAAATATTCCCTGGACCAGCCAAAAAAAGAATTAAAAATATTAATGACCACTTTTTAGATTTCTCTCTGGTCAGTAAAAATATTACTGACCACTTTCAAACAGACAGACATGGCTATAATCACTCATGCTGGATTAGGAAAAATTTTGACTTTCATCATGTTACAAATGAACTCTTCCTTAATTGTGTTAAAGAATACACACAGAGACACGCATATTCTTACAAAAATTTCCATGGATTTTCCATTCTCAGCAGTCAGATTATGGTGTTCATTTTTGTGGTTCCCTTTGATGCTGCCTAGAGCTTTTTTAAATCATTCTTTGGCTGGTTCGAAATCATTTCCTTTTACCATTTTCTCATCAAAAATACAGACAAACAGCATTGATGTTCACTCATTACAACCCTTTTAGCTTTAAAGAAAACAATTTCCATTTATAGTATAAAGCTAGCAGATTCACACCATAGGAGTCTGCTTCTTTTTATAATCCCAAGGGCCTTTGCCATAGAACCCAGGCTATGGGGTTCATTTGCAAATTGTCTGTTTTGTGCCAATTTTCTCTCTGCTTAGTCTGTAGAAATTTTCCAGTTTGGAGAACCAAAAGGCCATGACGCCCTCACAGCCTCTATGGGTGGGCAGCAATGTGGACAGCAGACAGAATAGGAAAGCTGAGTGTGTTTTGGCAGGGAGCCATGTTAAAAGACAGTTCTTGGTTACACTGAGAGCTAGTCTGTGTTTATCTGTGATTGAGGGATGTGTAAATCACAAATCCAGCAGAAGGGCTTAAACACAATGGTCAACTTGTTAAAATGAATGAATCTATAGATTTTATTTGATATTTTTCTTAAACAGACATATGACCAAACTCTAATGAAATTATCAACTTAAAACACAGCTGCGACATTTGCTTTGTACTCTTGGAAAA
Source organism: Glossophaga mutica (assembly GCA_039655065.1). Classification (NCBI taxonomy): domain Eukaryota; kingdom Metazoa; phylum Chordata; class Mammalia; order Chiroptera; family Phyllostomidae; genus Glossophaga; species Glossophaga mutica. The sequence goes on along the minus strand of CM077310.1, from coordinate 110,742,560 downwards.
ATTGTCTAATAGTTTAACAACTTATTTTCATGATATTTCTCATTATTTTTCTTTCAAATTTCTTCTTCCTTATTTTTATCTTCCACCTTTACAACTGGAGATCTAGTAAAGAAGAATAATCCTCATTTCTCCCATGCATGAAATTATGTTCCTGAGAATCTGAATGGTATTTATTGTTATAATTACAGCCAGGAGCTTAAACTATAGACCAAGATTGTCTGGGATCGCTTACTCTCCAGTCATGCAATTTTACTAAGCCTCTTTGCTTCACATTCTTATGTGCTCCTGTGAAAGCAAAATTATCTAATAGATGTAAAGAATTTAGAACAGACTTTGGTACATACACACTGCTATATGTAGCTTTCTGTTGTTACTCATAGAAAAAGTAACAAATAATTGCAGAGTATCTACTTTTGACACAATCAGTGGCAAGAAAAGGTAATTAAATTACAGAGGTAAATTTATACTGAGGATCCTCAAATTTCCCAGAATAAAAGCCAATTCCAGACCAGATGAGAGAGAGCCACCACTTCAGTGAAGCTGAAGGGTACTCCATGCTTATAAACCTTTCTTTATCCACCTAATAAAACCCTGATCTTTTTTTTTTTTTTTAGATTTTTATTTATTTATCTTTACAGGGGAAGGGTAGGAGAGAGGGAGAGGGAGAGAAATATCAATGTATGGTTGCCTCTTGTGTGTCCCTTGCTGGGAACTGGCCTGCAACCCAGGCATGTGCCCTGACTGGGAATCGAACCTCGATTGTTTGGTTCACAGGCCCGGGCTCAGTCCACTGAGCTACACCAGCCAGGGCTGAACCCTGATCTTTATGTCCTATCAACTTTCACCACAATGCTCTGAACCTGAGGCCTGGGAAACTCACTGAAACGCAGTCCTTGCCTGCACAGCCCCCTCCTCTGGTGGTTCTCACAGAATATGCGAGGAGTGCCAGAAGCCCCTCTGAGGACCTGCGCGCACTTGGCAGAGCAACAACCCACAGAGTAAAATGAGCCAGGAGTCCCCACTAAAGGAAAACGGCTTATCTAGTCACCGTTGCTGAGCTCTTCAAGGGGGGTACAGTTAGAAGAACAGTACTATCATCCTTTGTTCTACACCTCAACTCATTGTATTTGTTCATTTAGCCATTTAATTGCTCAACTAAAAATGAGCTAAGCAAAGACAAGTGTTAAGACTTCCACTTTCAGTAGAAAAGGACTTAATAATAGTATCATTTCTCTCACTTAATATAACTGAAAGTTCTGTGTAAAATATTTTTAATTTTTTCAAAGCCTGGACTCAAAGTCATTTAAACTGTCATTGTCAGTTTATGGGGGGAAGATCATTAAAAAAGAACTGTGCTTTTGCACAGACTCTTGGAGCTGTCACAGCCCAGGGCCCCCACATTAGGCCCTCTGGTAATTTCAGCCCCAAAAACTGAAACTGAGAACTCAGTGGATAGATTTTTACCTAAGGTCAGACACAGCCAAAGAGGGAATTCATGAATTAAAAATAGATAAGAAATGGTTATCCAGAATGTATACTGACTGAAAAAGAGATGAAAATACAGAATAGAAAGACATGGAAGGGACAATGAGCAGAAGGACAGGCCAGAGAGAATGAAATGAAGGCATCTTTAAAAGTTACAATTAATTACCAGAATGAAAGAGAAACATCAATTTACAGATTCAAGAATCCCAAGAAATCACCTGCTGGATAAGTATTTAAAAAGAAATCCATATCTAGAAACATGGTAGTGAAATTGTAGAAAAACAGAGATAAATAACAGTTTCTACTCACGAGGCACTTATAACCTAAGAAGTTAGGGGTCAGGGTAGGGAATATAACAAGACATGTACAAACCTTGTTTTGTGGTTCTGTCTTGTTTTGATATTACACAACCAAACTTTACACATATGTTACTGCTTCTCTAGTTATTTATGTGCAAAAAGAACAGTTTCACTCTTACTTAGCTCAGGAGACAACCATAGAGCTGCAGAGAGAGAGACCTCCAACTCCCCTGGTCTCCCTCAGTTCCACGGGGACAATCAGAGCAGCAAACGCAAATCTGAGAAATCCAGGAAGCCCTCATCAGTTCTCAAGAGCACAAAAGTAGCTCACAGACTCATTTTCCTGTCAGCAGTCCAGAAGGAGGAGTCCACACACACAAAAAAAATCCTCACACACACATAGAACCATATCTGAGGGAGAACCAGAGGTGGCATTTATCTACTTAGCAAGTAGCATTCGATGCATTTTTCTTAATGTGACACGTTGGACTTAACAAAGAACACATTCAAAATACACATAATATTTTCATTCGCAAATAGAAAATGAAAGAATGTCTCATAAATTCTTATAGCATGCAGAAGAGTGTTCTACCTACAGGAAGCTGGGTATACCTATTATATAGTGTACTTACTGAAGTATAATAAGTTTATCATTCTTCTACAATACCAGAGTTTTAATTGGTAGCATAATGTAATGGGCCCAGGCAGACTCAAGTACTAGTCCCAACTCTGCCATTTATCAACAGTGAAGCCTTATGTGATTTCCATACCCTCTCTGAGACTCAGTTTCCTTGCCAAGATACTGGTGCAGTAGAAAGCAATGGGAGGGAAGATATGACATATACCCCTAACCTACTACTTCAAGGTAATATCTTTCCCCAATTCTATATAATTCTGACACTCACTACCTTGTCATGTAGTAGACTCTGGAACCAGACTGCTTGGGTTAGAATTCTGGTTCTTACATATATTATATGATGATGGGCAAGTTAGTTAAACTTCCCCATGCTTTCGGTTTCTTCATCTATAAAATGAAAATAATTATGGCACCTTACTATTAAGGTTGATGCAAATGTAAATGAGTATATGTAAAGTGCTTAGAACAATGCTTGGCCATTAGTAAGCACTCAATTATTATCATTACTAATAGTAGCTATTATTATTAACTTAAATGATGAAATTGCCATTTTTAAGCAGTCAAATAGTAGCAATTCAATATAGTTCAAGGTAATATTTATGACCCTGCCACAGATCACCTGCAGGTACTTGGCCAAAGGTGAGCAAATGAATCTTCTCCTGAGGATTTTTTTTGAGTTGGGACCAAGGAAAAGCTAGTGAATGATGCAAGATGTAAAACTCAAAAGCCATTAGCAACAATATGTCCCATCGTATAGAGAGAACCAAGGAGAAACAGCAGAGAGATGGACAGAGAGAGAGAGAGAGAGAGAGAGAGAGAGAGAGATTGAGATTAAGTCCACACACAGAAGAGAGATGCCAGACAGCATCCTGATGGTGTTTGTGATCACACTCTATGCAGTTGTCCGCAGAGCCCAGATGCAGACTCAGAGCCTCTTTATTCTGAGATAACCCAGTATGCTCTCACCCTGCTCCCACCACGAACTCAACCCTCCGCTTGAACTTTTTGAAATAAGTTTTCTCCTTCTTAGAACTAAAGGTCTCCTACAAATATATTGTGTTCACAAGATTCAAATTATCACATCTATTTTGAAGGATTTTTTTAATTTATTAAAAGAATAAATATAATGTATATGAAGATTTATTCAAGTTATTTGACTCAAGAGAAAACATGAGTAAATGGTGGCTTTTAACCTAAGTTATCATGTATACACGCTGTCAAGGACATAGGATGCATAGGGGGTTAGATCGCACCATGTGAGAAGCAAATGTGATTCAAGACAGTTGGAATAAAACCTTCTGCCTGGCCATTATTTTGCTGGATTTCCAAGAAAGCATGTCTCCAAGCTCTAACTCTGTGAAAGTCTCCCAATTTCAACCTTTCTTAAATAATCATGTGTTCACTTATGAAATGAAATTCATCCAACACCAAGTTGTGCTTATGTTAAGGCTCTGTTCCTACTCGCATAATCTCCTTACTTTTTTAAGAGACTGCCTTGAGACTCCTGACCCATTTCTTACTTCTGAGCTTTGCCTTCATGTGTCATGTTCAGTTGCCATGTCTACCACATCCTCAGGAAACTCCATCCCAGTACGTACTTTGTCTTCCACATTGGCCTCACTCCCAACCACTGGCACTCTATTGGAATTAATATTTGCATTTAGCAAGGTCACTAGATAGAAGGCCAATATTATATTTCAAAGCAATTTTATGTTTATATGCCACTAACGAATATGTATAAAATTTAAGAAATGACTCATTTACAATGGTAGCATGAAACACAAAATACCTAAAAAATATTTTTTTAATTTAGCACGATCTCTATACAAAGACTATATCATATTTTTGAGAGAAACTATACAAGGCCTACACAAATGGAAGGATACATTATAATAATAATTTGGAAGACTCAATGATAATTCTTTCCAAATTGATCTGAAGTGTTAATGCATCTCTCCTCCCCCCATGCATACACTCGGTTATATTTTATGAAAATGTGTAAATTTTTTTCCAGATGACCAAAAATAACTGAGATAATCTTAAAAAAAGAAAAAAGAATACAGGATATATGGGTTTTATAATAAAGCCATAGTAATTAAGACAGTGTGGTATTGGTGCAAGGAGAGACAAGGTCCAAAACAGAAAGTCCAAAAACAAACCCAGATATATGAGGAGCCTTGACTTACAACAAAGATGATAATGCAAAGCAGTGGTAAAGGATGGACTTTTCAGTAAATGGTCCTGAGCCAAGTGGACTATCATATGGAATCAACTGAAGGTGAATTCCTAACTAATATGTGCAAAAGTCAACTCCAGATGAATTATCGATCAAATGTTAATGTTGAAATAATAACATTTCTAGAAAATAATGCATGGGAATATCTTCAAAAGTTGATGATAGACAAAATTCTCCTAAACAGAACATTAAAAATTATTAATTATAAACAAAAATTAATAAATTCTGTTTATCAAAAGACATCTTTAAGATACTTTAAAAGGTTAGCCAAAGATTGGGAAAAGATAATGTTATATCTGAAATGCTTATAAACAACAAATGACACTTATGTCAAATATAAAGAATTTCGCAATAGAAAAGTGAATAAAAGTCTAAGATAATTTATAAGATATGATATACAAATTGCTAATATATATAGGAAAACACATTGTACCATTCTCATTAATCATCAGAGAAATGGAAAATAAAACATGAAAAACATTACACACTCCAAATTAAACCAAATTCAGAACAGTCAAAATTAAGAAGATTAACAAAAAAACTACGTGATAATGAAGATATGGAAGAAATGGAAATCTGGCACACTGCTGGGGGTAAGGCAAATTAGAAAAGTATGTTTTGAAAACCTGTATGACAATAGGGGGAAGAAGGAGGGGACTTCTGAAGTACTGGAAATGTTATTTCTTGATCTGTGTGGTGGTTACTCATGAAGCTACATTCTCATGATCTGTGCAAATAACAGCATGTATGTTATATTTCATTGAATAAATTTTTTATTTACCTTTTTTACTAGCCAGATTGTTTTCCTGTGTTGATTAAATATTTGACAGTAAACTGATAGCAAATTGGACTTCTATTTATTTTTAATGACTATCTCAATAATGAAAACTTGATCTTAAAAAATATTACAGCCAAATTAGAAAAAATACATGTGCCAACCTTTTATAATAGATAATATTACTGTATTTTAACTTCAGCAATGCAATCATCCTCAGAAACTACATCTGTAGGGAACCTCTAGGCCAAGGTAAAAACAGTTGACCAAACATGCTTTCTGACCTCTTAGATATATCAGTTAACAAAAATTTATTGGCTCCTTATTGTATATAACGTGAGATATTATAGAGAACTCAAAGAAACATAGACTTAATCTCTTCCTAGGGAGGGTTAAAATCTGATAGAGAAAACAATAGCACTCATGTACTTGAAAAAAAAGACATTTATCAATCCAGTGTATGAGATAATTATATTAAATAATAGTGCAGAAGGCAAAAAGGAAGAAATAGTAGATATAGACTGGTAAAAGAACACTTTCTGGAGGCAGTGGTTTTAGCAATGTTATAAAGAACATGTATAGGAGACATTAAACTCTGAAGGCTAATGTGTAGCTATGTTTGGAATGCTTAAAATTAAACCACCATTGAATAAAATGAATGTTGGATACAGATGGGGTAAGGTTAGGAGAGTGGAAAAACACTATTGGTTTTGAGCCATAAAAAGGGTTGGTATGCTCCATCAAATAAAAGTTAAGCACTTCTTATAACATGTAGCTTGCTCTGATTCTGATTTTAATTATAATTTGCACTTTCTATTTTTCTTGCCAATTAGATAGTAACTAACTTTCTTGACAGTAGGTATTAATTAACAGTCATCTTTATTTCTCCTAGAACATACAGATTAGAGCATTACACCCAGTTCACGCTCAATAGTTGTGTATTGAATAAATCAATAATTAATCAATAATTAATCAATTAAGAGAGGTAAATAGATAAAAATACCCATTAACAAACACAATAATTTAGAGTTGTGGCTCTAATTAGTTAATTGTGAAATTATGAACCTGTAAAGAGATGATTGGAAATCGAACATTAGAAACAAAAGTTTCCTAGTGAATGTGGGAGAAAAGAAGACTGTAAGTTTTCTAGGGCAGTTGCTAGAGAACTTAAAAGAAGTCAACAGAGTCAGCACCCATTTATGATAAAAACTCTCAGCAAAGTGGAAATAAAGGGAACATACCTCAAAATAATAAAGGCCATATGTGAAAAATGTACAGCTAACATCATTTTCAATGAGCACAAACTAAAAGCATTTCTTCTAACAAGACAGGAATGTCTACTTTCATCACTCTTATCCAACATAGCTCTGGAAGTCCTAGCCACAGCAATTAGACAAGAAGAAGAAATGAATGGCATCCAAATTGGAAAGGAGGAAGTAAAGCTGTCATTATTCACAGATAACATGATATTGTACATAGAAAACCCTAAAGACTCCACCCAAAAAAATACTAGACCTAAATTTGACAAAGTAGAAGGACACAAAATCAATACTCAGAAATTGACGGCATTTTTATACACCAATAATGAACTATCAGAAAAAGAAACTAATAAAACAATTCCATTCAATATTGCAACAAAATAAAAAGGTACCTTGGAATAAATTTAACCAAGGAGGTAAAAGACCTGTACTCCAAAAACTATAGAACACTGAAGAAAGAAATGAGGAAATTACAAATAAGTGGAAGCATATATCATGTTCATGGATTGGAAGAATTAACATCATTAAAATGTCCATTCTATCCAAAGCAATCTATATATTCAATGCAATTCTTATTAAAATACCAATGGCTTATTTCACAGAACTAGAACAAATATTCTGAAATTTTATATGGAATGCAAAAAGATCCCAAATAGTCTCAGCAATCTTGCAGAAGAAGAACAAAGCTGGAGGTATCACAACTTCTGATATCAAACTATACCATAAGGCCACTAGTAAAAAACAACCTGGTACTGACATAAGAACAAATTTAAAGATCAATGGAAGAGAACAGCGAGCCCTGGAATAAACCCATGATTTTATTATCAATTGATATTTGACAAAGGTGGGAAGAGCATATGATGGAGCTGGGATAGTCTCTTCAACAAATGGTGTTGGGGAAACTGGACAGGTACATGCAAAAAAATGAAACTAGATCATTCACACACACAAAAATAAACTCGAAATGGATAAAAGACTTAAATGTAAGTTACAAAACCATAAAAATCCTAGAAGGAAACATAAGCAGTAAAATTTCAGATACCCCATGTAGCAATATTTTTGCTGATATATTTTATCTCCTAGGACACTGGAAACAAAGGAGAAAATAAACAAATGGGACTATATCAAATTAAAAAGCTTCTTCACAACTAAAGAAGCCATCAGCAAGAGGAGTAGGGACCTCACTGTATGGGAGAACATTTTTGCCAATGATATATCTGACAAGGGTTTAATATCCATGATATACAAACAACTAATACAACTCAGCACCGGGAAGACAAACAACCCAATTAAGAATGGGCAAAAGACTTGAATAGACATTTCTCTAAAGAGGACATACAGAGGGCCCACAGACATATGAAAAAATGCTCAACATCACTAATTATCAAAGGGATGCAAATTAAAACCTCAATGAGACATCACCTTACACCTGTCAGGATGACTACCCTCAATAAATCAACAAACAATGAGTGCTGGCTAGGCTGTGGAGAAAAGGAAGCCCCAGTGCGCTGTTAGTGGGAATGCAGTCTAGTGCAGCTACTGTGGAAAACAATATGGAGTATTCTCAAAATTTTAATAATGGAACTGCCTTTCAACCCAGCGATTTCACTTCTGGGAATATTAAGGATCCTGAAAAACCAATACAAATAAATACATGCACCCCTATGTTCATAACAGCACTATTTACAGTAGCCAGATTTGGAAGTAGCCTAAGTGCCCATCAGTAGATGAATGGATAAAAAAGCTGTGGTACATTTACACAATGGACTACTACATAGCAATTCAAAAAGAAGAAATTCTTACATTTTGCAACAGCATGGATGGACCCGGAGATTATTATGCTAAGTGAATTAAGCCAATCAGTGAAAGACAAATACCACATGATCTCACTTACATGTGGAAGCTAATGAACACAATAAACTAACAGGCAAAATAGTAACAGAAGCTTAGATACATGAAACAGACTGACAGGTGCGGGAGGGAAGGGGATGTGGGATGGGATGAAAGATGGTGAAGGGATTAACCAAAGGACATTTATGCACAACCTGTGGACACTGACAACAATATGGAGATTAATCTAGGGAAGGGAGAGGGTGGGGCTGGGTGGAGGTGGGGGAAGGGAGAAAAAGTGGGAAGAACTGTAATAGCATAAACAATAACAACAAATATTTCTTTAAAAATAAAAAAATAAAAAGAATTTTTGCCTTCGGGGTTGGTAGGGGGTATTAAATGCTTCGTATATTGGGGACCAGCTCCTTTAGGACCAAGTGTGTTGGTATTTATATACTCTCACCCTGACTGTATTTATTTCTTTCGGAAATTAATAGATAAATCTAGTGCTGTAATTAGTTTGGGAAGTCATGAGATGAAACATGCTCGAAGAAGCAAACTATATACATTCCACCATTTAGCTGTATTCAGCTTCTAATCATTATTAGTGAAAAAATTCGAAAATATGCAATAAAAAAAGAAGTATTCATTTTTCTTATAGCTTTTAATCAACCTAGTGATTTTTAAAGTGGTTTTGGGTGTATTTAAATGGAGAAGCATTACTGTGCAGCTTTTGTAAAACAGACCTGAGTAAATTCTGTCTCCCTGACCATGATCAATTTGAATTTCCTCTCTATCCACCAGTGCTAAAGAACACACATACTTCACCCAGTGTAATATCTAGATTATAGTAGGTATTCAATAAATGTTCATTTTCTTTTCTTCTAGGCATGCTAACCCAGGGAAGACACAATTTTATACGTTAGGGATCACGTAAAGATTTGTGTTTTCCATACAGAACAGCTGTCCCCAACATTCTTGGCACCAGGAACCAGTTTCATGTAAGACAATTTTTCCATGGATGGGACAGTGGTGGGGGGTAGTTTTGCAATGATTCAAGCGCAGTACTCAAGCTCACCTTCTGCTGTGTGGCCCAGTTCCTAACAGGCCCTGAGTGGTACCCATCCCCAACCCAGAGGTTGGGGATCCCTGATATTGAATGCTTTGCCTATAAATAACCTTGGCCCTACTAAGTAAATATTATTATGTGTATTACATTATTAAATTGTTATAATAATGAAATTATGGTCTACAATTAAATTAATAGTAATTCACTTAAATTGTTATGATAATTATATTATTTTTCATAGCCTGACATATAATACTTTGCATCTTTAACTTCTTGGAATCCCATACTAAAATACATTGCAAATAGAAGTACTCTTTTTAAGAAGTCAAATGCATTATCCTACATTACCGGCATCAAAGCAACTACTGCAGAATCTTAATCACTCTTATAGATGAAGAAATCATTGCCTTATACGATGGTTTAAAGCTACACAGGGTGTAATAGGAATCTGAGGGAAATCTAGTATCTGTTATTACCATACACATATATACATATACAATACTGAGTCAACTATAAAATGAGGCTTAGTGTAATAAAATTGACTATGACTGGTTGACTGTTACAGCCAATGCGTAACTAATTACCAAAAAGGAACCCCCACGTGTCATACTTTTAGCAGTAAAACTAACTCTCTCTATTGCTTTTGTTTTCACAGAGCTCAGTACACTCCCCATGGTCAGTAATTATAAAGTCATAATCGTACAGGTTTCTAAATGTCATAAGTCTAATCTGAACCTCACCTAATTAGCCAACAGGCTAGACTAATTTGTTCACTGGTATTTTGGAATAATTAAACAAACACACAAATAAACAAGTAAGGAGTTACTAAGAAAATGAGCTAACATTCCTGGTGAATTCTGAGACCATATATAGGCCGTGTTTTCTCCCATGTCAAGTATTTGTTTAATGTAATTATTCATAATATGTACAGCAATAGCTTCATTTATTATGTTCAATAAACAAGTTGAGCCATATTCTATTAAAATGTAAACTTTAAAATCAGAGATTATTCCCAGTTATTAACAGGAAAAACAGTGTAAACACTGCCGTTCCTGCCTGCATTTGTAAGAGTGCCTTCTAATCCAGCCGTCTAATGCAGCATGAGCTCTGTTTAAGCAGACTGACAGGTATGCGCAAGGTTTTTTTTCTTCTCCTCCTCTCTCTTTTACCTTGACAACTGTCGTTGGATGGATGCTGTGAGATGGAGGATGTGTTGTTTGGTTGATGTGTAGTGGGTGAGGAAAGTACTGCATTCTCAAACAAATAGCAGAAATTCCTTCCTGACAAAAGAAGTAAACACTAGAAGTGAACTCTCTGAACATTCTGCAGTAGATAAGCGAACCACAATTACAGAATACCTTAATTTTTCTATAGTGGAAAGTGTCCAGTAGTCCCCCAATGAAAGGGAATCCCCACATAAGAACAAATCTCAATCACTTTATGTGCATCCCTGCTGCTGCTGGAATTCAAACCTCAGAGGATGCTTGTTTCTCTCATGCACATTGGGTCTACAACTGCAAATAAAATATATATGTAGTTAACCACAGCTGAAAGGTACAATGAGTACATTGTGTGACACAGTTAAGAAGGCCGGCAAACTTTCCTGGGAAAACTGTCAATTTAGTTCATAATGAATACCTGCTCTGAAATATTCACTCTAAAATGAAGAACCATAAGACTTCTCCTACAGAACAGAAATGCCAAGCCAGACCCATAGAGCAAATGTAAACTGTGATGTTTTCTAGTCTGAAACCTTTTGAGTAATTTTGAATAATGCCTAGTGTGGACTAATAACTTTAAGCCTTACATGACAACTTAAGCATCATGCATCTGACTCCAAGGTGAGGAGAGGTTGGTGGAAAAGTAGCAGAAGATGCTGTTCACAAGAGCCAGCCTTTTTTGAATTCAATAAGGAAGCTCCTTGTCCCCAAGTACTTTCCCAATACATTCTAAACCACTTGGAGCCTTCTAACATTAATTTTTAGCCAATCCAAACATGGTTCTCCAGAGGCAAAAAAAAAAAAATGTGAGTATGGTATATATATAGATTACATACACATATAGAAACAGAGATTCTTCAACTTGATCTATACATGTAGGGCAATTTTTTTTTATCTGAAATGCTTTAACTGATCTCCAAGTTCTATAGATAAATATGAGTTATACTATTACTGATGTTATCATTATTCTACTAGTTCCATTCTGAAAATTCAGCAAAAACCCCACTGAAACATGATTTAAAAATTCGATTATAAAATGTGGGGTCACAGTAGAACCAGAGTAATTAGGCCACCTCAGTCCTGATGACCTTTATTCACATTCCATTTCAGCAGGTCACTCCCCTGACCCACCCTCTACCTAGGTATTATGGACTAAACGGCGTTCTCCCAAATTTTTTATGTTGAAGCTTTAACCCCCAAAGTATTATGGACTAAACGGCGTTCTCCCAAATTTTTTATGTTGCAGCTTTAACCCCCAATGTGACTGTATTTGTAGAGAGGGTCTTTAAGGAGGCAATTAAGGTTAAATGCAGTCAAAAGAGTGAAGCCTTAGCTAATCTGATAGGACCAGTGTCCTTATAAGAAGAGGAAGAGAACCCATGATTGGAACGCACAAAGAAAAAGCCACAGGAGGGCACAGAGAGAAGGCAGCATCTACAAACCTAGGAAAGAGGCCTCAGGAGAAACCAACCTGGATAGCACCTTGATCTTCAACTTCCAGCCTCCACAACTGTGAGAAAATAAATGTCTGGGTTTAAACCACCCACTCTGTGGTTTTTTGTTAGGCCAGCCCTAGCTGAATAATACACTAGATATGACCTCTAAAACCATAAAGTCTGAACACGTCTTTCACTGCAACAGCCTATCTTTCTTCAGCTTACCACCTTTTCACTCTCAATGCCTTACTCTCTAAGCTCGTCGAAACCTCTAATCTACAGTGGTTGATTTTCTTCTCACTTTAGTCTTTCTCCACCTATTCATAAGAGAGGACCAATCTTCAGCTTCAGTAGGAAGCTCGTACATCTGCCATGTGACTGTTTGAACACATGCTAGCAGAAATAAGGGAAGAACCTATGACCTCTCGCTTCTAAAAAACCTCTTAACCATTATCGTTAACTGATTACCCTGCTGAATGTTTTACCTTGCCCGCACTTGCCTTACTAGACCCCAAACCTATTTCATTTCTCCACTTTAACACCTATTCCAGCAAACACTGCTGGAGACAATCAAACGAGTTTAATCTGGCGTCACCACAGATTTGTGCTGCCTATGTTTCTCTTCAATTTCCTTTTCCATTTTCCTCAATTTTAAACACTTCGCTTTTTTCTTCAAACTCCGCAAGTGTTATCACTCTCTTCAGGCTTCGGCAAATGACTTTGCCTCCTGCTTCACTGAGAAATTCAGGGCTTCAGAATTTGCCTTCCCAACACCTTAAACGGGGCAAACTTTTCCATTCATTCCTGCGTCCTAAAGGATGTTTTTCTTAGTCAGTTCCTCTCTGCTTTCTTACTAACTTTTTGAATATCTTGATCTTACCCTGTCCCAAGCAGGAATTTTTTATTTCCCATTAATAAAACAAACAATAACAAAAACCCAGATCCTAAAATTACTTCCACAAACCATCTTATTTCTTGCCTTTTCTTCATGGCCAGGTTCAGCAAAAGACATCTACGTCTGATCTCTTCAATTCTTCACCCATATTCATGACACTTTCCACTATAACCTGACACCAGCACCACCAATCTACCAATCAGGGTCAGCAAACTTTTTCTGGAAAGGCCAAGATAGTAACTATTTTATGTTTTGCTGGTCATATGGTTTGTGTTGCAACTACTCAGTTTTGTTGTTACAGCATGAAAATAAAGAATACATAAACAAATGTTATTACCTGTATTCCAGTAAAACTTGCTGTGGACATTGAAACTCAAATTTAATATAATGTTCACATAGAGTAAAATATTATATTTCTCCTATTTGAACATCTTTTTTCTCTGTTTTCCTTTCTGGGCCTCTGTACTCTATAGGCCTCTTAAACCTCCATGTTCCCAGGCTTATACATCAGCTCCTCTCTTTCACATTATACTATTCACTCTTTTACTAGGTGACCTCATCCACATCCACGGCCTCAACGATGATGCATGTACTCATATCTCCCAAATGTACAGCCTCCTCTATTTTATTTTTATTTTTTTAATTATATGTTATTGGTTATGCTATTACAGTTTCCCCAATTATTTCCCCTTTGCCCCCTCCACCCAACACCCCCCACTCCCTCAGGCAATCCTGCCACTGCTATTCATGTCCATAGGTCATGCATACAAGTTCTTTGGATACTGCCTCTCCTATACTGTACTTTACACCCCCATAGCTGTTCTGTAGCTACCTATTTGTACTTCTTTATCTCCTCACCTCTTCACCCATTCCTCCATATCCCCCTTCCATTTGGCAACCATCAAAACACTCTCCATATCCATGATTCTGTCTCTGTGCTTCTTTGCTTAGTTTGTTTTTTAGATTCAATATTGATAGATATGCATTTTTGCCATTTTATTGTTCATAGTCTTGATCTTCTTTTTCTTAAGTAAGTCTCTTCAACAGTTCATGTGATAATGGCTTGGTGATGATGAACTCCTTTAGTTTTTTTTTTTTTTTTTTGGTCTGGGAAGCTTTTTTTCTGCCCTGTGATTCTAAATGATATATTTGCTAGGTAGAGCAATCTTGGCTGTAGGTCCCTGCTTTTCATGACTTTGAATATTTCTTGCCAATCCCTCCTAGCCTACAAAATTTCTTTTGAGAAATCAGCTGAGTCTTATGGGAACCCCCCTTTAGGGAACTGCTTTTCTCTTGCTGCTTTTAAGATTTTTTATCTTTAACCTTTAGCATTTTAATTATGATGTGTCTTGGAGTGGGCCTCTTTGCATCCATCTTGTTTGGGAAGCTCTGTGCTTCCTGAACTTGCAAGTCTATTTCCTTCACCAAATTAGGAAAGTGTTCTTTCATTATTTTTTCAAACAGATTTCAATTTCTTGCTCTTTCTCTTCTCCTTCTGGCACTCTTATGATGTAAATATTGGACTTCTTGAAGTTGTCCCAGAGGTTCTTTATACTATCCTCGTTATTTTTTTGATTCCTTTTTCTCATTATTCTGATTGGTTGTTTTTTATTTCCTTATGTTCCAAGTCATTGATTTGATTCTCGGCTTCATCCACTCTATTGTTATATCCCTGTAAATTATTCTTTGTTTCAATTAGTGTATCCTTCCTTTCTGACTGGATCTTTTCTATGCTGTTGAGGGCCTAAGTCCCTTGAGTATCCTTCTAACAAGTGTTTTCAACTCTGTATCTGGTAGATTGTTTATCTCCATTTTGTTTAGCTCATTTTTTTGAGTTTTGATCTGTTCTTTCATTTTGGGCCATGTTTCTTTGTCTCTTCATTTTGGTAGCCTCCCTGTGTTTGTCTCTATGTATTAGGTAGAGCTACTTTGACCCCCTGTCTTGGTAGTGTGGCCTGATGTAGTAGGTGTCCTATAGGGTCCAGTGGCACATCCTCCCCTATCAAGCTGGTACTCAAGGTACTCAAGGTGCACCCTTCATGTGGGCTGAGAACACCCTCCTCTTGTAGTTGAGCCTTGGTTGCTGTTGACAGATCAATAGGAGGGATTTACTCAGGCCAGTCAGCTACAATGACTAGCTGTGACCACTTACCACCAATCTCCACCCTCCATGGAGAATCAGCAGTGCAGGTCCAGGGTGGTGGTGTTCCTACCTGGTCTGTAGCTGTCCACTGGGTGCACTGGCTGTGGGGTTTCCCAGGTTGTACAGGCCAAGGAGAGCCCCAATCTGTGTTTTGACAGGGGCACCCTGCCTGAGCTACAAAGCAATCTGAGATGGCTGCTACTTATGCTGGTCTTGGAGATTACCAGGTGAAGCCAAGCTGTGAAACTAGACTGGCTGCTGCTAGTAGTGGGTCTGGGGCTCACTGAGGCCAGTTGTCATTTGAGAGGATTTACGAAGTTGTGTAGTATGAGCCAAGACCAGCCATTCATATGGAAAAGTAGTTTGAGTGGGTCCATAAGATGGGTGGGGCAGAGCCTCAGAGGATCTGCAGGGTGGGTCAAACACTGTTAGCCAGGTTGATGGAGTCTCAGATATGGCCCCAGCTTGCCAGGTCTATGGGGGAGGGTTTAGAAAAGGGACAATGGCCTCTGTTCGCCTTGATGCCAGACACTTTAGTTTCTCCCAGTGTGCCACTTTGCCTTTCAAGCGTCTACCCCAGTGCTGGAGCTCAGGGGGAATAAGTTTGAGTAGGTAAGTCTGTGCATGGGTTCTTTAAGTGGAACTGCTTCAGGCTTTAGCAATTTCTTCCACCAACTCAATCCCCACTGGTCTTTGCAGCCAGAATTGTGGGGACTTATCTTCCTGGCATTGGAACCCTGGGCTGGGGAGCCTGGTGTGGGTTCCCAAGATATCCCCCCCTAATTCTTATCCACCAAACATGGGTGAGGGACCAGCCTGTTCTGCATCTGCACCCCTCCTATCAGTCTAGGTAGATGTAGTTTCTTTAATTCCATAGCTGTCAGACTTCCATTCAGCTTGATTTCTGATGGTCCTGAGTGATGGTTGTTCTGTATTTAAATTGTAATTTTGATGTGGTTATATGAAGAGGTGAGCCATGTCTGGAATCACACCATCTTGAGTGGAAGTCCACAGTCCGATCTTTGATCCTTGATTTCTGTTCTGACTCCAGACATGGATATTTTTATATAGCTATTCCAAAAGCATTCAAATGTAATTTTTCCTAGGCTAAAAAAAAGCATACACTCATGACATTTTCTGTCAATAAACCAGTCACTACCCTTCCATTTGTCCAGATTGAAGAAACAATCCATGAATTGTTC
Source organism: Glossophaga mutica (assembly GCA_039655065.1). Lineage (NCBI taxonomy): Eukaryota > Metazoa > Chordata > Mammalia > Chiroptera > Phyllostomidae > Glossophaga > Glossophaga mutica. The sequence goes on along the minus strand of CM077310.1, from coordinate 110,726,074 downwards.
TACCTAGATAATTTCATGTTTCCCTCTCTCTTTCTCTCTCTAGCTCTATCTTTCTGGCGCGTGTGCACACACACACACACACACACACACCATTCAGCAGTATGGCTGAGTCTATTTCCTCAAAATTTCTGGTATCTATTTACTTCTCTTCAGTCCCACTGCCTTAGCTCAGGTCTTAATTGTTTCTGTCCTGGAGTACTATGCTAGCTAGCCATGCTAGTTATTATTTACTTCCTACCATCCTTCCACCACAAGATACTTTCTCTACATTTGGCTACCCTTCTCTAAAGAGGCTAAACTCTATTTACTGCAACACTCACCTTTCTTTCTCTGGTGCTTTTTCTTGGTTCAATTTCTGGTAGTAAGCATAGGACAGTAGCAGTTTCCTGCTGTTGTGGTTCCCTGGGTACTTTACCATACTTTGTTAATTCCCTGAACCCTGTCCACACCCCTTTAAATACTCCTTCAGTAATCTCTCCACAGTTAAGCCCTTTGAAAGTGCCATCTGTTTCCTGCCAAAACTCTAACTGGAACACAAGCTAACTCATATTCTTGGTTCCAGCACATTCCCATCTATTACATGCTACCACTAGACTAATACAGCTTAGTCACAAATCTGATTATAGTTCCTCAATGACCTACCATGGCTTTCAAGTTAAAGCCTAGCTTAGCTCACAAAGCCCTTCATGATTTGATCATGTCTATCAATCTAGCTTTATCTTCCACACTACACTTACCTTCCATAAACAGATAACTATTTGCTGCTGCTCAAAAAAGCCATGGTATTTATTCCTCTTTTTCTTTCCATTATATTTTCTCTTAATGGAATTCTTAGTCTACCTCCCTACAGCTACCTAACTCATACTTCTTCAAAATTTAGCTCAAATTTCCCCCTTCAAAGATCTCCCATTCTCATTTACAAGTCCACCACTGTATATACAGTAATGCCCCTTTCTTTGAAGTTTTGCTTTCCATGGTTTTAGTTACCCATGGTCAACCTGAGTCTCAAAATATTAAATGGGAAATTTCAGAAATAAACAACTTGAGTTCTAAATTGCACACTGTTCTGAGTAGTAGTGTGATGAAGTCTCTGGCTGTTCAGTTACATCCTATGTGCTACAGGAATCATCCCTTTGTGCCGCATATCCACGCTATATGCACTTCCCACCCATTGGCCACTTAGTAGCTATGGGTTATCAGATCAACTGTTGCCTAACCTTAGTGCTTATGTTCAAGTAATCCTCATTTTACTGGCTCCAAAGTACAAGAGTAGTGATGCTGATAATTCCAGTATGCCAAAAAGAAGCCATAAAGTGCTTCCTTACATGAAAAGGTAGGTAAGTACAGTTCAATAAGATATTTTGAGTGAGACCACATTCACTTAAGTTTTTTACAGTATATTGTTAAAATTGCTCTATACTATTCATTGGTGTCAATCTTTTACTGTACTATGTGTGCATATATATTAAGCTTTATCATAGGTATGTATAGAAAAATATATAGTATATATAGGTTCAGTACTATCGATGGTTTCAGGCATCCATTGGGATTCTTGCAACATTCCCTCATAGACAAGAGAGACCACTGTATAACTATTATATCTTTATCAGACTTTAGTAGTAATTGTGGATTAACATTTATCTCCTTTCTAGTATGAAACTTTTGAGGGCAGAGAACGTAACATATTTTACTTAAAATATCCCAGCTACAAAACAGAGAGCCTTTGACTGGTATATTCCTTCTCTCCTCCTAGCACTGTTAGAAAGTTCCTAAATATCTCAAAATTCTTATCTAGGGCTTGACTTCTTGATGTCACTCTACATAATGGAAAAATAATCACTAGTTATTCTTCTCAGACCAGAGTCAAAGGAATAGTAGTAAAAGGATCTCTCTGAAGATCATATTCTTACCAGCCTCTCCTCTTGCAATAGAGAGATTGGCTCCTTCCAAGGCACATAGCTAAGAACAGGAGTCTGAGAGCAATAGGAAGGCATTTACAACAGAGCTGAGCAGGCCAGACATGTACTTGAAATGTATTTCCTAGTTCCTGACCTTAGGAACGTCATAGGATATTTGTATGTGTGTTTACTTGTGTTTAAGAGACTTGAGAGTCAAGTTCTTAAGAGACAGCAGGCACAAAATACTTAAAAAAAAAACAAAAAACACTGATTCAGTCTCTGCTGTCATCATCCTGGTCTTTTTCTGCATGGTTTAAAGAGAAAGAGACACAGACAGACAAACTGACAGAGACAGAGAGAGAGCAAGAGAGGTTGACACTCACTGGTAATGTGATTTTATTGTAATTTCCCAAATGACCAATCTAATTATTAAAATGTTCCTCTTTTTATAACAAGAGCACTTCCCCCTACATCTGAAGCATCCACTTCAGGTAGGAAAAAAGGATGAAGATGTAGTGCATGACTCTAACCATCATCCTACCACTTTCACTCAGTCACTGAAAGCTGCTCACACCCTCAAATTACATGCATGGTTTGGGTTTGTAAGTCACCATGGTAATAACTCACAGAGTTCAATAGAAAAAAAAATAACAATGAAAATGAACAATAAGGAAGTAAGGGTTTCAATTAAACTGCTCAAAATAAATAAATACACTGCACTTTCTTGAATGTGTGGTTACTGGTCTTCTCTGCCTAAAGAGAATAAGGACAGAATAAGTAATAGAAAGGAAACTAGATTTACAGATTCAGAAACAGTTTAAAAATCAGAAAGATGGCCTGAAGAATAACAAGGGAAATAAGAACCAGTGACAGAGCAATACTGTGTACCTTTAATAACAACAAGCTAAATGAAAACCAATATATATATTTTTTAATTTTTTAAAAGAAAATAACATCTCCCAACAGGTTAGAGTTAAATATGAAACTAGTGACTAAAATGGAGAGAAACATGCATAGGAAATGGTTAACAATGTTTTGTAAGTACAACCATGACAGTATTTAAAAGATCTGTCTTTCAATATTTTGGCAATAGCTTGATAAAGAACCAACAGGAGTTTTCACACAGTACCTTAAAAGCCTGTCTGATCCTTGGGGTTTCTGCAGCCAATGAAAGTTTGTCATGATGATGTAATGCTCCTGAGTTGTGTTTCAGCACCGAGTATGTGGTCACCGGATATCATGCCTGAGATATAGGTAAGTTTCTGGATCAAATCTTTCTTTCCAGCCTGTTCCCCTGCTTAAACTAATGTCAGCAGAGATCATTTGTTTCTAGTCTATTTTACTATCTCTGAACAATTTTTTTAATGTGGGCTAGGGTTATTATAGAATTGTAAAGACAGCTGGTAAACAAAATGATGAAATCTTCAAGTCAATTTTCCTCTATTATTAGTATAAAGGCTTTTACTTCTCAACAATTTATCGTTGCCTCAGAGGGAAAAGAGCAGTAAACAGGGTTATGTTTTATTTGTTAAGGGAGCTCTAGTCATTTAGCAGACAAGTTTTACTGGAAGGATATTTTCAGGGGGATGAAAAGATTTCTTTTTAAGGATTCACAATGAATTTAACTTATTAAGTAAGTCCCACTGAACTGTAAGCAGGAAATAAAGTTTCAATGTTTACTATAAGCTGGGAATATATAGGTCTTGCTCTTACAGAGTTTAAGCCCTAAAGAAAGACAGACAGACAGACACAGAGAAAAAGAGAGAGCACTGATTATTTTTTCAGTTTTTAATTAAGTGGCCTAATAGTTATATGAAGTTAAATGGAGAAAAGTTTAATATAAATAAGTAAGCCTGTTCCAATACAAGGATGTGCAGATGTTTCCATATATATAAGCATCATTTTTAAATTTGGAGTACTTTTAAAATTTGAATGAGGTAACCAGCACAGCCAATAGGTACATAGCTTTTTATTTTCTTTCATTATACCCTCGGTAGATGTGGAAAATTTTAAAGAACTCTTGCTGATACTAATCACACTGTATATATTCAAGCAATGTGAATTATAGAAAACAACTATTCAGGTATCTCAAGATTTTTTAAAAAAGAATAATCAAGAGTGCTATTGGGGAAAAGAGAATGAGTTCGGGGGGGGGCAGGGGGGCAGGCAGTGTGCAGCCAGGGGAGGAGATTAATGATGCAGAGCCAGAGACACTGATTGAATTATCCAGATATTCGTCATCTTTCCCATTCACCCTGGTATCACAGACACAGACCCTGAGAAGAAAATCTAAACCAAGAGTGTGGAAAAGAATTACCTTCATCAATGAGGAACAGCAGGAAATGTTAAGTGTTGTAGAATTTCTTGCAGGAAAAATGTTTTTTCTGTTGTGTAGAACTTGATATCTGATGGGTACTGATGCATGTTTTCTTTTATTAAAAACTTCTCAACTTTCCAGCCTGAAAGATGCTCTGCTTTACCCTCAGCTGAGTTACCGGGTATGCATCAATTTCCACCCTGTTTTCATTCAATTCACGTCCCAAAGAACTCTGTCATCTCTCTGCCATACTTCTTCACCCTTACATGAAATTATCCTCCTCTCTTTTGTTCCTCAGTTAACTAATTTTATCTCAAATTAGGAACCAAAATCCCAAAGATTGCATACTACAAAGTAATCTGTATTTGAATTTTTAAAACATTGATTAGTCAGTAAACATTTCCAGGAAAGGCAAACAGTATAAATAAGGTGAAGAACAATGGGAATGACAGGAACTGACCTGGTTTCTGACACAGAATGCATCTGGCTTCAGGGTCTTGGTCTACGTTGAAAGCCTGGACCTCTGTCACAGAGCTTTGGTGCAGCATGCTGTAGCTCATTAGGCCTGGGTTCTCTACTCTCACAGCACCCAGCTGGAAGCAGGAAGTGCATCCATGTAGAGTAGAATCATTAGCCCATCAAGCAAGCCTTTGGAGAGGTCTAGAAGGAATCTGCCCGGGGTTCCGCTTGATCTCGGAAACCTCTTTGATTCTCACTCTGAGAGAGCGAGCTATGCAGAAAAATTCAGGAATTTTTAAACCTCTTTTCTTAAGAGAGATATTGCTGAAGGAAAGATGTTAGGACAGGACTTGCACACTGGTGGGGATCAATAACACGCCATTGTGATTCATCCCGAGGACAGAGCAGGCTGTGGAAAAGACAACCCACAGTAGATTTCTTTGTACTCAGAAGGTTAGAAAGTTACAGTCCAATTGCAGCATTCCTGATATCAGAAAGTTATATCTATCCAAAAGTCAGCCTAGAGAATTTGTAAGTTCACAAAGTCTGGTGACCCAGTAAAGAAGTTTAGTTGGGAAAGTCTGTTAGAGTATGTAGCAAAACAGTTGTCATTCAATATTAAGAACTGTTTTTTAAAATACCTTACATTTTATTTCATCCAAAAATCATTTTTATTACTATTCCACAAATAGAAATGGTCTAGGCTCATTTAGTTTTTTTATCTTATCCATTTATTCGATAGAGAGGGAAGCACATTTAGTGCCACTGTTAGAAGAAAAGAATGACAGTTGGCGAGAAAACAGGAGTCAGCTCGGCCTCCTCAATGTGTACTTTGGGAGGTCATACACTCCTTAAATGCACGGAAAATCTGGCTGTGGGAGCACAGGTGATGAGGAAGGACAGAACTTGAATAGTTCCGCTCAATCACAATTCCACAGTGAAGGTCCACGGGGCACCTACCATGTGTCAAATAAGAGATGAGATTCTGAGTACACAAAGATGGAGAAAGCACATGTATATCCTTAAAGAACTTTTGGTTGCCTTTGAATTCTTAGGCGTTGAAGAATAGAATATTCATCAAACACAGAAAAGTACAAGTGTATGATAAAACGAGGGTGGCCAACACATCCCACTATGCCAACGTGGTCCCAGTTTATGCCTCTTGTCCTGGTATAATTATTAATAGCAGTTCTGTTCACTTCCAAAAGTTCACTGGCTTGTCACTTATAAATGAGCAACCATGAAAAGATGTAAAATGAGTTAAAGGAAGAGGACCATTACCTAGACAAGAAATTAGGAGGCCCTGGCCCAAGGCAGTGGTCACAGCGATAGAGAGAAGCAAACAACCACCACTTCCTCTTCTTTTAGAAACAGCACACCCTCTTCCTTGGGGAGAATTTCTCCTTTCCCTTTGAGAGATGTCTCTGCGTGTCAGTAAATTAAGGCCTTCGCTTTTTCTAAGCCAAGGGGTGAGCAGGTGACGCGTGAGCCAATGGGACACTCCCTCCTGGAACCTGGCCCCTTGAGCAGAATGGTGAGATGAGAGAAGGGGGAGGAAAACTTGGAGATGGTTCAACGTGGCAGCTGTGCATGGACCATCCCTATAAGCAGCTCCTGCAACAGACTCCCGTGATGGCGCAGCCCCTATCGTCTCTGAGTCCACCCTTTAGCCTTCCTTTCATTCTCTGAGTTTCCTCATAGTCTTCCACTAAATGTCTTTTTGGTTTAAAGTAGCCAGGTTGTTTCTACTCACAAGCAGCAAACCGGTGCTGAAACCATCATTGCCGATATGCTGTATTTACACATGGAGGGGAAGAACCAAGGAAAAGTGAGGCGACACAATTACTAGCTAGCACTTTAGCACTTTTCTTTCTAACCCTGTATCTTAACCATTAGTTTTGTAAGTGGACTGCATATCGTAATCCCACTCTATCACTTTAACATAGTTTGTAAGAATGCTGTATCTACTTCACTGCTGCAATCACCACGTACCAGCATATACACGGAAATGGGGTTTGCTTTGAAAGAGCTAATGGTCAGTATTAAATCTGAAGGTCCTTGCTTCTGCTGCTGAGAGTTCGATTGACCAGGATTTCCGCTTCCTTACCTCTTGTGATGGGGCCAGTACTACCCATGGGATGCAGCAGCAACAACAACAGGCTAGGACTGAATGTAAAACAAACAAAACAAAACAAAACAAAAACAAAATTCACAAACAGCTCTTTTCTTGGAGGATATGCATGTGGGTGACCAGAAGTGGGTTTTATTTTGGCACTGCTCTCCTTTAAAGTATTTGAGGCATGGAATGACGCCTCTGCAGTTATTACACAGCTGGAGGGTGCTGAGCGGCGATCTAACACGGGCTGCACAGTGTCTTCAGGTAGGGGGAACAAACGAACGTCAGGAGGGCAAGACTACACACCGCAATTGGCTGGATTTTGATGCAGCACGCACTCTAACATCCTGAAATACGGAATGCAGGGAAGTCTCCACAGATGCACTCTGCTGCAGTTCTTGAAAGGCAGGAGTAAATTTACACTGGGTTTTGTAAAAACAAATGACATCATTCCTGCATATTCTGAAAAGCTGCAGCCCCAGTGGAATATTTCCCATTTTCCCCTTTGCTCTTTATGTGTCTGATTGCAGAGCTTCAGGTTTTTATGCTGCACATTTAACTGGCTAAATCTTGCGGGGAATAACTTTTCATCACTTGCCTCTAAAAATAATAAAATCCAAGAAGAAAATATAGAGGCATGTAAAAGTTCATTTAAACTCACATTTAATCTCCATGTGGCTCTTATCTAGAGACGTGACAGCACATGGGAAAAATTTTAGTGATTTGAAGGAAATAATAACAAAATGCTGTACTGGGGACTGCCATCATGGAAATTATAACACTGACTTATTTTGGGTGGCCTTCACTGTACAGTGCACAGTGCTTCTGATGGGAGAAAAGGATTCCCATTTAGGGGGGTTTGCATCGTTAGCTGCAAAAGTAATCAGGAATCTGTTACAGTTAAGATAGTCGGCTAAGCGCTATCTTGAAATATGGTTTCAAATGTACTGTTTCTCATTGTAGAATTCTACAAAAAAATTCTATATTTGTTCAAAAGTTTTTTTTAAAAAACAGGAAAATTCTCTGATTTTCAAAATATCATTTAAGCTAGACACCTAGAAATACAATAGTTAATTTTCTTCAACTTACCAAAATGTGATGGAAACTTTCTCATCAAGGAAACACTTGTTTTACAGTTATTTAGAACTATGGTAAGTGATACTGTATTGTGTATTGAAAGTTGCTAAGAGAGTAGATCTTAAAAAGTCTTCATCACAAGAACGAAAGCCCTTGTAACTATGAGTGGTGATGCATGTTAACCAGACTTAGAGAGCGACCATTTCACAGTCAAAAAATATTGCGCACCTGAACCAATAAAATCTTGCATGTCAATTATATCTCAATTTAAAAGTAAATAAATAACAAAATAACAGTTTAATTGCAGTCCTTAGCTGAAGGATGTCCCACAAAGTTCCCTATTTGTCTGTGTCAGTCCTGTAAGAGCCACTGACCGTATGAGTACAGTGAAAACCCATCCAGGCTTAAAGCCCACCTGGTTTTCTCACCCCCAGATCCAGACCTAACTATCCACCTTCTTTAAACCAGTTTCCACAGCTAATTCTGGAAACTACTTTTCTTGTTTGAACAGACTAGTAAATCTTTTCAGTTAAATTTTCTACCACATATTATCAGATGGCAAACAAAAAAATAAATCTCAAATTACAAGGATAAATTTTATGTTAAAAATCACACAAAATGACTTGAACTGAGGTGTGGGCATGGCACCATGCACCCCTCAAACTTGCCGTAGGAAGTTTGAGGCAAGGTGGCGTTTGCCTTTTTCTCTCTGGAATGAAACCAGCCCAAGGAGAATCTGTAATAAAACAAAAGAAACAAGTTGATATGTCCGTTCCTGCCCTTCCCCCTGCACATTAATTTATATCTTTATTTTTTATTCTTGGTTCTCTGTAGTTCCTTTGACCTTTAAACCTTAGAGGTCATCTTTGAGAACCTGCTTCTTGTTCACAATATTATGAATTAAATGATAGCTACAGTGTAGACACAAAAAAATGTTGTATACCAGCAACCAAAAATAATCTCTGAAATAAATAGAGATGTATTTACTAGTCAGGAAATGCAATAGGGTAGTTGATTAAATAAGCATTTTATTGTCAAGGATGATTTATTTTCACCACTTTCCTCTTCAAAATTTCCTCCTCATTTAAGAAAAAAACCTTTAAAAAGTTTTTACATAATTTTATTAATTCAATTAGCTAAATTTTTCCACTTTAGCTATTCTTATGGAACTAAAGATGATATTCTTTTTCTATCATTTTTTTTTATTATGGATACTTTTTACATGTCGGGAGTTTGAGTCCCAGGCTGAGAAAGAGAAAAATGAGAACTTTCCCACCTTTCTCTACTTTCTTTGGCCTCCCCTGAAACACTGGCACTAAGGAAATAAAACTAGAAGTTGGGTTCGTAGTAGCTGCTGGAGCCCTCCCCTGGCCCAAAGTCGCTTGACCCTGAAAATATTTTTAAAAAGAAGTAGAAAGTAGAGACATTACTTGACAATTTCTAGTTCTACTCCCTCTGTTCTGAATTCACTTCTTGGCATGCACATGCTAAAAGTTTTACATCGAAACTGTCTAAGGGATTTTCTTTCAAAATATGACTTACTAGCACTTAAAACTGAGAGTTTATTAAAAAGTTGGGGAAATGTTTGGAGATTAAGGAATCTAAATTCAATTTGCTCTTGCTGATAATTGCTATATAACCTAAGATGTGTCGATGTTTTTTAGAAGATATAATTGAAATTCAACCATTAATTAAATTTACCCAAAATTTGGTAGGCAAGAACCCCATAATAACATAACTGTATATATCCACTCCAATTTATGAGGCAAGGAAATAAAAAGGTGTTGTGGAAGGCTTGCATAGGGGGTTAGGACAGAAAAGGCCAGCAAATTATGGGTTGGATCACATTACTTAGAACTTTCCAATGGCTCCCCATCTCTTTCAGAGAAAGCGCAAGGCCCTTGCAAAGACTTGGATTTCCTACCTTCTGACCCTCCTTCCTGTCTGACTTCAACTCCTCTCCCACCTTCCCCATTCACTCAGTTCCAGCCACACTAACTTCTTGCTGTTTATTAGACAGCCCAAACACAAGTCAGGCTCAAGACCTTTGCGTACATTCATTCCTGTGCCTAGAACACTGTTCCCCCAGATGGCTACATGCTAGCTCCTGCCCTTCTTTCAGATCTCTGCTTCAAATGCCACCTTTTCAGGGAGACTTTTTTTGGACCACATTATGTGAAACAGCAGCCTGCACTATTGGTCAACAGTACTTGCTATTTCCAGAACCCTTGATTCCCTGTAGCCCTCTTTATTCTTTTCCAGAGCACATAAAAACACCCAACATTCTACATATTTGTTGATTTGTTTGTTGTCTGTCTTCCCCCAGAATGCAAGCTCCATTAGGGCACTGACTTGACTTTGTTCCCCAGTGTCTACAACAATGCCCAGGACAAAGTAGGGACTCTGCAAATATTTTTTGAAGAAATGAATGAAGACTGAAATGAATGGTCAATTTTTAAATCTGAAGATAATTTCATATTTCTAGAACTCTTTATTTTTGTTTCTTCAAAGGAAAATCATACTTATATTTGCTCCTGAGTCTGAACTCAGTAGAGTTATTCGACATATGTAACATTAAAATATAAAACCAGAGTTTTTTAATATTTAAAATTATATATTGATATTGGTGACATTTTTTCAAATATAATCTTCTTTTGCTTTTTCATTATTACACATATTGCCTTCTCTCTTCTTTCCTTACTTAAATAGTAGTTCTCATTGGCCTGTCCAGTAAATTCTCTCACACAATAATTTCTTGATGGGTTTCAATTTGTGTTTCATTTGGCTCCATCACAGAAAGTTCTCCATTTTCTCTTCATTCTTAATGTTTTCCTCATCCCTGTCAATGTCTCTGAAGCACTGAAAACTTCCTAATTTCTGTCTGCCATGGTCCTACCCTTACTCATGTATCTTTCCCTGCTGGGACATTGCTCTTTGAGTTTACTCCAACTGTGACCTTTGGACAAATACATTGGACTGAGATTCGTCATGCCACTGAATTCTAACAAAGCTCTTCAAGCAAAGTTGTCCCTGATTTTGATGATTCATGTAAAAGAATAGGTTCAAAACAAGCTAAGTTGTTCCTTTCCTTAATAGTAATTAGTTGATAAACATAAATACATTAAATACAAAGTTAAAGGTTAACCTTTCCCCCCCTGTGTTTCTGTACTTCTTATGTTGTTTTGTTTTTTTAACTCAAACAAAACTCTTTTTATAGAGCTCTAAACTTTAAAAGAATTTAGGACATTATGCCTTTTCATCTTTTATAACTTCGCAAACTCTACCACATGCTGATAAAATCCTTTTTTTCCTACTCCTAACTCCCACATGGGTCTAAAATCTGCATGTAAACATTGCTGCCCTGTAGAATTTCTGCAATGATGAAAATGCTCCATACCTGCACTGTTCAACACAGTAAGCACTAGCTACATGTGCCTACTGGGCATTTGAAAAATGAGTAGTACAACTGAGAAACTGAGTTTTTAATGCAGGAAGAGCATCTTTAGTTAAGATAAATTTACCCTACCAAACACGGAAAGAGTGGGTAACACACAGCCAATGTTAGATCTACATCTATATCCACTTACAAATCCTATATCCTTTTCCTTTCTTGGTCACATACTTTACTACTCCTTATGTTTTCCAAGCAAATTTCTTAGAAAAACTAAAACTGAAAAACTACTTTGACAGCCAAGTCTTAGGTCTCTGTAATGAGGGAGTACATGTTTAACAAAAATGAATCCAGGATTTGCATTAACCTTGGGTTTAAAAGAGTCCACCTGTTGAATCTTTTAAACTCAATGCTTCTTAGTGACTTGGACCTTAGAACATTTTATTTTCTCACCTGACATCTGATAGCCTATGGAACTCATCTTCCAGGGAATACACACAGAGAAATGCTATTTCAGCATTAAGATATTCCTGGTTTCCAAATATTCTGGCATATTCTAGATCTAGATACCATCGAAAGATTCAAAAGCCTTACAGATTCTACATATTCCAGATTGGAGGTTTCCAATAGGCCAGTAAGAACAATGAATTAATAAAGAAATGAATGAAAGTAATTTCCATTTTTTATTCCTATAGTCCCCACTGAAAATTTTTCTTACAGTTTGTAGTTGCTGTGCCAAGATGCTTCAAAGATATCTAGGATCACAGTTGTTCATCAAACTACCAATTTGTCATTAATTGAAGATGCAGTTAGCTATATGATTGTTCCCTAAAAGGCTGATGCAGACAAAATTACCCCTATTGAAAATACCTGTAGGGTCCACTCCAACTAGCAGTTCTCAGAACCAGATAACACACAGAAGTTTTCACAATTTGCCTTAGATTTAGCATGATCTTCCCAAAACAGCAGGAGTGAGCTCTCCCACATGATCTAGTTATGTTTGTGTAAGGATTGACTTTGAAAATATTGTGTAGTGAAAAGGAAAAGTGTCTTTGAAAGTCAAAGAGGCATCATTAAAATAGTTTTCCCTCAGGAGACTGCTTAATGGCTTCTCAAAACGAAATAGTAAGTATAAAGGAACGGATTGACTAGGTATCCAGATTTTAGAATTGTATAGTTCTGAGTTGTGTTTTATGTAACTAGTAACTACCATCCCCAGACTACTAACATAAGTGATTCTCTCAGAGAATACCTTTATCTGCTCCACAAATTCTCATCTAGTAAAGATCCATGCTTTTACTTTGTATTTAAGTTGAAACCAAGCTATAGCAAAAGATTGCCTATGATAGTATAGTGTAAAACTTCGGAGTCAGATATATGTTCAAATCCCTACTCTAACAATTATAAAATGTGTAACTATGGGGGGCATTTAACTTTTATGAATTGAATTTCTCTATCTATAAAATGGGTGCTATAGCACCTATGACAAATCAAGGGAATCCAATGAGATAGTGTATATAAAGCATTTCAAAAGAGGGCCTGGAAAATAGTAAAATGTGCTAGAAAATAAGCATTATTACTCTAAGTCAGTGATTTTCAATTGGTGTACCCCCAAAATTTTTAAAAGATCCAGGGGCACTGACTTCTTTTCCCTTAGATTGCCAAATCAAAAAAAAAATGACAACAGCCAACACGACAATAGCCATCCAATGTGAATAAATCAAACTTACATCTATTTTTCTGTCACGTAGGCGAAGAACAGATTTTTTGGTGTGCCACAGAATTTTAGTAATTATTTTTTTGCCATGAGATGGAAACGGTTGAAAATTGCTGCTCCAAGCTATTATTTTCATCTAGGAAAACTTGCAGAATTACTTTTCTCCATGTAGAATTTCTAGAGTATAATATTGAAGTATCCATTTCTTTAAAGTGCGTACCATATTGATTACATTCCTTAATTAAGCAAATGCTTGAGTCACTAAAGACTGCAAAATAAGGAAGTCCTGGCCACTGAATGGTCACAATCAAGTTGGGCAACAGCCACAGTGCGGAATCACAGCAAGTGTATTGCGGGAGATGTGTGATCACAGTGGTGAGGGCAGAAAAGGAGGGAGTGGCAAATTCAGCCCTAGTAAGCAGGCTCGGGCTTCCTCGGCAGAAAGAGGAGGGAGGATCTGTGCCCTGAAGAACCGGGGAGGTTTGCTGGGTGAGAGACAATGGGAAGAGTGTCTCAGCAGATGAATCAAGGAATAGATGTTCAGTGGGGCTAGAGAATGCATTCGTGTGGACTAGAGGAAGGACAAGAAGAACGAGGTACAAGAGTGTTCATATACGAGACTGGAGAAGTCAAAATTGATCAGGCTGGAAAGAAAAAGGAAAGAAATGGAATTAAGTCACTGAACATTTACTATGGCTGGCATCGTAGCAGATGCTTTACCTATGATTTTGCATCTAAATCATGTAAAAACACTATGAGATAAGTAGCATTATCTCTGTTGTGCAGATGAGGAAAGTGTTGCTCTCAGAAGTTAAGCAAGTTGCCCCAAGTTACATAAAAAGAAATTGAAGAAACTTGGATTCTAGCCCAGGTTTGTCAGATGACAGAGCCCACGCCAACCTCTATTTTAAGCAAGGAGCACCAGCAGGGGTCTTGAAAGAAGTGACCTCATCAAAAAAAAAAATTCTTTGAAAGGAAGTATGGTGACAGAATGTAAACTGGTGGATTGGGTGGAGATTATGCTGGGGATAGAGAGGTAAATAAATTAGAGGTCATAACAGATTTGTGGGAGAAAGACAGGGAAGGCCTGTGTGAGCCAGTTCCTGTGCAAACAGAGAGGAAACATTTCTTGGAGGGACTCAAAGAAGCTTGCTTACCAACTGGATGTGAACATACCTCAAAATAAAATCTCTAAACCCAGATAGGATAAAATATATGCCAGGAAGAAAAGTGGAGAACTTCATTAAAAACTGCTATGCTAATTTGGAAGAGCAGAACCAAACATGTGGCATCATGTCATGTAAAGTGTAGTCCAAGACCAACAACGTGTTGGTGCACCTAACAGATGGTTGGAAATGCCAAATTTCTTACCCCACTCAGGACATTCTTCATCTGCATTTTAACAAGATCTCTAGATGGAAGGAGGAGGAGAATGGGGGTGGGGAGCACTAATCTAGGTGAACTAATATTGAGGGTAATAGAAGAGGAAAGTGTCGGAGAGGCAATTATCTTAGGGAAAAAAATAGGCTCTAAACCGTGAATTTCATCCATGAATCTAAAATCTTTCAAAAGCATCCTGGTTCACAATGATTTTATTTCACATTACTTTCATTATGTTAATTAGTTTCTAGAAGAAGTAGCAGCCACAGGTGCTGACATTGCCAAGATGTAAAAGGCAGATGCTGCTTCAAATTCAGTACTTTATTAAAAAAAACTGCCAAATCCAGCTGCAACCGAATGATTAGGTAGCATTTGATCTGCTCGCTTGGAATGTCAGCAGGGATAATGCTTACATAAGCTCTACGCTGCCTGAGATTGTCCTTCAGTTACTGGGAAAACAGAAATCCCAAAGAGAGTTTATTTTATCATCATGATTAATTAGAGTGGGACAGAACAGAAAGATCTTAAAATTTTTCTGAACCTTCCATCAGTCCATTCAACATATGGGTTTGTATAAGCATACTCGGTCTGTCCAGAAAAAGTCCAGCCATGGCTCATACATCTTAAACTTGGGTGTGAGGCAAGGCGTTCACACCCCTGGTCCGGTCAGTGCACACACTTCCCTGTGATGGCACGTTCCTGCTGAGCGGAGAGTTTCCATGGCTGTCTTCTTCATCATCACTGTTTGTTAACAAAGATTTCTGAGAACCTGCTACTTACAGGCAGGATCTAGGCTCTCAGGCACAGAGGGAAACAAAGCTGCCACTGCTCACATGGCATGGACCTGACATTCAAGTGAGCAAAACAGATAATGAACAAATAAAAAGTGAGGTCTCATAGTGACAGATGCCAATGAAAAAGCCTAGTGTAGTATGATGGGGACGAGAACCATGGGGATGCTGTTTTAGACAGGGCGTTAAGTCAGATTTCTCTGGGGAGCTGATATTTGAGCTGAGATCAGAATAAAGCAGAGGTTAGACTTGGGAGGAGAGGTGTTCCAGGCAAGAGGAACAACAAAGGCAAAACCACAGCAGGCATGTTTGGGACGTGGCAAGAGTCAAACTTGGTTGGAGCAGAGTCAGTGAAAGAAAATGGTCAGCCTGGTGCCAAATCAGGGGATCCTTGAAGGACCCTGAAGGCAACGATAAAATGAAAACAAAAAGCAGACAAAAAAATGTTTCATTTACTGAGCAGGCACTATACTAATAAGACATACATACATTATTCAGTTTAATCTTCACAATAATTCTGCATTTCAGTATCATCATTATCCCTTAAGAAAACTGAGGCTTGGAGGGATTAATCAACACAATCAAGGTCTTAAAACTACTAAGTATTAGAGCTGGGACTTGAACCTTGGTCTAACAACAGAGGCCATTGTACTTTCCACGATGTTGTCACTATAGACACATCCCTGGAATCAAAACTTATATGCAGCTTATCAGTGAAATTCTGAGAAATTCAAGTATACAATAAATATGGCTCTAGGTACTTCTATAATAAAGGGGAGAATTATATTCCCTAGTTTTTACCACAAGTAAGTTTTATTCTGGTCACATTTTTCATACTCAACACAGTAAGATCTCATTGAATGTTCAAATCCACCACAATTTTGTACTAGCCTTTATTTAAGGTATAAAATAACCCAATGTTTATAACACACAGTTAACCCCTCACTCAGATTCAGTAGACAATAAGCCATAACACACAGCTGCAAAGCCACTTTCATTTCAAAAACACTCGATATTAGCTATGGAATTTGAGATTATGGATATTCAAAATAATATTCGGTACTTTCTACTGCTTCCTAATTTACATCGCCTTTGCTAATTCGTGCACCTGCTTTTCTAAATTTATCTCACAATACCTACATCCACTCAAGGAGGTCTGTTCCGATTACCCTCATCCTGTCCTATGTCAGTCTTGCACACAAGAGCCCGTTCCAGTCTCTCTCTGCCCATTGAAGCCTGGCTGCTCCTTTTACACCCTGCCCTTCTCACTGGAGCATTTAACACACTGCCCTGTCTGCGGAATAGATTAACCTTCAGTACGTACATTCTGCTTCACCAACTAACCACAGACAGCTTGACTTTGTCCTCAAGGTCTCTGCGGACCTGCCTTTGCCCACCCACCACCATAAATTACAAGACTTTACATAGATTTGGGGACTTTTTGATCATCAACAATTAATTCTGCATTCCCAACCAAATTTTTACATCCTGCTAACCACAATACTTCTTTGAATCCTTTAGTTAGTTGAATAATTCCTAACTCATGCACAACTGATCTATCACCTTCACTACAAGGTAGTCCTGTTTTCAAATCTGTCTGCAAGCATTTCCTTGGAAAAGTCTTGGAATCTGAGTGATGTGAAGCACATTTTTTTGACACGAAAGCCTAATTGAGCCAAAAAAATAAAATCCACTTAGAATAAAAATAAACCAGGTAGCCCTCCCTTGTCCTAATGCCTTCTATCCTGCAAACCGATACATCATTGAGCTATTTCTTTCTGAGAAATCTCTGCTCCATGGGTAGATTGTTGTAGACTAAGTGGGATAGTTCTGTTTTCCATTTAGCCTGTGGTGACAGTATTACCCTAATCATAACCTTTCTATAAACACTTCAATAAAGTTCTGTTCAACAAAACAATTTTTTAGCAAAAACCAGGCATTTCTTAATTCTGCTTTTACACGGCAAATGGACCTAGCATCAAAGGCCATGTTAAACAGGTGTAAGTTATAAAAGGTTGTTGGTTTTCAAGATTGGCTAGTGTCTACAATACTCTGTTTTCCAACAGTTTGTTGAAGTGCAGCAGCTGAAAAAACTCTGGGTTTAGAAGGAACTGGGTTTAGAAACTGCAGTATCTAAAACTCTCCAGAAGCACTCAGAGTGGCAGGGCTTTTAACCAATAAAACGTGAGATTCAAGTAACACATTGTCACCACTCGGCAAATAATAAGGAGCAGGTATAAGTATGACATCACTGAAAAACATTCTCATTGGCTGTGCGTCTGTGTGCTGGTTGCTGTTCTATTTGTGGAAGCAGCAGCCTTATTCAAATTAACCTTTTCACACAGAGGGGAGGAGGGAGGGGGTGAGTAATACTCTGCAGTCTTTTCCCTGAAGGTGATGTGCTCTCAAATTTGCTTTACTTTGCCGTTGAGCAGGCAAAATAAAAATAAATTCAGCTGTGGCAGTGTTTCACAGGGATAATAGCTGCTTGAATTAGATCAGGTCAGTGAAAAGGAATGGATTAAAAGCTGTTGGAGAGTTAAAACAAATTTCTGAATTTTCTCTTTGCTCTTATTCCTTCCCCCCTTACTATTTCTCCATGTGTTATTCCTGAACTCGACTGCTGCACAGACTAAACTTGGTATCCCTCCGATCAGCCATTCGAGGGAGGAATGTCTTTGAATATTAATACTGCTTGCCTGAGCTATCTGGGGGCCTGGCAGACAGGTCAGATTAACGCATGGTTTTCTGGCATTTTAGAAAGACTCAAGAGTATGAAGCTGATGAGATAATTTAATCACATTTACTGCAGTCTGTGAGGAAGTGTCACTCTCTGTCCCGTTACTGTTATATAATATAAGGCCTCCAGCTACCTCAAGCATACACGGGAGGGCCACTCTGTTTTTAACCCTTAGGATTTGGCTTCAATTTAGGAGAGCTCCAATGTAGGTGCAGTCCAAACATCCATCCATTCTCCTTCAGGATTGGCTTCTAGTACTTTGCACAACTTTGCTTAAATAAAATGTTTTGAGTCTTTGCCCTTATTTTCTTATATGTCTTCAAACTTGTTTCACTCTCTCTTGTCATCTACAAAGACCAGTCAGGATATAAACCATGAAAAATTTTGAATCATGCTTTAGATTAACTTTGCTTTATTTCTATTTCTAATTTAGGGAAGTGTTTTCTTTCCTTCCCTTTTACCTCTTCCTTCCTACCTCAATGTGCCTCTACTTGTCAAAGACAATTAAAAAAAGTGAGTGACAAAAGTCTGTGGAAAGTGAACAATAAACCTATTATCTCTGCCACAATATGGGCTTTCTTAGTCTATTTGGGCTCCTACAACAAAATATCATAGACTGGGTAGTTTATAAGTAAGAGCAATTTATTTCTCACAGTTCTGGAGGCTAGAAGTCTGAGATCAGAGTGAGGTGAGGGCCCTCTCCAGGTGCAGGTTCCTGCTTTCATCCTCAGATGGTGGGAGGGGCTGAGGTGCTCTTGAGAATGGAAGCAAGGTTGTCTTTTATAAAATCACTAATCTCATTCATCAAGACTCTACCCTCATAACTTAAGCACCTCTAGAAGTTCTCACCTCCCAACACTATCATCACTGAGGGTTTACAATTTCAACATATGAATTTAGGGGGTGGTAGAGACACAAATATTCAGACCATATCATGGTGCAGGCAGAAGCGGCTGCCTTTCTGATCAGAAACAAGTACTACACACAAACAGCTAGCTGGCTCGCTTTGCTCCAAACTCAAGACTCCTTGCTGCACTGCTGCCTGTTCTTAAAGAGATGTTAACCTATGAGATCTTAGTGCTTCACCTGCTACTCTGCTAAGAATATTTGTAATCTTGTCATCAAATGCTAATGACACCGTTTCCAGAATGACACTCCATGTTACAATACCATTTGGTCTCTCTGTCCTTGTTGTGCTTCTCTAATTTACAATTCCTTTAAATTTATCTGTAGCTGTTACTAGGTTCTTAACAAAACTATATGGATTCAAAAAAGAGCAGTTTGTTTGAAGAAGGTCACAGCACTATGTCTTCATCACTGCTGAATAAATAATGCAAGGGGCAGTGGGCTGCAGAGAAGCGCTGGGAAGTTTGTTGGTCAGTGGGGAGCAGGTGTGTGCTGGGGCAGTGGGCAGAACAGAGGCAGGAAGTAGGAAGTGCAGACTCTGTACGTCACTGCCACTCACAGGACCTGGACCTGTCTGAACTCTGCCAGCTTTCTGCCAGAAATTACTGTGAACCGTTCGCTTTTTCATGGGTAGCTGCTGAAGCCCCATGAACCAGGTATCTGGAGCAGTTTTTAGCATAGCTCTCTATGTCGCTGAAATCTGCCAGTCTTTTGTGCCCTGAATCCACTCTTTGACTTCTTGCACCTTTCCCTAGTCCCAGCCCTTCCTTTGAAATGAGACCGTCTCGCAGCCTACCTTGGCACAGCACTCTGTGGAGAGCAGCTCCGAGGCTGCTGACTTGACCTGGCACACCATGCATTCCCAGTTCATTTATGCCTGAATGCTGCATTGTTCCTGTGCTGAATGAAATTTTTGAAAATGACTTTCAGATGTTAGATTCCCATTCTGGTGCTGTTTTACCCCCTTGCCTTTTATAATCCCATAAAACTCATTATCTTCGTTTGGCTCTGGACAAAACTGAAGCGGCTCATAAAATAGCATCCTCGATGAGGTAACTGATACCAATTTGAAATGCTTCGGCTTAAGACTACTACCAAATAATTTAATTATTGCCTTTCCACTGTACTTACCTTTTAGTTTGTCTGTTTGCTTCCTTGGCTGTAACTCTCAAATCCACTGGGTTATTTTAGGCAGTGCCCGAAAATTACTGTGACCTTCTTTATCTGAACTCTGATCAGAAAGCCGCCTAGTTCTTCCCAGGTTTTTTTTTTTTTTCTCCCCCCACCCGCTTCAAACCAGAAAAGTAGCTGCTGAAAGCAGAACAGTTGCCATGGCAACCTCTTGGCAGCTTCCTCAGCTAGTAACAGTGTTGATTTCCGAGGAGGAGGCCGGGTGGGAGGGGGTGGAGCTCTGAGGAGGTAAAGGAAGGTTACTGTGCACTTAGTTAATATGCAAAACCATTTACACAGTGCTCGATGTGCAGTGAATAAGTGCAAACAAAGCCATGCTTGATCAGCTAACATGGACTTTACACACTAGTTGATCTGTCCAAGGATGCAGATGTTGGCTCAGAGAGAAATTTTGCAATTGGACAGTAAAGGGCACAAGAGATAATACTGCAAGAGGTTAAACAATAATTTTGTGATGGTTGGTGGTAATGGAAGAAATAAATAGAAGCTGAAGTGTATTTGCCTTGTTCCTCTGTGTTTTGTTCAAAGAAAAACAGCAATCTAAATCACAGGGATGGTGTTTTCTCTGAAATCTAACACACTGAAGTTCAAGTTTGCATCAATTAAACTCTATGTAAGATAAACCAATATGTTCAGATATAAGCAAGTATAGCATAATTTGGTTTGTGCTTGAACAAAACATACGGCTCAAGTAGCATCTTTCACCTCCTAGTTTTCAGACAAAGAAGCAGTGTATAGTAACTTAGGGCTGGGAGTGGAGGCAGATCCTGTCAAATCTCGTCTCTCTCTCCCCCACCTCCACAGCCCCTAACTTTGATAGATTCCTGTTTGTTTCCTGGGGGCTGCAATGGTTGGAAAGACACCTAAATCCCAAGAGAGTATTGGGGAGACTCTAGAGCAGTGTTGTTCTGGCAGAGGACACCTGCATGAGACAAGCAGACTGGATGCAAGCTGAGGAGGCAGGCAGCCAGCTCCTCACCTCGGGCCTGTAGCTCTGCATGTTAAAAGCAGAGAGAGGTAGGCGCTTGGAAAGCCTGCAGTGGTGAGCGGAGGTCTCCCCACCAGGTGTCACTAGGGATTTAAAGCTTACCAGACCTTTGGGATGAGGCCTAGGAAACAGCCAAGCAATGATTAATGAAGCTTACTAAAATATTTTTGAGAGGTTATATGTGAAATAATTCCAAGGAGATCTCCTTCCCAGGGAAATTAAAATGACAGCTACAGCTTGGTTTAAATGATTTCTTGGCCTTTCTCTCTAAGACTCTGTCTCCATTTTGGAGTCCCCCATTCCAAAAACCAGACATGCACATAAAACTCATGAAAGGCACACTGAATCCAATACCATGAAGAAAATACACACACAAAACCAAAGTAAGGGAAGAAAATGATGATTATAGTAGAGATTCCCACTTACAAAATGAGTCCCACATCCTAACACCATAGATGCTGATTTTTGTAATCTCAGGGTTAAGGTCAGAGTTCGCTGTAAAAAATGCAAATACCCCAGAAGTCTCTGTATAAGTGATGTCAGCTTGTATTTTATCAATGGTTAATGTTTTTTTAACAAAGCCACATGAAGATTATCTCTACTTTTTAAAAAACTGCATTGAAAATATTACCCAATTTAGGCACCTAGGAATATGCATTTGATAATTTTTTTCTCAGAATTAAGAGTAGGCAAATTTTGTCTCTCTTGAATACTTTCATGCTGTTTCCTTTTTTTGTCTCGTCTGCCTGAAAGCGCAACGTTAAATTTCATCATGAATTTCAGCAGCTCCCCTTGCTTACATATTCTTACGCAATTTCTTCTCCTTCACGGAACTTACATTATTTAAATAATGACTTCCTACCTTGTTTCACATCATTTTATAGTTTTAATTCTTCTGTACTTTTCACTGTGTGTATTACCTCACATCCATTTTGGTGTAATGTACCCACTTAGAAAAAAGGGAAGGATGAGAAAAGAGGAAAAGGATGAGAGAGAAGGAAAAGGAAGAAGTAACATGACCTGGTTATCAACACTCAGCTTCTTATGATGAATTCATTAATCCTTTTATCTTCAGTTATCCTTTGAAAGGTAGTACAAGGGTGCTAGTGTAGTGGTTGGGGAGGAGCTAAGCTGGCGTGTACATGAGAGGCCTCCTTGTGCCTAAGAAGACAACCTGAGCGCAATGGGCATCTTCGGCGGTATAGGAGAGGAGAAGCTGGAAGCAGAGGTGTGAGTGCATGAAAGAAGTACACCTGCTTCAGGGCTTGGTTGAGAATTATCAGGGAGAGCTTGTGGTTCTTTTAGAGCACTTTACAAAGGTGCAGTTTACTTGCCAGCTTAATGAAATTTCTGTCACGTAGATATAATTCTTCCCATCTAACACATGAGAGAAAGAAACTGAGGCTCTGAGGTGTTGTCATTTAATCACACAACATATGTAACAGAATCAGGATGAGGAACTCGCCGCCTGCTCACATTTTTGCTACAGATGATAACTCCAGCCTGGTAAGAATGAAAGAAAACCACAGGGCCCGAAGGGACATCACACAAGTAATCCTCTGTTTTCTGTTCTTTCTCCTGGGGATGACCTATCACCTAATACCACCAAGGAAACTCTCCCACAAATGAAAACACCAGTTTGCAGGCAAATAATTGTGGCAGAATTTCAATAAGATCTTAGTCAGCCATTATATTTATTTCTGTTTTATGAGGGAAAGAATAAATGGCTTTAGTAGTATAGATGTCTCCAGGCCCATTTTCTAACCACACTTCTAACCATTTCTCTAATCACTTAACTGATGCTGTTTTAATGAAAGCTATTGTTATTATGCATTATTAATAAAGGACTACCATTACTATTAATATCACTTAGGAAAGATTCTATAAAGAGGTTTGAGACTACAGATGCAATTAACGAGAAGCCAAATACTCCATGGTATGAAAAATATCAGGTAGAGCCAGCTACACACATTTGATCTTATAAAAGTGATATAAAGGTTGTAAGTGGATTTCACATGCCTACAAGAAAAGAAAACATGAAGATTTATGTATACAATAACTTATCTGCCTCTATATGGAGAGAAAATTGATGAGTTGAGAGGAACTTTCAGGCACCTTTGATCTCATGAACATGACAATAGAATGAATGTATTATCTTGCATTTCAGGGAGTACATTCTTACCTAAAAGGTCATACTCATAAGGGGCAAAAACAAACATATTTACACTTTCAAATAGGATACAGAATATTGAGAATACAGAATATGAGTGGGAATGTTGTTATAATCCTATGACATATTGTAAATATACTATGAGGCCCACAGAGTATATTTTAGAGCTGAGCACACAGGAGTGGGGCAAAGCCCTCTTCACATGTCCCCCTTTGATGACATTCACATTGAAAGGTTCTGCCCTGGCCTCCAAGGCTGCCACTGCCTACCAGGCTCAGAGCCATAAGATCACACTGTCTCTTTGTTAAGAAGGGACAAATTAGAAGCAACTTGAGTACAGCCAGAAGAAGAAAAAGCTTGGCCTTTGACACCCCTATTCTATAAATAGAATAGGAAGACTGACTGTGGTCTCATTACCTTCCAGGTGAGGATGAAGTTCTGCATTCTGATGAAGGGATCACCTCGGCAGAGCAGGCCAATTTACTCACCATCCTGGGGAGCCCTGTGTTCTCCAAGAGTGACCCCACTGCGTTACCTTTGTTCTCTGAAAAGGGGGCTATTCCACAGGTTCCATTCGGAATAACAACCTTTCGCATGCCTTCTAACACTTTTGTTTCTGAGTCTGTTTTAAGAATTTGCCAACCACTAGTGTTTTAACCTGATATTCAGTCTCATTGTAGGACTAAAGGACATAGGTCAGCTGGATGGCCTGAGGGCATATAGGATAAGTCCATCAGTTACAAGATCTTGGTGCATATGGAAATTTTTAAGAGCTCTGAGACACTTATAAGACTTTTATATATGGTTATAGATTATGTTTTTGACCAGAGCCTCAGTCTAATCATCTTTTTTCTAGATATGCATAGACTTCAGCTCTTTTAAAACCTATAATTTAATCTCATGTTGCTCAGGAACATATCATTACCCCCATTTTAATAGCTGTAGACACAGAGGCACAGGATTTGAGAGTGGAAAAAGTCATGGAGTGAAAAAATGGAAGGATCTGAAATAAAATCCAAATTCCCCTGACTTCTACCCTAATGCTCAGTCTACGCATTAACGTGCGCTCTTACCAGTAAAAACTCAAAACACCTGAGAAGTAATGTCTGCATGGACACAGAGTGTGATGTCTCTTCTGGGTAAATTGGTTTTTCTGATTGAGTAAGGCAAAATTCTTGGGTTATTCCATTGACCATATTTGTATTTTTACTTCTTTTGCTGTTTTTCAAGTTATGGCACAGCCAGTAACAGCAATATATGTTCAAAGAAATTTTAGGTTATGCCATTGTCTTCCTCGTAGTTGTATTTATCTAAGGAAAGCATCTTGATTACATTAAAATATTCATGAAGTAACTATTGAAAATTGATAAGTATTAAAACAATATAGTCTTAAATTTTGGAAAGACACTTTCAAACTGGCTTAGGACATTTACACAGAAGGGTTTTGTCTGTGCAGGTTGTAGTCCACATTGCCTAAGGTATATAGGGTAGGTTGGGAACTAGTATGCATATCATTAGTATTTAAAGTAGAAAAACTTTGTGAATTCTAAGTCTTGTTTAGCATCTTTTTACTAATATCATTGTGATTTAAGTCATTATAACATGTCATTAACAATCAAGACACATTTGTGTTTTGCTGTGGGAAAATCTATGAACATACTGAAAATCAAAATATGAGTGTAGAGATAATAGACTACTAGGATGATAGAATTATAAGATACCACATGAATCATATAGTTGACACATGCCAAGGAAAGAAACAGACCTAGACAAGTTAAATGCCTTACACTAAGTCACACAGCATTCAAGAACAAAACTGAAACCATAAAGAAAGCATCCAACCTCCAGGATCATCTTTATGTTATTAACCCGTTCAATTTTGATTGAGTTTTGGTTCTTTGTTTTATTTCTGTTTTTTGTTACTTTTTTCTTCTGCCCTGTAAATTATTACTCCTGTTTTCTTTTCTGCATATACTATGGTGTAGTCACCCATAGATTTGAGTTTTCATCACACTGCCTCTCAGGAGAGGTACCTCATCACATGGAGGCCAGGCTGGTATGCAAAGATCTTAACATTATTCATCACCCTGTAGCTGGTGGGCATCTCAGTCCATCAGCATGCTTCACTCTTTCAGTACCCATCCTTACAGGGGGGCCCACAGAAAATGCAGACAATAATGTGTGGTATTAATATGGAAGGATACAGAGATCTGATTGCCCAGATTCAAAAGCAGTATATGTAGCAAATGAGAGCACTGTATTTTAAAAAGTCTTGCCACCATAGCAGCATCTTAATCAAATACTACCTGCTTAAGTGTGCAGAATCTTAAGAATGAATTTTCTGCTAAGCTGTGAGCTCTGAAGATGAATATTAAATTAGGATTTGGGAAGGAGAGTGTGCTTCTTCATAGAAAAGCACTTTTAACATTTAATCATGAAGCTGTCTCACAGAGGAGCTTTGAGCCTGTTGCCATTAGAAACTGAGTCATACTGGCCAGGTTCCATATTCCAAGTTCAAATTGCAGGTTCCACCCCCACCTTCTGCCAAACTCCTCCACTAATTGACTGACCTTACTAAGGTTGACTGGACTGAACTTTGAGCTGGTCCCAGGTGTTCAGTGGCTGAGCTGTGCTTCTGAAGGTGTGTGCATGGAAAAGACATTGTTTATGAAGGCAGAAGACCTCGCTGACAACAATTTCCAAGGAAATCTCTCAGTTGCAGAAGATAGCAATGTTTAGTAGGAACAATTTTACATCTGCCTGAAGAAAATGTCAACAGAGTTGCCATTAATTTCAAACTGTTGTGAGAGATATTGAATTATTGCACAGGAAAAATATTTTCCGTACCCACCAAGAAGATTGCAACAATCTTCCAAAATGGAAAATGTCTTGCAACCAAGCGCATAGATCAAAAATTGATTTATGTAAGCCATTGAGTTTGTACAAATTTTGACACTATTCATTTTATAGCCACATTCCATTACCTTGGCAGAAGAAAACGTTCGTCTACTTCTAAACTTAGATTCTAGCTAATTTTGTAAATGTATTTATAATTTTTATATATTTTAAAGCAATTTAATGTATTGTACAACAAACTATATAACCTAATACTTAGTTTATTTCTATTTATCTAAGGCAAAGACTAATTTTCTTTGACTAATAACTATACTCACAGCCAATTTTTAAATGCCTGTCATCCCTACTTGTCACACTGTAATGCTTTAACATTCCATATGTCCTAATTCCTATTGTTTCAAGGGTTTGAAGGGAAGAGAATAACTTTTCACATTTCCCTCTGTTAACAATCACTGCAAAACTACTTCTGCAGCCCAGCATGGAGGGCAAACAGCATTTTAAGCAAGTGATATTTCTACTAAGACAATTCACAAAGTGTGGTGAGACACAACTGGGCGGGGGGCTTCTTGAGGTGATCCTTTTTTGAAAAACAGGGAAGAAACTTTAAAAATTATTCTTAAAAGAGCCCTGGCTGGTGTAGCCCAGTCGATTGAGTACCAGCCTGTGAACCAAAGAGTCGCAGGTTCGATTCCCAGTCAGGGCACATGCCTGGGTTGCGGGCCAAGTCCCCAGTGGGGTCCATGTGAGGAGCAACCACACATTGATGTTTCTCTCTGTCTCTCCCTCCCTTCCCCTCTCTAATAAATAAATAGATTTTAAAAATATTATTCTTAAAAGAAATCCAAAAGGAGATTTAAAAGGAGCAGGAAAATAAAATACAGCAAAATACGAAAATGAAGGTGGAGGCTGAAGTCAAGGTGGAGCAAAAAGACCAATCAGCAATGGAAGGCACGTGGTTTTACTCCTGCCCATCAGTCGTAGGAGAGAGTACCAGACGCACGGAAAGAAAAGTAGCTGCCCTTACCTCGGGTTTCATTCTCCCCGGTTTCAGTTGTCTGTGGTCAACCATGGTTCCAGAACATTAAATGGAGAAATTCCAGAAGTTAAAACCCCATAAGCCTTAAATTGCGCGCTGCTGCTCCGAGGGGTTATGAAATCTCGCGACGTTTGCTTGGGCTCCCCCTGCAGCGCCTCCCGCGGCCCCGCGCTGTCCTTGCCCACCCGACCTTTAGTCCTTTAGTCGCTTAGCCGCCTTGGTCATTAGAGTCTCTGTCGCAGTGTCCTTGAGGTGTCGCGTTGCTTACGTTCAAGTAACCTTTATTTTACTTAAGAATGTCTCATTCGCCTCCCTTCATCTCCTTAGGTAGACAGTTTATCATCCCACATCATTCCAAGAAGGGTGAGTACAATAAGGTATTTTCAGAAAGAGCATACTCGCGTATGTTTGATTACAGTGTATTGTCAGAATTGTCCTATTTTATTATTAGTTTTTGTTGTTAATCTCTCACTGTACCTAATTCAGAAATTAAATTTCATCATAGCTCTGTATGCATAGGAAAAGACAGTACGTGTAGGGATCGGCACTAGCTGAGGTTTCCTGTATCCTTTGGAGGTCTTGGGCTGTATCCCCTGTGGTTAAGGGGGAACCATTGTAAAACTGTGTGTTCATGGGCTCAAAGAAAGTAATATGCACTTGAATTTATTTTCCCCTATTTTCTCAGTTTTTATGGTACAGTGTTTGACCAGAAAACGAGAGTGTGGTTTCTACACACAGCTAAATTTGTTTTCAAAGGTCTGTTAAGGAAAAGAGTGGATAGAAATGTTCACAGGCCAGCTTTTCCTATGATTCTAAGACTGGCTGCCAACCAAAGGCTCTTTCGCTGTTAGGTCTGACCCCAACCACTGGGGCCCTTTCTACCATCAACCTGTAGAAAACTAGCAAACGTGGCCAGAGATTGTGTTTTGGTCTCAAGATCCACTTCCTCACTATGTCTCTTTCATTAGCCTCTCCTGATGTACCCATATTGGTACAGCCTATTTTCACCACTCTGCTATACAATCTGTGTACAGCCTTGTAAGCTTCTAGTGTGTATTTTTATATGACTTAAAAGTAAATCAGGTAATAGTGCAAGCTTGCTTCCCTGACCAGACCTTTTACCAACAATCTGAGGGACAGATTTCAGTTAAAACTCTTTCCAGTTGTTTTAGGGACTTCAACATTGGGAGCAGTAGAGAGGGAAGCTGGTCATCAGACTCTCTACCCAGAAAGAATACGAGACCATTCTAAGTTGTAGTCATGATTCTGGAAACTTGTAAAACTTCTTTAACTGCTCTTAGCACCTGTCTTCGCATCTATAAAGGAAACATGAGAATCACTTGCAGCTATGTGAGGATTGGCACGGTAGGGATTTAATAAATGTTCATAGTTACTCATATGCTCACCAACCATGCAGGATAATATTTTTAAAAAATGTTTGCATGCTCATTTTGAACCCTAGGAATACCCCATAATTCATAGTAGCAGGAAACACTTCTGTTAAGACTTGTTCCTTGTCCCATTGTCCACACCAACGGCTAGCCTTCAACACTTCTGGGGTCCTGGGCCTAAGATAACATACGTGTGCATCATTCAGCTTTCAGAGACATGCATCTGTTCCCATATATTTGCCCAGTCCTTATATTCTCATTGCTTATGAGAGTAAGGCCAAGCTTCTTAATGTGGAGTTCAAGGGTCCTTAAAATCTCAGACCAAACAAGCTTAACAACACTTGACAATGCCCATTATGTACTCTATGCTCTTACTCTGCTGAGCCTAAGTGGGACAGCCCCCTGATATATTTTCTTGTGCCATGTGTTTTTCTTCCAGTTAAACTCTCAGACTTGAATGTCATCCACCCTTTCGTTCCTTGGTTACAGATCTGATGTTTCCATCTCTGTGCCTGTTTATATTATATTCCTCAAAGAACACTTAGGACTAAAGAAAATGTCAACACAAATTTTCTATTTATTTTGAATCGTTAAGAGAGATATTGAGGTATCATGCACAAAAAAAAATTTTCTTACCCACCAAAAATTAGACCACACTTTACCAACATCAAAAGTTAATTTGAGATATTAGATAACATTTTTTCATCCAGAATTCTAGCCGAAAGCCTAAATACAAAGAAAAGAGCCAAATACATTTGTTCTTGATAGTATAAAAGGCATTGTATGTATAAAAGGCATAGGTGTCTAATATCAACTAAATTAAAGAGCACAGGAACTCTCTACCTCCCATTATGGTTAACGTCCCAATGCTGTGATGAAAGAGACTCTCCCCCAGGAGGATTTCAGGACCGGTTTGTCCAAGAGGCAAAGAGTGAGAACCTAGAACCTCTTTAGGCAGGGTAAGCTGACTCACCAACACCTGGGATGTGGCACAAAGGATATGTGCTGTCTCCAGTTTCACCCATCAGGGCTGATACCATTAGAGCACCTTGGGCTGCAGTGGGAAAATATATGCTGCCCCTTCCTGGAGGAAGCAGCTAAAGTCCTCTCCCCACCATGAAAATGAGAAGCACTCTTCCTGTACAATAATATGATTGTGTAACTGGATATTAAAATGAGATTCTCTAGCTCTGTTTTGGCTGAGACATGAAAGTAACAGATGCTACGTTTCAAAGGGAATTTTGTAAAAATAAGGATGGCAAAAAATTAATTGTCTATCCTCTAAGATGAGAGCATGACTTTAAAAAGATAGGAAGAGTTGAGAAAAGTGAGATGGATTGAGGAGAATTTTGGACAGAGCTATATAGGAGGAGGGTATGCTGCTCAGCCTCCGTCTCAAGTCAAAAGACAGTTTTAAAGGAACAGCTGGAAGGATTCAGTGTGTCCTGGGCTATTGGAGGATTAGTGCCTGATTCTTGCTTGGAAACAAAGTGTAAGAGGTAGACTGGCAGATACCTTTGTGGAAGGGTAAAATAGTTATTGCTGAATTCAGATCAGTCTGTAGACCCAGTATTTATTAGGGTGGGGATAGGGAGATGGAGGAGTGGAAGGAGACAATGAATGCATGAAAGTTTCCATTGGACCACAGGTGGTCAAATGAGTCATCTTAGGTCCTGACCTAGAAGTTATCCAAAGTAGCAGGAGAACTCACCAGAGAGAATCTGGTAGTACCACCAGATTTCTAGAGCTGAGGGAACAGAAAATGACCAGCCCAAATAAAAATGGAAATCATCAGCTATTGTCAAGGCAAAGAAAAGGGTGCTGGGAAATATGGTAAGTTGGAGGCGGGTAGGGAGGCTCTGATGAACTGACAAGAGCACCTGTAATAGAAAGTGCCAGTATTAAGCATCCACCTAGACTGGAGAACAACATTGCATGGCCGATAACAGTAATGGGCATGGAAGAAATATCTTTTCCCAATCTATGTGTCTTCCTGCTTTTCTCCTCCACCAGCTGTGACCTGGAAGTAAAAAGAAAATCCTATTAATAGAAGGAGGTAAAGGTAGAGAGGACATTCTAAGAGTGTTTTGTGGCCCTAAGAGTGAATTTTTAAAGTCATAGTTCCTGCATGATTTTCATCCAGGAGAAAGGGAGGGACCTGCCCTACAGAGCTCATTTTAAGGGGCTCCAAGAAGTAATCACAGTTACTTTATGATTATGTCCCCTGAGCCGTTTGTTTCAATGAGTTTTTTTTTTATTTTACTATAATATTATATATGCTTCTCCACCCCCTTTGGTATCCTCAATAGTGCTACTCCATCTTGTTAATTTTTCTCTCAGTACCTAGTATAGTCATTGTACATAGTTAGAACTGAGTACTTTGAGATAATACAAGGGAGAATACCACAACTACCTGGGAAGAGGTAAAGAGAATTAAAGGATATAAATGAGGGTAGAGGTAAAGAGAATTAAAGGATATAAATGAGGGAGCAACCACATCCTGTTAAATAGATTTTAAAAAATTCACAGACATGGTCATATATGACATGGGCCATGTAGGATTAATATCATTCCACCAGGTCCGTATTTAGACAAACAGACTTTGAGGAAAAAAGTAACAATAGGGGAAAAGTATAGAGATGAAGAGATACAATTAGTCTTCAGAAATTGAAGAGATGACCGTGCTAGAGATAACAATGTAAAGGCATGTATAATCATTTTGTTGTAAATGAGCAGATAGCAAGAGAAGAACCACAATCACATTGGAGAGACTGAGGGCATCAGGTTGGTGGCAGGTCCTGAAACAGAAACAGATGAAGCTTATTCAAGGAGAGTATACTGGGAAATACACCTGAGACCCCTTAAAGGCACAGCTATGTGAGTCATCCGCAGAATGCTGCTAAATCAGAAGTCAGGTCCAATGGGGAAGACAGTGTCTACCTAAGGTTTATAGAGTGGGTTTGTTTTCCAAATACAAAAGGGCTTTGCTGCTCTAATCATCAGCTTTGCAAACAAAAGAGAATTGGCTCACCAGTTAGCGGAATTTAAAGGTAGAACCATAAGAACAAAAGACTGGGTTCAACTATGTAGAAGAACCAACTGGAAAAGCATGAAATAGAGTAGCCTTAAAGATGGTTTTGGCTGTGTCAAATCAATGGAATTAAATAAGATGGATAGTTAGTTATCTAGTCTATACACAGTTAGTTACACTCCGGATTCCCAAACTCTGTTATAATGCATGTTTATATAAACCATTTGTTCATTCAAATGGTTGACTCTTGTGTCTGAGCGATAGGGATGCTATGGCAGATAATATGAGAAAGGCAAGGTTGTCATTTCATGCTGTTGAAATCTATGGAGAGATTTCGGTCCTCCCAGTGTCTCCAGTCCTCCCAGTTGGAGGTAATAAAAAGTTATTTCAATGAAGTAACGTGATAGAGACCATTGGAATGCCTCTGTTTAGAAGCTGCCTTCTTTCACAAACGAAAATTTCTCAGTATATTATTTATGAACATTTTAGAATGATTTAAAGAGAGCTGGTTTATATGACTGAGAGATAGAGGAAAAATTAAATGTGAAGGCTCTGGTAACCCAAAAGACTTTAGGCAGCAGGTAGAAATGTTATCTACTTTTCATGTTGCACTGGATCTGCCCTGTGAAGATTAAATATGGACTTTGACAAGCCTAGGAGAAAAAATATAAAACACTAGAAAAATCAAGAAATAAAAATGTACTGAATGACTATTTTGTGCTGTATTCCACATAATTTACCTAATTTAATCTCATTAAAAGTCATATAAGGGATTACTATCATCATACTATTGAGGAAACTGAGACTCAAATAGGTAAAGTAAATATTTGAAATATTTATGTAAATATAAATATAAATGTACAAGACCTAAATGTGGTAAATTATAACACTTTACAAAAAGACTGAAACTGGGCTTAAATTACTCAAATACAGTATTGTACAGCTTTCAGTTCTTGCTCAAATAATCTAGATTGTCTATTCAAACATCCAAAGCCAATGAGCTTTTTAAAACTTGATCACAACATTAAAGTTTATATAGAGGAAAAATGCCCATACAAGGCAAGAAAATTTTGAGAAAAAGGAATATGCCCTCCTAGATTTTGAATATTCTTTAAAGTACAACAAATAAAAAACAGTATTGCGTTTATGCAAGAAAAAAGTCAAGACATTAAAGTGAACAAAATGAAAGTTTAGACTGTATAATAACTAAGTATATGAGTACATAAGAGTTTAATAACTCATACAAATTATATCCCAAAACCCCACAAACTTCCAAGTCTAGAAAAAATAAGATTATTTAATAAATACATTGAAGTCAACTGATTACACTATGAAAGAACAAAGAGTAACCCTGTTAAAAATAAGTCAGTCACATGACTTCTGTTATGAAAACCCCCCAAAGATTTCCCATCTTTCCTAGAATAAAGGATTCATAGTAACCTTAAAGGTCCTATGTAACTTGACCCATATGTTCCCCCTGACTTCATCTTGTATTTCTCTCCCCCTTCAATCATGCTGCCTCAAACATACTGACATCCTTGCTGGTCCTCGAACAATACATAAAGGTTCCAATTACAAGGTTCTTGCATTTGTGGTTCACTTTGCTTGAAATGCTTCTTCCCAAAATATGCACGTGGCTGCCTCTTTATCTCCTCAGACCTTTGGTTGAATGTCACCTTCTCAGTGATGACTTTCCTTATTGCTCTGAAGTTATAAAAGTTCTGAGAAAGAATATATAGGTGAATATTTACATAATTTGGGGGTGGAAAAGTCTCCTTAGCAAGACTCACAAATTACTGATGAATAAATTTTACTACGTAAAAATTAAAAACATTTTTTGTTCCAATTATAATAGATGGAATAAAGTAGCAAGCAACAAGTTAAATAAATATATTAGTAGTATGTTCCAAACAAAAGTTATTTTCTTTCCTATAAAAAACTATTACATATGAGAGAATTGCCGCTGTAAAAGTGGACAAAAGAATAGAAAAGAAATTCTTAAACATGCATAAAACAAATTATCAATATTAAAAATATTTAACATCACTGATAAGGAAGTAAATGAAAATTAAAATAATGACACCATATTGCCAAAGATTTAAAAAAATGATAACGTACAACATTGTCAAGAGCGGGAAGAAAGAGACCTTTTGTTTCCTACACAGCCAGTAGCTGCATAAATAAATACAGTCTATCTCAAGAGCAAGTTGGCAATACGAATTTTAAAAAAAATATTCAAAATGTGCTTATCTTTTGACCCAGGAATTTCACTTCTGGAAATTAGTCATAAGGAAATAATCAGGGACAGGAGGAAAGATTTAACTACAAAGATAAAATGAAATGGTAATGTGCAACCTTAAAGGGAATAATGAATGAAAGAGGAGGCAATGCAGTCTTTTTTTTTTTCCCTTATTGGTGGGGAGAGAGAGGGGATAGCTGAGGTAATTATATGTAAATAAGCCTTAGGTCTTTCTTTTTCTTTAAGGACCATCTGGAAGTGGTAGCTGTATTGCATCTTCAGTAAAGCCAGAAGAGGAAGTAGTGGGCTTAAGCTTCCACGTAGGGATTTAGGTTAAATATAAGAAAGTATTTCCTTACAAAAAGATTTGCAAACATTGGTATTGAGTAAAGAAGTAGGTGGTATAATCGCATTCCCTAGAGGACCTCACTGCAGAAGAGATTTTTGTCAAATTAAGATGATTTTTGTTTCATGCCTATAACAAGATGGTTTGTTATTTAACTTCATGAATAGTCTTCTCTTTTTAATTATACCTCAATGTTTGATTAGTCCATTGTGCCTTGTGTGGTTTGGGTTCATATTAGAGTAACTGTCACCTTATTTCGTTAAAACTGTACTTAGAATTTCAACTTATTACCCAAATGAAATAGGTAAGAATTCAGATGGAGCACTGTCTTCAACCTGCCAGCTGCCATGCATTACATAATCCCAGTAATATTTGAAATCCTTTGGCTTTTCCCAGAAAACTGTAAGTCTGAAATCAATTTATCAACCCACTGGGATGATAAAGATATTACAAGTCCACTTCTCAGTTAGGATGGGATTAAGTTTTTAGTTCACATAACTCATTTAGATTGATTATTGCTATTAGAGAAGTTTTACTGAGTACTGATTACCAAGATTATAACAAATATTAAAACATAATTCTATTAGAATATAACAAAACTGGACATGGCTATTTGGAAAGAGCTGATATAAAGGGGAAATTTCAGAAACATGGAAAAATATTTGTACATGCTCAAGAAATAAAGAAGAATATCAAACTGTATACAGGAATAGATTAACATTAAGTCAATTCTAATCATTTTTCAAGGCACTGCAGATACACTTACCAAGGAAAAAAATGAGCCTGAGAAGAAAAGCATATAAATTGCTTATATGGAAAGTAGAAGGAATGTTACTGTATTATTTACACCTTAAAGAGTTATGTGCTCATATTTAATAAACTTCAAATATTCTCATTTTTCAAACAAACAAAATCTGATATCATTTCTCCAGTTGTATGGTAGTTACATGCCACACAATAAGGAATTCTGTAATGACTACCTAGCGATTATTTCTGTCCTTAGATTTTTTCTGAACAGGAAAGAAGAAACTAAAATGAATACTATTTGAAAGAATACTAGGAGAGCACATCCCTTGCAAAAAGATAAAGACACTGTATTTGTGGTTTTCCGTTTGACCCAGTTCACTTTATTTACTTTAAAGCAATATGTAGTTCTTCCCCAAGTCCCATCCTTCATTATCTTTTTTAAAATTTACTTTTGCTTTTATGCCTTAGTCACAACCTGGTTTATCTTGCTCAGAAATCCAGATACTTGGCATAGCAAAGTCTTTTTTGTCTACAAACCAAACCCTTCCCTCAAATTGCCTGAACTCTAACTTGACAATTTGGACCATTCACTCTCCCTTCCAAAAACACAGCCTCATTCTAAATTTTTAATGATTGACACTTCTTAATGATTGGCTATTTTGTCTTTATTCCTGCCTCCCAACTGGATGAAGAATTCATTCTTGTTTCTTCCAGCTCTCTACCTTCACATTCTCTAAATGTTCCACAGCTTCTGCTCATGTCCCTTTCCCGGCCAGTGTTACCACCTGAGCCTAGTTTCCAGAGTTTCATACCTAATCTGTGAGATCTTATCTTCAGGCCCTTATCCACCATCATTTTTCTTCTCAAATACTTTAATATGAAAACTATCATACATACAACCTATAACATTTTAAGTTTAGCCATTATGTGAATACTTAACTAAATTGAGTGCCCATCTATTAATCATCTGTTAAACTGGTAGAAATATAAAATAAATTGCAGATTAGATAGGAATTTGTTTGATGACTGCATTGTAATAGCTCGTAGAAGTTAAAGAAAACAGTACACTAATATTTTTCACAACCTTGATTTTCTGTCAATATTCCTTTCTGTCTCCATCGTGAAGTAGCAACCCCATTTTTCCTTCAGTGGCAGAATGAATCACCCAGATGGCACCATAATCTCTCCTTTTAATATATTTAACTTAATGGCGTGGAACCTAAAAGGCCAGTGGCTGTCTCAGCTTCTAGCTCAAACCCTTGTTATGATGCCTAGTAGATATATTTATCTCTTGCTTACTAAATCCTCAAAGCCAGAAGTGTTTGAAGTTAGTATTGTTTTCTTGAGTATATTATGAAACACCAAACCTTCTATGATCCCTTCTTCCCCAGATTTATTTGTCTGTGAGATGAGTGGCCCCACAGATTACTTTCCTGAGCAAGTCCTCTAACCTCACAAGAGGGATTTCCTGTCTGGGACTGAAGGGGAGTCTTCCATGGGCCATCCAACTGTGTTATAAGTGAGATGCTTTAGGATGGTTAGCTATATGACAAAACCAGCAATCCCATGAGCAGCAGCCCATTGCCCGATCTCGTTCACTAAACTCAGTTGTGTGGCCAGAGACTTCTTGAATGAAATAATCTGCTGAAGTAAAAGACACCTGTTAAGTCTATAATCAATCAATGATGCTTTCAGAAGTAAAATAGGCAGGAAAAGCAAACCCATATCTTGAATGTTTTGCCCCTAGCTGGAACAAATACAGTATTTGATAGAAACCATCACAGTAATCAACCTATCAGGAGTTTCACCTAGGTCCTAGTTTCTTTGCTCAGGGTAAACTAACTCTATCAGAAATTTGAGCCATCAGTAATGGTGATGATAAAATAAGCCTAATGAGAGAAGTCCCAGTCCGGTGGCTGCCATAACAAATTATGACAAACTTGATGTTTTAAAAGAAAGGACATTCCATCTCTTACTCTTCAGAGGCCAGAAACCAAAACCAAGATGTCAGTAGGGCCTGTTCCTTTTGAAGGCTCTAGGGGAGAACCCTTTCTTGCCTCTTCCAACCTCTGGTGATGCCAGATGTCTTTTGGCTTGTGGCCACGTAACTCCAATCTCTGCCTCCATCTTCTTGTGGCCTCCTCTGTGTCTGTCTTCTCTTGTCACTGGACTCAAGTCCCACCCAGATAATTCAGGATGATCTCATCTCAAGATCCTTAACTTACACCTGCAAAGCTCCTTTTGAAAATCAAGTCATATTCACAGGTTCTAGGGGTTAGAAGAAGGATCTAACTTTTGGAGGCCACTATTCAACCCATGATAATAGGTTTCATTACTCCCACATTGCTGCATCATTCATGAGACCGTTAAGCAAGTGCTGAGAAAAATGAGAGAGGAAGCTGACTGACATCTAAAAAGTTGGTCATCTTATCTTTATTCTGACACTTAAGAGATTCTTAATAAGCATTTAAAGAGTACACTAATAATTTATCACATTCAGTCCATCCCAAGTGCTGTATCCACATACCTCTACCAAAATAGTGTTGTTACATTCAGACTTTCAACAGCCTGCTCAAACCATTGACGATAACTCATTGGTTCATATTCTTTTTTTATAGCACTCTCCTCATTTTTTCCCAGTTTTGTGGAGATATTATTGACATGTAATATTACTTTAGTTTCAGGTGTACACAAAATGATTTGATACACATATATATTGCAAAATAGTTACCACAACAAGTTTAGTTAACACCCATCACCTTGCCTAGTTACCATTTTTTCTTGTGATGAGAAATTTTTAAATCTACTCTCTTAACAACTTTCAAATATAAAACACAGTGTTATCAACTATAGTCACCACGTTATACATTGCATCTGCAGAACTTATTTGTCTTACAACTGAAAGTGTGTACATTTTGACTACCTTCACCCATTTTCCCCACCCTCCATGGTTTGCGTTTTAACTTAACTCAATCCATGACTTTTCCCAGGCAAATTGGACAATAACATGTACCTTCTTTTAGGATCACCACTGAATTGAGTTGTACAGTTAGCTAGCACAGGTCAGCCTAATGTTTGGTCCCAGGAAATCAGAAGGAAGTATCTGTAAACCAGGTATCTATCTATCTATCTATCTATCTATCTATCTATCTATCTATCTATCTATCTATCTATCTATCTGGTTTTTCAAGCTATTAACTAGTCATGGTAACTCCTCCACGAGTCCATTCCTATGGTATTGAGAGAGAGCAGCAGTACAGCAGGAAGACACACCTGGGGGTGATGAGTATTTTCCTTGTGCAGTTTCACTTGTGCATTCGAATGGGCTTGGATCCATTCTTTATAGTGTATGTTCCTATACGTGTATTCCACTTGATGCAGTACTGCAGGATATGCCTCACTTTATGATTTGGTGGGTAAGCTAAGACCACTTCATAATGAGAAGCTCAGTTCACAAGGTCAGGCATTAAATTTTTGCAAGTTCCAGTAACTATTCAAGTTGTTTCTCAAAATAAAAGTAGTTACTTGATAAAGAGTCCATAGCTCTTAAATATTTCAAGAACAATATTTGGGGATCTTAGCTGTGAATTTACCATTGGGGCTCCATGATACACCCCAATATGCCACACACTGTTTAAGCTTTGTTGAATCGGCTGGGTCACATGGGCTGCCTGGTAAAGTTGATTGCATTGCAGCCTGGACTGATTGCCAGGGGCTACATTGATTTGAGTTAGTAAGGAGACAACATCTGGAACAGCAGCTGCACTTGAAGGCATCACCTAATTAAGCTTATGATAATCCACTCTCGTTCTCCAAGACCCATCTGTCTTCCCCATCAGCCTAATTGGAGAGTTAAATGGAGCTATAATAGAAATGACCACTCCCTATCTTTCCAGTCTTTGATGGTAGCATTAATCTCTGGGATTCCACAGGAATGTGTTGTTGCTTTTGGTTTATTCTTTTAGTGAAGAAGGTAAGATCCAAGAACCCCATCCCTGTTCTTTTCTCCAGTAATAACTCACCTGAGTCAAAAAAGCAAATGTGAGTGCCCAGCCAGTTGCCTAGGATGTCTTTTCCCAGAATACACACAGGAAATGCAGAGGGGAAAAGAGGATATGGCTGCAGGTCACTCTGTGCCTACGGTGTTCTAGACTTGAGTCGAGACTCCATCTATCACCTGACCACCAAAAGCTTCTGCTTTGCCCCCTGAACCCACAGTGCCTTTCTTCTTTGCCAGGAATGTGTTATTTTGGTGCCATTATCCAAAAACAGGTGATAGGTCTACTTTCTTCCTTTCTTTAGAATATATTTACACCAGAAAATGACCACAATCCTAGAAATTGGAATCACTGTGTTTCTCTATGGTGAGCTCTATGAACAGACATGGAGTTCTTGTAACATTTATTAGGAACTCTGTGAGCTGACCATATACTTCACATCTATAAACTCCACAATCGAGAAAACAATGTGAAATACCCATGTGTCTCCATTAGAGAAAACGCAACCATCTAGCCTCTGGAGGTTAAGGTTATGGCTTGGCTTGTGCATCTAGCTGCCCTCCTCTACCCTAGGATCTTCTCATCTCCATTGTAACCAGGCAGACCATTTCAATATTAGTGTCTTCCGACAACATCCCCAGCCTACAGGAAAAATCAGGATCACATTTTTAAAATATGCTCGTGGTTGCCTCTTCGAAGTATTTCACAAGGATTTAATAAGGAGATGGTTTTCTGTGCCTGTTTAAGGGACACAGGAAGAACTTAAGATTCATATTATAAATCTGGTCTTTTGATTATTTTCTATACACTATGGCAAATCATTTATGGCATCTTAACTTTCTTTAGTATGATTGCCATTCATACAGCTTCCTGTCAGTCAACTTACCTGATAATTAACACTATCTTGCCTTCTCAATAAATTCAGATAATTTCACCTATATAAAAAAAAATCATACTAACCTAAAGCTATATTTTTTCACTCTTTGGTTAAACATATTCATAATTTAGTTCCACACGTTTTTCCTATATGTTATAATATAAATGTATAATATATTTACTTTATTGTATAATTTATTACTATGGTAGACACCATAATTGAGTGTGCTAACCTCCAACTCTGGTTACCACTTTGAAATAAATAGGGAGAAAGAGGATGAGGACCTAAAGAGAACAGGCTCAAGCAAGAGAGAAATAGCCCCTTAAGACAAAATAAAAGGGTGAGGAGATCTACATTAGCTATTTTGGTTGCATTGACTCTCAGGGGAGGCAAACAATTTGGAGTTTGTGGGTATTCCAGAGCCTCCCATAATTCACATTTCAATATGTAGGGTTTTACTCTGACTCATTTAAAACTTCAACTTTCCCAAAAGATACCTGGAGAGAGGGCATATTAAATAATGTGTTAACTTGACAACTCCTGGCCAAATTTTTCTTGCTTGGGAGGGTACCTCAGCTCTGCTGCTCTAGGAGTCAAAGGATTCTACTAGCATCACCAGAATCCCCTGGATTTAAGGTTGTGAATTGCGAATGAAATATTTAAGCTTGTCATTCTCTTTTGCAAAAGCCACCTAGTGGAACTCAAAGCAGAGATACCACCACCCAGATCTGAATTCCTGCACTCTCTTAATGCAAGAGCAGCAAGTTAACCCCCAAAGCCTTATCTTTAGTGTGAGCTTGATCCCAAGTGATTGCAGGAAAATGAACTCTTTCACTGCTGCTTGCCACAATCTGTCACCTTTCTGTCATGGACACATACTACATTTCACTGCTTTTAGCCTCCATTGTGCCAGTGAACAATCTCAGACTTCCTCCTTTTCCCTTAGATCTGGTGCATGTAAATTATTCCTGGAAGCAAGTTCCATAGCAGTCAGGCTCTTTATTGACCAGAATGTAAATATTTATTTGTTAATAAGTAGTCTTTATACGTTATTTAAAGATGGAAAATATATGAATATATATATCCTATTATTTTATATTTCTGTTATCACTTCTTTATATATCTATTTTTTTTTTTCTGGCTAACATTCAAGAAAAGCTAACAATCTTGTTTGACTAGAATGGGCAAATGGAATCTGTTATACCCTATGATTGTTTAAGCCAAAGCAAAATACTTTTTATTATGATATTTTTTTATTTCTATGCCTCTGTTTAGAAAATATCTGTATACATTATATATTTGAATCTAGAAACAGATAAAATATATACATGTGAAGATGATAATATTCTTCTCTTCTATTTATTCTCTAATTTTTTATTTTTACCAGGAAAACACAACACATTTTACAGTAGTTTCTTTGTATAATGATTGTTGATATTACTCTATTAAACACTAGGTCTTTTCAAAAGCAACTCTGCTATTTTAAAGCATATTGATATAAACTGATTAACTTGTTTTATATTTTTAAAATTGAGTTTGCTTTGCTCCAGTTTATCTATTTTTTTAAAAAATTAATGACTGCAAATTTCGTGCTTATTTTGCTCTTTAAACTAATTTGTTTTTCTTGATGTGTCTTATTAAGACCAGTTGGCACACATATCCCAGTATTTTTATCTTGCCAACCATTCCCTACACATTTAGAATTAGTGTCTATTTCCAGTACCTTCATTATCCTCCCTAAGCATAGGATATATTTCTTCATTGTTTTTCTATTGAAACCTGATTTTATTACTTAGTCTCTCTCTGGCAATTAATTTACTCTAGTTGAACTACTGCTGTATTTCATCTGAGAGAAAGCAGCATGCCTCTTGTGGTCCAAGTTCTCTCTCACCAAAGCACACAATGTGGAACCCTGAAATTACCGAGTTAATTTAGCTGCAAACACTTTGAAGCTCCTACTGGATAAAGAGCATTGAGTATAGTGCTCTACAGGGGATACGAGGGAAACAATTTCCACTTTTGTATATATTTATAAACTCATGAAGAACACTCAGAAGAAGTACAATCATTTAAGAAAAAATTTAATCAGCCCCTAATGGTACCGTTGACTCACATCTGGATTCAGCAAACTTTATCCAGTGCCAGTCACTGGGCCAGGTTCTAGCAGTGCAGTGACATCGTGGTACCCAGCCTCATGGCCATGGAAGTATGCCCTGGAAGGCCGACTGAAAGTGAGTGGAAATGACAAGTTAGAGCACTACAGAGGCCACACGTGAAATGCTCCCAGAACAGGCACCATGGAAACCCAGCCCATCCATGGGGCTCAGAAAGGGCTGCCTTGTGTTCAGGATGTTTATACTGAAAAGATTAATAACATTGGACAAGCAAGGGGAAAGGAATAGAATATGAGAGCTGAGTGGGTACAGACTAAAGGAATACTTAACCTGGTGAAGGAAAGGTTTTTGGACAGAGATAAACCCTGAGATGGCATGTAATTCAATCTAAAAAGTTTTTTTTTTTAAGTACTCGCTATGTTCTCTGTGAAAACTTTTGTGTACTGGGAAGGATTAGGTGTAAATGCCTGAGAAGCACAGTCCGAGTGGAAGAAACAGCTTAGCAAAGAGTGAAGGCAAAATTATGAAGTATGGATGGGCTTGGTCATAGAAGTGAAGCTGATAAATGGAATGAAATGAAGTTGCAGAGATGAGGAAAGTCAGTTCAACTACTATCTAAGGAAGTGTGTTCTAGAAGATAAGTGTACAATCAATGAGAGTAAGAGGAATTGAAGGCTAGAAGGGGAATCTTCGGCACAATGTGAGCTTTGTTGCCTGCATGAGGGCAGTGCGGCAGATGCTGTTGGTGACCTGCCCAAACCCCTGTGGTATCACCAGTTCTGTTTCCATACACACCACCTGCTGCCTACCACAAACAGTTGCAACTCTGCCCTAGGACTTTCTGTGGCCACAGGAGGATGTCTGTCCTATCCAGACATTTTGGGGACATAATGCCCTTAACCAGGCAAGGACAGAAGTTTAGTGCATTGGTGTCCCAGTTGTCTCAGCCCAGCAGAGGAGGACAATGCTGGGGCATGTTTCACTCGGTCTTCCAGAGGTCCCCAGCAGGAGCGCCAAGCCCCTTCCTTATATTAGCTTTCTTCTCTTCC
This sequence comes from Glossophaga mutica, assembly GCA_039655065.1. Classification (NCBI taxonomy): domain Eukaryota; kingdom Metazoa; phylum Chordata; class Mammalia; order Chiroptera; family Phyllostomidae; genus Glossophaga; species Glossophaga mutica. The sequence goes on along the minus strand of CM077310.1, from coordinate 110,683,249 downwards.
TTCTGTTACTTCCCCCACAGTCTTATCAGTATTCCTGGGATTTATCTCTGAGTAACTTGATTATAGCAAATCCTTGTCTTATGGTCCGCTTCTGGGAGAACCCAAAATGAGGAAATTGAGGATAAAAAAGGAGTATTTGGAGATGGTGATGAAGATTTAGTCCTTTATTGGCTATCCAATCTGTGAGTCGGTGGCCAGTCCCCATAATCTATAGCCAATTCTGTTTTTCCCTAGTAACCATGGGAGATCTAAATTGCGCTGTTTTTCCATTAAATGTAGACTTGTGGACCACCAGTGTTGACAGCGACAAAGAGACGTGATCCTTAGTTTACAAAACTTTACAAAAATGTGTTTACTGCTTTACATAATGGTGTGCCACGCACTGATCTCAGGTTGTTTCGGTTTCCATCTGACAGAGAATGAGCACCTGTGCAACCAGCACACCTCTGCATTAGGAAGGACCTGAAAGACACTCAGAACAGTCATTTTAAAGGTAAGGAAACAGAGGCACAGGGAAGAGAGATGACCTCAGCAGTCTCACAGTTGGTGAGTAGAGACCTGCAAATAAGAAGATTCTCTGTCTCTTTGTCTGTCAAATGCACCCTACCCCACAGTTGTCTGCCAACAGGGAAAGGAAACCTTCAAAATAATAGAAAATTGTTGTTTTACCATATATATGGAAATGAACTTGGATTGCTTCAAAGGCAGTTGTTCATAGTGCTAACAAAAGAACAGGTTTTAAACGTAAAAATCGTGATTCGTACAATTCTAAAACTTGTCCTCTGGGCTTGTGTGGTTTTGTTTTGTTTTCTTTTTTCCTGGATTGAAAGATAATAGAAGTTAATATATAAAGGAAACAATTCAGTAGCCTCAGATAGTGATAAGGTATGTATCTAAGGGACCTTTGTTATTTAATACAAACCAGATTGTTCAACTCATATAGAGAGCAGTTGTTAGTTACTTATCACAACACCACCCACCAGAATTCAGAAATGAAAATCAAGGAAAAAAGGTTTTGAGCTGAACACATCCAGCAAAAGGCCACAGGGGCACCCAGTGTTGCACTGGAGTTTGGTGGATGTCCATCCAGTTGTTCCGTGAAGACTAACTTGGGTCCACAAAATCAGATGTGCAAGTAGGTCATTTGTATTAACCTATAGCTGAAATTAATTTCCATGTCAAGGTCACAGGCCTTAGGTGACAAAACTTAATTTCCATCCAATTATGACTTCCTACTATGGTTGCATCCAAGTTTCTGGAGCACTGACAAAGTACCAGGACATCAGGGGGTGCTCTGGATAGCTTTATGTCTTGGTTATCAGTCCACACATTTTCCTGCTACACCTGTCGCACACTGACCATGAAGCTACGTAAGGTCTTCCGGCTTTCTGTGCCACGTTTACACCACTGTCAGCGGTATGGAAAAATGGTCTACTTCTCATGCTACTCTGGGAGGTCCACCTGCCTGGACATCACTGATGACATTTCTTCTGTTCTTGAGCCATGCTGCTTTCCCAGCTCCCACTTAGCAAAGATGGTACCAGTCTCTACTGTCTCAGGTTTCTAGCTTCTTGCAGGTCCTGGGCCTCAGACCAAGGAGTACAGGCAGAAGGGTTTCCAGAGAGCAGGACAACCTGTAATGCTCTCACCTCCCCCAGGCCATCAGGAGTCTGTAATTGGAAAAACTAACCCTCGCTGATTAAAAATTCTTCCAAAGGTTGCCTTATGTTCTGACCTTAACTTTGAAGATTCCCAAAGTCAAAAATTTCACTTTTTTCCCTCTGTTCTTCAATGCCTCATGGATTAGTTGCTTGAATAAAGAAGGTGTCATGAAATAATAACTGAAACAACAAAAACTGAATCTTAATCACCAATTAATATAGAAAAATGTCTCTCCAGTGACATGGATGCAAATTTTAATTCTTATTTTGCCTTTTCATGTGTAACAGAAAATTTAAAGTATTATTAAAATTGAGACTACGAATGGCAGTCTCTCTGCAACTTTTAGGCCATTTCCAAAACAGCATGGCAACAGTTACAAGAGTCTCAGAATCTTCTGTTGATAAGAGAAAAGCTTAATGCTGATAAACCTACCCCACCAACACCACCAATGAGCAGAAGTGCTAGCTTTTCCCCACTAACTCCCTGGTAGGCCAAAACCTCATGATTCTACCCACCGTGATTTACCTACTGAGGTGAGTGTGCCTCTTGATTATTTCAATGTAACTGATTTCCTGCACTGAACTTCAATCCAGCCCCACCCAGATCCGTATTGGTACTCAACTTTTCATCTTCCCCAAAAATGTGCGAAGGGAAAATTTCAGCCTTTTGGTTTGTAATGTGCAGGACTCAGACCCACAAAGCAGGATAGTGGCAAGGCCGGAAATGTCCTTATTTAAGGTGTCTTTTTGTTTGTTGTATATGTTTATTTTTCTTCTTGCTTTTACTCATAGGGTCATGCCAATGGCCAATATTAGTCATTATCAGAGACTTGAGCCAACTGTACCTTAAACTTAAAAGTGTTCGTTCTTGACTTCTTGAAGAGAGCTAGGTATCCTCTCAGTAGATGAAGACAGTAGATTGGAACCTAAGAAGATTTTATTTGCAATTTATGGAAAGATATTTTTCTCCTCAGTATGCATCAGCAGTCAGTGGACAGAGTTAGTTTGCCTGTATATGTAACAGGCTTAGTTACCAAGAAAGTGTTTTTTAGAAAATAGTTTTTTGACTATAGACACAATTTTAATTAAGTAGAAACCATTCAGTATAATAGAAGCTTCAGAAACTGCTCTGATGATATCCTTCTCAGGTCAAAAGTAATTTGGTAAAACACCTTCATGAAATTATATCTGTTTTGGCTCTCAATACATCATGCAGTTGAAAGCTGAATGAAATTCCGATTGGTACTCTGCTGCTAAATGATACAACATAAAGGTTAAATGCTGTGTTATTGGTAGGCAACTAAAAACTCAGTAGTCTATATATGGTTAACAAATGACTATACTTCAAAAACAATGACATGATACCTCAGCATTAATCTCAGAATTACACCCTTGCACATTCAGTGTGCTGGGTGATTGTTTTTCCGTTGTGCACAAACACCGTCCCTTATCAGGCTTCTTTTCTTTTATTATTTATTGAGCACCTACTTTAGACAAGTTACCATGCCAAACATTATTGGTTCTTAAAAGGGGTGATAAAAATGGTCTCTTTCTTAAAGTAGTTTACTAAACATCTGTTAAAGAAGATATATAAAAAAGTGCTAATTTTCTACATATAAGTTCTAGACATTAAAAAGAGCATCTCAGTAGGAGCAAAAATAGCCAACGCTCACAGGCACCAAACTTCTCTCCTGATGTTCTTCTCCTTGGCAATCTCTGGCTAACAATCATGGCTGCCATTCTGAGTGGCAGAACTGTGCCCCCTTAACCTGATAGCCCAATCGTGGTCATCTTATCTTTTCTTTAATTACTCATGGCATAAACTCAATGAAGCCTGAATATTTAAATGTAATTAATTAGCAGCTAAGGGATGACAAAAGAGGAACATGCATGCACCAAACACAGCAGAGGATTGCATGGCCTAGAACATGTATGTATTTCTCCTTAGCATGGGGAGTTGTCTGCCTGCTTAGCTCTTAGTCTCACTCCATCAGGAAGAGGCCACTTTTAAACTTGAACACATTAGGAGCACACTGAAGAACTTGTAGATTTGGGGGAAATGAACAGAATGATCATGATCATGGGCGTTGAGGTCAGCTAGATATCTGAGTTCAAATTCAAGTTTGGCTACACATCTGTGTAGATTTAGATCAGTAAATACCTATTATGTTTTAGAAAATAGCACTAATAATGTCTTTCTCATTGAGTTGCTTTGGGAATTGAAGGAAGTAATAAGTACTTGGCACATTGCAGAGCATAAGTGCACAATACATGGTGATTATTATCATCATTATAATGATGCTTATTTAAAAGCCATAAAAAAAGGTAGAAAAACTCAGAATGAATGGTGTTCTCTATTTTCCTAAAGCCTGATGTCTTATTTTTAAAATTTTCTGTCTCAGATTCTCCTCGTTCTAACCAGCTGACACCAGGAAAGTCCACAATCCTACATAACGTAGAGTGAGCAGAGATAATTTAATTACAAGTGCATAAAAGGCTGAACAATAATTAACGTGAGCGATAGTTCAGGGCTTCACATGATTAATTAGGAAACACAAATGATATAGAACAGGTGCGAGAGAGAGGTGTTGGTACATGTGATGTCTTTGAAGAAGACTGTTTGGTCAGTAGGTGTGTTGGCTGTGCCCTGGTTGAGTCTAAGGGCAGTGGCTAAATGAGGTGTGTCTGAAACACAGCCTGAGGTGAGGAGATCGCAATATTTGGGGGGCAAACCCTGCGAGGGAGGGTAACAGTCCAAGTCCTCATATTTAAGGACAGGTAAAAATCATCAGACTTAGCTTGCTGCCCCTTCTAAGGGGCCCTTTGGAGGGGGAAGCCCAGAAATAAGAATTATTCAAAGGTAAAGAAGATTTGGGTTAAAATCTATAAGCCTCTGGAAAATAACATTGGCAGTGATCTTTTTCAGTATGATGTACTGACAACTAAGGGATAACAAGGAAAAAGAAACACACGCAAACCGCGATGGTGCGACTGCGTGGTCCTTGAAGGAGAGGGTGTCTGCCTGAGTGAAGCAGAGCCACAGCTGTCCATTCCAGCCTGCCCCAGCCCCGGCCCCTCCTCTCCTAATGATCACCTGCCATCTGTGTTCTCAGCCACACCTCCCTGGGCAACAGTGACTGACTCAGCCTAGCAGAATTAGAAGCTCTGCCCCTGCCTACTTGCAAGTGGGGCCTGGAAACTGTCCATAACTGTCTTAAGTCATAGAGCTTGGAGGTCAACAGAATCCTCTGTGCCAGGGAGAATATTACATTTCAGGTTCCCTAACTAACCCTCACTGTCACAGCCAACTTGTCTAACTGACCCTTCAGTTCAAGCTTGCAGTGCTTGGTTTCTCTTTAGAGTGTCTTCCTCAAGGTGGGGCATCAGGATCCTGATTCGGAACATCAGCCAGCCAGCTTGGGAGTTGGTCCTCTCTCACCTGGCAGGAAAAAAGTGGAAGATGTGGAAGAATATGGGGATTTTAATCCCCAAAAAGAAAGAGGCAGGAAGGGGGAAGCAGCACATGGGAATCTGGAAAGTAAAAACCCACGCACACTATGGAAAACAAAAATTAGAAAATCAAAGATGAAGATAGCAAGGAAAGCCTGAGATTAGTGAGCACTTGGAAACACTGGTGATTTATCCAGAAATGTCAGACAGCAGACTCAGGTCTATAGTGAAGAAGCTTGCATTACACTTGTACCTGGGGCAGGGTCAGAACATACGGGAAGCAGGTGTGGCTGTATCCAGGGGATGGAGATCCTGGGGACTCTTAAAAAGAACTTGGTAAGATTGGGCCTGACATTAACAATTTTGTGGTATTAAAACAGCAATGATTTTCATTAATTATTCTTTAAATGTTGACATGTTATCTCTACCACTTTTGGCACATCGCTCTTCTCACTACTTTTTCAGTGTGGTGACTAAGGCACATAATGGTTAGAAGAAACACATAAAACTATGCAATGCTGGGTTAGTTTCTGCTGTAGCCTTGATATTTTTTGATGTCTGACATAATTAAACATAATGAGCACCTGACAGGTGGAGCACTATAGATGAATCACCTGAGTTTCTGTTCTCAGAAAAGGGGTTAAGCTCCTTCGAGGGGAAGCCAGCTCTGGCCCCCACCTCTTCCGTACGAAATCTTTCAGCAGTCTTAGGGTTCTAACCTTTTCAGTTTTTCTGTACCCCTCTTCCTCAGCTTCCCTTTCCTCTAAAGTCCTCCAGGGTTCCCCTTTGGCATACCTTCCTCCTTTCATTTTCTGATTTTTGTCTGCACCCCAACTGCCTGTGACTGCAGACAGCTCTGTGCAGAATTTCAAGATCTCTCTTTGTCATTTCTGTGATCAAAATTTCGTGCTCCCTAAAGCAAAAGGAAAACAGACCTGCTCCTTTTGCTAAGCACAGACCTCTGTGTTTATAGGACTTCTTGTCCTCATCTCCCTCATTTCTTGGCAGATTAACCCCTCCCTGACTTAGTCAACATTCTCTCTCAAAGTATGACTCCCTCCATTTATTTATTTTTAAAATTAAGATATAACTGACATATAACATTATATTAGTTTCAGGTATATAACATGATTCAATATTTTATATATTGCAAAGTGATCATCATAATGAGCCTAATTTATATCCATCACCACATATGGTTATAAAATTGTGTGTGTGTATGATAATAACTTTTAAGATCTACTTTCTTAGCAACTTTCAAATGTATAATACATTATTATTAACCACAGTCACCATGCCATACGTTTGATCTCCAGGACTTACTTATTTTATAATTGGAAGTTGGAGGCACCCATTTATTTATTGGTTTTATATTCATCTGGGCCTGTCTTTTGCTTTGGTGTGTCAGAATGACCTCTCCCTCTTCCCTCCAAATGTACCTCAGGCATATGTCATTAATATCTCAAGTACGTTTCATTACTGAGCACCAGATCCAATGTCTCCAGCAAGGCTATTGTGGTTACAAAGTTTGGAGACCGCTGAGTGACCAGATAACCAAAGACAGAACTTCAAGTTACAGCACAGGGCAGAACCGCCCTCCACCATCCCTCTTCCGACTTCACAGAGCCTTCCCCAGTGATGCAATCAAGTGGGGGAACTTCCAGAAAACGTCTGCTGACTCCATCCACCTCATCAGGGAATAACTGAAGAAACTCCTCCTTATGATATCCATATGCAAAAAACATTCTCCAAGGAACTCATAAAGCATTTCTCAATCAACTACTCCTCAAAAGAACAGCAGGGAATCCATTTTTTAAAAAGTATTTGCAATGTATTTTTTAACTACTCATCAGAACTTTCAGGATCCATATGTTTTCCTCAAATATAATTATGGTTGATGAAAACCAAATTTAAAATGTAAGAAAGCTTTTTGTTTCTGCCAACGCTCACCTGCTGTTTTCAAGCTCCTCTCACCCACCCCAAGCCCCATTTAAACCCACCCCGGGACCAGCTGTTTGGAGAAATCCTGAGAAGCCTTGTGACAGAGACTCACCTGCTCCCAATGCATCAGGGCCCAGCTCTATGCTCTCTTTCAGCAAACATTTATTGAGGGGAGAGAGGGGAGACTGAGGCAGAGAGAGAGAGAGAGAATGTTTCTGCTTTCAAAGCATTGCTTTTACTAAAGTATCAAATGTGCTTATTCACTGTGCTAGGCTATTTACCTCCATTACATCAATTAATGTTTGTAGGGATCTTAATAAAATAGAATTTATGATTCCCACTATAGAAGTAAAAATGAAACCTGAGACAGAGAGAGGCTAAAATATTTCCATTATCACATAGCAAGTGTCAGAGAGCGGTTCTTTTTCTGGACTCATGTTTGCCTGGATTTTCTCAACTCAGTCCCCACCACCACCACTTCCCACCTTTTCAGTTACTCCGTTAGGGCTCCTACTCCATCAATCTTTTAACTAAAAATCTCCTCAAAACCAAAAGTCTGTTGTGCCTACCACGTTTTACTTTCCCCCATCCCTCTTCATCCCTCTTTACCCAGCGGGAAATCCACGGTCAACCATAGAAGTACTCCTTCGCAGACACCTTCAGTTTCTTCGTGGTTTGCTTCCTTTACATGTTTAGTTGGTAAATCCCCAACCCTGATTAAACCCAACACTCTGCCTCCTGTGTGTCTGGTCCCTCCCGGTCGTTCAAGGCTGCAGAGAAATGCACAACCAAGGGGACAGGTCTCTTGTGAGCCATAAACTTCAGGTCAGCCCTTAATGGTGGGCATTTTTATGATCGCAGCAAATGTGTTTACATGACTGGCTAGAACATAAACTGAATAAAATAAGTTCTACAACTTTCCAAGTGCTTCCTGAGATGAAGCCTAGCTAGAACATAAACTGAATAAAATAAGTTCTACAACTTTCCAAGTGCTTCCTGAGATGAAGCCTAGCTTATCCATAGATTATGAGTCACTGGCTGTGGTGATATTAAATGATGAAGGCTGTTTTTTCTGTTGTACTTTCCTGAAGCTCTCTTTGTTCTTCCTGGTAACATGTGAACGCCCTTTTAGAATCAGTGTCCCCACTTGGGTGGAATTAACAAGAGAAACTCAAATGGCTATGACAGAAGTGTGAATAGTCTTTCTCTTGGCTCACGGTGTTGCATACAAGAGCCATCAGAGAGAAACTGGCTGATCGCCTCTAAGTGTCCTCACATCAACAGTATTTTTGCCCTCAAGTTTCTCAGGCTCAAATTCTAATGCGTTAAGGGACTCAGTGTAAATTCCCAGTAACCAAACTTGCAAACGGTTATACAAAACCAAAACTCAACTACGAACAGGCCTATCACAAAATCCCCAACATTGAAATTGGTATAGTCAGCACTGGTCCCCTATATAAAAAGCCAAACCATAAGTAAAAGTTAGACTTGTGATCTTATAATCATGAAAAGAGAAGTTGCCTTATGTGAGCGTGTAATGGCCTTAAGGTAGCCTCGCATCCAGGGCCGCAGTACTGAGAGCTTGTCGAAAGGACTGGAAGTCTGATGCTCAGCTGGCCCTCACTCCCCTTCCTTGGCGCAGTGCTTAGATGAACACGTCACCATTGGCCTCAGTGATCCCCCATCACCCCAAATAGGGAAAATATCTTTCTCTCCTAACATTAGTTCATTCAATCTGGTTGCCGTTAAGTCTCACAGATGTGAAAACCATTCTGTCTTTGTAAGATAACTTGTTCTAACTCTGAGTTTTATTCATTACATGCATAGGTAAAGTCTCAGAATTCAGTCATATATCACATATTTACAAATCCTTGGGGAATCCCTCTCTGCAGCCTCCACAGGACATCAGTGGGGGATTCCAAAATAAGTAGGGGGAAGTGTGACCCTCTTTGGAGGGATAAGAAAAACCAGGCAGGATACTTACGATATTTCATTTCCCTTTTTCACCTACACATAGGGATGGTACATCTTGATATATGCCAGTAAACTAATCACACAGGAAAATTCAATTAATGGTAGTAAAGGTCTCCCAAATGGCTCATGTGCCTCTGATATTTTTCAAGGAGTTCTCATTACAGTGAAATGTTACTATTTAATCTGTGTCATTCCTGCACCCCAGAAAATCTGTAACCACAAGGAAACTATTTTATATTATCTTGTCTCCTTGATTCAAAGGAATCTAAACCACCTCCATCATCAAGAACATTTGTGATATCTATTTCACTGCAGGACAATAAGCAGGATATCAAAGATATTGTTTTCTTTGCCTTGTCTTGTCTACACTCTCAATTTATTTTCTTTGAAATCTGGTCAAAAGAATGTAGCTAACTGCCTCCAAAGTCATTATTAGCACAATAAAATAATGTTCACAGAATGCAGTAACTATGGATAGAATTCAAACTACTGATGTCTATACCAAGATCACATTTTCAACTAAAATAGTCCTTTTTAAAATTAATTACAGAATACCAGAGTAGATTCTTCTGCACATTTATTTTTCTTCACATAAGTAATTAACTCCTCTGACCCTCCCTCACCTTTTTAACACCGTGAACTACTGTCCTTGGAGTAGTCAGATGTGTGTCCCACACTTGCCGCACAGATGCACATCTCGGCCGCAGCGCTCTGACTTCTAAGTGTAGATGTGTGTGACTCTGCTGAGCACTCCCCAGTGAAGGCTGCACACAGACTCTGATTTCTGATGGAAATGCCACCAAGGTGATTTTCGCCATCTGCCCAGCATTTCTGGGGTGGCATCATGTGCACATGTTGAAAAGTGGGGGAGTCGATGTTTCCCTCACTCTGGTCTGTGCTATTTTTTCCACCCACCCAGCCAGCAAGCTGCACAAATCTCTGGCAAGCGGCCACATTCAGTTTTCTCAAAAGCCAAGAGAGTGGTTCCCCTGTATTTTAGAAAAGGCAAATGCTGTTGAATTTAAGCTAATCATTACTTAGGGAATGAGAGCAAAGAATCCAGCCCACTGCATTTTATGCCTAAAGAATAAGCCTGGGCAGCATTCTAAATGCTTCAACTTCTCTTTTCCAAAGGACAGGAAAGTAGTGTATAAAATGAGCTCTCCTCCGGGGGACAAACCCACCTTCTGACACTCTTGAGTAGAAGAATGTGCTGTTTCTACTCCATGTTAGAATCCCCAAGTGAAATGTGACCAAACCTAAGTACCAGGTTGCTCTGCTTGAAAAGTACACAGCTGTCATCCACTCAGAGCAGGGTGCATCCACTTCTAACAGAAGCAGATCTGAAATCGTTGACTGTTTCTTCCGGCATCTATGTCCTGGGTTCTAGGGCTGAGGTTGAAGTGTGGGCATTTGGAGGAGGTGGACTGAGGTGTGGTGTTGAAGCAGGAGGCTTGGGACATTGATGTGGAAGAAGGTTTGGGAAAGAGAACTCTAACAGCAAGGGAAGTTAATGAAAATCCCCTTTGCAATGGCTCTTAGGTTGAAGTTGCTATGGTTTTAAAAATTTTTACTATTAGTGTTACACTTTAATTTGATTTGCCCAAAGTAAAGTTGTTATCCACTTTTATTTCCCAGAGGTAATTTGTTAATTAAATTTTTTCTTTAAAAAACTGTATTGAGTGAATACTCTTGTGAAACACTTTGCTGCATGCCATGCAGATGTGAGATTAATAAAATACAAATTTTATTGATGAAGTACAATCAATAAAATATGGTTAGAACACTTAACCAAAATGGAAACAATAAAAAGGTTCTCAGGGCAATCATTTGTTATTTTTAAGCCTTAACTTCATAATCTATCAAGTGAGAAAAATATATTAAGAGGTTTCTAAATTTGTTTACAATGTGAATGTTCCTTCATAGTCTCTCTTTTGTTTCACTAGCTTTTTCTTTTCTTTAGGAACGTCTCTTTTTTCTTCTTGTATGCAGCACTTTCTCCTTCTGCTTCTACATTACTCTCCTGGGAAATTTCTCCTATTCCTGTTACTGTGATTTTCACTTACAGACTTATGATTCCCAATTGTAAGTAGATAGAAGGTAGATGGATGGATAGATAGCTAGACAGATGGATTTATCTCTTAATCTCCAAACCTGATATTCTGCTTTCTACTGAATGTCTCCACCTATATGTCCTAAATTCACATCCAGATTTTGTACATAAAATTAAAAGTTCTCTTTTATTTTTGTTTCTTTCTAAATAAACAGTAACACTATCTATTCAAATACTGAAACTAAAAACTGGACATTCTTCTCAATAGCTTGTATCACCATCCAATTGTTACCTTGAACAATCCACCCTCCTTCTCATTTCCTCATGCCTCCAATCTATCTTCTAGGCCACCAACAGAATGAAATTTTCAAATTCCAACAATATTAATTCACTCTCTAAGTTTGGAACCTTTAACCACAAGTTTGTTGCTGCCACCACCATCTTAAAATCCACCAATTGCTGCCCATCACCCAGGTTTGTTTCTAATCTGGAATACAGATTCCCTAAGAGCCATGGCATTGAAGACCCCAGGATAACATCTTGGAAATTCAGTTTTACTTGATGGCAACAAATATAAAATATCATGTTAGTATTAAAACTAATAGCACACAGTAGGATGCAAAAGTGTGAGAGTTCAAATAAATGTTTCACTTGTGACAGCCCACTTCGGACTATGCATCCAAAATCCGTGTTGAAAGGAGGCTGGGATATTCTTTTCTCTCTGGAATACTTTGGAAGAGTCAAAATGTTTGAGAACTACTATGCATGCAGAATAGGACCAAGACATCTTAGTACAGCATTGGCAATTTATCTGGTGTGCGCCTGTTATCGCAACGGCCTCAGCTTCTTCTCCTGCTCCCCCACTCCACCCAGGGATTCAGCCATCGCAAGTTACCTTTACCTTAACACACTGCTGTTTCATACACAGAACCATGAGTTACAAAGGTACCTTCATCTTAACATGCTATATAAGTTGTTCCATGCACAATAGCATGAGTTAGATGTGGCTTTAGAATATGGAGAGACAAAGAGTTAATGCTTGTTGGTATAAGCTTAGAGGACCTGATTGGGAGCAGAAAGAAATGAGTTTGGCAAATGTTCAGAAAGAATAATTGGAACCAGCTTGTGAAGAGGAATGTCTCCCCTCAATAAGACTTAATCTACCAGGCCGTGAGGCACCCCTGAAAGTTTGAGGTAGAGGAATGACAGGATCATCTATCTTTTAGAAACAAAAGTTCTGAACTACATTACAGTACCTCTGGATTGGAACATGGTGTATGGATCCCAGACCGGGGTGGAGACTCTGGGTCATGGTCCAAATGAAAGATGAAATTCTTAGCAATCATCGAGGAGTTGACCCGTGGGAGAGTAAGTGACATTTTCACTCTAGGGGTTTGAGGTTAAAAACAAAGAACTCAACCACAACAGGAACTGCGATAATGATTCATTTGGTAAACATCCTGGAGTAGATGTTTCAGATACCCAATCAATGAAAGCATGTTCAGTTTTACTATCTCCAATATATAAATTAAAAACAACCAGACAGACCACAAGGCACTTAATATACTAGTTTCAGGCCTCTTTGGCATTGCACGCGCAGTCCATTCCTGTTGACGAGGATGCCTTTATCACTCCAGACTAAATTCCAACTGTGAAACCCTTAACTCTTTCAAAACCCAGGTCAAACGATACCTCCTTAAATAATGCTGCTGCCACCACTGCAGTTGCATCAGGAGCCTGCATGTCCACATGCCCAGAAGTTCTGTGTACACATGGCCTGAAAGCCTCGGCTCTCTGTAATGTAATTCTGTCTCTGCACGTTCATCTTCCACTGTAGACTGTGAGCTCCTTGAAAGCAAGACCAGGCCTTCTTTCCCTTTGTACCACCAGCAACTTGCCCAAGATCTGACACGTACTAAACATATTAATTATTGATGAGTACATTAAAGATTTAAAACTAATAAAGAAACCAGCCTTACTACTTTGTTATGTACCTTATGTATATACATATACGTCCAAAAAATGCAAGGACAGATAAACTCATTTCAAAGTAAATGCCTAGTTTACAAGATTAAAATCTCTTCAATTGATTATGTATTTCCTATGAGTAGTAATGTCATTAAAAAACATTTTGTATTTGAGAAAAAATTAAGTAATAATCACAAATGTTCAATTTTAAGTGCTTATGTTTAATTCTCCAATAACATTCTGTGAAGTGGGCAGAAGAGTTTTTAATATTCCTACCTTATAGATTTGGTAGCTGAGAATCAAAATGAATGTGTAATATTGAGATTTTGCTGCTAAGCCTCTATTGAGATGCTTCATTTCATGTTATTAAGGAGTTTTTATTTAGTATAAAATTCCAGGATAGTAATATTTAAGGAGATGAAGATAAGTTTTCCTGATATTTTTTTCTCTATTTTCATGGATGAGCCTTACCTGCTCCAAAAGTTAGAAATACTTCCTATAAAAAAATAACACATTATAGTAAGCAAATGTAAATAGAAATTAGTTATTATTAGATCAAGATCTTATCTCATTTTCCTGTACTACTTCATGTATGTATGTTTTATGTTTTCTTTATCTTTCCTCTGCCCTTTGTAATTGAGGCAACTGAGGTATGACATCACTTCAAGTCATCAACCTAAGTCATAGCAGGTAAACTTTTAAGTGAACATAGGGAAATGAAGAAAATGAACTATAGCAACTATAACACTTTTGAATACTTGCTATGCAGAATAACTGAGATAAACTCTTCATGTGTTATATTACAAACAAAGCTTTCTGGTTTGTCTTACCAGCACCTACTGCAAATGGCCGTGTACACTTTGTAACGTGAATTTAATGCCTCTGTGATTTACAGTAAGTACCAAAACAAGAGGAGTGAAAGCCCCATTTTTGCTTTAATCCATGGGGTTAAGATATCCTCCATGGCCCTCAAAGCTCTGTGATGCACCTGCCTCCATGAGTGGTAAATACCACCAGTAACAGTCTCATTACGAATTGGGGAAGAAATGGTCACTGAATCCGTTCTGGTCTCATGCATTTGGACTATATTACGTCACGATTTAAAGTATATACAAATATGTGCGTATTTGTATACACACACACTCTGTAATACTCAGAAGAGGACTGGAAAACTACCTCTAAGCCTCCAACATTATATACTGTAAATATAAACCTTTTTGCAATCTAAATAAAGAGAAAAGTTGAAGGGGAATGTGGTCAATAATATAATGATTTTATATGATGACAGAAGGTTTCTGTCATCATATGACTTAGTGTGGTGATCACGTTGCAAGATATATAAATGTATGCTGTATAGCTAAAACTAATATAATATTGTATGCCAATTATACTTTAGTACAAATAGTTTAAAAAAAGAGAGGTATTTCAACTGAAATTCAAAATACAAGGTATTGAGATATATATTTATATTTACATATGTATGTATCTCTTGAGCATGGAACAAAGATTTGGGAATAATGTCTCTGAAATATTTATCAGAATTGCAATAAGTGACAAAACTTACAAAGCTTAGGTGAATAAACCTACTGAATAATCTTATATTGCATGTATAGCCAAATTAATAGCTTTTCCTTTTTTGCGTAACTTTTACTTTCCCTTCATATTTTGCATAGAATACTGTAAGATTTTGAGACTTAGGCAGCTTTTATATTTTTAAATATATTTTATTGATTGTTATTACAGTTGTCCACTTTTCTCCCTTTGCCCCCCTCTACCCAGTACCCCCATTCCCTCTAGCATTCCCCCACTTAATTCATGTCCATGGGTCATGTATATAAGTTCTTTGTCTATTCCATTTCCTATACTGTTCTTAACATCTCCCTGTCTGTTTTGGACCTACCAATTTGTACTTCTTATCCCCTTCTTCACCTTTCCCCCTATTCTCTGCATTCTGCCTGCCAGCTGGTAACACTCCAAATAATCTCCATATCTATGATTCTGTTATTTTCTGCTTGTTGCTTAGTTTGTTTTTTTAGATTCAGTTGTTGATAGCTGTGAATTTATTGCCATTTTAGTGTCTATAGTTTTGATCTTCTTTTTCTTAAATAAGCCCCTTTAACATCTCATATAGTAATGGCTTGGTGAAGATGGTATGTGGTGAAGAGGCTCCTGTTTAGGGGAATCCAAGCTGGCTGCCAAGATTCCATGTTCACTTTACAGTGTCTCCTAATGTCACATTTTGGCTTTCTCAGGAGATATTTCCAAAGATGAAATATATTGTAAAACCACACCTAGGAACAGACAAGCCAGGAGACCCCTGAACTTGCATGTGAAATATGTTATGCCAATGAAGAGCATGCTATTTGGAGGAAGAAGGATGAGGTCAAACCCAGCCTCCCAACCTCACTGTTGTTGTGACCTTGGGCACATCTCTTATCCATTCTCGGTGTCAGTTTAAACATCCACCCTACCTCTCTAGATAATGGTTTTCTTTATCACATAAAATGATGGGAAGTTAAGAACAAAAATAAGGCATTGTTATAGATATCTAAGAGATTAAAAAGGATGTGACAAGTGATTGGCATATTTCTTCATTCTGTTTCCTCAGTTTTAATTGCCTAGCAAAATATGTATTGAATGTCTGCTAAGTTCCGATGATAAGCACTAGAGATTTACAGATAAAGTGACAAGGTCCCTCCCGTGTAACAAAGTAACATGATTTGACTTTGATTTATCAGAATCACTCTGGCTGCTATTTTGAGAATGCATGATAGGGAGGTAAAGGTAGAATAAGAAACACCTGGCTTTATAGACCATTGTATCATTTCAGGCAAAAAATCATGGAGCCTTGGACAAGGGTGGTATCAGTGGAAGTGAAGAGAATTCAACTAGAGGACTGATAACTGAGTTTTGGATTTAGCAGGACAAGGGAAGTTGGTATCTTTGTGGCAAAGACAAAATTCGATCAAGGCAAGCTGACTGAGAGTGGGTTACGTAAAAGAGAATGGACAACAGTGTGGAGATTGGGCAGCAGAGTGCAGAGTGGTGGAAAAGGGTGTGGAGGGGTAAATGGCGATGGACAGAGACTTGACTTAGGGTGGTGCACACACATCACAGTGTACAGATGATATGTTGTGGAATTGTGCGCCTGAAATCTGTATAATTTTGTTAAACAGTGTCACCCCAATAAATTCAATACAAAAGGAAAAAATTAAATTAAAGAAAAGAGAGAATGAGAATTCCATAGAATATATTTGGAATATATATATATCTATCCAAATATATTGGAAGGATTTGAGAGGGAAGTCGCAGGAGAAGGAAGGGTAAGAGGGAAAAAAGTACCAGGTGTAGAGAGACTCATTTTGCGGACAGTGGACGAAGACCCGACAGGCTCGAATACACAGTGTCTATGAGGTTGCATCAGCGGGGATGTGGTGCCTCAGAATATAACAATCCAGGTATGTTGGGCAAAACATCTGTTTTTACTTGTGACTTCCATCCAACACCAGCAGCTATCCATTTGGCTTTGGACCTAAGATAAGCATAGTGAAACTAAAGAAGTCTGAAGTAGAAGTATTTTAGCCATTTAATAGAGTTGCCATATAGTTAAGAAGGAGGTAGGGTATACATAATTATGCCTATTATCAGTTGAGTACCTACTCTATTTCTGCCACTTTTAATCCCCCAAACAAAAGACTAAAATATAGATGTAATCATCTCATTCTGAAGATGAGAAAAGCATGGCTTAGGGCAATTAAATGATGTATTCATCTAGCCATCTTCACACAGTCAGTAAATAACAAAGCTAGGATTCATCTCTCTCTCCTTTTCCATTTTGCTTTGAGGGACCATGGAGACACATCTCTTTTTAAAAGGCTGGGATTTACAAACTTGGGATCGGTTGGAAACCCGACATTGGGATAGTGGGGAGACAGGCCTAAAACAGTCTTACAAGAAATGGAACTAAATTGCACTCAGCTGTGGTTTTCAGCCGCAAATCAATCCTTGCAGCTGACTTGGGTTCAGCCCCTGGTTGCTAGCAGCTTCCAGGCTGCTCTCAGGGACCTGTGAAAAAATTGCAAAGTAATATTTACCTGCTAACTTTGGTATATGAAAGGAGAAGTTATTATTTTCTATGACTTTCCAAGCGCTAGTAGGAGTGAATGATTTTCTTTCACTCAGACTATCGTCATAGGCTCTCGCTTCCTCCAGATTCTCCCGAGTTCAAGTCTGGCAGAAGTAAAACCTGTTGTCAGCACACACCACCTTCAGCAGCACTTCTTTGCTTTTATGAGCAGCTGTGCACACCGTGGGGCTCAGGAAAGCACAGAATTATTGCCAAGCGCGGGTTGGACTGGTGAACCCTGACTATTCAAAACCATGAATCCAGACTCAGAAGTATTTTTTGGCCAGGATTTCACTCTTCAGGAATATATTTTTCAGACTGCTTAGGGATACCTTGCTTATTGTGTGTTTTCACCTTGGTTCACAGTTTTTCTCCCTGACACCTGTCCCCCTTATAACTTCACACAAGAATGATCTAACTTGGATGATGAGCTCCCAGGTCAAGAAGCCAGGAACAGGGCAACTTTGTTTTGCTCAATACATAGTGCCATCCCAAACAGCAACTCCAAAGGGGCTTGCTTCCTTGTTTGTATTACTTTTTAAGATGCTCTGCATTACTGCATTCAGCGTGTAATTCCCAGAATCCAAGAATCCACTGTATTTAACTTTGAATGGCTTCATATTCTGAGGATTCTCAATACTTCATGATGGTCATTCAAATGGTATTAAAATTATTCACCAAGAGCAGAGCACCATTGTCTGGTTACCTTCATTTTTTTTGTTTGGTCAACTTAAAGAAAGCCATGAAGATTGATAAAACACAAAAATATAGTGTTACATTAGAAAGAACAATCTAAGGGAACAAATAAACTTGTGTGCTGGTTATCAAGTGTTCTGACTTGGGAGGACAGTTTTGATTTTAAATATTTTGCCCCATTATTTTCATTTAAGGCAAATCAGCCTGTCATAATATACATTCTAGTTTTGAATTTGACACTACAGATACCATAATATGAGTAAAAAGAAACACATATCTGGAATCAGACAAGTTAAATTGTCATTTAAGCTCTGCTACTGATTTCTGTGTGACCTTGGAAAGGGGACTAAACATTTCTTAGCCTAATATTTCCTTATCCATGAAGTGATACAATTGTTCTAAATGACCTTCAAAATCCCATCTTATTCTAAAATAGTTCATAATACCTAAATACTATTTCCAAGATTTTAAAAATGTAACCCATTATTTTAGAACATAACATGTCCAGCTTTTACTGGTTTACTTTTTCAAAATATATTATTTTCATTCCAGTCCAATTGGTGACTCTTTTTCAAGTTACGTCTTAGATTGTCTCTGCTATGTAATGTAGTTTCAGAATTTTCAACATACAGTGCAAAAAGTATGACAAAACGCTCTATAGAACAATATGTAAGGGAAAGATAATATTCCGCAGACATGGATAGTTATGAATCTCATCCAAGTAGGCAGGTAAAATAAACTTAAGGAGAAGAAAACTGACATTTAAAATTGGTAGAGATACAAGTATTTTTGCAGAAATAACATCTTATACTTCCACAACAATCTGTCTCCCTTTCTTTCTTCCAAACACATGAAAAAAGGCATTTCAAGTTACTGATTAACCTCAGCAGACTGATCTTTGATTCTGTCTAAGGTCCAATAAAATAGACTAGATTTCCTTCTACCAGAGAGAAAAACTAAAAAATTGAACATATTTTTTTAAATATTATATTCTCTATTTTCCTGACATATCAGCCCAAATTTTATTGATTGAACTTCTTAAAAATTTGTTCCTGTTCCAAAACAAATCAAGAACTTCTAAAGGAGTTATTTCCTTAGATATGAAACTATATTTCATTATCAGGATAAGCCATACATTTCCATGGTTTATGCTTTTTCTCCTGCTATTTTCCACTCTAGAATGAAAAGCCTTGGATTGTGAGGAGTTGATTCTGTAACCCCTGGAGTGCTTACATACTGTTAGCCTTGGCTAAGGGTGGAAGTAAAGGGGAAAAAACTTTAAGCAGGGAGTCACTTTGACTGAAAATGGAAAAACCTTGATCAAATAATCAAAACAAATATACGAAGTGAAATGAGTTGCCATGCACGACTTTTTAATGTTTAAGAAACAAACATATAAAAGGACATAGACGGTATCTACCATTATTGCACAGCCTCCTCTGCAGGAGGCAGCGTGGTTCAATTTGGGGCAACACACAGATGAACACAGCAACCCTTTTCTCAGACAGTCTGTGGGACACAAACCGCAAATGGAATGTAAGACATCATGGGGTTTGGTGCTATGATAGAGGTACAACACTCTGTCGGAGTGCAGGGTGCTAGGTTGCTGATATTTAAGCCATCCTTGAGATTAGGAGGATTATGACAGGTGTGGACAAATGGGAAGGGCGTTCCAGGAAGAGGGAGCAAAAGTATCCTGATAGACTGTGGAAAGAGCCACGATGGAGGAAAGGCAAGTGATGTGGTATAGATAGGAGGCATGGGACAGAAAAGAGTGGAGGCAAGAGTACCATTGAAAAGGAAGAGCTTTGTGCAGTGTGAAATGGGAAATGCCCTAAAAGATTTTTGGACAAAAGAATGGTGAGGCATAGTTAGACCAGTGCTCAATTAGAACAAAAAGTACATATGCAGAAAGCCTGGAGCAGGGAAGAGTAAAGGCAGCAGATCTGTGAGGAAGCTATTTCACTGCAACTGGGAATAACAAATGCATGTTATTGCTTCCCAGTCTCCACCAGCCCAGGAGAAAAGTGAAACTTCTATGTGTCGGGTACTGTATCAGACACACAAGACCCAGGAATAAAATTTAGAGTCCCTCCCTCAGTCTTTCAGTCCTGTTGAAAAGATATGGTTTGGCCTTGTTTTCAAAGAAAGCCCCCAGCTTTTATCATGACCAATTTGCCAACATTCTGAAAACTCTATCCCTAGTCTTTCTGTCCAGCAGATTCATATATCACACCATCTAATGAATATTCCATAAACTTGTTAAACGGACACAGCCAATATCAAACTCACCTTCCTCTCTGCTAACCTGTTTCTCCTATTGCCTTTCATTATTCACTTGGCCTCCCAAGCCAAAAATTTCAAAGATGTCTGCTCTTCCTTTTTCACTCTTGAATTCTGTATCCAAACCATTAGCAAGTCCTGCCAGTTCTTGCTCAGAAACTTCTCAAGTCTGTCCTCTCCTCTCTTTCCTAGACTACTGCATTCCCTTGCTTCAGAGGCCATGAACTTTCACCTGGATTATCATTGTATACTGGTTTTCTATTGGATCTTATTAGTCTCCTTTTCAAAGCCATCTTCCGCACAGCTCCCAAAGGTATCTTTAAAAAAAATCCATTCCCATCATTGGCCTCTTAAAATGTCAGATATTTACATATGCCTAAAAAACAAAACTCAAGCTCCTGAGTATGACATGGAAGGACATTTTAAATGTAACCACAGTACAGCTTGCCAACAGCTATTCCACATACCCCAAGTTTCAGCCATGTTGAACTCATCACCATCTTTGATAAATTGCCACAACAGAAAATTATGCTTCTGTGGTCATTGCACATGTTGTTTTTCTGCCTCAAATGCCCCTTTATCTCTTCTAAGCCTGAACATCTTTTCAACCTTCAAGAACCAAATCAAAAACCTGTTTTTCTTCCCTGATACTGCCTAAAACATTAGGTTCTCCCTATATCCAGCGAGTTCATTTGTTTCTGCTTTTATTTTAGCATTTATTCCCATTTTATTGTATCTTGGCCTGTTTATGTGTCACAGCTTTTCCAACAGGCAACAAAATTCTCAAGGGTATGGGCTGGATTTTACTGCCTTTTCATCTCCCATGTCTCAAATTAGCCTGGTAAATGGCACATATTCAACAAATGTTTGTCAAATGAATGACTGTTTATCACTATCACTCTTGAATACCTTACTAATAAGTAATCAGCTATTAGGGATTATCACAATGGGGACCAGGACTAGACACAGTACTTCATGGAGAAGAGGTAGGAAGCACATTTCATGGAGATTTAGACATTCATCTTCAAGGAATGTTTTGAAGAAACTGTCATTATATCCTGTTAACAACATGGCTTTGATAGTGTAGAATCAACTAACATTCTTAAGGAAGCGTGAAATCAAGACTGGTGTTGGAAGAGAAATTAGAGATATTCATTCTAGTTCTGAATATCTTCTTTGTAGAGGTGGTAATTGAAATTTTGGAATAGAATGAGGAAATCACAGGTTCAGGTGTAGGGAGAGAAGAACACATGAATAATCCATGTTGGTGTTCAAATTCTTCCTGAATATGCCACAGTCAAAACATTTCTGTTTTTGAATATGGTTATAGTGTTGTATTTTAGTTTATGCTTAATTCTGATACAGCATTGATATTCTCTAATTTATATGCAATCCAGGAAAAAGCCATCCAATAGTAGGAATACTTTCAGCTGATTAAAAAACCCAATTTTGGGGGGTATTGTATTTTAATAAAAAATAAAGTTGGAGGCAGCA
The DNA here is from genome assembly GCA_039655065.1 of Glossophaga mutica. Lineage (NCBI taxonomy): Eukaryota > Metazoa > Chordata > Mammalia > Chiroptera > Phyllostomidae > Glossophaga > Glossophaga mutica. The sequence goes on along the minus strand of CM077310.1, from coordinate 110,661,603 downwards.
TCAAAATACTCTGCCTTCCCTGTTTTATGCACTTCTTTTCCCACTTACTTGAGCATATAACAGTGCAGATTTAAATTACCTGCCAATTCTCAAAATGCTTTTCCTGATGAAATTAAACTGATACCTTGGCATGCTTGGTAAAATTACAACAATATTCATCTTAAAGCCAACATGTTCCTCAGAGTATTCATTCCTTATAATTTTGAAAATCTGCTTATAAGATAGTTTGAGAGAAAAAGAATTCCAGAATCTCAAAATGGCAAAGTGCTTCCACTCTCACGGAGAGTTCATGCACTGTGTTCCCAATTACCTAATGGAGATTTTTAAAAGTCAGTTCCCAGGAATAATATGCTAAAAGGTGCTGTGGGCCTTTAAGTGGGAAAATTTGAGAAGAGCTCAAATGCTAGGGAAATGGAAGAAAGAACATTTCCTCTTTTTTATCTCTACCATTTAGCATCAATTAATTACATTGGTTGGTTGGTTGACTTAATAGTGTGCTGGGTTTCTTCCATGTAAAAAGTTAGAAGAGCCTGATGTTTATAGCTCTGACCAGCCCAGTGTCAGAAATCATGAGGTCATGGATTCTAGAGTCTAGGAAACATATTTGTATTGTCCTTTTCTTTATTCCCAGTAGGTAGTCCAGGGCCTGCATAGATTCTTTTTTTGAATGAGTGAAATAAATAAATGGTCAAACCTCTTTTATGTTTCTGTTTTATGATCAATACATTGTCTTATTCAAGTCATTAGTGCATGTATATTCTTAATTATTGAGAGTTGCATGAGGTAGGAAGAGAGTGTTTATGGGAACATAAAACCACACCTATGAGGGATTCCCTGTCGTGGATGAAAGTACATAGTCACTGAGGAAGGTTTTGCTTCTCAGGGGAAATACACAGTGGGAAGAACAGATTGGGATGAGCATCAGGATGCAGCTAACATTTCTGTTCTTTATTACATAAGGTCCTCTGATGGTAAGTGAATGAGTTTGCCAAAGAGACAATACACTGCAAGTTTGTTATTCTCTAGTTCCCAGATGGCAAACATGAGAAAGTGAAAACAAGAGAAATGTGTGGATATGCATAATACAGAATTGGTGACTGCCAGTCAATCCCATGTGGCCATGGAGACACGCAAAACAGTCACACTCAGCTGGACCTGTTGCAGCAGGATCAGCAAATAGGGGCAAAACTCCAGAGCTGAAAGGAGAGCAGAGAAAACTGAGAATGATCTATTCTGGGATTGATGCAACTTAGCCTTGATTGTCCCACACAAATGTGGTGGGAAGCCCTGACTGGTGTGACTTAGTTAACCGGGCATCGTCCCACAACCGAAAGGTCACTGGTTCAATTCCTGGTCAGGGCGCATGCCTGGGTTGTGAGTTCAGTCCCCAGTTGTGGTAGGAGAGGCAACCAATAGATGTTTCTCCCTTACACAGATGTTTCTCTCCCTCTCTTTCTCCCTCCCTAACTCTCTCTCTAAAAATTAGTAAATAAAATAATTTTTTTAAAAAAATGATGAGAAATGACTGCTCTGACCTCTTTGTACCATAGGGAAGTTCATCTTCCATTTCTATTCCATTCACGTTATATACCTGAGAAGGCCTTACTGAGTCCCAGAGACAGCTCAGTGGCAAGATCTTTAGCCCTGAACGTAGCAAAGTATTCCTCTCCATCATTTGGAAACTGTCCTGTTGTGTTGGGGAAGATCTAGAGAGGAGTTCCCAGCAGACTCTAGAGTAAATGAATACAAAAGCTATTAACTATGCAGGGTCACATAAACAGTCAGAAGAGCCTAAAGAATTAGATTTGTGTTCTCAGTAGACTTCAGTGGTTCTGCCCATAAACTCTCAGGTATTATTTGCAGCATGTATGGTTCTGCTGACTCCATATAAAATCATGCTTTGTAACAGAGGAAACGGATTGTGTGTTGTTTAAATAATAATGTAAGAAACTGAGTTATTTACAATACTTTTGTTCTTCATAAAATAAGTTACTCTTTCTCCTCCTTTTCCACCAAGAACATCTAGCCAATCAAATTAAGATGTTTTAATGTTTGCCAAGCACCACAAAAAAAGATCCAGGCATTTGGAGAAGGAAAAAGGGTGGGGTATTAAGTATCTGTTTTCTTCTTTTCTTAGATTAGTTGACTTACAGTACTTGTTTTGTTTGTTAAGTCAATTAGGGTTAACAGTTTTTTTCCCTAAGTCTTATAAACCAAGAATGTCATTTCTAAAAAGGAATTAACTTTCATTAAATTCAATTGTTGACTCATTATGCTGTTGTAAAAGCCCCAGTCTGCACCAGGTACTGGGTTAGGTTCTGAGAATATTTTAAGGGACAAGACCAACACGATCACTTTTCTTTTGAAATACATATTTTCCTTTTAGTGTGTTACAAGTAAATTTTACCTCTTTTTAAAGAGTGCTAACTTCACACATTATTATTTTGTTTAGCCTATTGCATTTTCTGTTTGAGTAAATGAGCTTAACAGAAGTCAAGACATAATTAAAGGGTTGCTAGCCTAGAAGTTGCCTCAAAGGAAATCACTAGAACAATGTACTGAGAGGCAACAAGTTGAAAAAAAGATATAAAAGTTACAGTGAGAAAGTTGCAGAAGAGAAAAGAGTTGAGGCAGATGCAATATTTTAAAAGATAATGACTTAGAAATTTCCAGAACTGATGAAACATTAGATTTTAGGATCGAGTTTAAAAGAAAAGAAATCCACACTTGAACACATTTGAGCCTAACTATAGAAAAAACAAAGACAAAGAATTCTTAAAAAGCAGCCAATGAAAAATAGATAAATTACCTTCAAAGAATAACAATTAGACTGGGAACTGACTTCTCAACAGTAAGCTAATCAGAAGACTGTGTAATATTTTCTTCAATGGACTAATCTGAATTCTACACACAACAAAAGTATCACTCAGAATAAGACTGAAATAAAGACATTTTCAGACAGAAAACTGTATTAAAGATTTTTTTTTAAATTTCGTAATGTATTCACCTATAGTTCCTCTAACTCCAGTCCTCAGAATGCATTTCAATGAAATAATAGGACAAGCATGAAAAGATGTATATAAATACATTTATTGTTACAAGCTTGCTCACTTTATCAGAGATTTGGAAACAAGTAAAATGTACATCAGGAAGGAATTATTGAAATAAAATATGCATTCTTAATTTGCATTAAGAAGATTACATAGTTCTTTGTGTACTCAAGCAGCATAAGTAATACAATAAATAGAAAAAAAGAGCCCTCACGGGTGTGGCTCAGTGGGTTGGGTGTGTTTCTGCAAGGCGCAGGGTCCCGGGTTTGGTTCCTGGTCAGGGCACATGCCTGGGTTGCTGGCCAGGACCCTGGTCAGGGTGCATATGAGGGGCAACCTATTGATGTTTCTCTTCCTTTCTCCCTCCCTTCCCCTCTCTCTAAAATAAAATAAATTTTTAAAATAAGAAAAAATAAGTAAAAAGCAGACTATGGAACAGCATATTTCATATGATCCAGTGTAGATTAAAATTTAAAATCTCTATTTGTTATAAGTTTACACGTTCAGAAAAGTCTAGGAAGGTATGCACATAGTCATTATTCCTGGTGAATAATGTGTGAAGAAGAATTTTTTCACATTTTCTATTTTATTTGCGTTTTTTACCCTCATCATTTTCATTTGGATAAACAAAAGCTGTTTAGTAGTATCCTCTATTTATTGAGACTGTTAGTATAAAAATTACACTCATGCAGCTAACATGATGATGTTTTAGATCTAGCCTTGTTATCTCATTTGAGTAGGCTGCGGTGTTAATGAACCTACCCTGAAGTTTCATTTCTGGTGTAGGTCAATTAGCTCTGCACAGAGAATAAAATGACTCTTTTGTACATTACCTATTAGCCCAAGGAACCAGCTTTCAAGGCTTTACCTGAGTCTCCTGGCAAGAGACATTGTGTGGATGTTGCAGAGCATGGAAAATGAAAAAAAAACAAAAACAAAAAAAAAACAACCCTCAAACCATGTGAACCCGGAGGGTAGTGGCAGTTAGCACCACTTTCACCCACAAAGAATGATGCATATCTTATTCTCTTTGAAAAATCTACTTTTAATATTCCCCAACCACCACGTTGTCCAGCTTATAGTAAGTCAAATCAGAACAAAACTGCGTTACGCAAGAAACTCTCATTTCTTAGGGCTCCCTTTCTATTTGCCTTATTGCCTTCTCCCACCTTCTCTGCTTAGGAGAATTTCCTCCCCCCCCCCCCGCCCATATACTACATTTTCATAACAAATGACCTCAAGAAATAGACACTTCCTAACCATTATCTTGCCCCAAAAAGGAATTCTAATTTTTTCAGTTCTGGTGAGGAGCACCAAAAGTTTTGGGATTCTAATCTGACAATTCTCAGGCCTGCAGTTTTACCCTTCGATTTTGCAGCAAGTAAAACTGGGTAACATTTTTTGGAGGCTTGTCTAATATGGCGCCTTCCATATAAGCCTACAGCTTCATTCCAATCTGAATATATCACTGTCAGTTTATAACTGGAATCATGGAAGGATTCTGAGCAGCTTGTTGGATTGTTTATATTGAATACTTGAGGGTATACATTCCAGCACATCATTGTAAATGATGTACTAGATAAAATTCTAAACAATCATTTCAGAATTCTGGGTATTGGCTTTATCACTGGAAAAGTTATGTAGCACATGGATGCGCCGTAAGGACAAACAAGTTCTTATATCAGTCTCCATGTTACATTAGTGACAGTCCTGAGGCTTTATTAAAAATTATTAGCAGCTAGCCCTGGCTGGTGTAGCTCAGTGGATTGAGCGCGGGCCTGCGAACCAAAGGATGGAGGTTCGATTCCCAGTCAGGGCACATGCCTGGGTTGCAGGCCAGTTCCCAGCAGGGGACACACGAGAGGCAACCATACATTGATATTTCTCTCCCTCTCCCTCTCTCCTACCCTTCCCCTCTAAAGATAAATAAATAAAAATCTTAAAAAAATAAAAAAAATTATTAGCAACTAGTAATTTTCCAGTGCTTTTTGTTTTTTTAGAAGGTATTTTACACATTTATAATAGTTGTACTACCAGAAGTACTTGTAAGGAAATTTTTTCTTACAAAAAAATTGTATTTGCTAGCATTTAATATTGTGATATCCAAGAAGAAAAATAAAAAAAGGTCCCGGAAATTTATGACTTGGGTTTTTCTTTTGGAAATCCCTGGATATTTCCTGAATATTTTTTTCTGGAAAATATGGAAGATATATATGTGATTTAAAAGAAAAAAGCATTCTCCAGCCCTGGCCAGGTGGCTCAATTGGTTGGAGCCTCATCCTGTATACCAAAAGGTTGTGGGTTCGATTCCTGGTTAGGGCACATACCTAGATTGTGAGTTTGATCCCTAGACTGGGAATATATGCAAGGCAGCTGATCAATGTTTATCTCTCACATTGATGTGTCCCTCTCTCTCTCCTACTTTCTTCCTCTCTCTCTAAAATCAATAAACATGTCGTTAGGTGAGGATAAAAAAATAATTCTCCATATTTTTTTCGGGTATGTTGATTGCTACCTAGATAATGAATATAAAAGTATAAATTTCCATAGAAAACTATTTGAGATAAAAGTGCTGATAAAAGTTTTCTATTTAATTAATTAATTATTTCTTTAAAAGTTATATATTTATTCATACTTTTATTTAATGAGCTGGTAATCTATATCAAATCTTTAATTACAAAATCATAAGGATGTGATTCTGTAACATAACAATATTACACTCAAGCACAACATATGACATTTTAGGTGAAATATTCCAATTGCTGTCCATCTCGTGAGAGACATTCACAGACCCTACCAACCACACTCAGTGGTGCTACTTCTGCTGGGCCCTGTACTTCTACATACAGGTTTTCCCTTCTCTCTGTACATAGAGCGTTCCTATCGAACTTTTCATCAACCAAAATGGCATAAAGCACAGAAGCCCTTATCATTGGTTTATAGGAAAATTTTTTGAATGTTCCCAGATCCAAAATTCAATGCACACACAATGTCTTTATTTTGTTCACATGATCAAAACACTACTTAAGTCCAGTTTTGCGTTAGACATAACACTCTTATGAATTCTCTTAGGCTTTTCTGATACCTTAGAACACATTTTGCTAACAGATGCACCAAAAATAAATCAAGACAAAACACAGATGCTCACAGACAAAGTTCAAAGCCGTGCAGCTCCGTGCTAAGTGTAGTTCCCAGGGAGCGAGCTCGGTGGAGCTGCTCTTGCTGCTCAAGGTACACAAGTCTCTGTAACAGCTCACTGCAAAACAGACACTGAAATCACGGTGAAGAGAAAAATATAAAATATTGGAGTGGAATAATAACGTAATTGCAAGATCAGCTCAGAAGGTTAAATGCCCAACAAATCAGAGTTCAAAAAAGAGCATGGGGGGAGGGGAGGGGGGTAAATACAGACAACTGTAATTGAACAACAATAAAATAATTTTTAAAAAGAGCATATACTGGAAGTGGGAGATATGAGGATATTATCCAAAATTATTTCAGGAAAATTATTTTAAAATTGAATTATAAGAGTTTGCAAAAGGAATCCCAACAAAATATATGAAAAATACCCATTCTAGTGCACATCTCCTTGAAATTTCAGAGCATTGGGGATAAAGAGAACATAATGTTTTCTGAGAGAAATAAAGAGGTTTTGAAAAAAAAAAAAAGGATCTGAAATAAGTATATCACCAGACAACTCTACAACCACATTTGAAGTTAGAACATGATGAAGCAAAGCCTTCAAATTTTTGAGGGAAATTTTTGTTCAGCCTAAAATTCTGTTCTCAGCCAAACTATCAATCAATGTCAAACTATCAATCAGGTATGATAGTATGTTTAAACATGTTCAGAAATGCAAACTCCAAAAAACTTATCTCCCATTTCAAGAAGTTACTGTACAATGAAGACATAAACTAAAATAAGAGAAAGACAATGAATCTTCCAATTGAGGGACCCAGAACAGGAGCGAGAACTTCTAGGCTGATTGCTGTGCAATAGGTCAAAAGAGAAACTTACCCATTTTGGAGTAGGATGATGGAAGACTCAAAAATGGATGCTTATGTGGGCAGGAGAATAAAATTGATGAAGCACCAAATGTGTTAAACCATAATGAAACTAGAATTCAAAAGGGTCTTATGGATTCTTTTGAAGCTGGGGACCTTGATATCATGATTGTGATATGTAAACCTAGGCAAATTAAAAATAATAGAAACATAGGAATTACTAACTCCAGGAAAAACAAAAGTTGCAGAAGAGAGATAATTATACTACTTAGTTCAGCTCTGAACAGTACTAACATAGTCATAGTAAGATAAATACTGATAAAAAAGCCAACAAAACAGCACTATATTGAAACAAACATGAAAACATATGAAAGAAATATATAATAACTAAAATTGACCAGTTAAGAAATAGCATGAAAAATATAAGAAAGCAAATACCAAAAGATATAGTTAATAGATGTTGCGAAGAAGCCTACATCTGTATGAAATGTGTGGCTCAGGGACTTATTTTCAAGATCAGTCTTGCAAAGATATTTTACTGTTTAACCTATGTACATATTACTTAGAAAACATCAAAATATTTCAATAGAATAGAAATGAATGAAACTTTGAGGGAAGGAGGGAAGGAATGAACGAACGAACTAACAAACAAGAAAGGAAAGAAGGGGAGGGAGGAAGATTCCATAAATGTATTTCATTATATCCACCAGTTAAAAGAGGTGATATGTATAGTCAATCTATCAATGCTAAAAAAACAAAACAAAACAAAACAAAAACTGATAAAATTCTATACCATTACAATATAAATAAAAGAAGAATAGAACAAGATTCGTGTTCTTAACATTAAAATTCAGCAATTTAATCACAACTCTAGCCAATGCCTCAAACGAAAGAATAAATAAATTTATCATTGTGATAAATGGTCACAGTATATTGTTAAGTGAAAAAGTTTTAGTATGCTTTCATTTATACATATACATATGTACATAATACAAAAAAGAAATATGAAACAAAATTATAGAATATAGATAATTTTAACCTTTTAGTCTGATATATGTATGCAGTTTTGTACTATTGCAAAATTCTCTAAATTTTCTACAATGTATACACATAAAATTTTTTACACATATATAATTTTTATTAGTACCAACCTCATTCTGATTACAGAAATGTTCTTATTTTTCTTACTTTCCTGAAAAACAGGTTATAATCCATTTACTTTTCTCTCTTCCTTCTATGTTTGGTAATAAATAACTTACAATTATTACCCATAAAATTGAATTAAAATATTTATTTTTACATTATTGTTCTGCACTTTGGAGGAGCATTGATCTCAGGAAAAACTGTGAAATTAAAATATTTATTTTCGCCCTGGCTGGTGTAGCTCAGTGGGTTGAGCATGGGCTGAGAACCAAAGGGTCGCCGATTTGATTTGCAGTCAGGACACACGCCTGGGTTGCGGGCCAGGTCTCTGGTGCAGGGTGCAGGAGAGGCAACCACACGTTGATGTTTCTTCCCTCTCTTTCACCCTTTCTTCCCTTCTCTCTAAAACAATAAGGAAATAAATTCTTTAAAAATATATACACTTCTATGAAAAATATACACTTCTATGAAAAAAGATTTGTTTTCACTGGCTACTTGACTCCCTTTTTTGCTTCTCCTCCGTGTTGCAGTTTTCCAGGGGTGTGTTGGATTCCCAACTATTTTTCTTTCTCATGCTAGCAAATCCAGACAGGTTCTTCTAAAGCTATTATAATTTGATTTTTCATTAAGGTCTCTGTTCTTAACAAAAACTTGTATGCTCCCCACATCAGTGATTCCCAAGGTTCTGACCTGGGCTCTACTTGATCTAATAAATACTCAGCTGCTCTCAGGCTGTGTGCGTGTACCATCTTGTGCATACCTCAGTTTTGGTACTGTAGAGGCATTCTTAATGGAACTCTGATTAACATACCTAAACGAATTGACTGAGACCACCCTTTCCTTTTGTAAAATGTGGCTGATGCCCAAGGCATGCTAAAACCTCCCAGCTTTCAGCTGTTCACCAGAATAACCACAAACTTCTCTCCCTGTCAGATGAGTCCTAAATTTACCCAAAAGTTGGTAACATTTCTTCTCAAACCAGTTGTCTTTGCTCTTTTAATTGCATAATTAAATTTTATGTCGGAACTAATGAAATACTATATGAAAAGTTGTTTCTGTGGAAACATTTGTGAATTTTTTTAAAGATTGGATAAATTTCAATGCTAAAAAATAATACTATCAAATTAAATGTTGACATAACTATAATACTAGTTTTCAAAACATACAACTCTAGGAAGATCCACACCATTATTTTGTAAGTTTCTTCAGTTTTTCATTCTATTTAAGAAAAAATACAGACATTTAAGCACATATAATGCATTACATATGTGGTTTATATAAGGGAAATATTGTGACATATCAAAATATCAGTGAAAGAGTATATAATTTTGTTTTAAAGTAAAATATTAAAAGGTATTTTTAATTCCCTCCTATAGCCAAATTTTTATTTGGTTAATAAACCAACTTCTGGACCAAATTGCATTATAAAAGAGCTCCAGCTGAACATAAAAATCAGTTATTAGTGTATCTGTCTCCCCTACTGGGATGTTAGCTCCTTGAGAGCAAATATCATGTATTGGTCTTGCTATTCTTTGTTCTCCAGCTCTAAGGAAATTGCTGGGCACTTAATAAATGTTTGCCTCTGTTAAAAAATTTTTAACAGAGCCTCCTTGGATAAATAATATACTGTCAAATTCTTTATTTTTACATTCAAAATTTCCTATGAAAATTTTATTAAACTCTGAAAATGTAAATTAAAGCCCCTTGGCAAACTCTTTTGCTTGACTTCCTTCAAAAGAAAAAAGAAACTATTTATCTGCCTCTCCTTATGTGGTTCTTCTACTTGGAATGCCCTCTTTACCAGTCCCAATATCCTGTCCAACCGTAGCCCTAATTGAGACAATCATTCAGTGTGAAGTGTTCCTCCTCTGAAATTGCGTCCCTCTTTCCAGCTACTTGGTGGTTGGCTATTTTCATAGTTTGGTATTGAAGTACAAGTCATGATAAGTCAGCTCCTGTGGAAATTTTTGGAACTGGCTGAGGACCCAAATATTGAACTGAGAGAATTGACTGGGCTTAGAACTAAATGCACAAGTTTGGAAAGGCCATTGAGCAGCTGAGACAGGGTACCTAGCAACATTATACATTGAATCATGTTTTAGACAAGAGCCAACTGAAGACTTTCAAAAGCCCAGAGCACATGGGATAGGATCGTAGGTGAAGGAAAATAATCACAAATCTGGGCGGAAGGCTGCCATCATCCTTGAGTTGTGTTGTGAGCTTACAAACCCCAACATGGCTGTAGGGACCATGCAAGAGGTGTGACTACTCTCCTCCCAGCCTGGGTTGGGCAGGGCCAGCCTTAAAATGTAGAGAGCACTGAAAAAGCCAGATCAAAATAGGCTACACATACCTGTGAGCTGGCAGACAGCCAGAACTTGGAAGTATCATAGGTACATGGTGAGATGCCTAGGGGGCACTGGATGCCAACAAAGATACTTTATCATGAGAGCACAAGAGACCAGCTGGAAACCCGGTCCTATGTCTGGAGTAGTGACTGACTTTTAAACCAGGGAGAATGGGGAACTAAAAGGGAGGCACTGAAGCTGTACATACTTCCTGCATTAGAAAATGCTCAGGATATGGTTAGACTGTAATTTGCATGGAGAGGATCAGTCCAGCTAGATATTATGACCTTGGAAGAGAAGTAGATGGGACAACAAGCATAGCCTCACAGTTAAAAAACAAAAAAACACTTAAACTTAGAAACTGGGCTAATACAAATTTGTAGCATAGCTAACCTAGAGATTAATGGGCCAGTCTTCTAAAATAAGTTTTAACATACAGAATGTTTTAGAATCTTTGAACAGGTTTTGGTAAGCAGTTGGGTGAAAGGAAGCGTAATTCCATTGAGCTGAGTGCCTCTCAAGAAGCTTTTTTATTCACTATAATAATTAAGAAAAATTTGTCAGTTATCAAATCATCCTGTCTTAAGACAAAGCATCTGGATTTCTAGAGAGTCCGGTCCCTATGACCAGACAAAAACCTAAGTCAGCTAGTCTTCAGATTTGTTAACTGTTAAGTAAACACCTGCAGGCATTCTTCCTAAATTTGTTTCATGGATGTTCTGAGTTTTTTCATTCTCTATTTTAGAATATTGTCATGTACCTCAAGTAATATTGTAAAGAATAAATTTTAACACAATTCTTACGTCTGCAGCAAAAATGTATCTTCCTCTTCCATAAAATATTGGCTGGTTTGGGGCATATTTTCAGAGCTAGAAATCAATTTTATTTATTTAATTAAGATTTTTGAAAAAATTAACTGTCAGTTCTATAGCCTTGTTCTTATCTTCATGTTTTGTTTTATTATATCTGTTTCTTAGTGTTAGTTGCTGCAAATCTTTAAAACACAGGCAGGTGGCAAATGGTAATATAGTAGTTAATAATTATTGAGCACTTATTCTGTGAAAGAACTTATGCTGAACACTTTATTTACATTATTAAATCTAATCTTCAAAAATATTCATCAAATATGTACTCATATTTGTCATTTGCAAAGAAAGAAACTAAGATCCATTGAGGTTAAGCAACTTGCTGAAGATCACACAGTAAGTAGAGCTTGTGTCAAAATTTTAAATTGTATGTTTAACCACTACAATGTGTGTGTGTGTGCATGTGTGTGTGTTTAAAATACTAAAATGTTCTTTCCTTCATCCCTTTATACAAAATTTTTCTTTCCATTTACAGAAGTTTGTTGAATATTTAGTGCATTAACCAAGGTACATGGTATTCAGTAGGAATAAAAAATAGCTAAAAATCAATCTCAGGGCTCAGAAACTTACAGTACATATTAAATATTTTCCAATTAAAATGACAGCTTTTTAAGTGGAAAAAAGAATAAAGAGTGGATATTTGGCCCTCAAAGTTAGCCTAGGAAATTCCGATGTTGCAGGAAGGAAATTAAGGGGCTCTCACTGCATTTTACAGAGAGTAATGTGAATGTTATGAAGAACAGAATCCAATATATATTTAATACCAGTAGGGTTTGTGTCATTATCCTTGGCTGTGAAACATATTTTTAATATGTTTGCCTATGTGATAAGATTGTGAGTTTCTTAAGTGTTGGAAATCTCTTATCCTTTTGTACTGCCACACAGCCTGGTGCTCTGTTGTGTCACTCAAGATGGTGTTTAATTGAATTGAGATAGGATCTCCTATCAGTATTTAGCCGTTTTTCATAAAATACTTGGGAATTTTCTCATTTTTCTTTCATTCACAGCACTTAGGCCACTGTAAAGATAAGCAAGCTAGAGTTGGCCTGCAATTCTCATTCCCAATGCAAAATAGAGGTCTGCCCCTTCTCTCTTTCTCAAGGAAGTATTCCAGAGGCTTTCTTATATGACCCTTTTCCTGATTCTAACGGGACCTCCCCGTTACACTGAGAATTATTAATCCAAAAGATTTGTTGACAACCCATTCTAAAAGGAAAGTAGAAGTTTGGAAGATTATGTTTTAATGTTAGGGACTCTGCCTTCCAACAAGAGGATACAGAATCTCTTTAATATTAACACTAGCAAAATATTAATATTAGAAAAATCCTCATGCAAAATATGTATCCTTATTAAAATATACATTCAATTTGATAATAATATATTTTCCTTCTTTGCTATTTATGCAGTTAGTGATAGACTGGCCACCAAAAGTACAAATCTTTGAAGTACCATACAGCAGCCCTCTGAACTCCGGTGTTTGCAAAATTATGTTACAAGGTTCAAGATTCATTTCTCCTTCAAGATTTCAAAGACATGCTTTAGACAGATTTTTCCAAAGAAAGGACAGTATCTTTAATGTGTTTAATTCTAATAACTGAAGCTTGTAGAATCATGTTATTAATGTGAAACAATGTATGTCTTCAATGTTTCATATCTTTGAATTAACTGATGAAGGCCTTCAATGCGATTGTGTGTAATTTTATAAAAATAGAATTAACTTATTTAAACTTAAACTAATAACTGCACTTTTTTTTCTTTTTCTTCATCCTGTAAATTCTTCATCTTGTGTGTTTGGTTGGTTTGGATTAAGCTTTAAAAATGTTGAATTCATGGAGTTGGGGGTCTGGAAAAATGGTGAGTCAAAAGCTATAAACTTCCAGTTATAAAATAACTAAGTTTTGGGAATTTAATGTACCACAGGGCTACTATAGTTAACAATACTGTATTGTATATTTGAAAGTTGCTAAAACAGTACATTAAAAGTTCTCATCACTAGAAAAAGTAATTTGTAACTGTGAGGTGGTGGATGTTAACTGAATTTATTGCAATCATTCTGTAATACATTCATGTATCATTTTGTAGTATACCTTAAACTAATACAGTGATATATGTAAACTACATCTCAGTAAAATTGGGGGGGGGTGTCTAATTCAATAATGAGTCAAGATCTGTGAAATATTTCCTACAAAAATACTTGCGATTTACTTACTTGTAGTGCAACAAAGAAGCATGGCAGGAATTTTATTTTCTATTTTTTATCCATTGGCTCAGATGGCAAAGTGATTTGCCCTGAACTGGGATCCTTATACAATAAGAAAGGAACAGTAAATATGCCCCAGAGGTTTGGAAAGTGAGCAGGCTGTCACCTAATGCATGCAATGCTCTTCCTACCACTTCCTACGTGGCCTGTCCTGAGGAATCGGGACTCCTGCACTTCCCTGCCCCATACTGTGTGCTGTGTATGGCTTAACCACGGTTTGTAAAGCAGAACAGAAGTATTGATTCGTTTACTAGTATTGACAAAGAGGCAGATGCCGAGTGTTTAGACACTCTTGAATAATGGCTTTACATTCTTAACCGTTCTGGCTTTTGTTGAGAGGCACAGGGTTAAGTGAATGGCCAGTGTGTTGTGTTGTATTTTGTTTTGTTTCCCATAATTCTATGCACAGCGAGCCTGCTGCCTCACAAGAAAAATGAAGTGCAGCTCAAACCACCACTTCTTACCACCGGCTCATTCATTCTCTTTCTAGAATCAACACGTTACATTCTCCTTGTTAGAAAATTAGCACTGCAGCTCATATTCCTTAGATCAGTAGATAAAGGGAAGAGATAATTTGTATAGATTACCCAGTTTCCTGTGGGTGAATGGGACAACAAAGAGAAGGGAAGAATAGAGAAGGAAAATACCAGACTAGCCAGAGACAAATGGACCACTCAAAAGTGGTTGCCTGGAATGTAGGGAATGAAAGCCTGAGGTAATATTTGAAACTGAATGAGTCAATTGTTTAACACTATTTTAAAATATTTGAAAAGGCTATAAAGGCTATAACCTCTAAGTCAAGCCAGTGTTTTTATAACCAAGATATAACCAGAGCAGTACAAAGCCATGACTTCTAAAAACACTTGAAGTATAATTATTGTAATTTGTGTTATAAGGTATGTTGAATAAACCGCATATTGCAAATTTTAAGATGTATTTTAAAATAGGAAGGAACCTATAATGGGTAATGAAAACAGAGGAGACATTCTTTCGTAACAATTAGATGCTTAGATTTTGGTCATGGCTGGGTACTGTGGTATAAACTTGAAGTTCTGGTTAATAAGATGGATCATAACCAAGAATAGAAAGAAAAGAAAAAGAAAGAGAAAATGATCTCTTCAGTATGGCTCTATTAACTCAGGCGTCATATGAAGAAATTGGCACCTCCTGTCATCTCAATACAAGACATTACCTAGGAGACAAGGGAAAGCCCAGTTCACTGCACTTAGAAGCTGTTAATTATTGGTGACAGAGTTCCTATTTGACAGTTCTGTCCCGCTATTAAAATCTTAAAATCTACAGTCTGGAGGAAGGATTCATCCTTTTACCACCAGTCCTGGCCCTTTAACTTGCGTAGCCTTCAAACTCAGCTCAGCGTGTCCTCACTTCTCTGCCCAGCCATGAGCTCAGCCTCCAGACTTGTCTCAGTTGGCCATTCTGTTCTTCCCTGTCCGTGCGAGGGTCGGGAACGCTGCATGGACAGGCCCAAGGAAGTGAATCCTTCATCATACATGGCTACCAAAGCTTTATGTGTTCATATGGGTCCAAGGACATGTTTGCTGAGTCAGAGCCAGTAAGCCTCATTTTTTAGATGACTTTTTCTTCACTCTTGACACTGGGTAGGAAGAAGGTCACACACTTCAGTGCCCACCTACCTGGCTGGCCATCTCACCAACCTCGACCTACATGTGAGCTTCCCGAGTGAGCCTAGGAAATCCCAGGAGTCAAGGTCCCAGCTGCCTTGGGAGAATGAGTTTCTTTTTATTTTACCACAGGTTTGGTTACAGAGAACTTTATCTGAAAACATTTTCCGATTCAATAAAACTGACGGTTGTTTTCATTATAAATTCATGAAGTTGGTTTAATTTGACAAAATGTATTTAGTGATTTGTCTTCACTCTGAGCGAGTTTGCTGTCAGTCCACACCCCTCAGGAATTTATCCTCTTGCTAGTGCAGATGACCACTAGGGAAACAACTTTCAGAATATTTACAGATCAAAATATAACCAAGGACCAAAATAATATAGGACAGCTATGTCAAGGTCAAGGGAAGTTCACTATCTAAATATAACAGTAAAGAGTCAATGGGAAGATAACGCTACAGTCATTTTCTGTCGTCAGGATCTGCCTAGTGATTTATTTTAGACTAGCTCTGGCTTCGTAAAAAGCCTGACAGCCAAAGGGCTGGGGAAATCTTTTGAAGTTTGTAATAGCAGCAATAAACTTGAAGAAAGTTGCGAGCAAGATGCTACACAGCCCAAAGTAGCCCAGACATCCCAAACACGCGGCCACAGTGGTACAGTCATCCACCCCACCACAAATTCCTCAGGTCCCTCCAGATGCCACACAGAGACCTGGGGTGCTGAATCATCTAAGTAATAGCCAGACTCAAACACAAAATAGTGCCTTTAACATGTTTTTAAATCTAAAATCACTTAAGGTTTAAAGAAAAATGAAAGCCATTCCATTTACTCCTCAAAACTGCAGGGAATTCACCTCAAATAATATGGTGAAATTCCTAAGAATCTAAATCATTTTAGTAAGAAAGATGTTGTGGTTGACAGACTGAAACTTAGGAGAAATGAGTTTGGGAGAGTCGTTTAATACGGTACTGGAGAAGCGTTCTTAGAGGTATTTTTGTATTTACTAAGAAAGTGTTATTAAAAAATAATAATAGTGAACATATCAATACTTTCTGTGTCCCAGGCACTTGGCATTTATTAGCTCAGTTTTTACAACAATACTAAGCAGCATCCCTGTTCCACAGATGAAGTTTTAAAACTTGCCCAAAGTTGACACATACAGTAAATAACAAAACTAGGGTTTAAAAACAGAGTTGAGTCATTTCAAAGCCGTACTCAGCAGTGATGATAGTGGAAGGGGTCAGGGAGGCACGACAACACCTCCCTTTACTTCCTATAATATCTCCGTGCTCTTCTGGAGTTTATTCCTCCAGCTTTTAAGAAACTACAGGGACGCCCTGTAGTCTCCCTGTCGTCTTTTGGTCTTTCTGCATCCAATCCTTCAAGCTTTGTTTCTTCCGAGGCTGCACTTACACAGTGTTCAAAGTGGAGTCTTTAGGGACTGGATTTTAATAAAGCTGTTTTGCAAATTGTCACCTGCCTCCTCTATGGGTCACTGGGAGTGGTTGGGTGATGCTGTAGCTCTCTGTCCGGGCAACCCCAGTGCTGGGCCCGCCTTCACCGTGGCAGCTGTGTTTCCCTGCCATGATGAATTTCCTGTGTCCTGCGGCTAGGAGGAGGGCATTTTAAACTTCCTTTGCTAAGAAGAGTCACTTCCTGCTTATACTCCACCAAGCTGAATACAGATTTTTACATTGCATAGATTCATAACATTTCCTGTTTTTCACCATTATACATCTGAGTAGCAGCTGTGGTTCATCTTTATTGCCATTAATTACTTTATCCTGCAAGTCAGTTTGTTTTAGATCCTATCAGGAATCATAGTGAATTCTAATTATTTTTTAAAACTATTTTGGGGGGAATTAGTGCTTCATTTTTACTTCTACTGCTATTAATTTATAAATCTGAAGAGGAGAAATAGATTGAGACTTGACTTGGGATGGTAAACACATAATACAACATATGGATGATGGGTCGTAGAATTGTGCACCTGAAACCTGTTTAATTTTAATAGCAATGTCACCCCAATAAATTCAATTAGAAAATAAGGCAGTTTACTTAGCCATTAACAAAAAAGTAGCAGTGTTCCCTTCAAAACTCAATTTGCCACCATCTTTTTGCCACCATCTGGTGTTATTTCAGGGTGGAAAGCACACAGGTTCCCAAGCAATAGGCGGAAATCCGCAATCTACACATGACGCCTCCCAAGCCGGTTATCTCAAGCCAGATCTGTGCCCTCGGCTCTGGTCTGTTATCCCTAGATGTTCCACACATTCTGCAAACTAAATAGTCCCTAAAAATAGATTGCAGAATCAGCTACCTCTTTTATATTCCTGGTTTGTCTTATTAGAACTGCTTCTAACTCATTCATGTGAACCAGAAATCTAAGAATTGAATAATCTATTGGTAAGGTCTGTCCTGTCATTCCCACCTCCTCAATAGCTTTCAATTTAAACCCCTTCTCACCTTCTCCTGGCACTTCTTTTGCTGGCAACTTCGTTACTGAACACACTGGCCACACCCTCCCAGACCTTTCCCATCTCGCCTCTTTTATGAAAGAAGCCTTATTAGTCTGTTTCTTGAACAAGGGCTGCCAAGAAATGGACCAGAGCAGACACACCTATGCCAAGAATCTGGCCAGTGATTAATGAGGTCACTTAACTCAGATCATTCTGTCCAAAAATGGTAACGGCATCTAGCAAATTAGTTCCTGCCATAATTTGGACGAGGAGCCTGGGAAGGGGTGACCTATGCATAGAAGGAGGAGAACAGAGCAGAAATGCTGCGTGAAACCAAGAAGTTTGCGTTAGAAAAACAGAGAAGGAAATTCATCCTTAAAGGTGCTAAATCACAGACAGATTGACGATTGCCAATCCAGCATACAAGTCCACATAAAAGAACGTTCATTTTTATTAGGAAAATTAGTCTCTATGCCTTGCAACCAGAAGGAGGTGCCAACACAGATTGAAGGGACTTTGCAGGCATGGTCCCTCTGAGGGGGGTGCAGATTTGTTTGTAGGGTTGTGGAAGACTGGACAACCCCTTCCAGGATGGAGGAGCAAGCCATCCATGTGCAGCAAAGACTAATGGATACTGTCCCGGCCAAAGCCGGGCTTTGGTGACTCGCTTTGGAACAATTCCAAGAAAATAAGGCATGCAGGTAAAATTCTCCCTCCCTCTGTATCTTCTCCCTGCAGCACCCCTTCTAGAATGGTAGGCACCAAGTTGTTAAAAGTGGTTACTTGTAAATGGAAAATATGAGACTTTTGAGATCTTTCAAATTACTTCTATTTTCTCTCTCCCACCCTCACCCATCTCCCGGTGTCCATGCACTGGTTTGAGGATACAGAAATAAAAGAGCGAAAGTGAAAGGACAAAAGAAAATGCAATTGGAGAACACCAGAGCTGGATGCCTGCCTCTCCTACGAGTAGGCAGAAGCAGCGGGGAGGCACGGGCTCCGCTCCCAGGTCGCCTGGCTGACAGCAGATAAGGAAACACGGGGCCGCCATGTGACTTGGCTTCAGGAAAACCTTTCTGTTTGTAACCGGTATTCCGAGACCACTTAAAATCAGATCCAAAACTAATAGTTCCCAATGCTGAGTTGCAATGTCAAGCTGAATTGTCTGGCTTGCCAGGTTTCTATGGTTAAAATTAATGCCCCACTTGGCAAAGGCCATCATACTAGCAATTGGAACCATCTGAGAGGAGCCACAACAGTCTGGATTTCCGACTCCTGGGTCCCTTCGAATTACATCTCTTGCATTCATCTTTCTCCCCCAAGAATGGAATGAGGTGCAGGCTAGTCATAAGGATTTAACCACAACATTAGATCCAGTAATGTGCAAAATCCAAGTATGGAAGCAAAAAAATACTATCAGAAAGAAAATGATTGGAGTTGTCTCAGGAGTATGGGAAAGAGCTTCATGAGAATATGTGGACATGAATTTTACAGTTGTTTAACCAAGGAGTACAAAACATCATTGGAGAAGATCTAGCCAAATTCACCCCAAGCTCTAAATGGGAAAGGGGAAGAAGAAGACAATGACTTTCATCCAAGTGGGCCCATGCAGAGGTCTATGGTACCTTGCAACCAGATGTAACCAACACAGAGGGCTGGAGTAGGCTCGGAGGCAACAGACCTTTAGAGGAAATGTGAATTCGATTGTAGAGTTGTGAAAGATCGAGGAACCACGAGGACAACCCTTCCTGAACAATAGGTTGGAGTCTGCAGTCTGCAATGCAGTGACACCTAGATCCATTATCTCCAGCTAGGTCTCTGCCCTGAGCAGCATCTGTGGTTCCCAGGATTTCCTGGGATCAGTTGTGACCCAGCCATAACAGTGAAGAATCAGACCACCAATAGGCAGTATGAAAAAAAAGGCCTACAAATGATACCGGGGACAAAGATGTTAGAGCACTTCTCTAGCTGTGTGTTCTACTCAACTGCTCCAAACTAGGTTTCCTATTTGGGCTGATGGATGCACCCTTCTCTTGATCATTAAAAATAATCTAATAAGAATCGGTCTTGGGAATGAAAACTGCCTTCCTGACTAGGATTTGCAGATAGTGAAAGAGGGTAGCTGTTAAAAAACAAATAGATTATGTAAGCATACCTGCGTTAAATACAACAGCAGCACCCAAGTAGTCCTGGCACTTCTCATGTTAATAGAATTAAGCCTTCATCCCCTTTATTTATGCTTTGGGTATCAGAACTATAATGGAACCAAACAGGCAGTCCAGTAAAGATTTTCTTGGCAGGGAGAAGACTAACATGCAAAACATCTTCTAGGAATTGGAATAAAGAAAACTGAAGGAGTGGGCTGATCCATTGAGAGAAAAGCAGAAACTCTTTGTGAGATGAGACTCATGTCACAGATGTGAGATTCTCCAGTGTTGATGATTTCCACGTCCTGTCTGCTTGTGCAGCGATGCCCTTCTTCCCAAGGACACCTGAGTGATTCCAATCGGAAGACCCAGGCTATCGTTTCTCACCAGATCTTTTACAAGCAGGTCTCACATTCTTTTATCATCAGTTTTTTTTCCTACTCCACCCTACCTGCTGTGTAACTTTTGAACAATACTTCTAAAACAAAAACCCGCTCAAGTTATTCTGCCTTCAGACCCGTCTATGACATTCAAAGTGATTGTGCAGACTTTTGCATTTCTGCCGTGCGCACCCTGCTGCCTGTGCTGTTGGCCCTGTCACAGGGCCATCCAAAGAACCTCAAGTGTATCACCTCTGTTGCCTTGGTAAACTTAGACATTGTTTATTTCCCATTATCACCTCCTTCCCCTGGCCTGCGTGATTCTACCAACCACACTGAGAGCATTCTGACTTGTACAAGACTCAGCCCCCAAATATCACTGCCTCCTTAGGGACCCCTTCACTCACTGGACCTAGAAAAAGATGTTTTCCTTCCTCTGTTTGCTGTAGCCCTCTGCTCTCTTGGGTAGGGCACTGATTACATTGTTGTGTCTTCATTTAAACTTCTGTGTCTCCCACTGTCCTATAATCTCCTTAAGAGTGAAAAGAACTTTATTTTACATAAACACAGTCATTTAAATCTGTTAATCATCTTTAAATAGCTTTAAATCCCCAGCACCTGGCAAAGTCACTAGACTGTTGTGATGTCTATTGAAAGAATGACTGGTGATCATTATGTATTAGATGTGGCCAAAGGTAGGGCCAGTGGCTGAGAGGGGGCTTTGGATCGTGGTGGTGAAAGCTCCATGTGGAGTTAAGGGGCAAGTCATGCTCCACCTGGTGCAGCCCATCCTTCTGAGAAGCTGACATTCTTTAAAAGTGGATTAAATTGGACTCCCTCCCCCAAGGCATAGTCCCATGATTTGGAAAACTTCCTATCTGAATACTGAGAACTTTATTGTCCATAAACATGGTCATTACCCTCTTCTATTATTTATTTCTTTCACTTAAATATTGGACAATGGAACTGAAGTGTCTGAGCCACCCTATAAGTAGAGAGTGCCTATGGGGACCCTATAACACCCTAATTCTGCTTTATGTCTCTGTTTTTTTGGAATGTAGTATTTTTAAAAATTTCTTTTAATATTTCAGCAAGTCTTTATTGAGTGTACTAAAAGTCAGGCATAATTTTTATTGTCATAATTTATTGGGTGTATAGTAGGATCAATAATTTATGTATTTCCAGTCAGGTATAAAAGAAATGTAGTTTTTTTTATTTTCTACATCTAATTTAATTTTGTTCTCAAGCTATCACACTGCTGGGTAATGGGAGAAAACATGAATGTTGAATGAGAGTATATAATTTCTTTAGGGCAGTCACTTTGCAGTAAATCCTCTGTCCTTCAGTTCTTCTCCGGGATATAGGAAGGACTTTCAAGAATAAGAGTTACTGCGAAAGAAGGCATCTCTGGGCCATGCCCAGAGATCCCAGATATGAATGGCCTTTGGATTCTCATTAACCTTTTCAGTACTGTCCTGTGGGCCCACGGTGCTAAAGTCGGGGTCCTTAAACCCATCAGTTGTTGTCATGCTCGTTTTAAGAGCCCACCTTAAAATGGACTCCCCCGCCCAATCCACTGAAGACCAATATTTTTGTAAAATATAATAAAAGTTAATCACTGGAAAAATAAGGTAATAAAGAGATATACAACACAAGCCCCAGTTTTAGCAAGTACTATTTGATTTAACGGGCATGAAAACTAGTTGTCTCAGTCAGTTTGAGCTTCTGTACGAAAAATACCATAGACCGAGTGGCTGACATACAACAGACATTTATTTCTCCCAGCTCTGGAGGCTGGGAGTGCAGGATCAGGGTGCCAGCATAGCAAGGTCTGGCAAGAGCCGTCTTCCAGGTTCCAGACTGCCGATTTCTCGTGGTGTCTTCACGTGGAGGAAGGCAGAGTGGGCACACCCTCTCTCCCCACTCTTATAAGGGCACTGATCCCATTCCTGAGCTCTCTACCCTCATAAATTCACCTAATCCTGATCAATACTTCCCGAAGGCCCTGCCTACTAACACCGTCACACAGAGGGGAAAGAGTTTCAACATATGAATTGGGGGAGGACACAAATATTCAATTCATAACACTAGTCTGTCAGATGGCTATAAAAGTTTCTAAATGCTTATTCCCATTTCAGAATTTACCCAGGCCTGGACTGCAGGCCAGCGCCTTCCCAGGACCACACTTTGAGTAGTGCAGGCCCGGAATGTGCCACGTTGAACCGGCACTTCTGCAGAGGTGGTCTTCATGCTCCCCAGGCAGTGCCTAAGTTCCACGATGCTGGGATCTGCACAATTTCTCTCTCATAATTTTCTAGCAGCCTTTAAACACCACACTCAATTACACTCACTGCTGCCACACCCCAGGGTTTCAGCCTCAAGGGTGAGCCAGGACACCCCTCTTTGGCTGCTTTGGTCTGTCTCAGGTCTGTCTCCCTGAGCAGAGGCCTCTCCACGTTCTTCTCTCAGTCGGAATTTATACACAAAACCCTCTGTCTTTGCTTTTGATATATGAACAGGAGGGATTTTTTTTTCCTTTTGCTTTTTCTTCTTATTTTTTGCTTACTCTCTCTTTTTTTCTTTTTGGCATCCTAGAAAACTATTTTCACTCTCCAAAAGGCTCAGCTCTCTTGCTGGAATTTATTTAGAAAGTTGGCTTTGGGACCCAAAGCCTATCAATGCCCTCTTTGTTCCCAATGGGAGCCACCCTCCTTCTGGAAGGACAACTGCCATTGACAAAATGGGTGGGGAACCTCAGAGGCAAAAAAAGTATAAATAAATATGCAGGATATGAAAATATTTAATTAAATCTCTGGTACTGACATCTGGGTGATATAAATTGGAACAATTATGAAAGATTTTTAAATCCTTCATCACTATTACATTCTACATGCTTAATAATTGCTTAAAATGATGGTTTGGATGAAACATTCATATGTTCCTTTACTACATATTCATCTCACAATGAGACAGGAAGATTGAAGATGTTATGTATCTTTATATACATGAAGCCAAAAGTAGTATCAGGTAAAATAAAGTTAAAATTGTATGATTTGTTTTGTGTGCATGTGTGTGCATGATCACATGTGTGTGTGCAAGCAATTGTGAGAGAATTAGTTGTTAACTGAGTGATCATTATACACTCTTGGAATTGTAACTTCACATATCAATTAACTTCTGCTTTATGCTCCTGAAAATTGAGTTGCCCAGAGAAAATTGGATGGCTCCTTATTAATACTCCTGTATTTCAGAATTACTTCATAAGTTTCAAAATAACCATCAGAAGAAACCAGAAAATCTAAAATAGTGTTTGTACATTTCCCTTCCTGTTATCAATTATGTATTATGACCACATGAATAATTCTAGTCATTTTTTCTATTTCCATAGCTATTATTAATGTATACTTGAAAGTTGCTGAAAAAATAAATTCTAGTGAGAGCTTATCTCTTTAATACTTACAGCTATATTCTGTTCATATTAATTTTACTATTTGAAATTTTTGCTTAGGGCATCAAACTAATTAATTATTGGAAGTGAAAGTTCACCTTCCTCAAACTTCTGTTGTCGCTATCCCTATTTTCATCCCCCCCGACGAAGTGTGTGCATTTTAAATTAAACTAACAATAAAAAATGTAGGAAACACAAGTATCTAAGAATTGTAAACAAAAATTGTTAGCTATATCTACAGTATCTTTTAACAATGCATGGTCAGAGTATTGGTCAAAGTCCATATAGGAAAGAGACATCGCAGCCAAATTGCGTGTTTGGGGAGAATTTAATTAAGGTATTACTTTTAAGGGTGTGTTCTGAATGTACGGGAACTGCACAAGATAGGGGCATACCACGGGGCAGGTTAGCAGGGGCATTGTTACCATTTTCAGGCTAAAAGAAGCCAGTGGAGCAGAACTCCACAATCAAGAAGGCTTAAAGAAAGCTTAATAACTCACCATCCTCAGAAGGCTCTATCAAAAAATGAAGAAACCAAGCTAAAGAACACAGACTTATATTTCTGTTATGAAATCAAGTAATGACGTAGAGTTTATTCACCTCTCCCACTCACTGCTCAGTGTCACCCCTCATGGACAATATTGTGACCGTTGTGTGACTGTGTGAAGGGAAACAGCCAACCTTAAGAGATCCCTGAAAAGAGCCTGGGGAGTAAATATCTCGACTTTACTCTCCTTTCTCCCTCTGATCTGCTGCTAGAATTCCTCTCTGCAGACTCGATCAGAATTCAGAGACCAAGGACGCCTGCTGCTGTAGATCAGAGTTCTCGCCTCCAGAGTAGGGTGAAGGGTGGGAAATGGAGGCAGAGGAAACACACAAGACATGTAACACACTCAACTTGTCGTCTTGCCATTCACACGTGGTTGCGTATGTGCTCTTTAAAACATTTTGTGCACCTGATGTGTGTATAAAAAGTATGAAAGAGCTAATGAAAGGATATATGCAAGAGTAATGTACTTTATCTCATTTTCTGTTCATAATACCTGTGGTAACAATACTACATACATTTCATTACGTGCCAGGTACCATACATTCTCAAACTGTAGTAAGTATGTCAAGCTTTGTGGCCACCAGCCATAAAATGCCCCCTTAAATTTATGGAGTTTCTCTCTTTGAGTCTTGTTTCCCATGGTAGAAACCAGACAAAGGTTACCCTGGGGATAAGGTTCTGTCGTCCCTGTTTTGCCCATTGCTGGGCGCCTGGGGCTTTTCCGCCCTGGCAGCCTTCTGTACCTGGCCCACCGTCCTTGCTGTGCTCATCACGTCTGTCTCACTGCCTACTGCACTACGAGATATGTTTGCTGATAAAGAAATTGGGGCTTGGAAAGTTGGGAACTCAAAATTTGTAAGCGGCCAAAGGGCCCACCACAGAAATCCACTCCCCATTAAGGCCTCTCTGCCTCTTCTGCTGCCTAATTCACCTGCTGCAGCAGCAACTTCTTTCAATGAAAGCGGTGCTGATGAGGAGAGAGGCAAACAGATAATGATTTGTTGAAAGGCTTTTATAGATTTGACTGTGTCTGTGAAAAAGGGCTAAATGAATTGGATTATTTTCCTATTTAAGTACTTTTTAAAAAAGTGATGTCTGGGAGTGACAGCTACCCCAAATCAAAAACTAATATTAGAGTTTATTTCTTTTGTTTCCTCCTGTCCTTGAGCACCTTTAAACATGAAACCTACACGTCATCTAGACCCTTGCAGCCCCTGGAGCACAACATACATGTGATGCTGTCTTCATTAATTTTTCCAGAGGGACTGGTGAGGTGTGGTGTAAAAATCTGCTCTATTTACTCTGCTTTGCTTCCTGAATTCAGGCACACTCTGCTCTGCACACAAAACATCACCTCCTTCTCCTATTCTCACCATTCCAACCCCGCCCCACCCCACTCAGTCCAAGAAATACGAATTAAAAAAAAAAAAGTGGAGATTTGCAGGCACAATAAGGAGTTATATTGACCTGAGGGGGTATGGAGGCTGGTGGAAGGGGCACAGGAGGGAAATCAGGACAATTGTAGTAGCGTGAACAATAAAGTATCATTTAAATTAAAAAAAAAAAAAAAACAATAAACTCTGTTTTGTGTACTCACGACGATAAACCTACTTTTGCCTGACCCTGCGTGCCATTGCTTTTAATGGCTGCATAGCATGTTGTTAAACACATGTAACATCAGTGCCTAAATTAATTTTTTGTGTGTGATACTTTAGTCACTTCTACATTTCACCATGGAAAACAGTATTCTGATATTAACAAAAGAGTTACATCGCACATCGTGAAGCTTTCTCACATCTTATCTTCTCTTTCCTGTCCTCTCTCCTCTCCTTTTTTTAACATATTGCCCCCAAGTTTTCCAAATTATGTTTCCTTCAGGAAAAGAAGAAATAAAGTCTTTCCCTTACAACACACATAGATATTCAAACCCATTAAAATGATCACTGTCTGCGTACCCACTATGCTCAGAAAGCAATAACAAAAGTCAAAGGAACAAAGCCAAACAACACATATTTTTTTTTACAAATACAAGTAACCTTTTAAATTACTCAAAAAAAAAAATGCATTAGTGATCACTGGGATTTTCCTCCTGACAGAAAAAAACAAGGAGAAAAGAAGGAAATAGGAAGGAATCCTGAGGGGATATGGGCCAAGCGGGGAGTAGCTGGGGTGGGGGCAAGTCCAGGCTCAGGACCCTGGCTTCTCCCATGTCCTTACTGAAGCTTTTCCAGAAGGAAAGTTCCGCACAAGGAGAGTCGTCAGTCTGAGTCTAACCTGCAGGCCTGTCTTGGTTGTGTGTCGATCTGTGGTAACAAAAATTGGAGAGGTGACTGCAAGTACTGGGAAGGAAGGAAAAAACCTTTTTATCAACATAAGTTTTTCTTTGAAAAAAATCTATGTATTTAAAAATGTTTAAATTAAGAAGTCCACAGATTTCACTAGCATCCCAAAGTGCCTATTGCATGGAAATAGTCTCAACAATGCCTCCTTTTGAATGTAAGACACCCAAGCGCATGGGATAGCTTTGCCATTGAACTGACAACTTAGACCAATTTTATAAGTGTGTCAGACTATAGAAATATAAAGTAATGAAACTGATTTCTCACACCACGTACAAAAACCCATTTCATTACCTTGTAATCACAGCTCACACTATGTGAAGCCAGAGCATAATAAACATTCATAAATCACATTACAGAGCCTCGACACCTTACAAATTCATAATATCTTTTTAACACAGCCAATGGGTGTTTTCAGATTTCTAAAAAGTGATTTCTTAACAGTAAAACTAGGGTCTGTAGTAGTATTTGAAAGGGAAAATCACCATTACTTCTACTCCTAGGAGTTTAACAAAGTGTGGTTTTTAAACATACAATGTAGTTTGCAAAAGGAATTGAACTGGAACGACCAGTTAAAAGCAGTATTTTGGGGACAAGGAGGGTACTCACTAACAGATTGCTAGGTTTACTTTTGTTCTAGGTCCATGTTGGCTATTTGCTTCTGTTGTCCTTTTTTTTAAAAGAAATAAAATGTAGTAAACATTCAAAGTACTCCTCTTTTTTGTTGTTGTTTTGGCTTTTTGGGAAAGGACGAATTCCTCAAGTATTCATGTGTTCACTGTTTTGTGAAGGCTTAGTTATCATGAGTTTGAGTATTTTGTTGAGGTTTCAAAATAGACGATGAACCAAGAAGCCATGATTTCCCACTTAGGTGATCTTAATTAAAAGGGAAAAAAATCCCAATGCTTAACGATTTCCTTCAGAATTTAAATAATTCCTGTTTTTAAAGTGGAACTGGTGAAGGTAAAAATGATTATCGAGTAGGCAGTTAGGAAGGGTAATATTTTACAGCTTTTACACACCAGATATCCTGCCCCTGAACTGACCCGTCTGACACTCTTAAGAAGTTTTGTCTCAAGGGTGTGAAGGAATGACTCACCTACGCAAGCCAGGGGCTCTGGACTTCTCAAACCTGCCTGTATGTGTGGAGGCTGTGCAGCCGCCCAGTGAGAGTTTCCTCAGGGCGATCCCAGAAAAACTCACCCATAGCAAGAGACCTGACTCTTTTTTTTTCTTTTTTTTTCAGTATTTTTTAAAATTATTGATCTTGTACAGTTTTCTGTCTTTTATTCTCACCCCAACTCACCACCCCAGCCCTCCCCACCTCCCTCCCATTTCCACCGCCCCTCCCTATAGTTTTTGTCCATGTGTCCTTTATACTTGTTCCTGTAAACCCTTCCCCTTTTCCCCTGAAATTCCCTCCCCTCTCCCCTCTGGTGACTGTCAGCCTATTCTCAATTTCAGTGTCTTTGGTTATATTATGCTTGCTTGTTTGTTTTGTTGATTAGGTTCCTGTTAAAGGTGAGATCATATGGTATTTGTCTTTCACTGCCTGGCTTATTTCGCTTAGCATGATGCTCTCCAGCTCCATCCATGCTATTGCAAAGGGTAGGAGCTCCTTCTTTCTTCCTGCTGCATAGAATTCCATTGTGTAAATGTACCACAGATTTTTTATCCATTCATTAACTGATGGAGCAAAAATAGCCTCTGCAACAAGTGGTGCTGGGAGAACTGGACAGCTACATGCAAAAAAATGAAACTCGAGCACTAACTTACACCATACACAAAAATAAATTCAAGGTGGATAAAAGATTTAAATATAAGCTGTGACACCATTAAAATCCTAGAGGATAACGTAGGCAGGAAAATCTCAGATATTTCACACAGCAACATTTTTACTGATATATCCCCTAAAGCAAGAGACCTGACTCTTGGATGCTAAAACAGAACTCGGTGACTCTCCTCAACCTGAAGGGAACCTGGCCTTTCAGGATACAGGCACTGGAGACCAAGAAGGTGGAGGGGAAATGAGCCCCTTTCAGGATTGCTTCAGAATGCTTTGGAGCTACTTCATTAAACATTAAGTGGCAGGAAAACAAATTTAACCCAACATTTCAGAGCTTTGGGCATTTATAGTCTATGGCACTAAGGTAGTCAAGATGAGGCAAAATCCCACCTTGTGATAAAGCAACAATAAAGGAACTTCAGATGTGGCTTAGCTGGATAGGAAATGATAAATCAGCCACCTGTATGCCACAGATGCCAAGCTCTTTGACTCTCTTTGCTAATTCAAAAACAGAATATACTGCTTGTCACAAGCTTCACATAAAATCCTTTGAAAAGGATTTCATTAGAGAGTTCACAATATAATGAAGCAGACATTTATTGCTAAGATGATTGCTGACCTGGCTCTTTAGTTATTTTGGCTCACATTAAAATACTCCTAGCTTCAGGCTTCAAAAGCATACTGAGTGTAAAGTAATGTGCAGTAGTGCCCTGTGCTTCCAGAGGTCACACGTAGAGCAACCCCAGGCCCCAAGAACACATCTGAGAAGCCAGACATAAATGGAGAAAAGAGTCTTTGAACAGAGAGGAAAACAGCTGTCATAAAACTCATGTTTTCTTCTCAAGGAAGGAAAAAATTGATAAGGTCATTGGAATATTGAATCCCAGATCTCCCATTTATAAATGTCAAGAGCCTATCAGTAAAATTTATCAGTAAGATGCAAATAGTATCTACCATGTAAGACCTCAATAAAGATTTAATAGGCTAACACGTATAGACATCTACTTGAAATATAAAGGACACTTAGTAAGTGGTAACTGTTATTTTGAAGACTAGGAACCTCTCTACTCCATTCTTCAGATGATAGATTAGAAGCCAAAGGAATATTCACACACATAAAAAGCAACAGCTAAAAGAAATTAAGTAGCCAGAAAAGCAATAGAGTCATAGTATTCTGAACCCAGTCCCACTCCTAGTAAAAAGCCTGTAGTCATCACTAGCCCTGAAGGTACCACTGCATCCAAGCACAGAATTATGTTCATAATGATGACAGCCAAACATCAAAGAAAGATTAGGAGGATTAACTTGAATATAAGTTGTACAAGAAGGCAACGAAGATAGGCAATATATTCTTGAATGATTTCTATGTAAGTATTTTTAACTAAAAAATTATATTTCAAGGGATAAATTCCAAATTTAGACTACTCTATGATATGCTACACAGTTGTCATGGGGATAGGCAAAAGAAGCACTTGTACATATTGTTCGTAGTGTATGCATTGGTATAACTCCTGTGGAAGGTAATTTGACAGTATCTGTGATGTTACTAATGCACATACTTTTGACTCAAAACTATACTTCAGGAATGCATATACAAAAATACTCTCAGGCATGTGAATTTATGGATATGACAAGGCCAACAATCTTTGCAATAGCAAAATATTAAAAATAATGTTAATCGATAGTGTGCCAGTTAAGTAACCGCGGCTCATCTATTGAATGGAATACTTTGCACACATATAGCAAAAAAGATGTGAAACTCCTCAAGGACTAATCAGAGTAATTTCTGATGTAACTTGTTAAGAGAAAAGTGTAAATATTACCTATAATATACATTCATGGATGAAGAAAATACACATGCATATGTGGCTTATGTATGAATAAAATATCGCTCGAAGGATACACTGAAAATTAGCAACATTAGTTGTACTGGGTGGTTGAAGAACTGAGGTGGAAGAGAGGTCTTTACTCTTTTGCACTTCTAGAACTTGAAGCAGTGTGCATGTATCCTACTGCAAAACAGAAACAGTTTTCTGTTCCTATAGTTTGTGGTGTGAGCAAGGCCCACAAAAGGAGGGTGTCTTACCACGGAGGATGTCGAAAGGGGGATGTCGAGTGGAGCAGTTCCACATGCAAGGTCAGATGCATAAAATAAGGAAGGTACAGGTTTGCCATTGCCATAAACAGGAAGAATGAGGCATCTAGAAGCATATAGGTCGTGTGTCAGATACAGATGTTATTTAGGAAGGGAAGCTATTGATCTTTTTATTGTCCTGTTGTTCATCTTACAAAACAAGATGAAAAATTGGTTCTTTGATTTTCTTTTCTATGAGCCTACCGTTTTCTATAATTCCTTTATTCCATGAAAATAAATTATGGAGGAGTCTTAGCAAATATTCTTTCCAAAATGCGTTGAGTCAGGCAATTGTTCAACAAAAGAAATCCACTAGAAAAAGAGTCCTGCGATCAGACAGCTTTGAGAAGCCCTGAGTATCCTGCTCCGTGCCGGCATATTCATGGGGCACCGACATATCTCCAGTTATTTACGTAAGAAAGTCACTTTTTGCTTTTAAGCTGAATACCTATTAATGGTTCATGGAAAATACGATTCAAAAGTGCTGGTTTCGAGGAACAGGCCTCTGTTAAATTTCCCAGATATGACCATCATGTTTTTACATGCATAACAATTGAGCAACAGTTTCATAAATACATATTTTTAAAACAAGCGATAACAAGCTTCAATTATATTTACAACTTAGTAAAGATTGTGGGACTTAGAAGTTCTGGTTATTAAAGTTGATTATCAACTTCATGGTATTTTTAGGACAGTATTGTTACATTGAAAGAGTATCATTCTAATGTAAATTTTCTGTTGGTTGATATAATTTTTATCCATTTTGTTTACAACTGTGTCCTCAACTCCTAGAACAGTGCCTGGCATACAGTAGGTTGTTAATAAGCATTTGTTAGGTGAATAAATGACAACGTGAATAGACTACACTAATAAACTTAGTAGTACACAAGTTATCTAAGAGCTAAGTACACGAAACATCAAAACTATTCAGAGTTTATGCTACCTCAAAGGGAGAGTGTTGTAAACATTATGTTTGTTACATAGACTTTTTAAAAGGAATAACTGTCATTTTGTAAGGTCTAGACATTACAAAGTCACATGTATTGCATTTAGTGAGCAAGTGTTAAATAACTGTATTTTCTTCCAGCTGCACCCCAGTCTGCAGCAACGCTTACCACCTTGGGGCTGACCTGGCTTGAGTTTGTCAGTTATCTAAAACCACGAAACGTGTCAGAGTTGGGATCACATCAAAGTCAGACAGTGCCCAAGCAGCTTAGCATATCACTCTCAAATGCCAGTATGAGGGTTTGCTGAATCATCCTGGCACCCTTCAGGGCGCAGGAAAATATTATACAATTTCTCTGGCCCACAGTCATCCCCGGAGCAAATCAAACTTGGGCGAATTAAGTTATATGGCTATTTTAGTCATGAAATTTACTTACTGTCTACTAGGTTCCCGATGGAATACTGGGTATTACATTAGTCCATATAGGCTCTCTAATAACAATGACAGAATTTCATGAGTGGTTACTACGTACTGAGAGCTGTGCAAGAACTTTACATGGTATCTCATTCAAACGCACAGCAAACTCTGAGAACCCTACCTCCTCTTGGTATCACATTCTACAAATAAGGGTACTAGGTGCACAGAAGTTATGTAGCTTGACCATGGCCACACAGCTAGCAAAGGATGGCTGATGTTGAACCCAAGGTGACTAAGTGCTAAGGGTACGATCTTAATCTCTGAGCAATAATGGAGTCTGCCCTCCTTAAAAGTAAGCCTATGCATCAAGATTTTTACATGAGGAGAGCTAAAATTTGTTAAGCATTTTCTGTGCATAGGTCCAATGTTTTATATTTCTTGTATGATATATCATTCAATAGAGCTATGTAGTAACGCCATAGAGAGCAGGAATTAGCACTAGATCAGTCACCTTAACTCTTGGGTTCAAATCCCAGCTCTGCTACTTACTAGCTGTTTCCTTGAGTGACTTATTTCACTTCTCTGTGCTGCAGTTCCCTCACCTGTTAAAGGGGAAAGTACATAGCTTATAGAATCAGTTGATACTTAATGAGTTGATACACAAACAAAATAACATGGCTGGCACGTAGTAAGCCCTATATGTCGTAACAATTCTTTTAAAATTTGGGTAAAAGACAGTTTAAATAAACAACTAAAATCACTTTTTAAAAAATCATGGAGGTTAACAGAATTGGAGGAAAGCAAAAATTAACTGCTTTGCCTACCCCACACCATAAGGTGTGATACAGCCAGTGTCCTCACCTTTCAACATTACCTGGATGGGGTCGGTGTCTCTGAGCCTCAGGATGCTTCTGTTCTCCAATTCATCATCCTTCTGAGAACTTCCAGCCACTTTACCTCGAGCTGTCTCAGAATCTAGGGCTACTGCTCGGTCTTGTGGGGAGAACTTTGGCCCAGGACCCACCTATCCATTCTATTATTTCTGAAAACAGGACTTTGGTTAGATTCATAGCCTCACATAAGCATTGGGGGAACAGGAAAGGTGGCTAAGTAAGAAGAATTGAGCTCACAAAGTTTTAAGTGAAATATATTACAATTGTCACAGATTAAAATGGGCATATACCAACAAAAGAAGCTGTTACCTTAAAACATTGCACTTTCATTCATATATATATATATATATATATGTATATGTATATGTATATATATATGTATGTATGTATGTATCCTAAAACAAACTTTGAAAAGGTGATCATTAAGATTGTGTTTCTGAGTTATTTGTTCTGTCTTTTTCTGGAAGAGTCTGATGTTTGCTAAATGATTGCACATTTAAAGAATAAAATATCAAAACCTCACTACTTTAAAGTACTTCATTAGTCTCAGTTAAGTAACAATCTTAGCTCATCACTGCTCCAGCTACAGAACTCCAGGTGACCCACAGCGAAGTTACAAGGTCTTACAAGTCAGAGTCATTGGTCTGGCCGGTGTTAGCACTATCCCCAGCTGAACGTTCCAAGGCTGTTATTTGACCCTTGCTGCTGCTTCCCACCGTTCTATGCAACAGCCCAGGCTTCTCTGCCCTAAACTAAGCCTGCCAACAGACAATGCATGCTAATCTGCCCGTGAAGTGAAGGCTACACTCCAAGTTGTTGATCAATTAAGAAATAAATACTGTCGACTGACTGAGATGTTTACTGATTTGCTAATTTCTGTACGTGCCAGCCTCACCCTGCCTTGACCTCATGTGTTTGTTGGTTGCGGGGTGGGGGGCTCTGTACTTTCTAAAGGTTATTGCTATAAATTCTGGGATGATTTAAAAGCACTTGGTGATGAGAAGGATCTCTATATGAAATGTCTTAGTACATTATTGGTGGAACAGGAACAAATACTAATTTTGTTATAGTGTGTTATGTTTTATAACTACGTATATATTTTATAACAATTTAATGCAGTTTTTGACAAAATTTAACATAATTTGATATCATTTATAACAAAACATATTTTTTATAGTTTGTTTCTCAACACCGCTTAAAGAAAATGTTGGCACACATATAGACTTTATTGGGAAGTCTGACCCATCTTACCTGACCTGAACTCGAGTATAAAGATACACTGCCAAGTAGACACGTTCCTAGTAAGCAGGCCATATTTATCTGCATCACTCGTAGTTGATTAAAGAGGCACTGAATGCATACTTTTTGGTGGTAAAGTGTTTATATCAAATCATTCTATAAAATTAGTGCCAACTCTGTACTTCAATAGTAAAATATTCAATCATCTATCCTTTTAGTAAAATAAAAAATTACATTTTTAGATGAACAGTATGATTTTTTTACATTAAAAACTGATTGCAAAATTGAATATTGTTTTAAAACAGAACCAGTAAAAATATTTTTTTATTTCTGCATAGGCCTACAACTGGTCGATAGAAGTCTACCAGTTGTTGTGCTACTGAGCTCCGGGTGTCTCAGCCCCTGTGAATTGCAGCCTCTGTGGATGCAACTGTGAGCCTGCTGAGGGTTGCACCGAGTTTGCGTGCAGAATTATCAAGTCCCAGTAATTACAGCTTATCTCCACATGCTTTTGAACATTTTATAATGGAGAAAGTATTTGCTGGAAGTAATGCTCATCAAAATATTACTTGTCAGAATGTTCTTTACACAGTTTTTTTCCCCTCAAAGTATATTACTGTGTTCCATAAATAACAGCGTTAAATAATGCAGCATCCCTGGGAGGTAGTCAAGTGGGAATATTACACTCTTTTTTTTGTCTATAGTGTGGGAAAACTAAAGCCTCTCCTGGTTTACCACATTGAGCTAGCCACACCCATTTCTGGGCTTTCGTAGGAGTGTGTCGTCCTTATAGGTTTGTGAGCTCTAAGCTGACTGAGACTATATTCTAATTATCTTTTGAAATAATATTTATTAAAGATTTTCTTGGCAGAAAGCTTAGAAAATACAACAGAAAGAATAAAAATTTGTCAACAATTCCACTAAAAATTTTTGGTATCTAAAAGCCTTATTATGCTAATTTTTAATGTGTTTCAAACATTATTGCACATATGAGTCACCTGTTGATCATGTTCAATATAGGTTCTGATTCAACAGGGCTAAGGAAGGACCTGAGAATCTGTATTTCTATAAAGCTCCCAGGTGATACTGAGGCTGACGGTGCATGCATCACACCTTGAATATCATGCCCTATGTTAATATCTGCTGCTTTTATTATATTAGAATGCAATATAAATGCTTGTAAGATCTGTTCCAAATATATTTTTGGTGGAAAAATTTTCTTTCTTTATTTAAAACCTGAAATGGGGAATATAGGTATTATTTGGTGGTTATAATAAGCAGAAGAAAATTGTTTTCTGATTCAGGAAAGAACACGTAAGTTTCTTCTGAGCAATGTTCAAAGAAAACTTGTGAGGAGTAACAGGGCTGGGGAAGATGGAACATTTGGAAAAGAAACATGTCGGGTGGCAGAGATCTGATGGCAACCTTAAAGACAAAAAGGCCCAGGATGTAGTGTCTGGATAAATGCAGATCTATGACAAGTCAAGAAGACTTGGGAATGGAGCAAAGGTGCAGAGCTTGCCAGAAGGCTGGGCTTGTTTTGCCACTGTGCTCCCTCAATGAAATGTTATCTCCTAGAGCAAATCACTCGAGGCATTTGATATGCCGGCTTGCACACTGGGTACACTCAATATTTATCAAAGGGTCATGGTGCTTTAAAAGGATTTTTTAATACTTGCTTTTCTTCTACTTTGTGTATGGATTCTTTGATTTAGTGCAATTCATTTTATCACAGTAAGGAAAGTGGTGTTAGTATGGGCTGTCGCCCAGACATAGAAATAATTACTATCAAGCACTAAACGTTGACATAGTTTTTCTGATAAGATTATTCTTGAACTAATATGATTTGCCTTTGAATGAATGAAAGAAACAGACTGATTAAGCCCATTGAATCACTTAGTGTGCTATATGTATGTCTGTAATATGCTTGAACTAATAAGAACTATAATATCAATTGCAATTGTGTAGATATTTTAGCCACCAGTGCAAGAACTAGATATACACAAATTCACTCTCTTAATAAGATCTATTGAGTAACCACTCTGTAACTGATAAGGTGCTAGGGAAACAGAGGTAGAACAATACGGTCTTCATCTCCACAGTCCTCCAGGGGAAGAGCTTCAGAAGTAAATGGAAGCAACAGTGTGATGGCTGTGGTCATATTTTGGGTGAGGAAGAGGGGGACCGAGCCCTCCCACTTGGGAGGAATCGAGGGTAATGCAAGGAGGCACGGTGGCTGAGAAGTGGAATGGGGACAACTATTGTGATTCTGCTGTGCGTTAGGCGCTGTGCTAAGATCAGCAGGACATGAGCTATAATTTGTGAGTTTAATATTTATTCAGTAATTTTATAGAGTACGTTATTTTGTGTAAAGCAGTAAGTTATATAATCTCTATTTTCAAACAGTTTATAGTTCATTTTATGAGACAACATGCACTTGAGTGTGTGTGTATATACGTGTGTGTTCACACAGAGGTATTTAAGGGCTAAGTGAACATAGCACAAATAAGTGGCAAACAGGGGAGAGAGCAGCATGAGCTCAGCTGACCCAGGAGGGTTCCAGGGTGGTAGCAGAACCTGAGTCGGACCTGAGTAGGTCAGTGGAAAGATGGCTATTTTCACTGGGGAGAGTGACAGGCAAATGCATGGGCATGGGATTATATCACAGGATATTTCAAGTGCAAGAAACAGAAAACCTAACACAAATCGGCTTAAGCAATAAAGGAAATTTGTCACTCAGAGAACCGAAAAGCGTTCGGGCAGGGTAGGCTTTAATGTACTCCATCCAAAGTCTTTGGCTCATTTCCTGGAGGTTCTCTCAGCTCTGCCCTCTTCTGCATCCTACTTTGTTCAGGCTGGTTCTTCTTAGAGTAGCAGAAATGGCTGCAGTATATCAGGAGGCAAGACTTAAGGGTCACAGCATTCCAGGAGTAATTTCTGCGCGTCATCTCACTGGACTGGCTCAGGCTATTTGCCACTTCTGAACTTGTCCTTGTTCAGAGCATGGAAGGTTCTGACTAGATTAACACTGGTGCAGTCAGCTTCTCAGGAAACACAAGCATTTTCTAAGCGGAAATAAGAGGACTGTTGGGAGGGAGGGAATGGATAGCAGACAGGCAGTCAGTGAGTGGCAGCTCCAGCTTGTGCAGAGGATGTTTTCCTGCCCTCGGGATACATTGTCCCCCTTCTCAGTGCCATCAGTGCTGAGTGCCACGTTCGTATGACTTGTGAACACTTAATGTGATCATTTGCATTGTGTCTGGCTCCTCTGGTAGAGTCTGAACTTTTCGAGGGCGGGGAAGTATGTCTTACTCAGCTTCCTATCTCCAGCTCCAAGCCGAGAAGGGACATAGTCGACACTCAATAAATCGTTGCTATTCAGTAAGTCATTGTACAAAAGAACTTTAGTATAGCTGTGGTAGGCCCCCAAAAGAAAGAGATCCTGAAGTTAAGAGCCCATTGTACACTGGAGGCCTGAGTTGAAAATGGTTTGATTGAGGGAGGGCAGCATTTTCCAAAGTGTGTTCCAAGAAATGCTTGTCTCACATGGTGTTCTTGGAAAAAGGAGTTAGTGCTCAAAACAGTTAGGGAATTGCTGCATTTAGTCCCCACACACATGCTTCTGAAATTTGTCATATGTATTAAGCTGTTACACACATATTACTTTACATGGAAAAAATTGTTTAATATATTTAACCAAACAGTGCTCAAAATTATCTGACATGTGCCTGTTCCTCATGCTTCTCCACGTAATATCTATTAGTATTTTCTGGAAGGAATGTCTTGGTTTCTATAAGGAAATTTATCACCTGTGTCAGTGTGAGATTCCAGGAACGGTTCTCCCTGTACCTTGCTAACGGCAAAACTAAGATTGTTCTTGCTTCTCTCACACACTGTCCAAAGCAGGTGGAGGGGCTTCCTGATTTCCACTGGGAATGGTAAGGACATGGAGGGGCTCCTGGTCCCAGGCATTCCTCCCACTAAACTCCCTTCTACTAAAGGTAACTGAAAGGCATTCACAGCCCCAGCCCCGCCCCCACAGAAGTAACAGAAAGTGAAGTAAATCCTGCTACTTCCCCAGGATCATTGTAGCCCAGGGCAGACCATTAGATACATGGCGTTAGTGAGACTGCTTGAACTGATTTAAACCAGTGTCACAATGCTGCAACCATCCTGTCTTTTAATTCTCTGCAATTGTGGACCGAGAAAACAAATTACTCCCAGTCAAAAGTGACTCTAGTTTTATGTGTACAACTCTAAAATAGATTCCTTGTTACAAATGCCTAAAGTAATAACTAATACAGAAAAGGCAGTTTTCAATTTGTATTTTTGCTGCTTTCTAAGGCAATGAATTGAGATTATAGTTTTTATTGTGGAAAATTTTCAAAAATAGATAGAAGCAGGAAGGATTGTGTAAGAAAACATCTGTGTACTCCTTACTCAGCTATCCATCTCTAATAAAGTATACAAGGTTTGTCCAAGAAAAGCCCAGCCACTGTTAATACAACAAGAACAGTTTGCATGACATCGATGTAACCTGGCAGCCAAGGATTGTGGACTGGAATGCATATGTGTGAACAATGGTGACTTCACTGTACTAGTCAGTAGGGGCAGTAGACGCTAATGAGTATGCATGTGTACAGATTGGCTGTTGCATTCCAAATGACTGAGCAGAACAATGAATCTGCATCAAATTTTGCATTAAGCTTGAACATTCCTCGGAAACTGTTCAGGTGATTCAGAAGGTTGCAGGTATGGGCACCTGGCGATTGGCAGTTTATATCAACAATGCACCCACTCATGCATCACATCTCATGCAGAGTGTTTTGGTGAAACATCAGATTACCCAGGTGACTCAGTCCCTCTACAGTCCAGATTTGATGCCATTCAACTTCTGGTTTTCCTGAAACTAAAGTCATCTTTGAAAGATAAGAGATTTCAGATCATCAGTAAGATTCAGGAAAATACAACAGGACAGGTGATGGCAATTGGGAAAACTATGTGAGGTCCCAAGGGGCCTACTTCGAAGGGGACTGAGGCATCATTGTCCTATG
This sequence comes from Glossophaga mutica, assembly GCA_039655065.1. Classification (NCBI taxonomy): domain Eukaryota; kingdom Metazoa; phylum Chordata; class Mammalia; order Chiroptera; family Phyllostomidae; genus Glossophaga; species Glossophaga mutica. The sequence continues at coordinate 110,622,497 of CM077310.1, read as the reverse complement.
TACAATGTTTCTTGTATCTTGTATCTTCTTCAAAAATTGTCTCTATTTTTCATATTATATGGCTGGATACCTTTTGAACAGACCTCATACATATGTGCCCAAGTATCTTCAGTTCAAATGGAATATATGTAGACATTATGACACCTAACAGAATTAATAATAATTCCTTAATCATCTTATATAGTTCTTATCATAGTTCCAAACTTATCTCAAAGATGCATTTACACAGTGTGTGTAGTCAAGAAGAATCAAGATGCAAAAAGATGTTCATATATGCAGTTGTTACCTCTTAGGCTACATGTTCCTTCAAGATATTTTTCAGGACTTTTTGTTCTAATATAACCAAAGAACATGAAACAAATCAAATAGGCAGACCATCATTTAAAATGTGGGTATAGTACACACAAAGTCAAATGGAACTCACAGTTTATTCTTCATGTTCTGCATGCCACTTATTTATCTTCTGCTATTTCTTTGTAGAAAAAAAATGAAATAAGCTCAAGAAGCATGGTTTCTGAGTAATAATTATATTTTCTAATTTTATATTTATGATTTATTATTCCTATAGGCGGAACAGGACTCCACCAAAAATTGACTAATTCCTGAACATAACAGTGAACATTTTCCATTAAATGAGTCAAAACTTTGTGTTCTCAAATGATTTGCCTATATCCATCTAGATTTCTTAATTTATTTTATATCATTCACATTACATTACCCAGATATGTTTCATCTTTCATATGCCATGACTGGGAGAAAACTTACAAAACAAAATCTAAGGATGATTTTCAGAAGCAGGATCCAGCCACCTTAAGAGTTTTGCAAGTTAACCCTCTCTGTTTCAGAAAAGCTACATGTTAAATGCATCACTTCATTAACAAAGACAGTAATTTCTAAGCTTTTATTTAGAAGAGATGGGGAAAAAGAGATAAATTATGAAGAGAGTTAGTAACACAATCTTTCGATTACAGGCATTTCAATTGGTGAACTATCAGATGAAGCATTTCCCTATGTTCGGCGAGCCAGTCCAATCTGTCTTTTGCCATATTCTATGTAGTTTGTTAAGGCTTTTGGCCTCATCGAGGACACCAACCACTGACTATTAGTTTAGGTTTGATTTTTAGGTTGAAATTATTTTACATAGAGAAATCTATACATTGCATGATAACTCCACAACCCAGTTAATCAAAACTCTTACAATAGCCAAGGGATGGGCCAGGAAGTCTTAAATAGGCACACAAATGATTTGTAAAGATATCTCTATCATCTTCTTCCTGATTTGTCGCAACCATGATACTTCTTTATGCTCTGAACTTTCATAGAATAGTATCCCTATAAGCTGTTTCTTTCTAACATCAGTAAGAAACTTTCTCCCCCTTTTAAGTACAAGTTAATTATGTAATCATGCACCATTCCCAGACACTGATTGGGGGTCTGTTTGGAGAAGAGAGATTGTATACCTGCAATCTCATTGCTTAGAACATCTTAAAGCAATTTTGAGTTGAAAACTCTATGCATTCACTGAAACAAGAGGGATAAAGCTGTCAGTTTTCTAGCCACATGGTATATGCTGTTCTCCAGTGCTGATCTTAATAAAGAACCTGTGTTTCATAAACCATTGAAAAACTCAAATTTAACTGGCTGGCAGAAGAACCATGGCATCAATATGTCTTTAAATGGAGGTCAGGGAGAAGTTAAATTACTGACCGAATGGGTAAAAATCTTTCCCGTGACATATAGCCTAATTTTTTCAGTACATCTCCGGGCAAGATTGTGTGGCTACATTCATTTAAATCATTTTATTTCTACATTTTGCTTCATACTAAAGGGAGGATGGGTAAGAAGTGACATTGGTGCTCAATGAAGGCAGTTATATATAGGTACGAGCACCTTCCTCAACACCTGCTTTCAGAGAAGAACCATCGCTCCTGCAGGACAGACGAAACCAATCATGTTGAATGTGCATATGAGCCACCTCAGGTTGTATTCATCTCTATGAGGAGGCATACATCTCAGCCTCTGCAACTGTACTGGCTTCTGTCCAAATGGGCTCTCACTACATACATGAGCCTTTCTTGCCTTTCTCTTTTTCGTAACCAACGGTTTGTAGGTCATGAAATCTAAAGCTTTTGGCAGGACGGACCTGAGTGGTAGGCTGATGGATTTGGCGGGAAGCCTAGGTTTGGGCAATGCCCAAAAGAAGGAAGGTTCGAAGGGCTGCAGAAGTTTATAGTGCAGGGGACACAGTAGTCAGGTACTGACACAGTACGTGCGTATTGACCGCCAACTGACTGTGTGTAGTAACTATAATCTCATCTTCTAATGATAAGGCAGAGGTTGTATTTTTAAAAGGCAAAAAGAAACCTAAAGAGTAGCAGATTACAAAATCTTAGTAAAATGAGGGGTGGCACAAAAATGTGATATCAGTATTCCCACTGGGTTACTAGGAAACAAGGTATTGCAAGAAAAATTCTGGAACTGGAAAGGGTCAAATGGCAGAACTCTCACAGATAAAACGGCTGCCCTGGGCTCCGTTTCAGCCTGTAGTTGGAGTTGTCTGCAGAGGCAGGAAAATTGTGTCTTCAAGAGCTAAGGACATGAGACAACAAAAACAAGTTTCTATTAAGAAATGAGCAATTTCACAGGTAGATTACCTTTTCTTCTGTGACATCCTCATTCAGTTTTTTGAAATTTAATATCAACTTGAATGCTCTGTTCTTGGAGTACCACAAAGAAGCACGGAGAAAGCATCTGGTCTTTCTAAGGTGGAGATGGTCAAAACAAAGCATATCACCACTTTTTGACATGCAATAGCAGGCATTGCTCATAGTTGCCTGCTTATATGTGCTCAGCCCTTTTTTCTCTTGGGAGAGCCCTGGTTTATTGTTGTTGTTTTCTGGCTTGCAATGTGTGTAATGAAAAAACTCTTTTTCCCAGCCACAGTAGCACTAGGGGACATTGTGATAAAGCAACAGTCCACTGGCTAGAGCTTTGGGGAGAAACTCAAGGGGACACAGTCAGACAACACACACCCTCTGTCCTTCATGGAAAATGTGCCCAACATTTGTTATTGGCTGTGAGGTGGAAGCCAAACTGTCTTGGTCCTTTCAGGCTGCTATTACAAAATACCATAGACAGGGTGGTGTGTGAATAGCAGAAATTTATTGCTTACAGTTCTGAGGGCTACAAGTTCAAGATCAGAGTGCCAACATGGTCAGATTCTCCTGAGAGCCCTTTTCCAGGTTGCAGACTGTGAACTTGCTGTATCCTCACATGTTAGAAGTGGTGAGGGAGCTCTCTGTGGCACTAATGCCATCCATGAGTGCCCTGTGCTTATGACTTAATGACTTCCCAAAGGCCCCACCTCCTGATACTATGACATTGGGCGTTAGGATTCAACATATCGATTTAGGAGACACTGACATTCAGCCTGTAGCACATATGTTAAGAAAAATGGCAGAGTGAAAGCTAGAAGGAGCTAGCACCCTGGTGGTATTGTAGATTCTTATATCTGTCCTGGACCACCTGACTCTAACTTTTTTACACTAACAATAAAAGCCTTAATGTATTTAAACCTAAGTTTTAGAAGTTTCTGTCACTTGAAGTCAAACATAATCCTCAAGTGTATTTCATTCATTTATATAATGTATTGCATACATTAGCTCATTAACATTTGATAATAGAAAATTCTCCGGGGTAGGAATTATTATTACAAGACTAAAGTGAATTACCTGTCATCCAATCTTTTTATGTCTTGAATTTTCCTCCCCCTTTTAAACGGCAAATTCCATTTCCCGAAAGTCTTTCTAGCCTCTCTTCTTTTCTTAACCTGCACCTCCACGGCCCTTAGATCAGACTTTCCTCACCTGAACTATTTGCAAAAGCCTCCTCATTACTCTCTCTACTCTCACTCTCATTCACTTACTCATGCATGCAGCAACTCTCCCGAGTGTCAAGTACAACAACGGATGCTGGAGAAAGAGTAATGATGTCGATAGATGTGGCTCATGTCATTAAACATCTTGGATTATTTCTACTTCCTGTCATCAGTGATCCTCCAAAAATGCACACGTGGGCACACCATTTCCTACTTCAGATCCTAAGATAACTTTCCATTACCTATAGATAAAACTGAAAACTTTTTATTTCATATAAGGTCCTTCAGAACCCTGCAATATGCTAACTTTCCAACCTCATCTTACCAGCTTTCATCACCTTTTTTCCTCTCAGGTTCCCTATTTTCAAGTTCACTGAACTGCTTGGTAGGTAATGTATTTAAAGTGCGTTATGCAAGACTGGCAAAGATAGGCACTTAGAAAATGTGGTGTGCTTTCCTCAGCCCTTCCTCAAACACACCACACACTTCTACACCTTCTGAGTTTGCCTATAATTTTGCCTGAAATTCCCTGTGCACTTCACCTACCAGATCTACTCAAAGTTCAAGATTCAGTTTCAATTCTATGAGCTCTTTCGGTACCCCTGATCCTGTGGAGAGTCGATTATTATGCTTTGTACATTCTTTCCACATCCTAGAACAGAGAAGTTTCTAAAAATGTTGAATTACTTATAAGTGCACTTAATTCACCTCAAATAAATTAGGTTTCTGGTAGCTGAATGTTGGTATTAATGTACTGTTAGAGATCAAGGAAGATTCTTTAGAAGTGGCTATGTGGGAACTTAATTGTAACAGATTCAGCCCTGCAGTCATATGAGGTAAAAATAACATCTAATGTAGCAAGTGCAACTTTGCAACACATTGATTAAACTTAATTAATTCATATTTATTAAGCACCTAATGTCTGAACATAGGTGGATTTACTCACAAAATAGATTGATACAAAGCATGGGTTTTCCTGGGGAGCTGAGAGGAAGGAAAAGGTGTCAATAAAGTGAAGCAAGAGAATGGAGAGTACAGATAAGAAAATAAGTTATCAGAGTCCTGAGTTTAGGTTAGATATGGAAAAGATGAAAACCAGAAGAGACCGACAAAGCTGGAAGAAAAATCAAGAGGTTCAGCATCTGACTATCTCAGTGCAGTCAAGAGCCAGTGTGGCAGACGTCACGGACATAAGTGCTCGATGGTGACTGTGATGAGGAAATGGGAAATCTCAGTTGAAAGTTTCAGTGGCCGAGCAATCCCTGGGAATGAGACCATCCCCTGAGCCGTCAGGGGTATGGAGGGGAATGAGATTACCAGTTACTGAGGGGAGGAGGACAGAGCACCATGAAGCTAGAATGTTGAGCTCTTGGTGTAAAGATGAAGAATGTAAGCCAAATGAAGGATTCTCTGTGTTTGCAGAAGATCATCTATGGGGAAGCATAGAGAGGAGTCAAGCTGAATAGTTTAACTCTCATAAGACAAGCAGTATTTACACAATGTTGGGGGAACAGTGCTTTGGAACATCACTGAGGATTCTCTCCCCCTCAATATCATGCACAAATAGGTATTGAAGCCTAATACTGAAAGGAGGAATGATTAGTTTTAGCTGAAAGGGCTAAGAGAAATTGTATTCTTGGGAGAAAACCAGCTTCGAATCGAATCAAGAAGCTGTAATAAGTCTTCTGTGAAGATGATTAAGATGATGGAATTTTTCTTCATTATGAAATGGGATTTCTTGAAAATGCAAAATATTGCAAGTAAGTTGAACAGTAGGAGGCTGGCAGGCGGAGTGGAAATACAGAAAGTTATTGGTATAAAATGCATGAAGAGAATAGATCGCCGGAGGTGTTCTCATTTTAGTGAGGATGATGGGTTGTGAGGTATCGAGACTTTAAAGAAATGCTGGGCATGAGCGCTTTGAGGGCTGGCCCAGGCTGAGTTTTGGTATTTCCTAGGACAGGGCATGCGAGCCTCCTGTGGCCCTCGTTCTGGGCTCATGAGTGAGCATTGTTGAGAAGTTGTTGTGTCTTTAAAGCAATTTTAATCCTGGTGACTTGGAACTAAAATTACAAAGCTTCCAGGTCCTTAGCTCCTGGTGGAAACCCCCCAGTAAGGGGGATGACTTAAGCTTTTGAAGGGATATGTCAGGGCCCGATTGAGTCTCACCTTGGGGATGCCCCTGGCAGCACCAGTGCGAGGTGGGATCCAGGAAATGGAGGCTCGTTCTCCAAGCCATGAAAGATCAGAAAATTCACTAGTCATTGTGTCTGAAACATGGGGAAAACAAAAAAACGTTTGTTGAAGAATTAATATGAAGAACTGTAGGTTTTAACTTTCTGTTAGAGGTTTTGATAGCACATTTTCAAATTGCTTAAAGGCACTGCAGGGAATAATCGTCTTTCTGGCTGCCCTGTGTCTGAACCACTTCTCTACCTGAGGGAGTTCCCATTTTCTGAGTTGGAGTTAGAAACTCATGCTAGCTCCTCTTTCTTCCAGCCTCCCTTGCAGGTCAAGAGCATGCATGAGTCCTGAACTCAGCCAATGACAGCCAACCTCCCAGACTTTATGCTGGAATCTGGAATATGGAATTGCATAAAAATAGTTCTTGGGGGAGGGGGCTAGGGCAGCAAGATTAATTTCTCAGAGCAGTATTAGCGGAGGTGGCAACGGCAGCACCCTGTCCTCCGGACTGGTGGCACCAGCAGTTCGAGCTGCAGAGCACTGTGCTTAGACGCCGTGGAAGTTGTGTTCTCACCCAGCTGGCTCTGCGTGTGATGTATGCCACTCTTCCTGACTGCACACCCTCTCGTCCTGGTTTTTCATCCCCACATGAATCCCTCCCAACGTCCTTTCAGTAAATTCAATTTCCCCTTAAATCTGATAGGTTTGGATTCTTATTCTAGCAAATAAAAATCCCACTGATATAGATGTGTGATGCAGAGGTGGGGTGCTGAAAGTGACAGAGCCTAAAATGAGGGGTTGGGCAATGGAGGAGGTACTGTGCATGGTAGTGAGGAACCTGACTAGGGACTTAGTGACTCTTTTTATGAGGTTGTGAAGCGATAGGTTACATTGTCTATTGCTCTTGAACACAGGTCACGGGCCTAGGGAAGCTTTGGCATTGCAGGAAATGGTAATAACATCAATGGATGGCTTTTATAGTGAGGGTCCATGGGAAAGAAACAAGACTAAGCAGGGACCATCTTAAGGAGGGAGAGCGAAGATTCCACAGCAGGAGATAAATTTGAGCCAAAAGACAAGCTTAATCTTCCAGTCCCCTCTTAAACATTTTTTATAAAGTCGTTTCTGCCTGACAAATTGAAAAGCCCAGATGGCCAAGATTGGATTACGGGTATTGCCTTCCCACCCAAGGTTATTGTTTTAAATTGCCTCAGGGCAGAGGTCATTAATCTGAGGTCTAGGAGGACTGGCATCGTGTAGAAGTCCCTGGCATGGAGTCAGGAATTCTCAGGCTCACAGTCTATTTCTAGAAAAGATCATTGGCCGTGTTATTAGCCCACGGAGTTGACTGGAGGGACCTGAAGCCTACTGAGTTCTTACAGGAATTATATTACCAAAGAAAGCCCAAGGTTAATAAACAATGGCCTGCGGCTAGTCGGTCACTAAGGCAATTCCCTGAGCTCCTAACCTCCCACCAGCAGGATATAGAATACGAAAGCTGTCCAGCCCTCAGGAAGAGCATTTTCCCCAATGTTTATCTCCAGTGTTGCCATAAAGGAGAATTCTGTTGGTCTGGATAGGGTGACTGCCGTAACAAATAGACCCAATATTTACATGTCTTGAACAAAATGGAACTGTTATTCTTATTTACAAAATAGGACCAAGCAAGTAAAGAGGTAGATGGCATAGCCTTTATCTGTGCAATAATGCAAGGATCCAGGCTGAAAGAGGTTTGACCGTATTCAACACAATCTTTTAAGGCTTATCTCATCAGATATCTCCATTTCAGTGAGCTGGAAGAAGGACAGAAGACTTATAAAAACACGTGCTGGTTGTTTCATCAGCTGGGAGGGCTGCGTGGTACTTCCACTAATATTCTCTGGGCTGGAACTTAAGTTCACATGGTTACTATAAAGTTCAAGGAAGGCTGGGAGAAATGGCCCAGCGGTATGCCTAGGAGGAAGAAGAAAGAGGTACTGGAGAGCAGCTAAGCATATCTGGCAAAACAAAGAAAAGAATGACCATTGAGAGCAGAACTTGAGCTGTTCAATTGGGTGACCAAGTAACTATCCCTACTGCCGGTATAGGAGTCCTTGCCACTCTCATCTAAGGGAATGTAAGTGCAACAAACCGGTGACTGCTGTCAGTTTTTTATATTATTTCCTTTTCAGACTTATAGTTGGTTGGGGTGGGGGGTGAGATTGGGGGTTAAAGAGATAATTTATTCTATTTTGTATTAGATATGCTGATGATGATCATTTGTTTTTAGCCATTTGTGCACAGACGATGATGGAAGAAGTTAAAAATAAAAGACCAGAGTTGGCCAATGTGGATCAGTTCCTTGGGCCATCATCCAGTAACCTAAAGATTGTGGGTTCCACTCCCAGTCAGGCACATCGCTAGGTTGTGGGTTTACCCTGGTCCGAGACCATGTGATCCCTGGTATGGTGCATGTGATCCCTGGGTCGGTCGTGTACAGGAGGCAACTGATAGATGGTTTTCTCTCACATCGATATTTCTCTTTCTTCCTTCCTCTCTCTCTAAAAAGAGCAATGAAAAAAAATGTCCTCAGGCGAGAATAAAAAATAATAATAATAAGGTAAAGCCCAGAAATTTTGGGTTTAGAATTGGGTGCATTGACTGATGAGACTTCGGGCTGTCTCCCTTTAGGGATGTGGTAGGTATATTCTATATAGATGTGAACACTTTACCCAGTATGAATGGGTGTATATTTAAACATTGATTGGGCGAAGGGCAGACCTGAGGAACCATCAGTTCCCCTGTTTCCTACATTTTAACAGGGCTACAATTTTGTGCAGGTAGCCCATTCTCTCCTTAACGTCACTGAGTCAACCACAGTCATCTATTCCCTCTGCCTGTGGTATAGGGAACGACATGTGATGCAGTTCTGGCCAATAAAACATTAGGGGAACTCCACAGGATGGTTTCAGAAAAAGGTTTTATTACAACCAATCAAAGATCGGTAGGGAACAAACAGTCCTTTTGTCCATTTGACTTTGTTATGCAGGCACACAATACCCAGAGCTGTGCCGACACTCCGTGACCGTGAAGGGAGCAGGACCGAGGCCGGTCAGCAGGAGCACAGCAGATGGAAAGATGGAAGGAACCTCAGTTACAATCATAATATCGTTGAGCTACAAAATTAGCTGGCCTTCAGGCCACCAAATAAGAGCCTCTAGACTTCTTATAAGATAGGATTATATATTTTTATTAGTGTTTAGGACATGTTGAGTCAGGTTTTCTGTTACTTTTACCTGCAAGGCTCCTAACTGATAAAGATCTTTGGTGCTGTCCAGCCCAAATACCTAATATCACCCATGGAGAAGCTAGGGGTGAGTTTCTGGCCATATAAAATATGTAAGTGTGGCCTTTCCTTGGTAGACAAAGATAGTACAAGGAGCACATGTCAGTAAGGAATGTGCGTGTGCGTGCATGTGTACACATGTATGTTTCATGAGGGTGATAAATGTAGCTTGATCTTCCTACATTTTCTCAACAAGTTTTCCTTATAACTAAAAACATCTACTTGAGAGCCAGTTGGCTGAGGCCAGTGGTATAGCATTGCTTATGAAATGGATTGGAGTGACGTCAGAGTAGAACACTTTGTCTTGGCCTCATTAGGATGGTGAGCTAAGCAACAGAAGTTATGCTCACTCAGAGAAAATACCTTCATTAGAAGCCCTGTTACATGGTGGGAATTGAGAACCTCCTGCAGGTTCTATTTTACACTTGCTCTATTGCTTTGGACAAATAAATAGCAGAAATAAGGCTTTGCAGATGTGGATGGCTTACATGGTATTTTAAGATCCAGTGTTTGTTTTTTGTTTTGGGGTGTTTTTTTTTTAGTAGCTGAACATTTCCTATGAATGCTTCTGAAGTTACTGCAGATGATTTTCTTCCCATTCTATTATATTATACTCTACTTCCACCTTTCAATTATTGCGAATGTATAATGATGAAAATAACTACTATAAATAATGCATTGACTTTTTATATCTTCTTTCCAACAAAGAGAAAAATTGATGCTGAGCTGCAGGGAGAACCAGGTGGCAGCTGCTGCAATATCTCAACAGACAAAGATGTATGAACTGTTTAGAAAGAAATAGTTTTGCCTCCTATTGAGATGAAATGGGAGGGAATATGTATAGTAGCCACGTTGGTGTTCCACAATCCCACCACACTCCCATTTTTGTAACGTGGACAGTCTCCTAACTGAATGTGTAAGGCATCTGGGAATGCCAAAGAGTGGTCTTCTTTTGCTTTTTCTTCTTTTTTTAGAGAGCCAGGATTTTCAAGGAGATAGTGGAGGCAACAGTATGGATTTGCACAACTTTGGGTAGAAAATGTGATAGCTTTACTCCTTGAAGCAAGGCATTAATTCAGTAAAATCTTAGCTCACCTTATTCTCAAGCGATGCATCATTCTGGAATCAACCTAACATTTAGAATCAAGAGGCTTGGGATGAAGCCTTAGCTTGCCACTCATGAGCTTTATAACTTCACTTAGGCAGCTTCACCTACCTCTAAAGGTAATAATAGCCAATTTATTTTCTCATACCCTCTTTAGAAACATGTGAAACAGGGTAAAAAAATGCTATCATCACTGGAGGCTGATAAAACAGAACTTGAAAATTAGAACAAAGAAAAGAGAGAAAGCATGCTAACTATAAAGGTTGATATAATAGCCATAAATATTCATCACATTAGAATTTGAGGTTCCTAGAAGCCAGGGCATGAAGGGAGAAATGAGGTAACATATATTTGGTTTTCATTAAGGAGAGTGAATATCAGTTCCTCTGGTATAGATAGCATTTTCCTGGCAGTGCATTCTCAAAAAAAAAAAAAAAAAAAAAAAAAAAACCCTTAAAACCTTATAAGGATAATAATGCCCAGGGTTGTGAAGTGCATGAAGTATACATCAAAATCTTCACTGCAAACAGTTGTTTAACACTAATTAAATATATACCCAGAAACTGGGTTGGAAAGCAGACTTTTAACATCTTAATTCTTTTCCGTGGAAAGCATTTCTGTAATAAACTCTGTGCTTTCCTGTCATCTCAAACAGATCACACAGGGCATAATATCACCTCTAGAAAGGATCTGAGAGTTGATGATTACAAGTACCAGTGATTGTCATTTGCAGTATCTGTAGCTGTAAATGTAGATGTGAAAAAAAATGTGGCAGATGGAGATGAATGGAAAGGACTAGTCCAATGGGTCTGACACTTGCTTTCTAGGAAAAAAAGTCACTGATATTTATTTGCCTTTAAATAATTTGACTGTCATAAGGGTGGAGTGAAAAATGTGAAGCTGTTGACCCCCTGGGCAGTGTAACACAGCTGCTTTTCTGTAAAACTAATTAGTGAGCCTAAAGTTGAAGCAAGCAGCCTTCTCCCTAGTGTGTTTGTATCCCCCAGACAATCCTCGCAGTCCCTACGTCTCTTCCCACTCAACACCATGCAAAGCATTATCTTTCGTTTCTGCATCACAACTCAGTGGTCCAGAGGTATCTTCTTGTCAGCTTCTAGTACCTCTCCTACTTCATCTACCCAGCTTGAGGCTGTGGTGTGTAGGACTATACCCCAGTACTTTCATGAAGTTGTCCGAAGGCCAAGGGTGGTAGCTTATTCCAAAGCCTGTCAACGTTAGCAACACCTAACAGTTTAAAAGCTTGCAGATCACCTCCTTATACATAGTTTTATTTAATCTTCACAATTACTCGGTGACTTAGTTATTATTTCCTTTTGCAGATAGAGTAAGACATACCTGGATTTGAATCTAGCCTCTGTTCCTTATTAGCTGTGGGAGTTCAGGCAAACTCTTTAATATTTTTATGAATCAATGACCTCACCTATAAAAAAGGAATAAAATAACTACATGATTGGCTTGTGGTAAAGACTGAATGATATGATACCCATGAAGCTCCTTTCACAGTATCAGACGTGGTGTGATATCTAGCATAGAGTGATGATTATTATGATGTTACCTGAACACAACTCTTGCAGCCACAAAAAATATATCAATTGTAGATTAAAATGTTACAAATCATTGCAAGTTACAGTCTGTTCTATTAAAGTCTTTTCTCAGGTAACATGAGTTTCTCAGTAACACTTCTTTGTAATTTGAATTCGTGGAGGATATTGGTTTAAAAAAAAAGAGTCCCCAAACACAAAACTATTTCTCCAGAATAAACAATAAAATCTAAGACTTTTTCTGTGAGGCTACCAGTAAAAAGCATTTCTCTCTCCACCCACTGAGGTTCTCTGTACTCACTGGGTAAATGCAAGGCAGCTACAATACTCCAGGACTATAGATTTTAATTTCTAATATTCTCATGCTATTGGAACTTCGACCATTAGCGCACAAAACCTTTTCTTATTTGATTCAGCTCAGAGGCATCAAATTAGCCCGTAGGTGTCTCTCCCAGGTTATAATTGCCAAAATAGCCCAGCTTCTTCAGGCCGATAAATTCTTTAAAGGTGATTTCTCTCAAAACAAACCACAAACATTTTGCAGCAGCCTCCTAATGTGCCAGTCTTTGTCACTAGCTATTTCAATGTCTAATAGCACAGCTTATTTTTAAATTGCCAGTCGCAGCCTCGAGAAAGCACACAAACCAGTCACTGTGTTTGCTGATACGGCCCAGCCTTTCCAGCCAGCACTAGGTCCGACTTGGGGTGTGCTTTGATCTTTTCACTGAGAGGCACGTGGTCTCTGTGTCAAATATCACCAGCGACACTAGTTCACAAGTTATGGTACCCAAGTTGGCATGAGGACTGGGCGGCAGTTAAAACTCGGAGTCAGGGATAGGTGTACACAGGTAAGCACCGGGCGGCAGTTAAAACTCGGGAGTCAGGGATAGGTGTACACAGGTAAGCACCGAGAGCCAAGCACTCCTGTGCTAGAGGAAAGTTGTAATACAGGCAGTGAGATAAGATACGAACCAGAGTTCAGACAGGGGTCAGAGGACAGGGACAGGCTGCCTAGCAGCTAAACTGCCATCCCCTTGCTGAAGCTGTTCCTATTGGACACCTGAGTGCTGTACACAGGGCCATGCAGGGTCTCACAGGTAGCACTTAAAGCAGAGATGACTCAGGATGCAAAGAATTTGAACACCTATTTTAAAGCCTTTCTATGTTATTAGGTAAATACACCTACAACTCATTGGGTTAAGGCCAGTTCATTCCAATTTTGTGTTAGCCATTCCAACCAATTTTGGAAAGTTTTAGATTTGAATAGGTTACCATTAAAGTTTTACTGGTTTTGAACCATTTAACGCTGCATGGTCAATTTGTCTAAGCGTTTTTTCATTTTAATTTCATATTTTTACAACATGCTCGTGGTAACTTTATAGATAATTCATTTAATGCATTTTTGTGTGTCTTGCTTTCTTTAACGAATACTTCTACAAAGTTTATAAATTGATTAAGTAAATTAACAAATACCCTGTGTTTGTTCCCTTTTAACGAGACCTTGCTATTCGATGATAATAAAGGAGAGATCTGTTATGATTTTATTATGTAGACGTCAGGAACAGTGAAGTGCAATGGAGGATTCGATTCAATGGAGGATTAAATTAAACATGAGATTAAGTATAAAATCACAGTACCCGGCATATGTTAATACTAGTTCCTTTCAGAGAAATGAGCAATTCATTTTCATCACCAAATTGACATGGATGCTATTTTATATACATTGGTTCTCACCAGATTTGTACTAACGTTTCCCTTTAGGTTGAATCCTACCAGTCTTGTTTTTATGGCATGGACTGGTGGGGGAGTAGATGAAGAAATAATATTTAAAATCTTCGAGGTTCTAGTTTATTTATTTATTTTATTTCCTTAACTCCAGTTAGAAACAGCCTCTGGAAAAAGGAGCTATTTCCACTCGACCCCGTGCTGGTTCCAGTGTGCCTAATACTAAACGTCTAGCCTTCTGTCCTCTCCCTTCTGGTCTCTGCGTGCGAAGGAGGGAGGTACACCAGATGTTCCAAGGCTTGCCTCTCCCCACAGGGTATGCTGTGGGCAAGGGAGCCTATTCGGTCATGCTCTAGTGCATTCTTTGCTTGAGCACCTCTGTGTGGTAGCTAGCCGGATGAAGAGGCAAAGAATAAAGAGAAAAGAATCACCAAGGTACAGGATTAAGTGTGTGAATGTGGAAGAAGAGACTGGAATTGAATAAAATGAAAAGGTTCAAGGTGAGCAGAGAGAAGGCTTGACACATAGGTTTGGTGAAAGAAGAATACATGGTTTTGTTTGCTGCACTTCCTTCTGAATTAAGGTACAAGATTGCCCACAAATACCTGTAAAGAGAGAGAATGGAGAGCATGAAAGTGTGTGTTGGCAGGGGGAAGCGTGGGTGACGTAAGTCAGTGAGAAAACCTGGCTCCAGCGGCAGAAGAGCCAGCTGTTTGAGCGCGTATATGAGAGGTTAAAGAGGATGTGGAAGAACACCGATAAGCTGGTATGAGAATTACATGTGCAGCCCTGCATATTTGATATTAAAATAAAGTAAAAGTCAGAAAATCTAAACAATGAAACAAAACCGAAAGGTAATTAGTAGACAAAGAAAGGTGGGGGAGATCAGTAGAGAAATAGGATTAAAGATAAAGAAAATATTGGAAAAAATGTAGAGGGGGGAAATATGTAAAAAAGTGACATACGGAGGACTTAACTACTGTTTTGTAACAGGAGTGAGTTGCTTAAATAGAGTGATCACCCTACCTTCAGTTTCTCTTTGTAGCAATTACTTATTAGTTGCAATCCTATGATTTTTATCCAGCCTTCCAGTCTCATAATCATTCTCAGATGGCACATTCAAACTGTGATCCACAGTGTTTTTCAGGTTTTAAAAAGAAAGTGCTTATACATTAATTCCAAATCCTATCCAAATGATACATCTTGAACTACTAACACCAATTAAACACCTTCTCTAGATTGTGCCCATATAGGCCTCTTAGATGTCACAAATCTGTCTGCCCATCTAATGGCCATTGTTCCTTTACTCCCTACTAAGAGAAGCATGATTTTGTAGTGGGTAGAGTTTTTTCTGATTTCCACCAATGAAGGATCCTGACTTAACCACAGGGAGAAGTTATGATTGGTCTGGGTCATTCCTAATACTCCAATTCCCTCCCATTAACGGTTTGGTCCCTGGCATTTCCCTGCTAGCCATAAAGGGAACACACAGCAGCTTACCCCTTCCTGCTTGTGATAGTGATATAAAGACGTAATGCCTGGGGATGCGGCAGCTGTCTTGCCACCATTAGGCAACAAATACAAAAGGGTGGCAAAGTGGAAGGATGGAGAGAGTCAGACTCCCAGTGATCCCATTTTTTAAAATTTTTATTTTAATTGTTGTTCTTGTACAGTTTTCTGTCTTTTACTCCCATCCCAGTCCACCACTCCAGCCCTCCCCATCTCCCTCCAATTTCCACCCCCCTAGTTTTTGTCCATGTGTCCTTTATACTTGTTGCTCTAAACCCTTTCCCCCTGAAATTCTCTCCCCTCTCCCCTCTGGTCACTGTCAGCCTGTTCTCAATTTCAGTGTCTTTGGTTATATTTTGCTTGTTTGTTTGTTTTGTTGCTTAGGTTCCTGTTAAAGGTGAGATCATATGGTATTTGTCTTTCACTGCCTGGCTTATTTCAACTAGCATAATGCTCTCCAGTTCCATCCATGCTGTGGCAAAGGGTAGGAACCCCTTCTTTCTTTCTGCTGCATAGAATTCCATTGTGTAAATGTACCATAGTTTTTTGATCCATTCATTTACTGATGGGCACCTAGGTTGCTTCCAACACTTGGCTATAGTAAATTGTGCTGCTATGAACATTGGGGTGCATAAGTTCTTTTGGATTGGTGTTTCAGGGTTCTTAGGATATAATTCAAGCAGTGGAATTGCTGGGACAAAAGGTAGATCTATTTTTAGTTTTCTTAGAAAATTCCATACAGTATTAAATAAAAAGAGAACCAACTGTATGGGAAAACATATTCACCAATGATACCTCAGACAAGGCTTTAATCTCCAAAATATATAAAGAACTTACATGACTCTACTCTAAGAAGACAAGCAACCCAATTAAAAAATGGGCAAAGGACTTGAACAGACACTTCTCCAAGGAGGACATACAGAGGATCCAGAGACACATGAAAAGATGCTCGATATCGCTAGCTATCAGAGAGATGCAAATCAAAACCACAATGAGATACCACTTGACACCTGTCAGAATGGCCATCATAAACAAAGCCACAAACAGCAAGTGTTGGAGAGGCTGTGGAGAAAAGGGGACCCTAGTACACTGTTGGTGGGATTACAGACTGGTACAACCACTACGGTGATCCCATTTTATAGCTGAGGACATTTCAACAACCGCCAACTATCAGACACACCCCTTGTGTAAGCCACTATTTAGCCGGATTTTCTGTTAGTTGAACCTAAAAGCATTGAGCCTCTCAATTGTATCTGGACTGGGCAATCAACCTGCAGCCTTCGCTGTGTCTTTCAGGCCTTAAAAGAACACATTTGTTCCATAGTTCAAGGAACTACTTAAATGAGCCATCTCACACTAATATTGTAAAAACTAATTTAGCACATTCTCTTGTTGTCCCATATTTAGACAGCATAAGCATAACAAGTCTTTCTACCAATATTTTCATGTGTTAATCACATTTGTCTGGGGATATAAAAATGGATATACAAGAAAATTAAAATGTGAGTAAATTGCAGTAAAACTTAAGTGTATGAATAAATATGGATATTTAGAATTAACATTCCCAAGTTGACTACTGGTTAATCATTTTAACTAAAATGTATTTAAGAATAAGTCAAGTCACAGCCTTTCAGAGAGCAAAAAGGCCATAAATAGGCTTTTAGTTTACCTTTGGAACAAAATAGAGAGGTAAAATGACCGATCAGTGATCATTCAACTAGACAATAAGAAGCAGGACTAGAGTATAATTTTCCTTTCAGGCCAAAGCTTTTCCACTCCATCATACTGACTTCCAAAAGGAGGCATAAAAACACTGCCATAATTATTGAAATCTGTTCACTAGAAAGCAGTGGCCAGATGTGGCCTTTGCTGAAATGTACCTCTTTTTTTGTCTTCAATTCTTCCCTTGTTATTTCTTGTTCTTTTCCCTATGCATTATACTAATATGTTTTCTTTTTCTATTTTTCACTTCTTATTTTCTCAGCGTTTCATTTGCTTCCTCTATTCCAATTACCTAAACTTCCCCTTCTCTTCTTCTCATTACCCATTTTTATTTTCCTTACTTCCTTTTGTTCTTATCTCCATTTTCCCACCAAATCCCAGCTTCTAGTCTCCATTCCACTGATCCATTTTCTCTTCTAAATATAAACTTATAGGAGCTTAGCAACTCATTTACTTTCATTGATTGTTTTTTAAACGTGTTTTTCTTCAATATAATCTATTTTCACTTAACCCATTCTCTTACACATTTTTAAAAACACGCTTTAACTTGTATTTGTTATTTTATTCAGTATATCCTGCCATTTTCCAACCTCAGTAGAGCAGTCATATTCATAATTACCTGGGCCTGGCGCTCTTGCCAATTGCACTGCATTCCACAGTTCACCTGCAGACTTCTGCCAGGGGTGGAAAATAAAGACTATGCAAATGCTCAGGGTCTGGGGGTGGAGAGTAGGGCAACCAGGCAGAATCCAGAGAGGGAACAGAGCAATGAAGGAGAGAAGTAAAAGAGAAGAGAACATAAACAGCATTCTATCTACTATTTCAGAACCGTATTATTTCACACACACAGACAAAAGGAAATGGGCAAGATTCCAGGTTGTTAGGATCGATTACTGAAGGAAAGCAGAGGAAACCCAAGGAGGAAGGCATAGGAAACTCCAAAATTAAAAGCATCTGGCTTAGTTTAAGAATCAAACCTGAGGAGGTCAGTGCTGGGGCTGAAAGAACCACAGTTAAAGGTTAAAGATAAAAGAGATGTTGTTCAAGGTCTCTTCAGTGTTTGATCAACCGTGTTGCCCAACCAGAGAAACGAGAGCGTTCTTTTGTAGTGTCACTCATCCACTCTGTCTGATAAGGGGGAGGACGTTGGGCAAACAACAGCGAGAGAGAGAATATTAATTTTGTGGGATTAACAGCTGATTTGAACACATAATTTACATGCTTTATAAGAAAGGTTCAGTGGTCCTGATTTTGGTGCAATTACAGGTTTTTTTTTCATCTTGTGATTCTCTCTTTTGGAAATGGAAGCAATGTCTTTTGCTTCCGTGTTTCCAGAGTTCCATCCCACCAGGGAATTTGTATATTTTATTAAAATGAGCTTTACCTGATAGTCAAAGTAATTCTTTATAAACTAACTTACTAAAATAATAGAAATTTTAAAATACTTATTTAAAATAGAGTAATTTAATACCCTGTCATTTGAGTAATCAGGGAATAAACATAAATTTTTAAAATATTTCTTATGACTCCACCTAGCCCTTGATTCTTTATCTGTATGTTATGGCATATGGTTCACTTATGTATATGGAGTGCTCGAGGAGGGAAGAAATGAGAAAGAATGAAAATTAATCTCTGTTCAACAGCTAAATAAATAAATATGCAGTCCATATTTTAATGGGCTACACTTGGCTAATCTAAAAATTAGAAATATGGCTTATGTCTTAGTTTCCTAGGGATGCTGTCACAAATTGCTATAAATTTGGTGGCTTAAAGCAATAGAAATGTATTCTTTCTCAGTCTAGAGGTTAGAAGTCTGAAGTCACAGTAGTGACAGAGTTCCTTCTAGAGGCTCTGGGGGACAATTAGAGCCTCCTGCTTTTGGTTGACTCTCTTCTACCTTCAGGTAGCCCTTGGCAACCCTTGGCATTTCTTGGCTTGTAGTTGCATCACTCCAATCTCTTTCTCCATCTGCACAGGGTCTTCTTCCCCATGTCTCTGTGTGTTTAAATCTCCCTCCCCTTTCTTAGAGATCCAAGATGGCAGAGGAATAAGTGAAAGCTACACTAACATCTTCCCAGGACCAATCTGGAATTACAACTAAATTGCAGAGAAACCATCTTAAATAACTAACTGAACACTAGCTGGAGAGAAGCCTTATAACCAAGAACATACAGAAGAAACCACTTTACCACAACAAGATTGGGAAGGAGTGCAAAGGATGCCCGAGAGGGCTGGCTGGGCTCCCATGGGTGGCTGGTGATGTCCAGGAGGTATACTTCAGCACCCAAGGATTCCCCCTGAGAAGTGTGGGGTCTAAACCCCAGGCTGGGCTTCCCAGTCTACAGCATCAGAACCAGAAAGGAACTGAAATAACATCCTGTTATGAAAAGCAGCAGAGTTTCTGTCTGGCAGGGAGATATGGCTGCAGACACAGAGAGCTTCTTAAAGGGTCAACACACAAAATTTCATTTGTAGCCACTTATCTTGGGCTCCAGCAGAGGGATGGCAGAGTGGACTAGAGACACTTGAGGAGAGTCTGGGGTTAATGGCTCTGGGGAGAGAACTGAAGGAATTGCCACCAGGATCCCTATGCTGAGTGTTTCCTCATACTGCAGAAACCACCTTACTCTGACAGATCACTCTTCTCCGAATGGCATCACTATGAGAGGAAACAGTAGTCCCACCCACAAGAATTACTCTACCCCATCCTGTGGTGCCTAAGCCAGGCTGCTGATTACAGCTTGAAGCTATATCATTGACTAGTTTAACAAGTAAAGCAGATCTCTGGGAGCTCTATAAGACTTCAGCTGATCCTTCCCAGGGCCTGGGGCTGATAAAAGCTGGCTTTGGTGCACAGCCTTGTTCTTCCTGCACACAGAAAAGCCCAGCAAAGGGAGCCACACATGGTGGATCACTCATAGCTCCAAACTGGTTGACCCTGGCCAGTCACAAACAGCATCTGACAAAGGCCTGCAACAGGATCTTTGTAGATTTACCTAATACATAGAAACAAATACAAAGAAGCAGCCAAAATGGGAAGACAAAGACACATACCCCAAAAGAAAGAACAAGAGAATTCTCCAGAAGAAAAGCTAGATGAAATGAAGGCAAGCAACGTATCAATAGAGTTTAGAGTAATGATTATAAGGATACTCAACAGCATGGAAAAAGACATAGAAATCATAAAAAAGGACCAGTCAGAAATAAAGAATGTAATATCTGAGATAAATAGTTCACTGAAAGGAATAAACACTAGGTTACATGAAGCAGAGAACTGCATCATTGATTTGAACGACAAGGTAGAAAAAACACACAGGTAGAGTAGCAAAAAAAAAAAAAAAGAATCTTAAAAACTGAGAGTTTAAGAAATATTTTGGACAACTTGAAGCATAACAACATCTGCATCATAGGAATACCAGAATGAGAAGAGAGCAAGCAAGGGATCAAGAACCTTTTTGAAGAAATAATGACTGAAAACTTCCCTAATCTGGTAAAGGAAAAAGACACACAAGTCCAGGAAGCTCAGAGAATCCCGAAGATGTTGGACCCAAAGAGGCCTATAGTGAGACACATCAAAATTAAAATGACAAGACTTAAAGACAGGAAGAGAATACTAAAGAATACTAAAGAGAAAAGCAGGTAGTTACCTACAAGGGACATCAATTAGATTGTCATCTGATTAGTCAACAGAAACATTTCAGGCCAGAAGGGAGTGGTGTGAAATATTCAGGGTGATGAAAAGTGAAGACCTACAACCAAGGATACTTTATCTAGCAAGGCTATCATTTAAAAATGAAGGAGAAAAAAGGAGCTTCCCAAACAAGAAAAAGCTAAAGGAGTTTGTTAATACCAAACCAGTACTGCAACAAATGTTAAGGGGCTTGCTTTAAGAAGAAGAAAAAGAGAAAGAAAAAAAAAAAAACAGAGGAAAATAGACAAACAATAAAATGGTACTAAATCACTTGAAATGTAAATGCCCCAACCAAATGACATAGGGTAGTGGAATGGATAAAAAAAAAAAAAAAAAAAAAAAAAAACAAGACCCATATATATGTTGTCTCCAAGAGACTCATCTCAGATTGAAAGATACACACAGACTAAAAGTAAAGGGGTGGAAAAATATATTTCATGCAAATGGAAAGGAAAAAAAGCTGGGGTAGCAGTACTTACAACTGACAAAATAGACTTTAAAACCAAGGCTATTGTAAGAGACAAAGAAGGACAGTACATAATGATAAAGAGAGCAATCCATCAAGAAGATATAATCTTAGGAAACATTAACACACCCAACATAAGAGCACCTAAATATGTGAGGCAAATCTTGATGGACATAAAGTGAGAGATTGACAGAAATACGGTCATAGTTGGGGATTTGAGCACCTCATTGACTTCAATGGATAGATCTTCCAGACAGAAAATCAACAAGGACAGAGCATCCTTAAATGACACACTAGATCAAATGGATTTAATTGATATCTTCAGAGCATTTCACCCCAAAGCCACAGAATATACATACTTTTCAAGTGCACATGGAATATTTTCTAGGATAGACCACATGTTAGGACCCAAAACAAGTCTCAATAAATTTAAGAAGATTGAAATCATATCAAACATCTTCTCTGACCACAGTTTTATGAAACTAGGTATCAGTCACAAGAAGAAAACTGAAAAACACACAGACATGGAAGCTAAATAGCATGTTAAACAATGAATGGGTCAACAATGAGATCAAGGAAGAAGTGAAAAAATACCCTGAAAGAAATGAAAATGAGGACACAACAATCCAAAATCTGTGGAACACTGGGAAAGCCACCCTAAGAGGGAAATTAATAGCATCACAGGCATAACTAAAAAAAAAAAAAAAAAAAAAAAAAAAAGCAGCTCATAAACAATCTAACTTCACACTTAAAAAAACTTGAGAAAGAGCAAGAAACAAAGCTCAAAGGGTGTACAAGGAAGGAAATAATAAAGATATGAGCAGATATAAACAAAATAGAGCCTAAAATATGATACAAAGGATCAATGGATCCGAGATCTGGTCTTTGAAAAGAAAGACAAGATTGACAAACATTTAACCAGACTCATTAAGGAAAAAAAGAGAAAGGACCTAAATATATAAAATTGGAAATGAAAGAGGAGAGATGACAGCTGACACCAAAGAGATACAAAGTATTCTAAGAAAATATTATGAACAATTACATGCCAACAAACTGGACAACCTGGATGAAATGGATAAATTCCTAGAAACATGCAATATTCCAAAACTAAATCAGGAAGAATCAGAGAATCTAAATAGACAGATTACAACTAGTGAAATTAAATCAGTAATAAAAAAAAACTCCCAATAAACAAAAGCCCTGTACCAGATGGCTTCATGGGTGAATGTTACCAACCATTCCAAGAACTAACACCTCTCCTTCTGAAACTGTTTCATAAAATTCAAGAGGGAAGGCTACCAAACTCATTTTACAAGGCCAGCATTATCTTAATTCCAAACCTAGATGAAGACACTACAAAGAAAGAAAATTATAGGCCAATATCCCTGATGAATATACATGCTAAATTCCTCAAAAAAATACTAGCAGACCGAATACAACAATGCATCAAGAAGATCATACACCATGATCAAGTGGGATTTATTCTGAGAATGCAAGATTGGTACAACATAAGCAAATCAATAAATGTGATACACCACATAAATAAAATGAAGGATAAAAACCATATGATCATATTAATAGATGCAGAAAAAGCATTTGATAAAATCCAGCACCAATTTATAATCAAAACTCTTAGCAAAGTGAGATTAGAGGGAACATACCTAAACATAATAAAGGCCATATATGACACACCCCCGACAGCATCATATTCAATGAGGAAAAACTATAATCTTTTCCATTAAGATTGGGAACAAGACAGGGATGTCCACTTTCACCTCTTATTAACCATAGTACTGGAAGTCCTGCCACAGCAATTACACAAGAAGAAATAAAAGGCATCCAAATTGGAAAGGAAGAAGTAAAATGTCATTATCTGTAGATGACATGATACTTTACATAGAAAACCCCAAAGATTCCACCAAGAAACTAGTAGAACTGATTAATGAATTCAACAGAGTAGCAGGATACAAAATTAATATCCAGAAATTAGTTTCATTTTTATATGCCAATAACTAACTAACAGAAAGGGAAATTAAGAAAACAATCCCATTCACAATTGCTACCAAAAGAATAAAATACCTAGGAATAACCTAACCAAGGAAGTACAAGACCTGTACTCAGAAAATTATAAGACAGTGAAGAAAGAAATAGAAGATACAAACAAGGGGAAGCATATACCATATTCATGGATAGAAAGAATTAACATCAATAAAATGTCCATACTACACAAAGCATTCTATAGATTCAACCCAATTCCTATCAAGATTTCAATGACATATTTCACAGAACTAGAACAAATATTTCAAAAATTTATATGGAACCTCAAAAGGCCCTGCATAGCAACAGCGATCCTGAGAAAGAACAAAGTTGGATTAATCACACTATCGAATATCAAACTATACTAATAAGTCTATGGTAATCAAAACAGCATGGTACTGGCATAAAAACAAATACTTAGATCAATGGAACTGAATAGAAGCCCAGAAATAAACCCACACCTTTATAGTCCATTATTATTCTACAGCAGAAGCAAGTACATACAATGGACTAAAGATAATTTATTCAATTATCTTTAATAAATGGTGTTGGGAAGATTGGACAGATACATGTAGAAAAATGAAACTAGACCACCTTCTTACACCACATACAAGAATAAATTCAAGATGAGTCAAAGACATAAATGTTAGGCCCAAAACCATAAAAATCATAGAAGAAACATTGGCAGCAAAATCTTGGACGTTGCTTCTAGCAATATTTTATTGAATATATCTCCCCAAGCAAGATAAACAAAAGAAAAAATTAAAAAATGGGACTACATCAAACTAAAAAGTTTTTACACAGGAAAGAAAATCATCAACAAAATAAAAAGACAACCCTTAGAATGGGAGAACATATTTGCCAATACATCTGATAATGGGTTAATGTCCACAATTTATAAAGACCTTGTAAAACTCAATACCAAAAACAAATAACCCCCCCCAGCCTGATTAAAAAATGGGCAAAGGACCTAAATAAGACAGTTCTCCAAAGAGGACATACAGATGGCCAATAGACATATGAAAAGATGCTTAATGTCACTAATCATCAGAGAAATGCAAATTAAAACCACAATGAGATATCGTCTCATACCTGTCAGAATGGTTATCATCAATAAATCAACAGACAAGTGTCATCAAGGATGTGGAGAAATGGGACCCTTTTGCACTGTTGGTGGGAATGAATGCAGATTGGTACAGTCACTGTGGAAAACAGTATGGAGATACCTCAAAAAATTAAAAATGGGACTGCCTTTCTACCAAGCTATCCCAGTTCTGGGAATATACCCAAAGAAACACAAAAAACTATTTTGAAAGAACATAAGCACCCCTCTGTTCATTGCAATATTTACAATTGCCAAGGTATGGAAGCAGCCTAAATGTCCATCAGGAGATGAATGGATAAAACAACTATGGGACATTTGCACAATGGAATACTACTCAGCTGTAAAACAAACAAACAAACCAGTAACAAACAATAAAACCAAGAAAATGTCACCCTTTGTGACAGTATGGATGGACCTGGAGAATATTATGCTAAGTGAAATAAGCCAGTCAGAGAAAGTCAAATACATTCAGCTTCACTTGCATGTGGAATCTGATGAACAAACTTAACTAACAAGAAAAATAGGGACAGACTCATAGATGGAGAGCAGGAAAACAGCTGGAGTTGCGGGGTGAAGTTATAGGGTGGAGGGATTGAGCAAAAAGAAGAACTTATGGACACGAGCATGTGGTGGTTGCTGAGGGGAGAGGGGTATTAGGAGACTACATGGTAATGGAAAAAAATACAATAATGATTAAATAAAAATAAATTAATAAATCCTCCTCCCCTTTCTCTTATAAAGACATCAGTAATGGAGTTAGGGCCCACCCTACATCCAATATGATTTCATCTTAGGATGCTGACTAATTACATCTGCAAAGACCTTATTTCTAAATTCTGAGGTTACGGGTGTATGTAAATTGAGGGGGAGGGGGAGATACTATACAACCCACCATAGGCAATAACAACAATTTTTAAAAAATAATATGGCTCAGCACAGACTAATAAACTTTTCAAAAAACTCTAATTAAACCACTTTTTCCAAACCCTGCTTGTCCGGGTTAATGAAGCCTCACCAAAATGCATCCAGAATTCCTGAATATTCCAAGCTGACACCCGCAGTCTGTCCTACAGACACCTCCCACATGGATGGTGGCCTCCCAGTTATAATGCCACCCATGGTTCCATCCTGGTGGCTGCTCTGCTCTGCTTTAATGAATGCCTTGGTGAAGAGGGTAAGAAGGAGCTATTCCTTCCTCGTGCCTTTCAGAACTTTTAAATGTTCACATAATAGTGAGCCTTGTACACTTCCACTTTAAATTATTCGGAGCAGAGCAAAACTTGACTCAAATTTGCCCAGTCTGTCCCCATTCTCTCTCGCCCTGAATCTCACTAAGTTTTTTCCTGTTCAGTATATATGCTTCTAAGACTCTAAGGAGTGAACCCTGTGTCCTGATTTCTGAAGGTGGGTCTGCATGGAAGTTAGCCAAAACCCTAAGTGCCACTCATCACTGTTTTCTCTTGCTCAGTCTCATTTGGCGCTTACTTAAAGACATTTTATTGGTTCTGCACCCTCTGCCCTCTAGAAATGCCTGAATATGTACACAAAGTAGGCTAAGAACTTCTGTAAAAACGCAGAGATTTCACTGTAGATAAGTTTCCTACTTCCCTTCTCTCCACAACAAAGAATACGCAAGAATATATCTCACTTGTTTATATTTAGGGGGTATCTAGTTACAAGGGAGTAAATAAGATGGGTGGGAAAGACCTACTGGCTGGCTAGTGGACTGAGTTCCTTAGATGTTTGTGTATTGGTGAGGTTGCTATGGGTCCAAAATCTTGCCTTCAGTTTTTGGAAGATAAGTGTGATACATGCAAAGAGTGTGGGGACCCACACCATCATGCCATAGTCTTAACATTAACAGAGACATTATATTTCTTATAATTTTAAGTTCTGAGATTGGATTTTCAACTCTCTCTCTCTCTGGAAACTAATTGGCATTAACCAAATTGGAAAGCAATGATAAGCCAAAATGCCAATTTATTAATTTACTGAGAAAATACAATTGGCAAGTGAATTGTATTGCTCACTTTGACTAGTAGGAATAGTGCCTTCTCAATAGAAGTGTTTCCTTGAGAAATAAAATCAGAATTAAAGGATAGTGTATTACTGAATGAGATTTAAAAAAAAATAAATGACCTTATGACATACAGCAACTTCTCTATTTAGGGGTTATACTTGCCACACAGGATAAAATATTTTCCAGTTGCTCCAGAGTGTCCTAAAGTAAAATAGAGTATGTGCATCCATTTTCAATGTTCTTTATTATTGTACAAAAGTTTCTGTGACTAATATTGTAGTTAGTGTCAGAATTTTCAGAATTATTACATGCCTCCCTTCTTGATTTCTAGTACATTTTTAGATTTGAGTTTCCCTGATGGGAATTTAGGAAGGTACTGCTATTTTACCTGCGACAAACTCTTAGCATGACTCATCTTAGTATGACACTACATTTTTGGAAAAAACATCTTTCCCAAAAGGTGATACTCATTAATTTCTTTAAATTATTATTTCAGTCAAACTGAAAACTACACCCATTTTGGTGTCTGCGTCCTGTGTGTATAACACATAAGGTCTCAAGGACATATGCAGACACAATGGTCTTCATTGCACTAATTCCTAGAAGGAACATGGCCAGATGGGATGTGCTAATCACTAAGATTCAGGATATCTGGGATCTGGTCTCAGCTCTGCCTCAAGGTACCTGAGGCATAGAATGCTCGCGCCTATTTCCTCCTATTTAGCTATAGAGAACTGGGGTAGCTTGTTTTTCAATCTCTGACTAGCACATTGTAGGTATGCATGCTTGTTGAATCAACGAATCATTTCCAATAGCACTTTAACTCTGAAAAGTTTTAGAAAATCTTGTTGAATTAAAATCCACATTGGTGAATGACGTTTTATTCATTTGTTTTTTTCTCTAATAGTAGATTTTCGCTTATTCATTCAGTGAACATTCCTTGCCAACTGACTATGTACCAGGCATGGTCCCTGACCATGAAGAACTTACTGCAGTGAATCATTTCAAGCTTTTCCCTCCTATGTCCTTCTTTTCCCTACTCAACACTCTATTCACCTATAGCCTACTTTCTATTCTAGTAATCTAATAATCTCTCTGCAACCAACTGCCTTGACATTTCTTTTTCCCATGATTGCCCCAAGATTTATTTCTCTCTAGGACTCGCTTGTTTTGAGCTGTTCTTCCTCAAGAAGCCTGTCCACTGTTTTGTAATCCAGGTTCAGAAGTTCAGGAAAAGCAGATTCTAAGGGGAAAGCAAGAATCTGAGGGGGAGAGCACAGTGGCCCTCTACGTCCCTGATGCTGGAACGTGAATCGCTCACATCTGCGACAGTGGCAGGTCACTCTGGGTTTTTTAACCTAGTGGTAGGTTACTCCAAAGATTCAGAGTAGCTCCCAGATCTCCTCCACCTTACGCCCTCTGCAAATCCCCCACGGGGCGGCTGGGGAGGAATCCAGCCAGATACCCTGCAGCCACACGTGTGTTCACTCCTACCCCAGCCCCCGCAGCCTTCACAGGTTGCTCCCCTCACGTGAACCTCCCAGACCACCCACAGGGCCCTGTCTTCCTGAAGTCCTGGACATGCCTCCCTTGCTCCCTCACCTCTCAGTCATGCCCAAACGTGTGCAATCTGCACTCCACTTATTTCCATCACTGTCAAATGTGAAGGAGACTTTACAGGGAAACATGATTTTAAATGTTATAACATTTTTGATTTGAGTGAGAACCAACAAAGTACAGCAGGCGCAGCAGCAATTCACGCAGTAATGAGTACGAGAATGAAGAGGACAGAGGCACAGGAAATTGTGGAAGGGGGCTGTAACTGCCCTGACTGGTGCGGCTCAGTTGCTTGGGCATCACCGTCCAGCAAAGCAAAGGGTCTCTGGTTTGATTCCCAGTCAGGGCACATGCCTAGGTTGAAGGTCCAGTCCCAGTTGGGGGCATGGGAGGGGCAACTGATGGGTGTTTCTCTCTCTCATCTCACATCCATGTTTCTCTCCCTTTCTTTCTCTCTCCCTTCCCTTCTCTCTAAAAATAAATAAGTATTTTTTAAAAAACGAAAAGGGGGCTGTAACTATTGCAAGGTGGTGGGTTGGTTGTGAGTCTGTCTGATCAGACAGCAGAGCGCCTACAGATGCACTGTGATCCCTGGTCACATCACCGCGACCCACAGAAACCGGAATCTCCGTTCACTACATTCCCGTGCTTCACAGTCTTCTCTGACCCACACAATTGACTGTCCCAGCGTATTAACATTATCTGTCCAGTATTTTAGAGGCGGAATGAAGATCAATGACAAGTCTGGGGTATGGTTCAGGGTATTGTACTGAATCCTTGGGAAGTCTAAGGGATCAGGCAAATATAGCCACAATCTGACGATCTCCAACGATCACTGTGAGCTCCCCTCCTGTTGCCCTGGGGTAGCATCTGTGTGCATGTTCCCTGCCGCTGCTCCATCTCAGGGCACGGTCACGCTCCATGCCTTCCCCCACCAAAGTTAAATCACAGCTACATGAAAACACGTTTTTAAAAATACAACAGTCGTTCCTCTATCTAATCAGCCCCTAATCAGGAAAATGATTTGAGTTCACAGATGCCTTCAGCTCTACTATGAGGCTCGCGGGGGCAGGGGCAGGTAAACCAGTGTTTGGCCTTATGAGCTCTGCAAGTTCCATTTTAGAAATAGGTCACAAAGAGATCATTGTGGCAGAGGGATAAAGATACATGTACATGAGTATTTACTGCAGCATTTCATATATTTGCAAAACTTGATGAGTAAACCATATGTCAATTTGTTGATAAAATAAATCATTGTGCATACATATAATAAGACACTAGGCAGTTATGAAAAGTGTACATCTTTATTCATGATAAAGTTGTGAGTCACTATTAAATGCAAAAAGAAAGCAAAAAAGAACGTACATCATTTCATTGATGAGTTTGTACTAGCATTTCTGCCCCCACACATATACAAAGAAAGATGTTATCCAAAATATTGACCTCTCCCTGTCAAATTTCCAAAGGGAAATTTCAGTTGAGTTCAAATTTCTTCTTTCTTTTTTTCTGTATTCTTTGAATTTTCTACAGTAAAACAAATATTTTTTAAGATTTGGGGAAGAAACTTAATTAACTATCTTTCTTTTGAGAACAGGAAAAGGAAAAGTGTATGGGCTTTAGAATCAGACAGCAGTTGGTTCAAATCCCGGAACTCTCTTACTAGTCAGGTGACCTTGGTCAAGCCATTTAACTCTGCTGAGTCTCATGTGCTTCAACTTTATAATTACCGCCTACCTACCAGAAGGGTTGTTTCAGGACAATGTGAGTCAGTAGTGGCAAACAGTTTTGAAAGAGTTTGCAGTGTATCTTTCTATTGACTCCTTTTTTGTCCTACAGCTCTTCCTCCACGAGAACTAGATGATAAAAGCTGAGGCTTATCACCTCAGGAAAAGGAGGTCAGAAGAAAATTGTTAGAAAAGTGTAGTGGAACTGGCAGTCACATTTGTTTTTGAATTATAAAATAAATCATTAAGATATTTAGATAAGACAAAGGACTTAAAAACCAAAGTTTTATCGTAAAAATTTTCTACCATGTTTTTTTGTGTTTTACATGATGTGTTTCTCTTGAAATAAAATACTTTTAATTTTAAAAGAAAGTCAAGATCAAAAATATGACAGTGAAAAGACAGCAAACTCACAGCTATCAAGAACCACACCTAAAACAAAAGCAAACTAAGCAAACAGCTAGAACAGGAACAGAACCACAGAAATGGAGATCATATGGAGGGTTAGCAACAGGGGCGTGGGAGGAGGAGAGTGGGGAAAAAGGTACAGAGAATGAATAGCATAGACGGTGGGTAGAAAATAGGGGGTGCGCAAGAATAGTGTGGGAAATGTAGAAGCTAAAGAACTTATGACACATGGACATGAACTAAAGCGGGGGAATGTGGGTAGAAGGGGGTGTGCAGGGTGGAGGGGAATGATGGAGGAGAAATGGGACAACTGTAATAGCATAATCAATAAAATATATTAAAAAAAAAAAAAGAAAGTCATTGAACCTTAAACTTCCCAACAAATCTCCAAATAAACCAAGTTCTCCATTACTTGTCACGGACAACACTTCATTTATTTAGTCAACACATGTTTTATTTTTCAGGCATTTTTCTAGTTACTAGCAATGTACCAGTGAGAAAAACAAACAGAAATTCTTAATTTTAAAAATTTACTTTGTAAAATAAAATAGGGAATACATCCTTATCATACAGCCATTCACAGAGGGGGAGGCACAGAGCAGAGGTGTGAAGTAACTGGAACTAATGCGAAGCGGATGCTCATTCTAAGCGAATTCAGCTCCTGCGGAAGATATTTGATGTTATGCCGAAAAGTTTGCAGCATGGGCGCTCGGCGACACAGCAGCTCCACTCCTAGGTCCATTGCCACGACATACAACTTACACGCATGTATCAGGAGACCTACACAACTATAGCATGCTGCTCACAAGAACAAAAAACAACCCGAATGCCCATGAACAGGAGAATGTACTACTTCAATGAAGTATTTTCGGACAATAATAAAAACATATAAACTACAACGACATACAATACTATGGATAAATCTTTGTGGGGTACTTGTGGCAGATGGTGTTTTTCTAAAAATGACCACAATAGTATTTACAGTCACAAATGTGCTCTCTAAACCTTATACCACCGCCCTCTCCAGAACTTCCCACATCAAGAGGTGGAGTCCACCAATCCTCCCTTTGAACTTGGGTGGGTCTTTGGGATTGCCCCAACTCACACAGGACAGAGGTTATGTGAGTTCTGAGGGCTGGTAATTAGAGGCAACACGCTTTCTGCCAGCCTTTGAGGCCCTGAGGTGCCTTATAAGGGTGCTGAGGACCCTAAAGCGACAAGCTGGGGAAACCCCAGGGGAACGACATGTGGAGCTAGGACAGATGTCCTGAGAAGCGCTGCTCGCTCCAGTGTGCAGCGGCTCTAATCTTATCAGCCCAGGCACCAGAAACGGGAGTGAAGATGTCAGAGAGGACTCCAGCTCTAGACCCCATGTGACTCCAGACACATGAAAGACCTTGAGCCAGAACATCCCAACCATGCTGCTCTTGAGTCCTGATCCCAGAGATACCATGAGGTGTCTGTTTAACGTCCGTTAGCTATGAATAGCGGTTGTTGTTTTAAGCCCCTGAGTTTGGAGTGACACAAAGAAGGACCGGAACAATGACATTGGGTGAAAACAAAGAACAAATCCTAGAAAAGTTCCTGTTGTATAATATCACTTTCTCAGTGTTCATAGAGAAGTGAAGCAAAATAATAATACTGTAAAAAAATTTAAATGCATACAATATTTTTAAGTTTTGATATTAGTTTTTGGTTTTATTGCACTAGACTCATAATATAATTTCTACTTTTCAAAATTCATTAAAGTTTTCTGTTTAGCATAATAGATGATCAATATTTGTGAATGTGACTTGAGCAATTGAATGCGCATTTGCTTTTTTTCAAGATACAATATTTGATATATACCTTTGTATGTATATATCAGATCTACTCTTCTAAGTATGATATTCAAATCTTCTAAACACTTAGTTTTGATCTGTGAGAAAGGTGAGTTAAGAATTTGTACTGCTTGTATTTCTACCTATTTTTTTTTGGTGAGTTTTAAAATTTGCCCTATTACAGTTTTGCTTATTTTAAGGGGAGCACAAATATTCATATCTATATCTTTACTGTGAATTATAAACCTTGTTTGCTTTATTTAATGTTGTTTGGACTGAAATCCAGTACACCTTATACTAAGATCATGGCCCCTGCTTGCTTTAATTTTTGTTTGTTTGTTTTTTGTAAGTCTGACCATTGTTTAATTTACAGTCTTCTAAAATCAGAATGTTTTAGGTATGTCTCACATGTAGCTTAGCTTTGCATTTCTTTGAGCTCAGTCTGAAATCTTTCTCCTTTCGCAGATAGTGAAATATATTTATATCTATTAATAAGTGGTATCTTAGTTCTGCCATTTATCCAGTCAGTATTTATTCAGTGTCTTCTACTTAAGGCATTATAATTGGAAATACAAAAGTTATGATAGATATATAAGTAGGTGACTAGAGATAGATAGATGATAGATAGATGGATGGATGGATGGATGGATGGATAGATAGATAGATAGACAGATAGAGGCACCATCCCAGGCACCAGAAAAGGGAGTGAAGGA
The DNA here is from genome assembly GCA_039655065.1 of Glossophaga mutica. Lineage (NCBI taxonomy): Eukaryota > Metazoa > Chordata > Mammalia > Chiroptera > Phyllostomidae > Glossophaga > Glossophaga mutica. Next base: position 110,589,947 of record CM077310.1, on the reverse strand, counting down.
GGTAGCTAGCTATCTCTGTCTGTCTGTCCATCATGTATCATCACTTCTGTATTTCCACTTCTGCGTAGTTTGCAATATAATTGGAGGAAAGAAACTAAATATATGTTTTCAGTTTTATAACTTATTTATTTAGGCCCTTAACTCTATGGTCTATATTTTTCATGTCTGTGTGTTTGTGCAGTTCTATTATTTAGAAATTTTGCATTCCTATACTAGTAGAATCTTTATAATTACAACAATATAATTAGTAATTATATTCCTTAGTTTTCCATTTCTTTAGATAGTACCTATTAACTTTCTATCATGAACAATGATAAAATTAGCATGTTTCTTATTTCCTCTTCTCCCTCATTCTCTGTCTTTAATATCTTTTTTAATGTTTAATAGTATAGTTACATTGGCTGATATTTCTATTACTTGATCTGTCAACTTTAAATGGTATCTCTTGATTCTCAACTAGTACAGATGAAGCAGTCAACAAACTTACCCTAACTCCCATTTTCGTCTACCTCTCCAAGCTTCCATTAGTTACATACTTTCTAAACTGTTAGGACATGTACACATATATCTGTTCTGTCACTATGTTCCCTCACATTTGGTTTAATCTTTGTCTATAGTTAAACAGACAGTGCTCTCTTCCTGTGCTTCAGCCACAGTTTCCAAAGTCATCAAGAAGAGTTAACTGGGGCAATGTTCCCTGTGTTCCCGCCTGCTGAAAACAACCTGGACAGACTTCAGTCTTTGTATGTGAAGGATGGTTTGGCAGATATTTAATCTTTGGTTCACACTTCCCTCTATGAATGTTGTACAAGTGTTCAAAATGTCAACAGTTTGGTGCATGCTCTTTATCTGCTGGGAAAATTTGCTCTTCTTTTACATATTTTTATTCCTTAGACTATCTTTTCATGATGCTGTAGCAGTTGGACTTTTGGCTGGAGGTCAGCCAGTCTGGAAGGCTACCCTGGGGCGACTTTTCTCCTCCTGTACAGGCACAGAGGTAGGCTATTTTCTGCAGTCAGGGCTCATCTGTGTGACTGTTTCTCCCTAGTGCTTCTGTTTATCTGAGCCATATAGATCTAGAGGGCGTCTGCTATAGCCCTGCTCACCCCAGCTCCTGACCTTTTCCTGTAAACAAGTGATGCAGTGTTTGCACTTTAGGGAGAGTCCCTTATCTTCAAGAGGTGGCTCAATCTGAGCTCTGACCTCCTCTGGGCTGCTTCTTCTCTCCACCTGCTCCAATGGCTTTTGGCTATTTGTACATGATTTTGAAGCCAGTAGATTAGTTACATGTAATTTCACAAAGAAGTAAAGTTTATAATGTTCATTGTTTTCTTCTTTGGGCTTTTGCTTTGTTCTGAGGAAAAGAGGCAAAACACTGAGTTATGCAAGCCTTTTTCAGGTCAAATATGTCAAGGCACTTTCTGTTCGCAAAAACTGAACTTAATGAGAAAGAAAAGGACTTATGGGTTCCAAAGATCCAGAGCTTGTTTCACTCCGAGCATAGATTTTGCACCATAAACTTTATTGTAGAAGATGCTGCATGATGATTACAGAGCAGTTTTCCTCAACCCAAAGGGGAAAAGAGAAGAATCAGATGGCTGGGATGAATTACTTTGAAGGAAACATGACTAGATCATACACAGGCCTCTGAGAAGTATCCAGAACTCTGTTCTAATTTGGAATCTAAATTGTGAGGAAAGCACAGAAAGATTAAAAAAATTCAAAGATTAAAAAAAATGAATAAGGATTGCAGCATAAACCCTGCATTTGGGGGAGATCTCAGAGCAGAAAGGTCTATAGCTTAGCTTCCCAAGATGTAACTTGGGAAAGTGAGTTTTAGAGCAAGTATCCAACGCAGCACCTGAAGCATAGGAAAGAGGAGCTAAGGAAGTTTTTTTTTGTTTTTTTTTTGTTTTTTTTTTTAATGTAAAGAGTACCCATAGACAAACAAGAGAAGTGGTACAGGCAAGAGAGATGCAAAAACATGTAGACTTTGAGACCAGAGGGCATGGGTGAACCATAAGCCTCAGTAACAGATGTCAAAGCATTACAACAGGGATCAGATGGAGGAGCTGCACCTTCCTGGATGTCAGCAAGTTCAGAAGAGATCGCTTGGACTAAACATGTCTACCTAATGCCCAGATGATGCAAAAGCAACAACATTCCTCCCAATGGAGATTACTGCAGAAGAGGAGGAAGAAGAGGAAGGGAACAGTCAATTACCTGAATATTTAACTTGATTTGGCCACACGTAAGTTATAAATGACTGAAAAAATCTTGAATTGCTCATACTATCTTTCTGCCATCTCCACAATGAGAGCTACAGAATGGAGTTAATTTTACTTACAGAGACATAAAGACTATTAGAATGCACACATAGGCCAGTGATTGTAAAATTTTATATCTGCTACATGTGAAGGCTTGCCTGAAAATCCTAGGAACATTCATGCAAAACATACTTGCACCATGAACTAATTCAAACCTTAGACAAGTATTGGAGGAAGTCAAAACCACTATGCTGTGAGGGAACTGTATACAGAAAGCAAAAGTTTGGAACCCAACACTGAAATTAATTTTCCTGAGCAGATATTGGCAGTCAGCAGAGGGGAAAAAGAGAGTGGCATAGGGTTGTGTTTCAGGTCATCAGCTCTACTCTAAAATGCCAAAGAAATACTCATAAAAGGAAGGCTGATTCTAGAGGTTCTAACTTAGGCCACGAATGTAATGATAGGCTTATATTTGAAGAGTTTGACTTTGGAAGAAGAAAGAAGATCTTACATGCAAACTGTGAGGAGAAGACCCTGGAGACTGGAGACACCATCACAATGCAAGAGCCAATAACTGGTAAATATCCATCAACTTCTTAGCCAGACTTCCAGGACATAGTGATGGGACCATCACGACTCCTGGGAACCAGTGCACATCCCAGGAGATTTAGACTGGGGCCCTGTACATCATTTCCTACAGCCGTAAGAGGAGACTGCCCCTCGTTATCCCAGCTTTAGGAAAGGCCCTTTTGTTGTACTGACCACTTAGTGGGGGAAGCAAGAAGAGAGACGTTCTGAGGAAAACAGTGATGGTTCTACAGTGGAAACAAGTGACAACTTCGCCTGTGACCCATAAATAACTCTATAAGGTCAGAGATCCTGAGAAGTAAATTTGGAAAGACAAAATTTGAACAAGGAACTCACTATGGTACTCTTGGCAAAATATGTTTCCCTTGGGGATGCAAATACTTGGAGGATAAGAGAAAGAAGATTATCTTGAAAATGTAACCAATGCAATTTATGTTTGCAGTCTTTCTTAAGATCTTAATGGTCTCAAGACTCTATTTACTGAACAAACAGTATTCACTGCTTTAAGAGAGGGCCAGATCCAATTTAGAACAAAAAGTCACCATTTCATTTTAAGTTTGAAAGGACAAGTCTAAAAATCCAGAGCAGGCAAACAGAAAGGTTGAAATTCACAGGGGTCACGTCTAGAAACCCAGGATGGTGGACAGTAGTTTCAGGGGGATGCCAGAACAGAAAAGCAATAGTTTGGGCTCCCCAAGTGAAGCTCACAGTTTATTCAATAGAATAAAATGCTGTTAATTAACAATGGCTGAAAAGTCTTTGGACTCTTGGCCTTTTGAGGTCCCTGGCCCAATTTTGGTTCAGAGACAGCCACTGGGGGCTTTTAGTGAGAGAACAGGTGGACTGAAGGAGACCTCATGTTTAGAACAACAAGAAAGGTGAAGAAAGCGTGATCTCACAACTGGAGGCTATTGGGACGGTGTAGACTCCCTAGTGGAAACACAAGTTGCACAAGTCCTGGCAGGGCCAGGTACAATTTGCTGCACCAAAGAAGCACAGAGGATAACACTTGGATCAGATGACCCATCCCTAGGCTGGGACATTGTTTTTAGTAGCCCCTCCTTCAACCCCTTCCTGACATAACTTTTAGTTCAATCCCTGGTTTTAAAGAGAATATGAGGGAGTAGTGTCATGAACTGACTGATTTAAAACCTTAAATTGACCACATCCAATTCAGAAAATTACTGAATAAACTTGAATTGGCTATACAAAAATTTCCACCATCAGAGAGACTGGTATTTCTTAAGTTTAAGTAGTTTCAGTTATAATGGGAAAAAGAAAACATTTTTATTTTTTACATCCAGATTTTGTGACTATGAAAATTAAACCAAATGTATATATTGAGAGTGACAGGTAAAGAGCAAACATTTAACAAATTATTTCTAGTAAATATTAATACATCTCTCCACTTTTATTTGAACTTTATGCCTTGGTTCCATCAAATTTTATATCTTAAGAGCCCTCCATAAACGCAAACACCTTTAAAATGGCCTGTTTATCAGGTGGCACAAAAGTACTGGCAAATAAAATCTGCGGCTCTTAGGGAAGTGATATACAGTAATTGTGGGAATTTGGTGGAGCAAAAAGGGTGAAGGTAAAGACTAATGTTTAGAGGGGAGCATTCTAGAAAAATTGATCTCGTTTGTAATTTTGCCTGGAAAAGAAAACAAGCTCATCTGGCCCCCAGTCACACATGAATTATTTGTACCAGGATGACATTTAAATAATTGATAATGAGCAACTTAGCTTAATATTCCTGCCAACCAGACTGTACTGAGAAACCAATTTTTTTAAATGGTCTTGGTAAATCTGGGATTGGGGTAAATGCTTCGAGTGGTCTTGCAGGCTATTTTCATCATGTTATAGGAGCCCAATGGACTGCTTTTCTCTCCATTAAAGGAGTGCACCAGAGCATCTATTTATATTCTGAAGTCAGGCCACCAACTTTCATGGAAAGCACTGCCAAATATGAAACATTCTCCCTGTATTAATTTCCTTTTTTATTCTCTAGGAATGCCACCATTCTACTGTGTGTTTGTTCTTCCCATCGTGCTCCACATTCATTTTTTAACACATTGCAGAGTAATTATAGATTACTTTTTTAGTTGTAGTATTTTTTGCTGGTTACTTTCACCAGTATTTAAGGCGTGATCTTCATCCTTCATGTCATTACTGTAATGAGTCCACATCACACTGCAGGTAGGTCACATCTGTCAGGTCTATTGCCTGATTCACATATTTATAAGCCTCAATCATTTCCTAGTCAAATTGTTTTACTGTTTCCTTTGACTTTCTCCTAGATGTGGGATTTTTCTTAGCTTGGGGCTTGTAGAGCTTTGTCTATTGACTGTAAGTGCCGAATCGCATTTTCTTTTTATCTAGTTGGAATTACCATTTTCAACGTAAATGGTGATGTGAAAGTGCCCCCCAATAGCCTTCTTTTCATGCTGTCTTAAGACAATTTGTCAGAACTATTAATCTTGTCTTCAGTCTTCTCTCAGACCCTAAAGCAAATTCTCTACCCATATTTGTAATTACTTGGATGAGTTTATAGTCATATAACTAATTGCAAATAAACCCATCAACTGTTTAAAATCCTAAAATTAGTCATAAAGGACTAATCACTGCTATTTTTATTATATACAACGTTTTAATAATGATAGTAAGAGTTTTGTTTTCTAATTCAAGGAAACAAAGCCATCTTATTTAAAGTATTAATGCTACATGTTTGAGTGTAAGCTTTTTCATGTATGATATTTGGGTGGGAAGACTTCCTTAACATATATTAGAGAGTTATTGATTAATCTGTGTAATAATTAAGTCAGAAGATATTTAATGACTGCCTACTATGTTCCAGGCACACTTTTAGGCAATGTGAATATATTACTAAAGGAAACAGACAAAAATATGTTCTTACTGAGATTACAACCCAGTGGTGGAGTATAGAAAATTAAATATAAACAAATAAATTGTGTTTACTGTTGTTGATAAATGAGGAAAAATAAAGCGGGAAATGCAGATAGATGAAGCAGAGAAGCAGTTGCTATTTTTTAAAAAGTTGGGTTGTCTGGGAAGGCCTAACTGACTAGGTAAACAGACCCCAGAAGGTGAGGAAGTGTAACAGGGGTAGATCTAGGCAGAGCCTACGAGGCAGAGGGAGGAGCAAATGCACGGCCCTGGGGCAGCGTGATTGGAGTGCTCAGGAACGACAAGGGCGTCTGAATGGGTAGAGGGCTGTTATGGGGGAGGCTGAGAGGTGGGCTGTGGAGAGGTGGCAGGGATCCCTGACATAATTGCTTTGGAAGTCTTTATAAGCACTTTACTTATAAAGAGTGAGAAGTGACACCATTGTGAGGGCATTGAACCAAGGAGAGATAAGATCTGCCTTGGGTTTTAGGAGGTTCCCACTGGATAATGTCCTGAGAAGTGTCTGTAAGGAGTGGAGGATGGAAGCAGTGGGTCAATTAAAGGGACTTCCTGCAATAATTCAGGTGAAAGGTGAAGGGCGTTAACAATGGAGGTGGTGGGAGAACGGCAAGTTCTGGATATAATTTGTGAGCAGAGTCAACAGGATGTATTGATTGACCATATGTGACCTGTGAAAGAGTGAGTCAAAGATGACACTAAGGTTCTTACCCAAACAGTCGGGAAAAAGAAGGAATTGCGGTTTACTGAGATGAGGAAGACTACAGGGAGTAGATTGGGGGTGAGAGTGAGCATGGATAAGATCTGGAGTTCAGTTTTAGACAAATTAATTTTAGGTGCCCTTTACACATGCAAGTGCAGCTATAGAGTGAATAGTAGAATATGTAAGTCTGGAGGTAAGGGCACCATAAGATACACATGTGAAAATCATTAGCATATAAATGGCATTTCAGGCCATCAAGACTGCATGAGATCACTGAGGGAGTGGGTGGAGATAGTTAAGAAATCCAGTAATGAACGTGGGCTCTCAACACTGGAAAAATCAGGGTGGGGTAACATGGCGGGGGGGGGGGGAGAAAGGATGAGAGAATGTGGAGTTGTGGAAGGCAAAGGAAGAAAATGTTTCAAGGAGGAGCCAGTTAAACTATCTCTTCTACTATCAGTCAGTGTTAGTGTTAAACTTCATCTTCCTATCTGTGCCAAGTACTGCGGATAGGTCAAGATGTTGAAAACTGAGCATATACCAATAGATTTAAAAACTAAATGCAATTGTTGTTGACCTTAACAAATGCAGCTTTAGTAGAGTGGTGGGAATAAATGTCTTACTGAATTGGTTTCAAGAGAGAAGGAGAGGAGAAATCGAGTACAGAGAAAAAAAATACAGCACTTCTTGGCAGACTTTCATTATAGCAAAGAATGGAGAAGTGGTATAGGAGCTGGAAGAGAATGGGTGGTCAGGAGAAAGGTTTTAAATTTTATTTTCTAAGACTGTGTACATTATAGCATATTATGTGCTAAAAGGCATGAATCAGTACAGAAGGAAATAACTGGTTATACAAAAGTGAGGAAACGGTGACTGGAGCAATATACGTAGGTGAGTGAGAAGATAAGGAATTCAATGCCAAAGGTGGAGGAGTTGGCTTTAGATAGTGGCCTTACGGTTTATCCGTCACGTCAGGAGGGAGGGCAGAGCTGCAAGGAGTTGCTGCGTAGCTGGGATGTGAGACATGTACGTGAAACCTTACTCCTGGGGGCTTCCGTTTGCTCGGAAAAATAAGAATTCAGGCGATCTGGGAAACAATGATGAAAGACCATGCGTTGGGCTGGGAAATGTCCTAGGATTTTTGAGCAGTACTCACATCCCAAATAAGCATTTTGGAATTTGGGTTGCGTAGGAAAATATTTCCAGAGTATGAAAAAGTGTCTTGGAAAACCTGGGTGACTAAATATTTGGGGGAACCATTTATACTACGTTGGCCCTGCTTTCCAGAGTAACAGTGTTAATGAACAGGTTAACAGCTACTTCAGAATCCTCTTCAAAGAAAGGTGTTTATCCTGTGGTAACCAAACTTTTCCCAAATTTTTGAGAGCATAGAACTCTTTGTGTAGCATCACCTGCTAGCCTCCTCCAGAACAATGTTCCACGGACTGCAGTCTGGAAAGGCACCACCACAACTCCAGCATTGCCAAAGATGTCCACTCATCCCACAAAACAGGCTCTGCATTGGCCATTATTTCACCTACAAGGGGCAACCTCTGAACCAGATGCAAAACCTTGATAAACAATTATAGAAGTACTCACTAATCTTTTCTCAGCATTACTCATTCATGAGCTCTACTGAGGATATAAACACCATCAGTGACAGTTAAGTCTAAAGGGAAGAACAAGGTGCTGGGATCCAAGAACTCAAACCAGACGCGCACCGCGCATGCAATTTTGGCAAGTCTTCAACACTCATGTATCTAAATGTCCATGAACACATTCCCTCCACCAGGTGTGGGTACAGAATACTCAGTGACTGAGGGTACGTGCCTGAAGTCCATCAACCTAAGAGCACATCTCAGCTCCATCTCCTGCTAGCTGTGTTACCTTGGAAACAAGTAAAAGTCCATGGATCCCAGTTTTTTACTTTGTGAAAAACAGAAGAAGATATCACCGACCTCACTGGCTACTGCGAGGATTAAATGAGAAAGAAAAACACATCAAACACTTAGCACATTGATTTTTACATGTATATTGTAACAAGGGAAAGCAATAATGCATAGGGAGCAGCACTGCTCTAAATTAAAAGTCCTATGAAATTGTAAAGCAGTATTAGTTCTTTATTAACAATGTGGCAAGGGCAATTCAATGTAAAATGTTTTTAAACAAAAACATATGACACAGATAAATTTGGCTCTTAAAAGTAAGGAGCCGACCTATTGCTCCTTAACGATATCCCTAATCTGTTTCATCCCCAGTATTTTGATAACGGCCTGCATTAGAGGCTTATCAAACTTGTATTGCATTATTGCAGAAAGGAATGGCTTTTCTGCTGGGGATAATAATAGTGACAAAATAATATTATTTTATATCTTTGGTCTAGCATTTCCTTTACAAGCAGGTATTACTCCTGATGGGGAAATAAAGGTCAAAGAAGGGGTAACTGACTTTGTGAAGGTCAATGATGTGGCACCATCGTGCTGCTCACGGAGCAGCAGGAGCATCTGTATTTCTGACTCTCGGAACTCCATGGTTAAGACGCTCACTTCCTGTTCTCTTTTAGTACAAGGTCTCTGACCATTTAAACCATTCTCCCTTTAACTTAGATGTGTTTTGCTAGCTATTAATATCCTTTAGGTACTTGTTTTATGCTCACTCTAAGATCTGGACCTACCAATTTTCAAACAGCTCTACTTTGAAAAAATTCCAAGATAATTACAGCAATTTTAAAAAAAAGTTCAAGTTAAAAATAAAACCTTCCCTTAGATTTGAAATTTCAAAGAATTAAGTTTGCTTGCTTACTATAAGAAGATACTTCTTAGACTTTTTGATGCTAAGGTTAAGAAATACACTACATTTGGCAAACAGGCTTAAACTGTGTTTGAGTATGTCTGCTATTAACCTCAGAGCTTGATCCAAGACTAGTCTCAGAAGTAGAAGCTAAGAACCTGAAGTCTACAGTTTACTGCCAAATCCATAGAGGTTGTCTCCTCTGTAACTTTGATGCTTTCAGATAAAATGGCAAAATATTTCTTTGCTCCTTGATTACGTTATTAAATAAAAGTAATATTTATAAGTGTTGTAGGGGTTAAGTTATATAAATATTTTTATTAGCACATGATTGTAACAGATACATACTCCCAAATGTGGGTGTGCATGAGTGGACACAAGTCAACACACATGCACAGAAAGAGATAGAATTACGCATGGTGCACGTCTCGATTTTCGCAGCAGAACCAGCCATATGTTTCTTGTCTAGGCGGCTGCCCAGGGAACTCATGCATGTGGATGACAGTTCTACAGGCAGGAAGCCATACAAACAATCAGCATAACTCATAATGAAACAAAGAGGCATGCTAATAGCAACTCGCATGTGTATAAAACACTACTCGACCAAAGTTTTTTAAATGAGTAATTCTGATAAATTAATAAATGATGTATTAATATAATCATCCCAGTGTAAAAACAAGATATTTTATCATGAAGCATGGCATAGCATTTTACACTGTGAGATGTGACAGTTACACCCTCTCCCTGACTTTGGTCTACACATATCTTATTGGAACCTCACTGGAGTCAGCCAGGACACTACCAAGCACCATGCCTAACAAATGGTGGTTAAATTCTATGAAAATTTTTCTTTATTTTGTCATTGCAATGGAAGAGAACTGCTTCCAGCTTCAAAGAAATAAAGAATGGGACTTAAACTCTTTTTCCCTTTATGAAATATACTTACAGAAATATTCTTTCTGCTTAGTGTGGGTGTGGGGTGGGTAGCTTAATAAAGCTATAGAATTCCATTTATAGAAGAAAAATTTTATGTGTTAAAAGTAAGCCTTGCATTTCACCTGACATTTCCTCCTGAGAAAATATAGTCACTCTGTTTAATTCAATGAGAAAAAATATTTAATAATTGATGAGGATTTGTGGAGTTGGAAATTGTAAGCAAGACAGTATTTCAATACAACAGCTCTAAAATAACTAAATAGACTTCCTCCGTTGTATTTACTTACCCTTTCTACAGCACCTATCATCTTAATGCATAGGCATAAAAATACCAGACACAATATGAGGATGAAAATATAATGATTCCATCTAATTTTCTCTCTCAGTGAGCTAAAATATAGACAGTGTTCAGATATACATTTATTCCCCTATGTTACACTGCTTAGTTCCTGGGACTAAAGCATGCACAATATGTACAATAAATATGTAGTGGTTGGTTTGAAAGAAACATGAAGGTGTGATCCTATTTTAATTAAAAAGTAAGTCAGTAGTTTATTTAAATACAATATGCAACTAAGCAGATATACAGCAGGTCTTCAAATAACATAATTTTGTTCAATGTCACTGAGTTATAATGTTAATGAGATTTCACAGGAGTTTAACTCTTATATCAATTAGCCGATGGTAATATTAGTTTCTTTACACATTGTTTTGCTTAAAGTTGCAAACCTATCATCAATATCAAGTAAAGACTTACACTTGTAGTGATAGCTAATTGCCATGTATTTGATTTTTCTTGTTCTAGTTTCATTTTCATTTTTGAAAGTGTCATCTCTCTGCTCATGATCTTGTGATAACTTGTTGAGTTTCTGAGTCCATATTCATCTACTGGGTCTGTTGAGGTTATTCAGCACTGCTTTAGCAATAAGGAAATGATGTATACAGCATAACAGTGAATGACACATTGTACAAAATCCTTATAATTGTATTTCTGAAGATGAAGTGACATTAGAGCATCAGATGCCTTGGTGTCCTCATTCATGCCATGGGATCTGTGCTCAGTCCCAAATATTTACTGAATGCCAGCTACATGCTAGGCACTTTGCTACACACTGGGCTGTAGAGGTGAACAGGAGAGAAAAATCTTCTGTTCTTATGGAAGTCCTCCTTTAGTGGAGGTAGGCTGCAGATAGAACAGCCTTGCGACCAGGAACCTCTCCAGCCTGACAGCTGTGCTTTACTCCTCAATGGTCTGCTCCACTCTGCTTCGGAGAGAAATTTTCCAACTTTCAGTTAAGCCAGGGTGCCGCAGTCTTCATTCTTCAGTGAAAGGGAAAGTGTACTTCTGGAGCCAGAGAAGACTTGCTTATATGGACAGGAGTCCCTGTCCCAGGTTCCTGATTGGTCTGTCTTCATGCAAATGAGGACTCTAGATTTTTGAAGCTCGATTGGTCCAAAAGGCACTGTCCTGATTGGTCAGAATAGAGCTGGCCTGATCCGCAGAGCTGTACAGCTCTATTGAATGGGGAAAGCCTCAGTTCTATTGGTTGAAAAGGATTCCAAGAACTCCTTTAAAAGAAGGACTGGCTCCGATGGCAGAAACACAGTGCAGGGAGGCAGTTCAGAGCTGGCTTGTGTGAGAGAGAGGCCCCTGAGTAGAAACGGCAGTGAGGCTCTTTTTTAAAAAATTTGAGCCCAGTGAACCACCAGGAGCCCTGGTAGTTATCTTTAGTTATCTTAGTAGTTATCTTTTTCCCCCTCAGGGTTCACAGTAATAAGTGTTACATGGGAAAAGATTAAAGTGAAGGAGCCTCAGAGGTGCTTGTGGAGCTTACAACTTGTAATAGTTTGGTGAGACTCACACTGAGAAGGTGAAAAGAATAATATAGATTCATAGGATTCTTGTGAAGATTAAATGAATTATGTAAGAAATACCTTGAACTGTGTGGCACATAGTAATGGGTTAAAAAGTGTCACTTTAGAAAAGAGGGAGAGGAATGTCAGTTTATAAATTTAGGGTTGTTTTGAGAAAGGTTTTTGTTTTCTTTGCAGTGGCGATCCCTTATTAGCCAGGCCATATTTATCTGGAATTGAGAATGAAATTGCTATTTAAATTTTGCATAAAATGTTCAAAAAGCTAATTTGTGAATTGGATAAAAATTTAAAGAATGGCAAACCTTAGTCTTCATGGGTAAATTATCTGTAATTTGTCCCTGTCTTTAAAAGAGAAAAAGAGAAGAAAAAGGAGGAGGAGGAGGATGAAGAGGAAAAGAAGGATAGGAAGGAGGGAGGGAAGAAGGAAGAAAGAAAGAAAAATTCTTTAATAAGAGTATTTTAAGTATAAAGTTGCTATATATAACAACCTATATAAGTCATAGATGTAGGTTGTTATTTTACCATCATATGTATTCTAACTTGAAAGATAGATAAGTTAAAGTAAATGCATATCAAATCTAGGAAAATATTAATCTTTACTAATTGAATTAAGGGAGTCCAAACATTTTATTGAGCTACTCTAAAAAATTTTATGTATTTCATTAGATTATTTTTCTTGAAAAAACAGCTCTAGTATTTTATTAAGTGACCAAATAATAAGTTATTTGTATTAAAGAAGCTAATGGTTCTAGCTAACACACACAAAAAATAATTATAGGGCACCTACAATGTGCTGGGCAACTTGGAAATTTTCATTTTCCATCAAAATGTTCTGAGGACTTGTGCGTTGGGCGCTAATGTAGATCCTAGTAGGATAACTGAGAAGTGGTTAGACACAATCTTGCCAAGTCTCACAGAGCTCATCAGTATAAGATCTCATTAGTTTTTCATGTCCTTATAAAGCAGGTGCTATTCCCATTTAGAGGGAGGAAAACTCAAACCTGAGGTTTCCTCCCTCTGTCAAAGGTCACAAGCTGTCAAAGGTCACACCAAATGATGGAATCTTATGTCACTTTGGGACCTTTGATGAATGCAAGCTCTTACACTGTTGGATCACTAATATCTGAATATAAAATACAAATGCTGTATATACATTTACCTTCTGATTGTGATATGCTTATCCAGGTTTTAAAAATTAATGTTCATTTCTCAAAGACATGAAAACTGATGGAGTGGAAAGATGAGCCATAACCAGACTATGTAATTAGGTGAGGCTTAGATGTGGTTCACACATTGAGTTTGCTAAATCTCCCATGGATTGATCTAAAACTGACCATATTATGGTTTGGATACTTAGATGAATTTTTTTCCACATTGTACAGAAAAGTGCATGTTACGAAACATTACAAAGTGTTGCCTTGATCTGTGTGGCTCAGTTGGTTGGGCATTGGCCCGAAACGCAAAGGGCACCAGTCCGATTCCTGGTCAGAGCATGTGCCTGGGTTGTGGCCTTAAGTCCCTGGTCAGGGTGCATGTGAGATGTTTCTCTCTCACATTGATATTTCTCTCCCTCTCTTTATTCCTCCCTTCTCCTCTGTCTAAAATTTAATAAATAACATTTTTTAAAAATTATAAAATCTTTTTTTGGTAGTTTATGAATGGATGTCCTTACAATAATGGTGTCAATAACTTGTAAGCCTATTGTACGTTTTTTGTCTAGCTGCCCACCAGCAAGTATTCAATAGAGAGCCTCGGTAGTATAATGGTTGCAATTTAAGACTAAAACATTATTAAAAATTACATAGGAAAAAGGCAGAAACTCTCAGTTGTCTGTCCCAGATTCCACCTATGATGTCCTTCTCTATGTACATTTTTCTGTGATTGGTCCTCAGGAAGCCATGTGATCCAGTTCTGGCCAATGAGATATAAGCAGATAATATGGGTGCGGCTTCACGAAACCTTTCTACAGGGAATAAACTTGACCTAATTTACCTTTAGTCTTTTTTCCTTCTCCCTACTGTGGAGGTGGGGGGATTACACTGTAAGAAAGGGAGCAAAGAAAATGAGCTTGGGGCCCTAGGGCAGCAGGGAGCAGTTGCAAAGTCTTGATCTGTGGTTGCCTACCTTTGGATTTCTTGTTTCACTGCGGGGAGGAGTGCACAGAAAAAATGCATCTTGAGAGACATCACGTTTTCTGTTTGTAGACAAAAGCCAAGAAATCCTAGTCAGTACCGTGCTCTTTTTTTCTCCCTTTCTTCCCCCTTTCCTGTCTCTCCCCCCATTTTCATTTCATGTTGTTTTATTCATAGGTTTCTGACTATATTTTCATTCTCTATCAGCTGTCTAATTTGTTATTTTAGCTTCCAGTATGGTAGAACTAATTATCTATTTAGAAGACTTCCAAATTTATCAGAAGTAAAAACAAGCTAGCATTCCTGACTTTCATACTTTTCCTTTTTAATCCTCACCTGAGGACATTTTTTCATCGCTTTTAGAGAGACAAGAAGGGAGAGAGAGAAACATCAATGTGAGAGAGAAACATTGATTGGTTGCCTCCCATAATCACCCAGACTGGACACTGAACCCACAAACTAGGTATGTGCCCTGACAGGGAATCAAATCTTCAACCCTTTGGTGATGGGATGACACTCTAACCAACTGAGCCACACTGGCCAGGGCCCTGAATTTCATACTTTTGAGACCCTTCTTTTCTCTTATTACCAAGGCTTGAAATATGAGACAAAGAATTTCTCATTTTTTCTTTCCTGTACCTCTTCCCCCAGACAATAAGTTGTTGAACTTTAGAGTCTGAATTTGTAATGTCTTTCATAGCTGTGCCAATGTTTACTTCCTTTTGTGGCCAGAATCTCATCCTCTCCGCCAGGCTTGGGCAAGATCAGTTTGACTCATGTCACGTTCATGTTCCTAGAGTTCAGGCCTACTAATAAAAGAATTAAAATTCAAGCATACTTGTTTACCAGTTTAAAGTTTTGTTTTCAAAGCACCACCCACCTTTAGCAAGAACACGGGAATAGCTTTGTCTTGTTTGCTGATCGCATGGTAACCTGGTGAAATACTTCTGCAAAACAGTCCGACAGTATATTTCTAAAATATTAAAATTTTCATAATCTTTGTTTTAGTAACACAACTTAGGGGATATTCTCTAAAAGAAATATTTTTTAAAAGAAAGAATCTAAATGTTCACTATAATGTAGGTACACTTGCAGAAATTTGGGAGAACTTTAACATGGGGATAATCAGTTAAATTAATAATGGCAATTCACTATCAGGAACAGTGATTGTGAAGACTTTATGTGACGATCAAAAATATTAATAAAAATGGAAATAAGATGATAAACCCCAAATCAGAAAGTGGTTGCCCCTTGACAGATAGAATAATGGAGCAACTGGGGTAGCTACAGTATGCAACTTAGCAAGCAAGTAGTGGGAACATTCTATTTCTTACTCGAGCGGCAGGTCACAGAAGTGTACCTTAACATGTACATGATAGGTATTACTCTACATGAGTGAGGTATTTCACCAAAAATATTTCACTAAATTGATTTAATGAAAAAGAAAAATATCCCTCTTTTGAAAAAACTTTCAAGGGCAACCTTCTTCACAAGGTCTTGATGTTTTTAAACAGGTATAATTTCATCCAGAGTCTTTTAACTGTACCTCATGTTGTAGTTATTCAACAATTTTATGTAAGCTCATCTTCATATGCTTTTAATACTAAGACTTGTACCTTGTATAAGCATGAAATTAAAATCATATTCTTTGAACTACGTATACTTTAGCAGAATTACATTATTTCCATGGGGGTATAATTTTTCATTTGTAATATTGAAAAAGGCAAAGATAAACTCAACACCAAAAAGACAAACAACTTATTTTAAAAATGAACAGAGGATTGAAAGGATTGAAATAGATACTTCTCCAAAGAGGACACACAGATGACCAACACACATATGAAAAGATGCTCAACGTCACTAATCATCAGAGAAATGCAAATTAAAACCACAGTGAGAGACCACCTCACACCTGGCAGAACGGCCATTATCAGTAAATCAACAGACAACAAATGTTGGTGAGGATGTGGAGGAAAGGGAAAGCCCGTGTCCTGGTGGTGGGGATGCAGGTTGGTGCAGCTGCTGTGGAAAGCAGTGTGCAGTTTCCACAGAAAATTAATAATGGAACTGCTTTATGACCCAGCAATTCCACTGCTGGGTATATATCCAAAGAAATCTGAACCACTAATTCAAAAGATAATATGCACCCTATATTGATGCTAGCATTATTTACAATAGCTGAGATTGGGAAGCAACCCCAGTACTCATCAAAACATCAGTGGATAAAAAAGCTGTGGTATATTTACACAATGGAACATTACTTGGCCAGAAAAAGAATGTAATTGTACCATTTTCAGCAGTATGGATGGACCTAGAGAGAATTATGCTAAGTGGAGTAGCCAGTCAGAGAAAGACAAATACCATATGATTCCACGTACATGTAGAATTTAAATAACAAAATTGAAACACTCATCAATACAGAGAGCAGACTGATGGTTGCTAAAGAGGGAGGGGAATTAGAGGATTCAGTGAAAAAGGTGAAGGGATTGAGAAGTACAGGTTGGTAGTTACAGAGTAGTCATGGGGACGTAATGTACACCTTAGGGAATATTGCCCATCATATGGGAATAACAATGTATGATGCCAGGTGGGCACTAGAAGTGTCAAAGGGGAACACTTTGTAAACTGTATGATCGCCTAACTGCTATGCTGTAGACCTGCAACTAATACAAAATAATATTAAATGTAAACTGTAATTTAAAAAATAAAATTAAAAAAGGCAAGACTAGCTATAGTTGAAATCAGGTATGTCTCAATTTGTTCTATTTAAAATGCAGATTATCTCTATTTATTACATTTTAAGTCCAATGTTTGCCATCTAAAAACTTGGGAAGTGCCATTTTTATTGTCACCTGAGGATGGAGATTATATATATATATATATCTTCTAAAGAGAGAGGAAGCAGGCAGGTGGAAGGGAGAGAGAGAGCCCACAAAGAGAGAAATAGCAAATGGTTGCCTCCTGTACATGCCTGGACTGGGGATTGAACCTGCAACTCAGGGAGGTGTCCTGACCAGGGATCAAACCTGCAGCTTCTTGGTGTATGGGATGATGTTTCAATCAACTGAGCCATACCAGCAAAGTGGCATTTAAAAAAAAAACAAATTTGCTGTGAATTTTCTCTCTGGTACTGAAATATTTTATTTAGTACAATGTAATTCTAATTTTAAAAGAATGGAAAGCAACATATTGTGGTTGATTGAATAATTGAAATAGTTTATTTTTTAGTTTCCAATCACATGTTACATTCAATACCATTCTGTATCCATTTCAGATGTGTAGCAAAGAGGTCGGAAAACCACATACTCTACAGAGTGGACTCCCTGCTGCCCCAACCCCCACCTGGCCCCAAACCCTGTTATCTCACCATCGTTGACTATATTCTCCCTGGTGCAATCTGCATTTCTGTGGCTGTTCTGCAACTACCATATTTTTTTGGACTGTAAGATGCACTTTTTGACCACATTTTTGCTTCAAAACTTTCCCCCCTATCTTCCTCCTCTAAAACCTAGGTGCATCTGGGGTCCGCACCGTAAGACGCACCTAGGTTTTAGAGGAGGTAAATAGGGAAAAAAATTTTAAAGCAAAAAATGTGGTAAAAAAAAAAGTGCATCTTATAGTCCAAAAAATATTGTACCGATCTAGTGCTTACTCCCTCACCTTTTTCACCCAGCCCCTCAACCTCCCTCCCCACTGACAGCTGTTAGTCTGTTCTCTGTGAGTCTGTTTCTATTTTATTTGTTGTATTCATTAAATTCCACATTTAAGTGAAACCATAAGGTATTTTTCTTTCTCTGACTGGCTTATTTCATTTAGCATAATACCCTGTAGGTCCATCCATGCTGTTGCAAAAGGTAAGATTTCCTTGTAAATGTACCACAGCTTTTTTTTTTTTTTTTTTTTTTTTTTTTTTTACCATTCATCTACTGATGAGCACTTGGGCTGCATCCAAGTCTCGGCTATTGTAAATAATGCTGCAATGAACATAGTGGTGCATATACAGGGTGGTGCAAAAGTAGATTTATAGCTATGAATGTCTGAACCACAGAGTTTATTCTTGTATAGTTATTTATTAATTATTGTATTATATTCCATATAAGCAACTGTAAACCTACTCCCTACTTTTGTCCCACCCTGTATTCTTTCAAATTAGTGTTTCAGAATTCTTTGGGTATGTTCCCACAAGTAGAATTGCTTGGTCATAACGCGATTTTATTTATAATTTAAAAAAATATACATTTTATTGTTTGTGCTATTGTGGTTGTCTCAATTTCCCCCTCTTTGTCCCCTTCTACTCAGCCTCCACACCCCGCCCCCCACACACTCCTTCAGGTAATCCTCACAGTATTGTCCACGTCCATGGGTCAGGCACGTAAGTTCTTTGGCTACTCCCTCTACCTTCAGTCAGTCCCCACCTCCGCTCTCCCCTCTTACAGACTTCTCAGTCTGTTCATGTCTCTGTGCCTCTGCCTCCCTTTTGCTTGTTCATTTATTTTGTTCATTAGATTCCACATATAAGTGAGATCATAGGGTATTTGTCCTTCTCTGACTGGCTTATTTCACTTAGCACAATCTCGAGGTCCATCCAAACTGTCACAAAAGATTAGAATTTCCGTTTTTACTGCTGTATAGTATACCATTATGTAAATGTACCACAGCCTTTTTAATCCACTCATGTGCTGATGGGCACTTAGGCTGTTTCCAGATCTTGGCTATTGTAAACAATGTTACTATGAACATAGAAGTGCTTATATTCTTTTGAATTGGTGTTTCAGGATTCTTAGGATATATTCCCAGGAGTGAAATTGTTAGGTCAAAAGGCAGTTCCATTTTTAATTTTTTGAGGAACCTTCACACCGTTGATTGCAGGACTTTCAATGACTAAATGATAGGGACAATTAAATTAGAGAAAAATTCTCCAAAGCTGATTTAATAAAAGTATCTTATACAAATTTTATGATATACATATTTTCTTTCAAAAATTCAGTTTTGAAACTACAGGAAATTTAAAATTGATTTTCCTTCTAGATGATCATATATTCACAAACATCTTTTATATAATGCTTTAAAATATTTTATGTAAAAATATTAAAGTTGCATGCATTCACATTTCCTTACTTAAAAGTAAATTATTTTTAATAGTTGTTCAAGTACAGTTGTCTCCATTGTCCTCCCACCATCCCCCTCAACACCCATCACCACCTCCCACCCTTCATCCTGCCCCCCTTTGGTTTTGTCCATGGGTCTTTTATACAAGTTCCTTGACGACCCTTCCCCTTTTCCCCGTTATCCACTTCCCCCTCCTCTAGTTACTGTCAATTTGTTCTTTATTTCAATGTCTCTGGTTATATTTTGCTCACTTGTTTGTTTTGTTGATTAGGTTCCACTTATAGGTAAGATCATATGACATTTGTCTTTCACTGCCCAGATTATTTCATTTAGCATAATGCTCTCTTATATGAAAAAACTTCTAATGTAAAAGAAAGTTGCTTGAAGAATGTTGCCAAAATCAATGTTCAAAAGGTAATTCTTGACACATTTGAGTTGCTTCTTCTTTTCAATATATGCACCCAAACAGAAGAAACCGGTTCTCTGCCACATTGTCCTTTAATGTATGTCCTTCAAATTTTATATAATCACTTAATTGTTTAATGAGCATGTATCCATCACATACAATGTGCAGAAGGGTATGATGGGTAAAAGGTAGGCTAAATAAATGGTTAAGGTGCAGCTCTTGTTCTCAAAATATTACCTGTGTGTGATTAGGGAGCCAATAATATATAATGACAGCAGAAAGATGTTAAGTACCTTAAACATAAGTGAGGGAATTAACATATCTCACATTGGCTCAAGCAAGTGCATAATACATGTTAATTCTTCAATCTGAGGGAAATATTATTTAAATAGGTGCAAAAAATTGGGAATCAGAAGAAAAGATGAAAAACCAGATGGTCAATAGTTGAGGCACTCTTTCCATTATAGGAAAAGAAGCTCTAAGAAGGGAAAGATATTTTTTGCTGAGGGGATGGAATACGTATACATATTTCTGAGTATTGTGGAATCGTATTGGGAAGACTCCATAGGAGGAAATGGAAGAGGACCATCAGGTAAAGGCACCCAGGATGGATGGGGCATGGCCAGGTGTCCGTGTAAGCTGTAAGGGGAAGTATGAGATATGCAAATCCGAGTGGGTCCCTTACTGTCATGGTATTGTATTAAAACTAATTTGTGCCATTTGAGGTTTTTAAATGTGGGTATGCCATAATTAAAGTTTTGCTATAGGAGAGGTGGAATAAATGTGAGAGGGGGGACCAGGGGACTCTGCACTCAACAATGGGGAGGAGATGTGGTAGTGGATTCAGGAGGAGACTTGAATGAAAGTGACTATGCAGGAACTTGGAAAAGAGACACATATGTGGGTATGATGAAGATATTTAAGCTGGAAGGATCAAAAACTGTATTGACTGCAACAAAACAAAGTTATGAAATATTATTTTCCCCTAATTTCCAGACAGCTCTCCATTCAGATCAAAACATGCTGTTTACCATGTAATCACATAATATCACCAGCTGTTAGCATTTGTAGTAAAGCTTTTACATGCCTTTCTTATACTTAAATAGGAAAATTCCCCTTTGCTGCATATTACTGCCAAAATATGACACATGAAAAAAATAGACATTGAAAACCTAGTAGTACATACTCATATCTGGCCCTAGGGGAAAAAAAAAATCAGGATTATGTTTTTAAATTTATTTAGAGCTCTGGGAATCACTTTTATTCAATACATTTACTTCTAGTCAATTCTAATCTTTCAACACAGCGTTTATTCCTAAAAATGGGCTCTATCACCCCAACCCGGTCCAGAATTATAGTAGTATTAAATAATCCATGCCATGTTAAATATCACTAACCCAAAGGCTTAAGAGCATCAAATGTACAGTCGTTATCTTAGAGAAATCAGGGTGTGGTGCAGGTAATCGCTCTTTAATACTGTAGCTGATGTTTCTACCACCAACACTAATTTCTCAATAAGAGTATGAGCACTGGTAAAGTATACAAAGATCTGGCAAAGAGCTTTTTAGTAATATTTACTATTACATTAACACTTAAAATGCCTAGTTTTAAAGTTTTGCTATATCATTCATATTAGATTGAGGGTGCTTGTATATGCTCTTCTCTTTTCTGACCATTACGTTAGGTAAAAGAAGTCCAATAAATGTACTATTTGCAAGAAACTCAGAATACCAACCTTTGTCCTCTTTGCTAATTCATTTTTTGGTATTTGCAATAATAATGACTAAATAAATGAAGTATATGATGTAATGAAACTGGTCATCTTTAACCCGTCAACATGGTTTTAAATAGAAGGGAAGTATTGGATAGAATTGGATCTAACAGCTACTTTCAACACTAAAATTTTTTAAAAAATGTATTTTATTGATTAAGCTATTACAGTTGTCCCATTTCCTCACTTCACTCCCCTCCACCCTGCACACCCCCTCCCACCCACATTCCCCCCTTTAGTTCATGTCCACGTGTTTTAAGTTCTTCAGCTTCTACATTTCCCACACTATTCTTGCCCTCCCCCTGTCTATTTTCTACCCACCGTCTATGCTACTTACTCTCTGTACCTTTTCCCCCTCTCTCCTCCTCTCACTCCCCTGTTGCTAACCCTCCATGTGATCTCCATTTCTGTCAACACTAAAATTTTGATTCTGTAATTTCAACACATTTTTTATGCGGTTAGAATGACATTCTTGGTAAAATAACTGCCAATTTCTGAGTTTTTTCACATGCCTGCACATACATGCAAAGAGAGGAGAAGGAATTAAACACAAAGATATGCACTTATTTTTTTGCCAGGGTATTTGTATACTTTTCCTACCTTCTTCCCTTCTGTTCACATCTTAGCTTGTTGAAATCTGAGTTCTATAGAGAGAGAATTACATGAACTGAATTGGAAATGCGTGCCTGTGCACACCCCCTCCCCAATTTCCTCCAGTGCACCAACTCCCTATAAACGCATGCTTTATTCTTTCATTGTTTTTGCCCGTCCACACCCACCACCAGCTGACACAAGGAAGCGATTCTCACTTTCAAATATGTGTATTTCGTCTTTCTCCTATTCTTTATACTGGACAGTTGCCTTAATTTAAGTTATATTTTTTAAACATCCACAAGTTTTTTTTCTTCCTGATACTGATGCATTTCCTTCTTTTAACCACATTATTCAGATCCTACATATTAACTTTGCCCTACCCCCTAATTTCCTAGCCCTCTGGAATGGATTTTTATACTTTACTGTCTCTCTCATCATTCTATTTACATGCCTGTGGCCGCCACCATAGGCAGGGAGCGCAATTTGGAATGTTTTTCCACGTGCAGAGAAGCCCTTGCTATAGAATATATTTATGGCCAGTCCGCCACTCAGCTCTCTCTGAGAAAGAGCTGTTAGTACAAGAGCTGCCACAATGACATTTCTTACAGCATCCTTCTACTCTACCAGTTAAACTCACTTCCGTCGCTCCCTGCCTCTCCTTGCCCCACCTAGAGGGAAGCCATACAGTGTTTCTCGTAAAGGCAAGTTTTTCGTTTAAGTATTTTGCATTTGTTGATATTCCACCATTTTCAAACTTGTCTTTTCACGTTGTTTCTGTCTGATGGGGTGGAGCTTAAAGGACTGTTTACCCGGTGCCCAGGGTCTGCCCAGGGTCAGCCCGGGGGGTGCGGTTCGGAGCTGCTTTCCCGCGAACGCACCCCAGCGACACACCCCCTTGGCCTCCGGTCCACTTTCCTCCCCTGCTTCTTATTCTCTTGCCGCACCCATGTCTTCAGTGTGGGCTTCCGTGGCCTTTCCGCTCCCGCTGCGTTCTTTCCTCCAGTGATACTTCACTTAAGGAGTGGTCCACAGTTTTCAGCACTTTCAAAATTTTGTGTCATTTGTTCTTTGAAACCCTAGGATCAGGTCAGAGACACCTTTTCTCGATTCTGTTTTATTTAAGACACGGACCAACTGATTCATCCGGTCAGGACTGGAAGCCAGCTGCGGCATCACCTTCCAAGACGGACCACCTTTCTCCCCTTCCTCACACGCAGAAGGTGGCAGGAGGCAGAGAAAGCTCCAGGCTGCCTTTGTTTTTATTGGTAACGCGCACACGGCCTTTAGAAGTGCTGGGAAAATGCCACACAAAATGTAGCATGCGGCTTTTTCCTGGCTAGAATTCGAGCCTTCGCTCTCATTTCCTGCTTCTCGGCCTCTCCCTTGTTTCTCTTCTCATCCCACTTCAGGTTACATTACTGCAGATCTTTCTCAACATAAACTTTCCCTGAGCGGCGGCCTTTCCATCAACTGGGCGGTTTCCCACGCTGGGCGGGCTCAGGGGAACAGAGCAGGGGTGTTTGGCCCGCCTAGGAGCCCCAGCGCGCTCACCTAGGTTTGCGAGAAACTGCTGCACGAATCTCAAACGAGGACCTCCGCGCACGGCCAGCCCACTCCCCCCACCCACTCATCCGCCTCCGCCCCGTCTCCTCCCCGCCTACCCCCGGCGAGCTGCAGGGACGGCCGGGCCGCGCCGCTACCTCCTTTCCGCTGCCCCAGAATCCTGTGGATCGCTCCCCTGGGCTCGGAGACCGGGCGGGAGGGGCCACTGGCGAAGGTGTCAAGGACTCGGCTCCGGGCCGCCCAGATCTCTGGGCACCCTTCTGGGGCGCAGGGCGGGGGACTAGACTCCATTCTGCCGCGACCCCCACAACCCCCGCGGTCTCGGCAAGGGTTTGCAGCTCCTGCTCCCCTCTCCTCGTGCAAGTTCGCCAGCTTTCCTAAATAACTAGCGCGAGTGGGCACCTCTACTCCCAGGGCTCCGAAGCGAGGCAAGCGGCTCAGCCTCGCCCCCATTCATCCCTCCAAGGTGAAGAACGGGGAGGAAGGACGCCCCCGCTTCGCTCGCAACGATTATTGCTCCCGAACCCAAACAATGATTTCCTCTCCTTCCACGCCCAGCCCTCCGCCCGCCCCACCCTTGCGCGCACCCCTGCGGGCAGCCCCTATCCCGACCTCATTGTTGCCCCGCGCGGGCAATGCCAGAAGCCCGGGGTGGTCCCCGGGAGAGGCCGCACGGCCAGCCCCACAGCCTCGGCCGGCCGCCCCAGTCGGCTCCGCCCACACCTTTCCAAGTTAGCTGGTGGGTGAGCCGCGGGGACAGTTCGGGCTCCCGGGCCCCTCCCTGTACGCCCCCACCCGGAGGGGGCGGAGTGGGGGGCTACCGGGATCCGCGCTTTATTTGTCTCCGAATTCTCTTCCTAACGCTGCCTTGCGCGCTGTGACACAAAAGAGGGGACTTTCTCGCGGCTCAGTGCGAGTCCCCGCGCCCGGCGAGTTGAAATCCGGGGTTTCCTCCCGCTGCGAGGCCCCGCTGGCTCCCCTGGGCTGGCGGCTCCCAAAGCCCAGTGGCCATGTGTAGGTTATTTTGGGTGCCGCAGCAAGGTGGTGCAGGTGAAAGGGAAGCGCGTTGGAGGCCCCAGGCTGGGGGCGGGGGCAAGGGTGGGGCGGGGTGGGGCGGGGTGGAGGCTCCGCGGACCCACCCCCCAGCCCGGCTGCCCGGGCAGCCGAGCGAGGGCCGGGCAGTGGGTGTTGCCTTCTACCTCTGCGAGCTGGGAGGGGTTAGTTTCCCACAGGGGATTTCAACCATCACACTCAAAGCCCGCCTCCTAATCCTCGGGCGGAGCGGCTCGGGGGCCCCATTTTATGGCAATAAAGCGATTTAGCGCCTGCTGAGCGAGCCCCTCCCCGCCACCGCCCCCGCCCTCGGCCCCACCCCGGGGCTCGCCCGCAGCGGCGGGGCTTTGTTTCTGGGGAGGAGGACCCGGAGCTCTTTTGTTTGGGGGTTTGGTGTTTTCACCCCCCCACCTCACCCCGCCCCACAACTCCCCCACCCGCGCCTCTCCGGTTTCCTGAGCTGCGGGCTGCAAGAGAGGAGAAGCGGCGTCTTGCAACCCCCTCGGCTGGGCCCCGGGGTAATTCGATGCGGGCCTGGCGAGGCTCCCCACGCTAGACCGGGGCTCGCGTCTCGGCAGCCTCCACCCACCGGCCCACCCTACATTTAGCGCATCATGTGATCCGGGTAAGTCATTTGCAAGTACAACAGTTCCCTGGGTTGCCCCCCATTCATTTCCTGAGAACTGCAGAGAGCAGCTGAGAGGCTCTGCCTGTGCGTGTGCGAGTGTTCGTGTGAGTGTGCGCGGGTGACGCCGTGTGTGCGAGAGTGAGTGTGTGTGCGCGCCCGCGCGTGTGTGAGAGAGAAAGGGAGAGAGGGGGACTCTGTGTGAGGGAAAGAAAACAATTTCTCCTGCTCTGCAGCTTCTGTTCAGGTCTGTGCCGATTCCGTTTCTTATCAAAATAAACAACCCCCTCCTTTTTTTTTTTTTGCCATCCCAAATCAGACCGTATTCTCTTAACATGTTTTATTTTCCTTCTGTCATCTGCTCAAGTTAAATCATTTTGGTTGGGCTGTGTTCTTAAAGGGGGAAAGTGTTGGGAAGCGGGAGGGGACCCAGGGAGGGCGATGCTATTGCAAAGCAAGTAGCGTCCGTTGGATTCGTAGAGAAGAAAGAAGGAGCCCCCCTCACTAATATATTTTTTTTCTAAAAGAACTTATCAAGTAACGTGAATTAAGCAAATGTTTTTCCATCCCTAGTGGAATTGTTGGTTGCAGTGTTTGCCTGACAGTTGCCAAGGATGAGAAATAAAACACCAGGGCCGAATTGGGGAGGGGGGAGGCTCGTGGAAGTATTGATAGTTTGTCCCCAAGAATAGAGCGAGTTCGGCGAATAGCTGCGGCACCGGGGCCCTGTGGGCTGTGGGTGTGCGCTGGGGAGAGTGGAGGGGAACGGGTTAAGGCGGAGATGACACTGCTGGCATGAATAGTGGTCCTGGTGCTACATTCATTATTGTCTCTGGTCGTAATGATGTGTAACTGTCACTTGCTACAGTGTCTCGTCCGTGGAAGTAGCCAGGGACTGCCCCGTGGCTGTTATTTTCAATTACGGGGGACCTGGCCGGAGTTGACAAGGGGCAACTTTGCACGTCCACCCTGGCCCGGAAGCCCGCCTAGCCGGCCTAGGAGCCACTTCTTGCCTTAGAAGCTCGCTCCGAGGACTCGGACTTGACCTTAGCGACATTAGTTGGTGTTCTTGTTAGATGCTCCCCTATGGGGAGATGCAATCCTGTTTTTGTTGGTTAGAGAACGGCCTGTTAGAACTTTGAAAACTTTTATCTTTGGGGAAAAGGGTGGGGTGCACTCAACAGTTCTGTTTCGAAGTGTATTTGAGGCAAATGCTTGGAAAAAAGTACCAATTCCTTTGTTATATGCCCTGCAGCTTCCCAGCCCCCTTCACCCTGCGTTTCGAGTTTTGCATACTTTAATAGTAATAGCCTTAATTCAGTTGATGAAAGCTGACTGTGTCGAGTTAAAGGGTATTAGTACGACGGAATGTGTAATCTGGATAAACAGTTTGTGTGGTTAATATTGTCAGCTCTCTAATTTAATTGTACAGATGGTTTAAGTATGGTTCTATATGGATTGTTTTAAGCAATTCCACTGGCTAATAGAATTCTCTGCGGAGCACTCGGATATTTTATTTTAAATCAGCTTTAGTATTCTCTGTTCCCCTGTAACACCAGGGAGATGAGCAGCTCTATTTACATTTAGTGCATGTGCATCTAGTGGCTTCGGTAGACATCTGCCAATCAAATACACGTCATTCTGCAAATCCACCTAGCCGCCTCCATGCCCTTTTCTTACTGGAGGATAGAGTTGTTTAGATGAGTAAATGCTTTGAAATAAATTTGGTGGCTTTTTACAGGCAGCAGCTTGTGATGGGCATAGGAGTGGTCACTGGAGAGTGGGTGTATACCATTTTCTAAGAAATGCTCCTTGGAATTGGCATTTAATAAAAACAGTAACGTCGCCCCCCTACCTTCTCCCCCCTCCAATTTTTTTTTTTTGCAAACCTCATTCAGATGTTGTTTACACTTTGAAAAAATCACACAGGAATTGGTTATGATAAAGGGGTGTACTTTTAGGCTAGAAAATGTTTAACTGTAGAAGCTGAGTAGAAATAGGATGTTGAAGGACAAACATTTCGGTTGCATAAGTTATTCTTTATCGCTGCAGCCTGCTCAATCCGGAGACTGCCAGGAGTGTATTAAGCTGCTTTGAGTTGGGGAGAGAGCAATGTGAGGATATAAGAATTGGTAGAAATTTGTAATGTATTTAGGAAAGAGGTTTATTATTCTACCTTCTAATTCCTAACAATTATGAAATGTACTTAAGCTGGTAAAATTTGTAATGTTTTCACATAAAATTTTCATAATTCGAGAACTAAAGCTGTGTAACTTATATAGCTGTGCCTGGTAAACAAAACATTCTTGAGGAGTTTCTGTTTATTTGTGAAGTGCCTCAGTTATTTATTAATGCATATTTAAAGGAGCCTTCCTTCGGTAAGTTGAACTTTACTTTGGAATGCTTTGTATTGCTATTTATTGAATGAAACTTTTTGTGCTAATGAGCTCATAATATTTTTTTCTCTACCAAGCCCTTTTCAACAACCGATTGTCATTTGGGAGAAAACTGGTCCTGGGATAGCACTCAAGACCTTGACCTTAGCAACTCTTGGCTGGTGGTTGTTTACTGCAGCTGCAGCCTATGTGTGTGCAGAAAGGGAAGGGACTGCAAACCCTGGCGTGCTCACTCTCCCCCGGCCGAGGGAACAGCAAATGAGGATGCTTGATGGTCATTCCTAAGAGCACGCATCACGCATATAACAGTGATAGCGTTGTGGTCATTTAAAAATATATACGGTATGTTCCTCAGGGATTACGTGCCCACCTCCTGTGAAGGGTAAATGTGGACTTTAATGGACTCAGAGTGAGTTGTAGATATCATATCAAGAAGCAGGCTGTTACCAGCTTAATGAAATAATTCGCTCTTAGATATAGGGTTTTTTAAATTTTTAAATTTAAAGATTTTTAAATTTTTAAAAATCTCTTCGAAGACCTACAATATGTCTCTAACCTTAGGCCTCCAGGTCTACAACCAAGGGCATTTAGAACTCAAGCCGGTGTTGGTTAATCTAGTATTGAGTAACCTTATCAGTGAGGTGATATTGTTAAATAGTTGAATATATAAAGGTCCTGGACATTTCCACCATCGGCCAAAATGCAGTGTGGAATTTCATATTTATGCAAATTAACATTAGAATAATCACATTAAAATGAAGTCAAATGATTTTCTGTACATTGTGAAACAATCCTACAGTGTCACATTCATAAATCTTGATGTAGGTGATTTATATATTGATACAAAGTAGTTCATTCTACAAAAGTAGAAATGGCACAAACTTACTTCAGAAGTTTTTTTTTTTTTTTTTAGATAAGTTTCCCAAATTGTGCTTCCATACTGATTAATGAATCAGAGCTAAAAATCCCCAAATAGTTTCATTCAGGGTGGACACCATGGTTATCTTTTTCTTTTAGAAAGCAACTTTCATTTTTGTAAATAATTCTTAAAATAGGTTTCAGTAGCTTATCTCAATCACTTACATTTTGATAGTAGAGTGGAAATAACTATATCTTGCCCAGTATTCATTTATTTTCCATTTTAAAATTCTTATTTGTTTTTCAGTTTACCAGTTATGCAGTTTTCAGTCTTAAGTATGTACAAAATGTTAGGGTAAAAATATTAAAATTAAATACTGGCAACACCCTATAACCACAGCCTTAACTCATCCACCACAACTATCCCTCCCAAAATCAAAATGCATGTAAACAGATGGACCTTGCCCGGTGCCCAGAAGGTCAACGGCCGTAGGTTCTATGAGACCTGCTTGGTGGTTTGTAAGTCCCAGGCCTGTCAGGAGGACTGTCTGGCTTCAGCTGGCCAGAATTCATTTCCAGGGCCTAAGCCAGCCACACCCCATCTGATGTCAACTTTTCAGTTCTGTGGTGAACACATGCTGTGGATTAAATGGTTACTTTCTCTATATATTCTTGGTAATTATGTTACAAAAGGATTTTTCGGTTTTGGGTGTTTATTGTCATAAAAGTGGCTACTTGAGTAGTCATATTGTTCCATAAAAATTTGTTTTGGTCTGGCAGTAGATTATAGGATATTCACTCAAAAGAATTCTGCCCTGGTGTGGTCTTTCTTTCTCCACTTCCCCCCTCCCTCACTTAAAGTCATACTTTTTTGTTGTTGTTGTTAATTTCATGGTATGTATTTTTAAATGTGTTTTAGTATAATGATTGGACTGATTCAAACAGTATTGCTTTTTAGGTACAAGTGGACTAGCAGAGAGCCCCTGTTACTTGCTGTATTGCTGCAGGGAAGATGAGGGGGGAAATGGAGAGCTTTGGGACAGTTTTCCTGCCTCCATCAGAGGCTGTAGAGGCTGCCACTATTAACCAGTTGCTGGCCTACATACCCAGGAATTGTGCTCCGAGTGCTACATTCACCATGCTTACAGGCATACAGCAGTACCTCCCCCGCCACCGTACCTGTGGGGTGTGTGTTACGAGACCCCCAAGGGTGCCTGAAAGGTAGATTGTATGGAACAGCAGGTATACCATTCTCTCCTATCTTTTCACTTAGATGGAAGCACTTTATGGCTTCCCTTTGGCATATCTGAATTACTGTCATCACTGCTCTTGCACTTTGGGGCTGTTATTAAAAATGAGGGTGACTTGAACACAAGCACTGGGACACCACAACAGTCCATCTGGTGACCTGGAAGGCTACTAAGTGAGGAGGGGTAGGGCGGGGCACATACACTGTGGACAAGGGGCTGGGTCCCATTCTGGGTGGGACTGAGTTGGGTGTTGATATTTCATCATGCTATTCAGAACAGCACACGATTTGAAACATTAATTATTTCTGGAATGTTTGTGTAATGATTTTTAACCGAGAGGGTACTGCAACCTCGGAAGGCAAAACCATAAGTAAGAGGGGCCACTGTGTATGGCTTTTCAACATAATTTCTGGCATAGTGCGTATGTATATGCTATATATATATATATGTATATATATATCCACCATTTTATATATGTATATATGTATGTGTGTGTATATATAATATTTATGAATGTATTTTTGTATTCCATATCTATATTTGTACATACCCCCATACCATATATATTATGGCCAAGAATTACAGTAAAAAGCCCCCCCCCACACTTACTTACATAAAAAATGGGGAAAACAGTTTGTTTTTTCAAATTCTATGTTTAGTAATACTACGACTGCTTTTTTTTTAGAGTAACAAGAAAACTCATTACAAAACATGGAAACAACACTGCCCCCCCCCCCCCCCCGCAAAAAAAAAAAACAACAAACCAATAAACCTAATGGTCACAAGATGGGGGGTATTGTAAAAAAAATGAAAAAAAAAATGAAATAAACCACTTTAAGAAAACCTTCATTTATTTCATAATTAGGTTTCTGTGAAGATTGTATGTCCTGGAATCAAGACTGATTTACGTGGCAGAAATATCAGTTTGAATCAGCACTCTTGTTTACTAACAGTGTGTGACCTCGGTTAAATTTCTTAAACTCTCTGAGTCTGTAAAATGGGAAGAATAATACATTTGGCAGTGGTGAAGGCAAAGTGAAATCATGCATGTAAAAATATAAAGTGCTGGTATGGCAACTGATTTGACGGGAAAACCCCTCCCTCCCCCGCCCTCCCTACTCCCTATCTCCTGCCCCCTGCCCTAAAAGACTTGAACTTTCCAGCCTCTCAAAGTGAGCTTATAAATTACACTTATGGAGAAGGAATTTCCGAGTGTGGGTAGAAAACTTCTGGCAGTCAAAGGTCATGAATTCCATTCCTGTCTAACCAGAGATTTGCTCCATGACCTTGAGAAGGTCACTCTTAAAAGTCTCTATGGAGCTGGTATAAAAGTTGCTGTTAACATTATGCAAAGCGGGTGAAGTAGCTGAGCTTTTTAAAAGAAAAGAAATAGATGAAATTACAATTCCCATGATCAGTTACAGAAAATTGAAAATAAAGATCAACAATGATTATTTGGAGATTATAAACCTCTGGGCTTCTTCTTTAATGAGTCAACTCAAACTTCTATCAACAGGTCATTAAAAACGCTCTTAATGGTTTTTTATAGAATCATTAAATTTGTGCTGTTGTACTATAATTTAGCACAGTCTATTGAACTGCAAACGCCTAGTTAAGCCAAGATTCTGTTGATTAAGCTATGCCTGATTTATGACTTAGTGTCCCTTGGTCGAACTCGGACATTGCTGTCACACAACATATGTGCCATAACGGAAGGTGGATGATGGAGATTTTACATGGGTATTTGAAAAATTGTTGAACACATTGTATTTATATGCACAGCTTTCTACCATGTGCATTTCTCAGTGTTCTCTAAAATTTGAGAAAATTAAGAACAATATTAATTTACATAATTTCTCCCTAGCTCCTTTTTCTGCAGTTAAGAAACAAGAAAGTATTTTTCCAGACTTTGCCTAAACACTGTTTTCTTACAAGAGCAAAGAAGGAACACAAACCAGCTCATCAATATAACTCACTTCAGACTCTTAACGTGTCACACAGGTACTTTGCCTGACTCCTGTTCGTGTTGTAACAATCACTGTTAAACATCACTTTTTGTATGACTCTGTATTTGTCATTCCTTGCTTGAAGAATATGCTGGGTTCTAGTCTGTATTCTTTGGCCCCATAGCACAATTTCTGATGTCAACTGCTTCTTGATTTGCCTTGTCCCCTCCCAATAATAGGCCCCATGAGAGCAGGAAATGAATCTTCTTCATAGTTATTTTACTGGCTTCTAACACAGTGCTTAATATAGTGACTGATTATATAGTGCTAAAATCCTTATTGAAAGAACAAGTTGAGGAATGTAGTCCACATGATAACCCTTTAGTAGCTGAATGCCAATATCCTGGTCATTTCCTACCGAAGCCTTTTTATCTCTAGCTACCATAAATATATTCAACCCTATTGGCCATTCCACAGTTCACTACAGTTTTTTGAAATTTGTTTTCTTTTTGCAAAATGAAACCTTGCAGTGGAGTCAAGGCTGGATTTGAAACCTCTAACCAGTTGTTAGCTAACTGAGCAAATTACTTCTCCAAGTCTTAGTTTACTCATTGGTAAATAAAAATGAAAAGAACAAATAATGTTCACATTGCAGAATTTTTTTGAGGATTCAAATTATGGTAGGGTTTGGAAGGCATCTAGTGTCTAAAACCTTATACACACTTAGTGCTTGATGATAACAGTCTGCTCCAGTATATTGATGCCTCTTTTAAAAGCAGACATTCATAATGAATAGCAGCACAAAATTTAAATAGCTACTGTATTTTTAAAAATTTATTTAATTATTTTTAGAGAGAGGGGGAAGAGAGGGAGAGAACCATCAATGTGTTACCTCTCGTGCACCCTCTACTGGGGACTGGCCCACAACCCAGGCATGTGCCCTGAGTAGGAATTGAACTGGTGACCCTTTGGTTTGCAGGCCAGCGCGCAATCCACTGAGCCACACCAGCCAGGGCAAAATAGGTACTCTTTATTGTACAGCTACTGTAATACAGAGGTTAGGCACCATGTTTTTCATATGTTAGGTTATTTTTTAAATTTTATTTTTATTTTTGATTGTAGAGAGAGAGGAAGGGAGAGAGAAGGAGGGGAAGAGAAACATCAATGTGAGAGAGAGAAACATTGATTAGTTGCCTCTTGCAGGCATCCCAACTGGGGGCTGAACCTGCAACCCAGGCATGTGCCCTGACCAGGAATCAGTCAGCGACCTTTCGGTTTGCAGGAAGATGCACAGGCCAACCAACTGAGCCACACAGGCCGGGGCAGGTGTTAGCATTTTTATAGGTACTCTTTAGTAAACAGGTATGTGTAGTTGACTTTCAAATAATTAAGACTGTGAATATAATATGTTGGTTCTCCGAAGTACCTTTTACATACAAATTTTGGCTTATGAACATCAGTTTATGAATATATTTTGTAGGCTATTGGGTGATGATGCTTCTGCCAAGTGACATTCTCATGCCACCCACTTGTGACTTTGCCACATTTGAAAAACTATTTGAAAATTTTACTTTTTGTCTTTCATTAACAAAATGAATAGGAAACAGGAGGAAATGGAAGTGCTGCTGCTGTTAGTTATGAGAAGCAGGGTATGTTAACTACCCTGATACATACAGTTGGGACAAATCATTACCTGTGCTGGAAAGTGAGTTTTTCCTGAAAATACTTAATGGAGTTCAGCTGATAAATTTTGAAAAATAATATTGCAGAACGCAAAATGCTATATGTCTGTTTTCAATGGCAGTGTTTAAATAGATTGTGTGTAATTACAAATTTTATAATTTCTCTTTTGTCGTTGGGAATGGGTCTTTTAAAAACATGTCTGGTCCCTTCACTTATGTGCATTTGAGTTCAAACAAGTTTTCAGAAGTGCATCGTATACGTACATAAAAGGAGATTCCCGCCCTGGCCCACGTGGCTCAGTTGGTTTGAGTGTTGTCCCATAACTGAAAGGTTGCGGATTCAGTTTCCTGTTGGAGTGCATTCCTGAGGTTGCAGGTTCCATCCCCAGTCTGGGAGGGCACCATCCCTGGTCCGGGCATGTGTGGGAGGCAACCAGTTGATGTTTCTCACATCGATATTCCTCTTTCTCCCATCCTTTCTCCCTTCCTTTCTAACAAGCAATGGAAAAATGTCCCTGGGTGAGGATTAAAAAAAAAAGATTGCCTTCTTTATTAAAGAATACTTATTGAGTGCATGTGTATGATGTTTTGGTGACTACTCTATAGATGTAGAAACCGATTTTCACCTAAATAATGCCATCATGGTGAATAGCTGGTTAGCTTCAAAGCAGAGATGTGAACACTGGAGAAAAGGCTTTGAACTTCCCTCGAGTTGCTCTTACTTCCTCTGTGGTTAAGTAGATTTTCCAGTTACTCTTATTATAGAGCAAAAATTGAGAGTATATGCAAATAAATATTGTATTAAATGCATTATTTTATTGTAGATTATACTGACATAGTATGTTTACTAGACTCCATTGACTAAAATGTTTATTTTCATACAGAAGCCAGTTCTGTGTTTGCTAATGTGTATGTTGGGTTGGCCAAAAAGTTCGTTTGTTTTTCCATAAATGGCTCTAGTCATGCTTAGTTGTCTTTAACGTCCTTCAGAATAATTTTGTTAGATTGTATTGTGACAGCTGTCCTATCAGTGTGCATTAAAAAACCTTATTGAAATCAGTGAATTTTTGTGTTGCCATTTTAATATTGAAGATGGAAAAAATATGCAACATTTTCAGCGTATTATGCTTTATTATTTCAAGAAAGGTAAAAATGCAACTGAAACACATAAAATGATTTGTGCAGTGTATGGAGAAGGTGCTGTGACTGATTGAAGATGTCCGAGTGGTTTGCAAAGTTTTGTGCTTGATATTTCTTGCTGGATATTGCTCCATGGATGGGTAGATCAGTCAAGGTTCATAGCGAGCAAATTGAGACATTGAGAACAATTAACGTCATACCACACAGAAGAGAGCCAACATATGCAAAATATCCAAATCAATAAAGTTAGTGGTGAAAATGAAAAATGTATCTTTTATTTTAGGGGGAAAAACCATACGGAATTTTTTGCCAACCCAATACTAAAACACATTATGGGACCTAATTAAAAAAAAATTAACAGGCAACTTCTGCAGGATGTTTCGTAGTGGTAATAGACCAGTAAATTCTGGTCAGTGTGCATTTTGCTATTTGATAAAGCTATTAAGTCAGAGGCATAATAAAAAAAGTAATAAAAAAATCTTATCTTTATAAAAATGCCTACTTATCCATTTGAACTATAGCTTCTACCATGTATCTGGAATCCAAAGTGGGTAGGACACCATCATTAATGAGCTGAAGATCAAGTAGGGGAGACAAGACTTAAATAGATAATTAAAATACAAAGTAATTTGTGATAAATGGACCAAGCGCTGTAAGTTCCCTTAAACAAAATGCATGGGGAAGATATTGCTTCTGTCTGAGAGACCAAAATTTCAGGGATTGGCAAAAATCCTTCATGGAGATAGTTTACTTTTTATAGAAAAGCAAAGCAAACCTGCAAGTGGAAGAAAGGAGATTAAAAAGGTATTTTGGCAACTGTGGTGATTTCACACCTCCTTTTCTGTTATCTTTTAGAGCTGATGACTTTATGGTGTTTTGGTTAAACTTCTTTCATTTGCCATGTCATGAAAAAATGTTCTTTTCCAAAAATAAATCCTAGGATATACTTGGCCAGTAGAGCATGCAGTGTTATGATGAGTTTAGGGAAAGTTTATTTGGGCAAAACAAAAATAATAATGAATAATTAATAAAATTTTAAAAATATTTTTTTACCCTGGCTGGTGTAGTGCAGTGGATTGAGTGTGGAGCCTGCAAAACAAAGGGTTGCTGTTTTGATTTCCAGTCAGGGCACATGCCTAGGTTGTGGGCCAGGTGCCTAGTAGGGGGCGTGTGAGAGGCAACCACACATTGATGTTTCTCTCCCTCGCTTTCTCCTTCCCTTCCCCGTCTCTAAAAATAAATAAATAAAATCTTTAAGAAAAATAAAATATACTATATGTGATACTATCTAATGAATTGTTTATATTGATGAAGAGATTTGAGGTATAACATATTATTTACAAATCATGCAAATATTAGCCTTGATCAAAAATCTTCGACTATAGGAATAAGAATTTTTTTTACAGAAGAACCATGGAGGGAAAAAATTAAAAACCAATCAGTTTTATGGGTGGTCAGAGTCAGTTATAGTTTATCAGAGCTGTTGCTTAAAGGGATATTTATTTTTATTCATTGCTTTTTTACTGTATTTTATTCCCATTACCATTTGTTCCTCTTATATCTAACCCTCCCCACAATCACCATCCTGTTGTCCATGCCCATGAGTCCTTTTTCCGTTTTGCTCAACCCGCCACCCTCCACCTCTTAACCTCTCCACCTGCCCCCAGTTGTCATCCTGTTCTCCATCTATGAGTCTGTTTTGCTTGTTAGTTCAATTTGTTCATTAGATTCCACATACGAGTGAAATCATTTGGTATTTGTCTTTCTCTGACTGGCTTGTTTCACTTAGCATAAGTGTTCTCCAGGTCCATCCGTGCTGTCACAAAGGGTAAAATTTTCTTCTTCTTTTTTTTTATGACCGAATAGTATTCCATTGTGTAAATGTCCCATAGTTGTTTTATCCACTCATGTATGGGTGGGCACTTGGGCTGCTTCCACATCTTGGTGATATTTAGAAAGAAATTATACATAAAGTTGGTTAGATATTTATAGAGTGAAATTCCCTGGAATATGCATCAACTTTTCTACTTCAGGTATAAATTCATGACACTAAAACAAATATTTTATTTTGAGAGCCTGTATAATGAGAAAGAAAAGAACTCTTAATGAGTCTATAAAGAACATTGATGGAATTATTGTATCCTGGACCCTCTGTTGGGTGTATTGAGACTATACCAGGGCTCGAGGCTAAAAGAGTTGTTTTATTTGTAAATAGTGTGGTAATTAAGACAGTTTAGGATACTTGAGAAGTGTGGGCTTGTAAAAAATTGCTTAGTGCCTGGTAGTTTGCAGACTGGTGTTAGTTTCATCTCGACAATCCTGTAAGGGAGAGTGCACGTCTTACCATTTTATTAGTGAGGAAATTAAAGTCATGCGAAGGTAGAATAACTAGAAGGTAGCTGAGTCGAAACTAGAGCCTTGATTTCCAACACCAGCAAAATAATTTTTTTCATTTCATTCCACTGCTCTCTTTCTAACTTCTACTTACTCTTCATAAGCCAAAATTTTCAAAACCCACGTTGCACGAAGGAGAGTCTACCATCTAGTGTCTAGCTCGCACGAGATAGATGTTCAGTGAATATTAGTGAGTGAATTCTTATCCCCTTCCAAAATGCACTTTAAAAGCACATTACAAAACCCCTCATTTTTATCAGCCCAGAGATATCAAGCTGATCAATCCTGGAACAGACTGGGCAATTAGAGGCATCCATAATTCTTTGAGGAAAATAAGGGAGATGGTTCATCTCTTACCACGGACCTGGGCTTGTGCTGAGAATATACAGGTGATTAAAACCAGCACTTTGTCCTGAGGTATAGGCAGATCACAGAAAAAAGAGGCTTGGCTAAGTCCCAAGGAAGGGTGTTCTGGATCAGTGTATTTTCTTCATTTAGATCTGAAATGTACCTAAAAATAATACCCCATATATTTTCAGATTTATGTTTCTTTTAAGTAGTTTTTCCTTAGCAGAAAAACTTTTTCCATGTAAGCATGTAATTTTTTATAGTTTCTTCCTCTTTCAAAAAAATGTATATTGCACATTTATTGTATTTAGAGTGTGTATGATACATTTAGAGGCATTAACTCTTTTAATGTTTATGATCAGGTGAAAGCTAGGTATTTATGGTGTTTATTTTTTATTTTGATTTTTTTGAAGCTCTCAAGTACAAGGGTGCTTCTACTTATGGTATTTAAATGTGACTTTATTATTACTTTTATATCTCAGTTTTTTGAATGAACAGTTTATAATCTGTAGGAAATAAGCTTTCTTTTCTGTAAACTCACTGGGTAGAATTTGCAAATATATCTCTCTGATAAAAGTAAGTGTACATGTGTGCGGACTTTAAACTTTATTATTTAGGAAACTCATTTTTCTCTTTTTTGCTCGGCTCCCCGTGTTCCTGTAGCCAGCAGTAGCATCCTGTGCCCCTATGGCTCAGGCCATCAGAGCTACAGTGTACCCTTTTGCGCTTCTCTCCGTGTCGTAAATGTATTCACGCACATTCGCACAAGGTTTTCCGATCACTGCTTATAAAAATTGGATTATTTTTTGGAAAGTATTTTCAACTTAGTTTTCTTTCTCTCTCTGTGTATTTGATTATTTAGTATATTGTATGTTTTCCATGACCATTTCTCCCCATACCCTCTTCCAACTTTACTCCCCGATCCACACTGTTGTTCGTTCCCATGGGTTTTCTCTTATTTCTTTTTGGCTCCATCCCTGCACCGCCCCCCTGCCCCCCACCAAAAGCTGTCAGCCTGCTCTCTCTGTCTCTGTTTTGCTTGTTAGTTCAGTTTGTTCATTATTTTTGGGAAAGTATTTTCAACTTAGTTTTTTCATTCAATACTGCCTAAGGGAAATCTTTACACCCAGCTGCTATAGCTCTAATCCATTAAAAAA
The DNA here is from genome assembly GCA_039655065.1 of Glossophaga mutica. Lineage (NCBI taxonomy): Eukaryota > Metazoa > Chordata > Mammalia > Chiroptera > Phyllostomidae > Glossophaga > Glossophaga mutica. The sequence continues at coordinate 110,551,439 of CM077310.1, read as the reverse complement.
AACAAAAAACAAAACAGCTGTTGCATAATATTCCAAGGTACAGTTATTTCCTAGTCTATTTAACCATTAATTGATTGGTGGGTAATACTTTATATCCAGTTTTTGCCACTAAAACCAATATTGTAATAAATATATTTATATCTGTACCCTGAGGACCTATGGAATAGATTCCTAGGGTGGAATTACCATTTCAAAATGTTCCCACATGGCTTAAAAAAAAAAAAAAAGGCTACAGCAGTTTATGTTTTCACCAGTAATGCAGGCAATAACCCTTTCCTTGAAACTCCATCATCAATAGTTGACACTTTTCTAGTCTGATTATTATGTGCAGTGGTATCTCATTGCTACTATAAATTAGTATTTCCTGACCCCTAGTGACCTTGAACATCTTTTTCTTTGTTAGTAGCTTAATAGGAATTGTTCTTCAGAATTGCCCTTCATATTCTTTGTCCATTTTTCTATTTGGTTGTTGTCCTTTTGTGGGAATTCTTTATATATTACAGCTATTAATCATTTGACCAATATCTGTATTGCAAATAATGCTTCCAAAACTGATCTTTTCTCTCATATCTGTTCAAAGGATAGCTTTTGACATAGAATGTTTTTAGTTTTTATATTATTGATTGTTTTTCTTTGTCTGTTTTTTTTTTTTTTTTTTAGGTTTTCTCCATTGGTAAAATAGACATGTAGTCTCCTACACTTAGATTTAATTTCTCTTTTTCATTTTGGTCTTTAGTCCATTTGGAATAATTAGTTGCATATGGAGTAAGTCAGGGGTTCGGCTTTTATTTACTTTCAGTTGCGTAACTAATCTATTAATATCAGTACCATTTTTATGTACCATTGATTTCCCAGTAAATACAATTCCACAGTTGTCATATCTTACATTCTTTTATATCCTACAGTAGTACCAAATTTTTTTCTTTTTAAAATAATTTTCTTAGACCCTTTCAGGCAGGTAAATAAACTTCAATTGTAATGAATATTTTTTATCCATTATAACACTTTTCCTGGCTCCAAAATACATGAAAACCCTGTTGTGGTTTTAATTGGAATTGCATTGTTGTATATAATCTGGGGAAAATGAACATTTTAATGTTGTTTTTAGTGCATTATACCATCCCAATTCAAGTTCCTGGAATGTCTGTCTTCAAATAGACAGGTCTTTCTAGTTGATTGTATATTATTATTATTAATCCTTACCAGAGGATATATCTTTCATTGATTTTAGAGAGGAGAGATGAAGGGAGGGAGGGGAGAGAGAACAAGAGAAAGAAAAATTTTGATTGATTGTTACCTCTACCTGCACAGACCAGGGATCAACCCGCAATCTAGGTTCATGCCCTGACCCGGGATATAACTGTGATGGTTTAGTATATGGGATGATGCTCCAACCAACTGACCCACCCTCCCAGACTATGCTTAAAAATATGCTAATGCTTTATTTTTATTGTTTGTCTTCTCTCTAATTTAGTTCTAAGTACTTTATAGGTTTTTGGCTATTTTATATCTATTGAGATAACATGGTTTTTGTGTATAGTTTGTTGATAATACTGAATTAGTTGCATTGTTTGATTTTTGATTGTCGTATCAGACTTCCATTGCTTGTATAAGTCTTACTTGGTCTTGATATATTGTTACTATGTTTATGTCTGTTTGATTTTCTAATATTTTGTTAAGAATTAAAAATTATATGTCTGTGTTCATTTTTTAAAATTATATTTTATTGGTTATGCTGGTACAGTTGTTTTAATTTTTCTCCCTTTGTCTCCCTTCACCCAGCAGTCCCCCGCTCCCTCAGACAGTGCCCACACCATTGTTAATGTCCACGGGTCATGAGTGTAAGTTCTTTGCCTACTCTATTTCCTGTACTGTGCTTTACATCCCCATGGCTATTCTGTAACTATCAGTTTGTGCTTAATCCCTCACCTCTTCACCCATTCCCTGATACCCCCTTCCAACAGGTGCCCATGAAAACACTCTCCATATCCATGATCGTCTCTGTTCCTTTTGTTTACTTAGTTTGTTTTTTAGATTCAATTGTTGATAGATATGTATTATTGCCATTTTTTTGTTCCTAGTTTTGATCTTCTTTTTCTTAAATAAGTCCTGTTAACATTTCATATAATACTGGCTTGGTGATGATGAACTCCTTTAGTTTTTTCTTGTCTGGGAAGCACTTTATCTGCTTTTCGATTCTAAATGACAGCTTTGCTGGGTAGAACAATCTTGGTTGTAGGTCCCTGCTTTTCATGACTTTGAATATTCCTTGCTCATCCCTTCTAGCCTGCAAAGTTTCTTTGGGCATGACCTTGTAGGTAACTAGCTGCTTTTCTCTTGCTGCTTTTATGATTCTTTATCTTTAACCTTTGGCATTTGAATTATGATGTATGTTGGAGTGGGCCTCTTTTTAGGGCCCAGTCTTGTTTTCGACCCTGTGCTTCCTGGACTTGTATGTCTATTTCCTTCACCATATTAGGGAAGTTTTCTTTCATTATTTTTTCAAATAGATTTCCAATTTCTTGTTCTTTCTCTTCTCCTTCTGGCACCCCTATGATGCAAATGTTGGAGTGCTCGAACTGCTTACATTATCCTTGTTTATTTTGGATTCTTTTTTCTTTTTGTTCTGATTGATTGTTTTTGCTCCCTTACATTCCAAATCATTGATTTGATTCTCAGCTTTTTCCACTCTACTGTTGTTTCCCTGTAAATTGTTTATTTTAATTAGTGTCTCCTTCATTTCTGACTGGATCTTTTTTATGCTGTTAAGGTCCTCGCTAAGTCCCCTGAGCATCCTTATAACCAGTGTGTTCAGTGCTGCATCTGGTAGATTGCTTATCTCCATTTTGTTTAGTTCTTTTTCTGGTTTTGTTCTGTTCTTTCATTTGTGCCATGTTTCTTTATTTCCTCATTTTGGCAGCCTCCCTGTGTTTGTTGCTATGTATTAAGTAGAGCTGCTATGACTCCCTGTTTTTGTCACGTGGCCTAATGTAGGCATCCTGTAGAGTTCAGTGTCGCAGCTTCCTAGCTTCCCCTATCACCCAAGTTGGGTACTCAAGTAGCATCCTTCATGTTCGTTGAGTGCAAACTCCTGTTGTAGTTGAGACTTGGTTGCTGTTCATAGGTAAATGCGAGGGATTTATCCAAGCCAGTCAGGTGCAGGAACTGACTGTGAGCACTGACCAAGCAACCTTGGCCTTCTGTGGAGGATCAGCTGTACAGGGGCTGGGTGGTGGTGCTCCGACGTGGTCTAGAGCTGTCCACAGGGTGTGCAGGCTCTAGGATTTCCGGGGTGGTGCAGGCCAAGGTCAGCCCCCACCTCTGTTCTGCCCACGCCACGCTGCATGAGCTATAAAGCAGTTTGAGATTTCTGCTACTTGTGCTGGGCTTAGAAATTCCTAGGTGAAGCCAAATTGCGCATCTAGGCTGGCTGCTGCTAGTGCCTTGCCTAGGGCCACTTAGCAAGAGGTAGGGGAATTAGGGGCTCAATGAGGCTATCTGTTACTTCTTTGGATTTAGGATTTAGGAAGTAGTGAAGCATGAGCCAAGACCAGCCATTTACATGGAGAAATCTTGGTTAACATTTTGGGTGGGCCTGTAAATTGGGTGGGGTGGAGTCTCAGGGGATTTTCAGGGTGGATGAAACAGTGTTAGCCAGATCGATGGAGTCTCAGATATGGTACCTGTCTGCTGGTTCTGTTGCTCTGTGAGGGAAGGATTCAGAAAGGGACAGTGGCCTTTCTGTCTGAGCTGAAACTGTCCCACAGCTCTCACCTTGATGCCAGACACTTCAGTTCCTCCCTGTATGCCACTGGTGCCTGTCAAGCTATTACCCTGGTGCTGGAGCTCAGAGGGAGTGAGTCTAATTAAGTCCGTGTGTGGGTTCTTTAAGGGGAACTGCTTGGGACTCCTGAAGTTTCTTCTACTGACTTGATCCCTGCAGATGTTTGTAGCCAGAAGTTATTGGGGCTTATCTTCCTGGCACTGGAATCCTGGGTTGGGGGGCCCGGTGTGGGGCTGTGACTCTGTTTCCAATATATACCTCCCAAATTTTTATCCACCACACATGGAAGTGGGACCAGCATGTTCTGCATCTCCTCCCCTCTTACCAGTCTGGATGGATGTGGTTTCCATCATTCTGTAGTTGTCAGACTCCCATTCAGCTAGCTTTCTGATGGTTCTGAGTGATGGTTGTTCTATATTTTAGTTGTAATTTTGATGTGGTTGTGCAAGGAGGTGAGCCATATCTGCCTATGTGGCCATCTTGACTAGAAACCTGGTCTGTAGTTTTTATTTTTTCACTTTCAATGTCTATCTGATTTTGCTTTCAAGGTATTCCAGACCTTCTGAAATGACTTGGGAGGTGTTAGATTCTCTTCTTTTTTGGGAAATAATTTGTGTAGCATTCATAATATTTCTTTAAAAGTGTGGAAGAATTTACTGGAGAATAAGTCTGTGTTTAGAGGCTGATTTTTTTAATAGAAAGGTTTTAAACTATAAATTTAATTTATTTAATACCCATAGGGCTATTCAGATTACATATTCATTTTTGAATGAGACTTCTTAGTCTGTGTTTTTGAAGGAATTGGCATTTTAATCTAAGTTATAGAATTTATTGGCATACAGTTGTCAAGTTCTCCTGTTCTTTTAATGTTTATAGATCTGTGCTGATAATTTCCAAAGTTGGTGACTTGTAACCTTTTTGTTTTTGTCTTGATCACTCTGGCTAGAGGTTCAGCAATTTTATCAATGTTTTGAAAGAGCCAGCTTTTGGTTTCATTAGTTTCTTCTCCCTAATATTTTGTTTTTTAATAATTCATTGGTTTGTGATCTTTATTATTACCTTCCTCCTGCTTGTCACAGGTTGAATTTGTTTTTTTTCTAGTTTCTTAAGATGGAAGCTTAGAATACTGATTTGAAACTTTCCCTGGGTAAGGATGTAATTTTTACTATAAAGTTCACTTTGAGTATTGTTCTTTTACATTTCTGTTCAATTGAAAATACTTTCTAATTTCTGTTGTATTTCTCCTTGACCTTGAATTATTTAGAATTATGTTGTTTAATAATAAAAAACTTGGGGATTTTGCATCTTTCCTGTATTATTTTCCAGGTCAACTCCATGGTTTTCCAAGGATGCAGGATTCTGATTTTTGAAAAATTTGCTGAGATTTTTTTATTGTTCAGAATATGGTCTGTGTTAGTGAATGTTACATGTACAATTGAAAACAGTGTATTCTGCCATTGGTGAGTGGAACATTCTGTAAGTGCCAGTTTGGTCTATATTATAAGTGTGAATTAACCAAGTTGGTTAAGAATGTTCTTTAAGTCATCTGTATTGTTAATTGATTCTTTTTGTCTCCTTGTTCAGTAAGAATTAGGGAGGTAAGAGTTTAAGCATTTAAATACAATTGCGAATTAGTCTGATTCTCTTTTCAGTTTTATCAGTTTTTGCTTTACGTATTTTGAAGTTCTGTTATTAGGTACATATTCATTTAGGATTGTTATGTTTCCTTGATGGACTGACTCCTTTTTAATTATATAATATCCCTTTTTCCTATTAGACACATATAATTGGGTGTTATTTTTTAATCCAGTCTATTGTCTCTAACTTTTATTTGGAATGATTTGATCATTTATATTTAACATTTGTAGATGATTGCGTTTGTGTCTACTAACTTGCCATTTGTTTTCTTGTTGACTCATGTGTTCTTTCCTCTTATTTTCCTGTTTCTTATGCTCTTTGGGCTTATTTTTCTTTTTTTAAAAAAAGATTTTATTTATCTTTACAGAGGGGAAGGGAGGGAGAAGGAGAGAAACATCAATGTATGGGTTTCCTCTTGTACGCCCCCTACTGGGGACCTGGTCCACAACCCAGGCATGTGCCCTGACTGGGAAATGAACTGGAGACCCTTTGGTTCGCCGCAGGCTGGCGCTCAGTCCACTGAGCCATACCAGCCAGTGCTGGGGTTTATTATTTTTCAGTATTCAATTATATCTCTACTATTGCCTTATAAATTACATCTCTTTGTTTTATATTTTTAATGGTTACTCTAGGGTTTGCAATATACATCATTAACTTTTCGGAGTCTATCTTCAAATATTATTATACCATTTTATGATATCAGAATCTTACAACAGTGTAATGCTGTTTTTCTCTTCCATCGTTTGACCTATTTTCTTGATATATTTTATTATACATGTTATAAGCCATGCATTTCCTAGTCACTGTTTTTATTTTAAAGAGACAGTTACCTTTAATAAGGATTACATGTGGAAAATACTATCCTTTTTTGTATTTACTGTTTTTTTTCAAGTTGCAGGGTTCTCTTTCATTGTTCTAAATTTCCATCTAGTATCATATAACTTTTGCCTAAAGACATTTCTTTAAAATTTTCTGTAGGTGCAGGTCAGAGGACAATGTCTTCTCCCAGCTCTTGCTTGTCTGAAAAAGTCTACTTGTCTTTGTTTCTGAAATGTTTTGTCTGAACTTTGAATTCTATGTTGACAGTTTTCACCCCACATAAAGATGTTGCTATGTTATCCTTTAGCTTAAAGAGTTCCTGAAGAGATGTGAGATGTCTTTTGGCATTCTGATTTTTTGCTCCTCGTATGTAATGTATCTCCCTTCCTCTGGCTGCCCTCAGGGTTTTTTCTTTAACTTGGATTTTCAACAGTTGGGCTGTGATTTGCGTAAGTGTGTTTTCATCTGTAATTATTCTGCAAGAGGTTCTCTAAGCTGCTTTGATTTGTAGTTTATTGTTCTTCCCAGCTTTTTATAAGTTTACATCCATCTTCGGCCCCCATATCTCTCTTTTCCTTCTGGATTATTTGGACAAGCACATTACTCTGCTTGATATTGTCCCATTGGTCCTGGGTCCTAGGCAGATCCCCCCAAAGCCCCATTCAGTTCCCAGTTTAAATACTTCTACGGATCTATCCTGAAGTTTACTGATTCTCCATAATGTGTCCAGTCTTTCATAAGTTCAGTGAAAGAATTCATCTATCATGCATTTTTGTATCTATTTTTAAAAATGTCCACCTCTTTTCTGAATTTCTGCTGATGAATGTTATCTGTTTTTTTAGATTCTTTTACATTTTAGTCACAATTATTTTTAAGCTTTAATTTGATAGTTTCAACATCTCTGCCATCTCAGGGTCTGCTTATGTCGGTAGCTTTATCCCTTGACAGTGGGTAACTTTTTGCCGTGTTTTGGTGGCTTGTAACTTTTTATTGACTGCATGAAATTATATATAAAACAACAGTAGAGCTTAAGTAAATAATAATTATGTAAGAAATGGACATGCTTCTTATTCTGCATGGTGTCAGTGTCTGCGGAGGGAGGGGTAGATCGATCTGGTCAGAAGATGTGCTGAGTTATTGATTTCTGTTGAACTGCCACATCACTAGAGGCTCCAAATTCCCTCAGGAATGCATTGCTTTTACCTTGGGACTTCTGTGAGACTTGGCGTGCTACAGAGTTTTTCTTCTCAGTGTTCTTGTTATACCCTCAACATCCAGCCAGCCTTCAACTTTGCTGATGCAAAGGACCTCTTTCTGTGCTTTTGTCTCTATCCCAGTCTGGGAGGAGTTGTGAGTGGGGAGTGGGTAGGGCTTTAGTTCTGCACATCAGCTGCAGTCTTAGGCAGGTGCACTTACGCCTCAGTTGGGACTCTATCAGGGTGCCTGTCCCTTCTTCTTGTGGTAGCTAAACCTCTGCCTTGTATCCGTGGCAGGCTTTTGTTTCAGTGAGCTTCCCGTCCCTCCGTCAGTGTGGCCATTCTCTTTTTTTGTGTCGCTACAGAATTCTGGTCCTGCGTGAGTTTCCTACCTTACCCCAAGGCAGATGAGTAATTTTCCTAGTGCTCTGTGCAGGGCCAGATGTGTGTGATTCCTGGTGCCCACCCACCAGCTGCTATTACTTGAACGTCGGAAGAGGCGTAGCATAGGCACAGGGTCTGTCTGTCTCCCACTCTGTGCCTCTGTCCCTCCCTCCCTCATTGGTAAGTGCAGATATTTTGTTTTCTCTGCAGCAGCACTCCACCTTTACCTGGATGGGGCAGGAGTATGGGCTGCCCCGGTCCCTGTAGCAGATAGCTTTTGCTCCATTTGATAGTGGAGTCTGGGATGTTAGCTGATCCCTAGCTGTATGTCAGCACTTTCCAGGGAGGCTCTCTTAGGTTTCCTGTTCTTTCTACAGTCTTTGTCTTGGCACTTGGAGGAGGCTTGTGCCAAAAAGCAGCTGAATGGCTGCGGAGTGCCCTCCTGGGGTACTGACATGCAGCTTTTAAGAATTTGTTAACATTTTAGTGTTTGTTAAAAATCTGCTTAGAAATTTAAAACATTCCATTGCAGTAAAAACCACCTAACACAAATGTACTATCTTAATTACTTTTAAACCTACAGTTCAGTAATGTCAACTATATCCATATTGTCATGCAGCGGATCTCAACCTTTTTCATCTTGCAAAACCGAAACCCTCTGCTCTTTGAAGAACAACTCTCCCCGTCTCCCTCCCGGGAGCCTCTGGCAATTGCCACCATTCTGCTTTCTGTTTCTTACCAGCTTTTATGACTCTCCACTCTTTTTCCATGGCCATGGCCAAAAGCAATGTCCTATTTCTCTGTGAAGAGGCTGTTTACCCACAGGAACCTGGATCACCTGGTTGTCTTGTGACTTCTTCAACTCTTCATCTAAAAAAGAAATATATGATTTTGTGGGGTATTCAGCTTATGTAAGTATTTCCTTTCCGCACCTGTTTAGCTTCAAAGTGCTTAGACTTCTTTTTTTAAAAATACAGTTGATTTTTTTTATCATCCACTGTTAATCTTTTCCTACTTTAGTTGAATTTTGTAAAACACTGTTTTGCAGGATTTGTTAATATTGAACTATCCTTGCATTAGGGGAGAATGCTTGCTTTTTCATAATGTATTATTACTGCACAACTTTGCTTGATTCTGTTTGATACATTGGAAGAAAATTTAGAATATATACATCTATAGTGACAAGTGGAATTGGGCTATAATATTTTTCTTGGTGTTGAATCAGTTTTTATTAAACATGTTAGGTGATGCATAAATTAATTAAGAAAATAGTCATGTCTTTTCATGAGCTTAATTGGAACTTTTCCTCAAAGGCTAACGGTCAGGTGCCAGCCATTGGATCGTGGCTCCATCCCCCACCCCTACCCCCACCTCCCAGGTTGATATATAATCTTTTTATCACTTTCTTCTGTATATTTGTCCATTCAAGTTTTTATTTTTTTATATCAAGTTTGGGCTGAGAAATTGCCCGTTTGCTTTGAAATTTGAAAAATAAATTGATTGAGGTAGAATTGAAATGCAACATTGTATTACTTTTAGATGTAGATTTAATGATTTGATATATGTGTGTATTACAAAGTGATTACCATAATGAGTTTGGTTATCACCCATTACCACACATAATTACGGTTGCTTCTTTTTCTTGTGATGAGAACTTTCAAGATTTATTTCTTGCCCTGACTGGTGTAGCTCAGTGCTTTGGCCTTCATCCTACAAACAAAAAAGTCACTGGTTCGGTTCCCAGTCAGGACACATGCCTGGGTTTTGGGCCAGGTCCCCAGTTGGGGACATGTGAGAGGCAACTGCACCCTGATGTTTCTCTCCCTCTCTTTCTTCTTTCCTTCCCTTCTGTCTAAAAATAAATAACATAAATCTTTAAGAAAAATATTTATTCTCTCAGAAATATTTTTAAAAAATTTAAAATATTTATTATTCAAATATACGATACAATATTGTTAACTGTAGTCACAGTGCTATACATCACATGCCCAGGACTTAATCCTAAAATTGGAGATTCTTTGCCCCCGCTCCCCACCCCACTGTGGCAACCACCAGGTACCCATAGCTCTGCCTCTCTGCCTCTCTGCATCTCCCCATTTGCTTTACAGTTTTACATGCGTCATCTCAGGATAACATGCCGTATTCTCTTCTGTGTAAGTATATTTCTAGTATAACACATGTAAAACTTCTTTCTTATTCCAGTACTATTTTTTTACCATTTTTTCTTATGTTCCATAAGTCATTTGGTTATTCCATTCATTTTATTATTTTTTCATAAAACGCTTTTAGAATTTTAAAATTATTTCTGTTCTATGTTTTCCTTGTTTCTCTTTCAGGACTTTTGCTTATATTTTGTCAGTTCTCTGTCCTCTTTCTTTCTTAGTTCTTTTTAAAAAATCTTTGACTATGAAGACATTGAAGTTAGAAGTATTGTTCTGAATATGTTCTTTGCTATATATTCTGTATGTTTTTAAGGAGGAATTATTCTTCTTTTTGTTGTTTCTAATTTTTATAATTTTACTTTAATGTATAATGGTAATTTAGTTCGTAACTTTCTTATTGTTTTCTTGAAGTCAAGGACTTCTAGTAATTTTGTATTTACATTTAAATTTAAATTTATATTCAGAGACCTTAACTTGTAAAACATTCTAATTTTTAAATTGTTATGATTTATATCTAAGTGTATGGTTTATTTTTACAAATATTCTGTAGATATTTGAATAAAATATTTTCTTTGTTGAGGGATATATTTTTTTTTTTTATGAACTGACTTTATTGATTTGTTCTAAATTATTTTATGTTCAAACACCATTTTCTGTTAAATTTGGTAAAGATGTATATTGAATTCTGCATTCTAATCATATTTTTATATATTAAATTTTTAAAATTTATTTTTTTTCTTTAAAATTGCATAATGTAAGTATCACAAAATTTACCATCTAACCCATTTTTGAACATACAGTTCAATACTATTAAGTATTGGGTTGGCCAAAAAGTTTGTTTAGTTTTTTTCCATACAATGGTGCTAGTAGTGCTTAGGTGTCTTTAACGTTATTTGAAACAATATTGTTAGATTGTATTGTGACAGCTCTCATATCAGCATGCATTTAAAAAAAAAAGTACATCAAAATTGGTTAATTTTTGTGCAGCTTTAATAATGAAGGTGGAAGAAGATATGCAACATTTTTGGCACATTATGCTTTATTATTTCAAGAAAGGTAAAAATGCAACTGAAACTCAGAAAAAGATTTGTGCAGTATATGGAGATGGTGCTGTGACTGACCAAATGTGTCAGAAGTGGTTTGCAAAGTTCCTTGGTTCTGTTGACGTTTTGGCCAAATAATTCTTTGCTGTGGGTCTGTCTGATGCGTGGGAAGATGTTTAGCAGCACCCTGGCCTCTACCCATTAGAAGCTAATAGCCGGAGATAGCTGACATACTCAAAATATCCAAATCAATAAAGTTATTGGTGAAAATGGAAAACGTGTCTTTTATTTTACCGAAAACTACATGGACTTTCTGGCCAACCCAATGTATTCACTTGTTGTGCCACAAATGTCCGCTACTTTTTCATCTTGCAAAACTGAAACTTTGCACCCATTTATCTCCCTATTCCTTTATCCCACCCTAGGCAACCACCGCGCTACTTTCCGTTCCTGAGTTTGACTATTTTAGAAACCTAGTCTAAGTAGATTCATATCTTGCCTTTCTGTGTCTGGCTTATTTCACTTAGCTTAATGACCTCAAATTTCATTCATGTTGTAGAATATGTCAGATTTCCTTCTTTTTAAGGATAATGTTGCATTGTATTTATATCCCACATGAATATGGGTGTACGAATGTCTTTCACGTCCCTGCTTTAAATTCTTTTTAGTAATACAACCAGAAATGGAACTTCTATATATTGAAGTAATGAAGTATTTTGTTTTTTGAGGAGTTGTTACACAGTTGGCCATAGCAACTGCATCGTTGTGCATTCCCTCCCGCCATTCACAGGGGTTCTGATTTCTCCACATTCTCCCTAATGCTTGCTATTTTTTTCAGTTAAAAAAAAAAAAAAAAAACAATAGCCATTCAAATGGGTGTGGAATGGTATCTAAATTTGGTTTTGATTTTGCATTTTTCTAATAATTAGTGATGTTGAACATTTTCTCATGTGCTTATTGTATATCTTCTTTGGAGAAATGTATATTTCAATCCTTGGCCCACTTTTAGATTGGATTTTTGTTGTTGAATTGTAGGAATTGTTTCTGTGTTCTAGATATTAACCCTCTATCAGATATGATTTGCAAATGTTTTTCTTCCGTTTTGTGGATTGCTTTTCTGCTCTGTTGATAATATCTGTTGCTACACAAAAGCTTTTAATTTTGCTTTAGTCCAGTTTATTTTTGTGGTTGTTGCTTGTGTTTTTCATGTCATAGCCAATAAATCATTGCCAAATCCATTAGCATGGAACTTTTTGCCTTTGTTTTAAGCTTATATTTTGATGTCTTCATTAAATTTTTGATAGCTTTGCTTGTAAGCTATGTATTCTTTGGTACATGGAAGGAACTCCACGACTCTTTGTAAAGTTATTCCTCCTTTTTTTATTGAATGCCTTTAAAACGAAATTTACCCTAGACTGATATTAATATTATTGTGACTATTTTTCTTTCTGAGGAAGAGTTTGTACCTGATTTTACTATACCAGTTCACTTATTATGTATTCACTTTCCCTTTTTAATTTGTTTTTAATATACGTAGTGATTTTTTAGTATCTAGGTTTTTCCTTTAACTCATTACCTCTGCTTTTTTAGTAGCCACATTTCACATCACAATGGTACCATGTTTTCCAGTTACAATATTTTAGTCCTTTTTTCTGCATACTTTTCCTCACTTTTGTGAATTTTATCGAAATGATACTGATTTCTGTTTATTTTCTATGGGACCCCCGCCAATGCGGAAGATGCACTGTACTGTGCCGTACAACTTGCGGTCAGTACTCCTTCCCCAGCTTCATGTTTATAGCCGCCATCAGCTTATGCAGTGCCGATGCCTGTGATGCAAAGGGCCCTTGGTGGGACGGAGCTTGCTATAGTAGGAATAGGAAAAATAAATTTTTCGCTATATCTTATCGTAGGGTTACTGCCATGTTTGTACACTTTCTCCTTTGTGAATTTTCATTATCTGGGTGCCCCGGTATGGTGGGGTACGAGGGGATGGTTTGTTTTCTAAGAATATGAGTCTGCGGATACAGTGTACTTTTAGCACTATTTAATAATTTGCTAGAGGTTTCTATATTAATACTAGTTCATTGGTCTCTTTGGTTAATAATGCAAACCTTGGACAGAAAGGTTACTTTAGCCCTAATTACAGTTTAAAGAACTTTTGAAATTGGTATCCCAGTTTCTAAGCCTAATTTAAAAATCAGAGCAATCTTTGATCTCCATATGGGTAAAATATTTTCTGAACAGTCTTTTTAAAAGTTACAAAATCTTAAACTGTATACTGAGAACAGTCACAGTATGACAGTCACAGGAATAAACTCATTCCCACTGAGTATTTATAACGTGCATGGGGTGATGTTTAGATCCTGCCTTAGCCTGCGTGGGCTGCCGTAATAAATGCCACAGCCTGGGTGGTTGAAACAACAGGAATTTATTTACTCACAGTTCTGGGGACTAGAAGTCCCAGAATAGTGTCCAGCAGGGTTGGTTCCTAGTGAGGTCTTTCTTCCTGGCTTGCAGGTGGCTACCTTCTTGCTGTGTCTTCACTTGACAGAGATGGGGAGCAGGAGGAGGAGGTAGGGGGAGAGGACAAGGGGACGTGCACATGACTTCATTTAGCCTGTATTTACCTCTGAGGCCCAGTCTCTAAGTATAGTCACATCGGGTGGTAGGTCTTCAATATATACATTTGTTGGGTGCATACGAACATTAGTCCATAAGCGATCCAAAGCCTAGCTTCTTGAGAAATAGGGCTTTAACTCTTGGTTAAGTTTCCTGTAAGAGGATGTTCCTAGGAGTTTGACTTTCTCCCACTCAATGACGTGTGCCATAAAACAGTCATGGCCATGTATAAAGAATTTGAGAAATCAAAACTTCATCCAGAGAGTCTTTTCAAAATTACTGTATGAACAAAAAAATGTCAGTTTGTGAGCAAGGGCATCTAACTTGGGGCTTTTTGCCCCCTAAGAGTAAAGAAATAACCTCTGAAGTTTTGTTGTTGGGCACTATGTAGAAGAATTCTCAAGGTTCTGGCTATGTCTCAGTGCTTGCTTTTCAAATGGGATGGTAGCAGAGAAGAGAAGGAAATAAGGGCTTTACTTCATGTGTTTTTCTTCTGGGGGTTTATCTAGAGGAAAAATGTATTTCGTTTGGATATAAGGTGAGAAAAATGAACACGGTTTTTGAATGCACAGTGTGGTGGGTTGAATAGTGGCTCTCAAAAAGATGTGTCCATCTCTAACTCCCTAGAACACATAAATATCTCCTTATTTGGGAAAGGGACTTTTGCAGTTGTAACTAAGGATCTGGAGGTCATCCCGAATTGCCTTCGGTGGGCCTTAGATCCAACCACAGGTGTCTTTGTAAGAGTCAGAAGAGTAGAAGACCACATGAAGATAGAGGAAGAGAGTGGAGTGATGTGGCTACAAGCCAAGGAACACCAAGGAATGCTTGCAGCCACCGGAAGCTGGAAGAGACAAGGCTGGATTCTCTCCTAGAGCCTCCGGAGAGAGTGTGGCCCTGTCGTCACCTTGATTTTGGACTTTTGGCTTCCAGAGTGGTGAGAGAATTATTTCTGTTGTTAGCTACCACACTGTAGTAATTTGTTAGGTCAGCCACAGGAAACCAACTTCCTTCGCAATTGGGAAGGCATTCTGCTAAATGGTAGGGGCACGGAGTTGAGCAAGACAAGGTTCGAGTCCAGGATTCAATTTTTTTAAAGATTTTATTTACTTATTTTTAGAGAGGGGAAGAGAAGGAGAAAGAGAGGGAGAGAAACATCAATGTGTGGTTGCCTCTTGCATGTCCCCCACTGGGGACCTGGCCTGCAACCCAGGCATGTACCCTGACTGGGAATCACACCAGAAACCTTTTGGTTTGCAGGCGGGCACTCAATCCATTGAGCCACCAGCCAGGGCAGGAATTCAATTTGTTTTTGAAAATAAAAAAAATTAAAATGTTACAATAAATTGTATAATAAAAGTTTGCACAGAGTATTCTGACAGTGTTGAAGGGTGCAACTAACTTTGTTAATTTGGAGGACTGATTGAGGAAGAAACTTCTGACCTGAGCTAAAGGAGGAGTAAGAGTATGCTGGAAAAGGAGCTGGAGAAGTTGGTGGGAGGGGAAGTGTGTATGAAATAGCATGTCCTACTCCTTTAACTCCCCCGCCTGTGAGGTGCGCACTCCATCTCAAATCTCAGTATGTTCAAGTACAAGCACAGGGCAGTTTCCTGAAGCCACGTTGTCATCCTGAGGCTGCCATGTTTGAGACTCAAGTGGTCTGTCTCTGTCATAATTATAAAGGATATTTTAAAAAATCATCCTCGCCCGATGCTTCATTTCTTGTACTTCTGGCTCAGACCCTTTGGCAGCTTAGAGGGTAATGTGAAGTCAGTGGCCTGCACAGGAGGCCACAGTTACAAAGAGCTCTTACATTCTGATGGCGGGGTCAACAAACTTTTACATAAAGGTCTTAAAGGCCTTAAATTTTAGACTTTGCTGGCTCCAAAGCAAAGTCTAGGGTATAGGGTGTCTGAAGGTATATGTGCATGTGTGTGCATGTGTAGAAATGTGTACATATATTTACAACCCTTTAAAATGTATATGTTTTACAACCCTTAAAATTGTAAAAACTGCCCTGGCTGCTTTTAGTGCCAACCTGCGAACCAAAGGGTTGCTGGTTTGATTCCCAGTCAGGGCACATGCCTGGGTTGCAGGCCAGGTCCCCTTTAGGGGGCATGCAAGAGATAACCACACATTGATGTTTCTCTCCCTCGCTTTCTCCCTCCCTTCCCCTCTCTCTAAAAATAAATAAATAAATAAATAAATAAATAAATAAATTTTAAAAAATGTAAGCACTATTCTTGGAGAGCAGGCCTTATTAAGCAGGCCATAGGCTCTATAGTCTGCTGACCCCTGCTCATGATATGATAATATATTAAATTTGGCATCCCTTTTTCTTTTGAAAGGAGTGTTAAGTATTTTGGCTATAAAAACAAATATTAAATATGAATAACTTAAAATCTGAGCCAAGGTATGATTGATTGATTGAAATTTATGGCTTTCTAACCTTAAACAAATATTAAACAAGTTTACAAATGACCAGAAAAGTGCTTAACTTTTCTTAACATCTTACCCTTTTTAATGAATGGAACTTAAAAAGTCATGTATTTTAAAAATCTAAAATGAAAGAGGAAGCATGCCATTCTGACTATTCTTCTAATAGAAGACTACATTTTGGAAGACTGTATTTCTAGTTTAGTAACCAATAACACCTTTTTTTAATCCTCTCCCAATGATTTTAGAGGGCAGGGAGTGAGAGGGAGAGAGTGGCGGAGGGGGGAGAGAGAAGGAGGGGGAGGGGAGAGAGAGACAGACAGACAGGCAGACATTGATGTGATAGAGGAACATTGATGGTTGCCTTCTGAACACACCGTGACCAGGGATGGAACCTGCAACCTTTTGATGTGTGGGATGATTCTCCATCCAACTGAGCTACCCAGCCAGCATGCTAATAACATGCTAATTTAAAAAGACCATTCATTTTTCATTGGCACAGATGTTTCCCTATGCAAGATGTATTGTACTTTCGAAGACACCGCAAAAAAAATTTGTGTTCTTTAGGGTGAATGGTTAATTGGACATTTCATATCATCTCTTGAAAGAGCTTTGTTATTAGATTGTCTTTTCTTTTTTCACCCATAGCTCCTGAAATGTCTCAAACAAAGTGATTGTCACTTAAATTTTCAACAAATTGTTTTAGGATTATTTTCAGTTCTCTTAAGGTAAGCTAGTAAAGTTATCTCAAAGATGAGTTATTTTTAGTTACTGTAGAACAGTGGCAAAGTAGGTATTATAAAAACTTGACACCGCACTTAAAAATGAAAATAATAGGAAGGATAATTCAAAATATGTCTTACGACTCAAATTTTCTTTCATACTATATAGTACAGTTTCAGTGTGTTTCTTTTTCCTGCTGGAGTACATGGAGTTCAAGTGAATCAATAGCATTTGCTAAATTAAACTGTATTTTATTAGATTATATTGAATACAAATTATATTTCGGAAGTAAATCTCAGGTCCAGAATTAGAATTCTTACTAGACTGCTATGCTTTGTGTAGTACTTATATCCTATTTCTAGACCACGGGTGCCTAAATCCTTACCCTCAGACTCATTCTTCTTAGTTGTAGCCATATCTCTCACTCCACTAACCTTTCAAAGGAAAATCCCAAGTCATTTTTGTTTGAGACTCACTGTGATATGGTTACTGAAGTCTGGCAAAAAGAATCAGAATCCTATTCCTTCCAAGGCCTGTTTAGTTATTGAACTGCACAATATACCTATAAAATGGGAATAATATCTTTTGCATTTGTGGAAAGGATTACAGAAGCTGTGCGAAGAGCATCATCACTCTGTTTGGCTAACAGACAGGAGCAGGTATTATCAGACATTGTTCCTGCTTTCCAGTCTAGAGGAAAAGACAACACATTGGATAACTTCTCAAGTGAAGCTGTGATAAGAACCGCAATCCTCTTAGTAGAGGGAAAGTTATGGTAATTCCTCCTAGAGGTCCTAAGACTGCTCTGTAGAGGGATAGCCTATAAGGCACGCATTGTTGGGTGGGCTGCTTCGAATGGGTGGAGGGAGAGGAAAGGGCTGTCCCGGCACAGGAAGCAGCTTGAGCTCAGGGTGAGGCAGGAAGTTCTGGGTGTGGGTAGGGCTGAGGTCCACTGTGGCTGGGTTAGCCCACAAAAGTGCTTTCTTTCTTTCTTTTCTTTTCTTTTTTTTTTTTTTGGAAATACACAATGCTTTCCTAGATTTAAGCCAACCAAGAAACATGAAGAGTTACACTGAAACATTCTAAATTTCCAATATCTTTTGAAACATTTGAGATCTCACAACCCTTGGTTGCAGCTTACCACCTTTCCTTAGTCTCATTGTATTTTAATTACTGTATTTTAGACATTTTAATATAGTTTAGTTGAAATCTTCCATTAATTTTTAAAAGTGTCTTAGCTATTATTATTGCCACTTTATTCTTCCATATGATATTTATAATTATTTTATTTCTCTAGAAATATGATATGTATTTACAGTTAATTCGAACCTTATTTTATATTGTTTTTCAGTAAAATGTAGCAATTTTTATGTTGAGTTTTATAGATATTTCATATATGTACTTGCTTTTGTGACTGTCCCCCTTGACCATTTATATATTCTAATTAGTCATTACTGGTATGTTTTTGTAGGAGATCTCCATTGGCTTGGATTGATATTTTTATGTTAAAGAAGCATCGTTTCTCCCCACCCCACCCCCACTAAGAATTATGGCTAAGAACAGATTTAAATTTTATCAAAGCTTTTGAGCATCTTATGATCTTCCTCTTTGACATATTGATGCTTTATCAAAGTTACTTTTCGATAATAAATTAGTAAGTTTTCTATGTTTTATTTTGCTTTGGAGTAATTCCTACAGCATCAGAATAATCTTTTAAAAGTTCTTTCAAAATAAGTTATCTACTTTTTAAATGTTGAGAAACTTTGTATCTATCTTTTTTTAAAAAATAATTATTTGTCCTCTGCCACATCACACCCCGCAAAATCTGTTTTGTAGTGACTGATCCAGTCAGATTTCTTTGCTGCTTTTAAGTCAATATTGATTGATATTTATGGTTACTTCCAAAATAATTTTATGACTATTTTCAAGTTTAGTAGCATAAATTTAAACAATATATTTTTAAATTGTCCATTTGGTGATAAAGCAGTTCTTAATTTCATGATTTTTGTACTTTATATCTTTGAAAATAGTCTAGTTTAATCTATGAGTCTGTCTCTATTTTGCTTGTTAGTTCATTTTGTTCATAAGCTTCCATGGCTGGTGGGGGGAGGAAGGGGGAGATGGGGGGGTATGAAGAGGGATAAAGGGTGATGCAATGAGACCTGACTTGGGGCAGTGGACACACAGTCCAGTGCACAGATGATGTGTTGTGGGATTGTGCACCTGAATCCTGTATAATTTTCTTAACTAGTGTCACCCCAATAAATTCAGTAAAATGGAAAAAAGTGTATAATTTATTAAAAATGTTCAAAAAATGTACTTTTTTCTGTTACATATTCTAATGGTTTATTATTTGTTAAATGTGTATGATTTATTTAAAATGTTCAAATTTAGTACTTTTTTCTCTTACATATTCTAATGGTTATTCAAAGTGATTTTACATTTCGTTACTCATTTTTAGTTAGAATCTGATACATAAATGCCGCATTTTAGATTTTATTGAAAATTTTTTTGTCATGCAATATGAGTAATTTAGATAAAATTTCCATGTGTATTTAAAAACAGAGAGTATTTACTCTCAGTATAAAATTTAATGTGAATGTGTTAACTTTTTGTTGTTTGCTCTTGAAGGATTTCTACTTTGCTTCTTGAAGAAAGATAACATGTAAATGAACATTTAGAGTTTCCCAAAGAGTTTCGAGTAGTTGGAGTCAGTTGGAATTCAGTGGTTGTCTGATTTCCTAATAGAGTTGAAAAGTTGACCTAGAGAGATTCTAAGAATGCCAGAATGACCTAGACATGGAGCAATTAGTATTGCTATTGCAGAGAACATAAGCACATATTCATTCAAGGAGATGAGAGATATACTTGAAAATAATTTAGAAAGAGCCCTTTTATGATCTCTATTGAGTGTTAAGTGTCTGTAATACATTTAGTTTCTTAGATGAATAATGCTGCAAGTAAAGAAGTATAGCACTGAAGTGAATGTGCCCGAATTGTATATTGAAGATTTAGATAGCAATTTTTATGGAATGAAAACTAAAGGACCGTATGTATATAAGCCTAAACTCTGTTACTAAGACACATTGCCTAACGAAACTTGTGACTAAATATTTTTTGTCTTAACACTTGCTTATTTCTTTTGAAACTTTGTAGGATGTATTTGTTGTGACCACTGTTGACTCTAAAATCTAAAGGCCCAGGCATGGCCATTTTCACCTTGGTTCCTTCTCTTTGCTCCTCATCAGGCCATTCTCTGCCCGAGCTAAGAGCACCATCCTGGAGTGCAGGGCAGGTCTTAACTGGTTTTGCTTGATTTCCCTGATTTCTAGTTTCTAATATGTGTCTGGTGTATTTCTCTAAGATGCTTTTTTATTCTTTAAATTGATGTGTATACCTAGACACCTCACACTTTCATGAGTAGAACATAAAATGATCTAAAAAGTGATGACTTAACATTCCTTTTTACTCTTATTTCTATGGAGTTAGAATCATCTTTAAATTCAACTTATTTTTTTTTTTATTTTACCTTAGTGATACCATGCTGGCAAGTTTTGATTGGAAAGTTTGGAGAAGAATTGCATAGCAACTCTATCCAGAATATTTTGCTCTTAGAAATTGAATCCTGAATACACATGTGTCCCATAGAGGCATCTTTATGCTTTTCTCCTTTGAGCTGTTTTGAATCAGAACTAAATCTATTACCAAGATGACACTATCATAATACAGAGGAAGAATAAGTAAGTCTTTCTTGAATTGTTTGGCTTGACTGTATTATATACAGTGAGGCAAAAGTAAGTTTACATTTGTCAGTATGTGGAACACAATTTTTGTATCGTTATATATTAATTACTGAATTATTTTCCATGCAAACAATGGTAAACCAGCTTTTGCCCCACCCTGTGTGGTCCATAGGGAAAGAGATTTGAGTTGCTAAATACTTTAGTGTCTTTAGAGATAGAGAAAAATAATTAATAACATATACTTGTGTTAAGCAGATGTCTAATAATTATCTATTTAGCATAATGAAATCACCTATTTTCTAGGCAGTCATATTTTTTGGATATGATTTAATTTATTATCTTGATAACTGAGTGAAGCATGCAGAATTCCTGTGAGCACTTTTGTAAGTATGCATTGATTTCATCTCTAGAAAATGTCATTATTGCTAATCAGTAGCATGCACATATTGAAAAAAATTGAACATTTAAAAATTGGAAAAAATTTGTTTTGAAATGTAGTGTTAAGTAAAAGAAATGGGAATTCAATTATAAAGTATGCTAAAGTAGTCTCACTTTTGTTACGTTAGAAACCGTTAACTTTTTGTGGTGAAGTATATTATGATTTCACCAATATTTAAAATAATAAATAAACTTTTCAGATAATGAAATGAAAATTTTGTGTTAAATATTTGAACTCAACTCAGTATCTAAGATGTCCAATTAAAAAAATGATAAAGGCAGCTGTTGAAATACCTGTATTTATCAAGACAGTTTCAGGTATCAGTTCAGATAGTTACTTGTTTAAAGCTCTGCAAGCATTTTCTATCTACAAGTGAAACACACGAAGCCTTTAGCAGCTAGCAAGCAAAAAAAATATGATCATGAAATATACTTGACTATAAGAGCCTTGAGGACAGGGACAATATTTTATAAATAGCCTTGAATTCACAATTACTGTGATCCAAACTATATAGAATAAGGGCTCAATCACATATGTGAAATTCAGTCGTCCTTTTTCTTTTTCAGACTGACAAGAAATTGCCATCTCAAAGCTACCTTAATTTTATCATACACTAAGATGGGATGCCGAGAGCATCAGGGTCTGGGCTTGAATCTCTGCCTCCCTCCCTCCCTCTCCCTTTTTTCTTTTTCTTGGGCACATTCTGTCCTTACGTGTGGTACGAAAGACCTTTCCCTCTCGCATGACAGAGCCTTCTTCCTCTTTCACCTTTGGAGGTAATTAGGCACATTGTATGTTACTTTTTATCCTTTTATTTTCAGGGCTTGAGTGTTAGTTGAATAAGCACTTTTATGAAAAAGGTTCTTTTTTGGAAGCTCTCTTTCTGTTCAGACATTCAGGTTGGAAGCCAAGTAATGCTGTCTCCTCTGCCTGTGTGTTTGGTGAGCAAAGCCAGGAATTCAGTCTGCACCTCCTATTCCATGTGCCTTGTGAATTTACTCTCTTTCTGAAGACCCTTCCCCTCTTTTCTTTGCCTTGCCTTCTCAGTAAATTTTTTATGTTATGCATAAACCTACAGTAATATCAAATTATTCCCGTGTATTCTATGATGCTACTAATGAGACTGATTCAAATATGATAGCGACGTGATTTTATTGTTCTTAGCTTTGTTTCCCGTGTTTCACTTTATTAATCAGATTTGGTATTTTTTAAAAATTTAAACAAATAGTGTACAGTAAAGTTAGAAGTAAGGACAAAACCCAATTCTGTTTTGGGGCTTACAAAACTCATGTAATTATATTCCTAGAAAACACTTGTATTTTCAGAATTCTGAGATGGCTAAGTAAGTCCCTGTTTTCTTGGACAGTCTATCTCCTGACCTGTCTTAAATAGCTCATCGGAGATGCATAATTGTGTCTCCAACTTGTTTTTAGAGATTTATGTGTACGTGTCATCCAATGAATGTTGTGTTTGTTTAGTAGAGGAACAGACCTCTTACCAACATGGAGACAGTCCGTGGCCCGCACTGTACGTGGGCCTGGTGATGTGCTGAGTATAACGGCGACTCAGCCCGCTGTGTACTGTGCAGCTTACTGTCCGAAAGAAAAGACAAACACCCAACAGATAATTTCAGAAATTAATTAAATTAACAAAAGTGGGTAAAGTATACAAAGGAAAGGCACACCATGCTCCTGTGGAATCTGTACAGGCATAAAGGGCAAACTAACCTACTGTAGTGATGTTTGCTGTGCAGTTTAAAATATGAGAGCCTAGCTACTCCGTAGTTTATCTCACAGCCACCCTTGTTTATTAATAGGTTTCCTGTGGTGTGCATCTATTGCTTCTTAAAATACATCTAATGAATTTAGAAGTTGATGGATTTAGTTAGGAAAACTGTATATATGTTCATGAACTTATATACTAAACTAGGAACATGTTTCCTTGACAGAAAATGATAGACTTCTGAAACTGGGTGCTAGAGCTAACGCCCAGTTTCCAGCCCTTGATACTGGGAAATGTGGTGCCAGGAACAGAAAGTAAGAGGTTGAGCAGAATGTAGGGGGAGCTGGAGACAAATACAGTAAAAAACGAATCTGCCTTGACCAAGAAAGTAGGGTCCTGGGCGTTCAGAACCTCAGCATGTAGATTCACTGAAACCGTATGTGATTGAGTAGTATGTAACGTGCAACGATTCAGAGGAGACACAAGTTAAGACATTTCGGTCCCATACTCATCTCTATGAGTCTCAGTTTACGTGGCTGTGCAGCAGTGTTGGGCCGTAACGTGGTGGTTGAACACACGCTGGGTAACAGAGCTGAGTTTGACTGCTCACTGATGATCTCTGCCCGCCCACAGAGGAATAGTGATGCAGTCTTCAGAACTGTCTAGAAACAAAATGTACAGATCATTCAAATAAAGTACGGTATGTGTGACTAAGATGACTCACAGCCCAAAAAACACCTCCTCTGGGAAATTTTGTTACCTGTATATGCTTCTTTATTTTTGTATAGAGAGAGAGAGAGAGAGAGAGAGAGAGAGAGAGAGAGAGAGAGAGTGTGTGTGTGTGTGTGTGTGTGTGTGTGTGTTTTAATAACAGGATAAAATAAATTTTAGTACCCAGTTTTGGATAGGTAATTAGTCCAGTGGGAAAAATTGTTCTCATCTTTCTCACATTAAGTTCCCTTTTCAGGATCTATGCCAATGTCACGTTTTAGCTAATTCCATCTACTTCTACCGAAACTCTTATCATTTTTCTCTAAATCATGCTGTAAACTGTGATGCTATGATAAAGTATTGAATAGGTCTCATGTTGGGATGCCCTATTATTTGTGTAATCACTGTACTTTATTTGATATTATCATAATAGATGAAGGCTTTTGAAATTAGGCTGAAATGAATTATGGCTCACTCATACATATTCATAATAATTTTGAAGTTATCTTTTGTTTCAGATCATTTCAAGGAAAAGGTAACATTTTCTTTATTTTGATTGTTTTTTTTCTCGAAAAGATCTATGAAGTCCCATAAAAGTAACGCATTCTAAATTAGCCAAATGCCTCTAATTGAATACGTGCAGTTTGTTCTTCAAAATTGTCCTTGGGGTGTCCTTAAGCAGCCGAGAAGATTGTCTGCTTGTCAGTGACCACTGATAGCCAGCCTATCCCTGCTGTGCTATTTTAGAGGTAGAGTCCCCATTTAAAAAACGGTTGATTTTTACTGTACTTTTTTCCACTGCCATTTACTGCCCTTATGCCCTCTTCCACCTCCACCCACCCGCTCCGCCCTGCAGTCCCACAGACGCCGAGGATGTGGAGGACCTCTGAACAGGCGATTTCTGTTGTTCTGGTGACGGTATCTCTTAGCACCTAGCTGAGTCTTTGAAATCACAACATTTTTAAATCAAATCATTGCTTTAACTTGACACTATGAAAAACAAACAAACAGACCCTCCAGTGACCAGCTAGGAAAGGATAGCCTATCAGTGAAAGGATATTCCTATTAATAATCCTAAAAAAGTTGAACTGAACATTTTTTCTGCAGCCAGAACGAAATTGTACAGTGTTCTAGAATTTTTTAAATAAAATTAAAAAAATGAGCATTAAAAACATTATTTACTTAGGAATGATTTTAAATTTACAGCGTGTTGCGTGAGCAGCAGTGTTGTTAGCATTTCACCCTGATCGTGTGTGCCGTCCGCTTTCCCCTCAGGACTTGGTGTCCTGGGTGGAGAAGGTGGACAGTCTTCGCCCACGTGGAGGCGTGTGAGGAGGGGCCGAAACCACTGCGTTACAAGTGAGGATGTTTTCAAAAGGGGAAGAATGGTACAGATGTCCATCGGAAGTGCTTCCCTAGTACCCTGCACTTAGTATCTGTTTTGTTTTGCGAGATCCACTCAGTGAATTATTTGGTATTTGTGGCGTGGGAAAACATCCTCGGCCATGCTAAAGGGGGTTACCCGCCGAGAGTTGCAGCGTCTGATGTAAGACCAGCGCTCTGATTCGATGGTCTCATGTAGCGTTTCTCTCTTAATCGGAGGGTTCTAGATTATGTTTCTGAGCAAAGTAAGATTTACCTTGTGTGGGGCTTAAATACTTACGGGGATTGATGTAGGGCAAAGAGATTTCTTTAAAACCATTTATATAATGATATTAGCAATCTAAGTTGAGTAGTAAAAAGTTAGTCATAAAAATAGCCTTTCCTAACCTTTAGAAGGTAAACACACATTAATGTTATAAAACCAGGCCTCTGAACATATGCCACTTCGGGGTTTTGGAAATACGGTTTTCCATGTGGACTTGTTTACTTGTTTTCTTAAATACAATACCTTTTAATGTTTTGAATATAATTGCTTAATTATAGATTAGTGCTATGTAAGTGACCTAGCAAACTGTCTTCTAAAAAATGTTAAGCCTGTGATGAAGACTCTTTGCACAAAAATTTATTTAAAGAAAAAGGTTACCAAGGCCTGTGGTGCTTGGTTATCACTACAGTGGTTCTTTGCCATGGCATTGACTAATATCTGGGAAGTATGCCTTTCATCTTGTGGCAAAACCCAAACCCATGTGTGAGGTTTGAGACAGCTATTCATTATTCAGTAGATAGGATCTCTAAGGCATTAGGCCTAAGGAATTCTGAGAGCTTGAAGGAGCTCTAGAAATCGTCTGTGTTCAGTAGATAAAGGTACAGTGACTTGCACTAGGTTACAGAGCTTGAGTGCAATAAAGTCAGAAGCAAAGATAGGGATTTATCTCTCAGGGCTCTAAGTCAAAAGTTACACCTAAGACCCTAGTGCTTCTGGATTTGGTGGTAGTGGTAATAATAATAATAATAACAACAACAATAAATAGTTTTATTAGCTTAGCAGTTTATAACACCAAGCTTTTGTCAGGGGATAAGCAAATACTGATGGTTAGCATTTACCTGGACCATTTTTAGCATTTAATTAAAATGGGCTCAGTGTCCTCTCATGAGTGTGTAACTTCAAGATTTTTAGCAGTGAGTTCAGCATTAGCCTTGTATGATAAACTGAAAATCTGAGTTGCCTTTAGTATGATGGCTGAAATGGTTACATTCCCGGGACCAGGATTCCTGGGATTTTATGAAGAGGTGAATGGATGGAACCGAGGGACATTTAGAGCAGCAGTGTCTAAAGATCATTTGGTACTATAGGCTGACTGTGGCCTGTAAAATTAGTTTAGTTGATTGGTTGATTACATTTCTTAGTTTCTTCCTTTTTTTGGGGGGGGGGGAGGTTTGTATGTATTATAAAGCAAAGAGAATAGAAAATTGAATTCTGAATATTTGCATTTTGGGCCAATAGGTGCACCTGTCATTCAAAAGGAATATTTTTAAAAAGTGTTTGGAGGAGCAGTTTGTGAAGTCGGGGCCTGTAGTATGGGGAAATAATGAGTTACTGCTTTAGATAAAAGTTCCTTTGCAATTGCACACACTTAAATCATAAAAGCACATGAATATATGTATAACATATTTATATTTTAAAGTATGCTGTGTGGTTAAATGTTTGTGAAAATACTTCAAACTTAAAAATGTGTTAAAAATGCAGAGAGGTAGTGTCTGAGTCTTGTTATGCAGCAAATCTAGCAGCAAATGCAACATTTGGATCTTTGGGTCAGGGTTTCGATGCTTCACAAGTTCCTGAGATTTAATCATGGTGTTTAGGAATTTGGAACTGTTTAAACAAACTCTGTCGTTATGTTTAGAACTCATCCATGCTGTGATTTGTGCCTCAGTTTTCCTATTTTATTAGAGAAGATTAAGGTTATTTATCGATCGAAGAAAAAGTCAGAGCAAGCTTTGGTATTTGTAGACCCAGCAAAGATGGGTCCACATTCTCAGAGTTAAAAGTTTATTTGCAGATGTTTGGAGAAAGGATACTCTCCTGTACTTTCTGAAAATGCCATGGCTTCATGTAAACTCTCTAAGATGAGAGCGCAACAAAAAATCCTTATGTCACACATCATATAAAATTCTTGAATAACTACCAGTTTCGCCATCTTTGAACATGGCTCTTGGAGACTTTCAGAGACAAAATTGTTCTAACCTTGGTATTTTATATTCATTTTAAACTGAATTCATATTAGCACAGCATGAGCTAGGTATTTTCCCTTTTTTTAAGAGTTAGAAACAGAAGTGAAGAAACACAGCCAAGGAAAGAGATTTGGAATTTGAACCTAGAAATGCCTGACCTGATGTTTCTAGTAAGTCCAGATTTTTAACTCTTTTTGTTTCAGCTTTCATGTAATGAATTAAGGTAAATGCTACAGAACGTGAGGGTTACTTACTGAATTAGATCATAAATTACTTTCCAGCTTTTTGGAGCTCTCTGGGTAGGCTTTTATTCTAGTTTTCCCAGGAGGAGTCCCAGGCTGAGGACGGGATACTGTATCCACATTCTCATTTCACGGTGATATCCATGATATGGAAGGGATTTTTTTTTTCCTTATAAGCAGTAACCACGTATGTAAGCAAGGATAAAAAGAAAATGACATTGGTAGAGTTTTCTTGCTGTAGGTATAACCTACTTAGTTTCCTTGGAAACAGAAACATGATTTACAAATACTGATTTGAAAACACTTGAAGGAAATCCCAGGCCATTGTTTCTGCCTTTAAAAGAGTTTTTCTGAAGAGATCAAGTGAAGTCATTGAATCTTTAGTAACCACATTTTATTTAGACTACATCTTGCTTATTAGGAGATTCTGTGGTATTTGGATTGAGGCTCATTATGATGGTAATACTCGGTGCTGCCTTGTTTTTCTGTGCTAGGAGAAAGGGGGACTTTCTTCCTTGTGGCTGGGTGTAGTCTAGTCAGTCACATTTTGATTTTCTGAGCACTGTGTTCTGAGCACTAGTGAAAGGGGCAGTGGATACAAAGGAAGATAAACAATTTAAGGTAGACCTTAGAGTTAGAATTATTGTGTGGAAAACTTTCAGAGTTGTTGGAGCCCAGTACCTTTCAGTATCACTGATTCAGATGAAAGCGTGCTGAATTTTATAACTAACAGGGGAAGAAGAGGACCTCCGGAAACAACCTCTGAGCACTAGTCAGCAAAGTAACATAAAACTGAGAGGGACGGCTCAGCATTCTCAGTCTAAAGAGGATGAGCCTCTTCACAGTGGAAGAGCTAGCTCATGACATGATGGAAGATGGTAGGAATTTGGGTGGGGAAAATGCTGCTTTCCTCAGAGGAGTCCATGAAGATGTAAGAGATACAGGGTATGTTTGTGTGTTGGGGGGAACTGTGTGTCCCTGATGGTATCACAATACCATGTGGAACATAACCCGACACACCCGTGCAATTCTGCAATCAGATATGGGCTTGGCAGAGGTCACTCCTCACTGTAACCAGTGTTCAAATTGGTACCTTCAAGTCACTAAGAATTGTTTAAGTCTTCAGGACATTCTACTGTAACACAATTTATAAACATGGCCTTTAAGAATTAGAGTAAAAAGTATGGCCCTGAAAGTGTTCACTGTAACAAAAGTTCAGCCATCTTGGAGGACTTATTCCTTTATTCCTTGAAGACTCTAGATAATTGAGGTTTCACTGAATACAGTTTTATTGTCATTACCCCCTGACGTTTCTAATCTGAAATCCCATGTGTGGTTTGCAGTCACATCGCAAGAAAGACATGGATCTGAAGAAAGAGGGAAATGAACTGATCATTGTTCTACCTGGATATTTAAAAAGTGTGGACTTCGTAGGCTGGAGGGTATATGATCAGAGTCGACAAAACGTTGGCTTTACTGACCAATTCTTAGAAATGGAAATTAGAACTGAGTTTTCTTGTGAAATCCAAAAGTACAAAACAACAGAAAGGAAATAACTTTCTATAACACGAGTAGAATAATTATAGAACATGTTACTTATATGAGGTGTTTTATGCTGAAAATACGTAGCTTCAAACATGCTTTCAAAATTAGCCACGTCAATAAAACAGTAGATCTAAAAGCTTTTCTGTTTGTGGAAAAAAATTTACCAGGTCCCTCCGAAGTGCCAGGCATTGTGCTTCATTATGGGGATTCCTCGCATAGTCCTTTCCCCTGAGAAATGCACAGGATGCTGAGGGGACAACCCATGTGATATAGAAAGGGAAGTGCTGAGTGCTATGGAAGCCTGCTGTGGTCAGATCATTTCTTCTCCATGAAGGCCATGTGCATATGCTTAAAATTTTTAGTATTGATTTTAGAGAGAAGAAGGGGAGAGAGAGACACACATACATACAGATAGAGACAGACATCAGTTTATTATTCCACTTATTTTTGCATTCCTTAATTGCTTGTGTGTGCCCTGACTGGGGCTTGAACCCACATCCTTGGTGTATTGGGATGGTGCTGTAGAACTAACTGAGCTACCTGGTCAGGGTTGTGTATGCTTTTTCAAGCCAGAAGCTATTGTTTTCTCAGTACCTGCAGAATTGAGTTATTAATAATAAATTTATAGTTATTAATAATAAATGAATAAATTTATAGTTATTAATAATAAAACCATTATCCTCGCTTTCTCATCTGTCGAGTGATTATAGATAATTTGAATGAATAAGATTTTAAACTTTTTCAGCTGTGTTTGCATATATTTGTGTGTATGACAAGTATTTATAAGTATGGTATGCACATATAAAAGATAGATGTATTTACAATATGTAAAATTACATACATCAGAATCTATAAAGTATACTGATTTCAATTCTTGAATACATATTCCTGTAACTTAAATATAGAATATCTCCTAGCTATTTTTTCCATTGTTTTCACAAGTATACCAGGTGAGCTCTGAAATATTTGGGAAAACTAGTCCTTCTCTAAAGAAGACTTTCATATTTTTGTAATTAGTAACTTATGTTGAAATTGGAGTGGTTTAAAAAGTGGATTGCTATTTAAACCAAAATAATGCTCATTTGCATTGATTTGTGTTTCTTTTTATTTTATCTACCTAAAGAAATTGGCCTGAGGTATAATGTATTGATTATAGTACTTCTAACTGTATACAATTTTTAAATTAAATTTTTGACTTTATTTTCTTTTTTGCATGTGATGATATATTTTGGAAAATCTTAGAATTGAAGAGCTGAAATATTCTTTAAAAATTAATTTAGTCTAATTTCTTCATGTTATTTATAAGCAAATGATAATAACTATATTATGGTTATTTATACTTCACTAAGTTTTTTCTTCATTCAATGGAATTCCAGCTTTGCTCATATTTATGATCTCTGGATTTTAATTTCTTCATTAAATGTGTCATGTTATTTTGGACATTATTGTCAGCAGAGGCAACTAAAAAGGAACAATGGGCTCTCCATGGGAACAGGGAGACTTTTTAGATTTGTAGCTCTGTCAGATATATTGATTAATAAGTGGGAAGTACTTGTAAGAACTAGGAGACACAGGTATGATTTCCTCATAGAGGTGGTTAAGGGAAAGAGCACAGACCTGTTTTGGATGAGGCAAGAATACGAGCCTGGGAAAAGTGAGGAAAATAACGGAACGTTTTCTGCTGATGAAGAAGCAGGAGACACGGTGTGTAACCATGGAGTTTCCTTGCTTTCCCAAGTTTTGCGTATACTGATCCCAGCCCGTCCCAAAAAGATGATTTAGCCTCCTAAAGAGGCCCGTGGTGACTTTTTTGCACCTCACTAGAGCAAGTGAAACAACCCATCACTATTACTACCACTGTCCAGTTTAATCTTTAGTAGGCACTGAACCTGGGCTGGGGGTGGATTGTGGAGCACTACTTTGCATACAGCGAGGGGAACTTTTTGAGTATGGCAGCGACATGATGGAAGTATTAACGTGAAAAGCTTAATCTGAACAGCATTTGGAACGGATTTAATGGGGAGAAACCGGAGTCAAGGGGACTAGGTGGAAAGTAAAAACTGGTCTAGCCTAAAACAAGAAATAGGTAAAATTAAGAGTATTTTATGAACAGTATTTTTTTCTTCTCACCTGAGGACATGTTTATTGACTTTAGAGAAAGAGGGGAGGGAGAGAAACATTGATGGGTTGCCTCTTGTACATGCCCTGACCAGGGACAAAATCCACAGCCTAGGCATGTGCCCTGACAGGGAATTGAACCTGTGACCTTTCGGTTTATGAGACAATACTCCAACCAACTGAGCCACACCAGCCAGGGCTGAAAAGTGTTTTGGCTCCTCAGAATACAAATGTGGAGAAACAGGGAAAGAGAGAAAGGATTCTGAAGTTTCAGTACTGGGCAAATGTGAGAATAGGTGATGCTATTCACAGAGGGGCGTTGCAGGAGAGGTGATTCGGGGTTAGAATCTGAGTTCAATATTGGTCATATTACACATATGAGTGGATCCTGTGAGTGAAATTATGGAATTATGGAACTCAGGTAAGATCTTTGAGCTAGAAGAAGTTCTGAGCATAATTCAATACCCGGTGGGGCAACATAGTTTACCTTACCTCAAGCATTGTCGTTTCAACACCTGCTTCAGAGATTGTATTCATGATTCACTATTTATTAGCATTTTCAAACTATGTAGTTTGCCCAAACTAAGATGTGTTTGATTATGAGTAAAGAATGTGAACTCAAACTGGTTTTAATAAAAAAGGAGACTTAGGTTGCCTAATAATAGTCCAGAGGTAGGTAAGTCTTGAGGATTAGTTTGATTTAACACCTCAACATTATCATCAAGGATGGATCCAGTTTCTGTCTCTGTGTCAGTTTTAACATCAGTTTGGCTCCTCTGCGAATGAGCAGGAGTGAGAAGGAAGGTATCTGGTTTTCACTTGTAGTGTGAGAAGTTGGTTTCTGGCAGCTGTCTCAGAAGAGGAGGAATTTTCTTTCTCAGGTACCACTGTGATGGAGACACCACAATTAACCATGATGGTGGGATGTTTTCCCATTTATTTAAATCTTTTGAAATTTCTTTCAACAATGTTTTGTAGTTTTCAGACTATAGATTTTCTATTTCTCTTGTGAAGTTTATTCTTAAGTATTTTATTACCCTTGATGCTATTATAAATGAGCTGTTTTCTTTTTTATTGAGATATAATTGACATATAACATTAGTTTCAGACATGCACCATAATTATTTGATGTTTGTATATATTGTGAAGTGGTCACCATAGTAAGTCTGGTTACCATGTATATTTACATTTTTTTCTTGTGATGAGTACTTTTTTTGTTTGTTTGTTTGTTTGTTTTTTAAATATATTTTATTGATTATGCTATTACAGTTGTCCCATTTCTCCCCCATCATTCCCCTCCACCCTACACACCCTCTCCCACCCACATTCCCCCTCTTTAGTTCATGTCCATGTGTCATAAGTTCTTTCGCTTCTACATTTCCCATACTATTCTTGCCCTCCCTCCCCCTGTCTATTTTCTACCCACTATCTATGCTATTTAGCAATTTTCATATATGTAATACAGTACCATTAACTACAGTTAGAATTGTTTTCTTAATTTTATTTTTGGATTCATGCAAAGATGTAGAAACAGTTGATTTTTGTATATTGGTCTTGTATCCTGCAACCTTGCTGAACTCATTTATATTAGTTCTAATTTTTAAAATGAATTCCTTAGTAATGTCTATATTCAGGATCATGTTATCTTTGAATAGAGTTCATTTTAATTCTTCCTTTCCAATGTGAATAGCTTTTATTTCTTTTTCTTGCCTAATTGCCCTAGCTAGAACTTTTAGTACAATCCATTCTTTACTTCTCCCTGATCCCAGAGGGGAAAGCTTCTGGTCTTAAACCATTATACATGATGTAATTTTTTTGTAAATGTCCTTTATCATGTTAAAAAAGTTCCCTTCTATTTGTAGTTTGTTGAATGTTTTCATTGTGAAAGTGATTTGGATTTTGTCAAATGCTTTTACTGCATCTCTTGGTATGATTATATGGTTTTTGTTTTTTAGTCTATTGATATGGTGGATTACATTAATTGATTTGCAGATGTTAAACCACCCTTGCATACCTCAGACAAATCCCGCTTGGTTATGCTGTGTAATTTTAAGTATTTTGCTAGTTTTGGCTTACTGGTGTTTTGTTAAGGATTTTTATATTGCTATTCATAAGAGATCACAGTCCATAGTTTTCTTGTGATGTCTTGGTTGCAAATAATTCATTTTTAAATACGTATGTTTAGATTAATTGGAATTTTCAGCGTGTTATCGGTGACTAAATACAATGGCATGGGAATTAACAACCTATCATCAAATTTTGAAGGTTTTTTTTAGCATTGCAAAGAGGCCATAGTGACACCTATTTTTATAATGGGTGACAGAATCTACCGCATTCATGAGCCTGGCGTGTTTTCTGCTCTCCACCTTTGTGTGCATGTATATGTTTGTAAAGCGTTTCCTGACTCATTTGGCCCGTAATTCGCCTGAAAACTATCGACTGTATTATAGTATGAATAAAGTAAAATGAATTAAATATATGGAGATTAAGCTTGGATTTGTATTTAGGGTTTGATTACCTTTTTTGATGATTAGAACATGTGAATTTTTACAAATGATAATTGCAGTTCCACTAGAGGTAGGAGGATAATTTGTTACACAGGTTTCTTATTTTTCAATAGTACAGTTTACAATATAGTGTCAGAAATTAAAGCCAAATATTTTGTAACATCCCCATATGGATGCACTTGAAGTTTGTATGTTTAATCATAATTACTTATGGGTGATATTAACACTTGAGTGTGCTTTCTCATTTGTAATCTCATCTGGCCATCATTGAAGCCTTGTAAAAAATGGTGGAATTAATATGAACTTACTTTGTTAGACAAACAAATTCAGTCATTGAAAGACCTCAAATCTATGTGGTAGCATTGGAAAGATAGTAACCTAGATGTTCAGAATCCCAGCCATATGGTCCTTATAAATAAAATTATGTCCATAAATGTATCATCTGTTGACCATAGTTTGATTCCTGAATGGCCCTAGTCTTTTTTTTTTTTTTCTTTTTCTTTTTGTCCTAGACTAGGAAGATAGCAGCAGGCAGCATAGTCACCAGCACAGTTATTTCTCTGCTGGATTGAATACATCCAAAAGAGGGTACTTATCCTTAGTGGAATGTTCCAGTAAGTTTGCTGAGTAGTAAGGATTGCTTAGTTTTGGGGCCTGAGCTTTCATGGAGTTTTTAGCCAATGCCTGCCCCTTAGGATCTCACAATGTTTGAGAGAGGGAGAGAGCAGGGCCGTACTTTTGTCCCAGTCTGTAGGGTACCACTCCCTCCTCCAATTATTCATCCTTGTGAAATTTGTAAGAATAAGAGGATATCGGTAAAACTGTCCTGGACTGTGCCCTCATTGGTGTTCTCATCGTTAAGAATGCACCTGGCTGCAGTAACTGGGAGTTCCTTCCTTTCTGCTCGTTAACTATTTGTGCATTTGGTGGGGGTTCATTGATACCCCACTTCTGGCTTCCTCTGCACAATGCTCTGAGAAACTCCAATTAATTATCCATCAGTAGCTTACTCTTTACAGAGATTCTCATTTGATGCTAACAACTGAAGAACTTACTCTTTCTAATTTACAAATAAAAAAAACCCCGAGGCTCAGGAACTGTAATGACATGACTAGAAGCTGGCATCCACTGGGACTAGAAACCTGACTTCTATCAGTTTATAAACTCCTTGAGAACAGGGAGTACATTGTAATTGCTGGTTTAGTCCTAGCACTTAGCACATATCCTGGCCCACAGTTGGAGCCCTGACATGTGTTCTATGAATGTTGATTCCCTACTCCATCCCTTGTGGCTGCCCTCAGCTCTGCTCTGGTGAGATTGCTACCCAAAGATTCTAGACATAGGAAACCTGAGGCTTTGTTCCTAGGGCCTAGGGGCACCAGCTTCTTTGAGAGGTGAGTAATTCCTGCCAAGATTTTTATTTTTAAACCATTCTGCTGTTTTTTTTCATGACCTGCATGGCTTCTGACAGAGGACCTGTGTCAACATTCACATTGTGTGCTCTTTCCTGAGCTCCACACGCTTTTGATGGCAGAATTCATGTAGCTGCTGCTTTGTATCTGAACTTCTGTCCTGGGCTGTGCTTTCTACTCCTCGTTGAACAAATTGGATTGTCAGAGTTAACTCCAAATGGAATTGTTGCCAAATGATGTTATAGTTCTTGTTCAGCATCTTTAGTAGCATGGAAGTGATATGTTCTAGATAGTATGTATTTTGGAAGATACAAGGAAAGAGGTATACTAGATTAATGTCTTTAAAACAAAAAAATGCTAGCAGGTGGTCATCAGCCTGTCTCCATGCTTAAGCATAACACTGATTTCTTTAGCAAATAATCAATTAAAAAGAAAAATTAGTTTTTGAAACTTAAACCACTTTAATATTTACATAAATAATAATAGCAGCATATTTTTATATCATTTTAATGCATAAAATAGAAACCAGGTTAAAAGTAAAATTGATCCTAAAATGTGTACCCTCAGTGAGGATAATCATTGCAGAAATTCTGATTTTAGCAGGCACCAGCAGTCCCTAGTCCCATACAGATAACCTGGCTTTTTGCTGGGAACATGAATAACATTGCAGTATTTCTCATTGGTCCATTGACAGTTTGTACCAGATTTCCCAGAAGTATGTATGAAAAGGCAGAGTCCCCTTAGTCAACACCAGATGGCTAAATCAGAGCTTTTGAAGGTGGGGCCCGGGAATTGGCAGTTTTACAATCTCCCCATTGGCTGCAGTGGACTCTCAAGTTAGAAGCCCACTGGCTAGTAAATAGCAGCTAAGAATTAGAGTCACAACTGTTTCTGAATGAGAGTCGCAACCGTTCAAGGTTGCTTTGATATTTGTATCTGGAAATAAGGATGATAATAACAGTGATTATTTCAAAGAGGTGTGAGGATTCAGTGGATTATGTGTAATCTAATTAGTGCAGTGCCTAGTACCTAGCAAGTACTCAAGGAATGCAATTGGGAGCGGGGAGGGGGGCATTCTCAGAAATGCTTGTTGTTACTGTTGTCGCATTCAAATGATACAGTACCTGACAGGACTGAAAACATCAATGTGTGAATGTTAACAGAAGAATAACTTCGAGAGTAATGAAATCAGTGCCAGACATTGCCAAACTATAGCCTGCAGCATATTTTTATAAATAAAGTTTTATTGGTACACAGTCACCCATTTGTATAAGTGTTGCCCGTGGCTGCTTTGGACTGTTTGGCCCACAAAGTTGAAAATATTTACTCCCTGGCTCTTGATAGGAACAGTTTTCTAACTCCTGCTCCGTATCAGTGTGAATTTTTGGCGAAAGCTTTATCCACATTAATTCATGGTACAGAGGTAGTCAGGTGTGCTGGTAATAAGAGAGTGCTGGTAAAAGTGGCCAGTTTTCTTGCTCTGGGCTCCAGGGCTCCTACCACACCTCCTGCTTCAGGTCTGTAAGAAGGACTAGCTCTTTATTGGGCCTCTCTACCACTGCCTTGTTGTTCCACCTTAAAATCAGTGACAGGGTTCTGTACCTTCTTAGCATCTGGGATGTCGGCTGGGTGAATGCTTTGGAGACTCTGAGGACTAAAATAGTAACATGGGAGAGGGAAGTAGTATATAGAGAACATGTAGACAGACGTAGTCATACGCCTAGGTGGGCTTCCTTACGGCTAAATTGGAATTCACATTGAATTTAGGTTATCATTCATCTCCTACTATCTTTAAATTAAGAACCAAAATCAAACCCAACTGATAGACCAGAAAAAAACAAAATTGACATGAAGTTGTAGAAGGATGTTGTCAACAAGAGCACCATCTAATTCTCTAAACCTAAAACTATCTAATGGGCAAGTGATTGATGAAATTTGTGGTTACATGGCACAATTAAGGTCAACTCCTAGAACTTCTGTCAACAAGCTTTGTATCATACTCAAGTATATAAGCAACAATTACTTTATAACATTTTCATATTTTTTAACTTTTAACAGGAATATCTCGTTCCAAAAATGTAGTTATATCCTTCTTGCATGAGGCTCTAACGTCGCCGTGAACTTTACTTGGGAAAGAACCTGTGGACTGTGGGTTTTATATTCAGTCCCTAATGTAATTTCCTGTGTCCCTGGGGGCAAATGATATGCTATCCCCATTTTTGCACTTATAAATGAAAACACGAGTATAAACGAAAACACGAGAGACATCTCTTAGTTTTCATAAAAATGTTTGGAGACTTTCAACAGTTAGATGGCTGTTCTGTGTTCATACAGGTTTTCTTGTGGGTGCTTTTCTCTTTGTATTTCTTTCTTCTGAGGTGTCTTATGTTTTTCTCTGCATGCCTGTCTGATTCCTCCTTCCCTTGATCCCCTAACTTCATTTGCCCCTTATCTTGCTGCTTTAACTGGTGATGTGTACCCCTTGGGTCCCGTGTTTATACATTATAACTAGCACAGCATTTAACATTTTTCCTAAAAGAAAGCTTCCTGCCAAAAAATAATTAAAAGCCTTTTTATGTGTCCTTTGATTAATATATTTATTAGCTCGCTGACTCTCCAATAAGGAGGAAAAAAAATCCCATCTCCTGTTTTCTTGGACTCTTTGTGTTGTTGGCTCAGAGTATTTGATTGTTTGATGAAGTGATAAAATTCCCCTGACATTTCCTACTCACTCTAAATTTGGAATACATGTACAGTATTCTTTTAGGCTTTATTGTTTCCTAAATCATCTATTTAAATACTGTCTTAAAGCTTAAGCGGAACACTGTTATTATGGCTAAGAATAATATGTGTAATGGAGCAGTAGATTAAAATTCATTACTATCCTTATAACCATGTCGAAGCCTTTATTCCTACAAAACAATCAGTAAGTGCTAGTGATCATTAAATTTTTTTTGCCAGTACTGTGGTTAATTTATAATGGTTACTTGTAGTGATTTGTAAGTGGAGTGGTGAGAAGCACTTGACCTTTAAATCCAAGGAGGCCTTTCTAAAACCTCCATACTGGGGTGGAGGCAGAGGCATTCATAAGGACGGTAGTCACTGAACAAGAACAGTATCACCTAATGCATGGCTTTGATGCATCTGTAGTGCAGTGAGGAGCTTTTAGTGTATTATTTTATTTTGAGGCTTCTGTGAATTTGAGAATGTTCGTAGCCCTTTTATAGGGAGTGGTTGACTTGACTCTCTTATTTCATTTTCCTTTTATTGTTTATCAGGAAAGCTTTAATTTGTTTCATTATCCTAGATTTTTATTGGCTTATGTACATCAACTTCACCAAGTGAATTGACTTTAAGTTAATTTTTATTAATGAACCTCACATACTTGTTCTATGACATGAAAATAGATGATTTTGTCATTTGAATTATTTTGTTACACTTTATGATCCTGTGCTTATGTTCTTGCTTTCTCCCTAAAATTCCCATCTGCCACTTCCTCTCCACTATACTCCCTCTTCTAACTATTCCAACTCGCAGAACCTCATTCCTAGTGCATATGCCATCTGCTCCAAGAAGCTGTCCTGCTTTCCAAAGTCAAAGCAAATGAATTCTTCTTTGCATTTTAATTTCTGTACTCTTGGAGACATTTTGCCTAGACTTCTGCACCACAGTTATTTCATTAGTTTTCGATGTCTGGTACTATATATCAGGCAGAACCAAATGCAGTTACCATTTTTCAATTACTTTTGAGCATTAAAACATAGTAAGTTCCTGTGGCTGAACCTAGTTCTTTAACATTGACTGCACACATTTTTGAAAATAAATTATGGTTTGAGTTACTTAAAACTCATTTTGGACTTGGCTTTATGTATGCCTCTATCCTAGAACACTTACAAAATTTTGTACATGACAGATGTGTTCAGGAAATGTTTGTTGAAATGAAATCATTTGGACTGTTTATTATTATTCTTTATAAGATGGCTAATAATTGATGATCTCGAAATACTGCCTTTCTGTGGGCCACTCCCTTGTAAAGCCAGCATGATTGAGTTCACTGTGTGCACTTTGCCTCGCCCATTTCAGTGTATCAGATAACTGAAGTTATCTCAGAGACACTGTTCCTTATGTTTGAGCTCTGCACCATATTGTGTTTACGTGCCATTGCATTGGCCAACGTCCACAGTGTCTGTCCTCCACAGCCCTGCTCAGCACCTGTAGGCTCATGTCTATGACTTCTTTTTTTCAGAGCACAGAACCCAGGAATGTGCTCTGACTGGAAGCGAACCAGCGACCTTTCCATTTGCAGGCTGGCGCTAAATCCACTGAGCCACACCAGCCAGGGCTCCAGGCCATGACTCCTTTAATAAAGTTATTCTATCTCAGGTTTGGTCTTCCTCTTTTCATGCTGCCTTCTCGTTTTTCCAGCATTGCTGACTTTTCCAAAGAACCCTGTTTTCTTATGATGTGCCCAAAGCAGGACCATTTCAGTCTTGTCATTTGTCTACAGCCGTGTTTCAGGCTTCAGTTGCTCAAGGGCCCCCTTGTTTTTCTGTCTGGCCGTCCAGAGCAATCCCCCAGCACCGTATTTCAAATGAATCCGGGTTTTTTTTCTATACTGTATTACCTTTGTTGAAACAGTTTTCTTTGCCTACAGTTGTCTTATTTGGCTTTACTTAATGCCAAAGTAATAACTTAAAAACAATGTTCTAGTTGCCCTCTCTCAAAATTTTTTACCAACTTAACTCTTGGCTGAAAGTCTATCGATATTACTGCCACCCCGGAAAATCTTTCTTGACTTTCTTTGTTTAATCATGGGAAAAAAAAAAATTCTTTCCTTCTTTTGAAGTGGCATTCTGTGCTTGCTAAAGGACCAGTTAAATCATAGGAGATAAAAGTTGTACTGACAACCTTGGACATTCTCTGTTCTTTGCCAGAAATAGCAAACTAGATACTCATCTTGTACAGAAATATGTGCTTGTTCATCTGAAACATCTTGTATTGGTCCTTCTTGGAGGAGTGGAAGTTGGAGTCAGTTCACCGTGTGGAATCCGGGGTGTGGGGGAGATGGGGTAGGGTGGGAGGGAGACAAAGTGTGGTGCTGAACAAATGGAGAAAATTGTGCTTGTTCTTTATTGACAGATTCCTTATTTTAGTACCATATAATCTCTGTCTTAGCTACTTACAGTACAGCTAATTTCCTCAAGAGTTTTTTTTTTTTAAGCTCACTCATACTTTTTTCTAACTGGAAGGAATTTTACAAGAGAAGGAGATTTTGGAATTGGAGAGAAAACTCAATGTGTAAATATGTGGAAATATTTTGCAGCCTCATATATAATTATGTTTTTGTTTTTGTGAATTCCTTTTGCGCTTGAATCAACAGTTTTGCAATATACTACTGTAGGTAAAAACCTGATTGGCTCTTTCATAAGCTACTAGGTCTGTGTAGGTACTTTTCATTTTTAGATAGACCCCATTGGTTGAGGGTGATAAACATGAGGCTCTGTAGTCTATACAGTTGAAATTGGTAGTTTTATTTATTTTTATTTATTTATTTTTTAAGGGAAGGCACCCATGTGCACATTTATTTTTTTAATATATTTTATTGATTATGCTCTTATAGTTGTCCCATTTCTCCATCATTCCCCTCCACCTGCACACCCCCTCCCACCCACATTCCCCCCCTTTAGTTCATGTCCCTGTGTCATAAGTTCTTTAGCTTCTACATTTCCCACACTATTCTTGCCCTCCCCCTGTCTATTTTCTATCCACCATCTATGCTACTTATTCTCTGTACCTTTTTACCCTCTCTCCTCCTCCCACTCCCCTGCTGCTAACCCTCCATGTGATCTCCATTTCTGTGGTACTGTTCCTGTTCTAATTGTTTGCTTAACTTGCTTTTGTTTTAGTGTGGTTGTTAATAGCTGTGAGTTTGCTGTCTTTTCACTGTCATATTTTTATCTTCTTTTTCTTAGATAAGTCCCTTTAACATTTCATATAATAAGGGCTTGGTGATGATGAACTCCTTTAACTTGACCTTATCTGAGAAGCCCTTCCATTCTAAATGACAGCTTTGCTGGATAGAGCAATCTTGGATGTAGGTCCTTGACTTTCATAACTTGGAATACTTCTTTCCAGCCCCTTCTTGCCTGTAAGGTCTCTTTTGAGAAATCAGCTGACAGTCTGATGGGAACTCCTTTGTAGATGACTGTCCCCTTATCCCTTGCTGCTTCTAGAATTCTCTCCTTCATTTTAATCTTGGCTAATGTAATGATGATGTGCCTTGGTGTGTTCCTCCTTGGGTCCAACTTCTTTGGGACTCTCTGAGCTTCCTGGACTTCCTGGAAGTCTATTTCCTTTGCCAGATGGGGGAAGTTCTCCTTTATTATTTGTTCAAAAAGGTTTTCTACTTGTTGCTCTTCCTTTTCCTCTTCTGGTACCCCTATAATTCAGATGTTGGGACATTTAAAGATGTCCTGGAGGTTCCTAAGCCTCTCCTCATTGTTTTGAATTCTTGTTTCTTCTCTTTTCTGATTGGATGTTTCTTTCTTCCTTCTGGTCCACTCCATTGATTTGAGTTCCAGTTTTCCTCTGATCTCTATTGGTTCCCTGTGCGCTTTCCTTCATTTAACTTACTGTAGCCTGCATTTTTTCATCTAATTTGCGACCACATTCAACCAGTTCTGTGAGCTTCCTGATCACCAGTGCTTTGAACTGTGTAATTAAGTAAGGTGACTTATTTTCTGATACTTTTCTGGCAGGAAGGGAGTAGAGAAACAAGTTACTGTAACTCTGTGGAAAGGTAATTTCCATGCCTGTATGCAGTGCTGTAACATATATGTTTCTGCGTATTCCAATGAATAATTCAAGAAATCATACTAGCTCTTATGAGCATGGATTGTATCTCAGGGGTAGAGATCAAAGTATTCCCTGTGCCTGGGATGGGGCCTTGCCCATGAGAAGTCTGTAATTGTTATCTGTTGATTCGATAAATAAAATATCTGCTAGTTGTTTAATGCCATATGATAAGCTCTGAAATCATAGGAGAAACATCATATTAAACATCCTTGAGGTGGTAAATTAGAAGTAGAGAACAAAAATCAATGCGTGTTAATAGAGAATGATTAGTACTGAACTCCATATAGTAAAGTAAAATTTTAACAAAAGGGAGACAGATGAAAGAGTCAGCAACCACGGTAATGTCATTTTCTAATTACTGAATACCTACTTTGGACCATTTATTGTGCTGTTTTACACATATTTTCTCAGTGAATCTTTGTGACGAATCATGGTCATTGTCCCTGTTGTCTGTCAAGATCATCTAGAAATTAAGTGGCAGTGCTGGGTTGTAAGACCTATGCTGTCAGCCTTTTTTTGCTACTTTGCTGTTTAATTGCTCTTCCAGTTTTCTACAACCGTTTGGCCCAGGAATGGCCCGGGACAGTAGTTGGGTATCACAGGCTCTCTGGACACCTGCAGACCCAACAGAAGACTTGGAAGGCTTCCTAAACCAGAAGTGTGATGCAGATACTGCTGTCTGGGCCGGGGGGTGTCTGGGCTCTGCCCATCAGTATCAGTTTAATGGCAGGAAGAGGAAATATCATAGAGCAACTTTAAGGGGCTTCCCTTGTCCCTGCCCTCAACAGTATTACTGTTTTTTAGTGACCTTTTCAAGCTGATCAATTTCCATTGTAGGAACTGTTTTACGTACAACTATAAACAGTTTTTAAAAACAAAATGAAATGTTAAATGTGACTGGCATTGTGTTTGAGTTAATTCAACTTGGGAACTGATGAGTTTGATAGACCCTTGTCTGCTGGTTTTAGTTTCATCACCTGGGGGGTTTTTACAAAGATTAGTATGTTATCCCAGTTGCCAAAAATTCATAGTCAGTAGGTTTGTCGTAGGGCTCAGGAGATCTCCCTCCCCTCCCCTTCCCTTCCTTCCCCTTTTCCTTCCTTCCTTCCTTCCTTCCTTCCTTCCTTCCTTCCTTCCTTCCTTCCTTCCTTCCTCTTTCCTCTTTTCTTCTCTTTTCTCTTTTCTTTTCTTTTTTTTCTCTTCTCTTTTCTTTCCTCTTTCCTTTTCCCTCCCTCCCTTCCTTCCTTTCTTCCTTCCTTCTTTCCTTTCAACATACATTTAAAAAAATCATCCAACCCTTTTCAGGCATACAAGTTCACTAGCATATATTCACATTGTTGTGCAACAGATAGCCAGAACTTTTTCACTTTGCAGAACTGAAATTCTAAACCCATTAAACAACTCATTTCTCCTTCCTCCCACCCATAGTAATCATTTTATTTTTTTATTTATATGAATTTGTCGTATTCAATACTTTTTATTAGTGAAATCATACAGTATTTGCCTTTTTGCCATTGGTTTATTTCACTTAACATAATGTCTGTCCATTTTGTAGCATGTGATAAGATTCCCTTCCTTTTTAAGGCTGAATAATCCATTGCATGCACATACCCGATTTTGTGTATCTATTTATCTGTCAGTGGACTTGTGGGTTGCTTCCACTATTCCACTACGTGACTACTGTGAATAGTGCTGCTGTGAA
The DNA here is from genome assembly GCA_039655065.1 of Glossophaga mutica. Taxonomy (NCBI): domain Eukaryota; kingdom Metazoa; phylum Chordata; class Mammalia; order Chiroptera; family Phyllostomidae; genus Glossophaga; species Glossophaga mutica. The sequence continues at coordinate 110,508,021 of CM077310.1, read as the reverse complement.
CTTGTGTGTGCAAACCTTTCCTAGAAACACTGCTTTCAAATTTTCGAGAAGTACGGTCTTTAGATCATGGTAGTTCCATTTTAAATATTTTGAAGAAATGCCACAGTGTTTTTCTTAGCAGTGCACAAGGGTTGTAATTTCTCCACTGTCTTGCCAACACTTGTTACTTTTCTGTTTTTTGACTTTGCGGATGGTAGCCATCTCCATGGGTATGAGGTGTCAGGAAATCTCGTAAAGGCACACTGGTGATTCTGAGGTGGGCCAGGTGTGTGACCCACTATCTTAGCAAATCTCTGTGTTTCAGAGACTGACTGTGCTCACTTTAGGCATCAGTGAGGGAACAAAACTCCCTTTCCAGGCCAGCGTTTCCACAAAGATAGAGGTTTCTACGGGAAAGCTACCTTACCGTGTTAACGAACCAGTTATATTGAATTTAGGTTCTTTCTGGCTCAAGGCTATTCATTTTGTGATTCTAGCTTACACGGTATTTTTCCCTGTGGAAATATTTTTTAATTTATAGTTTTTATTTGTGATAAAGTACATGTAACATAAAATCGATCTTCTTAACCTACTTCAAGTGTACAGTTCAGGGGCACGAAGTGCATTCATGTTCTGTGTGGCCATCAGCACCATCCGTCTTCAGAACTTCTTTCTGTTTTGCAAAATTGAAACTCCAGGCCCTCTGGGCAACAATTCCCTGTCCTCTCCTCCTCCCAGCTCCTGGCAATGACCATTCTACTTTCCGTCCATAAATTTGATATTTCAACATGAAGTCATTCTGTACTGTGTATCATAAAAGTGAAATCATACAGTCTTTTGCGACAGGCTTATTTCTAACAAAAATTTTGAAAATATTTTGTGTAACATTTAAAACATGTTTAATATGTGCTGAGGGCTTTTGGAATAGAATGCCATATATCCTTGAATCTAGGATGCATATTCTCTCCTCATACACTTTTTAACATGTTTGAAGGCAACTTAGCATTGTGAAATAGTTTAATTGACAAGAGTTTCATTTCTTGCACAGAAAATAATGGTGCATTTTATAATTGATGGAAACTTATTTTCAATGATTGTAAGGTAGGTGATTTCAGTAAGGGAAAATGATTACCTAGAAAACATTCATTTAGGGATGCCCTTCCTGTTCCCAGACTGTAAATGTTTTAATTTAACTAAAGAACAGAAAAGCTATTTGGTATCATTAATCAGTACATTTGAATCATTACGCTGAATGATTATGCTTCATTTATTTGTGTCAGAATGTTTTCCACACAATAATAGAGAATAAAAGTGCATCATTAATTACACTTGAGCAGCTCATACATGTGTGGGTGTGTATATTTCCATATCATCACACAATGAGGGAAATTTAATATAAGAATCCTTACAAAAGAAGATTTAATTAAATAATGACATTAAATTCATAACCATTTATAATTGTGCCTTACTACAATTTTAAATAATGCTTGAAAAATTTGGAGAAACATTTCCATATTCCTGTGTCTTCTCTTTGTAAATACCGATAATTTTTAATAATAGGGTTCTTACCTTTGGGACTTAATAGTAACATACTTTGGAGAAAAGTGTGACTATTTTTTTGAAAAGCAATTGATTCATTTGCAGAGCTTCGCTTTGATAGCATTTCTGAAAAAGATCTAGTTCCTCTAAATAAAGTTACAGGGCTGGGCATGGAATGCTGGGTTTGCCCCTTCACTGCAACCGTGGACCCTTCCTGACACGACCCGCTCTCAGTTGCTCTTCCAGTTAGCAGAACTCATGCCCTCGGGAGTGTTCTTTTTAGCTCTTTCCCTTAGCGAGCTGGACTCCTGTCAGACCACTGAACAAATTAACAAGCAAAACCCGCTTGCAGTGTATAATTGCAACAGTATAAAAACACACTGTGTCTGCCTAAGTCCAAAAGGCAGAAGTTAGCCAGCCACTAGTTTGTTTCCTCAATTGTACTTCTTTTTCTAAAAATAAACAGACAAACAAACAAACAAATAAATAAATTTCTAGAGAGAGGGGATGGGAGGGAGAAAGAGAGGGAGAGAAACATCAATGTTGTGGTTGTCTCTTGCATGTTCTCAACTGGGGACCTGGCCCGCAACACAGGCTTGTGCCCTGACCAGGAATTGAACCTGTGACCTTTTGGTTCTTAGGCCGGTGCTCAATCCACTGAGGCATACCAGCCAGGGCTCACCTGTACTTTTATTCAAAATAAAGTAGAGAACTTAATTTGCAGTTCAGTAACTTCTTAAAAGAGACAAAATATGTCTTAATTTTTATAGATGAGAAAATGCAGAGACAAAAACTGCAGCAGTTTAAGCGATGCTACAGGGAAAAGTGGGTGGAGAACAAAATGTTAGAGATTCTTGGAGACTGTCATAGTCTCTCTCTGAACTCTGTCCTCTCTTTTGTAAAAAAGCCAAAATATTTCAACCCCATTTATTTTTCAAGCACCAAACCATTTTCACATGATTTTTAAAACTTTGCTGCAGCTGATTCCTAGAGTGAACTTCTGATTTATAGTTTTCATTGAAATTTTGAGTAATTCGTCACATGTAGGAGTTGGGAATTCTGATTATTAGGCCCATTTTATTTTAACTGCATCACAGTTGGTGATTCACTAATAATCACATTTCATCCCCTGCTTCCCAATTATGATATCATTCATTTCAGTATTTTAACATTAATTTTTACAGTTTCAAATTTTTGCTCCAGGCTGTAATCCTTAAAAGCTGTTGAAACCAAATTCTTTCATATGGAAAGCACCCTTGATTTTAGGAGGATGTGAAAAAAGAAAATGAGATTTAATGTTAAAAATGACTGGTATTAATATTATGTGAACTACAATAGTCCATGTACAGTTATGAAGTCATTTTTAATGTAGTTTAAAAATCTACTTTAAAAATTATATATAACAATTTTATTGAGATATAATTCACATACCATGTAATTCAGCTATTTAAAGTATGCAATTCTGTGGTTTTTAGTACATTCACAGAACTGTGTAGCGATTACCACAATTCATAAGAAAACCTACTTTTAAAAGTAGAGGTATTCAAGGACATAGGGGTTGTTCTCCATTTTGGATGTTACACATAGAGCTGCTTAAACAAAAGCATATGTGAGTATAACAAAATAGTTAATCTTCAAATTAATGTCAGATTCATGTGTTTGAAAACCTCTAATTATACTGTAATTATTTCTCAGCTATTTAGAGACATTTTGTGCAAGTGTGCTGATCTGGAAAACTTCACTAAATGTAAAATCCGGTTTTTTTTTGTTTGTTTGTTTGTATGAGTGTCCCTAGTGTTTCTCTATTCTTGTTTTTAAAAGTTTTTGTTCGGGAAAGTGAAGTGGGTGACGTTTGCTTAAACAGATTAGTGTCTTGTTATTGTAAGGGCCATAAACATACATGTGGTTATTAAATGGAGGTTAGATTTCTGTTTTAGTTTATCAAGTTCACATGGATAGAAAACGTATTGTTTATTGAGCAGTGGTTCTCATGATTTGATGCGGATTAGAATCGCATAAGTATTTAAACATACTAGTGCCTTTCCCTACTCTTCAGAGATTGTAATTTAATTGGTAATTTAATCAGGCATGAGGCTCAGGTGCCAGTAGCTAGCAAATACCTGCTCTGGAAAGCTTCCTTCCTTTTTTTTTTTTCTCTGCTTTTTTCCCCTTCCTTCCTTCTACATTTATTAAGTACCCACTGTCTGTTCCAGTACTGTTTTATACCCTGAGGATATAAATAAACTTTGGAGTTCTTACATTTGAGTTGGCAAAAGATGCATAATAAATATTTGTTGAATTGAATAAAATCACAGCTGAGCCCTTTTGGCGTACTGCTGTGCTGTGCCTCAGATCCTTTGTAGAAATTATCCCTTTTTGATATCCAGGAACATTCCAAGCATTGTCTGTCACTTCCCCATTGTCTGTTCACTTCCTTTTTTATATTGAGGGACACCCCACATCTAGCCAGGTTTACCCCACCAGGGAGAAGTTGGTTAGCGCAGTCACTTAGGTCTCCTTTCTGCATGTATCACAGACGCACCTGGGAGTTTGGGGTAAGCTCGGTGGTAAGTTAGACACCCTGACGTGTAAGTCACAGAAGGCTGTCCAAGAAGGACTTGCACAGCCCCACCCGAAGATCTGCAAGCCCAGCCTTCTACTCAGCCCCATGGCACATTTTCTTCTGGGAGCAGAGAAGGAGGAGGCGTGGGGTGGTGCTGTACTCATTTATAAATTCTCGCTGGGTTGGTCATTTCTCCTGGGCCTCCACAACAGTTGCTTGGATATTTCAGAGTGGACTTTACTTACCGAAGGAAAAAAAAAGAGGGCTTAGAAGTAGTAGCAAAATGTTCACGTGTGCCCTGTGCGTGTGCACACATACACATTTAAGAGTGAGAAAACAGCAGCAGAAGAAGGAGTGTTTTTGTTTTAGTGTTTAGTCAGTGATTTTTTTTAACTTGGTTATTTTTTGATTTTCCCGCCCCTTGGTATGAAGAAAATACCCTTCATATGAAGAGTAAACAAGTATGTGTTGCTGGATTTTGTATCTTGGCTGTGGTCTTTTAATGAAAATATAAAATGGGGAAAGACAGGCTGCAAGGTGTAGTAAGGCATTCCTTCTGGTTGAGTCTCTGATGCCACTATTGGCATTATCAAATTTGTATATGCAATAATGAATAATACTAATTAGAATTTATGTATGCAGTGGTGAATAATATTAACCAGTCAATGCATGTCCCATGTTTTAGGAAAATATTTTAAGAAATACATTGTGCTTTTACTTTGTAAATGAAGTAATTAAAGTTTAGCTATTGAGGTTTACTCATCCACACTTCATTTTTGAACTTTTTATTTGGGCCATTTTGTTTGGCGAATAATTTATTCTTTGGACACGTGTGTATTGGTGTGTGTCTTTTAAAGGATTTTGTTTGGAAACTTAAGTATACCAAAGGAGTTTCAGTGTGGCCCCCGTTAGAAGAAAGCTTCCTAATTTCAGTGTCATTAAGTAAGCAGCTGGTGCAGCTGAATTCAAAGGAGCAAGTGGAGTTATTGACTGTTTTCTCTAAAAACAGCCTGAACAAAGCGTTTCCTTAAGCAGTGTCAAGGAGGATTTGGAACTTCCTATGCCTCCAAAAAGTCTTAGGAAGGTTTGTGGAAGTGTAAAGGTCAACATTACTGCATGTGACTCCTCTCCTCGACCTCCAATCCATGGTAATTGACATCGTTTAACAATCTCGTATTTTAAAATCATAAAATCACATTACCAGAATCTCTAAGCAAAAAAATACAAACAAAAACCAAGAAAGAACCAATGAAGTACATGTTCATATCAGCTGCATCTAGGTAATTGTTTGGAATGTCAGAGCATTGTGATAACACAAATGCTGGTTCATTTAAGAAAAAGAAACCTTCAAAAATTGCAACTTACATTGTAATGACTGTGTGCTATGCATATATGCTATTTCATTTCTTGTAGGTAATTAAGGGTAGTAATCTTTTGTATGAATTTGTATGACTTCTTTAAAGATTTTGGAAATGGTAGAGATCAGGAGTTGGCCAGAATCCATTTATGTATTTCTTTATAATAATCATGCTTTCATTAGTTTTTGTTATAATCATGCTTTTTTCAGTTTTTCTTAAATTTTTATTGGGATATAATTGACATATATAATTATATTAGTTTCGGATGTACCTGATAAGCCACATATTTGTATATAATTATTGTGAAATGATCATCACTAAAAGCATAGATAACATTCATTACCACACATAATGATAACTTTTGCATGTGATGAGAACTTTTAAAATTTACTCTGAACAACTCTCAAATCTACGGCATGGTTTTATTAACTATACCCATCACACTGCACATTACATTGCCAGAACCTAATTAATTCATAACTAGGAATTTGTACCTTTGACTACCTTCATTCGCTTTGCTAATCCTCATTCCACCCCTAGTTTTTCCTTTTGGTGAGCATCTACATATGCCAGATACTCTGTTGAGTGCTGACAGGTACAAAAGAAAACCATGATGACATGCAGAGTTAAGTACTAACACAGATGGAACGGAATGTGATGGAAAGATAAGTGAGGAAGCGTGAGGGTTCTTGAGGAGGTTTGAACACTGCCCCTGCATTCCGTCGGCTAAGTTTCTGTGGTAGATTGTCCGATTATTCCAAGGGGAAGGAAAATGTAGGAGGTCCTGGTTTATTACATTACATCGTTAGCCATCTTCTGTTAGTGCATGAAGAATTTCTCATTTTTTCCATTGTTACTAATTTGTAATAATAAGAATCACCGTACAGGGTCAGACCCATGGCCTTGCAGGGAGAGGCTTGTCTCTGGGACAAGATGTGGTTGTCTCTCTAACGTAGTCCGTTAACCCCTTAATGTCTTTCAACGATTCGTTTGTCGAATCTATTCTCGTTTGCCATTCACTAACTTTTTAAAACTCTGTAGAACTTTAAAATATTTAATCTCACAGATTGAGGAATTATTTTTATGTAGGTTTATCAACTGCCATATGAAATAGTGATTTTCCCTTTCTTTTATTTATATTTCTCTCAGGTTTTAATGAGTCATACCTGAGTGTACTGCTGCCAGAATTAAGTGGATAAATTGTGTTATAAAATCCACGGCAACTGTAGTTCTATAGATTATTTGGCTTATATTTCTAGACCAGTACACTGTATTATTTTTATATAGCCATCCTCCATTCTCATGATCATTAAAATGTAAGTAGGTATCATCTTTAACTTGCATTATTTATTAAGGTCTGGTTGGTTAATACTGTGAAGAGCATCATTACTCTGTAAAGGTAATGTATGTTTTATTTCAGTTCTATTTGGGTACTGTTTTTAGTTTTATGTGTGTTAAGAGTGTATTAGAGAGTTACCTTGTATGAGTTGTTCATAGTGAGCTTTGGGCCCATTTCCTGGTTTTCTTACCAACTTGTCACCTATGATTCTATAAACATACAAACTGATATTTCTTTCATTGTGAAATGAATTCTTTTACTGATCCGCAAGGGGAGTGTTAGACCCGCTCCCAGAGTCTCGGGAGGTACCTGCACTGCCCACAAGGGGAGTTGTGGGACTTCATTGCCGTTGCCATTATTTCTTCCTGAACAACGCCATTCTCACTCTCACAGATTCACGTCTGTGCCACCCAGAAACATGGACCTGGCAGGTCAAGAACTTCCTCAAGTTCTCACTTGACCAATTTGTGGACCTATCACTGCCTACCTACTTCCATCCCCCTCCTTCCCTCTCTCTCTGGGGCAGGCGGGTTCCTTTGGATTGGGGCTTCTCTGACACTGGTCCCCTCACCGTCTGGCTCCATCCTGGTTTTACTGAGGTTTGTGCCCTCCCTGCGTCTCCCATGCCCGAGTCCATCTCCACTGACTGCTCCTCAGCTTACGAAAATCTTGAAAGCCGTATCATCATTTAAAAAATAAAAACTTCTTCCTTTACTTTTTCCATTCTCTAGGAAATACTCTTACTTTTTCTTTCCCTTCAGTTGGAGGAGAGCTTCTTAAGAGCTCATTTCTGCTTCTTCATCTTTCAGCCTGCACACCAACTCAGGCACCTGAGTTTGTGCTCTTGCCACCGTGTCAGAGTTCTTTTGCTAAGTGGTCTTTTAAAAGCTAAGCTGATGGTTTCAGAAGTGATCTTATTTGACCTTGCTTTTGCATTTCAAATTAAAGAAGCCTTACTTGCTTCTTTGATTTCCTTCTCTGGGCTCCTACATCATTTTCATTCCCTTTTGTTACTTTTTAGTCTCCTGTATGGGTTTCTTTTTTCATTCTTGAGAGAAAGAGTTTCATCTTTCTTCCTCTTTTCCATATTTGTTCTTCCTTACTGTGCCCATTTATTTCTGCATCTTCAAATTCTGCCTGTGTGGTAATGTCTTCTAAATAGACATCGTCATCTTTTCTTGTTTCTACATCTCGATAACCCACATTCCATTAAATATCTTCTTCGGGATTTATAATAGCATTTCAAACTCAGCATGTCCACAACTATGTTATTTATCTGTTCCTTTAAAATGCCTTTATTTCCTTATTTAGTAGTGAATCTTTGACCATCAGGTACTAAGTCCCTAAACCTGGGAATCATCCTTGACTCCTTGTTATGCCTCATCCATTATATCTGTCATCAGTCACCAAGTTGGATTTATTTTGCCTACTCTGTATTATTCTTCTATTATTTAATTATATTTAGTGCACCACTTTCGTAATCTCATAACTGGTCCCTTTACTTCCTGTATTACCTCCATTCATTTTCTAAACTGTTTGGAAAGATAACAAGTTGAAATATTGGCATGATTGAGTCATTCTTTTGTTTAAAATATAATTATTCTTTTTAATTTATGCTTGAAAAGTCAACTCCGTCCCTTGTGGTGCGGCTCCCATCCCACCCCACCGTTTCACCTTCTCCACAACTTGGGAAGTTCTGGTATCTGGTGCCTGTGGCACTTCTTGGTCCTGACCTACTTGTGCACCTGCGTTCTGTCAAGGTCACCTGAACTCACACTTCAGGCCTCGTGTAAACCTCCTTGACACTTTCAGCTCACCCTGCTGCTCTCCAGATCAAGTTTGTTATTTTCTTTTTGACATTTAACATTTACTTATAATGCTTAGTATAATGGATAGCTGTTATTTGGTAGCATATCCATCTATCCCCTTAAATGTTGACTTCTTGGAGGTCTAAAACCTTTTCCTGTGTATTCACAGTCTCTATTATAGTACCTGGCATATAGTAGGCATGATTTAAATAGAGAGGAACCTTCTTGACAAAAGAAATAACAGTCAGTAGTTGGGCAGTTAATAAAAAAGTTATTGTCCTGGCAAGTGTGGCTCAGTGGATTGATCACTGGCCTGAACCAAAAGGTTGCCAGTTCGATTCCCACTCAGGGCACATGCCTGGGTTGCGGGCCAAGTCCCCAGTCAGGTGTGCGTGAGAGGCAACTGATCCATGTATCTCACACATTAATGTTTCTCTCCCTCTCTTTCTCCCTCCCTTCCTCTTTCTCTGAAAGTAAATAAATAAAATCATTTAAAAATATTTCTTAAAAAAGTTATTAAAGTAGAGGAAAATAAAATGATGTCTGTATACTTCAAAAATTTTATTCAAACAGAAAACTTATAAATATACAATTTCTGGCAACTCTTTGAGGCAAAGTCCAGACTTTATCTTCAGTGTGGATCTGCAGATAGGGTTCATTGTTATCTTTCTCATCAAGATCATACCCATAGTGGATTGTCTGTTATTTCTAATTTTCTTTTTTAATTGGAGTAAAAACTTAGAAACACTTTTGAAGACATTTGAACACTTTTGGAGACACTTTTCAACACTTTATGTTTTATTTTCCCTATTATTGTACATTTATGATGCCCATACTGTATTCAGTGGCAGTTTTTAAAAATTACTATTTTATTATGGAATCATCTTTGAAAAAGTTCAGAGTATTCAGTTACTTTTTCACAGAAACCCTTATTGTTCTTTTTTATCCCTGTTTTTTAAAGTAATACATTATTTAATAAAGTCATGTTATGATAATAAAATGTCACCACCTAAACAGGTTTGGGATCAAAACCATTCATTACTAGATACAAATACGGCCCTGCTGATGGCAGCAGTGTAAGTCGGCCCTGCACAGGAAGGAGCCGACTTGTTGGACACATTCCGGGGGCATCAGTCAGTATGATTTACAAAGGGAATGGAGATCATCGGTTAGTCTGGACAGTTGGTTAAGTGGAAGTTGGTTAAAAGCTTTCCACCGCATTCCTCAGATTGATGCTAAAAGGATGGTTATCTCTATTACTTGGCATTTTGGTAACTAAAAGGGTTTAATACAAACCTGTCTGCTTCCCTGTGCATTCTGTTCTCCACAACATTTATAAAAATGGTAAATAAGACCACTTTGAGCACCTGTCCCCTGAAGTCCCCGTGCTTATACATCTCATTCTCCGTCATTTGTCTACTGCTTTAACCACGGAAAAATGTAGCTTTAACACTGGCCTTTGGTTTGTTCCAGTCTGTTCATTGCTGTCAAGTAAAGTAAGTGTTCAAACATATTCTACCATTAATTCCTGTTTGATTTTTCCATCAGCATGTTGCTTTATTCAGTATTGGAAAAGTCCTCATTTTGAAAATTCTGTGGTTGGGCATCCTGTTAGCATCTGTATCCTCCTTCTATATAGTGCCTGGTTGTAGTTAGAATTTTACATTTGAACCACCAATTTGCAGACCCCACCTGAGTCTCATCCTGTGGGATAATGGTGGTCAGGTTTTTGTTATGACTAGTTTAATAATTAGGTTTAGACACTCGCTTAAATTAATCACTGTTTGACTTAGTGCCTGCATCCTGTTCCAAAAGATAAGGTGGTATGTGCAATATTCTTAATGCTTTCCCTAATAAATACCAAGCAAACAGTTACTCAGTTTCTCTTTCTGTCTCTCTCTCTCCCTCTTTCCACCCCTCCGTCTCTCTCATCCTAAGAACATGCTTTGCCGAAAAATCTTACTTTATGTCCAGAGGACTTTATCTTTAAGCAATACTTTTATTAGCTTTGGAACACTTTGCAAGGTTACTCTCAAATTCTTTTTTGGCAGGCCTAATTATTAGTTTGTACTTGACCTGCTAATCTTTGAGCATTTTCCTGTATTCCTTGGTAGGACTGTCATCCCAGTTTTGGAAAAGCATTGAGCTATTTATTTTTCCTCCTACCCTGTCCTCTAAGCCTCTAGCCAGGGTAGGATCATTTTGATCCTTGGCAGATGTTTATCTTGGGCAATGGGTAAGGTCTCCATAATGATCTTCAAAGGACCTATGGTTTATTTTCTTAAAGCTGCATGTTTCCTTTTCAGGAATAAAGTCCCATTTTTAAGAGTTGACTAGTGACCTGTTATAGCCATCTTCTAGTGCTGGATTGATAGTGCGCTCTGGTTTGGCCAGACTGTGTCCCAGTGAGCAGGTGTCTTTGATTTTTCTTTTTACATTATATTTTATTGATTATGCTATTACCATTGTCCCAATTTTCCCCCCTTTCACCCTCCCCTACGCAATACCCCAGAACACCATTGTTCATGCCTGTGGGTCGTGCATGTAAGTTCTCTGGCTACTCCATTTCCGGTACCGTACTTTGCGTCCCCATGGCTATTCTGTAACTACCTGTTTGTGTTTCTTAATCCCCTCACCTCTTCACCCGTTCCCTCATGCCCCCTTCCATCTGACAACCATCAAAACACTCTCCATAGCCATAATTCTGTCTCTGTTCTTTTTGTTTGCTTAGTCTTTTTTTAGATTCAATTGCTGATAGATATGTATTTATTACCATTTTATTGTTCCTAGTTTTGATCTTCTTTTTCTTAAATAAGTCTCTTTAACATTTTATGTAATAAGGGTTGGTGATGATGAACTCCTTTAGTTTTTTCTGGTCTGGGAAGTTCTTTACCTGCCCTTCCATTCTAAATGACAGCTTTGTTGGGTGGAGCAGTCTCCGCTTGTAGGTCCCTACTTTTCATGACTATGAATATTTCTTGCCAGTCCTTTCCTGCCTGCAGAGTTTCTTTTGAGAAATCAGCTGACAATCTTATGGGAGCTCCCCTGTCAGTAACTAACTTCTTTTCTCTTGCTGCTTTTAAGATTTCTCTTTATTTAATCTTGGGCATTTTAACTATGATGTGTCTTGGAATGGGTCTCTTTCTGTCTATCTTGTTTGGGACTCTCTGTGCTTCCAGAACTTGCATGTCTATTTCCTTCACCAAATTAAGGAAGTGTTCTTTTCTTACTTTTTCAAATAGCATTGCAATTTCTTGCTCTTTCCCTTTTTCCTTCTGGCACCCCCCCGCCCCCCGCCACGTGATGTGCATGTGGGACACTTGAAGTGGTCCCCAGGGCTGCTTACACTGTCCTCATTTTTTTTGAATTCCTTTTTCTTAGTGGTTCTGCTTGGTTGTTTTCTCCTTCCGTATGTTTCAAATCATTGATTTGATTTTCAGCTTTATCCACTCTACTGTCATTGTCCTGTAAATTGTTCTTTATTGCAATTAGTACATCCTTCATTTCCGACTGGATCTTTTTTATGCTGTTGAGGTCCTCACTAAGTCCCCAGAGCATCCTTATAACAAGTGTTTTGAACTCTGCATCTGGTGGATTGCTTATCTCCATTTTGTTTAGCTCTTTTTCTGGAGTTTTGATCTGTTCTTTCATTTGTGCCATGTTTCCTTATTTCCTCATTTTGGCAGCCTCCTTGTAATTTTCAATGTTAGGTGAAAGTCCTCTCTGTGACACCAAGAGGCGTATACTCATATTGCATTGCCATTATTATTGGTATTTTCTTTTCACTCTTTTCATGAAAACTATGAGGCTATTATTTACAAAGATTTTAAAAGCAGTGCCTCATAGTTGGACGATATAGGCTCTTTCAATATAATGTGTATATGAGTTGGTAACTATATTTCATAGTAAAGGGAAATTATTTATGGAAAAAGAAAACACTAGATTATCAGAACAAGTAGCTTAGGAAAGCAAGTGTCCAAAATAATCCCAATGTGCTGCAGTAGACGTTTTGAGAATAACATAGTACAGTCTGAAACACATACACACAGGCGCCTGCCTTTCCTCTTCATAGTCTCATCTTCTCAGCATTGCCTTTAGTCCCACAGCCCGTACTAGACCATGGGTATGAATGCACCATTTCATGCACAACAACTCACCTACCTGCATCCTATAGGACTTCCAGCCCCCTAGAATAATTTCTCCCTGCGTCCTTGGACATCTTCTGTGTACTGCTGAGTCATTCCATCAGCTTATTAATATGAAGAGTTCTTCTATTTTAGTTTCTTGCTTGCTTATTCCTCATCTTGACAAAATCCCATGAGGGCCTCATCGTTGCTAATTCTCACTCCTAATTTAAGAGTTACATCTAGTAAAAAAACTCGGGGAAGAACTTTAATTTTGTATAGTGCGACTGATCATTCAGAGCTTTCTATATTGTTAGCCCTTGAGCGGAAGGGAAAAATGTCCCTTCGGGTCATACCCTGTGGGTGGGGTACGAAGCCGTGTTGCTCATGTACTTTCTCCGCATCACTCCTGCACTGCTTTGAGGCAAGACAGGACTTACTCCCCATCCCTGGTTGCGGTACATGTTCACTGCCTAAACTCATATTATGGGAAATGGTATAACACACACCATACTAATATCCTTATTCTCAAGCTAAGAAACAAAAGTCTTCACGCATATGGACACCTATGGGCTCACAAAATTTCCAGGCCATCCGATATACCTAGACACGTCTCATTGCCTTTCAAGTCCTTAGGGACTCTACAGATGTAAATGAGGGTCCAGATAAATTATTGCATAATATAAATTACAACAATTTTAAGATAGTTACATGAGTAGCGATTTCACATTTGAATTTCTCACTTTGAAAAAATACATTTTGAATACAAACAGCGTTTACTATTATAAATTTAGTGGATGTATATGCTCTGATATGTAGGTAGGAGCATATAAATCAGATACACAGTAGCATAAAGTATGTGCATATGAAGCAAAGCAATAAGATGCATGAGTGAGTGGTGTGCATGAATCAAACAGTAGTTGGATGCGTGTGTGTGCGTGTACATAAGAGTCAAAAAGAAAACAGTATATGCTTAAGGATTAAGGTAATCTAGTGCACAGCATATACGTGTAAATGTATGTATGTGTGTGCACGAGTCCAACACAGTTTTTAGTGTAATGTGTTTGTGTGTGTACAGCACAGAGTGCTGTAACGTATGTGTGTAGGTGAGAATCAGAGGCAAGTAGAATGATATATGTGTGTGAGTGTGTATGTTTGTGTATGATTCCAACATAGTAATATAATGTATGTTTTTGTGTTTGCATGTATGTGAATCAGACTCAGATTAGTATAACTGGAGGAACACAGTATAAATAAACTTACATTGATTTTGAAATGATAATGCCTACATGACTTTGCGTGATCACAGAACCTTTCTAACACCATTAGTAGAAGGTAAGATTTTTACTAGATCTAACTCAGGCCCTTTAGGGTTCTGACTTTGATGGTTATTGCAGTCATTACCACGAACCACTTAGTTTATTCCATCACTATGTGAATTATTACATTTGTAATGGCCTTTATAACTGACCTTTCAGCATTTAGAATCCCCATTGTGTCATTGTTTATTATTCTCTGCAGGGGAGAGACATGACTCTAACTTCTAGGTGATTTTTTGTGAACTATGCCCAAACCGGGCCTGGTTATGATGATTAAGGGACTCTTAATACCACTGAGTGTACTATCAAGATCAGATTTTCTCAGTCGTTGGATTAACACAAAGAAAGCATTGCAGCAATCTATGTCTCATCTTATTAAAGCTATGTGGCCACACAATACCTAACTAAAAATGATTGGTGGAATCCTTGAAGTATTCATTATTGTAGGCAGTATGAAGATAGTACTTGTCACATGGGAGATACTCAGCAAATAATTATGGAGTGAAGAAATTGCATGATAAAATGCAGTTTTAAAATTTACTGCCGTGCATTTTGCCCACGAGCTCTCTGGAGATTTCTTCGCAATGGGTGGGAAGAGGTGGTTCCCCACCATTGAGGTGGCAGAATGGCGGTGCTGTTTGGATACTGCTGTGACTGGGACAGACTGTGAGAGGGACCCAGGGGTGGTGGGAGTAGCACGTTAGTGCTTTTCTCCCTTTTGAGAACAGTGATCGTGCCCCTTTTAGGAGAGCCATCTTAAACCAGTGAACCAAATTATTTCATTAGCTCTCTGTCTAGAGAATCATATGGGAGCTTTTTCTCTGGGCATAAATCTTCTGTCCACAGGGCACTGAAGCAGTTAATCTAAATGCTCTCTTTTGGAATCAAAGTGCAGTGTAGACATAGCACTGAGTTATGATACCGGAACATCACAAGGTCCTCCTTTTCTCATCGAATATTCTCCCGACTAGCATGTGGTAACTGTAAAAGGAAGTGAGAAACTCTATAAGGGAGAATTACAATTATTTTTTAAAAATTTGGTAATATGGAATCTAACACCATTTTTATCGCATGAAAGCCTTACACTTAAAATTTGTTTTGCAAAATCCATTTGAGCATTAATCACTGAAGCTCACTGTGTAGGCAAAAAATGCCTTTAAAGGCCCTTTGTCATTTTAGGCTGATCAGGTGTAGTGGTTAGTAATTAAGTCCTTCGATACCTTGTTACTCATGGAAAATGAATTCAAATGAGAAATATGACTTTAAACAATTTGATGATCAGTTATCACAGTTATTCAGGAGGATATTTGGCTCTGAAATGAATGAAGTAAGAGCATGTTGTATAAGGTTGGTTTACCCAGCAGTGTTGATGTCCATGAAGTTTAGCTCTGGATGCTTGGTGTGGCTGATCAGGTTAGCCCTTTGGGCTCCGGGCCTTCTGACAGTGTTTTGACATTTTTTGCATTAGGTTTTGCTGAACCTTACTTTAGAAAGGAGACTTCTTCCAGAGTCAAAATGGAACTATTCGTATTAGAATCATAGTCAATTGTGGTGGGGAAAGAAAAAACAAAAAAGTCTCCTCCACAGGAGCAGACTGCATGAGAGTTCTGCCAACTGGCCTGTTTGTGAGAACTAGTGAAGTCATCAGGCCAGAGCTATTTTAATTCCCTGACACGGTGCTCCAAGGCAGCTGGAGGTGCTGCGCAGAGGGAGGTTTTCAGGAGCAGAAAATTTCCCTGCCGACTGACAGCAGCACGGTGTCAAACCGGCTGGGACTCTGACAACACCAGGAAGTGTGAGGGTTTGTGTAACGGGCCGGGCAGGAGGCTGGTGAAGAGGATTTCTGCCCTTCGCAGGTTATCTGAAGCGATGTCTCAGTATCGCGATGTCTCAGTATCACGATGCCAAGACTAGCAGAGAGAATAGGTTGCCATGAGTAGGGAAAATGGTGATGGTGGAGAGCTAGAGATGAGCTCTTTGGTTTCTATAGCAAGGCAGATTAGTGTTCTTTTTTGCTTTTACTCAAAAAGTCAGAAATGAGAAGGCTGCCCTTTTGCTGACAGTCTTGTAGGGGATTCTGAGCAAAATAAAGGAAGTGGGACATACAGCATGTGTAATTATCAGCATATTGACAACAAATTGAAAGTCATATTGAACAGTAAATTGTCTAGAACAGCCCCAATGTGGAAGAAAATACTGTTAAGTGGAAATTATTAAACTTAAAAAAAAATCTGTCACTTGTGAACATTTTTTTTGTAATCTGAAATTAATTTTAGTTTCCTGATCATGAACTCTGCCTTGTGGGCTGTCAGTAAAGATCCTTCAGAAAAGCATAAATGACTATGTGATCAAAGCATCATCTACCGGATGCTGTTTTGACCACTTCCGAAAGGATCTAAAAGTGTACACAGAGCTTCATCCCTTCAGAGACTTAGAAAAAAAAAGTCCACATATATCAACCAAGGGGTGGTAAATTTAGAGATGAGATACTAAGTTTTGAGCATACAAACTTCTCTTTTTCAGCTTCACTGATGCAGTATTTTAAATTCAAAAGCAAGTCGTAGTCTCTGATAAGTAGCTGCCTACAATGGGGAGTGAATCAAAGCAGATGCTCCTTAGCATGAGTGCACTCAGGGGTCACGACTGTGAAAGCTGCCACAATTCAACCCGGCTGAGCAATGGGAAGCTGAGACAGGAAACTGTCTTGTTTATTAGAAGTGGGCTAACCACAGTCTCAGACGACAGGAAGATTCTGCTGTCACTTTCATTCTGAATAGCAAGGCCTAGTGCAAAAAAAAAAAAAAAAAAAAAAAAACCAGAAAACTACTTGGGATAGGTGTTGATAGCTTACTAAACCTTATAGTTCTCCTGTTTACTTCTTAAAACCTTTAGTAAAAAAGGTACAACTCATGACATTTCTTATTTGGTAACAACTAAAGGTTTAACAAAGCTCTCATATAAGGTTGAGGTATGGCAGAATGCATAGCCTTGACTTCTGCAGTCCTTTAGGATTTCAGGGTAGTGTAACTTTAATTTAGGTGGCTATGCCCTTCAGACTACTCCGAACGACATTTATTCAGAGATTTCCACCATGTGTCAGCAGAAAAGAAGATCAGAATCTCCTTGGGGCTGCTGGGAAGGAGGGGGGAAGGTTGCAGAGTAATCTTTTAATTATTTTATATAATTTGGGCCAACATTTGGAACATTTTCAATTACAGATGAAGAAACTGAAATCCAAAAGTGTCTTTCCTACCTGAAGTCTCAGCATCTGGGAAGTATTATGGAAATTAGATGAATGAGTCTAATTTGGGGGGGGAGGCGGATTAAAACTAACTGAAATATGCTTATATTAAAGCTTTTCTGGACATCATTTAATTTTTTCTCTAATATTTAGAAGGTCCTGAAAGATCATGGAATTCGATGTAATTTTTTAAAAGCTGTGTTTGAAATCTAACTCCCTGCTTATTGTTATGGGACCTTGGGCAAGTTACTTAACATATTTGGGGCTAAGTTTCTTGATCTTTAAAATGAGTCTAATATAGAACCTACCTAAAAGGATTGTTGTGACATTTTGAAAGAGTAAATCTGAAAGGCCTAGTGGTGCCTGGGATGTAGAGAGAGAGATCAGAATAAACGTGGACTGCTGTTATGATGACTGATACTGTTATTTTGTTGAAAGATACCTCAATGCCCTCATTGGAAAGATCTGTTTTTATTTGTGTCAAAGTATTGGACCACACGAAGTAACTCAGGTAGCAAGGTCTAGATTTAGCTGTCTGACCTAACACCTGTACACTAGAAAATAATTTTCCTTCAGGTGGGATGAAATAAATGCTGTATCAGGAATAAAGTTTAGGAAGTTCGATCCTGTGAGTAGAGGTCAATGAACATTTCATGGAGAGTAGGTATTAGGAATAACAATGCCAGCTTCACAATAGCAAGATTTATTCATGGTTGTTTCGTATATTAAGATCTCCTCTTTTTGGCCCTAGCTGGTGTGGCTCTGTTGGTTGGAACATTGTCCCATAGACCAAAGGCTTGTGGGTTTGATACCTGGTTGAGGTGGGTACCAGAAGGGAGCCAGTTAATGTTTCTCGATCTGTCTCTGAAAGCAATGAAAAAATGTCCTTGGGCAGTGAGGATTAAAAAAACAAAAAAAGATCTCTCTCTTCTACTTCATATCTTTGGCTGGATATGGGGGTACATTTTTATTTGTTACTTTTGTATATATTATCTGAGTGATGATATAATTGTGAGATACATTTCTTTATACTGTTTTACAGATGAGGAAACTCAAGCTCTAAGAAACTTATAAAAATTACATAGTTAAAAAGTGGTTGAATTAACTCTCAGTTTTTGTTTTTCTGGTCCTTGGGTCTCTCTCTCTGTTCGTCTGCTTCTTCCCTCCCTGGCCTCTCATTTTCATCCCTCGTCTTTCTCTTCTCCCTGTGCGTGCTGCCATCCGTTCCCATCTTTCCCCTCATTTCCCTTATGTTGAACAAAAGTAACTTTGAGGAAGTTGTTGTCCCTAACAATTTTTGAATTTTCATACCAACCTTAAAAGCAGGTGCATTTTCTTTTAAAAGTATTGAATCCAGCTGAATTGGTGGCCAGTTGGTTCAGTTCAGCTCCCCTGCTGTAGGAAAAGCAATTTATGATCTTGTCTAGGACACAAAGGTAAGTGACTCATTGATATATATCTTGAAAATTATCTTTTCCATTGCTAGACATTTCAACTTACACTTTCTGAATGTTCTGGTTTTAAAAGTCATCCTACTTGTTGCTGTTTTGATCGCTGTAAATTTGTCTTTTTGGAGTACAAAGCTTGCTGTAACCTGTTCATTGGGGGTTCAGGGAAATGAACGAGACCCTTTCAAAAGTAACGGGAGGAGGCCAGAGCCCCCTCCTGGCTCCAGGGAAGGAGGTGGAGGAGGCTGAGCGGCCTGAGTCTTCCTGTCTCACCATCTGCACTGGCTGTGCCTTGCACTTTGTACCTCCTCGCACACGTGCGTGCAGCCCCTTTACCTTGCTTTTTTTTTTTAAAGTGAAAAAGACCAGTTGAGTTAGCTTTATGAAGATAAGAGACACTGAAAAGTTAAAGGTTCAGAAAGAGAAAAGGCTGACATTGAACACTAGGCCATGATTTTTAGAATTCCCCCCTCAGTATCCAGCAGCTTGGGCTTGGCCGCTCATCATGGTCTGTGACCCTCTTCTGTTTCTCATTAAAGGCTCCCGGCACATTCAAAGAATAGTTAGCTCTGTGTTCTTCCGTTATGCAGAGCACTGCAACTTTCTCGGCTCTTGTGCCCAGACCAGCTCTGGCTCTCCTTTTACTTACCTGAGGACTCATTAATATTTTCTCATTCCAGAACTTCTCCTTTCCCCTTCTCTACTGGGCCCCGCAACGGAGGGGGAAGTCTGCAGGTTTATTTTTCCACTGAGAAGAATTCCGCTCCCCTCCCCTCCCACAGAAGGCAGACATGGCTTCTAAATATTTTCCACTTATCTTTTACATGTAGAAAGAAAGCCAAAACAAATGATGGTCCTCTTGGCTTCTTGGATGAGTAGGTTTTGGATGAGTTGGAGTTTACTGTAGCTTTAGAATAACATTTTTTTAGTTTGACAGTATGGTTGGGTAACACAATTTTTATTTTTACAGATTACTTTTCTGAGCCTGTTTGTAGACCAAAACGTGGCAAATACTTGAATAAATTTCACTTCTCTCCTTGGTGTAGGAAACTCTTCATGTTAGGTAGGACTCTTCTCACTCAAAAGGATATACTACATAGTTTTAGACCAAGTGCAATATGAGTTGGATTTCCTAGTCAGCACACACCATATGCAGTGTTATTAATCTTCACTGTAAGTAGAATGACAAGGGAGCAACAAAAGCAAGGCTTTAAGAAACTACCAACAAACACACAGGAAAAAAATCCCCTAACAGATGCTTCAGAAAGAGGTGACAGTGAAATTTGGGTTACATGTATATTGCATAACCGATGAGTTGGTGTTTACGCTCAATGTGGTCCTTGGTCTTTGCTTCCAGTCACAAGGTGGGCTCCATTCTTTTCTCCTCTCCCTCCACTTTCCCTCCCTCCCTCCCCAGTGCCTCCTAAATCCTATTAGAACATCTTCCGTGGGTGGAAGCCACTTCAGTCTCTCCTTTTCCGTTCCGCTTTTCAGGCACGTGTTGCGTTTGTCTGTGTCTTTGGTCTGAAGCAAACCCGTCTTTCCCTGAACTGCGTTGAGAAATAGTCTTTGAAGGGGGTTGGCACTGCTTACATTTCTTGCCCCTGTTTCCTTGGCCTTTCTTCCCCATCTCTACAATCCACTATTGCTCGTGGGGTTTTAACTATCATTATTATCTGCTACTTGCTCAGCCAGTTGCTCCTCAGTCTCATTCCTGGGTCTTACCATGCATCCTTGTATCCTTGTATTCCTGGGCTTGGTGCTTTATATTTATTGCTTACTGCCCACCTGCTGCCTGTAACAATTGTGTTTAGGGTAAACTGATGCTGTTGTTTTCCTTCTGCGTACATTGCATATTTGTACACTCTATGCAGAATGGAAAACCTTCTATGGCTGTGGCCAGGTGGCCTAGGTTGGTTGGAGCATTGTCCCATACATCAACAGGTTGTGGGTTCTAACCTCCATCAGGGCACATACCTAGTTTGCAGGTGTGATTCCTGGTCAGAGTATGTACATTTGGGAGGCAACCCGTTGATGTTTCTCTCTCACACTGATGTCTCTCTCTCCTCTCCCTTCCTCTCTCTGGAAAATCAGTAAATAAATATATCATTGGATGAGGATTGTAAAAAAATCTTCATAGGCACTTCTTAACTATTTCATGGGCTGAGCCACAGGGAGCTGTGCCTGCAGAGAGGTTAAGACCAGCCCAAAGGCAGGAGAGCCATGTTATGTCACCCGGGAAGCAGGTCCAGGGCGTGGACTGTGCCTATAGTTGGTTTCCATACTCTGGTGATGAGCATCCTATGTGCATGGTGATGCAGGAGCAGACCTACGGGACAAGCTTTGCTGCTTTCTGTTACATCTTCTAAAGAACCAAGAAAATACAGTTTGTGGGTCTCTTTGGATAGTTTGATGGTGAAGTAAATGCCTTGCATTGATTTATATTATCATGGCCCATCAACGCAAGTAGGATTTTTTGCCTTCTAATAAATTGTTCCATAGCTAGGGTTTTGTGTTTTAAAGATGTTTAAGTGAATGAAATGGATTTGAGAATCGAAGTATAAACTTTCAGCTTATTTGATTCTAATCTACGAGGCATTCTGCTGAGAGAGTAAGGGGCAGAATTTGACTTACTAAAATGTCAAGTTAACTTTCTTTGGTAGTTTTACGTAACATGATTTTTCTGATGCTTTTTAAAATTTTGGTAGTATTGTCATTGGCTGGTATCCTGGGACTTCAGAAGTTTTATTCACTGTTGCACATCCTGCTGGATGCTCTTGAGTAAGGAAGGGAACTTCTCTTGGCTTTAATTTCCCTGTTCAGAGATGTTAATTCTTGTAATTATTCCCCCTTTCTTCATAGAGATGTTATGAGGCTCTGCTGTGATGTTTTGGAGTAAATGTCATGTGTACAATAAAATAATGGAACTTTATTATTTTTTTCAAGTGTCAAACCTCTGCTCACTACAAAATTAGGGTAGATGTGCATTGAAGATGGTTAAGCTTGTGAGTCATTTTTCTTGATAAGATCATAGATGCGTCCTTTTTGTTTTTATTTGGAAAATGAGGAACAAGCAGTTCCATCAACAGTGGAATGAATATGGTCCCGTGCCCGAAAGCCCTGATGTTAACAGAGTCAGAGTTATATAGGCACACTGATATGTCAAAAACACGAAAAATTACATGAACAGAAAGGCAGCGCATCATGATAATGGCCCCAACAAGGATACCTGGATTCTGATCTTGAATCCAGGAAGCGATCTCTCGTTAGCTGTGTGCTCCTGGGTAAGTCATGTGCTGTTTTCTCATTTGTAAAGTGAGTTGTTTGAACTTGTTAATCCCAGAGTTCCCTCGTGTTCCATCATCTTAAAATCCAGTATCCCCTTCCCTGCCCTTGGTTGCCAGCCTCACGAATCAGGGTCAGGTGCTGGGTGTGGCCTGTTGCCAGGCAGTTGCTGCAGACCTCACTGAGCTGACTCTCTGTGGGACTCAGGTGGCTGGTGATAAATGGCGGCTCCTAAGGACAGGGTCCTAGGTGTTTTTTGTGTATTCCGTTATCATGTGCAAATTACTTCTGCCCAGAGCATCTAGAAGTTAGATGATCTCTCTGAGTCAGTTGCTATGACTTACCTTCATGAATGGTCCTGCTGTGTTGACTAGCCTGGTGGTTTTCAGTCTTTGTATCTTTCCTTTTTTTAATATACATAGGGACACTGAGACAGAGAAAAATAAAATTATTTTTTTCAGTTATATGCCTACAAGGATTGGGAGTCAGACATGCAGTACTTGTCTTCTGATTCCAAATCCTCTTTGATCTTTACTTGATCCTAATTCTGCCTGTCTTTCTCTTGTTGGGAGATGGAGTTGGGTGGGAAGTGGCGATGGTGTTTTCGATCCTCTGTGTAGACGGTTGCGTTTGTCGTACTCCTCAGTTCATGCTCCCCCATCTTAGTGCTGGAAGCCTCCTCTCCCATTTCACTCATTTCAGTCTTGTTGTCTTCGGTCCCCACTGCTACTCCTCTTCTTCTTGCCATGTCCTGCTCCTCACCAGCAGCCAAGTGCACTTTCCAGTGTGCCTGAATATGTTTCTGGGTAGCAAGAGTCCTTGTAGAATTGTCGGTGGTGTTTTTAAGTGTGTGCGCGTAACTTGATAAAACAGTTCTGTGCCATAAAACTCATTTGTTTACAGCTTTCACCCGGTACCTTGTAAGTCATATCTATGTTGCTCTTACTTCTCACTGCAGCATAGTATTTCATAATGTTCACCTACCGTATTTTACTTTTCCATTCCCTACTGTGTATCTCCAAAGCCTTCAGCTCCCTTCACTATAGTGTTGCTTTAAACATTTCGAAACTTGTGTCCTTAAGAAGAGTGAAGTTGCCTGATAATGTAGGCCATAAACAAACTTAATGTCACTAATTACTGCCCTATTTTTATTATTTTTTCCAGAATAGCTGTAGAGTTTAAACATCCACCAGCTATGTGTGAAATTTTCTCTTTTCCCAAATCACTGCCAAAACTTAGTGTTATTCTCCATTCTAATTTTCATCATCTTTGTGGATATAAAGTAATATGTTGTTATTTTGATGTGCATTTTCTTGATTTCTAGTGAGTTTTAATCTCCCTCTTTTTCTTTCTCTCATCGCAGTATCCTTTGCCTTTATGGAAACTTACACTTTCGGTAATTCTTACTTCAGTTGTTGAAATGTTGTTAAAAGATTCTAACTGTAGCCTCTGCCTCTTACTCCCCAGATCCCCTCACTCAGCACTGCCAGATGAATTCTCTTAAAATTGTCAAATTGTCACATGGATCCTCTAGTCAATGGCTTCACATTGTCTGTGGTGTTCAGTAAACTCCTGTATGAATTATCCACCCCCCCGCCCCCCGCCCTTGTATGCTTGGTTTCACAGTGGATTTGTAGTTTCCATTCACTTGGTTTCACAGCAGTATTTGTCCACACAGCTCCCAACAGCCCCTGCTACTTATTGGGTCTCCTCACTGTGCTTCACTCCACGTGAAATGCCATCCTGCTTCTGTCAGAAGTCCTCCTTACTTTGTTTTTAGTTTTGATATTTATGAAACTTTTGTATGCGCATGGTTTTAACAGTCAAGTTGACCAAAAGAGTTTGTCTAAAAGAAAATTCTTTGTTTTCTTACCGCTATTTTTTCATTCTCTGAGGAACTACTGTTAACTGTTTTACCTGGTTCTTTTGATTTTTAAACTTTATAGCTCCAAATAAGTGGTATACATTTTTTTTCTTTATATTTCCTTCCGTGTTAGCCCTTACCCATGGATGGCCCACTGTGTAATATGAGGATTTAGTTCTTTCAATCCCTTGCCCACCCCCCGGCCCAAACACAACTTTCTCGTGTCTCCATTGTAGTTACCCCAACTTCAGTTAGATCAGTGTGGAGTGTTGGCATCATTACAGGGGATGTTAGGGGATGCTACTCACAGTTGTGCCGTGTGTACAGGGATCGTGTTTCCTTCGCCGTACACGTCAGAGTGCTCGACGCTCTGAGTATCTCCGTGCACTCAGATGCACGAGGTGTTCTGTCGGGTCCTTCTCGGAGCCTCAGCTCTGCTGTGCCTTGTGAGAGCTCTTGTCCCAGGGTCTCCAGAACCATCCTTCCCTCTCTCAGGCTCTCTGTCTCCACATCTCCTCGGTCCCCCTTGTTTTGTTTGCTCCCTTCTTTGCTATTCGTATGCTCCTATTTGAGGAGGGGGGTTGTAGGAGAGGTACCTTTTCTGTCATCTAGGATGTTTGTTTATTTAGTTACTTATTTTTAATTAAAAAATTTTTATTTTTCAATTACAGTGACACAATATATATTACACGAGTTTCCAGGTATACAGTGTAGTGATCAGATGTGTATACACCTTGAGAAGTGATCCCCTGGCATTTTCTCTTTTTTCTAATTGTTGTTCTATGATATTGTCCCAGTTTCCCCCTGCCATGCCCACCTTCTGCTCCCTCAGTCACTGGTGTGTTTAGAATATCCTTACTTTTTATTTTTATTTTTTTAGATTTTATTTAGTTATTTTTAGAGACGGGGAAGTGAGGGAGAAAGAGAGGGAGAGAAACATCAATGTGTGGTTGCCTCTTGTGCACCCCCTACTGGGGACCTGGCCTGCAACCCAGGCATGTGCCCTGACTAGGAATCTAACTGGTGACTCTTTGGTTTGCAGGCTGGTGCTCAATCCACTGAGCCACACCAGCCAGGGCCTTACTTTTTATTCTTGATTGACAGGTAATTGGGTCTGGCATTTAGGACTGGACATAATTTTCCTTCAGGATTTTGAATTCAATCCTCCACCTTAGTTTCCATTTGGATGACATTGGCATTCTCAGTACTTTCAGTAATGACCTTTTCTCCCCCCATGCTTGTATTTTCTCTTTCTCTCTGAAATCTCATAGAAATGTCTTCTTGCCCTATAATTTCTCTCTCTCTCTTTCTCCCTCCCTTCCCCTCTCTCTAAAAATAAATAAATAAAATCTTTTAAAAAATAATCAGGAAGGATATCTCAGGAATCCAGCCCCATACCAGACCACCCAGCACAGGGTTCCAGTGCCAGGAAGATAAATCCCCACAATTTCTGTCTGTAAAAACCAGTGGGAGTTGGAACAGCGGAAGAAACTGTGGGGTTCTCAGGAGTCTCCTCTTAAAGGGCCTGCAGTGGACTTAGGACTTACACAGCCTCACTCCTCTGGGTTCCAGCACTGGGGAAACCGCTTGAGGGGCAGCAGTGGCATACAGGATGAAACTGAAGTGTCTGACATCAGGGCAAATACCTGGGGACAGCACCCTCCCGGATACAATGCCAGAGTTTTAATAGCCAAGCAGTGACCATTTTCCCTTTTTTGAGCTCTTGCTCACGCAGAGTCACAGAACAGCTGCCACATAACAGACTCCACCAACCCCGTTCACAGGGAATGCCTTGCCCTGGTGACTGCCTAAGGCTCTGCCACCGTCCATTTTGTGGTGTGCTTTTCTACATTAGGCCACACTTCTACTACAGGGGGTCAAAGCAGCTCCACCTAATGCATAGAAACAAACACAGGAGTCTGCCAAAATGAGGAGACAAAGAAATATATGAAAGAATAGAACAAAACTCCAGAAAAAGATCTAAAGAGTGGAAATGAGCAATCTATCAGATGCAGAGTTAAAAACACTGGTTATTAGAATGCTCAAGAAACTCACTGGTTACTTCAAGAGCACAAAAAAGACCCAGGCAGAAATGAAGGTTACATTAAGAGAAATAAAGAAAAATTTACGGGGAATCAACAGTGGAGGGGATGAAGCTGAGAATCAAATCAATGATTTAGAACATAAGGAAGAAAAAAATTCAATTAGAAAAGCAAGAAGAAAAGGAATTTAAAAAATGTGGATATTATAAGGACCTCTGGATAACTTCAAACATACCAACATTGGAATAAAAAGGGTGCCAGAAGGAGAAGAGAAAGAGCAAGAAATTGAAAACTTACTTGAAAAATAATGAAAGAAAACTTCCTTAATTTGTTGAAAGAAATAGACATACAAGTCCAAGAAGCACAGAGAGTCCCAAACACGATGGAGAGAAAGAAGCCCAATCCAAGACACATCATAATTAAAATGCCAAAGGTTAAAGATAAAGAATCTTAAAAGCAGCAAGAGAAAAGCAGTTAGTTACCTATAGGGGGTTCCCTTAAGACTGTCAGTTGATTTCTCAAAAGAAACTTTGCAGGCCAAAGGGACTGGCAAGAAGTATGCAAAGTGGTGACAAGCAAGGATCTACAACCTAAATTACTCTATCTCGCAAAGCTATCATTTAGAATTGAAGGGCAGGTAAAGGTAAGAATTAAAGGTCCCAGACAAGGTAAACCTAAAGGAGTTCATCATCACCAAGCCATTATTACATGAAATGTTAAAGGGACTTACTTAAGAAAAAGATCAAAATTATGAACATTAAAATGGCAGTAAATTCACAACTATCAATGACTGAATCTAAAAAACAAACTAAGCAAACAAGCCGAATAGAAACAGAATCTTAGATATTGAGATCATTTGGCTGATTACCAGTAGGGAGGGGGAAGGGGAAGAGTGGGGGAAGAGGTGCAGGGATTAAGAAGTGCAAAGTGGTAGGTGCAGAATAGGCAGGGAGATGTTAAAGACAGAACAGGAAATGGAACAGGCAAAGAATTTACATGCATGACCCGTGGACATGAACTAAGGCGGGGGGATTGCCAGAGGGAATGGGGGTTACTGGGTAGAAGAGGCAAAGGGAGATAAAGTGGGGATGACTGTAATAGCATAATCAATAAAATGTATTAAAAATAAAATAAAAATAAACAAAAGTTTGTATTATTATCTTCCTATCCTTTTATTAAATGTCACTTTTTTAAATTTCTAAAACTTCTTTTCATTATTTTTATTCTTGTTGAATGTAATAACCCTTTTTTCATGACATCCTCTTCTTGTTTTTGTTTGGGTTTTTTGGGTTTTTTTGGGGGGGGGGGATGTGCTGGTACTTTCTGTAACCTCTGGTTGGGTGGAGCGCTAAAGAGCCTCCTGCTGCCGTGCGCTGGTCTGTGGGCTTCTCAGCGGGTCCCGCATCTGGGCTTTTGTTGAGACCCCGAGAGCAGGAATATCTTTAGGCTTGATTCTAAGGCTGATTCGGTTCTCCATAGAAGAACCTTCTGGACTCCTGCCGACAGGTGTAGGGCAGGCTGCCGTTTGCAGTCTGAATGACAAGAAAACTGGACATCTCACCACTCAGCTCCTTCCCACTCTGTCTCCTCCTTCAGTCTGTTCTCAGTGTGATTCCTTCACCCACGCAGTGTCCCTGGTCTCTCAGTAGAGGCTCCGAGTTTACTCTCACCAGAGAAGAAATCACTCACCCGTCTTCCAGGACCGGGAAGGGTCATCATCTGTGCTTGTTAAGGTGGGGTATCTGGAGATCTAACTGATGGTCAACTAATCTTCCTTGTTTTAGCTAAATTTAATCTCAAGTCTCCAGTCCTGTGGATCTGACAGCTTCCTAGAATCTTGGAGTGGTTTTTCTTTTTATTTAAGTCATGCTGCTTCTCAGTTTTTCTCACAATGGACTTAGCCTCATTGTGCTTTCTGGGGCCTCTAAATCACCTTTCTTCCATCTGCTTTTTGCCTTTTTTCTTTCTTTTTCCCTTTTGCTGTTAATGACTCATCTCACATTCTATGCTTAAAAAAATCTATTACCTCCCATATTATTTGAATTGGAAGAAGAATGAAGTCAGTGTGCGCAATCGGTCTGTTCTCTCTTTACCCAAAAGTCCTCTTTTCTTGTTGACCATTTGTGTTTCTCTTCTGTCAGTCATGTATCCATATGTTTTATTGGGATTTTTATTTGGGTTTCTCTTTCTTTCTAGAATTTCCTTGTATATTCTCGATTTTCATTTCTTAGTGAATGCATATTCTCATGTTAAGTTTGCGCCACATGATAAGGGTCTCCTTTCAAAATTTTCACTTTCTAAGATGTGAAATTAGATGTTATTATACTGCTGGACCCAATGCATGTGTTGCATGGGAGACCCAAAGCATAAGCACTGCAGCGATTTGATGCCTTGTCATTTCTCTCTCTCTCTCTCTCTCTTTTTCATTACAGCCCCTTAAAGAACACCTCTTACGTGGTGTGGCATTTGTACAAGTTGTCCTGGTTGGAAATTGTAGAAACGCAGCAGAGGCAGAAGCTGATGGTCCCACAGTGTCTGTTTTTACCTTCTTCTGTGGTAATAGACTAGTTACTTGTGCACATGAAGAGGACGTTCTCTAGCCTGTAGCTGTGGCCAGGCAAGGTCTGTCCAGTGAGATGTAAAGGGGTGTGTTGTGTTGCAGCTTCTGTGAACCCACCTTAAAAGTCACCTAAGCACATTTCCCTTGCCCCATGTCTTCATCCCGTCTTTGTTTCTGTTGTGTGGGATGTGGATGTAATGGCTGGAGGTCCGGCTGCCATAGTCAAGCAGTGGGGTCAAACTCTAGGACTGGTAGTGCAGTGAGCTGGCAGGTGGTGGATGCTGTAAGAGTGGGGGAAGCAGGACCTCATACCCACCCTTGACTGCCTGACTTCGCCCTCCGTGTGCCAGAGATGGAAACTGCAGTTGTGTCAAAGCTACTGTCCTTTGAAGTTTGCCGCACTCTTGGCTAAACCCAGTCTTAACTGATCCACCAACTCAGATTCGCTTATCAAAAACAGTTTTATGGTTTATTGACTTACGGAACAGGTTCATCCAAGAGGTAAAGCTGTTTATCAGTACCAGCCCCATGCAGCCATTTAAATTATGCCATTAGTTCCCCTTCTCTCTGTTTACTTTAAAGCTTTGTTGTTTCTGCTCGCTTTATTCTCAGACTAATAAAATGTGACCGTAGCATGGCTGCCTCTACACAGGACAGTTTATATTCTCAGAGAAGCAGCAGACGCTTTTTCCAGTAACCTCACGTTTGGCCTGGTTACCCATTCCTCACACCAGTCAAGGCGGCTTCTGTGGAGAATGCCCATATTGATCAGGTCAAGGTCATAAGCCCACTCCTGGGCTGGAGGGGAAGAGACATTCTTACCCAAACCCAAGGACTAAGCAGAATTGCTGTGGGATGAAGAGTGGCTGGTTCCGAGAAGATGCCTGGGAGATACATGCACACATATGTCCAGCTACAGTATATGCAACTGAGCTTCACATTGTTATAATTTTAAATTTAAATACGTATCTGTATATATACATATTTAAAATTATAATATGCATATGTATATACATATACATATTTAAATATGTATGTATATGTTGTATATATATTTAATGTTATATATTATATAATATATATTTAAATATATATAACTATCCTGCTTTTGTTTCCAAAGAAAGCTATGAATGTTAAAATGAGTAATTATACGAGAAGCCATGACAGTAAAGAGATAAGAAATAAAGCTAGTATCTATAAATGGTGTAGTAAGAAAGTACAGAGTAGTCTTTTGCCTATGGAGAGAACACAGTAGTAAAATGATCAGATGAAAATATCTGAGGTTAACAAAAAGCACTATTTCTAAATAGAGATCATTCTGTTAGTGATGCTTTCTTATTAGAGTGGTGACAGTGTACCTGAGCAGACCTTCTCGACTATAGTCCAGAATCTAGCAACCTTACATGATTCATTTCTAATTTGTAACATCTTAAGAGGAACTCCTCTCTCTCCTGGGAGCCTCTCTGAAGGTCCCACCCTATGTGATAGTTGACCCCAGCTTTTTTCCAAACTGAAAAAAAAAAAATCTCTAACAACCCCCCCAGAATAAGTGGAATAATCTGTTTTCTTTTACAAAACAATGGAAAAGTATAATACTTATTTTTAATCCATTTTAAAAGGTGTCGTAGCCTGTGAACAAATTAAGTACTTCTGTAAACTTTTTAAAAGCTTTATTGGGGTACGATATATAAAAATTGTACATATTTAATGTGTATAATTTGATGAGTTTGAACATGTGCAGATGCCCATGATTCCATCACTATAATCAAGGTAATAAGTATATCCATCACCTCCACGAGTTTGAGTCCCTTTGCTTTTTTTTGTGGTGAGAACACTGAAAATGAAATTTGCCCTCTTAACATATCTACGTGTACACCGCCATAGTGTTAATTATAGGCGCTGTGTCACCGTGCAGGCCTCTGGAACTTACTCTTCTTGTATAACGTGACTTTATGCCCAGTGAACCGCAGCTCCCTTCCAGAAACCTTTTAAAACTTTAGCTTTGCACAGAAAATGAGCCAGGTATTTTTAAAAATAAACTTCATTTTTAAAAAGTTTTAGATTTATGGAACTAATGTGAAGATAGTACAGAGAATTCTTATACCCCCCACACCCAGTACCCCTGTTGCTAACATTTTACAGTAGTATGGTATTACAATTAAAGTTAATGAACATTATTAAACTAAAGTCTGTCCTTGATTCAGATCTCTTCATTTCCACCCTCTGTCCTTTCTGTGTTCCGGGTCCCCTCCAGCCTCCCTCACTACACTTGGTGGTCCTGTTTCTGGTTTGTCTTAGCTGTGATAGTCTTCAGACTATCTTTGTATTTGATGACTTTGACAGTTTGAAGAGTACTGGTCACAAAATAAAAATATTTTGTAGCCTGTCTCTCTGCTGGTATTTGTCTGATGTTTTTCTCATGATCAGCCTGAGGTCACAGGTTTTGGAGAAGAGGATCACAGGTAAAGTGCCATTTTCGTTACGTCAGGTCAACGGTAGAGACCATTACAATGCCTTGGCCCTGCTGCCCCTGGTGACCTGGTGGAGATCGGGTTTGTCAGCGTGCTCCACTGTGTAGTTACCCGCTTTCCTTCTTTCCTTACTGTTGCTCTTTGGAAGGAATTCACTTAAGGAGTATAGAGTTACACTCAACTTTCTTGAGGGTGAAGGGTACACAGGAAGAATATGGAATTCTTCAGTTTATCAGGTTTGTCTCTTCTACCTTATTTATCTGCCTGTCTGTTCATCTATTTGTCATCCTATCTAATCCTCCCCTCCCCTTTCCTCCTTCACAGTTCTACTATTGACAGTGTAGACTTAAGGATTTTTATTTTATTCTTAGGATTATAATCTAGTTGTACTTTATTTTGTTGCTCAAATTGTTCTAGTCATCGGGAACTCCTCTAGTTGGCCTTTGTATCCCTTTGACAAACTCCTGTTACTGTGTTTTTGTCTCTGTGTGTGTTTATTGTTTTTCTCTGTTTTTCTGGCACTACAAGAAGCGACATACTCATCCTGTATTTCCTACCTCAGCCCTCAAATCAACCATTTCTCCAAGGAGACTGGTTCCTGTTATTGGAGAATGGTATTAGAAGCCAAGATCTGGGTGCTATGTGTGCTTGTTGCTGTCAGGGTGTTGCAGAGCAGGTGTTTTTATTACCCTGTTTCACAGATGCAGACTCGGAGCTCCCAAATAACAATGTTGGTGAAGGAGGAGGCTGGAGGGAGGGGTGCTTTGATGGTGGGATCTGAGACGCTGTTTCCGGGTAATTTTCCTTCCATTCCTTTGCAGTTTGGGGATTGATAGATTTTCCTCTCTCACAGATATTTTTGTGAGGTGGTTTATTTTCCTAGGCACTCTGATGAGTCATTTATCTAAGGGCAAAGTGTAAGAGAGTTTTTATTAATGTTCCGACTGTAGAGGTTATTCATTGATTGACCAAATTTTTTTTTTGTAGTGTTGCCAAAAAGACATGGAAATGAAACATGACCTGCTGGAATGTTGTATATTATTGGTGACTATCTGAATAGATGCAAAATTTCTTACAAGATTGTTGGTAAAACATAGTTAGGAGTGTTGAATGGATTTAATGCTTTCCTGCTTCTGTCAACCTAAACAGCAGCTGCTGTGAGGATCAGCCTGACTGCTTATAACTGGGTCCATTGTCCAATTTTTACAATTTTAGTCTTTATTAAACACAAATTTACCTTAAATACAGAAATGCAAACCTTTGTCAAGGAACTCTTCCTAGGAGAAAAATTTAAACCCACCATGTCTTTTACAGCATAAATCACCCTTATCCCTTTGCATTAAGTAATTAATTCAGTGCTCTTCAGAAATGGGTGCTTAGGAGCTTCAACCAGTCCAAGACACTTACATCATTTGAATTTACTATTTTAGTAAAATATCAAGAAACACTGAAATCATTGCACATCGTGTGCACACATATACACACACTCAAAAGTTAATTTCCATTTTTTCACTGGGGCCTGCTCTGCATTTGTAAGTCAGCTGCAGTGAGTTTTGTTGTTGTCCCCGTTTCAGTGTCCCTCTTTTATCCCAGACAGAGTGACCCTCAGTCACACTGCTGTGAATTAGCCTTCTCTTGTCCCCCACTCCTGTTTAGTCATCACTGAACATAGTCTGTTCTTCTGAAACATTTGAGTGCATTAATTTTTGATGTTTGGGATGGTTTAATCTGCCAAAGGATGAGGTCTTAATTTTTTTTTTTTCATCTTACCATTAGCAGGATAATTAAAAGCTTGAGCAGCACTAGATCCTTATTTCATCCAATCTCTCAACTTTACAGCCTTAATGAAAAAATAATATTTCTTGGAGGAAATTTCAGTTTAACCTTGTGGAGAAGTTTTTTAATCAATTAGTCAGACTCTACTTATATTGCATGGAATCTTATTTACTGTTTTCCTTCTACCTTCTTTTTCCTTTTTCTTCCTTCTTTCTTCCTTTCCTTCCTCATCCTCCTCCTCTTCTCCTTTTCTTTTTTAAATTTAATTTTATTTTATTGATTATGCTATTACAGTTGTCCCATTTCCCCCTCTTCATTCCCTTCCACCCTGCATCCCCCTCCCACCCACATTCCCCCCAGTTTAGTTCATGTCCATGTGTCATAAGTTCTTTAGCTTCTATATTTCCCACACTATTCTTGCCCTCCCCCTGCCTATTTTCCACCTACCGTCTTTGCTACTTATTCTCTGTACTTTTCCCCCTTTCTCCTCCTCCCACCGCCCTGTTGCTAACCCTCCATGTGATCTCCATTTCTGTGGTTCTGTTCCTGTTCTAGTTGTTGGCTTAGTTTGCTTTTGTTTTAGGTGTGGTTGTTAATATCTGTGAGTTTGCTGTCTTTTTACTGTTCATATTTTTTATCTTTTTTTTAGATAAGTCCCTTTAACATTTCATATAGTAAGGGCTAGGTGATGATGAACTCCTTTAACTTGACCTTATCTGAGAACCACTTTATCTGCCCTTCCATTCTAAATGACAGCTTTGCTGGATAGAGCAATCTTGCAAATAGGTCCTTGACTTTCATGACTTGGAATACTTCTTTCCAGCCTCTTCTTGCCTGAAAGGTCTCTTTTGAGAAATCAGCTGACAGTCTGATGGGAACTCCTTTGTAGATGACTGTCCCCTTATCTCTTGCTGCTTCTAGAATTCCCTCCTTCATTTTAATCTTGGCTAATGTAATTATGATGTGCCTTGGTGTGTTCCTCCTTGGGTCCAACTTCTTTGGGACTCTCTGAGCTTCCTGGACTTCCTGGAAGTCTATTTCCTTTGCCAGCTTGGGGAATTTTTCCTTTATTATTTGTTCAAAAAAGTTTGCCGCTTGTTGCTCCTCCTCTTCCCCTTCTGGTACCCTTATAATTTGGATGCTGGAACGTTTAAAGATGTCCTGGAGGTTCCTAAGCCTCTCCTCAGTTTTTTGAATTCTTGTTTCTTCCTTCTTTTCTGTTTGGTTGTTTCTTTCTTCTTTCTGGTCCACTCCATTGATTTGAGTTCCAGTTTTCCTCCCATCTCTATTGGTTTCCCATGTGTTTTCCTTCATTTCACATATTGTAGCCTGCATTTTTTCATCTAATTTGTGAGCAAAAGCAACCAATTCTGTGAGCATCCTGATCACTAGGGCTTTGAACTGAGCATCTGATAGGTTGGCTATCTCTTCACAGTTTAGAGGAATTGGCTCTGGGGCTTTGTTCTTCCGCTTGAGCCATATATATATTTTTTTAGTTTGGTCGCACCTGTTATGTATGAGGGGCGGAGCCTTAGTTGTTCACCAAGATGGGGCAATGCAGTAGCTGGGCTGTGACGCTGTATGTGGGGGCGGGGATCTTCTCCTTTTCTTGTATTTGCTTAATCTTGAGAAAGATTCTGACTAATCAGTGTTACTTCTTGAATGTCTGATTTCTGTCTTATTCTATTTCTTCCTACTTTGCTCCGTCTCCTGGGATATCCAGGTACTAGAATGTCTTTACCCGTGGAGATCATTGTGCTGTCTCAGTTTTAATCTGTGCCTCAGTTAATGCTTTTCTCATGTTCATTTAAATGCTTTATGAGTTCCTGATCTCTGAAGTGTAGATCTTACCTGTTTGAATGACACATTGCAAATATTTAATGTTACATATTTATGAGGACCTTCTGAATTATTTTATTACCCTTTTGGACGTACTTACCAGGTCTTAATTGATGTTAAGACTCAGCGATCCATTAAGTCTTTCAGTCCATTCCAATTCAGGCTGTAACTAGTATTCTTACTGCCCTAACTCCCACAGTGCCTGACGCAGCCTAAACAAAACAGAGCACCTGTGCTGCCTTTGCTTCTTCTAAGCGGTGTTTGGGACCCACCGACCTTTGATATCATTGTTACAGTGAGAACATGGAGCACCGTCTGGCAGGGAGAGATGCGCCCAGGCCACCTCCATCTTCAGGGTTGGGTCTTCATGCTGCTGATTGTATTTGAGACCCTGTCTGTTAAGAATTAGTAGATAGCCTCATTCTAAACATTTAATTAAGTTGTGAATGAACCGTATACGTTAAAGAGAATAATAACAATAACAAACACATAGCACCTATGTGTATTTAGTATATGCATGTTTTATATGAAGAAGGTACAATGTCATAATCTTCATTTTGCAGATGATGAAATTAAGGTGCGTAGAATTTATGTACCTTGAATGCATTCTATACAGTAACAAGTGTGGAGGCAAGACTGGCCCAAGGCATTCTGACTAAAAAGACTGCTGTAAAAGCTTCACTGTCTTCTCCTGACCCGCTATCGATTTTCAGTGTGTGCGTGTGTGTGTATTTAAGTTGTACATCAGCAATCTGGGGGAATTTCATTGCTGTATCTGATTTTGGATTCCTTTTTTACTCAGTTGAGCTGTGGATGTTGGTGATTTTGATGAGTTTAGGAAATAATAGTTACACAATCAATTGAACTGTTAAATTTCTGTCTTCCCACTCATCAAACTTTTAGCCCATTTGCAAAATGCTTGCATTTGAGAATATCAGTTCTCGAGGTCAGTTCCATTTGGTTAATATTTATTAATCATAGTCTCCTGTGTACAGTGTCCCATCTGAGGTACAGTGGTCACAAAAAGGCAAATATGATACATCTTTGAACAGGTTGGGACAAGGCAAGTATTATCCTTATCTTACCTAAGTACTTCCATAAGTAACTACACTGCAAGGCCTGTGAACAGCACAAGATATTGTGGGGGTTCAGAGATCGTAGAAAATTAGGGCATAATTTCTTTGAGGAAGTTGCTTTACAGCTAAGTTGTGAAGGTAGAATTTCTGCCAGAGGTATTTGAGGTGAAGGGAGCGCTGTGAGCACAGGCGCCGAGGTACAAAGGTGTGCACAGTAATTGAGTGTGGGTATGATGCGTTCATGGTGAAGAGTAATTTTCAAGATGTGGTTTGCGACTGTAAGTGTGAATTTTATTTATTCCTAGACAATTGTGGCACTGCAAATGGAAAAGAGCTCAATTTGAGAGTCATTCTGAGAACCCATAGGACTTGGTAACTAAAAGAAAGAGGAAGGTGGGTGGTGGAGAAGGAAGGGTCAAGGATGATGTCAAGCTTTTCAGTCAAGGAGACTGTGCAGAGGTACAAGACATTGCTGATGGAAATCAAAGGAGCTGGTTTTCATTCTCACCTGCTTTGTTAAGGCAGGTAAAAACATTTTTGAGTACCTCCGCTATTGAAAAACCAGGACTGCATGACAATCTTGTACATAGGGTGTGTTTAAGGAGAGGGGACCACTCCCTAGGGGAATTGTGGAGAAAATACCAATCAATAGTAACAGCTTTGTTACGTAGTACATTTTTGTGTGTGTCTAAGTGAGGTATTCTTACGAACCTCTTCATCTTAAGTAGTGTGAAAATAAGGGAGAAAGTTGTAAGCATGTTGGCACTTGAGTCTGTAGTACAGAAAGTGCATTTATTCCTGAAACTGTTCGTGGCTTGAGGGGGGCCCCTAGGCCTCTGGATTTCGGAGCCCCAGTCCAGGTCTGCACGTATTGGGCACATCCCCCAGGGCCGCAGGTACTTTTTCAGGAGGAGTGGCTGGTCTGTGTGGCACAGTCCTGTGTCCCACGTACAGGCAGCATGGGGCACACCTTCCTCTCTTGCTTGTCCATGCTCTCCATGGTGGCGTGAATGCCATCTGCTCGGAGTGACTGTTGAATGTTTGCACTTGACACTATGCCTGGTACATGGTAGACTCAAAAACGTAAGTGAAGTGATGCTTGGCTCCCATAGTCTGTGGCAGACTAAGTTTTCAGATACATGACATTCCGCTTGCTGATTATGAGGGAGGATGTGAAGGAAGGAACTTACATGTCTGACTTAACCATTTGTAGATTTTAATATGTGATATCTGTAGTTGAATTCTTTTATCCAGAATGCCTGTTTAACACCACACCAACTTTTTGACATTCATGGTTTTTTTCTCCCTGCAAGAAAAAGTTTTTCTTGGCCCTTTATACTTACGAATATATTTTAGATTTTTTAGGTCAAACACATTTTATTTAGCAGGAAAGTAAGAAAAATTCCATAACATAGTAAAGCATGTTAATCTTGCTTAAATATCCATTTTTTTCTAGTTTTATTGAGATGCAATTGACATGCAGTATAATGGTTTGACCTCCTTATATTGTGAAATGGTCACTGCTTTGAGTTTAATCAGTGCCCACCATCTCATACAGAAACAGTAAAAATAGATAGCAGAGAAAAGAAAAGAGAAAATGGTTTTGACTTGTCGTAAGTGTGTTTGGTTTTTGAACAAGCCGTAGTACAGAATTTATACACTGACAGCTGCAAGGCACTACTTCACACTGAGTTTTGGGGTGATAGGTCGTATATGGAAAGTCGGGGGCATCACAGGGTGTCCCGAGTGTAAATCAGCAGCTGTGTGCAGCCAGCACGGCCGTTCTCGTCTCTTGACTCCAGTGTCCTCGCCCTCTTGGATCCAGTGATCATCCAAGATGAGGTTAAAGATCTGTGTAGAACATCGATCTTTATTTAATTGTAGTACATTTTGAAACCTAAAATTGGTTCTTTATTTATTTTCTATTTCCAAAAGCATATTTTTGTAATAAATCTTTATTAAGGCTAAAGTATAATACTGGCATTGTTTCTTTATTTTAAAATTTTACTGAATTATGTTTTCTTGTGTAACATTTTCCAGATACAGTATTAGAAATCTGAGGGAACCCAAAGATCTGATTAAGCCAACTTGGCAGAGAGACTGATCAGTTAAAATGAGAGTTTTGAGGTATTGTTAGTTGAAAATTGAGCAGAATCAAGGAGAAGGAATCTCTTATAAAAGATTATATTAAGTTAAAATGAAACTGTCTCTTTTATAAAATTTTTCTAGGAAAGCAATAACATGCAAGTGAATCTATGGCTGTGTTTTGAAAAATACTAATCTTTATTCCAGGTTAGTGTTCTTTTGTTAGTTATCTACATGTAGGTTCTAATAATAGGCACTATTTTTTTCCCTGGAGGCTATCACCCCTCAGTTTTACCTGTTTTAAAGTAAGCTATAAATTTAGCTTGAACAATTTTAATAACATTTCCAAAAAAGTATCTCAAAAAGCAATTTAAAAGAAACCTTGAGATTTTTAAGTCAAACACCATGACCCCCTTTTTTGTGAAAGATGCCAACTCATGCTGACTGAATGTGTCTCTCTCTGCCCTGAAGTTAGAAGTACGTTCAGCAAACACTTCTGTCCCGGGTTGAGGTTTTTGATGACATGCATGTTAGGTGACTATGAACATTTTATACTTGTCACACATAATCATTTATTTTTTAATAGTATGGTGATTAGAAATACATTTGCTTTCACGTAAAGCTCAACTATGACCTGGACCAACTGTAGATCATCCCAGGTCCTTGCCACAGAAAGTGTGACTGTACCTACCACCCCTTCCCTCCATTCCCTACTTTGCGGTGGGTGACTCGGCTGAGCTGCTCCAGGTCAAAAGATACATATGTAGTCATTTTCTGTCTATAGCCCCAGCATGTAGAGCAGTGCCAGGCAGCACCGTGAACTTAATAAATGCTGACTGACTACATGCATGTACGTGTATGAACCTATGTGTGTATAGCCAACAGCTTTTGTAACTGACAGGTTTTCTTTTTGAAAAACTTACTTTTAAATAATTATAGGTTCACAGGAACCCCCCCCGCCCCCGCAAAGGCCCAGTACAGGGAGGTTTTGTATTCCTGTGTCCCCCCACCCACTGTGCCCTTGGTGGTAACATTTTCTTGCAGGACTGTAGGAGAGCACCAAAGCCGTGACATCAGCACGGTCTGAGCTGTTTAGATAGCACCACCCCTGCGGGCCCTTGTGTGCGTGTACTCGTGTGTTTAGTTCTGCGCAGCTTTGTCATATGTGTAGATTCACGTAGCCTCTGCCGCAGTCAACACCGCAACGGCTCCGCCCCACAAGGCTGTCTTGCGCTCCCTTCTGCTGGGTGTCCCCCTCCGCTCCTTTCCCACCCTCAGTTTTTACTACTGCCGGTTTTGTGCTTTGCATTTATGCATTAA
The DNA here is from genome assembly GCA_039655065.1 of Glossophaga mutica. Lineage (NCBI taxonomy): Eukaryota > Metazoa > Chordata > Mammalia > Chiroptera > Phyllostomidae > Glossophaga > Glossophaga mutica. The sequence goes on along the minus strand of CM077310.1, from coordinate 110,468,985 downwards.
CTCTGGCTGGTGAAAGAATCCCATTTTTGTTCAAGAAAAGGATAGCACGGCTGCCTGTTTCTCAGTCTGTAGGTCATCCCTAGTGCAGGACGAGTTTACGTATTTTCTGTTGTAAAGAAACATTACCTTAAATTTGGTGTCCCCAAAGTTTGAATTGCCAGCATTATCATACCGGGAGTTCACTTCCGTTAATCAGAACTTACCGACCACAGGATGTGTTCACATTATCCAGAAAATGATGACGTGGCAAAACATAAGCAGAATGCTAATAACGGGGATTCGCAGCATTAATGATTTAAATATTGACACCTACATCTTAGAAAGTGATCTCATGAGCAAAAAATTGATGCAGTCTCCTGTGCAGTGGATTGGGGAATCCAGTGGATTCTAACTGCTGAGTCTGGATCCCTCGTGTGTAACTGAATCCGTAAAGACGGGCTCCTGCCGCCGGCCAAGCACGTCCGCGTGTGCCTGCTTGTGTCCAAAGGGAATCCATCCCTTGGAGTGAACACAGCAGGCTGGGTGGAAGATGTAACCACCCAGTTTCTATAGGGAAGGAGTAAATTTTGATGTAGATGGGAGAAAACCAGGTTCTATGAAAGGCTTTTGTTTAGGAAATAGTTGGGAGTTGTGAAAACGAACATCTTTTACTGTCCTCAGAAAAATAAAAATAGACAGCGTGACGCTTGGGCTATAAATTCATAACGGTGAGACCTGCGTTGGCGTGACAGGGAAGGCGTAGTCTCTCCCTCCTTCTTCCCTCACCTACTTTCATTCTTTCCCACTTCATTATGCTCTTAAAGAAAGCAACGGAAGTATCTTTGGAATTTCATCTTGGGGAGTGAAAGGACCTTCTCCCGCTGACTCTGCTTCTTAACTTTTCTTCCTTCCAGCCTCCGCCTGCCCCACCCTGGAGCTCCTGCTGAGCAGAAGTTAGCATGAAAAACCCGTTTTGTAAAGAAAAGCCTCCAGGCGACACTCCCTGGGCCTTGGGATAGAAAAATATTGCCACCTCCTCGGGTTTTCAAAAACCTCCAGTCTATGTGGAGAACACAGTGTCCCAGCTGGGCGTGTTCCTGTGTGCCTGTGTGTGCACTTTGAGCAGATCTGGGAGCCTGCTGGTGGGCGCGGGGACACCACGTCTGGGTTAGTGTCAGACGAGGCTTTTAAAAATAGCTTGTTTTTCATTTTTTGGAACATAACCTCCCTGTTCCAGTTTATTAACAATCAATTTCTAACTCTTACATTTGGTACTGTGGGAAGTTACAAAAGCCTTTATCTTTGAAGAACTGGTAGTCACTTCGGAGGGTTTCACTATAAGTGGGAGAGAAAGTGATTTGCCAGTAATGCAAAATCATCGGCTCTGGGATGTTTAAGCACGGAGGGAATGAATACATTGTTGACGTGGTAGAAGTGGCCTGTGTGCGATCTGTGAAGACTTAGTGAACATGAATTTCAAGATGGTTCATAAGAAGTTGAGGAATGATGGGGTTTGAAGAAGGGAGCATTCAGAGATGCAGAAAGTGGGGATTCGGCTGTGTGCTGGGTGGCCAGTGCATGCCCTTGATTTGAGGGGTGATGAGGTATCCTGGGTTCAAATCCTTCTACTTACTAGGTCTGTTCATTCAGATTGAGTTCCTTTTTCTACTAAAATCCCTGTCTTACACTAAAGTTGCTAATACTAAATAAAACAGTGTTTATAAAAAAGCTGTATAGAGTAAAACACTCTACAGATTTGAGTTATTGTTGTTTGATTACCCATCATACAAATCAAGTGTTTTTTATTTCTCTTGTGTACAGTAATTTAAAACTGAAAAGAGTCTGAAAGGCTGCTGATATTTATGTATTTTTAAGAGCATGAAATGATACTGAAATAACACAATTCAGCCGATCACTGTAGGGTGAAATATGTATTCCTCTTTCAACTGATTTAGGGTGAAATATGTAGTACTCTTTCAACCCATCAGGAATGAATTTTTAGAATGATTATGACCCTCTTTAGCTTTCTAAAATGGTGTGAGGGATATATTGATTACTTCCAAAGAAGGACTATGCACCAGCATTATGTTTGGCTTCAACTGACTTTATATTTTCCTAAGCAAAATAAACTAATGGAAATAAACAAGAAACAAAAACTATTGCTGGACCTTCCCTCCCTCCCTGGACCGCCTGTATATATGTCAGCTCCTACTTTGAAAATCAAAAGTTGTCATCAAATGAATACAAATAGACGCATCCCTTCCATCTGAGATCTGCTATAGAATAAAGGGGAAAAGCCTTAGCACTTTGTACCAGGGACCTTGTGAGACCATTTTCCACGAACAAGTCCTGTTTGCATACAGATGTGAAGTGAGCTGTGGGATAGATAGGCCTGCAAAGCACCATAGAGGCATATGGACTGGGATAAAAATATGAAGCCTGTGTATATAATGTGCCATGTTAGGTATTCTACTCTGGAAGCTTAGATAAAGCTGCTTCTATATTATCCTTAATGCAGTGATCTGCCTAGGCCTTCTGCTTTGTACAAATGAGATATATTCAGAAATGACACTCTAGATGTCAAATATATCTCCCTAATGCTATGCTTCATAAAAACTGAATCAGAGTGATGTGCAAAAGGTACTAAAGTAAGATTTAGGTGAATACTTTTACAAGTCTGAATGAAGAAGATATTTCTAGAGAGACACCAAATCCAGAAATCCTGAATAGATTGATATGCTTGACCGAAAAATTAAACACATCTCTGTAATAAAAACTTGTAAAAGTAAATGCCAAACCATGAACTGGAAAAAACTATTTGTAATGTGTGACAGTGAAATTTTAATATTTTTAAGGAAGAAAACTCTTAGCCAGAATAAGGCAGCTGCCCCAAAATAAAGATGGGAGAAGATTTAAACAGGGATTTCACAAAAGCAGACCCAGACTAGTAAACTGAGGAACTAATGTTTTACGTCACTGGTAGCACAGAGTAGAATCATTTTTTCCTGCTTTCAGGTTGGGTAAGATAAAAAGACACCCCATCAAGTACAGAGGGCACTATGGCCGACATGCTGATGAAGCAGGTGCACACCTACCTTCCTGGGGAAGGAAGTATAAACATCTAAAAACTTGGACCCCAAACTTTACTTCTGGAAATGAACTCCAAAAATGTGATTACGAATAGGTGAAAAACTTTGGCTACAATTGTGTTCATCAGAATTGTTATTAAAAATTAGGAAGCAGTCAAAATGCCCAGCAGCGATAATAGTGGAATAAATGTGGTTCATTAGTATAAGGAGCACTGCACTGGTGTTAAAATATTTTTGAATTTATCGACCAGGAAGTTTGTCTACCAGGTACTTCCAACTGAGAGATGCATATTAAAAAGGCATTCATGTCAAGGACATAGAACAACTTAGAAGATTTGCTATATGTTACATACTTTGCTAACTGCCTTCCTTTATTGTCTTAGTTAATGATCACAGTGTTCCTCAGAGTAAATATTAGCCCACTTTACAGATTAGTAAACAGAGTCATCAGGGGCCTAAAGCGCAGTAGGAAGCGGGGAGCCAGGATTTAATGAGCAGCTTCCACAGTTTGTACCTCTGTGCATGTGTATGCAGCTCTGAAAGGCCACGCACCAAATGTGGTAATAGTGCTGGTATTATTTACTATTTGCTATTAGTATTTCAAGTGATTTTACACCTTCCTATTTATACTTGTAGGCATTATCTGAGGGTTTGGGGGTATGTATACATATAGAACCTTTCTAATCAGAAAAAAAAAGCAAAGCTGTTTTTATATGTTTATATTAAACAACAAGAGCGAGTTTCTCTTTAGTTTTATGTTAACGGAAAAGTCCTTTAATCAAGGAGAGCCTGTGCCTGACACATTTGGAAGTCCCTATTACACATCACAGGGTTTCATTCTCAGTTTTGAAACTATTCTGATAACATTAACAGTATTTAATGGATTTCACGTGAGCGGTACTGAAGCTGCCCAGTCTGATCGGTGCTCTGCAGGCTTGTGAACAGAGAGCGCGTAATCCCGAAACTCGGGTTTGGTTGGGGCTTCGCACTCCTTTAGTTTGACTTCCCACCTCAGTAAAAAGATTTCTTTTTTTAATAATTCCTGAAGGGGATTATTTCCAACTATTTGTCGAAAATGATGAATAGAAAGAGAAAGATAAACAATTTTGTTGCTTCACCCAACATCTTAAGTAGCCTGTTTTATCTCTTGAAATATAGGGTGGAGCAAAAGTAGGTTTATAGTTATGAGAACGAGAAACACAGGGTTTATTCTTGTGTTGTCTATTAATTGTATTATTTTCCGTATGAACAACTATAAAGGTACTTTTGCCCCATCCTGTATGTATGCATAACTGAATAAAAATTTAAAATCACGCACATGTTTTTAAGAAGATATGTACTTACTGGGAAAGGATCAAATGGAACAGTAAATTACCAGTTAGGTAATTTAATCTTTGAAATGCTTTAAAAAAACATTTTTAATCTTTTATTGCAACATGGAAGACTCTTAATTTGGCAAATCGAATATTGTTTTTTGTCAGTGACTGTATAAATATTTTAGTTCACTTTCTTAAGTAATGTAAATAAGCTGTCACTTGATCTTTTGCTGTGACTATAAAAATGACATATCAAATGTGAACTAATATGTTTATGTTCTGTTAACTATTTTATTTAATTATTTTGTAATGTACTTTTTATATGTGAAAAAGTGATCTGTGACTTAACAGGTAGCATATTAAGGGCATATATATAAAGTCATAAATTTTGGCTTGGTAAAAGATCACATCTCTTCCGTAGTAATGATTTCAATCAAGTTGATTATTTTTATCAGAATAATGAACAATTCTGTGCCTCATACAAACAACTAGATCATTACCAGTAACATACATACACTCTAAATGAAAGAGACCTATGATGATAGTTTCTCATAAACCTAGAATTAAGATTCATTCAGTTCTCTGCATCTGAGATTTTCTCCTATCAAACTGAGTTATGTACTTGGTCTTCAACATACAGTGTATTGTTGGCACAACTGGTCATTCAGAACAAAGTACAAGACACCATCTCTGTATTTGTTGAATGTAAATTTAATGCACAAAGCCATTGGAACAAAAGAAATTACGGGAATGGAATTTAAATCACATAACAATATCAGATACGTAGCTAGACTGATTGAGTAAATACAAAGGGAGACTTAGTTAAGGAAGGCAGAATGGAGAAAGTGAGAAAGAATTTCAAAAGAGCATGAAGATGGGGATTGATGGACAAAGGAAGGTTTCTGTCTAGAAAGAAGGGCGAATTGTCTGTGAACCAATCAAGACCAAGTCTGTTTAACCTAGTCTTAATAGATCCAGGGTATAGCATAATAATGCCTTGTACTTATTGGTGTACACTTCCTCCTCCTCTTCCTGCTTTTTATTCCATATGGTACCTTTCAGTATTAAAAATGCTAGGAAGTAGATTTTAACAATTTACAGTATAGCATAGTGGTTCAAAATTTAGTTTGAAATTGGAGAGCATGAAGTTGAGTCCTGCCTTAATCACTTGCTTTCATCTTAGGCAAGGTCTTTACCTTGTTAAAATTTCCTCATTTGTAAAATGGTATAGGAAGAATACCTATAGGAAGAAAAATACCCAAACTTGTGATTTTCATGAGATAAATCTTGCAAAGCCTTCAGCACTGTTAGCTTAAATGTTACCTTTAAGTAAAGGAGACATAGAGCAATGGCAGAATGCTGCTTTTGTGGTCTGCATTAGCATATAAATGTTTTCTTTATGGTCTGCCATAAGCTTCTACTGTGATGCTAAGTGGCTTGAATATTATCTATAGAATACAATCATTTTCTCTATAAATTATGTTGACTGGAAGTGGGCCAGGGTCAGGAAGGGTGTGGGAGGTAAGCGAAAGACTGCCAGGTTTTTGTTCTGGAACAGTGGAGCTGTTCAGATTTTTTTTTTTTTTTGTCCCTTCCATATGTAGGTAATTTAAAATTTTCTTAAAACCCATCTTCAGGTAAGGTGATGTTTCATGGCCCTGACACTGGTGTGGGCGAAGACCCAGTCTGATGCAGGCAGAGGGACCGAGGGGAAGGGCCCTAGGAGGGAAATCACACAGTGCTGGGCAGAGCACTGACCACTCCACCCAGCTTTCTCCGGTGGTTCGTTCCTTCCTGATTCTTTCCTGCTTTCTCCTAAGAAGTAGCCCTTCCATCTTCAGTAGACTGTTTGTTGGTCATCTTCTCCTTGGCTTCCTGTTTGCCAGCCAGCCCTCTACCACGAAGCAAAACACGCCCCTTCCCCCACTTTTCAGCCCTGGCTCAGCTTCATTCTGGTCCCACGTGTGGGAATCTTGGCGAGGGTCCTGACTGCGTATGTTTGGCCATCGATTTACTCAGGTAATTCAAGACAAATAATGACTTAAAACATTTTAAATGTGATATGAAAACATCTGCCATGGAGTCAGATGGGTAAAATTCACATTTATTTATAAGAAAATGCAGAATTACAAAGAACTTAGATTCTTCCGCGGGTGAGCCTGAAGTAGCCACTCTCTTTCCTTCCCACAATTCTCTTCCACTGCCTTGCACTTGGCCGTGGTTCTGCACCTCACCATGGTCTGTATTAGAGGTAAGATTTAGTAAGCTATACTATTGGGAAATTAAGCTACAGAACTTAACTCACATAGGAAAGCAGTCATTTTGTTTAGGAAGGGAGCTAACTGTGCAGGAGCTGATTAAAAGCAGGCTCTTTCTAGAGGCTGAGACTTCCCTTCTGTGTAGAATAAGACATGCTTAGAAAAATATGTGAGAACAAATAGTAAAAGTAATACTGGGTGCGCAAGATGTCCAAACTGACTCATCGATCTTCCCAAATACTGCAAAATAAAATTACTTTCAGACTATAATAAAGAATTAGAAGCATTTATTTGAGTTGCAGCTGCGGGGGAGTGGGACAGCACACAGTGCAGGGTGCAACCTAAACTGTATTCTGCTGAGACAAAGGGGGGGCCATCTTTTATGGAGGAAGTTCCCACCCAGGTTCCCAATTAGGTTCCTTTTGTGTACATGAGGTATCTAACCTGCAGTTGTGACTGGTCAGGCAGGCCCCAGTCCATGGGTAGAAAGACAAAGCCAGGGCTTCCCTCCACTGACTGACTCAGAGGTCAGAGACAAGCAGAACAGAGTGTGGGGAGCCAAGTTTTCCCTCTAGGATTCTTCCTGGTACACAGATTACATGGGAAGCCCAGCAGCAAATGGGCCCCTCTTATTATTTATAAAATTTGGGCCTTTTGTCGACCTTTCGTTAACCATCTCAGCAAATAAATTCCTTCTCACGGAGTTCACATCAAATGTATCTTTCCTCTCAGGCGCACAGTTCTTACCTTAGAAGTCACAAGTGGCTTATACACCAACGAAAAGACTGAAAACATATCTGATCCAGTATGTTCTGGCAAATTATTCCTGGGGTAGCTAGTCCAACATAAAGAGTAAATGGATCAGGAAACATGCCTGTACTAATGTTATCATCTTAAAGATAAAGTACCTAGTGGGACACATTTCATAGGAAATGTGTCGAAAATAAAGATGGCCGATCATGATAAATTTTCTTGTCATGTAGTTGAGCAGTTCTTCCTTTTCCAGAAGAACAGATAAAAACAGCTGAGGAAAAGCAAATTTAGTGGGACTATATAAAGAAATGTATATATATGTGTATGTATATATGCATATATGTGTATTGGTTTTATATGGTTTATAAATGTTTACTTTCTAAAGGTTTGGAGAAAGTATGTAATAAAGGATCAGAACTTGGTTCAAGTCCTAGTTCCACCATTTATGGGGACTGCATGGCCTCCATGAACCTTTGGACAAGTCAGATTTCCAACTGGAGCTTCAGTTTCCTCCTCTATAAAATGTAGTTACTAAAATTGTCTCCTTGATAGTTTTGTACTGAATGTGAAATGATAACTATATAAAACATCTGGCAGGGAGTCTAGTATATTAGTACTCAAATGAATGTTAACTATTTTTTAAAAAAAGAGGGGGAAGGGTCATCAAGGAACACATTTAAAGGACACATGGTCAAAGCCAAAGGCCAGTAGGGTCGAGGGCGGTGGGTGTGGGGGGGAGTGGATGTGGGTGGAGTGGGGGAGGATGAAGACAGTTGTACTTGAACATTAAAAAATTTTTTTAATTTATTTAAAAATAGTTGACACAATATTGGATTATTTTTAGTGCACAATATAGTGATTAGACATTTACGTGCCTTATGAACTGAGTTCTAGTAAGCATTGCCATGCTTATTATGATACTACAGCCCTGTGACTTCTTCTGTTAATGGCCATTTGTACTTCTTAGTTCCCTTCATCTTTTTTGCCCATCCTCCCACTCCCCTAAATGTTAACTATTAGTAAAATCATAATAATAATAGTGGTAATTGCAAACTTTTTTATACATCATACATTATTGCTGGTTTTTCTGTAGAGTTTCGTAGTTGCTCAAGCATGTCCATTTTGCAATTGGTCCTGTGTGTACCTTTTACAGTATTTGGAAAATGCTTTTTAATTATATTTCTCCATTTTTTCATTATTTTTCTCGTAATGATATGATGCTTTTATCTCTTTTCCTCTTACTGTAATTCTCTACAGCATATAGTAAAATGATTTTTAAAATTCTGTTAACATAAAAATGAATTGAACATTTTAAATCTTGAAGCATTTCCCCCATAAAGACCATGTTTACTATATTATTTATTAATAGAGACAAACTCCAGGAGTGATAATTAATCTTTATTAATCTGATTTGGTAAACACCCATTATTTATTATTTATTAATAACAATTAGTATTAATAATTTTTGTTAATTATTATTAAAGCCTATTAATCTTTATAGTTTTTCAGTAAACATTGCCCTTTAGAATCTGTTTATTGATATTAATGTTTTAAAAATAACATTAGGAAATATGAAAAATATATAGTGTATCTATTTCTTACAGAAACATTAGGAAGTTATGTTAGTAAGGCAGATTAAGGTAGAGGAAAAAAATCCCTTACTCAAAGCATCATACCACACTTGTTAAACAAATATTTTTATGTATTTTACTAATACTTCCTCATATGCAGGTCATTTTTACTTAATATTGCTCCCCTCCCCATTTTTCTTGAATGCAGTTTATAATGGCAGCATAATAGTCCGTTATGTTGTTTTACTATAATGAAATTGGCCATTTCCTTGTGGTGAACTGTTTCTAGCTTTTAGGTTACAAATGGTATTCCAATGAGTTTTTTATACTTATAGTTTTTTTCTTTTCTTTTTTTTTTGTAGAATTAATTAAGAAATGTTATTACTGGGTCAAAGACTATGGACTATTTACAAACATGACATACAAGTGCCTTTTGGTTGGGTTCTAGTAGTGGGTATTGTTAGAGGCAACGTATGAGTAAGGTCATTTTATCATTCCCTAACCATGGAGATAATGGGCATTTGTTTTAAACTGGTGAATTTATTGATGTGATGTATATGTCACCTTTTGTTAGTTTTTTGCCAGGGATGGAAATGAACTTGCTCAGGCATACTTAGTTTCTGATTGAACCAGATGGTTACATTTTGTAATTTTCTGAAATTAGTTGTATAGTTATAATAAAGCACATATCATTAGAACTAATTTAAAGACAGACTCTTTATTGCTACTTGTTGACTTTTTATATGATGAATTTGTATGCACGCAGTTGAAACTGCCTATAGGAAAATTTTAAGTCTTTGAAGTTAAAAATACCTTTAAAAATATCTCCTGCTTATAGATCCAATTACTGATTATTTGACTTAGTGTAACATTTGCATTAAACTCATTTCTCTCTGAAGCCCCAGCTACCAAATACAGAATTGGAAACCACTGTTTTTGTTTTATGAGCATCTAAAAATAGCCGTAGGGGATCTTTATGTTTAGTTTTACTATTAGGGCAAACTACACAGAGATTTTCTCCTTGGCTTGCCCTCTTTTTTCCCTAATTTGTAGGACAGATCTCAGTATTTACTGACACTCTTTCCCCCCAAGACAAAATGTAGTTGTGTTGGATGGATAGACATAAAGGAGTAAGGGAATATACTTGAGATGTATCATTCAATTTTTTAAAAAAGCAGGAAAGTGTGAGAACTAGAGAGAAAAGTAAATAAGAAGAAGGAGATTAGGGAGAAACATGTAGAAGTATGGAAGGGAATATAAGTTGGTTTTTCACTGCCTTCAAATTTCTTTGCAAATTCTTCTGTAAATGGTAAAATAGCCTGTCCTTTAGGTTTATTGACATCCACTTGATTTATATTTTTTGGTCAGACTAAATCTGCATCTCTTTTTCTTTGTTCTTTATTTTATTTTTAAGAAAAAAAAAAAAACTGTCTGACTTGCTGGTTCTTTCTGTCCTGCTGTTGAGCAAAGCAGCCTCAGGCCTGCAGCGAGTCTGCGTGAGTTTGCACTTCAGCGGCACCGCTTCCTGCCTGAGACCAGAGGCAGGCCCCTGGCATTTCTAGATTCACACAGGAAAGAACCTGAAAAGTTTCAGGGCCACATGACTTCCTCGTGGGACCCGCTGACCACACAGCGGGGAGGGGGGGGGTCCCTTCTTTCTTTACCTTTTGACCTCCCAAAGGTCTGAGATTAGAGTGGCTAGAAAATTTAAAGATCGATGTAACCATATTCCAGGTGCAAATTACACAAGATTAGAATTGAGGTTCAGACTTAGCTGGATTGAAATCAGGGTGAACAATACTGATACTTGATTCCAAGTCAGGTGATTTATTTTTTCTTGTAGTAAAATACATATGACATAAAATTCATCATTTTAACCATTTTTTATATATTTATTTGACAAAGTTGTAGCTTTTCATACTGTACAAAGTATTTTTCTAAATAATGGAAATTCAGAGATAAATAGGACCTGATTCTTGTCTTCAAACAGTAACAGTAGAGTTTAATTCTCATATGTTCACTGTATCTGACTTTGAAATAGGTGCATATGTGTGTACATTACAAAGACAAACACCATTCCTTTCTTATTTTATGAATAACAGTGTAAATATCACTTCATCTTCATTTTGCGATTTGGTAAGATACATATGACATAAAATTGACCTTTCAGCCATGTTTTAAATGTACAATTTAAGGTGGTTTTTATTCACTGTATAATATAAGCTTCAAAGGGAATTATGTAAATTTTTATTAGAGAAGAATGAAGCTAAAAAAAGAAGTTGATTTGCAACTCTTTCACTTTTTTTGAATTAACATAACTGATTTCTGTCCTCTTCTGCTTTTTTTTAAATGTGTATTTTGGTAGTTGAACTATAGACAGATTCTTTTAAACCTGATTTTCCTCTATTATTGATAGAGACCTTTTTATTTTCTCCAGGTCTTAAAGCAAAGATGATTTTTTTCATGAGTTTTACTTGCAATCTATATGCAATCATTTATAATAATTTTATAAAAATACAAATATGAAATTGACAATTATGGATGTATTTCAGTTGTTATGAATTGTGGTTATTAATACTTTCAAGTTGTGAGTAAAGGTACCTAAAATTCAGCTGCATTATTGGAAAATTTTTAGCAAATCTAAATTATTTAAGGAAGTAATGTTTGTATTTTTCCAAATAGTATTTTTTTCTATTGTAGGGACTCTAAAGGAGTGACTGTATATGGCTGTAATCAGATTAGATGCTTGATATATCTACTCAGTCTCTTCATTTAGATATATCTGCAGTTATCTGGTTACTCATCAGATCAATCTAATTCATTTCATTTTGCTTTATTGATTGATGATATAGTCTGCATTATTTTGTATTTATGACAGTGACTATTTATAAAAAGGCAGAACATAATCTTCTTATCTGTATTCCCTTGTGGATCTTTCATGCTCGATTGTATGTCAGAAAGCTATCACTATAGGCTCGACAGGCCTACAGCAATGAAGTACCAGACCTCTGCACCTGTTTAGACTGTCCGTTGATATTTTAAACTATGAAAAAACCAAAATGTCCAGTATGTGTAACTTACTAACATTCATAACCAATTACTGGCAAGATTATGAACCTTCAAAATTACTTTGAAGATGCAACAGTAAATGGGGCATGGAATGTACACTTCCTCTGAGTGGAATTAGCAACACAGATTTCTTATTATTTTTTTTTTTAAAGATTTATTTATTTATTTATCTTTAGAGGGGAAGGGTAGGAGAGAGGGAGAGGGAGAGAAATATCAATGTACGGTTGCCTCTCGTGTGTCCCCTGCCGGGAACTGGCCCGCAACCCAGGCATGTGCCCTGACTGGGAATCGAACCACGATCCTCTGGTTCGCAGGCCCGCGCTCAATCCACTGAGCTACACCAGCCAGGGCAACACAGATTTCTTTAATTGGAAAGTAGGAGTAACTGGGAAGGAATGGCATTTGCATAAAGGCACTTCCTTTTGCCACTTTTTCTACCCCCCCCCCCAGAAGTATGGTTTAATCTTACTCCAGTTATTAAACTACTTTAAGCTTCTTTCCAAGTATTACAGCCAAGCTGAAGGATTTATTTTCTCACCTGTACTTGAAACCACTGCCGTCAGAGTAAGCAAGGCAAGCAATGGAGATGCAGGCCCCTTGCAGTTGTCATGACTTCTAAGGTATTTTAAATACCCGAAGGAGTTTGCTCGCCTTCAACTCTGTTATACATAAATCGTTATCTGAAAGCGTTTGTCAGAGATCAAATTAAATGCCAGCCTCGTAAATGGAAGAGATTGTTTCCTCTCTGAGCTCCCTGTATAACAGGGAGATTTCTTCTGCCTTATTTATGTTTAGATCTTACTGCAGTTAGGAATACAGTGAGTTATGAAAATTAGAAAAGTGTCAGAGAGGAGATGGGTGCTGTTTTTTGTAGCATTTCAAATATTTGGAGTCAGTTGAAGCCAAAGTAATTTGATTGATAAAAGTCTCTTTGGTTACTTGGAATTTCTCCTAATTTTCAATGTTTTAGAGAGGTCTTTTTTTCTTCCTTAATGCATTTTCATTCATTAAAACAAAATTTGGTTACAATGAATGATTCTAGCCATCTCCCTTAAAATAGTGTTTAAATGAAGAATACATATTTATAGGATACTTAAGGCCACAGAAGATGAAGTATATTGGGACCAACTAATTTTTACCAGTGGAATTATGATTTTGGTCAAAAAGTTTTTGCATTGCATGTATTTATGTGTTATCTCTCCTTTTCCCTCGTCTGTAACCAAGGACACTGCTATCAGCATCAGGCTTTTAGAGTATCACGAAGAAGCTTTTGATCATGGCAACATGATTCATATACTCTTATTTGGTTATTGGAAACAAGAATTCTGTGTTAACTGTACCTTGTGAGATTCATTAAATATATAAAACATTTGATAAATAAGCAGTGTGCTAAATCATGGAGCATTTATTACTTTGCTGGCTATGTGAAGTTGGACTTCAGAAAGTATTTTCCCTGAAACATGATTCCCTGAAGTATGTGCTTGTTAGAGGTTGTTAATTCCACCAAGCACATTTCCTCTATAATGTCTCACCCCATTGGATTAAGGTTCTACCATTATAACCCTACATGCGACAGTATATCTGTTGGGAATTGCTTGAGTTTTCATATGAACCTTTAGGAGTATTGTTTTAGTGCTGACAGCAGATACATGGATCTGAAAGTTACAATACATAGGCAGCGTGATATTCCAGAGTCTGCAACCAGAAGGTTCAGTTGCAATGGAGATGACAAACTGTTCAGGCTTGGGATCTCTTTCCATGTTATCTTTTAGGGACACTCTTAACCCTAGCTCTATTTTGTACATACCCCTTCATTGTCTTTGAGGTCCCTAGAAACTTGGCTATTCTACTACTTGTTCACAACATCTGATACTTCTGACCATAGTTGCTGTTTTTTCTTCCCCCTTTCCTGCTGTACTGGGTTGAATGGTGTCCCCCTAAAATTCATGTCCTTCCTGGAAGCTCAGAATGTGACCTTATTTGGAAATAGATTTGTGGAAGATGTAATTGGTTAAGATGAGGTCACACTGGAATAGGGTGGGCCCGAAAGGACTGTTGTCCTTTTAAGAGAAGGGACACAGACCCACAGGGAGAACACCACGTAACGATGGAGGAGAAGATTGAAGTGATGTGTCTTCAAGCCAAGAAATGCCAAGGATTGTTGGCAACGCTAGAAACTAAGGGAAGGCATGGAATGCATTCTCCTTTGCGGCCCTTAGAGCGTGGCTCGGCCCACAGTTGATTTTGGACTTCTGACCACCAGAGCTGTGAGAGAACAACATCTGTTGCTTTAAGTTGTGGTACTTTGTCCCAGCAGCCCTGGAAAACGGATACTTGTGCTAATAAATAAGAGTTGTGAGTTAGTTTCTACTAGTCTTCTTGAAGCAAGCATTTTAATAATTTTAAGGTTCCTTAAGGGTTAATACTACTAAAAATGGTACAAAAGTGGAATGTAAGATAGAGACAGTTATGGTAAAGACTTCCAAGAACGTAAGTGTGGATCTGTGGTTGAAGAACACTAATTGTCAACCGTAGTTTCAGGAGAGTAACTTGTGGGAAAGCGTTTTCATTCCCAAACCCTATTCCCAGAGATTCTGAGTTACTTGGTGTAGGGTGGGGCCTGGTCATCTGTATGTTTAAAAGCTTTCAATGGGAATCTGGGGGTACCGTGAACCTTCTAGTGCCTACATGCTGTCCTGAGAGGTTTTCGTGTCGTTGGTCAGAGACTCAGGTGGCTTAGAGGGGGGTTTATTTATTTTTATTTTTATTTATTTATTTATTTATTTAGATTTTATTTATTTTTAGAGACAGGGAAAGGGAGGGAGAATGAGGGAAGGAAATATCAATGTGTGGTTGCCTCTCCTGCGCCCTCTACTGGGGACCTAGCATGTGCCCTGACTGGGAATTAAACTGGCCACCCTTTCAACTGGTCGCCACGCTGGCACTCAGTCCACTGAGCCACACCAGCCAGGGCCCAGAAGGAGTTTTAAAAGCTCCTAAGAATTTTGACGTGCAGCCAAAGTTGAGAAATACTGGTCTAAGGTATTTATATTCCAGTGGATAGCTGAGATACTTACAATTTTCAACTTTTTTGAGAGGTTTTTTTTTTTTTTAATATGTAATGGATAGATTTAGATTAGTGGTAGGTACAGCAACGGAAAAACAAATTCATTATCTGATTCTTTTCTTTCCACAATGTAAGGCTCTCCCCTGGCATCTTTGAGAAAGGGGGCCAATGACTTATGTGTGTGTTGGGGGCATTGGAGTAGTGAGTGGTCATGGGTGGCTGTTACCTGCGCCAGGGTGTGGATTGGTGAGTGTTTTAGAATTACTCCCTCCCCCCTTTTCTCTTTACCGTTGCCTTTTCTGTTTGTTGAAAGACTTGTTGTAGGACCACATTAAGGAGATAAGAATGAAAGTACAAAGTTGAAAAAGTGGAAGGGGAACAGATCTGCAGTGAGAAGGAACAGAACAGGGAAAATGTCGTCTAGTAGAGGACGGAGGGCACAGAGAGGCCGTGGTGCCTGGTGGCTGTTTGGGTATGAGAGTGAAGCCTGTCCATTGAGTCTGTAGAGAGAGCACTTCATGTGTGTGCAAATGGACGTATGTGCAGTTATTTAGCTAGCCAAGGGAAAATTTTGCTTTGCAAATAGAAATGCTTACACCAAGTAATAAATTAAATTCTTTTTCTGAAATTCTTTCTTTGTAGTGAATGTCCCCATTGTATTATGTAATGGTTTCGTTGCTCCAGGTGTTGCAATATACCTTTTTCTATGTAGACTTGACATTTGGGTTGTGCCTATTATGCTGTTGACAGAGACCGAGGTTGTTTTTGATACTGTGATGTTCCTAGTGTCTTATTTCTAGTACGGCATTATTGCCGTTCCTAGCATAATGACAGTATATTTAAAACACCTAAGGCGACATAAAAGCATCAGATTTAATGCCAGTTGGTTTCACGGAAGGGCTTGGAACGAATGCCACAACATCGATTTTTCATTCTGTGCAGGTGTAGCTGTCAGGGTTGTATGTTTGCTAGCCTGCTCTCAACCACAACTACCTTTTTGTTTGCTCGTTTTTGTTTTTGTTTCTAAACTCCACTACTGATGGGCTGCTACTGTTCAACTCTTTGAATCCTGTGATCTAGCTAGGGCCACCTTTAAGGAGACTTTATTATCGGCGAGGTGAAACTCTTTGTGGTTGGTTTCTGCTTGATGGCTAATTTTTGAAAGTAATAGTCACAACTCTCTGAACTTCTTGTAGGTCACTTACTAAGTACAGTACTAAGTACTGTTGTTTTACTGTATTTAATTTTCATATAAATCTTTTGAGGTAGTTGATAGCACTGCTAGTTTATTGGTTGGAGACTGAGCATTGTAATTTAGATATAACCAGTGGCAGACTGATAAACAGCTTTCTGAATAAAAAGCCCTGATTGGTTGCATGTGCTGATTTCCTTGATATAAATAAATATATAGACCATGATGCATTTCAGGCTACGATAGTGTAGTTATGAGGTTGCATAGAGATGAACATAGCTCATACATGCCTGTACTAGTCAGTGCCAACCCTCCTGTGACTTTCCACCAATGCTAATATTTTTGTTGTATTTTCCTCCCCAACTCTCCCCTCCCTCCCTCCCTTTCTGCCTGCTTTCCTGCCTGCATTCCTTCCCTCCCCTCTTTCTCCCTCCCTGTTCACTCCAGGAATTCATTCAACAGAATCTCCTGTATCACTATCTAAAGAATATCATGTCCTGTTCGTAGCCTCTTCTTTTGGAAGTTTTTTTAGAGATGTGGAATTATCAATTGTCAGCTTTCACAACCCTTATTGCCTTAAACTGAAGTACCTTTAATAGAATAGGATTTATTATATTAAGTCATCTCTTTTTTATTCTTAATAAGAAGAGTGTGAGCATGCTATCAAGTCAAATGCCTAATCATTGCTGCCTCATAAATATGAGTAGCAATTTTATGAACTCATTAGTAAGAAATTAAACTGATTTTACTCATGACACCAAGTGTTTTTTTTTTTTTTTTTTTTAGTTTTATTCAAAATGCCTTTTTCTTTCCATGCCTCCTTTTCCTCTGCATACCCGTTTCTCCAGGGTAGGCTTTGCTAGGCATTGCTGTGTAGCAGCAGACTTGGGAGAGTTCTGGATCCTGATGATGAAACACCGTGAGATTTGTCAGTCATCTGTCTTCACAATTGCACTGTAAGTTGGCAGGCTGTAGAATCTCCTTCCCGTTCCGTATTTTGTTGGAAGAATCTAAACACTAGCTAATCTCCTCTTCATTCTCTATTTCTACCTAACTATAAATCTCAGAAAACATGTGTCTTGAGTTTTCATTCATGCTGTTCCTGGCTGTGACGTTGCCTTCCTTAAAAATGGGAGTGCATTCTAGATCATTGCATTTGTCAATGCCCTGCTCATGCCAAGAACATGAGTGTGATGCACTCAGCGCCTGTTACGTGCTGCTACCATCTTTGTAGCATCCGCCCTGAGGTTGTCAGGGTGCCCGCCTTCTTTCTTCCGCAGAGTGGTGATAGGCTGACCAGGAGTACAGAGTGCTCGAATCCATCACTGGTATGGGCTGCTTGCCTTTTCTGCATTTCTTTGACTTTATAGAGGGTGCTTTGGTCCATGTGTACTGTGCCATTAAAAAAATTATTAAATAAAATTGCTGAAATTTCTTCTTGAACTATATATAGTCATGAATGGATATTTTGGCAACTCTAAATGTGAGGATTGTAGTCTCCTTTACAACCAAATTCCATGTAAGGATGACCTTGTTTTGAAGGCAGGCCGCACTCTCCTTTGGCAGCGTGTCAAACCCTCTCAGACATGGCCACAGGCCCTGGGATTCCCCACTCAACAGAGTGTCACTTTATGTTTGCTCCCCAAAGAGTATGGAATTGTTGAGATTTTATGGCGGCCTGACACTTACATTTAATGCGCAGGCCATGACACTGAGCGATGAGAGCAGATGGGTGGAGGGCCATAGACAGAGTTTATGTCACTGTTACTGAGGAAGCTGAAAGAAAATGCCAGGGGGTTCTGTTTCGCCTGCAGTCTAGACAATTCTATTTTGCTTCTGTTGTGGAATAGTTAAAGGAGTAGATAAGTAGATTTTGTCTTCCTAAAATATTAAAATTGGAAGCATTTTCCACAAGAAACATAAATTTCCCATAAAAGAGAAATTTTATTTCTCAGTCTAATTACAAGAAGAGTTGCAAAGTTATATTGATCTGTTTCCTACTTGTAGTTAAACATACAGATCTTTGATTGCAAGGGACTTGTAACTTAAAAAGACCCTAGTACGAATAAGCTTCTTGACAGAGAAATCTAATTTTCAATATGAACAATGTAAATGGAAACTGCTTTCTCTCCCTGATAGTTCTAAAATAATTGTACTGATTTATGATGAATATATTTGTTATCCAAAAAGAGTTACAATGAAATGGAATTAAATTCAATTACTTTATAGCCATCATATGGAGACGTAATAGAATGAGAATAAAAATATGTACACTTTCTGTAATTTCGATTAGGCGAGTAAAGCATGCCTGACGTTGATAGTTTGTTTTCATCAGTAGAAATAAAAACGCAATATGTCTTTTCAAAGTGATAGGTCTTGATGAGTCACATATGACGAGACTAGGATGTTGCCTAAATATTTGAATGTTCTGGAGATGAACATAATTCCCAGTGAAACAGAAGTGAGATGTCTGGTAAAAACTACACTTGTGAATGTTTTGAACCAGGACCCATTCCCAAAGGTGATTTTTGCCCTCTCACTGAAGTTATGTGTGGATTTATTTCACATACCTTTTCGACAGTGGTGCGCTCCCCCTTAGGGCATTTCTGCCTCTTAAGTCACTTTTGCAGGAGATAATTAGTCACGTATTATGCCTACGAAAGCAGAGTAACAGGAGGGAGGGGCTGGAGAAGGAAGGAGATCCTGAAAAATTTGTAGTGAACAACGGTTTGAAAATGCATTCATTGTGTAGCAACAAAATTACTACTTTGAAATTGGTCAGCTGCCCCTGAAGTTTCACTTATTGAGGATGTTGCCTCTGTATAAAGACTTTTAAAGGTTTTCTCAATGCCTTGGTTGTTCCAACCCAGGTTTCTCACATTCTCCTATGACTGTGCTCTGGGAGGTAGCACAGAGCAAAAATCCAGTGCACGCCCCCAACTGCACCACCACCCCACCGCCTCATCCCCGCCCACCTCCCCTGGAGCAGTCAGCGGTGCCCCTTGGTGACAGACAGCCCTGGAGCTGCCTGCCCTGATGCTGGCCCGCCCACTCCTTGTTTCTCCTTGGAGGGAGGACAGTCTGAGACGCCAGGGCCTCTGCTTTTCCAGGTCTTTCACTGCTCTTCAGCCTGTTAATTCCAAGGCCAACCCAGATGATTTGTTGGAGATATGTGTGTAAATATAACTATAAATACGTGGTGTTTATCATTTCCAGCTCTTCAGACAGTTGGTAGCTTATCTCAGGAGAAACTCTTTCCTTCTTCATCTTCTATTTATAAGAAAAATATAATAAGCCCATTTCTTCTGATTCATCACTTTTTATGGCAGTAGTAATAAACCTGTGTGTATATAGTATATTTAGCAAATAGATTAAAATAGAATTTCCAAAAAAAGAGAAGAGTTAGAAATAAAATCTAGGTGCGATCTCAAGTAGGATCAAGTGACTAGTCAGGTTGAGAGGATTTCAGACTTCCCAGAGTTGTGTGAATCATCTGTGTTGACTTAATTTTTTAGGTTAAGGGCATTTATTTATTCGCTTATTTTTAGTTCACCTTTTCACCAGAGTGCAATTCACATGCAGAAAGGGCACATATTACAAATGCAGAAATAGATGAACCCGCACAAAGTGAACGTATATAATCCATGACCGCCCAGATTTAGTCATAAAGCGTTACCAGCAGCCACGCACACGAGTCAGCCACTCTGTCACCTCCGTCACCATGTGCGACTTTCAGTCCCTCAGCACCACAGGAGGACAACAGGTACTCGTGTCTGGTTTTTGTCGTTGAACATTATGTGTCTGAGATTCACCCGTATCGTCCTTTTTATTGCTATGTAATATTTTACTGTATGAATTGATCAAAAAGCTTCCACAGAATTATTTTATTTGTCTGTTGTATCATTGATGGACATTTCCGTTGTTTCTAATATTTAGCAACTGTGAAGATTCTTTGTAAATGGCTTTTGGTGCCATCGTAGTTCTTTTGTTTTTATGATTTTATTTCTTTTTTAGAGAGGGAAGGGAAGGGAGAGAGGCAGAGAAACATCAATGTGTGGATGACTCTGTGCACCCCCTACTGGGAACCTAGCCTGCAACCCAGGCATGTGCCCTGAGTGGGAATCAAACCAGCAACCTTTGATTCACAGGCTGGCACTCAGTCCACTGAGCCACACCAGTCAGGGTACATGTGTCATATTTCTTTGTGCTACATTCCTAGAAGTAAAAACGCGGAGTCTTGTGGAATATATTTTCATTTTAGGAGATGCGGTGCGGCAGTTTGAAAGTGACTGTACTAATTTAGGTGTTTATCACTAGCGCATGAAAGTTGGCGATGCCTTGTGTTGTCGCTGTCTCCGTGTTTTCTTGCTCTCCTTTCGCCATCCCCATGGCTGTGTGTTGGTGTCTCATGATGCCTTTAATTTACATTTTCCTAAAGACTGATGTTGATACCTACCTTTCATACATGTTAACGGTCATTTGGCTGTCATTACGGAGGAAATTGTCCAAGATTTTTTGGTACGCTACAATAAAAACTGGTTTGTCTATCTTTTTCCTTTTTGTTCATTTCTAAAATTCAATCAAATTCCAAATCCCATGTCTTGGTGGGTAAGGAAGATGAGAATTGTGAAAATTATGAAAGCACAATATGTTCTTGCTCATTCATTTAACAAATGTTTATCGACATCTCATGTTCTATACCCAATCGTGGTAAAAGATAGTGTCTGCCTTAAAGTGTTTTGTAGTCCAGTGGGATGTTAGGCAAGTAAAATGACCTTAAGAAGATTTGGTAGTGAGTACTTTCATTAACAAGGAGAAAGCTCAGTGGAAAAGCACAAGCAGGGGTGTGTAAGAGTTCTGAGTTTAAGGGAAGACTTCCCGTAAAAGAAGGAAGGGTGCCAAGACCAGGGTGAAAAGTCGGCATTAACCAGATGAAGAATAGGACGGAGAATAGTGTGTGAGGTGGAGGAAACAGGGTCATGTTTGAGAGATGGCATTGCCTGTGGAGAAAAAGGACGTGTTTGCCTGTATATGGGGAAAGGGGGTAAAAAGTCCTAAAGCACTCATTAATTGATTTAATGTGCCAAACTTCATGTAAATCACAAGGACACAAGGGTGGATAAAGTTATTAACAGCAACAATGATGACAGTTAATCTGTGCTGAGGGTTTCTGGTGTTCTGGGCACTGTGCTACGCACTTCACTCGCATTATTTCATTGAATTCCCACAGCTTTGCCATGACCTTGGCACCACTGTGATCGCCGTTTTGTATTTGAGAAAACTGGGTCCTAGAAGGCTGAGTAACTTCAGTCAGCCCTAGGGGGCCTCTGTGCCCACTGAAGATTTAATTTATTAGAGACTTCAGAAATTGCACAAAGAACTACACATAACAATTGTAATTGCATTGAGGGTTACAGTAGCATTAAGTTAGGTATGCAGTTTGATATGGTTCTGTATATCAGTGAGAGTTGTAAGATACTGAAATAAATTGTAAGGACATTTCCTAACATTGTTTTAAAGTTATGGGCAATTAATAAAATAGTATGTACATTACAGATAATACACAGATACAATATATAAGTAACTATACATTGAAATACTTCTACCCCCTTATGATAATGAAAAGGAAATAAACTACAGTAGTTAAGAGCACAGACTGGCATCAGAATCCTTGGGTTTAACTCCTGAGTCCAGCATTTGTTACTTAACAACCCATGGCACACTCTTACTCTCCAGCCTTCACGTGTCTTAAATTTCTACTGTATTCAAGTTGAAATTTGGTGATCCTGTGAGGAAAAACATCCAAATTTGCTTTTGGTCTTTTTCCTGAAAGTTTCAATGTGCTGAACACTAACCAAAATGATAATTAATAATAATAATAATAATAATGATAATTTGCAGACTGAGACCTTGTAAAGTATATTACTTTTGGGCCTGCAGAAAATTTTTGGATTGAACTGAAGGTACTGCAAATAGAAGGTTATAATTGAAATGTCAGCAAATAGAACTTTTACAGTTCCAGTTGATGCTGTTGGAATATTAAATATACCATTAAATACATTTTATATTTTCAGTATATAAATTTTAATATGCATTCCATATCTCTCCAGCCATATTTTCTATATCAATAGTCCCCTGTGGCAGTTTTATCTTTGAACACAAACTATTCTTTTTCAATATTTGAATAGTGATAATGAGTTATATTCTATAAATAACAGCCTTAGTACTCTAAACTACAGCCAGCATAACTCTCCCATTTGCAAGAACTACAGTGCTTTATATTCCAAATAGCAATTTTAATGTTTTATTCATTAACAGTAAACAAACGTAGGACACTCCAAGGAAGCTGTTTATTCGCGTAGAATAGGCAAATCTATTGCTGTGTTAGTGGGGTGCTCTCTATCTAGGGCTGCACTGCTGAAACTCAGTGTTCCAGGAGCCTTCTGGAACATTTGACAATGCAAATTATGTTTGAACGAGCAATCTGAGTGTCCAGAGCTGTGAAGAAGTCCAAATGATGGGAGATTCCTTGGAATCCTGATTTTACTCAGAGCCCTTTAAGAGGTTCTTTTGTCCCTTCTGGGGGTCACCTCGCAGCTTACTTTTCACACTTTCGGTCAGAAAAGGATACTGCTTCCAGGTGTGTGGTTGAAGGCAGACTGCCGTAAATTTATTTTGACCCTCTTGTTTTACTTTAAATCCTCTGATTTTTGAACTGTATTCATAATATACTGCTTGTTCTAATACAGCTTGCCCCAAAAGACTGCACATACGATTTATATGTCCATAGGAAACACCGTATTTTATTATTCGAATTTAGGGTCCCCCTGGCACACTGTTGAAAAGACTCCGATAAATCTAGTCCCTCTGTAGTCTGTAATTTTCTTGTCCTGCTAGATATTTTAAATCTGAAGGTACAACACATACCATGAACAGGCTGGTGTGTTTTTTCTTCTTTTTTGTCAGTGTAGTAGTATAGCCAATATTTTAAAACTAGGAGATCCCCAAAATGGGTACATATTCTACATTTAACTTGACTATAACCATAGGACTGTTGTCGGAAGCTGAGTAGCCCTGGCCCTCTGGGGGAAGGTATTAATCGCCTCTGCGACTTCCAGCCCTATTTTGGCTGCTGCGCATCTCTGTTCCAACCTCCTGGCTGGAGGCAGCATGTGGACTTGAAGCTCCCTAAGTCAGTGGGCCCAGAGCTTCTCAGCGTGTTTGTAGCGGTTGGTGGTGCCCATGCTGAGATGGTACTGATTTCCTCAGACGTTTGCGGGTGATGTGATCAATGTGGGGAAGCACTCACACAGCCTTTTGGTAACTCTGTGCATGGCCTGGCGTGCAGAGAGCCGTTAACTCTTAAAGAAAGGCCTTCTGCAGACTGAGAAGAATTAAGTCCACGTGCTCTTTAGCCAGGTAAATCCTCTCTCTGGTGTCAGCGGTTTTCATTTGTCAGAGAGCCAGTGTCTGTTGAGGGCAGCCCTCCCTGCCCACGCCACCCTATGGGGATGGATCCCGGGCTGGCTGGCGGTCAGCATTCTTGTTCACAGGTACCTCTGACTGGAACCCAGCAGTGTGTGTGTGTGTGGGGGGGGGGGGTTATTTGGGAGAGATCACGTGATGGAAAACATTGTTTTGACATGTAACTCCGTGAAAAAGTGGGGGTTAATGTAGGTTATAATATGTGATTGTTTCTCTGGTGTGCTGCTAGTTTATAAAGGAGCTGCAGAATTCCTTAGATGCTCAGTGCATTCCTCCACTGCTTTTGTATATATTATGAAAATTATAAATTCTGTTAATCAAATATGTGTATCCAAAAGAATGCCCGAGGAGAAATGTATAAGGAGCAACAGTAAGACACAGAATAGATGAAAATGTTATTGTCAGTAGGTTTGACATTTAGAAATGTAGGCGGATTGTTTGCTTGAGTTTCCAAATGGTGCTATAACGTAATATACTGGCTGTGTTTACTTTAATGATGTATATGTATTGTCTAATGCATTTCCCATCAGCATTGGAGTGGATGTGTGATGCAGAATAAGTTACATTTTATTTTATCAATTTAAATGCAACTGTGCTTCAGGACATAACGTGAACGTTGGGTTATATTTCTGGTCCCCTGGGAGCCTTTTATTTTTAACAGGCTGTGAGGATTATGGAAAGCCCCTGCCACTGGAGTTCAGGCATGGCTGCGGGTGAGCGGCTGTGCTTTTGGAAGGCACACGCAACACTTCTGAGATCACTTTGCAGAGTTTTCAAAGAACTGAAGATTGATAATCTAGTGAGATAAAAATCAGGTACCGGCAAGCATCAGAGACATTCTGTTTGTGCTCAGTTAACAGTACATGTTGTGATGCGTTTACATCCAGATACATTAAATGCTAGGTTAAACAAGAAACCATATCTTTTGGAGTTTAGTGAGCAGGGTACATATGTCATTAAGGTCTATATAAAATACAGTTAGAGGCGAGGAATTCCCAATGGGTTGTCCAAGGCTTTGAAATGTGGGACCTTGACCTACTGTTCATTTGAAATGTAATGCAAGCAGCCTAAGTAACTTTAGAGTTCCTAAAGTGATTAAACCATATATTATTTAACCCAGTATATCCAAAATATTACTAATTTAACATGTAATCGATATAAAATGGTAAGTGAATTTATTTTTTGGTAAAAGGTCTTCCCAATCTGGTGTGGCTGTCACACTCGCAGAACCACTAAGTTTGACCAGCTGCATTTCACGGGCCCGGGGGACACCTGCCTGATGGCTGCGGGAGCAGCTGCTGGTGGTTCTTGGCCTTTCGTCTCTTTAGTACTGAGAGCACAGACTTTACACGGTTCCAGTTCATACGTCCACAGTAATTTCTTCAGTATGCTGAAATCCGTGCTTTCTGAAATCTTGAGTCTGTCTTTATTTCTTTTTTTAAATTAATTATTTATTTATTTAATATATTTTATTGATCATGCTATTACAGTTGTCCCATTTCTCCCCCATCATTCCCCTCCACCCTGCACACCCTCTCCCACCCACATTCCCCCCTTTAGTTCATGTCCATGTGTCATAAGTTCTTTAGCTTCTACATTTCCCATACTATTCTTGCCCTCCCCCTGTCTATTTTCTACCCACTATCTATATTTCTAACTATACTAGGCATTTAGTTGGAAGGAGGATGAAGGAGGGTAAGCACTTGCTGACTGAGGGGATGACTGATTAAAGTTCATCGTAAAAGAGATCAAGTGTGGACTTCCTAACGGTTAAGGGAGTAGGACTAGTGACATTGAAGAGGCAGTAACAGAGGGGCTGTAGGAGTTATTGAAAAAGTCTGACTAATTCTGGAATAAATGTGATATTAAATAATTGGCTGGGGTGGGGGGAAATGGAGTCAACTGTACTTGAACAACAATTAAAAAAAAGATGAAAAAAAAACAGAGCCAAATAATCTTTGTAAACAAGAATTCTGGGTGATGGATTTTCAGAATGATCTTTACTTCTGTGGGTTTTAGTTTATTTGGGTCATATTACTATGAGAAATTATAAACCCATCTTCTGTTGTCCCTCTTTCTGTGTAAAAGGACAGTATGACATATCCATATATATATACATACATGTATACACTCATCTAAGGTCTCTCTGGAAAAAGTCTAACCATTGTTAATATAGAGACAACAGTTTGCATGACATTGATGTAAGCTGGCAGCCAAGGACAGTGGACTGGAATTCGCTTGCGTGAACAGTGACAACTTCACTGTACTAATCAGCAGGGACAGTAGATGCTGTTGAGTGAGCATGTGTGCTGTGTGGCCGTCACATTCAAAATGACTGAACAGGTAGAGCAACAAATCTGCATCAGATTTTGCGTTAGGCTTCAACATTCCTCTGCAGAAACTATTCAGATGATTCAGAAGGCCACAACTATGGGCAACTGGTGATTGGCAGCTTCATCATAACAATGCATCCACTCATGTATCACATCTCGTGCAGAGATTTTTTGATGAAACATTAAGTCACCCAGGTGACTCAGCCCCTCTACAGCCCAGATTTGGTGCCCCGCAACTTCTGGCTTTTTCCAAAACTAAAATCTCTTTTGAAAGGAAAGAGATTTCAGACTGTTGATGAGATTCAGAAAAATACAATGGGGCAGCTGATGGCGGCTGGGAGAACTGTGTGAGGTCCCAAGGTGCCTACTTTGAAGGGGACTGGGACATCATTGTCCTATGTACAATGTTTCTTGTATCTTGTATCTTCAAAAAATGTCTGTTTTTCATAGTCCATGACTAGATACCTTCTGGACAGACTCGGTGTGTGCATGTGTATATATATTTTCTGGAAATCTGTTTGCCCTTAGTAACTATTTCTCTTTTGTTAAAAAACATAATGTAATAATATAGGATACCCAGAGAGGTTCATGTGGCTTTTTTTCTGATCTCCTTTGGGCTCCAGCAGCTTCTACAGCCTGGTAGTATCGCCTCGTTCTGTGTGTTAAAGACCAGAGTAGTTATTAAAAAAAAAAAAAAAAGACCAGAGTAGTTATTATCAATAAGAAAACTAATACTTTAATAACTACTACTTTTATTGAGTGCCTTCTGCAAATTGCATTTCTTAGATTCTCCAGATAAGACAAACATTCTGCAAGATAGGCCTTATTTTAGCCATTTTTGTGAATGTTGAAAAACTGAATTTTAGAGAGATTCTCAGTAGGCCATAGCCATATAACTTGGAAATAGAGAAGTGAGATTTGAATTCTGGGCTTTAGGATGCTAAATCTCATTTAACACCTGGAGCTGAATAAAGTAATTTAAGGAAGCATAGTTGTCTGTTATAAGCTCTACAGTTATGGTTCATGGTATTACAAAAATAGGAGGGTTACTTTCGGTAACTTCTAAGGCTCCTGGGACTTCTAGGGGTTTGCAGGAATCTTCTTGCATCTCTGGGAAAACCTACATTAAAAACAAAGTGCTGGCAAAGAAGACCTCTTGATACACCTTATTGCGTTTAGACCCCTCAGTCTCCAGAAGGTACCTGGAGAAATGCTACTGAAATGGTAGCAGATAGCAAGACTCAGAGTGTCCGTGGCTCCGGGTCAGAACTGAGAATGGGAACACCAGTCTCTTCTTCAGTGGCTGCTTGGGGCCACAAAGTGCATGCTGCAGGGACAGTTTGTGCCCTTTCAGTGCTTGGTGGCACTCCTGAAATCTGGCCACAACTGTCACTGTAGAAACTGGTTCTGGCATAGCACGTCCATCGAGCTCACAGGGCAGAGCTCCCAATGAGAGGTGCTGTGGCCTGAGGAAAGGAGTACGGACTTCAGGATCAGCATGTGCTTAAATCCTGGCTGTGCAGTTCAACAGCCATCAAACTATTTCTTCACTTGTGAAGTGGAGGTTATTATCTCCTCCTCACAGCGAGGATTACCCAAGATAATGTGTGTAAAGTACCTGCCACACGGCTTGGCACATGCCTGATGTGTGGATTATCTTTTTACTGCTGAGATACCATTATAAATAATATACTCCTTTAAATTATACAAGACAAAGTGACAGGCACATTTCTGAGCATTCCAAGGGGCTGTGGTAAAACTGTTGGGAAAGAAATTATGTCCAGTCACAGATAATAACTCTGTTGTAATGCAGTGCTCTGTGGAACTGTGCTTAGAAGAGAAATCCTCCCTGGTCACCTTCAGGATTCTCCAAGGCCACCTCCAGAGGATTGTTCGGCTACTGGTGTGTCCACAGGCTCAACTTTGGAAATAGTGAAAATATTTTACCCTATCGTGTCGGTTTATTTCCTAAGCATTTCTCTTCGGAGTGCCCTATGATAAAGATAGGGGGCATGCTGAATTACAATTGAGATATACCAGTTATCCATTATATTCTCACCCAAAGCAGTTTAGGAGCCAGTAAGAATGAGATGTTTGGTTAAATTTCCTGAGTTCACTAATTCAGAGTTAGAACTCAAACTCTCCTAACCAACTTTAATTTACTCTGGTTCATGGCAGATACCTTGCAGCGCTGTGCATTTTAAAATCTAAGATTCGTAGGATCCACAGCTTTGTAAATGGAAGGAGACTTGAAGATCTTTCAGTCCCTTAATTTTGTAGATAAAGAAGCTGAGGCCCAGACAGGTTAGTGAATTTACCAGTGGGGACACCGTAGTTAATGGCAGTGTTGTAGAACAGTAAAGGAAGGATGATTGTATTGCTTTCTTCATGTAATTTGACACAAATCTCACCAAATAGTATTTAGTGGTCAGCTACAAGAATTCAGCATGTTGCTAAGGGCAATAAATACTCCAAACGAAATGTGTCATGTGGCCCTGGCTGGGTGGCTTCATTGGTTGGAGCATTATCCCATATACCAAAAGGTTGCGGGTTCTATCTCTACCCTAGTCAGGGCACTTACCTAGGTTGTGGGTTTAATCCCTTGTTGGGGCGCCTTCAGGAGGCAGCAAAACGATTTGCCATGCTGTATCTCCCAATATGTATTCTCTTTCTCTTCCTCTCTTTTTAAAAATCAATAAACATATCCTTGGGTGAGGATTTAAAAAGTGCATCATATAATTTGTGTGGTTAAAACTGCTGCAAGGTATAGAGGTTATTCTAGAGAGCTGAAGTACTAGGTTTGTTTCAAGTTGCTTGCCTTTCTCTGACCAAGAGTGGCTCATGTCAGCCCCTCTTGATAATTTATTGGTCCGTGGGCCATAGCTAACTTTGAGGTTATGCATATACTAAACACCGCCCTACAATTTGTATAATAATCTGTGCTTCCACACCTGTAAAGTGAGAGGATTAATACTACTTACTGCACGGGTTTTGAGAAATATTCGAGTACGGTAGTTAGTAGTTAGTAGTTTAAGCAGTGCCTAGCCACGTGTAAGTCTGTGTCTTTGCTGATGCTGTAACCACAGTTACTCCTCCTTCTCCTGCTGCTGCTGCTGAGAATTGACACCACTCTACTGAGAACAATTTGAATTCATTTCTTGGGCCAGCAGCTTTGCCATGCTGTATCTCCCAATATGTATTCAGTCATCTTCAGGAATAAATTTAGAGAATTTAAAGGACTGTCGTTTTAGAGTCAGGTGTTTCTGGAATACTATATTTAAATTAAAATGTAAAAATACATTCCCCATGTATGTTGAAGAAATACATGTGAGCACTTATCCTGCTTACTCCGGGCAGTTATTGGATAGTATTTTACTCATGGACATTTCTTAAAAATTAGAATAGAGATAAATCCATATATTATTTATTTATAGAACTAATCCTGATTTTAGTATTTTAGTTTTATGTATGTCTTCAAGTAGATTTCTAAGCCTGCAGTTGGCTAATTTTTGTTCTGAGGTTATTTATCAAAATACTTTTGATACTCGTTGGCTGCTACATTATTATTTTTCAAAGATATTTGCATTTTCTGGGGTATTTTTAAAAGATAACTTATGGAAGTGACATACATTTCAGGAGTTTCTTTTTTTAATTTATTTTTATTTTTTACTGCAGTTTTTCTCATTACCATTCAGTCCCCTTACACTCCCCTCCCCGACACTTCAGGAATTTTTTTACTGGTCAGTGTTTCCACGGAGGCGTGACTGCGTGTGTGTGCGTGAGCATGCTGGCACACCCATACGTACTGTCTGTGGGAGTATTTTATTGATTCGTGTTTGAAAAATACTTTGATCAGTGAGGGTCAGAGATGTCAGAGATAATCTTAAATTATGGAAAATAACACAGTTCATGACAAAGGTCTCTTAAAGTCATGTTTTCATAGAAGTAACCTTTTGAAATCATATTTTAGCATTCCTGATTTTGCATACAGAAGACCAGTCCCTTTACACAGTAAGACAAATGGGCACCTAAGACACTAGAAATTATACTTTGAGGATTGTACTTGAAATGAAGCTTCTCTCTATATAGAGACTCCTTTTCCATGTCAGAGCCCCGCTGTACAGCACAGGCTGGCTGGTGTGAACATGCTGGTCCTAGGATGCTCATTCACATAAGTGTGTGTGTATGCACACTTGTTCTTAGTAACTTATTCATATCTGTGTGCACTGTTTGCACATATATGTATTTGTATGACTTACACATGTGTATGAATGTCCTCAGACTCGGATTTAAATGCACTAATTCCTAATGCATCCCTGTTTCCCGAAATGTCTTCTCTTCCCCACTTTTCAAAGACTCAGCTTTGTTTTACCTCCGCTGTGAGGCCTCTGTGGTTCCCTCAACTTTCTACTGTTCCCTGTTCTTCCACCAGAGCTCCTGTGATTCATCAGGAACATCAGCCAGACGTTGGTGGGAGAATATGGACTTTGATCACAGTTATTTTCGTTGTTGTAAAATGTGGGTTTTAATTCTAGGTCATTGGAATGGCTGTTTTTTTTTTACATGAATTTATTAGATAATATGGAGAGTCTGGCAGAAGTAAGGCTTGCTTGAGAGTGGTTGGTAGGGTAATCATATGGGTATAATTTATAGTTTTAATTTGAACATTTCACCTAAAGTATCATATGGTGTGCTTAAGTGTGATATTGTCATGTTACAGAATTGCATGCTTACGATTTTTGTTACAAAAGATTTTGTAATAAAAAGGGGCACTCTTTGTGCCAAACCCTGTATGCCAGTGTGAAACACGTGGTAAAGATTCAGTGGGTGGCACCTGTTGTTGCAATTACTTACTTATACTTGTCATACCTTTGTTGTCTGCGAGCTTCTTAAGATCAGGTACTGTGGCATATGATTTTTAATATCATCACTTCCTGGAAGATGTGGGCAATTCATGGATGCATTAATAACAGAGTATGTACCATGTAATAAATACCACTATTGTAAATTAGTGGGCCTTCATCACTGGCTAGCAATTTTTTGTATTCTATTTGAGTTGACCTCCAATTTTGGTTTTTGGTACTTTTCAGTTTTTAAAGTTTTTTGTTTTTTCCTTATACACAATAATCGACCTATCATTTAGCATTCTTAACAATATTTTGATTTTCGGTATTATTTAGTTATGAGAAAAGCATATGGTTATACAATCCATTTGACAGTCTACTAATTTACTCATCACTGAGAAATACTAGTTGATTATGTATGTGTTATGATAGCCAGCTATCTGTGGTGGACCAGACTATGAGCTACATGGGGTGCTGGTTATAATGTCTGAATGCACAAATGGGATTGACGAATTCCGCCGGTCAAAACTGTTGTTCAGTGAAGCACTCAGCAGCCCATAAGGTACTCGTTAAAAATATCAAGTGAATTCTCTTGTATTGGTACCACTGTGTCAACATGTCAGCAGTTCTCTGATCCATCTTCCACATGACACTTTCAAATCTGCCTGTGTTAATACTTCTTTTGGGTCAGCTGTGTAAAGAGATTAAAACTAAGAGTATCCTAAAAATACATCAAGTCTGATATTTTCTAATTATTGTTAAATATTTTGAGAATGCAAATTTCATTTAAATGTCAACCATAATTAAATGTGTGCCATTTGTTCTTCTGCTCAGGTTTCACAGTTTGATGGAATGTTTTCCCCACAATTTAATAAATATTTGTTTTCTTTCACATGAATTAATTCAAAACTGGATAAGAGCAACATATTTTAATCAACTATTGTTGTGATGGACTAGAAAATAAATTTACTTCCTAAGCAAATTCTTTATTATGCATTTGAATGGGATTTGTCTCGCTTAGCATTGGCAAGCTAAACATGGAAGTCAACAATTAGTAGGAAAGCCAGCTATGTATGCTGCATAATTAATAGGGCAACTAACTTTTCTTGAATCTGTTGTAGATCTTTGATGTTATAAATTTTGTAATTACCCTAAAATATATATCTAGCTGTGTTTTGATAGCACCCAGTGAAGTGAGGTAGTAAAGAAATTCTTAGGCTCTGTGAAGTATGCATTTTTAATGGTGCCAAATAGATGTTTATGATGATTTTATTTTCAGTTGTTTGCTCATCTGTGTGTAAATCATACAATCGCATTATTCTTACATAAAATGCTAGGGAGTGAACTGGGAATCAGGACATAGCTAAGCACTCTATTATTCCTTCTCTCCCACCAGCTTTTTAAGCACCCCAAAGCTTTTAACGTTTTAATGTGACAGAGAGGACTGACAGAAGATACCGAGGTTCCTGTGGGAGTGCAGACTTGCGTGTGGCCAAGTTACTTCGGGAGAATGTAGTTATGCGAAGTGGCTTTACGTGCAAGTGCAGATTGTACATGTCCGTATTTGTGATATATCACAGATCACATAATTAGACACGTAAATTAGACCTATGAAGACAGAATTTAATCATCCTGTTAGTCCTTTGCAATACAAATCAGATTTTTGACTGTGCAGTCCCAATAAAATGGCAGTTACGTTTGAATGCAAGCATAGCAAACTACGTTTCAAACCATTATACTGAGCACAGTACATGTAATAGAAACTTTGAACTCATTTGCTACGGTTCCTTTCTTTTCGTTTTCTGTGAAGTATGGTGGAGTGTAAGGGAAGCTGCAAACAGGTTAAAAGAGTAATTTCCATGTCAGCATGTGTTTGCCTTACCTCCTTTCTTTGAAAATGGGCTGTTTATTCAGTGAACTTCTTTCTTATGTGATTTCTCAAGCTTCTGGGCAAACCTTCCTCCAAATGGGACCTTAAAGTTTGCTCCTATTATGCTACTGTCTGCCTGTTTGTTTGTTTTTAATAGTTCAGGGTTTCTTGGGTGGAAGCATATTTTTCAGGGAAACATCAAACTGGAAATAGTGGAAAACAATAAATGAAGAATTTTCAATGGGTTTATGCATAACAGAATTCCAGAAGGTTCATTATTGAATTTGGGTTCTTACTGACCTCTGAATTCCCGTTTCTATCAGTTACTTCGTTATTGAATTCTCTTCATGGAAGAATTACAGACATCATGTTGCGAGGTCCTAGTGGGGAGATGCTGTTACTGTGTATTCCCAGCGTCTTCCTGTAAGAAACACACAACCCTTGTTAGAGGTGGTGTTGCGGAAGTGCAGCTTGGGCAAGAGTAAGTCATTGCTTGTTCGTAGTTCTCAGCAAAGTATAAGTGGAAAGGAGTCTGGACAGTTGATATAAATGTGTGTAAATCATGGCATATACATGTAATTTTATAAATGATATAAATGTAGGGGTAAGAATAGGACTAACATTTGTCGAATACCTAATATGTGCCAGATAGTCTGGTATGCACATTGTGTGCCTTCTGCTCTTTAGTGTTCCTAGGCTCCCTCCCCCTGCACAGTAGGTTTTATTATACCAGTTTAATAAAGAGGAAAGGGGGGGCATGTAAAAATGGAACAACTCGGCCCAAGCTGTTAAAGTTGGTGTTCGTTCACACCTGGGTCTTTCCATGACAGCACACAGCCTTCTCCTGTGGCATGGAGCTTGTCATTCATTCAGGGCAGATGCTGAAATTCTGGGTAGAAAAGTGTTCTCTGAGTCTTAGTATTATCACCCAGATTGCCTAATAAGTCATAGCAAGGGGGCGGAACTGTGTGCCCGGGCTTTTCTCTTGAAGAAGGGAAGTCATACTAGAAAGTAAGTGTGCCATTGTAAAATATGTCCAGGTAATAATCTGCATTGAAGTTTTTCATGCTTTACTTTTTTTAATTCCTCAGATCATTGCTATGATGGTCTGTCAATAAATTTAATGGATATTGGATTAATTATTATAAAAATAATGTTTTCTATATCGACTCTACTTACCGTAATTGAAGTGATAGCTATTAAAAGTTTGAAAATTCTTAACAATTAACACTCTTTAATCTGTAATTGTAATTCATGAAATTATGTATATTTTATATGTAGATGTTACTTAGAATATTGTTTTTTTGTACTCCAAATCAGAAACTACCTGTTCTTTCCTATTTATTGTGAGAAGCGTATCTAAAATATGATATTCTTATAGACATGATTTGCTGTCTACCTGTGGCCTATACTAAAAATTATGTGAACACAAGGTTGCTTTTCGATAGAGGATGATGTGTGTGCCACGGAAGTCCCTGTGTCTTTTCTCAGCAGTAAGACGTCTCACGCTGTACCAGTTGGGGAGAGAGATGGAAGTGTCACCTGTCACTTAGCAAGAGGCTTTCTGCTTTGTGTCTTTTCATTTTGAGTCAAAATAGGTGTGAAAACATGGTACTTAGATTTGCATTTATCTACAGAAATATTTAGATTAGCCTTTAAATATCTTTAGTTCTCAAGATAACTGGCAGGGCAGGTAAAACAGAGATCACTTTACAAGGAAATAAAAGGTAACTTGTGTATCAGAAACCTTGATACAGAGCAAGGCCCACTTGGATCTGTTATATAGAATATCTCAGACTTAAGTGCCTATTGAGTTCCCCAATCGGCTCTAAAAATTATGGTAACTGAAATGAATGTATATATAAAACTTTATTATTTGCCTTCTTAAAAATCAGTATTTGAAAACACAAGATCATAGTAATGAAGCAGTGATTTGTAAAGCTAAGTCTAGACGACAGAATTCCAAATGGAGTTGCTGTATCAGCACCAGAATTCAATTCACTTGAAAAAGAGCAACTAAATTACATTTGTGCAGAGAGTGGAATACCCTGACTAGTCAGATGTCTATAAGCACCTTTGAAACGTGTTTCTCCATCTCCATTTAAAGATAGATACAGGGATTCTCAGAGGAACTGGCAACTAGTGAAATGTATGGGTCCTGAAGTATTTAGAATATATTAGACACTGACCTTTAATGATTGAGAACATAACAGATCATGTAAGATGTGATGAAGAGCCAGCAAGCACCCTGTTACCACGGGGTAATGCAGTGCCTGTACTCTGAGGTAATTATTCCAAAGTGACTCCTTATTCATTAAGGTGGGGAGCATCTACTTTCATTCTAGCCAAGGTCATTTCTGTTGTCCAGGGAACTCTTTCTAAATTCCAAAGGAAGCTGGCCGACCATGTGTGGCAATTCTACAGGAAAAAGAACAACAGTTAGAAAATTAAGACCTTAGGAAAGCACTCTCTGTTTCTGTACAATAGCTAGTAAAGAGAAACAGGTGAAGCCAGAATTTCCCCAGACTATCTACTAAAAACACAAGTCTTCATCAGTGGTTCTAGGCTGCAGTATTTTTGTTTAAAAGTATACCTAAAATTCTTTCCATATTTTATACTTTTTCTGATTTGTCATGTTTTTCATATTGAAGTAAGTGACCAACTGTTTGTTCTTCTTCACCTGACAATTGAGAATTATTTTTGAAGACAGGAGAGGGAGGACCAAAGTCATTTGTGATGAGTTTTTGATGAGGACAGTGACCTTTAAAACTTCTGTGCTTTAGGAAGATTTGCTGGATAATTTCACAAACCTGTTTGGCAAAGCTAAGTGATCTTTTAATTGGGAAATTGGTGAGATATTACCTGTTATTGGAAATGTGTCACCTTCTTGTTTTGTATCATGGCCTGATTTGGGTGTGGGTTTGAGGAAAGGCCCCTTTGCGTGAAGAAAATCCAAGCTTCATCTGTTCTGTCTTGCAGTCTTAATTTAGGAAAATATTTTTTTCCTGTTTAATACCTGAGCTGTCCATTGAAGAGTGACTAGTTTTACATATATGATATGCATTGCTTCCCTTCGAGTAGGTGGAGTGGATAAAACAGGTATTATTATTATTATTATTATCCCTGCTGCTGTGGAGAAGGAAATTGGGCCTTAGAGAGGTCAAATGAGTCACTTAAGGTCACACAGCCCGTGGATGACAAAAGTGCATCTAGGGCAGGTCTCCTCAACTGTGAACGGTCCCATTTGCTCTCGTTGGTGCTACTTACAGTGTAGGAGCGCAGGCTGGGTGGGTGCTGCAGAGGCTGGGATGGTCCTCAGTGCTCTCCGAGGCACTTGAATGGAAACAGTAGCGAGCGTTGTACCGGGCTTGTGCCAGGTTCACAGTTACAGAGGCGTACATTTAAGTTAAACCACAAAGAGCGGTGCAGTAAGATTTTGGGACTAAAGTGATTTATAAGAACCCTGACATCATCTAACTTGTTACCTTACTGTGAAATTAACCTCCGATCTTCACTGTCGAATGGATCTCAAAATAGTTGATGTGCTCAACTCCTAGAACTGCTTTTAGAGCAAATGATATTATTAGGTTACTCTGTAAATCCCCAGATGCTGTGGAAATGTGCGATATTACATTCAAATAATATAATTTTTATTTTAGTCTTGCAGATTAATTGTACCTAAAAAAGACAAATTATGTAATTAAGGTCCTAGTCGCTTGGGTAAGAACTATCCACAGTTGACATACAGGAGAGTTTCCTTTATTTGTTTTTTTTCTTTCATTTCTCATTATTAGCTTTACTCTTTCCACAAACCTGTGTCAGTCTCCCAAATTTCGCTGGACCCTGTGCTGCAATGCTGGGAAACAAACTTGGGAATGGCACGTGGTTTTGCTCCTGGTGGGAATATAAATTGGTATAGCCTGTTTAAAAAACAATCTGGTAATATATTTTGACAGCCTGAAAAAAAATTCCATTATTTTGACCCAGTCATTATATAATTATGTTAAAAGGAAATAACTAGCAGTGCCCCCCAGAGCAGCTGAGCGCGGGATGTGGGGTGACTGGGTGGGGCAGGGGGAGGGAGGTGGGGGGGGAAGGGCGGTGGAGCCTGCGCAGGGCCCCCATAGCCGTTCCCACCTTCTGAGTAGAGCTTTTGTAGAGAGGACATTCTTTCTAGTCTTGCAGGGTTTGTTTCCGTCACATTTTAATATACTACAAAAATGCTCATGGAATATTAAAATGCGAAAAAAACTGCACAACCACATTTTGAGATATAAGGAGCCAGAATGGAAGATTGAAGCCAGTTTTGAAGTACCAGGTACATTCCACCAAGAAGTTGGAATTGATTGGTTTATATATATTTTGAAGACTAGAAAGGACACTATGTGTTTGGTAAGCACATGTTGGTTTAAATGACTTTTAAATTCTTTCAAGGGATTCCATTTTATGGCTTTAGAATATAAAAATAGACTTATACTCTAATTTCAAGAGAATACTTATAGTCTGTCATTATAGTATTAAAATATTACCTTTATATTTTATTGCTTTTCAGTGGAATTTCTAGTAGTAAAATCTGTAGCATACATTAGGAGGTGTGTTTTGAGACCTAAGAAATGTACGTAAGACAGAGACAGACAAAGACAGAAACAGATACTTAAACCTGCAGTGAAGTGAAAGGCCAGTGCCCGGTACAAGCGGAACCAGGGGAACTTGTGAGTTCCGCCACGTTTCCTTAGGGCCTACCGAGTGAGTGCGTGAGCTCGGTGGTGCTAGGTCCATGGCCTGGACACAGCGCAGAGGCAGCCCGCCCCGTGCGGCAGGACGCAGGCACGCGGGCACCGGCTGTCTGCGGGATCTGGGCGTGTCCCCTCTCAAATGCAATTCCAAATGGGGAAAAAAAAAAAAGAAAGAAATCTACTGCGTCTAATAAGCTGGCTTAAGTGAATGCCAAAGAAAATGCACCTCATGAGATGGAAATTCTGAAGCAAGTGACATGATGCTGAGAAAAAACAAATAGAAGGACTTTTGAGATATATCCAAAAGGGGCAGAAGGTCCATTTTAATCAGAACTCTCCAGTCCAGCGATATTTAATTATATTTGGGAAGATCCACATGGTTCTGGGGATGAGGAAGCTTTTAGAAACCATATAAATATTTACTTTATATTTGTTTAAGAGGTGACATGTATTAACTTACATCAGTTTTTAAAAGTTTTACTTGGTTATTGGCAACCATGGAGTCACCAGATAGTATTATATTAGTTATTCTAAAAAACAAAAAACAAAAAAACAAAACAAACAAAAAAAAACTTTGGGAAACAGCACTGCTAGAAAGCTCCTAGTTGCTAAGAATAATGGTGCCAAATGCTTTCAGTTGGAGTATTTGTGAGTCCTTTTTCATATATTAAATTTACTTTTAAACCGCTTTCTGCCCTTTTTTCCTCAGGCTTCTCTCTCTGGTGCATCCCTTTTTCCTTCTTCCCTCCCTGACTTGGTCCAGATTTGTATTATCTTGTGTCCGGATCTGTCTCAGTTTGTCATAGCTGGTGTTTCTGCCTCTCTCCCCTCATTTCTCCATTTTGCCCTTTAAATGGCTGCCAAAGAGCAAGCAAAAAACAAAACAATGAAAGAAAAAATATTATGTCACTCCACTAATTAAGAGTGTAAAGGATTGTAGAATGGGATTTTCTGTGTTTCTTTCCACCCCATCCCCCAATGAAAAGGTGTTATCAGCACATGGAAGTTTTTCTCATTGTTTGTTTCTGTCTGCTTTTGTTGCAGGATCAATGTGACTCCAAACACCAATGGATGAATGAGTATCCATATGAAGAGGAAAACAATAAAGGTTGGTTAATCAAACTTGGTAATTGCAGTGAAAACCCTATTTTGACCATGTGATTGCGTAGGTATTCCATTAGAGCACTCCTTGTCTGAATACGAGACATAGGTCAAGACACACTTAGACACACTCATCTATCTGTAAAGTGTCATTTTTGTTTTTAATCCCTTAAATATAAAGAAATGTATGAGGGCAAGAAACTGTTTTTGTGCAAGTCTGTTTGTCTTTATTTTCCAGAACTTACATTAGAATTTTGAGAATCAACTTTTTAGATGGATGTCAGACAGTGGCGAACCAGTTGATACAACTGATCATGGGGACAGAGAAAAAAAAAAAAAAAACAAAACCTGGCCATATTTTGTTTAATATATATCAATTCCTGCAAGCATAGTCCTAATACCAACACCATATGGTGTATGATTGCTGTGAAAAGCTGTTCTCTTTGTACCCACAGTCTCAGCTTTCCTTTGAGGAGTAGGATGCTTTTGAAAGGATTTTAACTTCGGTTTCTCACAGACATGTACCAGGATGAGTTAGAGGAGAAGTCCTGTGAATATCAACAGTAACCAAATGCTGGGTATTACTTTATTTGCAGTAGTTATTCAAAATTTCCTTTCTTGCATACTGATATTAATATACAAATCATAGGTAATATTTTTATAATATATTAAACCACCTTCATTGCATAAGGTTTGTACACTGAATCAATACTCGGAATCAATACTCCCTCTAGAGGTCTGGTATATATGCATGTGCCTTGCCTTGTAACTCTTCATTTAGCTGCACAAAACATAAAATTTCATATTTTCCTACCCCAATTACCTGCTACTTTTAAAAAATTCATTTATTTATTCATTTATTTTTAGAGAGAGGGAGGGAGAGAAACATCGATGGGTTGCTTCTCCTACACAACCCAACCGGGGTTCAAACCCCACAACCCAGGCATGTGTCCTGACCAGGAATTGAACCTGTGATGTATTGCTTTGTGGGATGATGCCCAAACTACAGAGCCACACCAGTTAGGGCTACTTCTGCTACTTTTAAACAAATGTACATCATGCCACTTTTTTTTTTTCCTGCCAGCCTTTACTTTCATGATTACTTACAAATGATTTTCCAGGTCATATTTTTCACTTAAAACTGCCCTCCTGCCTCCTCATTGCTAAAATTGCTCCTTCCTAGTACCTGGACAATTTTCAGACCTCTAGAGGGAGTATTGATTCAGAGGCAATACCAGGGTGACTTCTGGGTATAATAGTAATGTACTTTTTCAGTATTGCCGTGTGGGTGCACTTTGTGAGAATTAATTGTGCTGTGTGTGCATTTGTACGTGGATCAGTGGTGTGCTTGTGAAC
Source organism: Glossophaga mutica (assembly GCA_039655065.1). NCBI lineage: Eukaryota > Metazoa > Chordata > Mammalia > Chiroptera > Phyllostomidae > Glossophaga > Glossophaga mutica. The sequence goes on along the minus strand of CM077310.1, from coordinate 110,428,966 downwards.
CAAGTTGAGAGGCAGAGCTGGGAGGCTGGACCTGGAGTATTTGTCAGTTCCTGGGTGTAAAACTCTTTCTGTGGCTGGTTTCAAAGGTTCAACAAGTAGCTTGCAAAACTCCCGAAAGTTTAGCAATTGGCTCTCATGACCTGTTGTTAAGCAGGCTCTGTCTAGCATACCTTTAATAATTTCATTTATGAAGTCAAACAATTTCACAAACTGTTTAAGACAAAAAGGGCAAAGTTGGTAAATTTAAAATTTTCTGGCTCATCCTTGTGTAAATATGGAAACCTTCTTCACTGATGATCATGTAAAGTTTATTTATCCCTTTTCTTATGTTTGATGTTGATATAATATCATTTTATATTTTTGTTCAATTGTTACTAAATTTTTATGTTTGAATGGCTTAGTCTTAGCTTTGCAAGTGTATACATTTTGACAGTGTCATTGCTCTGTAACTAATGTCATGGTAACTGAAGGTGATGGCAAAGAGAATCATTGTATTACTACTTTCCCTGAGGATAAACTCTGGAAACATTATCATAAGTGACTATAATGTATTATATGTGATTCATTCTAAATGATTGTGCCTCATAGCTTATAACTCATGAGTTCATAAGTGTTTAGAGAGGAGGGACCAGTGGGTATTTCAGTGAATATGACTATATATCCATTATTTCCCACTCACAAATGTCTGCTTAAAAGCTGCTCTGTACGTTCTTAAATGCATTTCAGCAGTGGCTGTCGTGAGTGAGGTGGCTTGTGTGTGGACCTGGCTCCGCAACCTGGCTTCCCTCCCTTGTTTTCCAGCAGCCGCAGGACGTTTACCAAGTGCTTCCCTGCAGCCAGTTTAGAGCAGGCGTCCAGGACGTACACACACCTTTGGGCAGCTTCTCGGAGTTCACGTGAACACTTCTGCTCTGTGACTACCCCAGAGGAGCCATCGCGCAGAGCGATGGGTGATTTCCACTTGTGTTTGGAGTCTAAGAGGACAATAGCAAGCCTTTCTGCGAAAGCTTTCCTTTCTTACAAAAAAAAATATATATATATTTCATAGTGATGGACATGTAGAGTGTGGTTTCTTTAAATTTCTTTTGTATGAGGTTCCAAGTCTTCCTCCTTCACACAGGATAGAAAGATTGTAACAGCATCCACCCTTTCTTTCCTTTTGAACTAAGTAGGGTGGCACAGTTGCTCAGCTGGCGGAAATGAAATGTGTTGTCAGCAGACATTTACGGTGATCGCTGCCTAGACTGTAAATACTGAATCAGAAACATCAAAAACTCTCCAGTCATGGTTCTGCGGTCCCCTGTCTGTATGGCCTTGGACCGGTGACTTCTTTTCTCAAGTGCAAAGTGGAACTAGTAGCACCTGTCCTACCTATTTCAGGAGTTGTTTGGGGGGTGAAAGAAAACACAACATATTTGTGAAAACAATGTAAAGTTGTAAAATTCTTAAGGTGTGTGTGGTATTGAAACTTACTTTTAAGGCATAAGAGAGAATCCTGACTCTGTTGTATGACTTTATGTTATGAAGTCAAGCACTTTAAGAGTTGGAAGTACCCTCAAAGGTCCCTGACTCTTAACACGTGCTTGGTGTGTGGGGGCCTTCTGGAAGAGTTGGTTACGTCAGCATGATGTGGAGACCTCCTTGGAATGTCCTACTGCATGTCACAGTTCATCCTATTTCCAGGCACATGTAATTATATTAAAAGTTCTTCCTCTTATTGAGCCAAATCAGTAGGTGGTATAATGATGCAAACTCTGGAGGTATACCGCATTTATTAATATTTCTTCCTGAATCAGGTCACTCTTCTGTGAGGTCACTCCACCTCTGGGTATCTCATTTCTATCTGGGAAATTAGAACAAAGTGATATACAGGGGGTTGAGAAAGATTATGCAATTATTGAAGTAGAATAGTGGCTTCATTATTTGAAAAGATGATGCATTGCTCATTTAAAAAACATTAAAACATGCAAAGCCCTATCACCTCCCCACCTCACACCCATTCGGTGAACATTATTTACAGCATCTTTGTGTGTGCATGTGCAAGTAATAGGGGCATTTTTACAAAAATAGGATTACATTTATACTTTCTGTTTCTAAAGAAGTATTATTTTTTCACTTTTCTTTCAATATAATGGGAGAAATAGAAACTGAATTTAAAATGAAGGAATATATTAATTTCTAGTTGATGTCCTTTCACCAAAGCGAGGCTGTTACTTAGGAGTAAAGGGGAAAAAAAATCCCAACTTTATGAGTTCTGGTAATTCTGCTTTTTTTAAATGACTGAATTTAAACAGCATCTTTTGACTTTTTGCTAAGAAAGATGGGAAAATTGGTGACATTTCTTTCTAACTAACTTTCCCTCCTCTTTTTTTACTACCTTTTTAAAATTGAGGTTATTACCCTTTATTTCTGATTGTTCATTATAATTATGAAAGCTACTTCATCTTGTCTTACTTTTCTCAGAAGTATGGAAACTTGGCTTTACTGGTAACCTGTGTTCCTGTGAAGGTTGAAGCCAACTGGTCTTTCACTTGTTCTTGTTTTGCTTTTTGGTCAGATATTCATGGACTAATTTTAGTAAGCTCGAAGTTCAGTAAATTCATTGATTTTTGTCTGGTTCTTATCATTCTGTATTGGTTTCCTTGGCTTCTGTCTTTAAAGTCTGAGAAGTAGAGTATGTTTTTATGTCTTCAGATTTTAAAATTATAATTAAAGTATATTAGCTATTCATCTTGTTCTCTTCTTTGGTAACCCCGAAAATACATGTTTGTCCTTGGCTTTCCATATTTATGATCTTCACCTTTACCTTTTTCCCCCTTACTTTGCCTTTCCATTAAACATTTTTTCTTTGTTTGCAGTCAAATTCTTTGTTAGATTTTTACTTCCTGAAGTGGCTTTTCATCTCTGTAGTATTTTATAGCTCTGTCAACTTACTTTAATCTCTTCCAGTTATCTTGTCCTATACCATGTGAATCCTTGTACTTCTTCCTTGAACTTTGTTTTTTTATTTCTTAAAAAAGACCTTTTTGTTTGTTATTCTTTTTTGAGTCCGTGAAGTGTGTTGTCTCAATTCGTCCTCTGATTCCTTGGGTAATTTCTCCTGTGATGTTTTTTCTTCACTGGACTTTTGGTATTTGCTGCTTTCCTGCACTTGTGACCTCTCTCTGATGGTTCCTCATCTTTAAATGGGGCCAGTGGTTTCTCCGATTGCAGGTAATGCTGTGGGCGGGGGTGCGGACAGCCAGGCTACTAGCTAGATGATTCCACATCTTTGATTTGAGCTTATTTCAAACACTCTCTAAATAAAGGTGTTGTTCCCAGAGTTTTCCCTCCGTTTCTGTTGTACAGCAAGGCTCCTGAGACAAAGGCTCCCACCGGCATTCCTTCTGTCGCTTCAGCAGACCCCCTTGATGATGGAGCTGGCCTGCAAGATGCTCTGTGCTTGCTCTTTCAGTGCCACTTTCTCTGCTCTCCCCGGATAAGTCTTTCCTAACTGTACAGCTTTACTTTTAGGAAGTTCTGTGTCTTGACTGAGGTCTTAAGAGGTATGTGTCCTCTGCCAGGAGCCTCCTAGATTTCTCAGGCTTTGACAGGTATGCTTTGAGTTTCAAAGGAAGGTTATAAAAATGCCTTAACATTGCCGTTTTTAAATAATAAATATTTTAGATGCATTTAAGGGACTGAGTACTTGGAGAGTACTGAGCGTACTGTGCTGTTTAAGAGCTTGGCCTCCTGGGTTTCAATCCTGGCTCAGCCAGGGCTTCACCGGCTTTTCCATCTCATTTTCACCTGTGTGATGTGGGGATGATGATGATGATGATGATGATGAAGATGCCCACTCTATAAAGTTGTTGTGAAGATTAAATGAAAAAAAATGCTAAAGCATTTACTATATTGCCTGACAGTCACTAAGTGCTCATTAAAATGGCCATTTTTATTATGTTAAGCCATCTTAATTGTGTTTAGAATGAAGCTTGGTTTTAGGAGAACTTGCTGCTCAGGCCAGTATTTGTCTCTGTGTTTTTTTCCTTTGCCCGAAGATGTGCTGGGATGGAGCAGTATGCTTGGGGGTACCGGCTGTCCCGCTTAATACGTCAGCCTCTTATTTTAGGGTCTGACTGGGGCTTCCAAATGGTGGCTCTGTGTTTATAAGGAAGAAACACATCTGGCTTTCTCTTGGAGGAAATAAAAGCCCTGAAGATATTGGATATGCTGTGATGGGTGGTACATACGTTCCTTGGTTCACTCACAGATTGTTGATAGCTTCTCTTAATTAGTCAGGGTTCTTCAGAGACACAGAACCAACGGAAGACTTGTATCTATATCCTGTCTGATTTAAATGATTGATTATAAAGAATTGGCTCATAGGATGATGGAGACTGAGAAGTCTCACCCCTGGGTAACGCCAAGGCCTGAGGACCGGGGAAGGCAACTGTGTGCGTCACGGCCCAAGGGCAGGAGAACGCTGATGTCCCGGTTAAGCAGGCAGGCAGGGACTGAATTCTGTCCCTTGTGTCTACTTTTCTCTTCTGGCCCTCAGTGGATTAGCTGATGCCTGCTCACGTTGGGCAGGGCAGTGCATTTGAGGAGTCCACCGATTCAAACGCCAGCCTCATCCAGAAGCACCCACACAGACATACCCAGAAATCATGTTTAATGTGGGTACCCTGAGGGCCCGCCCAGTCAAGGTGACAGATAAAATCAACCATCCCATCTATCCTGTACTATAATTAAATCTAGCAGTAATATATTTAGCATTTATTATTTGTTAGGCATTGGGCTACGAAGAGAAATTATATTTAGACCCTGTCTTCAGCACTTCATCATCTCAGGGACAGGCAGATACCTAACTACAGTTTGATGTCATTAGGGCTACAATATATTTAATAAAACCTAGAGAGTTGGTGTGGGCCATGGACAGCTTCACGTCCGCAGTGACATTTGACCTGGGCCTTGAATGATGGTATCACATTGACTGGAAGAAATGGGAGCAACCATGAGAAGTTGCAATCCTTTGTTTAAAAAATTTTTTTTAATTGTTGAATTGTTGTTCAGTTATAGTTGTCCCCATTTTTCCCCATTACTCTCCCCTGTCTTGCCCACCCCCTCCTCCCACCTTTAGTCCTCACCCTCCTGCCCTGTTGTCTGTGTCCGTGGGTCCGTTATACATGTTCCTTGACTTGACTTTGCCCCTTCCTCCCCCTGCCCTCTGGTCACTGTCAGTTTGTTCTTTATTTCCAAGTCTCTGGTTCTGTTTTGCTCCCTTGTTTGTTTTGTCAGTTAGGTTCATTTATAGCTTAAAATTTTTTCTTAAAAAATAGAAAATTACAGATTTTTTTCCTTTGACTAGACACCAAAGTGCCCTGAAAAACTTCCCCTTGGAGTTAAGGGTCAATGTGACATTCGGTGATATCTTTAAATATTTCAGCTAGAATCTTCTGAGGCTCATTTATGTGTCCGAATGATTTGGGCTCTCCGCCCGGTCTTTCCTCTCCATGTCGGCCCCTCTGTCTCTCTTGCTCCCTGCGTCTGTCTCCCTTGCCCATGTGCTCCTGAGCGCTCACACTCTTCCTTGCTCACATATTTTCATTCTCTGGCCACTTGATTATAGTGGTTCATGAGCTAAGCTTTAGGGCATCATATTTAGAGTACATTATCACAGTAGTTTATGTAATATACATTTTACCAGAAAACTTTGAGTGATCGTAAAAATGATGAGCATGTTTTAAGTGCAGCCATTTCAGTTAACGTTTTGATTTAATGAGAACATTATAGTATTAAATCAACATAGTAATTGATTATTAAAAGCATTTATTAAAGTACAATATCTCTCTGGTTAATTTTATGTGTCAACATCTGTACATTAGGAAAGAATAGTAACCTCTTTCCCCTCTCCTCAGCTATGTTCTCTGAGAATTAATTTCTTACTATTCTCTAAAGACACTTTTGTTTAATAAAATCATGAATAATATATTGATTCAACAATGAGTGGAATTCTTTTTCTTATACATAATTTAGTCCTTCAGTATACTTTATAGCCTAATGGAGGTAAGATTCACAAATAATCCAATTTAAGAGTCAATTGATTATTAATATTCAACATGCTTTGTTTTCCTAGAATTAGTATTGGTAGTAAATTCTGTGTCAGTCTGATCCTGTTATCAGACTAAAAGGGTCTATTTGCCTCTAGGCATCAAAGCCCATAAGACATGAATAGGAGCTTGCAGCATAGAAAGTAAGGGTTAATTTTCAGGAAGTGGCCCACACCTGGAGACACAGGTGACCTAAATCTTAAAGATCTGGCTCCCTGATGGCTTCCAGGGAATAGGTTATATAGGGAAAAATCATTAATCATGGTGAAAAAGGGAACTAGGGTCTAATCAGGGTTATGGTCTCTATGGAGTGGTCAGTGCTAGGATAGGAAGTGGTTGATCCGTACATCTGGTCCTGATGCCAGCCATAGCATCACTTTGTCTGGTTTCCCTGCTTTTCTGGGTGTGGAGCTGAAATACAACTGAGAACTAGATGTTATCTTATCTAGGTTGACCTAAACTGTGTCTCTGGAATCAACAGACCTGAGGCTTTGTTCTTGGATGATTGGATGCTGATCAGAACCTCACTGTATTGAGGACTTAATGATTAAGGAAGTGGTCCTGCAAGGGAGAAGGAGGCAGGTGAGTTGGGGTGCTGGAGGAGGCCAGTTTGAATCAAAAGGAAAGAAAGGAGATGTCATAGTAAAGAAATCAAGTTTCTACACACTTATAATCAGAGAAACAGGATTGTGGGGATGGTATAGAATATAGGATTTACTAAGAGGATTTGGCCTCATTTAATTGTGGAAGCCAGTTTAAGCAAGTTGCTTCCATATATTTGATGGCTTGACATCGTAGGTCGGGCAGCCAGGAAGCAAGGATGAGGAGGAAGTGCGGGAGAGTAGGGAGAAACCAGAAACTGTGAGTTTGAACTGGGCTCTACACAGATTCCCTCTACCTACAAGCCTCCGACCTCAGGGATGCTGGCAAGTACAGCGGCAGCCAGTGCCCTTCTCTCAGTCAAACGCACCATGGCCTGGCAATCACGTACTGATGGAGGTCCACGAAAGCTGCAGGAGCTGTGGGCCTGCATCAGCAAGATGAACCAGCACATCAGCGACAACACATGAGAGCTACACTTGCATCTGGAGCCCTGCATTGACCTTCTGAGTGTGAAATGAATGGGACTGCTGCTGCACTTCTGCCTTTTGCATCTTATCAAAATGTCTCTTAGAAGCCAGAAGCAATGGGCCTATGCAGGGAAAACAGTGCTGGGAAATGCAGATCGAGCTCAGCTAAGTTGTGGCAGTTCCTATCTACCACTGAGTCCCACGCTGCCAATCTCTCCCTTCTCACTCACAGGTCTCTTGCCCCACTCTTCCCTCCACACGAGTATCATAGATCATGTGCCTTTTTGGAGTCCTGCTTTCTTTCCTGAATCCTGCTAAGCCCTGTGTGCAGACCTGAAGCACAGCCCCAGGTCCCAGCCTTGCAGTGGAGACAAGAGCCCACACAGAGAAGGCTGCTCACACGTTCTGGTTTCCTGGATTCACTGTTTCTGAGCTCTGCTCATCTTTGAGAAGTGGCGGGACCATTTGTGGCCCTGGGTGGTTCTTGATTCCATTATTGGTGTCAGTAGTGGCTAAGCCATTCTGTTCCTGGATTTTGTGCATCTTAATGCTGTAGACCGATGAGGCTCAGGCCAGGACCATGTGGCCGCAGGGAGCTCAGTTGAAAGCACAGGAAAGGCAGACAGCATGAGAACAAGGATGGGTTCTGATTTTGTCCATGGTGTAAATGTGTGAGTTGTCTTGGACCAGGTAGTACACTTTGGAGCAACATTATGAGTGAGAAGGAGATCAAAAGTTTATATTAAGAATATGAATGAACCTGACTGATGTGGCCCAGTTGGTTGGAGCTTATCCATAGCCAAAGGGTTGCAGGTTTGATCCCTGGTTCAGGTGCATGTGATCCCTCGTCTGAGTGCATGCATACCTTGGTCTGGGTGCGTATGGGAGGCAACCAATTGATATTTTTCTCTTACATCGATGTTTGTCTCTCTCCCTTCCTCTCTCTCTAAAAGCAGTGAAAAAATGACCTCAGGTGAGGATTAAAAAAGGAGTATAAATGAATAATATCAGGTATAGCAGGTTAGAGGTGAGGTGGACAGGCAGTAACTGGAGGACAGTTAATACGGAGGCAGGAATTAACTCAGACTGGGCCCAAGAACCAGGAGGCACTAATGCGGGGGCGGGGGCAGGCTGGGTGGTTGGAGGGCAAAGGGCAATAGCAGCAGCACTGCCAAAGTGGAAGCCTGCTGCCCCAGGAGAGGTGGGGCCCCAGGGTAGCTTGTCTGCAACAGGGCTGGGATGGCAAGTGGCTTCTCATCTCACATGTCGGCCCTTCCATCTTGGCAAGGTCTCCTGGAGGTCTATGTTGAGCCCTGGTACAGGACTAGGAGATCCCGTCCAGTTTGGTCATCCTGGAACAAAGATAAAGGGAGCCCTTGGGCAAGTAAGTGAAGGTAGCCAGAGAGAGGGTACTAGCCTCTTCCTGGGTTCCAGCCGGAGAAAAAGGAAAGCTTTTGAAAACAGTCTTGTTTAAATTGCCAGAATTCTGTTCATAACCCCAGAAAGGATAGGACTTTAGTTTGTGATTTAGAGTAAATTCAGAAGTAGAATTCTGATCAGATAAAGAATGAGGACAATTGGATTTTAAAAAATCAATTACTGGTAGACACTACCAGTTTGTATTTATACATTTATATTTTTTGTGGGGGTGCGGGAGATTTTTCTGGTTTATGGCTAAATGCTTGCTAGATTTTTCTGAGCTTTCATTAAGTTTCTCATATAATTACTCAATTACTTTTAAATTGAATTGCAAATGCAATGAACATTTCTTAAACACCGGGATCCTATGAATTAAGACACCTCGTTATTTCCTTTGTAAGCTCAGTTTTTCTCAAGTGTTGACGACTTCTCCTGGGGTTTAATTCTGCCAGACTCTGGATGCGAAGGACAGAGAATGTTATCTGAAGGATTTATCATATTTCTGCTTCTAAACTCCTTTCCTCAACAGTGGGCCCATTTTAGAAAAGAGAGCGTGGAGGAAACAGGCAGAGTCTGCCCGCTGGGCCGGATTTCTCTGTCCGTCTGGGACAGCCTTTCTCACTTCCTGAAATGCGAAGGGGCTTGCCTAAGGCTGCACAGTAGTGAGTCTCGGAACTGCACCCATCTCTTCTGTATTTTGTAACATTTATGTGTACGCCATTTCTAAAAGGTCCAGAGTGAAATGCCCCAGTAGAGAAATTAGTGTGGAGATGGTGCTTGTGAAAATATCTGTGTGGGAAGAAGGGGAGAGACCAAGTGATGACAGGTAGAGCAAAATTTATTTTTAAAGCAACTTAATGATAGATTTACATTTATAACTTCTGGTTCTGTACTAGGACTTAAATGCCTCTTAAGCGCTTACTTATCTAGCTAGATAATTATTGCAGCCCCAACTTCTCTCTCAACTCTCCCTGTAGAGTTTGAGATGGCAGATAGTCCGAGGCGGACCTGACCTGCCATTTGGCAGGGCACTGCCCACGGCTGGCCGGCTTGGTGCAAATGACCAAGGTGAGGCGCAGAGAGGAAAGGCTAAGAGATTTCTGTGTTACAACCAGGGGTGAGAATGGACTCCTGTCTCCTGGTTCTAATCAGTTATACAAGAGATGCTTCTTTTTGTGTTCTGCCAGAAACAATTTACAAGTATGTTGTTGTAATGTAAGGATTTAATGATATGGAAAAGTTTGCAGTGCTTTCAAATGAGAAATGGAATCTCAATCTTTGCTCTAACTGCAAAACTGAGACACTGATAAAGTGCCAGCAGAAATTGTTGGTAACAACAGTTCGCTCTCTTCACGTTGAAATGTGTTGTCAGAGTAAGCTGAAATGGGCGCAGTGGGGGTAGCTAATTGTCATTATTTTTTTGGCTCAATTTTGTTAAGCAGTCCAGGATTCAAAGTCTATGCTTCAAAGAGATGATGCTATCATGGGCATCAAGAGTAGCTTCTTTCTGGATATTCATATCAAGCAGTGCTGGAAATTGCCAAGATTTATCTTAGAAATGTAGAAACTTGGAGCTGGATGGTATACTATAAAAATTATCACCTTCAACTGGATAATGTAAGTAGGAGGAAAAAGATCAATGACAATGAAGCTTGCTTGTTCAAGGTTAACCAGTACATTATAGACTGGGAGGTTTGGGAGGAATAAAGGTGTTAGGGAAATTGGGTTGTTTGCCTTTCACAGATTTTAACATCCAATTTAAGCAAGTAAGACTAATTTCTGCCTATTTCTGGATTTAAAGCAAAAGGTACCAGCTATCTTTTTAATGAGTATTTTAATAAATGGATGGATGGAATATGGATGAAAACAAAAGAAAGAAAATGAGAACAGATCTCTTCGTTACTTTTTCTTTCTTTGAAAAAAGTGTAGTGATCATGTGTGACTGAAGAGAAAGAAAGATTTTGAAAAATTGACAAATGGATCACAGGAAACCCGAAACACTGAAAATTTCTCTTATTAAGGTTGACTTTTTCAGTAAATAGTAGCCTAGGGAAAAGGTCTGGTTTACAGGCCTTTAAATATGTGGACAATGGCAGGGGAAGGATTTTCCTGAACAGTTACCCTACACAGAAATGCTGATGAGAAGGCCAGAATGCTCGTGGTTCAGTATGATGACAAACATGAAGGCGGTACTTTCCTGTACTAAGTGCATTTCTAGTTATTAGTGTCCACATTTGTGAGAGCCCAACCATTTTATATTGTGGCATCTAGCAACGTGACTTTTTAAAAAATAGATGATGTATAATACTTCCGCTTAATAAATTGAAGGTTGTAAGGATTTCCCCTCTACCCTCTTTTCCTTATGCTTTGGTATTGCAAATTAAGTTTTGATTCTTGTGTTAAAATGATTGCTTGTGTTTTGTGATGACTCTGTACTCATTAACCAAATCTGAGCATTTTTTAACAAAATCAGTAATTTTGAAAATTCTTATTCAATTAAAAGAATCTTTTCTAGTTAAAAGTATGGGTAGATGCTTTCTTCAAGTTATTAAGTATTTCATAGATACAAGAAAATATGTGATAGTGAATATTCTTATATCTATGAATTTTTTTCTATCTAAGTAACACCGATTAATAGTTCCATTTCTTTTCAGCCTTACCAACTTGTGGTGTCTGCTGACATTTAAAGTTGTCTTAGTCTGATGTGTGTTAAATAGTGTCTCCTTGGGCCTTAATTGCACTTCTCTGTCACTAATCGTTTGTATGTTTACTGGTTATTTGTATTTCTTCTCCCATGGAAATCCTTTTCCTATCTTTTGCCTTTTTTCCCCTAAGGAATAATGGTCTTCCCACCCTCCTCCCCAATGGGGTATATATTCAGGATTGATTAAATATGTTGAACATATTTTCTCTAAGATTATGGACTTTTGTTTTATATTGGACTAAGATTATGGACTTTTTCTTTATATTGCTTTATATTTTAATGTTGTTGAATGTATATTTGTCATTTGGTTAGTGCTTTTTCTGTACAGTTTGTTATCATATTTTATGACCTGCTGAATGCTCTGAGTAACATTTTCTATAGGGTATTTGTACCTACTTTGCTAAGTGAGATTGAAATTTTTTTATAATCTGGCTAGGTTTGGGCATCAATGTTAGAATCTTCTTTCTGTTCTTTGAAAGCATGTGAATAAATACAATAATCTACTCCTTACATATTTGAGACTACTAAAACTATCTGAGACTAGTTTTTACTTTGTGGGTAAAATTTAAACTTGAAATCTAATTCCTTTAGTGGTAATAGACTATTTAGGTTTTCAGTTTTTTCTTGAGTCAGTTTGGTAAATTGTATATTTCTACAAATATCTACATTTATTGTAAGTTTTCAGATTTAGTGGCATGAAGATTGTATAAGTTTTCTAGGCTGCAGTCAGCAAGTACCACAAACTTCAGTGGCTTAAGTACCAGAAATTTACTTTCTTAAACTATGGAAGCTTGAAGTTCCAGATAAGGTATTTTTCTTTTCAATATTATTTATTTATTTTTAAAGAGAGGCAAAGGAAGGGAGAAAGAGAGGGCCATGAGGGAGAAACATTGATCAGTTGCCTCTCGTATCACTCTGACTGGTTACAGCAACCTAGGCATATGCCCTGACCATGAGTTGAACCTGTGGCCTTTCACTTGTGGAATGGAGCCCAGCCTCTTGAGCCACAATGGTCAGGGCAGACAAGGTGTCCACAGAATTGATGTCTTCAAAGGACTTTTACCTTGGCTCATAGATGGCCTTCTGTTTTCTGTGTGCTCTCATGTAGCCCTTCTCTGTGTACCTCTGTGTTCTGATGTCTTCTTCTTATAAAGGCAGCACTCCTATTAGATAGGGCCCACTCATTTTACATGTTCCCTTAGTAGCCTCTGTAAATGCTCTAGCTCTAAATATAGCCACATTCCGAGGTGCTAGAGCTTCAACATAAGGATTTGTGGGGGGCACAGTTGGGTCTGTAACAAGAATGTTCACAGTTGTCCATTGATGGTGTTTTTAATCTCGTTGTGTATATACTTTTTCCCCCCATTTCTAAGGGAAATTAACAACGGTGAAAGAGAATGATCCAAGGAAAAGGAACAGTACAAACAATTGCATAGAAGGAAAAAAGAAGAGCAAATCTTTAGTATTTAAACTAAATGAGTGATTTAGTTTAAGATAGGGCAGAAAGGTCTGTTTGGGGCCATTTTACAAAGTGTCTAATGCATTGTAGTATTAGGGTGTGTACAGTTCAAGGTATTGTAATTAATTCCATTAACATACCTTGTAAAAACAGTAAAAATATATTTATTAACCATAAAGCCACAGTTAGCAGTTTGTAGGTATTTTTTATTTTTGATGCATTTCCCCTTGATATTATTAATTGAATAATACTCTGGGGTGCTTTTGAAAATGTTTCTTTTCTAAAAGAAATATTTCAAGTTGTATTTAAGGAGATTTATTAACACTGAATTCATTCCTCTGATTTCACTCGTATTAAAGTAAGAATGCATGAATTATTCTTGAGTTTAGGGGAAAAAGTGGTCGAAATGTTGGCAGGTACTTTTTGGACGTATTGTACTCTGTTTATACTTGCCAGGTCTCAGATATTAACACAATCTTGAGGGTGAATAAATGTGGTAAACATCTTTATGTGGAAAGTCCTGCCAAACTTTCTGTGTTTTATTAGGATAAAGGGGCTTCTAGAGTTATAAAGTGACTTTTGTATTACATACTATATATGTAGTCTGTATAGAACTCCCTACCTGGTCCTCTGGAAAGGCAGGAAACTTGAATTGTGTTCTTCAAGTTTATTAACTGTCAAGCAGCAAAAGATGTAAACTGATTTAATGTTCATCAGTTAAATGTTTGCTCTTTATTCTGGTTCTTTTTTGTGGCTTTTTCATTCTGAGTGTTTTGTTTGTTTTTTTTTTTTTTTTTTAATGGATGTCTTGGTCAACTACATTTCATTGTGAAGGAATTTTGAGAAAATATCCTATGTCTATATCCCCTTAGGTATTTTATATTTGAGCATACGAATCAGCTACTTTTAGGCTCTAAAGGCAGGTTGATTTAATAAAATAACTGGATCACACTTTTACTCGGAACTGTGTAGTGATTTGTTGCCAAAGAACTTCCAGAGTTGAATGCTCCTGATGCAACGTGCTGGTCTGGTTCTGCCCCCCACCCATCCCCATTGTGAGTGAATTGTGCTTTTCTGCCCAAACACCTGCAGGATTTTTTTAAATCTTGAAGTTCAATGGCGTAAACATATAACTTATTTTGGATGATTCTGTATCAATTTTTTGAACGTTGTTAATTCAGTCTCGTCTTTCTTCATATTGGGGAAAATTTGTATTAGTAATTACTTGAAATATTTTTCTAGCTAGTTTTTTCCCCTTACAGGATCAGCAATTTTCGGCTTGTTTCATGCCTCTTATTTGTGTCTATATATTAACTGAAATTAAAATAAGCTTTTTTCATCAATAACTTAATATTTAGCCATGTCTTCTCATTTTAGCCATGTCTCATTCTCTTGCTATTTTAATTTTATTTATTAGTACTGAGTTGATACACTTTTGGTCTTCAGTATGTTTTGATGACTCTACAATATTTTTACAAAGTCTGTTGTTTTATCATTTCATCTTCAAGCACATGTGTCCCGATAATCATTTTTTTGAAGTGCTCCTTTAATGTGAAACTGTTTCAGGTTGTGTTTTCTTGAGGAATGGGTGCTTGCTTCTCCTCTGCATGCTGGTCTCCTTCCTTTCCTATCTCTCTCGTATTCCTCCCTTATTTATTTCCTTTTTATCCTGTGACACGTTTGCCCTCTGTCCATTTCTTCTTTTCAAGTGAGCAGATAATCTGTTTGCTAGGAGGTGTTGTTGGCTAATCTTTCTTCCCTTCTTTTATACTGTAGTTGAGACCTGTCTGTTGAAATTTTCCCTTGGGTGCTACGTCTTGAGAATTAATTTTTTTCTCTTCCGTTTTGCTATAATTCAAGGGGATATTCCAAGGAAATGGAGGGAAAGGGCTTGGCTGGATTGTGTGCAAGCTGTGTCTTCTCTCCCCATTTTGCCAGGCATGGACAATGATGCCCCTTTCAAAGGACCACAGGAGTATAAAATGTCCTTGCAAAGGCATGTGAAGTATTTCTGCACCTTTCAGCTCAGTGTCATAAAGCTACTCTTTAGGGAGCTTGGTGATGTCTCATACTGTGGCTTCCCTCTTTACACATGTGAACCCGGTCGCATGGGACTTTATTAAAGAACTGACATTTTCTCCATGGTGTAATTATTTTAAGTATTTAAAATACTTTGGGGCCAGCAGAAGCACTTTCAGCATTAAATAACAAGGTCATTTTACACATTCTCTTGAGCAAAATATATTCAAAAATACCTAATGGGCTGTATTTCACATTTCTCCTTTTTGTATATTTCTATTGTACCATTTTCTGTTGCCAACATAGAAACAATTTCCAATAAAGTGCATGTCATTTTAAATTGCTCTCTCCTTAGGCAACCTGATTTTCCGTCATTTTTGGAGCTTCAATGTAAAGTGAGGAAGTATTTATAAAACAGGTACGTAAGCTGCATGAAATCATTATGTCCAGTACCTTGTAGAAACATACTCTTTACTTCACTGTATTCATCTTGTGGAAGGGGAATGATTCATCTTTTGTTACTGCTGTAAATCCAGTTCTCACACGGGAAAAACATACACAGTCTTCAGTGTGCTCCTAGTGATTCATTAAGTCTTTAGAGTGCAGAAGGGCAGCGGTGGGTCGTGCTAGGGCAGGATTTTAGCCAGCAGTCTGTCACCGCGTATTGATCTACCAGCTATTTGTTTCATTTATGTTTGAAGTTGCTCCACTGGAGCTGTGATTACTGTGGATTCCGTCTGAGGCATTTAAGATGATAAAACATAGGCTGAAACTTATAAAATTTACAAAAATAGCCCAAAATCAACCATCACCTCCAGTGTGTTATGTTTATATGTAAGTGCAGTTGCTGTTAGACTCACTTCTGTTGAGATGCTCCATGAGGAAATTATTTGTCATATGGTTTAAAGATTGACCGTGACTCAAAGATACCCATGACTAAGGAACAACTGTGCTGTCCTAAATGATTATTAGTACTTGTATTGATAATTTTATTGATAAGATTAATTAAAAGGGAGTTAAACTCTGAAGACTATTTTAAAGACTTTCCATGTTTCTTATGTTTAAAACATTTTTTTTGGACCACAACTATAGGATTTTATTGGTATTGTGTTATATTTATTTTAAAGTACGCTGGTAGAACACTGATTGACTGGATTGTTATTTTCTAATATTAGAATCTTTGATTATTTGAATATTAAGGAATATCAGTGGTATTGATTTTTTCTTTTTTGATTTTAAATAATTCTTAATTTTTAATTACAATTGACATACAATGTTAAATTGGATTAGCCAAAAAGTCCAGTATGTTTTTTTCTGTATGATACCTCTAGTAGTGCTTTTTTCTGTATGATACCTCTAGTAGTTGTCTTTAACTTCATTGAAAACAACTTTGTTAGATTCTTTTGTGACAGCTGTCATATCAGCATTCATTTTTAAAACAGTATCAAAATTGGTAAATTTTTATGCAGCTATTTAATATTAAAGATGGAAGAAAATATGCAAATTTTCAGTATATTGTGCTCTTATTTCAAGAAAGGTAAAAGTGCAACTGAAACACAAAGGTTTGCACAGGGTATGGAGAAGGTGCTGTGACTGATCAAACATGTCAGAAATGGTTTGCGAAGTTTCTTGGAACTGTTGACATTTTGGCCAAATAATTCTTTACTGTGAGGCTGTCTTATGCATTGGAAGATATGGAGCAGCACCCAGTAGCAGGAGGTAGTCAACATACTCAAAATATCCAGATCAATAAAGTTATTGGTGAAAATGAAAAATGCGTCTTTTATTTTATGGAAAAAACTAAACGGACTTTTTGGCCAACCCAATATTAGTTTTAGGTATGCAGTGCAGTGATTAGACATTAAATGACTAAGTGATCACCCCAATAAATCTAGTACCCATCTGACACCATAGATAGTTATTACGATATTATGGACTGCATTCCCTATGCTGTACTTCACATCCCTGTGGTTATTTGTAACTATCAGTTTTACTTCTTAATCCCATCTCCTTTTTCACAGTCTCCCAACTCCCCTCCCCTCTGGCATCCATCAGTTTGATCTCTGTAGCTGTACGTCTGTTTCTGTTCTGCTTATTCATTTACTCTGTTTTTTAGATTCCACATAAAATAAATTCATATGGCATTTATCTTCTGTCTTAATTTCACTCAGCACAGTACCCTGTAGGTCCGTGGATGTTGTTGGAGGTGGCAAGATTTCATTCTTTTTCATGAATGAGACGTATTCCATTGTATATATCACCATTTCTTCTTTATCCACTCATCTGTTGTTAGATACTTAAGTTGCTTCCATATCTTGGCTATTATAAGTAATGCTGCAGTGACGTATGTCTTTTTGATTTAGTGTTTTGACTTTTATTGGGTAAATACTTAGAAGTAGATTTCATTGTCAAGCAGTGGAATTACTTGTTAATTCCTTTGTCATTATATAGCTTTTGTTAAAGTCTATTTCATCTGGTATAAATGTTACTACCTAAGTTTTTTGTTTGTTTCCATTTTTATGGAATTTTTTTATTAATTTATCTTCAGTCTATGTGTATCTTTTAATCTAAAGTGAATCTCTTGTAGACAGCATATATAAGGGTCTAATTTTGTTATCCATTCAGCCTCCGCATCTTTTGAGTGAAATATTTAATTTATTTGCATTTGAAGTAATTGTTGATAGATATGTATTTATTGCCATTTTATTATTCATATTTTTTAATCTTTTTTTCCTTCTTCTTCTTAGAAAAGACTCCTTAACATTTCATGTAATACTAGTTTGGTGGTGACGAACTCCTTTAGCTTGTTCTTATCTGGGAAGCTGTTTATCTGTCCTTCAATTTTAAATGGCAGCTTTTATGGGAAGAGTAATCTTGGTTGTAGGTTATTGCTTTTCATGACTTTTGAGTATTTCTTGCCAGTCCCTTCTGGCCTGCAAAGTTTCTGTTGAGAAATCAGCTGACAGTCTTATGGGAGCTTTCTGATACATGACTAACTTTCTTTTGTTGCTTTTAAGATTCTCTTTTTATCTTTTCTAACCTTTGGCATTTTAATTATGATGTGTCTTGGTGTGGGCCTCTTTGGGCTCATCTTGTTTGGCACCCTGTGCTTCTTGACTTGTATGTCTGTGTCCTTTGCCAGGTCAGGGAAGTTTTTCTTACTATTTTTTTACATAGGCTTTAAAGTCCTCACTTCCTCTCTTTTGCTTCTGACACCCCCATGTTGGTATGCTTGACACCCAAATGTTGGTATGCTTGAAGTTGTTCCAGAGGCTACTTATATTATCCTCATTTATTTATTTATTTATTTTGGATTCTTTTTTCGTTCTGCTGTTCTGATTGGTTGTTTTCTGCTTCCACAACTTCCAAATCTTTGGTTGGATCTTCTATTTCATCTACTGCTAATTCCCTGTAAATTATTATTTATTTCAGTTAATGTATTCTTCATTTTTGACTGGTCCTTTTTATCCTTTTCATCTTCATTTTTTATGTTTCTTATCTCTTTGATGAAGTTCTCACTAAATTTATTTACTTTCTCTCTAAATTCACTGAGCATCCTTATAACCAGTGTTTTGAACTCTGCATCTGTTAGATTGCTTGGCTCTATCTTACTTAGTTCTTTTTCTGGAGTTTTGTTCTGTTCTTTCATTGGGACATGTTTCTTCATCTCCTCATTTTGGCTGCTTCCCTGTGTTTGTTTCTATGTATTAGTTATGCAGTAGGTGTCCTGTAGGGTCCAGTGGTACAGCCGGCCTGATCACCCAAGCTGGGCACTCCACTGTACCTCCCGAGTGGCTGTACCACACCCCGCTGTTGTAGTTGAGCCTTGGTTGTTTTTGGCACCTTGGTGGCGATCTTCCCTGTTTCTTTAATGGAACATTCACAAAGAAAAGGTACCAAGACAATGAGGGAAGTTTAATTTATTGTCACTGTTTCTTTATCCTGCTAAATCAAAACTCACAATGTCAGAAGATGCTTAAAATTCTCATGAAGTTATTATGTTATCTTTAACATGAGTATGATTTTACATACTCATGCACATTAAGTTTCTTTTTTCTCCCCTCAAGGTAAAACATTCCAGAATTTTAAGGTTTCCTTTGGCATTACAACTGGGCATTTCTTTACAACTGAGAGTCTTTCTGTACTATTGTTTGATTCCGTAATACCAAAAACAAGATTGATTTGGCCAGTGTCATTCTGCAACCAGTTAATTTGTGAATGGAAAACAAACTAGCAAACAAACAAACAGGAACTTTTAAACCTTTTTTCCCCCTTTGTGTATCTGCTCAGTTCAGGTGAAAAAAAAAAATCTATTCCCTCTTGTTGTAGGTTGTATCGCCACAGCGAATATCACACTCTTCTTGCCATTAGTACTTGTGCACTGACTCTCCTGGGTAAGTGGTGGTGTTAAAACCCATCTATTCCCTGTGAATTAAGGAGTTTCCTTGTTTTGAGCCTCAGGAGAGATATTCATCGTGCATTTTATAATCCAGGGCCTTAAAGTAATCAACTTCATAGTTCACAGTTTAGTAGCTTTTCCTGTGTTGGAGAATGTTGTCATGGGGGTGGAACTAAAGTGGAAAAGGGTGACACAGCCCAGACAAATTACATGTGCATTACATCGTTGTCTAAGAACAGGGGTCAGTAGACTTCCCGGTCTTTGACAGTATCTTATTGGGCTGCATTAGAGGCTGGAAGCTTATTAGACACTCTGTCTGGCATTTGGTCCCACCATTTATTTTCTTAAGGAAGTTCACGAATTTGGATTGCTTCATGTCTCTCCCCCAAATTATTGACCTCAGGATAAAACCCTTACATGTGTCTGTGTTTGATTGGCAAGTGAAGCATTTAATTTAGAATGCTTACCTTCTTGACTCCTTGTTTGATTGCAGCTTTCTGCTTTTTGGCATGTATTTGTATTGATATAGTGCATATTTTTAAAAATAGTCCCTTTTTTTTATCCCTTGCCAAGTCTTGATAACTTTATCATTTTGTGGTATTCATGTTTATAATTTTTTAACACTTACAATCGGTACGAATATAACATTGAAAACCACTAACAGCTCTTTGGCTTTTCAAAGATGCCCTCCCACAGTTGGCGTTTCCATTTTTTTGCAGTTTTTGCGATTTTGTTTAAAAAACATTCCCCACCCTCCTGCTACTTTCAGTCCTTGCTTTAACCCACTAAAAATGGGTACTTTTGACAGCATCTGCACTGGGGAATGCTTTCCAAATAAAACATTTGTTAGGACACACAAATGATTTATTGGGGTACATCTAAGAGCCTAAATATTTTTTTAGCTGCCAGTGTGTGCCTTATTGCCTAATGTTTCTCCAGTGTTGCCACATTTGTATAGGCCAGCAGCCAAGTTGTCAGACAGCTTGGTCCCTCCCGGGGAGTGGAAGTGGGTGTGTGCATGGAGAGCTGGTCACACCACGGAGCTCCTGAGTGTAGCCAGTTGGCACGTGGCAGCACTGGCAGAAGTTGACCCCATCGACCTGGAAACATATAGATACTTGGAGCTTCCTCACCCTGTCCAGAGTGGCTTGAGGAAGTCTACTCAGCTCCCCTGTGACATTTTCCCAAGGAAGTCAGAATTTGTAGGGCACCTTATTCAGGTTGGACGTAAGGTGATTAAGACATTCAGTACAACTGAGATCTACTACCTCGTGATTGTAAAAAGGTATATTATGGTTAAGATAACTACTTGTGCAGTGCTTTACGGTTTATGAAATGCAGTCCATGTGTTTTCGCATTTGATCAGTCAAACAAAAAAGTGCTTGTGAGGTAGTGCTATATCCATTTTGGAGTTAAGAAATCAGTCAGATATGCACATATTGGTGCTGTAGGTTCAAATCCTCATCATTGGATTCTGGTGTCAGGGTTCTCTCTCACTGTGCCACCCAGGAAGTCAGCCACAGCCAGCGGAAGATGGACTGACTTCGCGTAACACAAAACGGATTCAGACATACAGGGTCCGGGACAAATAACACCCCTTTTTTATTGCCAACTCTTTTATTACAAAATTGTAAGCATGTAGTTCTATAACATGACAGCATCACACTCAAGCACATCATATGACACTTTAGGTGAAATGTTCGAATTAAAACTACATTTTTACACTCATGTTATTACCCTACCAACTGCTCTCAGGCAGACGTTACTTCTGCTGGACACTGTGTATTGAATTAAAGACCCAAAACTCTGCTGTGCCACCAGCATCAGGAGGTCAGTCAGCAAGCATCTGTTGATCCTAAGCATATGGGGTTTGTAGAGTTTTGCTTCTATGAGACCCGAAACTATAAACAGTCTCTACATGATGAGACAAAAATGGATAAGTGAAGATGCCCATTTGTACGTTATCTAACAGACATGTATAATGTTTTCCCTGTGTGCGAGTGTGCACTGTGCTAAAAGGAGGAAGACTGGGTGGTTTCCCTGTGAGGAAGATTTGGGGAATGGTTTCTTATTAGTTAGCTGAGATCAGCAGGAGGGCTTCTGTTGCACATGCACACTGAGTGCTGGCAGCAGCTGTGCTCATGCCAAGCAATGTGCTAGGAACTGGGGATACAAGATTATTAAGACACAGTGTTCAACCCTGAGGAGGGATTTATAACCTAGGAGAGAGCCCTTAGCACAGTAGAGAGAATGACTTTTTCAGTTTGGTAGGTGCTGTGGGCAGAGCATCTTCAAAATTCAGGTATGGAAGCCCTACCTTCTTGCAGGTGGGGCCTTTAGGAGGTCATAAGATCAGGAAAGTGGAACCCTCACAATGAGATTAGTACCTGTACAAGAAGAGATGTAAGAGATCCTGTCTCCCCCACCCTCCTCCGTGGGAGAACACAGCAAGAGAGGGTCTTAGCAGGAACCAAACAGACCAGCACCTTGATCTTACACTGCTCAGACACCCAAATGGTAAGAAATTTCTGTCATTTTAATATCACCCAGTTGATGATATTTTGTTATAGCAGCTTGAGCTGACTAATACAGTAGAAACAGAGGAATTTTCACAGACCCATATTTGAACAAGGGCTTGAAGGATGAGTAGGACTTCTGCCACCAAATAAGGAGAAAGGGTATTTCTCCCAAGATAAAGTTAATGTGGGCACACCCTAATGTGTAAGATGGAATGCAAATGATTTTAGTGGTTGTACATTGTTGGGGGCATTGGAGAAGTGGTTAGAAGCTAATCTGGGGCCTGTTTGCCTGAACTCCTCTCAGATGTAGAGAGTATTAGAGGGAATTGCACAAGCACCCAGTCCAGTGGCTTTAAAACTTTTTTTCTACTCAAAATCTTCATATGTTCAGTTTACTACAGTCAGTATACATTTTCATTACTCACGGTTGTTGTCTGGGATATGCCTTAGAATCTCTGAGAAGATAGGTTTTGCATCCTGATCCTTCATCAATTTGGACCCATATCTCTTGGCCCCTACATCATCTCCTGTGCTCCCTCCTGCCATGCGCACACATTCCTGCGTACTGACGCACGGTGGGCGTCCTGACTCGGCAGAAGCCTGGTATTTTTTTTAGGATTAGTACCTTCCAGCTCCAATATGGCAGGAAAAAAAAAATCGAGGATAGTTGCCATAAGCAATAGGAGGGCTTAAAATGTAAATATGTATGTAAATATAAATACATTCAATAGGGAAGAACCATCAATTTATATGTTTTATAGAAATATGATTCACTGCTGATGCAAGGTAATATATTATGGAAATAGAATTCATTGCCGATGCTAATTTAAACTGGAAGGGAAATTGTTGGCATCTGGGAAATCAGTTAGGGGCTATTTAAGAATCAATTAGGACATGATGATCAGAATCAAGGCTGGAGCAGCGGAGAGAGTAAACATGGGTGGTTTGGAGAGAGATTTCGGAGGTGGCGTTAATATGACTTTGTAACTGATCAGGAAGTGAGAAGAATCCAGGGAACTCCTAGACTTCTTACTTGGTAATAACGATATTAACACGAGTAGAGAAAATGGAGAAGAAAATAAAGCAGATTTTTGGAAGTATGAGGTAGGGAGAGAAGTCAGAAGAGCAGGCCTTTATAAATTTTTTTTGGACACTTTTTAACTCACAGGAAATCTAAGTAGAGGTTGTGATAAGGAATAGAGATCTTGAACTCAGGAGCGAGGTGGGAGCTGGAGATGGATTATTTGTGTAGAGAGGAAATTATGGAAATGAGCGTGACTTGGATTTCTCAGGGCAGCTGTGTAGAAGGGGGAAGAGGTGCAGATGGAGGTCTGGGCTTTTCGGGCTCCTGATGGTGATACTGAACGTATAGTAGATGGAAATCATGTGCTAGGGACTCCTGAAAAAATGAAAGATGAATAAAGTCCATTCTCCTCAAGAGTTTGCAGAAATATTCTTTACATTTTGCCAAGTATTTTCACAAAACATTTCTTTAGAAAAATTTTAAGCAATTTCTTTATCTAAACAAGTATTTTAGTAAGGCAAAGAAAGCCTCAGAATTAGAACACTCATTTTCCAATCAATTTACTGATAGGCATAAGTGATGATGTACACAGATTGTGCTCTTGGGTGGCCTGACGTAGAGTCGTATCATGTAATCAATTCTTTGCATTGAGAATATTAGGTAAAATAGAGGCATACAGAAGTGTAGTGCCATATCACTAATATGGTCTTATTTACCCAGAAGCGGTAGATATGTAAGATCCCATCAATCACTGGGAATTGTACAGTTAAGACCTCTAAGAAGACAACTAGACATTATAAGGTATATTCACTTCACTTACACGAGAGCATGTTGCATGCTTAAGTATATGTATTACTTTCCATGCAATTATAACTGGCTTATTTTTAAAATACATATATAACAGGTGAGAGGCAGCAAATTTGAATTAAAGAGGCAGCAAAGAAAAGGACCTTATGAGTTTTCTAATTTAATCTCCTCCTCCTACTTAGGCCCAAAGACATTCAGTGATTTATTCAAGGTCATTTAGCTGAAACAGTAACTTAAGTCAACTTGACTCAGTCCACTGCTCCTTGTATTCCACCATAGGGCAGAAGGAGCCTCTATAAAAAGAACAGGACAATATCATGAAGTAAAAGCCTGGCATGCTATCAAATGCAGATACAAGAACTCAAGAAGATGCCCATTTCAGGTCATTGAGTTTAGAGACACTAAAGTGGACTCTATGAGCATCAAGGACAAAGGACTCATGGATGGGCATGGACAACAGTGTGGTGATTGCTGGGGGTATGAGGGCACTAAACGATGATGGAAAAAAATACAATAAAGATCAAATTAAAAATAAAGTGGACCCTAAAGTTATCTATGTATGCAGCATTGCATAGTCATTGAGGATCATAATTATTGGTTTGAGTCATCAAGTAAATGTTAACTAATATCTCTTACCTTTTATATAAAATATATTAGGAATATTTCCATCCAAAGTGCTTAATATTTTTTCTTTTGAATTTGAAGTTAAAAGATGTAAATCCTCACCCACTGAGAAAAGTAGACTCTTCAGAACACAGTATTCCAAGAGTGCTGCAATAAGTGAAGCTCACCGAGGAAAGAAAAGACATCTCTTGTGACCTGCTCACTCTTTCATTAAAATGATGAGACTTAGACATTTGATACAGAAAGTAATATATCTTAGAGGTTGTGTGACCTTATTTAGAACTGAAGCCCTCATAAATGTTTAGAGGAAGGAGGGACCTATATCTGATACCTTGCTTGCAAAGCGAATGACTTAAAGCTCATTTTTGGTGGAAGGCATCAGAGCCTCAGGAAAGTGTGTGGGTTTTTTTGTTGGTTTGTTTCTTGTTGTTTGTTTGTTTGATTTTCACTTGACTTTGTCTCAGAACCTGGCCTCTTAAATTCACATTCACCTGTTATTCATCTCATTCTTCTATCTTTGAACACCACCAAGCTTGAGTTCTGTATTGTAATACATACAGAGTATGTACGTACTCTGCATGTATTATGAGTGCTGACTATGTAATACAAGCCTTAGCTGATGCCTTCGTCTTGGCCTTTCTCTGGTTCTCTGCCCCGATTCAAACTCATCTTCTCAGTTTTGGTGTCTGGTATAACCTTATTTTACACTGTCATTCTTGGTTCAGCCTGTTTGGCTGTCAGTCTCTCCACCTTTAACCCCTTCGCTGGATCAGGAAACTGATTCCCAAATTTAAAAAAACGCATCTAATTATGGACTCGGCAAATGTTATATTTGTATTTGTAGGAGGTTATAAAAAATTAATTTTGCTCCTTCTACAGGAAAAGAACTTGTCAGAATTGAGCATTTGTTGTCTTTATTTGCGTGTGTGTGTGTGTTATGTGCCATTGAGGTGGCACCGACTCTTGGTGACTCTGCACGAGGGAGGTCCACAACGTCCTGCCCTCAACAGCCCTGCTCAGCTCCTGTAATCCCATGCTTTGATGCGGAGTCGGCCCATCTCAGATTTGGTCTTCCTCTTTTCCTGCTGCCTTCTCTTTTCCCAGCATTGTTGTCTTCCACAGAACCCTGCTTTCTCTTGATGTGCCTGACACAGGACAGCTTTAATTTCGTAATTTTTGCCTTCAGCGGTATTTCCAGCTTAGTTTGCTCTGGAATCCATGTACTCATCTTTCTGGTGGTCCCGGTTATCTGTAGCGCTCTCCCTCAACGCCGTATTTCAAACGAATGTGTTTTACTCCTATCAGCCTTCTTCACTGTTCCACATTGACATGCCTAGGTATTGGGAACACCAGGATAAGGGTGATCTAAGCCTTGGTTTCTAATGATACATCTTTGCTCTACTTGATCTTTCACAATGTGCTTCCATTGGTGCCCTTCAACTGTATCATAGTATTTATTTGGGTTGCTATTTATAATACTTTTATCTATAAAACATAGATAACACGTGCATAAGATTTTATAAAGGCACCATCATTTTCTTTCTCTCAGTTGTGGATATTTAAGTGGCTGACATTAGTTAGAATTTTTATCATGATGGAAAAGCCAGATAGGTGTTATTTGTGCATTGCAGAATATTAACTAACATTCCACTGTGTTTCTTGAGTAAAGTGCTAGCAAATTGCTGGATGTATAAATTCAAGGTTATTGTGTTTCAGTGCTGGGTATAAGGCCTTAGGGTTCACTTTCTCTTGAATGGGGTGAGGGATTGGGGAGGATCAGGGGCAATGTATGGAATTGACTACTTTCTGTGTCACTGAATGAAAATTGTATTTTGACTCAGTCCTTTTGCACATGGAGCCACAAGAGGCCACAGAGGTTAGGACTACATTCAATCTCTCCTCAAATGAGAGTTGGCTACCCTTTTCTTACAAATCTCCCAGGGAAAGAGATTCTGTGACCCTGGTTGACAGCACATTTCAGAACTTCACAATCACACTTGTAAGGAGTTCTTTCTAAAACTCATTCCTAATCCTTCCGCTTTTAGTTAGGTTCTTTTCTCTGGCCTTATTTTTATTTTAACTTTTACTGTTTTCTCCCTTTTTAGTTTATCAAAACAATGAATACTTACTATGTACTCATTAGAGAAATATCAGAAAACATGAAAAGAAATCAGAGATAAGAAAAGGAAATCTACCATAATTTTAATTACACTCAGAACAATGAGATAACATCCTATATGCCATTTGTTTTGTGATTTTATACTTAAGAATACATAGCACAGACTTGTGTATGTCAGTGGACATAATTCTACATCTTTTGAAATGACCCTTTGCGGTCTTTAATTTTATGGATCTATGATAATTTATTAAACCACTACCCTATTTTTGGACATTTAGATTTGCTTCCAAGATTGAGGAATCATAAATAGTAGAGAAATGAATATTCTTTTGTACATCCTTAATTATTACTTTAGGAAAAATTCCAAGAGTTAGAATTGCTAGAGCAAAAGGCATGTGCATTTTATGGCTTTTAATATTTTTTGCCAAATTGCTCTGCAGTTTATAGTCCCACCCATTACAGTATGAGTGGCTTGCTCTTAATTAATTTACATTACAGCTACGTCAGAAGACCTTGGAAAAGACAGCTCACTGGCATGAGATGGTCTTTTCTGCACGTGAAGAACGTGCTATAATAAGGGGTTACTATCCATCATCCTTTCCCTCTGGTGAAATTCCTATTACCTCATGCCTTTGGTCAGAGTGACAAATTTTAATGTATTTATTCTCTTTTGAAAAGAAAAGATGAATGGCAAGAAAGGGCATAGGAGTTTTGGAGCAGTGGGTAATCGTGCATGTGAGTGTTCTCTGCCTTTCCTACCCTGTGGGGCATTGAATCAGCTTCTGTTGTGTTTCCTTGGGGACGGTGTGCAGCAGGGTCCATAAACAGCCATATATATGTGAGTGCAAGATCTCCGAGCAGGTGACAACTGGTTTTCCCATTTACCCGTTCCAGTCTGTGACCCTGATCGGTCTTTCTCTGTATAGGAGTGTACAGAGGTAATTAGAGGCTAGAAGCCCTGTGTAAGTTAGTGAGAAAAATCAGGCTAATGCAACTTCTAAATTTTGTCCAAAAAATGGAGAAATCAGCCACCAAACATAAATTGTGCTGTTAAAATATAGTATTTCTTATAGGGACTTGATTAAAATATTTTCCCCTGAAGAGTCCTTCATCTGAAGTAAGTATGTGAGAAATTTATTGCCTTAGGAAAATGCATTCTTAATGGCAGCAGCATTTATGTATTGAAGTCTAAAGATGCTGATGGTGCTTCGATCCACAGCACTGCTTTTTGTCGTTTTGTTTGTAACCTTCCGGTGTTGAAGGCACTTGATCCTAAGGCAAAGCCTTTCAATCAGCTGGTATGGTATCAAGTCACAGTAGTTCCCCCCAGATGGGTTACTGGTGTGCCTGAGGCCCTCATCTCTTGAGCCTTTGGGACTGTCTGCCAGGGCCAGCCTTGTCTAATAACTCCCCTGTGCAGTAGAGCCATTACCTGCTCACTCTGTTCTGTAATGTAAAGACAGTTGCAAAGCGCTACTTATAGACTGCTTTGGACTTTGGCTTCCTTGGAACATTGTGTGCTAGGTTCAAATCAACATTAATGTCTCTGAGCATCCTGACTCAGCCTCCTAGGGATTGCTATGATAGCATTAATGACTGACATAGCCAAAAGTTTCAGGGTATTCACTAGAACTAGAGTTACTTAAGATTCTCATACAATGATTCTAATTTAAATTCACGGGTAGTTTTGCTATCTTCAGTGCCCTCTGCCTTGGAAAATAGACTTAGCTAGGCTTGGTTTGCACTCCTGTGTTCTGTTAAGCTGTGTCATAAAGACTGGGAGATGCAGAGATAATCAGTCATAGACAAGAGGTATTAAGGAGCTTACTGTACCATGGATCTGCTTATTAATATTTGTGTTTTCTCACCGACTCTGTATCTGAGTATCCTTGGCTGCAGTCCACATAGGTGAACAAAATTACTGGATACTTTACTTGGGTTTCTTCTTGAAAGGTATACCACAGCACAGGTCACTTTCTCATTGTCTGAAGTTTGGAGGAAGATTCTGAATGCTATAAAATTAGACATGAGGTATTCGTAATAATACTTTGGGAAGGATCTGTCAGCTTTTTCCAGTTAACTTCTCTGTCCGTTTACTTCATGGTAATAAATGATAAAAACAGGTCCTTGAGTTGAACCTCAGATGCCTTTTTGGCTTAGGTTACCTTTCATAATCACTGAGTGCTTGGGCT
Source organism: Glossophaga mutica (assembly GCA_039655065.1). Lineage (NCBI taxonomy): Eukaryota > Metazoa > Chordata > Mammalia > Chiroptera > Phyllostomidae > Glossophaga > Glossophaga mutica. The sequence continues at coordinate 110,400,519 of CM077310.1, read as the reverse complement.
TCCTCCCATCTGTCATTGAGAGGATGGAGTCTTTTGTCAGTTCTCCTAGATCTTTGCACTTACCAACCAGGGAACCCGATTTTAGCATTCGAGTTGTATATGGTTTCTTATTTTAAAAATGAATAGCTTGAAGAAATGGAAATGTAGAATGCTATTTGAGTCCTTACATGTAGATAACTATATTAGCATTTGTATATTGCTTCTCCTTGACAACTCACTTTATTTCAAAATATTAAAGTGTGTTCCGTCTTGTATTATAAAGTGAAAAATTTATCTGTTAGTGTTACTGCATCATAACAAGTACTAAATCATCTCAAGAGATTTCCTTATAGGGAAATCAAATTATTTTGTCGAGCAGTTTTTTTTTAACTTAAAAGAATGATTGGTAGAAAGAATCATTCTAAAAACATTGTTGAACGACCTGTCCTATTTGTTAGGAAAAGTAGTAAATTTTACTACATAAAATTATTTTTAATATTAATGTAATGCATTCTAAAATTGGAATTGCTTAAAAGATTAAGGTTAGTCAAGGCAGAGTTCTGTGTCTCAAAACCTGCAATTGTTTTTCCCACTAGAAATTTTTCAGGGACATGCAAATCCTACATGTATACATGTAACAGGTATAATTTACATACAAACACATACAAATGCATAAGAGGCCTGTCCAGAAAAAGCCCAGCCATTGTTAACGTAACAAGAACGGTTTGCGCAACATTGAAGTAACCTGGCAACCAAGGAGAGTGGACTGGAATGTACATGCATAAACAATGACCACTTCACTGCACTAGTCAGTGGGGGTGGTAGACGCTGTTGGGTGAGCATGTGCACTGTGTGGCTGTCGCATTCAACATGACTGAGAGAGTAGAGCAGAGAGTAGGGCAATGAATCTGCATCAGATTTTGCATTTAGCTTGACATTCCTCCGTGGAAACTATTCAGATGATTCAGAAGGCTTTTGGGGACAACGCAATGTGTGCAGTGCAAATAAAAGTGTGGCACAAACTCATCAACGATGGTTGAGAATGTGTTGAAAGTGATCCACGTTCTGGAAGGCCTGCAACAAGCAGAACACCTGAGAATGTTGAATGTATACGAACTGCAATCAGCAAAGATCAGTGACTGACAATGTAGGAACTAGAGGCTGATCTGAGGATTCCTAAAACTACTGTGTCCGAGATATTGACACAGGATCTTGGCATGAATCCGTTCATGGCAAAATTCATTCTGTGGCTTCTGCTACCAGAGCAGAAGGAAAATCATGCTGCGGTTGCTAATGATTTGATTCAAACCACTACCAATGAACCAGATTTCCTCAAGAAGGTCATAACTGGAAATGAATGGTGGGTCTACAGCTATGATCCAGAAACAGAGGCCCAGTCATCCCAATGAAAGTCTCCTGGTTCTCCAGGCCCAAAGAATGCTTGGCAAAGTTGCAGCAAGATTACGACCATGCCAACTATGTTTTTCAGTTGGGAAGGTGTTTTCCATCACAAATACACCCCTCCAGGCCAAATAATTAATAAGGAGTACTACTTCAATGTTCTTTGTCGATTGAGAGATGGCCTCAGCTATGGGCAACTGGTGATTGACAGCTTCATCACTACAATGTGCCTGCTCATGCATCACTTCTCGTGCAGAGTTTTTTGGGGAAACATCAAGTCACCCAGGTGATTCAGCCCCCTAACAGATGAGATTTTGCACCTTGTGACTTCTGGCTTTTCCCAAAACTAAAATCACTTTTGAAAGAGAAGAGATTTGAGACCATTGTTGAGATTCAGGAAAATACAGTGGGGCAGCTGATGGTAATTCCAATAAAGTACAGATTGTTTTGAATAGTGGAAGAGATGCTGGGAAATCTGTGAGGTCCCAAGGTACCTACTTTGAAGGGGACTGAGGCATCATTGTCCTATGTGCAATATTTCTTGTATCTTCTTCAATAAATGTCTCTAGTTTTCATAGCATGTAGCTGAAGACTTTCTGGACAGATCTTATATGTTTTATGAAGACTTTAGCACGTTTTTAAAATCAGGTTGTCTGTTTTTGTTAATATTGAGATTTAAGAACTCTTTGTATATTAGTTTGGGTAACAGTCCTAAATCAGATGTGTTTTTTGCAGCCACAACAAAAGTCTAGTCCGTGGCTTCTCTCTCATTCTCTTGAATCAAACCAATTTATGATTATTTCTTTCATGGGTTATGCCTTTGGCATGGTATCTATATCCAGCATTTTCTAGATTTTTCCTATCTTATCTTCTGAGTTTTATAGTTAAATATTTTCCATTTAGGTCTGTGATCCAGTTTGAGTTAATTTTTGTGAAGGACATAAGGCGTATTTCTAGATTCATTTTTTTTTCTTTTTTGGCATGTGGACGTCCAGTTGCTTCAGTAGTGCTTGTTAAAAAGTCTGTCTTGGCTTCATTGTATTTCCTTTGCTCCTTTGTAAAAGAGCAGTTGACTGTATTTATGGGTCTATTTCTAGCCTCTCTAGTCTGTTTCATTGGACTATTTGTCTGTTCTTTTGCCAATACCACACTTTCTTGATTACTGTAGGTCTTGAAAATGGGTATTGTTAAGTCCTCTGACTTTGTTCTCTTTCTTCAACATTGAGTTAGCTATTCTCAGTCTCTTGCCTGTCCATATAAATGTACAATCAGTGTCGATATCCACAAAATAATTTGCTATGATTTTGATTGTGATTGCATTGAATCTAAAGGCCAAGTGGGGAGAAAGCTGACATCTTGACAATGTTGTCATTCTATCCATGAACATGTAGTATCTATCCATTTATTATGTTTCGCTTTCTTTCATTAAAATATTATAGTTTTCTTTATATACACCATGTGAACATTTTAATTTGTATTTACGTATTTAATTTGGGGCAGGTTCTAATATAAATAATAATGTTTTAAAATTCAAATTCACTTATTCATTGCTGGTCTATAGGAAAGTGATTGACTTTTGTGTATTGCCTTATCTCTTCAACCTTGCCGTAATCATTCTTAGTTCCAGGAATTCTTTGGTTGATTCTTTAGATTTTCTACATGGAAGATCATGTCAGTTACAAAAAAAAAGACAGTTTTATTTATGATTTTCTAATCTGTATACCTTTTATTTCCCTTTTCTGTCATAGTGCATTAGCTATGCCTGTCAGTCTGATGTTGAAAAGCAACAGTGAGAACTGACATCCATGCCTTGATCGTAGTAGAAAGCGTTTGATTTCTTAACCATTAGATAATCATGTTAGCTTTAGGCCTTTTTAAAAAATATATATTTTATTGATTATGCTATTACAGTTGTCCCATTTGTCTCCCCTTTATTCGCCTCTGCCTACTCCCTGCTCCCACCCACATTTCTCCCCTTAGTTCATGTCCATGGGTCATACGTATAACTTCTTTGGCTTCTACGTTCCCTCTAAATAGATCTATTTAAGCTGTAGGTCTTTTGTAGATGTTTCTATTAGTCAGGGTTCTCCAGAGAAATAGAGCCAGTAGGATAGCTAGATAAGATTTATTATGAGAATTGGCTCACATCATTATAGAGGTTGAGATGCTACAATGTGCTGGCTGCAAGCTGGAGAATGAGGAAGGATGGTGGTATAATTCAGTCTAATTCCAAAGGCCTGAAAACCAGTGGAGCTGATGATGTAAGTGCTGGAGTCCAAAGGCTGGATAACCAGGAGCTCTGATGTCTGACAGTGGGAGAAGGTAGGTATCCCAACTCGAGAGGAGAAATAGAGCATGTGCCAGTATTCTACCCTTCTGGCCTGATTGGGCCCTCAGTGGATCGGTTGCTGCCTGCACGAGTGGGTGAGGGTGGGTCTTCACTCCGTGTGCTAAAGTTCAATGCTGTAATTTCTTCTGGAAACCAATTCATGGACACAAGCAGAAATAATTTTTTTACCAGCCATCTGGGTGAGCTTTAGACAAGTCAAGATGACATAGAAAATGAACCATCATGGTGTTCTTTGTCAAGCTGAGGAATTTCCCCTTTAATCTTAGGTTACAGAGAGTTTTTATCACGAATAGGTGTTGGATTTCTGTGAAATGCATTTTTCACTTGTATTTTGATGTGGTTGTATAATTTTTCTACTTTAGCTTGTTGATGTGAGGGATTAATTTAACTGATTTTCTGGTGTTAAACCATCCTTACATGCTTTGAATAAATCCCATTTGGCTATGCTACGTGATTGTATTTATACATTTTTGCATCCCTTTTGCTAATATTTTATGGAGAATTTTTTTGCAGCTATGTTTATGAGAGAGATAGTCTATATTCTTTCTCGAAATGTCTTTGGTTTGGCAATGTGGTAATACTGGCCTCATATATTCAGTGAGGAAGTGTTTCCTCTGAAAGAGATGGTAGGAATAATTTCTTCTTTAAGTGTTTGGTAGAATTCACCAGTGAACCCATTGGGGCCTGGAGCATTTTGTTTTGGAAAGTTAACAATTCTTAATTCAGTTTCTTTGATAGATACAAGTCTATTTAGATTGTGTATTTCTTGTTTTGTGGATCTTAGCAGATATTATACCTTTGATAGTAGTGGTCGATTTCATCTACGTTATCAAATTTGTGGACATAAAATTGTTTATAATATTTTTTATTATCGTTTCACTGTCCATCAGATATGTAATGATGTCCCTTCTTTCACTTATGATATTAATTTGTGTCTTCTCTCTTTTTTCTTAGCCTTGTTAGAAGCTTATCAATTTTATTGATCTTTTCAAAGAACCACCTTTTGGTTTTGCTGATTTTCTCTATTGATTTTCTAGTTCCAATTTTATTGATTTCTCCTCTAAATGGTATTATTTCTTTTCTCATGCTTACTTTGAATTTAATTTACTTTCTTTTCCAGTTTTCTAATGTGGAATGTTAGATTGTTGATTTTTAGATATTTCTTCTTTAATAATGTATGCATTCAGTGTTATAAATTCCCTCTAAGTACACTTAATTTGTGGCCACCTACAGATTTTGTTAATCTGTATTTTTATTTCATTAAGTTCAGTGTATTTTTAAATTTCTCTTGAGAGTTCTGTATTTGACCCTTTTGTTGTTTAAAAGTGTTTTGCTTATCACCAAGTGTTTTGGAGTTTTCCAGCTATCTTTCTGTTAACCAATTCCTATTTTAGCCCCAGTGCAGTCCGAAAGCAGACACTGTATGATTTCTGTTCTTTTAAATTGCTGAAGATGTGTTTTATGGTCCAGAAAGTGTTCTAACTTGGTGAATATTCCATTTAAGCTTGAAAAGAATGTGGAACCTACTGTGTTGGATGAAGTAGGGCGTAGATGGGAATGATATCCTATTGATTAATAGTGCTGTTGAGTTCAGTTAAGCCCTTACTAATTTTCTGTCTACTGGATCTGTCCATTCCTGATGGAGGGGTGTGGAAACCTTCAACTCTAACAATGGATTCATTTATTTCTCCTTGAAGTTTCATGTTTTTGCTTTTACATATTTGATGTTCTGTTATTGGATACATACACATTAAAGATTGTTGTGTCTTCTAGGAATATTGACCTCTTTACCACTGTGTGGTGTCCTTTATCCTTGATGACTTTTTTCAAGTTTGAGCTGCTTGAAACACTATAGGTACTCCTGTTTTCTTTTGATTAATCTCAATATGGTATATCTTCCTCCATTGCTTTACTTTTAATCTATATGTGTCTTTATATTTAAACTGTGTTTCCTCTAGACAACATATAGTTGGGGCTTTTTTGATCCACTTTGACCATCTCTGTCTTTCAGTTGGTATATTTAGACTATTGATGTGTTAAGTAATTGTATATGTAATTGGATTACTATCCACAATATTTGCTACTAGTTTCTATTTGTTGCCATTGTTTTTTTCTATTTTACTCTTCCATACTTTTTCTACCTTTTATAATTTTAATTGAACATTTTAAGTAATTCCATTTTCTTTCTTAGTATAACAACTATACTTTTTTTTCACTGTTTTAGTGATTGCCCTAGAGTTTGCAATTTCCATTTACAACTAATCCAAGTCCACTGCTAAATAACACTGTCCTGTTTCATGGATAGTGTGAGCACCTTGTAATAACAAAATATTCCAGTTCATTTTTCCTGTTCCTTGAGTCAGCCCATCAAAGGCATTCTTCATTTGTTACAGTGTTTTTTTTTTTTTAAATATTTATTTATTTATTTATTTATCTTTAGAGGGGAAGGGTAGGAGAGAGGGAGAAGGAGAGAAATATCAATGTATGGTTGCCTCTTATGTGTCCCATGCTGGGAACTGGCCTGCAACCCAGGCATGTGCCCTGACTGGGAATCGAACCGCGATCCTTTGGTTCACAGGCCCGCGCTCAATCCACTGAGCTACACCAGCCAGGGCTGTTACAGTGTTTTTGATTGCTTGCATTCCTTTTTTTTTTAATTGAATTTATTGGGGCGACAGTACTTAATAAATTTTTTTAGGTTTCAGGCATACAATTCCACAGTACATCATCTGTGTACTGTATTGTGTATTTACCAACCCAAGTCAAATTTCCTTCCATCATCATCTATCCCCTTTTACCATCTTCTACCTACCCCTCCCCCTGTTCTCTCTGGCTGTGACCATAGTGTGGTCTGTGTCCAGAGTCTTTCTGTTTTTTCGTTGCTTAATCGCTTCACCCTTCTCACCCAGCTCCCAACCCCCTTTCCTCTGGCAGCTGTCTGTCTGTTCTCTGTATCTATGAGTCTGTCTCAGCTTTGTTAGTTTGTTTTGTTCATTAGATTACCCATGTAAATGAAATCACAAGGCACTTGTCTTTTTCTGACTGGCTTATTTCAGCTAGCGTATTCCTCTCTAGGTCCATCCATGCTATTGCAAATGGTAAGATTCCCTTCTTCCTCTTCCTCTTCCTCTTCCTCTTCCTCTTCCTCTTCCTCTTCCTCTTCCTTCTCCTCCTCCTCCTCCTCCTCCTTCTCCTTCTTCTTCCTCCTCCTCTTCACTGCTGCATGGTATTCCATTGTGTAAATATACCACCGGTTTTTTATCCACTCATCTGCTGATGGACACTTGGGCTGCTTCCACATTTTGGCTATTGTAAATAATGCTGCAGTGAACATAGTGGTGCATATATTCTTTCGAATTCCTGTTTGGGGTTTCTTGTAGTAATTTAATGGTAAGGTGTAGGGGGAGTAGTGTTCTGTAGTTTTGTGGTTAGATTTCCGTGTTTTGGTGAGCTTGTGCCTGTCAGCTGTGTACTTCATCAGTGCTTCTCAGCCCCACCCCCCCTTAAAAGAGGTAGGGTGGCTAGATGGGGCTCAAGATGTATGGTTTCCTTCCCACGGGCAGTTTAGGTGCTGATAAGACCTCGAGTAAGATGCTCCCGAGGGCAGACCTTGTGAGAAGAACTTGATGCTCCGGCAGTTTTCAAATGGAAACTCTCCCCCCGATGAAAGTAGGGGGGATTTTTCTCCAATATTCACTGTAAGGATGTGATACAGTTCCTGGAGCTAAAACTCCGCAAAGTGCAGGTGTCCTCTATAACTTCATTGCCCTGGAGTTTTTCACCCTCGGGCTTGTCCACCCTGAGCCTCCACTAATTCTCCAATTACAGGTCATAGTTCTCTACCCTAGCACTGTGCACGTGGAGGTTTTGGTTTTGGGCGGTGGCGGTGGGGGTTGCTCTGGTGAGTTGTGGTTTTCTGCATTCTCTTGTTTTTCTCTCCAGTTTTGGGGGCGGCAGTTTGCCGTAAGACCTTTCTTTGCTGATATATCTAACAGAAGTTGTGGTTTTCTGTTTATTCAGCTTTTTACATGTCGTTCCCGTGGATTGGCTACTTTATGTGGACCAGAAACTGAAAGTCCCTGAGGATATTTTTAGTTCTTCCAAAAATACATCGTTGAGAACCCAGTTGTTTCCTCTTAACTCTCTAGGAATTTTCTCAAATAATTCCAATATTGTTATATAACCAGAGACCGAGGCCTTAGCAGTAAAAGGCCTGGGGAAGTGGGAGATCAGCACAAAGGGCAGAGAGCAGAATTGTCTGTAGTTGTTATGAAAGAGTATATTTTGTTTAAAAATGTAACAAGTGTAAATCTCCTTGCTCCTATACTTTTTCAGATAAGAACAGAAAAGATAGATTTTTTTCATAAGAATAAAATCTTTTAAAATACACTCACTGGCTGTTCTTTGTAGCCACCCCACCCACTACCAAAAAAAAAAAGAAAAAACCTATTTGGCCCACAGTTTCCTTTTTTAGGGTGCTAAATTTTTAGTACAAGGTAACAGAATAATGCATCCATTTTCTATTGTTGTGGAAATGCCTAGAACTTAAAAAAATATAGCATTTGCAGATTAGGTAGCAACATATCATAGGATTCTGCCTAGTGGATGCAGTTGCAAACATCAGTTGAGAGCCCATTTGCAATATAACAATTCCGTGCATCAGTCACAAATATGACTTAGACAATAAGTTTCTTTTAATTCCACCTACTTTATTTTTATATTAGTAGTCATTAAATCTTAACGGTAACATGAATATGCATACAACTGTGTGTGTGTGTGCCCACTCCTGGGTAAAAACTGACTTCTCTCATTTGATTCCTCTTCCTGTGTGTTTCTACAGCTCTTCGGCTCTTTTTTTTTTTTTTTTTTTAAACCTGAAATGTTGAACATCCAAGTATTTCTTTTAATTACACAGATAATATAGGAAAATCATAAAATGTGAGAAAATTTGTCAAGGCGAATATGAAAAATACCACTCCACCTGCTTTTTAGCTTTCTGCTTCCACTTTCTCCCTCTCGCTTCCCACGTTATTAGCATTGTTTTTAAAGTTATGGGAACATATTCTTCTGTTATCTCTGCTTCACTTAATTATGCTCATTCATCTATTTAAAGACAAAAGGCTACGTGTCATAAATTTCATGAATAAATATTAGTCAGTTGTCTGTATATCCCACAATCCATTCAACCGCTTCCCTATTTTTTGGCATTCAGATTGATTCCATTTTTAATACCATAAGCCTTCCAGTGTTACACACACTTACCTGTGTGCTTGTTCAGCCATTTTCTTAGACTAGCATTTGTAATCAACTTCATTATTTTCCTGTGATAGAAATAGGTCTTGATGTTTCTCATTCATTTGTTTATCTCCAGGTTTTTTCCAGAGTGTGGCAGGCTGTCAAGTGTATGTTGAAAAGGAACAGTTTCACAAATCATATATGTAACAATATATGAGAAACATCACTAACATGTGTAACTATATGTTGACACATATGTTAACCAGTAACATATATGTAACCATCTATGATTCGAGGCTGCTGTCCCTGCAGTTCAACACGTGCAGAGTGGTGCTGCCTCACAGTGTGCTGATCTGGACGGCTGAACCATGTACTTCTGAGCAAGATGAACTTGACCATGCTTTCCCCTTTTAAAATCTAGTAGCAATAAAATGTGGTTTTCAAGAGCATTTAAATCTGATACTGTGTTGAAAAATAATGCTTCTGAACTAAATCTCTTAATATTCCACTTAAACAGCCATGCATGCTAATTATATAATATGTAAATATATTACATGATATTACATTACATGTTTATAGTATATAACCATGCACATATATTATATATGGCCACATATAATATGTAACCATATATGATGCTTTCCTTTATCTGACTCTTATTGCTTAAAATGCAGTCAAATTTTCTAAGTTTTCCTGATTTCCTTAAATTTTATCTGACATTAAAAGTCAGGGAGATCCTCCTGACTGGTTTAAGTTAAGTTAGTTAAGACTTAGACCTAGTTAGGGAACAGTTTCCCTCTGTCCCAAAACGTCTTTGGCAGCAGAGTGGAAGAAGAGTGGTAACAGGACTGTCACTTAGGAGACAAAGGACTAATGGGAATTGAGAGAAAAGGCTGGCTGTGAGTGGCCAAGGAGTCCAGTAAACATTTCGTATGAGTTAGCAAAGGAACAGTTTCTTCCTCTCTCCTCTTCTCTTCCCTTCCCTTCCCTTTTCCCTTCCTTCCTTCCCCTTCTCTTTCCCCTTCTCTTTTCCTTTCCCTTTCCCTTCATTTTTCCGTTCCCCTTCATTTTTCCCTTCCTTTACCTTCTCTCCCCTCCCTCCCTCCCTCCCTCCCTCCCTCCCTCCCTCCCTCCCTTCCTTCCTTCCTTCCTTTGTATGGAAGTTAGAGAAACTGAATTTGGTTGGATTTGTAAATTGTACCAGGCCCATGGAATGTTTCTTTGGAGATGTCAGCCAGTTGTTTGAAATATATTTCTGGATCTTGAAAGAGGTCAGGGCTGAAAATACAAAGTTGGGTCCCAGTAATTGGTTTCTGAAGTCCACTTGGCTGGTAATCTCACCTGCCTGCTTTTTTTGTGGAGATACTACTGACATCATGGATGGGGCAACTCTTCATTTATAGGACTGACTCTACCCTGAGGACTTTTAGCATCCCTGGTCCCTGGGCACTAAAGGCCATTGGCACTCTTCCAATTTTTTGACATTCAAAGCTTCTCACTCCTCATTCCCCTAACTCCCCCATATTTTTAAAAGGATTGGGTAGAAGCTGGAGGGAAGATCATGATACCAATACAGGTTGACGTCTACTGAAATGATGGCTCAGAATATTGAAAGTCCATATGTGTAGTTTTTTCTTTCTAGTCCTTACCTGAGGATATGTTTTTATTGATTTGAGTGAGAGACAGAGACAGAGATGGGAGACATCAATGTGAGAGAGAGACATCAGTTGTTTGCCTCCCCTATGTGCCCAGACTGGGGATCGAACCTGCAGCCCTTTGGTGTACAGGGCACTGCTCCAACCAACTGAGCCACCCAGCCAGGGCCCTACATGTAGTTTTAAATTTTCTAGTGATACATTGAAAGTTAAAAGCAAACTAACTTTAGTAACCTATTTTATTTAAGTGAGTATAACCAAAATACTGTTTCAACATGAATCAATTAAAAATTAATGGGATATTCTACTTTTTTTCATATAATATCTTCAAGATCCAGTGTGTGTTTTATATGTAAAGCACACCCAAATTTGGACTAATCGAATTTCAGCTGCCTGATGGCTGGTGGTCACCTGGGCACCTTAGATGGAGACCATGCGTGTACTAAGGAGAGTGAGTTTGTTGTTTGCCTTTCTAGTGTGTCTCCCATCTTCTAAAAAACATTTCCTTCTTCTATTTGTTTCTTTGAATTGCCAGTAAGATGTCCTAGAAATCTACTAACGCTCACATTCTTAACTGTTTAAAATTTTTTTGTAGGAAAGCACTCTTCCTCTTCTTTTAAAAAATATTTTTAAAAGATTTTATTATTTTTAGAGAATAGAAGGGAGGCATAAAGGGAGAGAGAAATATCAATGTGTGGTTGCCTCTCACATGGCCCCCACTGGGCACCTGGCCTGCAACCTAGGCGTGTGCCCTGACTGGGAATCAAACCAGTGAACCTTTGGTTTGCAGGCCTGTGCTCAATCCACAGAGCTACAGTACCAGCCAGGCGCTTTCTCTTCTTCTTTAGCAAAGAAAATTCCAGCAGTTTGGTTGACATAACCTGTGGTGATTTTCATTTGTTCTTTGGCCACTGCACCCAGACTCCTGCAGTTCCACAAGGATGTGTTGTCTCCACGAGGATGTATAGCATTTCATGTTGCTTACAAGACACCATTCCTAACAAAATTAATCATATACAGACAGGCTGGTATTTCAGTTCCTATTGTGAAATACTTTGTTCTTGATAGAGGAGTTGGTCTTGTTTTCTTTTTTCTTTTTTCACATTCTCTCTTTTTTTAATTGTTGTTCAGTTACAGTTGTCCCCATCTTTTCCCCTGCCACTCTCCCCCACCCCACCACCCCCACCTCCCACCCTCAATTTCTAGCCCCCTTTGTCTTTGTCCATGTGCCCTTTATATAGTTAGTCAATTCTTAATTTCAGTGTCTCTGGTTATATTTTGATTCCTTGTTTGTTTTGTTGCTTAGGTTCCACGTATAGGTGAGATCATATGGCATTTGTCTTTCACTGCCTGGCTTATCCTGTTTTCTGTAAAGAAAAACAAAGGGGGCTGTGAGAGAGACAGCTGATCAATGTTTCTCTCACAGGTGGATGGTGCTCTCCTTTTTCTCCTTCCCTCCCCCAATCTCTGAAAATAAGGAAATAAAATCCTAAAAGGGATATATCATCCAGCAAATCTGATGTAAAATCAGGAAGGAAAACTCTGTGTTCTAGTTTCTTGTTCAAAGTTAAGTCACCATGCCCATTTAGGTAATTACAGTGTCTTATTTTGGGACTTTTTTGAGACTAAGTTGGTCGGTTCTCACGGGCCACATGTCAAGTATAGAAATCTCCCCTGTAGCTTGAACTAATGAGCAAATTTGCAGCTCCTTTCTAGAATCTTTGCACTTGTAGGGAAACCTGGATATTCAGACAGGAGAGAAGGAATTTAAAGAAAGCAATAAAACCATCTCATAAAATGTTGCCTGTTTCCCAGCACATATATTCTAACGTAGACTGTAAATATTCTTTATGTCAGGTATTTTCTTTTAATATTGAGGTGGTGTTTATACTATAGGGCAGTAAAAGTAAGATTCTTTTCTAATGAGTTCATTATATTAGTAATTATGAAACAGTGTTTCTTCAGTGGGGCACTTTCTGCCCCTTACCTCCTCCGCCTTGACGTTTGCCCATTTCTGAGGGCATTCTGGGTTGCTGCAGCTGCAGGGGTGAGTGGGCGCTGCCAGCATATGGCGGCAGAGCGCAAAGATGCTGCCGAACAGCCCGCAGTGTGCGTACAGCCCCACAGCAAGGAGCAGCTGGTCTGAATGTCTGCATTGGAGATGCTGGAAAGGCCTGGTCTGAAAGAATATCTGAGTTATGGCAGTGGACTTCCTAAGGATTTACTCTCTCTGTGAGCAACATTTATTTTAGCCGTAGTCAGTATCAAATAGCAGGAAAAGGTAATAGAAACTTTCTGGGTACAATAAATTATACAGGTTCAAAATTATACTGTTTCTATTTTCATGGGGCAGGTTTATTAAGAGGCTGGCAGGAAGAAGCAAGACCTGAGTAACTACCTTGCAGTTATAATTCCCTAATAAAAAAGTATGGTTCAGATTTCTGCTGAATGAATTTTTTTTCCTTTCTGAATTTTATTTTGTCAGACCAGTACTTTTTAACCAGTTCACCGCAAGAATTTTAAAAACATGCAGTGCCTGACAATTTAGTCAGGGACACTGACCTCTTTTCCCTTAGATTGTCAAATAAAAACAATGACAACAGCCAACACAACAATAGCCGTTCCACGAGAGTGAATCAAAATTATACTTACATTTTTGGCAGATCAGCAAAAAATATAGTGTATACTTTGGTGTTCCACAGAAGTTTAGTAATTAGTTTATCTGTGCTATGAGATGAAAATTGAAAGTACCCACACAAGGGAAAAAACAGCCCTGGATTTAATTGATTTACACTCACACCCTATGGAATTTGTAAGTTGGGGTAAAGATGGTTAATCAATGAGAAAATGCAGAGATGGGGGAGGACTTTTGAGATGTCCTCCAGCATGGGTAATGGCATAGAGGTGTTAATAATTTGGGCTTCACATCACCCTAACTAAATACAGGCAAACTTGAAATCTTTAGCCTTTTATTTGATCTCCCGTGTAGTTCTTCTGTTTTCATCAAATAATTTTGTAAGTTTTCCCCAGCTCGGTTACAGGCACCTCTGCAGGGGTCTTCTATAGTAAGTAACATTTGTTAAATAGAGTGAGTACGGAATATCTTTCTCTAAAACAGTGTATTTCTGGGCAGTCATGCGATGTGGAGCCCCAAGTCAGGGCTTTCTGGCACTGCATCAAAGGCGCTGGTTTCCGAGACTATGAAGTGTCCTCCTTAGGACCTCCGTGCAGAGGCAGCTTGTGGCCCTATGTGATTGGTGTGCATCTTTGAAGCTTTAAGTAGATAAAATAGTTCACTGTTGGCATCCATCATGAGAAATACACGTTAATTGTGTAGATCAGTCTTCCATCAGTATTTTTAACAACTCTATCGTTTTCACTTCAGTTATATAATAGTTCATGTAGAGAATCTGGCACATAAAACTCAGTAGATTCTGCAGAGTCTGAAACAAAAACTGGATTAAGATATCCATTCCTAAAAGTAAGTTTCGGAAGGATATGCAAAAGAGTATTACTGTTACTGTTAATAATTTAAAATTTTAAATATTAACAGTTCACCTAAAATACTCATAACGTGCTAAAGCACTTTATATGCATTGTCTCACTGTATCCTTAAAACCGTTCTGTGAGGTAGAAAGTTACCTGCATGTTACAGATAAGAAAACTGAAACTATGACAGTGTCGTCCACCAGATGGATTGTTCCGTCTGACCCAAGCATCTGTTCGTTAGTCGCATGTTCTGGACGGCGCTCTAACTCACACTTGCTTCCAGTCAGAAAAGCGTTCGGAAAAGGCCTCGCCATGGGAGACAAAGTGCTTTAGAAAGGGTGACAACTAAGGTCATCTGAATTCTTGCCAATGAGACTGAGACCAAGTGGAAGTAAATATGGAACAGCGTTGCCAAAAAAAAAAGTCAAATTAGTTTAGGATTTAGATTATACATCAACATTAATAATTATGATGAAAGGCCATCATTTATGAAATCTGGAAAAAAAATCAAAGCTAGACTGTTCTCAAATTCAGTGTCTTTGTTTATATTATGCTTGTTTGTTTGTTTGTTTGTTTTGTTGATTAGCTTCCTGTTAAAGGTGAGATCATATGGTATTTGTCTTTCACTGCCTGGCTTATTTCGCTTAGCATGATACTCTCCAATTCCTTCCATGCTGTCGCAAAGCGTAGGAGCTCCTTCTTTCTTTCTGCTGCATAGAATTCCATTGTGTAAATGTCCAGAGTGGGAGGGGAGGGAATTTCAGGGGAAAAGGGGAACGGTTTAGAGCAACAAGTATAAAGGACTCATGGACAAAAACTATGGGGGGTTGGAAATGGGAGGAAGGTGGGGAGGGCTGGGGTGGTGGGCTGGGACGGGGTAAAAGACAGAAAACTGTACAATATCAACAATTAAAAATTTTCCATTTCAATGCAAAAAAAAAAAAAGTTAAATAAAGCAGCTTCATCTATTTAAAAAAAAAAAAATCAAAGCTAGAGGTAGATATACAGTACTTGAAAATTGACAATTCATTTTGGGTTGAGCCTGCGCATTGGGCCATTGCTAAGCAACTAGAAATGTCTTTCTCCACTGCATCCCCTGGGCACAGAGTTTGGGGAGAAAGAGAGAGAGGAAATGCATGGCCATTTTGTATGTGTCTGATGTGGGTGGCCAGACAATTGCTGATATAATCTACCTTTCTTTCTTTCTTTCTTTCTTTCTTTCTTTCTTTCTTTCTTTCTTTCTTTCTTTCTTTCTTTTACTGAATCTCAATCTTTTTTTTAAATTGTTGATATTGTACAGTTTTCTGTCTTTTACTCCCCCCCAGCCCACTGCCCCAGCCCTCCCCACCTCCCTCCCATTCCCCCCCCCCCACCAGTTTTTGTCCATGTGTCCTTTATACTTGTTGCTCTAAACCCTTCCCCTTTTCCCCTGAAATTCCCTCCCCTCTCCCCTCTGGTCACTGTCAGCCTGTTCTCAATTTCAGTGTCTTTGGTTATATTTTGCTTGTTTGTTTGTTTTGTTGATTAGGTTCCTGTTAAAGGTGAGATCATATGGTATTTGTCTTTCACTGCCTGGCTTATTTCACTTATATAATCTTTTAATAGCAATTACTTTTCTTACACCTTTGACAACATGACAAACCCCTGTATATAATACGTTCAGATGCCTCAATAATACTTCTGGGATGAAAGAAACTATAAACTTTATTTTCTTCTACTTTTTTGAAACCTACATTAAAAATCAATATTGTGCCTAGGGTTTTCAAGGAATATTATATTATATTTGGTACCAATCCTTAACTAAATGAGTGTTTATAGTATGAAACAAGAAGGGAAGTGAATATAGATTCTTGGAGGAAGGGGGAAAACCTAGTTTATGTGTTTAACAGTTGACGCATTTTTCTGACCACAGAGGAGAACTTTTAAGGTTGATCTTTCCCATTTTTGTTTCATTAGAATAGTTACAATTTTAAAAAATTAACTTGGATTTTTATTTCTCTTCAAAATTCTTTTACTTATTCCCAACTCTTCAGTACTATTTCTTCAGGCTGTACAGTAGACAAACACTCTACAGCCCATGTATTAATAAGGTAATTCATTTTGGATTTGATAAGGAGCCACTTGACATCATCATAGACCAAGAAAGGTGGAAATATAGGTCAATAGTCATTTCCTTTGTTTCCCACAGAAAATAAATGACTTAATACTTGATAGTAATCTTCATTCTCTGTAGGCACAGAGGACCAGCGATGTTATTTCATTACATACTCTGTTCAGTGTTCTGGGTGGTTTTTCATTCCTATCCACATGATTTTCATAAAGGGAAATGGCCAATGAATATGCTAATGTTCAGTACTCTTAAACTTGTACTTTGGCAAATATCTATTCTGGTTTTTTTTTAAGTTTTGATAACCATGAATGTCTGTAAAACTGATAAATCCTGGAGAGAGTGTTGATAAAAAGCAGAGGTAATTCTTTTCTTGAATTTGTATGTAGCTAATAAATTGACTCATTTATGTAGTGTTTTTTTGTTTTGTTTCTTCCTTTATTTCAGCCAAACATGTATGATTCCAAGTTTGGATAGATTTGACTTTATATATCTATTATAGGATTGGAACATCCTCACTTTAAGAGAAATCTTCCTCTGTATGTAAGCAAAAACATATTGAAATTAAACAATATACCCAAATATTCATGTATTCTCAAGTGCAGTGGGTCCTTTACAGGATATTGGAGGAATATATAACATGGTTGACTTTCCTTTCTGGACTTCCTGTCTCAGCCTTCATGTGCCATCTGGAAAAAGCAGCGCCTCCTTCGACACTCCTCTCACCTCTTAACCACCGTGCGCCCTTTTCCTTGTCATTCATCAAAGGCTGTTCATGCTTCCTATAAACTCTCTAGGATTCTTTCCTCCTGTTTGTTCCCACTGCCACTGCCTTGGTTTAAGCTCTTACCACCTCTCCACTGGGCTATCATGATGGCCTACGAACTGATTGCTCTCCCTTCTGCATCAAATACTGTACGTTAAGCCATCTCCCAAGCTAATTCAAGTGCTGTCTTTCTAAACACAATCTTGAACACATTATGATTTTGCCTAGGAAGGCTTCAGGAGTTGCTGCCTATTGGGTGATGCCAAAACACATTCCTTCTGCATTTACCTCAAGCCTTTCTATCTTATATTCGTACCCCTAACAACTAGCACAGGGCAGGCATTAAGGAAGTATTTTTGAATGAATAAATGGATCACCATAACATGCAAGGCCCATTGTTATCTAACCCCAGCTTACCTGTCTGGTCTCACCTCCAGTTTCTTCTCCAATGAGCATCCTGTTCCAGCCATACCAAATCTGTTTTTGGTTTCTGACCTGGTTTCTGTTCTCCAGTGTCTGGCTTGCCCATTATCTCACACTGTGCTTTATGTTCATGAACATGGTGTAGATAGAATGAGAATAAGATGATTTAGGATTAACGGTGATCCTCAGTGTATGTTTCTGGAGAGATCTGGCCAACTCACACTCCACAAGTGCTTGCAGTGCTTAAGAATGTGACAAAAATAATAATCTATTACAATTTGCATTAATTCTGGGGCTGAAAGTGTTACTTAGAAGCTCAGATCACATTTCTAAAATGTTAACAGAAACTATCCATTGCTGTGGTAATTTAGCACTTTGCCAACATAGGAAATAAAATAATATTTGTTATCAGGGAAATATAAGCTACTGCACTGCACACAGAATTTTACCAGTCTTAGGAGAGTCACAATTCCATGTTTCAGTGTCAGGTATTTATGGGAGGGTTTTGTGTTTTGACACTGAAGACAGGTATTTCGGATTGATGTGTATATGGATCATTGAAGCCACTGAAGGGGATTTTGGTTGAGAGTCCCAATGGATCTGTAGTTTGACTCTTAGTTCTGTCATTAAAATACAGTCCTCAGTGTGACATCTCTTCTCCCGTGCTGCAAAGCAATGAAAGAGAATGGCTGGACTGGAAAGGCAGTCTGTATTTGAGATGATGATTTTTTTTTGTAATGTGGGGTATATGCCCTTTACAAAACTGACTTAATCTGAGGACATATGAGCAGAGAAAAATGCTTTTACATTAATCTAAGTGGTAATAAGTGAAATGTGATGTCCAAATGTATCTCTCATGAGTACAAGATTTAAGTTCCTATATCATCCATGTCCATGAAACGATAATGAAAATACTGAATGGGCCACCGAGGATAAGAATACCTTCAAAACACTGGGTAGCAAAGGTGAATACCATAGATTTTTCTGGATGTTGAATCAGGACAGGACTTATTTGCTAAATTAATTATGAGATATTTAAGGAGGAAGAGGGGAGGGAGAGGGGGAGGGGAGAGAGAGAGAACAAGAGGTGGTTAGTAGCTCATCTTGGGTTCAGACTCATTTGGTTTGCAACAGAGTTATACACTTAACCAGTCTTGTGACCTTGAGCAGTGTAACCTCCTGTGCTGTGTAGGAGATGACTCATCTCCAGATAATACAGCATTGGCCTCTTGGGTTACTACTGTAAGCACAGGATTTGGTCCATAGTAAATATGCAAGTAGTAGGTTTTGTTTGTTACCAAGAATAATAAAATGGTTATTGTTTTATCCTATCATGTGGGGGTTTTTTTTGCATAATAAGAGATAACTGAAACCATTGGCTGAGTATAATTCTAATCTATTGTTATGGTAGAAGTGACTCAAGAAAGGGGAGACCTGCAAAGTATGCCATTGGTATTTTAATAGGAATTACATTGAACCTATAGATTGCTTTGGGTGGTATGCACATTTTAATGATGTTAATTCTTCCAGTCCATGAGCACAGTATATGCTTCCATTTATTTGTATCTTCATTCTTTCTTCAGTGTTCTATAGATTTCTGAGTATAGGTCTTTTACATTCTTGGTTAACTTTATTCCTAGGTACTTTATTTTTCTTGCTGCTGTAAATGAGATTTTTTTTCTTAGTTTCTCTTTCTAATAATTCATTTTTGGTGTACAAAAAATGCCCTCAATTCCTGAATATTGACTTTATATCCAACTACTTTGCCAAATACCAATGGCATTCTTCACATACGAATATATCTAGAACAAATATTCCAAAAATTTGTATGGAACTTAGACCCCGAATAGCTTCAGCCATCCTGAGAAGGAACAAAATTGGAGGGATTATAACACCTGTTATCAAACTACATTACGTGGCCACTGTAATGACGACAGTCTTCTACTGACATGAGAACAGACACATAGATCAATGGAACAAGATAGAGAGCCCAGAAATAAACTCATTTCTCTGGTCAATTAATATTCAACAAATGGGGCACAAGCATACAATGGAGTAAAAATGGTCTTTCCAATAAATGGTGTTAGGAAAATTGGACTGGTACATTCAAAAAAATGAAACTAGACAACCAACTTATACCATACACCAGAAGATACTCAAAATGGATAAAGGATTTAAATATAAGTCATGATGCCATAAAAGTTCTAGCAGAAAACATAGGCAGTAAAACTTCAAACATTCCATGTGGCAGTATTTTTGCTGATATATCTCCTAGGGCAAGGGAAACAAAAAAATAAACAAATGGGATGACATCAGATTAAAAATTTCTGCAAAGATAAAGAAAACATCAAAATGAAAAGGGAACCAACTATATGGAAGAACACATTTACCAAGGATACATCAGACAAGGGTTTACTCTCCAAAATATGTAAAGTACTCATACGACTCAACACCAGGAAGACAAACAATCTAATTTAAAAATGGACAAAGCACCTGCATAGACACTTCTCTAAGGAGGACATACAGATGGCCCATAGACATATGAAAAAATGCTCAACATCATTAGCCATCAGAGAGATGCAAATTAAAACCACACTGAGATGCCACCTCACACAGGTCAGAATAACCACCATAAACTAATCAACAAACAAGTGCTGGCAAGGATGTGGAGAAAAGGGAACCCATGTGTACTGTAGGTGGGAATGTACACTGGTGCAGCCACTATGGAAAACAGTATGGAATTTCCTCAAAAAATTAAAAATGAAACTGCCTTATGACGCAGTGATTCCACTGCTGGGAATATACCCTAAGAATCCTGAAACACCAATTCAAAAGAATTTATGCACCCCAGTGTTCATAGCAGCACTATTTATAATAGGCAAGTGTTGGAAACAGCCCAAGTGCTCATCAGTAGATGAATGGATTAAAAAACTGTGGTACATTTACACAATGGAATACTATGCAGTAGCAAGAAAGAAGTAAGTCCTACCTTTTGTAGCAGCATGATGGAACTGGAGACTATTATGCTAAGTGAAATAAGCCAGTCAGCAAAAGATGAATACTATATGACCTCACTTATAACTGGAATCTAATGAACAAAATAAACGAATGAGAAAAACAGAACCAGAGACATGGAAGTGTGGAACACACTGATAGTTGTAGGAGGGGAGGAGGGAGATGGGGAATGGTGGAAGGAAGGGGAAAGGACTAATCAAAGAACATGTATGAATGATGCATGGACCCGGACAAGGGTGAGGGCACTGACTATGGGCTAGAGGGGTGGGCTGGCTGGAGGGGGGCAAGAGAGAAAAAAGTTGTAATAGAATGAACAATAAAAAAAGGAGAGAGGTTGACTTCTCTAAATTTTTTTAGCAAAAATCTAATTTTCTTATAATTTGATTCTTTTGCTTTTTCTATAGAAAGGTGTACTGAAGGATACTTTTAACCAGTTGGCACACTTAGTTGTAAAGCTTTGAGAACCTTCTACGAAAACGCCTTAATCAGCATAATGCAGTGAATCCTGAATTGCTACACTGACATCACTGTTTAACATAATGTGGGTATGGGTGTGGGTGATTCATATTTCTCCTCACCTGTAGCCAAAAATGAAAATTTAAGATGGATGCATATTTAAGTGACTCTGCCCTGTACCTTGAGAAATGAAAACACCAGTAGATATTTTTGGCTTATGAAGGAAAGCCTTGTTTAAAATTAGGTCTATGGAATATTGACTGGCCGACTCTTTTCCTGCCACAGTTGTACACATTAGATGACCCATAATCAGGAGGGAGTAGGAGGGCAGACTGGAGTGGTTAGCCTGGAAAGTCTCTCCCCGTTCTATGTTCTTCTGAGATATGATCATTGAGTGTCAGTCTTTTTCCTTCCTGAGTATTCCACTCATAATATTTTGATTTGAGAAGACCAATGGTGGTTGTGTTTATACAGCTTTTGACTCAGGGAGCTCTATCAGCTGGACAGTTGTATTGCCAAATCTCATTTGCCAAATAGGAATATCCAGAGTACCATTCCCGTTTATTCGCATGTAATTGACCAGCAGCCAGCTAATAAATCTGATGGTAGCTTTTGCTTTAATTGACAAAATTTACTCGTACAAAGTAACTTAGGTGTGCACATATGCGTATGTACATGTATGTATGAGTGTATTCACACATGTATAAATTATATAGGGCTGTGTAGTATCAAAATGTTGCAACATATACAAAGAGGACCATGTTACTACAATTGATGGCTGTGTAATTTTATTTACCTCTTGGGAATCAATGAGGCTATCGATTCTACAGCAAATGTGTTTTGATTAATATCATGGCAGGATATGTTTGACAGCAATTTCAAATTATTAGAGTTTATTACATATTGAAAGTCTACAGTCACCTGAGATTGTATATATTTGGTTTTAGCTTAGAGAGATAAATCTATCAGTGTTTCCCCCAGGACTGCATTCAGTGCTGTGCAGTTTTCACCACGCACTCTGTAGAAACCACACCCCTTTCTGGACACTCCGGGATATGTTGTGATGCTCAGTGCTTATGTTCTGCTAAACAGGATTAGAATCGTGAATGCAGAGGGTCACTATGCTTCATATATACTTACTGAATAACTTGAAGGCACACATACAGATTGAATCTGCACTAGTCGAAAGAGTTTAATAATTAAGGACTGGTTCCTTAGCCATGAACATTGTCATTTATGGTGTTTATTATGGGTGTGGTTGTGGATCCTGGAAAATCAGGGAAAGAGAAATATTTCCAAGGAAAACTTAATTTCTTAAAAAATATGTTGAAACTGTGTTTTATTTTTTCACTTTTACATGAAACTGAAATGCACGCCCTTCTTTAACACATGTAGAATTATTCAAGAACAACAATAAAAAGAAAATCATCCTGAACATACAGTGATATTAACTGTGCTCAATGGAACATGAACCCAGTCAGGTTTTCATGATTTATCAATTTTTTAACCTCAAAGACTCTGGTTAGCTTGTATTTTTTAAACTAACGAGTTTATCACAGCCAGTGAGGAAAATGGTTAAAGTATATCAGCTGTAAATTGGTACAAAGCACTAAAAGGGACATTAGCCTCTAATCAGATTCTAACAGTTCATTAAACCTGCCTTTTTCCAGGATCGCTCTTTGTCTCTTCTCCTCCTTTGCAGAGCATCTTCCCTTTTCCTCTGAACAAGACCTCCTCTGGGGTAGGAAGCAGTATCAACTCATCCTTCACTGTCTACCAACTAAACAGCCCACGGGATGCTTTGTTACAGTAGATTCCGGGCTGCTGTGCCAGGCGGGGAGTGCTGAGGGCTGGTCGCTGCTAGAAGGCTTTCCTGAGGCTGGATGGTGGCAAGCCAAGCTGGCTGCTTCCAACCAGGGAAGCAAATGACACACTGGGATGTGAGATCCATGCTTGATGTGTAAACAACTCGCCAGCCTCTGTGAAAGGATGTTAAGCCTGGAACAAATTAACTGAGCTCGCCAGGAAAGTTCCTGCTGCTCTAAGCCATCTATTAGGATGCAAAATCCCCCCAAATATGGACAAGTTAAAAGCAAAGATTAAAAACAGTATCCTGTCAATTTTAACAATAATGTGCATTTCTAAGAAAAGAACATGACAGTCATTGATTTTCTTCTTTTTATTACCTAATAGACGAGGTACCATGAAATTTATAAATGTTCATTCGTTAGTTCTAGAATAAATTTGCTTTTCCTCCTTGTTGATATTTTGCAGCAAATAGTTGTAATAAGAGACCCTATAAATTCTATTTCTTAGAGTATTTCTCTTAAACAAAAAGAGGAGTCAGGAAATAATTAGAGCTTCACTATACTGCACTCTGTTGGTATTATTTGGTAATAAAAACATTTAATTTGTGATTTATTGAAGTGGAAGTTGTTCTCATTTAACTCTACTGTAAGAAAGGCTGAAAACCTGAGGTTTAGAATGATATTAACCCTTGTTACCAGGTAGACAAAATATTTTAGGAACAGACCTCTTCCTTTTCATAAGATCTCTTTAGTGTCACATAGTTACATTCTGTAAGGGAGGGAGCAAAGGAACCATTCTGAAAACTCAGTCAGATTTGGTCATTTCAGTTTTTTGGTTTAGTCAGTGTGCTAGGCTAAAGTTGGTATTCTCAACATGTTTTAAAACACGAGCCAGATTCTGGCCTTAAGCAAGCACTGATATGAGGCTTTCTGACTACCTTCATAGGTTATGGACTTCAGAAAACCCCCAAAGCAATGACAATTAGCAGAAAATAACCTTGATTTGATCTTTCTATAAACATAGTTTGAAATTCCATTGAGCCACAATAGAAATAAGGTTTTCCTTTTAAGAGGAGGCTGATTGAGCCCAGCATGTACCAGAACAACAACAAAAAAAACCCATTATTTATTCTTTGGTTATGACTTCAGCTTAAAAATTCACTCAATCCAAGACTTGTGTTAGTTGTTTAAAGATATTTGGGGTTGATATGTAAAAATTTGTGTTTGAGCAGAATGGCCATGGTGCCAAAATTCAGTGTCTAGAACTATATTACCTGGTTTTTAAGAATTTGAGCCAATAATTTGGGAATGTATAAATTCTTTTTATCTATTTTCTTTTTTATGGATTTCTAGATTCCATACAACCCCAGAACTAAAGAAGAAAGAAACTTGCCTTATATTTCTTTCTCCTATGGCAGAAGTGTGATGAATTGTCCCAGTCTCATATAAATTAATGTAATGTTTCCTTACTCTGGTTTATTACAGTCTGACCTCCAACCCTGAGGTCAGAGAATCAGACTGATTAATTCAACTTCTTGGTCATTATTTCAAATGAAAGTTCAGAATGAGGAGATAATTGGTTATGCTGATACTCTCATTTAATTATACTTCATTGTTAAAAAATTAGGTTAGCAGTACTAAGTGTACCACAGTGAAGGCAGACTCGACCAGATGTGTCCTCCTTTGAATGCTTTAATGCTGAATTTCCCTCTGTTTCTTTTTCATTCTCAGAATATCAACCCCTTTGGAAACAGAATGTTAATGCTTGATGGGATGCCGGCAGTCAGAGTCAAAACAGAGCTTTTGGAATCTGAACAAGGGGTAAGCAGGAGCTTCTGACATTGCCACACCCCCTTCCCTTTAGGACAGTGAGCATCCTGAGGCTGGCAGGATTGTTCCCTGGCCTCAGCTTTATGCTCTTCAGTGAAATCATCTGAGACTGTGGTTGATTCTCACCCATTTGCAACCTCAAATATTACTAACTTGGGAAAGATAACTTCCCGAAATTAGGAAGGTTTAGTGACCTTGTAAGAACCATATGGCTTTATTTAAATTGGTGAATGTTTTAAAAGTGAATAAATATCTGAAGCAAAGAGGAAGTACTAAAAAATAGAATGCGAATATAAACTCAATGTCAAAATATCTTGGTTCTTTCTTAGGAAATTACAACATCCAGGTATGGAAATGTTACTGTTTTTTTAGTAGATTGCTCTTTATGTTTATCTTTTTTCATGCCATGAGGAGAGGGGACAGTTGGTAAAATTGAGGTCACTGAGTTTGAGCATAAAAGCAAAAGAAATTTTATTTCACAATGCATAGCCAAATTGACGAATTAATTTATGGCTACTAAAAATATAAAGGTTTAAGAGCACAGCTAGATTTCTTCTAAAGGATGCCAGAGACTTTATAATTGTTAACAATTATAGCTTCACCAATTGCAATCCTAATAAGGGCAGTGAGATCGCTTGCAGCATCAGCGGACCACGTTTTGAATTTAATGGAGCAAGCATCGCTCTGGTGTCTGAGTGCACGCTACCTACCTATCTTACTAACCCACCACCACCATCACGGTACAGTTGCCTGGGAAAATGATGTAAATTACAGAAATACTTATCCTTAATTTGATTCGTGTATCTCTTATTCAAAAATCAAAACTAAACATTAGCATTATTTTTGTAATTGAACAATCACGATAAAATTTAAATGTGAATAGAACGTCACTGTCATAAAAATCAGGGTGTATAAATTCATGTGAGCTGACATTCAAGGTCTTAAATACTGTTGTTGCAAAAGGATTTCTCATGGATCCGGGTGGTGGCGTGGGCAGGCTTTCTCCAATACCTTCCTCACTCTGGGGCACTGCGTGGCAGGGTGTGTGACACCTCAACGCCTATTTCTCTACTTCTTCATAAGCCTGTGTCTGAAACACCCTTATCATGTGTAGGATATCACTTCACTTTTATGTCCGGGGTTGATTGTCATAGCTCTGAAATGAACTTTGTGGACCAGGTCAAGCCATACCACAACTCCACAGTTCTGTGCATGACACAGTGACTGATTGCAGAGTTTCAGCTCAAGACTTAGGCAATAGAGCATCATGGAAGAAAAGCCTGTGTGGCAGCTATTAATATTATTCGTTCAGTGTGGCCAAACCTTCAGAGAAAGCTATTGTTTCACCTGGATTTTCTAGCCTGCCTTATCAAGTTAAACTCTCTGTCATCCAAATTAACTAGTTCTTACCTTTTTGGTTTAACTTAACCATGGGAAGATTTGTTTATTATTTGGAGTTCTGTTTTTTTTTTTTTAAATCTAAAGGTATTAGCATCAGTTTAATGGAATACATTTCTGCACAACCCATGCTTAAGTTTAATAAATGATACAGACTATAACATCTCACTCAGAGAGGGTAGGCTTTTTCCTTTTGCTGCCGGCAAAGTGAAGAAGCAGTGTATTTCACAGTGTTGTTTTTTTTATTTCACAATACCTATGTTCTTCAACTTGAATACCACTACATCCACTCAAGTCGTCGTGTTGGAGGAAGGCAAAAAAGAAGAGGAAAAAGGTCAGAAACCGCTACCTGGGCCAGTAGTCAAAGCCAGGGTAGTGTGTGATTGTCACTGGTCCTGGGAATTTCTAATGAATCTCAATACTACCTTCCCTTCACTTTCATTTTTCAGTTCTAATGTAAGGTTTGCATAAACAGTTTAGGCACAAAAACCCCCAATATTCCTAGAGATTTTACAGCACAAACGTTTATAGGAGTGTTTCTCTGTCCTCAAAAGGAAAAATTGTAGCTTCATAGGTTTTGCTTAATGCCAGTTGATTAAAATCAATTCTCTTCCTCCTTGTGAATAGAGTTGATATTGGTATTTTAACCCTTATTTGGAGGGAAGTAGAACCTTGATTTTATTCTTTTTCTTAGTTCTTTGAGTACTTTTAAAATATGTAATGAGTGCATTTCATTTTCTTCTATGGTAAAGCTTCAGGAGAAGCAGCCAGCAGTGTTTAATGAAATGAATTATGACAACTATTTGCAGAATACAGTAATTTGTGTTTAGTAATTTGTAATATTTTAAATCAGCTCTTCTTTATAATTGGAGATAAAGTTTTAGTGAACTTCATTTCGGTCACCATACTAGCGTTCTTGGGCGATAATGGGATGGATAACATAATATATAATTTCAAAGTCTCAGAACTATTTTTAGATAAGGAGTGCTAGAATTCTGAAGGTTATTTTTTATTTCAGTTGTACAGGACTCTTTCCACATTTATTATTAAGGCTAAAGTCTGAGTCTTCAAAAGAAGATGTAAACACAGTGATGAGATTAATCACATGTGTGATTATGGCTTTTTCAAAAGATGAGACGTGTTGGTTACAATGAACAAAAGGATGATAGGAGTGCATCTGTGTGTCACGACAATGAATGAGAAAGCCTGAAGTTGGTGCATTGGTTGGACTCCGAAATTACTCTGGAAAACCTAGTTCTGAGATTCTGTTTATAAGATGCAGGCATTAACCTCCAGTCTTTCAGGAAAAAAAAGTTAGTCTGCCTTTCAGGCTATAGGCAGCATTGCAAGAATGTGCTACTCTCCGTGGACCTCATGTTCATGAACCATGAAGGCATTCCTTTGTCCTCTCCTTTTTGCTGTAAGTAGTCCCTTAGGTCTGTTCCTGTCAGCTGGTCTTTACCGACCCCCCACACCTTCAGGGGAGTCAGGACCTTATGAGCGTAATTCAGAGACTAAAGAAAGACTGTGAATAAGCCGAGGACAGCCACTCTGCCTGTGCATGTGCTTGCGTTTCTTGAATCAGGTTGTAAGTGCTTAGAGGGCAAGAACTTTCTTTCATTCTTCTGGTGGTTTCTGGCACATGATAAGTGCTCAGTAAATACTTTATCGAACTCATCCAGGCATTACAACTGGCAGGTGAAAAACATGAAACCATTCAACAGCTCGTTATAAACCTGTCCCATCTTCCTTCTAGGGTTGTTGTGAACATGAAAATGAAAATTGGAAATACTGGAAATACATATTTTTATTGGTGGCAAAGGTCTTCATCTTGTACCTGTGTGACCTGGATGTACAGGCTGGCGTGCTGACACCAGCTCTGTGTACCTTCCTTCTGTTTGGCATTCCCCGATTCTTGCATCCTTAGTTTTGAGACAACTAAGTAGATAATTATTGCAGTCTCCAGAAATGTGACTTCGGTTTTCTTTAGGCTTGTTGGTAACACAGTGCATGCTGCTAAGAAACCCGTGGGAAGGGCATGTAGTCTTGGGATACACTTCGGGTACTGCGAGGAGTGTTGGAATAGCTTTTTGACCTTTGGTGCTTGTGTCCTGCTGCAACCAGGGCTTCCCAGATACGGTTAGCCGTTGGATGCTCTGACCTGTTATCAAGCAAAGGGCAAAAGCAGGTGGAAGAGCACTAGAACTCTAGGACGCAGAGAGAGGGCACTGCCCCAAGGACAGGAAACCTGACTCCAGTCCTGGCCCTGCCTTTTGCCGGCTTGAATGACTTTGGGAAGTTACTGAAGAGCTCTGGGTCTGTAGGCCCTCCTCTCTACAGTGGGGATGTCGGAGAGGAATGATGCCTTCCCAGGGTCAGTCTGGCAGTCTGTGGTCATGGTAAGGGGCAAGGAGTGGGAGAAAGCATTTCTAATTATGAGTTTAACAACCCAGCTACAGTGAAGCTACCTGTGTGTGGAACTGGAAATGCATAGACAGACTTTAAATTGAGACAGAATTGAGTTCGGGTGCTTGCTCAGCCAAGTGCCAGAGGTGTGGGTCACAGTAGGTCTTCATCTGCTTGTTTCTCCTTACTTAGGACGTTAAGTGAGCCACCCAGCCTCCCAAGAGCCCCCTGCCTAAGGTGGATGCTGAATAAATATTCTCCTTTCGAAGAAAAACAGGAGTAAAAAGGGTTCCATTATTTTAGTTTCTACCATTGTACTTTACATAAGGCATTTAGTAAAGAACAAATTACAGAGATGCTAATTTATAATTGTGAAAGTAGATTTAAGGTAAATCTCAAATTGGAGCCCTTTTTTAATTTGAACTTTTATTTAAGTATGTCTGGAGATATGTTTTAAATTCAGGTTAGATTTTATCTTGTAAAAAAAAAAAAAACCAGAATAATGAAGCCAGAAATGAATTATTAAATTAACATAAAAGTGACCTGAGATTAGTGTGATGATGGCATTTGGCACCAATTTTTTTACAAAGGAGTTCTGAGTTCCCACACTTGCAGGGCAGTCCTTGGTACACTTACAGGCAAAGGATCACATGTCTGGGACGTGCTGCAGAATGAACTGGAGGGAAGGCTGGACGCGGGCAGAAGCAAGACTGGTCAGGACCCGCCCCCCCCCCCACCCCGCCGAAGCTGGGTGATGGGTGCAAGGCGGCTTGTTGAACTGTCCTTGCCTGATTGTCGTATGTTTGAAATTCTTTAAAGAATCATATCTTAAAAAAGCAAAGGAGACCTCTCTAAATAAAAATATGTATTTTGAAAAGAAACATAGGTGCAATGTTGTCGGAAGCAGACAAGAAAGAAACTTTTCTCAGTGACCCTCACTGTTTTCTAAGGCCTGAAGACTCCGCCCCAGGGAAGGAGCCAGCCTGAGTCCTTCCACCAATCACAGCAGTGCTGCCACCCTGGGTCACTTAGTCTCTCTCTTCTTGCAGAGTTAGATATACCTCTGATTCTTGGATGGGCAGATAGAAAGTGGTGGCAATAGTGTGGCGGGGGTGGGGAGAGATGGATGGACAGATGGATGGGTAGAGAGAGAGAGAGAGAGAGAGAGAGAGAGAGAGAGAGAGATGTTGGGTGTTTTGCCAATTTTCAGTGCTCCAAGCAGTCAGTAATTATGTGGCATAAGACCCCTCAGTGTTCAGTGTGGGGAGAGAGCCCAATGTCTGTGCCACCGCCTTGTAGCTGGGAAGCATACAGGTAGAGAGCAGACAATATAGGTTCATTTGTATTCTCTAGGGCTCCTTAGCAGAAAGTATCAGCCCTACTCAGACCAGAGATCCCCCTGCGCGCCCTAACTTAGAGGCAGGGCAGAAGAGAATGATGGCCTTTTCCCGGGGGGCATCTTACAGTAACTTCTGCAAACCATTCTGCAGGACATTCATAACAAGGTGAGGTGGACATTTCTGTATTACAAAGAACTGACTAGCACCATTAAGCCAACTCTATTGGAACTTCCTTATGAGCAGAGCTTATACTTTATGTTTCTGCTTATTTCTTATCATCCCAGCACAAGGAGTTTATAGAGAGGCAAAGCTCAATAAATAGTGATTAATCCAGGTGCTACTTATTGTGAGAGCCAGTGTCACAATAAGTTGGATTTTGAGGTAGGTACTTTTTGGAAAAGACCCCGATCCTTAAGCTTTAATAAAAGAAAATAGAGACAGGTGTAAGTTTTGTTGCTTAAACTAGATATACACTATGCAATGCTTATGTAAGGCAATTACATTAAAATTCCATAACTTTAGCGGGGAAAAACAACAGCAAACCTGATTTTTTCTGTTCCTCAGTAAACCATTCTATTTAATTCAGCAAAGGTTTAATATACACCTGTGCGTTAAAGCTTATAGTAAGACAGTGTAACTGTAATGACTGTATCAGAGGAAAAGAAAAGGCACTATAGAAATGCCATTTGATTAGCCTATACCAGGGCCTCGTTACTCCCTCCCCTACTGTGGGACCGGAGGCAAATTAGCTAGTGAATTGCTAGAATTATCTTATTCATATGAACTTGCTTATTATTGAATATCCTCTGGTGACCCACTATTTCAGATCTTTTGATCTGTGGTGAAATCTTGGCATGTCACTATCTGGCTTCAAAGAAAAACATATGCAGAATCTGTGTTATTGCTAATACAAGATGACCATTTTTTTTTTTAAAGCAGGCAAAAAATAGCTGTACTTGCAAAAGTCATATTTTTGAAGAGATATTCTCCACTAAAGAAGCAGAGCTGGACGGATTGTAATAATGTCAGAATGGCCAATAAATGTATTAATAGAAAGAATTGAAAATCAATGAGCTGTGATAGTAATTACAGATAGTACCCAAGGGAAATATAGCAGACAGACAAATCCTTTCCCTCAGGGCCTGCCCTGAGCAAAGCTATGAAGTCAATAATTCTGCCCTCCTTCTTTCCCATTAGTAATGTACTTTCTTCTTCAACTTCATTCTCCTCCACCCACTATTCAGATACCTGACCCTCGGTGCTGTAATGGTTCATGGGACCAACAGATGAGCGGTTCTAACTGCCGTCTCATTAATTGGGAATATAAAATGCTGTTCCCTCCAAGAGTTATGTATTTGCATTTTTATAGGGTCAGTACTTTGTAAAAAGGAGCACTTCTCAGAGAAATTTCATGTGCCAGGTAATTTGGAAATTTTGATTTGGGGGAAATTAACCTTTCCAGAACATTTCAGCTTATGCATGCTTGTGTTCTCCTTCATTTGCTAGTCTTTGCAGGAGAATAAAAAAGAATCTGGACCTTGAGGCATGTGCTTCTGTCTATCAAGATGTGTTTTCGTGTGCTAATATTTGGGTAGCGATTCACAGTTTATAAGTTACCTCACAAGAATATCTTCTTTAACCCTTGGAAGACTTTTGCTTCTAATCACAAGGGATTAACTGCTATGGGAATTGACATCCCAACATAAACAACTTGAAACCAGACAAAATATATGGAATGTTTTTAACATATTGCATGATAGTCGGTTAAGGTCTGTGATTCCTGGGAGTAGGGCAAAAAAAAGGAGGGAAACTGTGTTATGACCTCAGACTACTGCTTGAAGGCAGAGCAGGGAGGGCGAAGCCAAGGAGTTAAGCGGGCAGGGATTAGAATTTAGAATAGATAAGGCAACCAAGTTTAAGGGGAACAGTAACAGAGAGGAAGGGGTTATACAAGAGAGGGCTCTCGTAAATCATCAGAGTAGTCCCCTTAAGGGTTTGGCTGTGTAGTGATCTGCCCGTGTGTGGAGGAAGGCACAGAAAGAACAAGGAATGCGATAGGCTGAACAATTCTTCGATCTCACGTAAAGCTCGCACAAACCATGATGGAGAAATCTCTTCATACATGCGGCATTTGGTGGAGGTCTCAGAAGGGTCATGGCTCAGTCAGGGGCTGCATTCGTCCCAGAACAGTCTCATCTGGCCCTCGTCATGAGAGGCCTGAGGAGCAAGCCTGGAAACAGTCAAACTGACCTACAAGTGATGTAATTGTGCCAGGGCTACACCCGCAGCCAAAAAGAAGGCAGCAAGATTTGGCCCTCAGTAATGTAAGTCACAATGTCTGGCAGTTGATCAAAGTTGATCAGATTGATCAGAGGAAAAAAACTGAAAAAATGAACAGAGCCTCAGCAACCCATATCTCCAGTCATGTAATATACGTATATTTGGACTCTCAGGAATATTGGGGGAAGTCAGAAAAAGTATTTGAATTAATCGTGGCTAGACATGATCCAAAGGTGACGGAAACTCTAAGCCCACAAATCCAAGATGTTCAATGAGCCCCAAGCAGAAGAAACCACATCAAAGCATATAATAATCAAATTACTGAAAGCCAGTAATGAAGAGCAGATTTAAAAGCAGTCTGGGGAGAAGGGGGACACACCTGCCACGTGAAGGGACAAAACTCACAGTTGGCATCAGACACAGTCCAGAAGAGAACTTCCTTAGGTAGAAGAAAAAGGATTCTAGAAATTCACTTCAACATGGGAAATGAAGAGCACTCAAAATGGTAAATATCTAGGCAAATATAAAAGATTATATGGCCCAAAAGAAAGAACAGAGCAAAATTAGAAAGAGAACTAAGTGATGAAGAGATAGCCAACCTATGTGATGGGGAATTTAAAGCCCTGGTAATCAAAATGCTCACAGATCTGATTGAGCTTGGTTGAAAAATGAAAAAACAAATGAAAGATACTCAGGATGAAATAAAGCAAAATATTCAGGGAACCAACAGTAACAGAACTCAAAGGAACGATTTGGAACAAAAGGAAAAAATAAACATCCAACCAGAACAGAATGAAGAAACAAGAATTCAAAAAAGTGAAGAGAGACTTATAGAACCTCTGGGACAACCTGAGGCATTCCAATATCCAAATTATAGGGGTGCCAGAAGGAGAAGAACAATAGGGAGAAATTGAAAACTTATTTGAACAAATAATGAAGGAAAACTCCCCCAAGCTGGCAAAGGAAATAGACTTCCAGGAAGTCCAGCAAGCCCAGAGAGTCCCAAAAAAGTTGGACCAAAGAGGAACACACCAAGGCACATCATCATTAAGTTACCCAAGATTGAAGATGAGGAGAGAATCTTAAAAGCAGCAAGAGGAGAGCGTTACCTACAAAGGAGTTCCCATAAGGCCATCAGCTGATTTCTCAAAAGAAACCTTACAGGCAAGAAGGGTCTGGAAAGAAGAATTCAAGTCATGGAAGGCAAGGACCTACATCCAAGATTTCTTTATCCAGCAAAGCTGTCATTTAGAATGGAAGGGCAGATAAGTGCTTCCCAGATAAGGTCAAGTTAAAGGAGTTCATCATCACCAAGCCATTATTATATGAAAGGTTAAAGGGATTTATCTAAGAAAAAGAAGATTATCAAAAATATGAACAGTAAAAAGACAACAAACTCATAACTGTCAACGAATGAACCTAAAAGAAAAGAAAAACAATGAAAACAAAAACTAAGGAAATAACTAGAACAGGAACAGAATCAGAGAAATGGACATCACGTGGAGGGATTTCAGTGGGGAGGGGGAAGGGAGGAATAGAGGGGGAAGGTACAGGGAAGAAGCATAATTAGTAGGCATAAAATAGATGGGGAGAGATAAAAATGATATAGGAAACAGAAAACTCAAAGAACTTGTATGTACAATCCATGGACATGAACTAAGCGAGGGGGTACTGGAGGGTTGGGTGGGCAGGGTGTGAGGGGGATAAAGGGGGGAAAATTCGGAAAACTGTAATAGCATGATCAATAAAAATACTTTAAAAATAAATAAAAAGATTAAAAAGGTTTTAAAGAAAATTGCTCAAAGCAAACATAATAACTTACATTATGGAGTTTATAACATGTATTGAATGAAATGAGAAAACATGAAGCAGAGGCAGGGGAATGGACAAAGAATACTGTTGTGTACACCCTGTGGTATGGTATTAATTAAAGGTAGACTGTGTTAAGTGAAAGGTGTATATTGTAAATCCTACAGCAACCATACACACACACACACACACACACACACACACAGAGATATAGTTCATAAACCAACTGTGGAAATGAGCTGAAATCATTTTTTTAAAATACTCAATTTTACCTAAAGGAAGGCAGGAAAAATGAACAGTGAATGGAGAAATAGAAAACAAAGCAAGATAGTGCACTTAGACGCAATGTGTTGATTTCTGTGAAATGCAAATGGTGAAAGCACTTTAATTAAAAGACATTATCAGATTGGAAAGAAAAGCAAAACTAAACTCTATCCATAAGAAACTCCCTTTAAATATAAAGATACTGACAGGTTAAAAGAATCAAGAGTAGTCAAAATCATGAATTGGAAAAGGAAATGTTGAGTTTTCTCTCTGATGGATATTCAGTTGCAATTTTACAAGAAGCAGCCGTTCTAGAGATTGTGAATAGAGTCGACACTACTGAACTGCCCGTATAAAATGGTTAAGAGGATGAATTTTACATTATGTATTCATTACCACAGTTTTTAAAAAAAGAAAACCAGGAAACTGATGACTTCTAGCTGTACTAGAAGGCTCGTGTGGATTACTAAAGGACTTGAGCAGAAGTTGCTTCGGATGGTTCAGATGGGAAGAAGCTGGTTACAGCAGCCACCATGTGTCATTCAGTGGCCCTGTTTTTTACATATTGTAGACACTTCTTAAATGAACGTTGGCTTTGACAGTACTCTTCCTCTGACTCTGGAGGAAGGGGTTTGGTATGAAAGATGAGGTTATTTGTGTTTAGTCATTCTAATCCTATCGATTGCCTGTGC
Source organism: Glossophaga mutica (assembly GCA_039655065.1). Taxonomy (NCBI): domain Eukaryota; kingdom Metazoa; phylum Chordata; class Mammalia; order Chiroptera; family Phyllostomidae; genus Glossophaga; species Glossophaga mutica. Next base: position 110,365,816 of record CM077310.1, on the reverse strand, counting down.
ACAAGGCTTATCCTAGTCCAGATCAGAAACTAGAGTTCTTATATTAGATAAAATCACTATTATTAAAAAGTTTAAATATATTTAAAAAACTTGCAAAGTAGAAAATAAAAGGCATGCTCGTATTACCTAGTAATAAAAGCTGTTACTGGTTTAGAATATTCTCTTTCAGGAACGTAATAAATCTGTAATAAACATTCTTTCCCACAAACAGAAAGTGAAAGAATAGGAGAACATGTATCATGTATACACTAAATAACAAAACAAAATTGTGGTGTTTGCATTCATAATAGTTGACAAAAAAGACTTCACAAGAAGGAGTATAACCAGAGATAAAATGGGATGTTTCCTGTGATAAGGTTCAGTTCATTAAGAAGACATAAGAGTCCTAAATGTTTTTGTACCTTAGTATACTCTTGAGATGTAATTATATCCCCATTAGTAAAGAAAATCGCGGAGAAATTGCACATCCAGTATTACACCATCAGTAAGTAACAGAGCTGGAGTCCGTTCCAAATCCAAATCTTTTTTGCTATTGCAACTGTGATTGAATGACTTCCTGTGTTGCTCAATTATGATAGTTATTGTAACAGATGATCACATTGGAAACGATCTGGTGTCAAATGAGGTCCCACTTCAATTTTAATGTTTAAGAAGGGTTTAAGCAGAAATTTTAAGTTCAGTATTCCAGTAAACGCAAATTTACTTGTAGAAGTTCAGCAGCCATTGCCCACTTTAGCCTGCAGTAAGAACTTTTTAAAAATCTCTTTTATCTAAATTACATGGGATGTTTAAAACGCATGTTATTATATAAGAAATGTTTGTTCAATATAAAGTAATATTTTAAATTATTTAAAAATAGGTAAAAATGAGCAAAGATATTCCCCAGGGGTCACATACACAAAATTGTATTTTACTCTGTGTCTATCAATTTCAGGCATCAACAAACTGAGCCGAGTTGGCAGCACATGTTAGATTCACCTTCTAGGAAACTTCCCTGTCTCTCTGCCATAGCATTTTGAGACCCCCTCAAATTCTTTGAGACCCAAAGAATTTCATAAATATGTAACAACATAAAGATGCCAACAATTGCTTTTTTTTTTATTGCTTTACAAATTATGTCAGCGTTATCACTGAGGAAAATGCATCGTTTGTTAGCAAGGCACCTTCAACCTGGTGGCAAGTTGGGTCAATTTGATGTCTCGCTGAGTGGTCATTTCTGTGGCCTGTGGAAAAAAATGAATCTGTCTCTGATCCACTGGTCAGTCCTTTTTCTTTTCTTAAGGAAAGATTGTCAGAAGATATTCTTAGTAAAGAAATATGTTCTTCTCAGCAATTGTAAATGAACTTGGATGTTCAGGTGACTCGTAGTTCCTATGACCGATTCTGTTTCCAACTCTCAAACTTGAATTCCATTGCTATGTTCCTGTCATAACTAATTATGCCTTTTTCAATAAAGCCATGAAGATGATTATTTTTCCATCTTAAAGCTTATGTTTGTTAAATAAGACAATCTTATTATTTAAAAGTAAGATAAAGAATGTAATTTTTAAAGGTTTTTTTTTTAACTTCACTTATATTCTTTAATTTTCAACTTGAAAAAAAATCAGTGAAACCGTGGGTTTAAGCCTCCCACTCCCTTGGCTCAGAGAGCTGCGATAAGGTGGTAGAGCAAGTCTCCTGGGTCTCTTCAAGTGTGGCCTCGTAGAAAGATGAATATTCAGCCATTCAAAAGTGGATCATCAGTATATTATTTTATTTATTAAAACCAATAAAGTGGCAAAGTATTTTCTATAAACAATGCAGTGGATACTGGCGCATTTTAGGGAGAGTCTGGGCATTGTTTTTAGACCCATATGGAGGGCCTCCTCCCACACAAGAGCATCCATATATTTTTCCCCAGTCAGTATTGTACTCATTAAAAACTTACAAGTCTTGCTGAAAATTTCTTCAGTCTTTTACCATCAACTATTCTGCAAAAGAAATGATTTTCATAACTGCCATGATTATTAAATGGTAAATGAATATCAACAATACAGCTAAACCCTTAATGTCCACTGTTTCATTAAGTCGTAAAATAGATAAAGAGAACATTCTCTCTTTCCGTTCACATTGCATGACCGTTTGCTGTCATCACCCAGCCAGTTTTCTTTGCCACCATGGCTTCTGATTTCCACACTGAGGTTTCATAAATACACATGAGCGGAGATTTTACCTTTATCCTCTTGGGATTATTATCCTTGGGGTATGTTCAGGTTTTTATGCAGTATTTTGGAACTACAGAAATGTTTCTGAGGAGGATGTGAAATGTTTTCCTGTATTTAAATTCAGGTAATTAAAGGGTATAGAATTCAGCTAGAATAAATTATATATATAATGCTTAGCATAGTATGCTGTGTATTGAGTAACCAATAAAAAGCACCTGCCTTTTTAATTGTTATTGTTGATCCGAATTTTCTATATTTCAAACATAAAATATTATGTGTATGTAAATTACAATAAATTCACATAGCTCTTGAAAAAAAAGTTTAATGTTAATGATGCTCCAAAATTATGCTATTTCATATGATTCCACTATCAGTTTTAAAATGGTTCAGTCAATCTATGTTTCCACAATAGAAATAATGTGTATTAATATTCTGTTATAATATACCTGCTTTACCCATAATTCACATTTAGAAATGTGTCTTTATGTCTGTATACTTAGACTTTATTCAGAAACACTGTATTCCATCATATGTAGCTAACTTTCCTGAAACATAAGGAACTAGAAACAAAAACACTTTATTTCGCATTTTTAATACCACAAAAATAAAGTTATATTGCCACTATTCAAAAGTTTCAACCTACAACTCTGTAGTCAATTAATATTCAATAGAGGAAGCAAGCACAAACAATGGGCTAAAGACAGTTTATTCAATAAACAGCATTGGGAAAATTGGACAGATACGTGTAGAAAAATGAAACTAGACCACCTTCTTCCACCACACACAAGGATAAATTCAAAATGGATCAAAGATTTAAATGTTAGACCTGAAACCATACAAATCATAGAAGAAATCATAGGCAGCAAGATCTCAGACATTGCTTGTAGCAATATTTTATTGGATATATCTCTCCAGGCAAGGGAAACAAACGACAATAGTAAACAAATGGGACTGCATCAAACTAAATATTTTTTGCACAGGAAAAGAAATCATCAATGAAATTAAAAAGCAACCCACAGAATGGGAGAACATATTTGCCAATACATCTGATAAGGGGTTAATATCCACAATTTAAAAATGATTTGCAAAACTCAACACCAAAAAAACAAAAACAAACCAAAAAAAAAAAACCCCAAAAACCCCAGCCCAATTGAAAAATGGGCAAAGGACCTGAATAGACAGTTCTCCAAAGAGGATGTACAGATGACCAATAGACCTACTACTTTAACTTTATTCAAAACAATTTTGTTAAATTGTATCGTGACAGCTATCCTGTTGACATGCATTAAAAAAACTTAATGGAATTGGTGAATATTTATGCAACCATTTTAATATTGAAGATGGAAGAAGATGCACAATTTTTTTGGCATATTATGCTTTATTATATCAAGAAAAGTAAAAATGCAACGGAAATGCAAAAAAAAAAGATTTGCGCAGTTTATGGAGTAGGTGTTGTGACTTATTGAACGTGTCAAGCATGGTTTGCAAAGGTTCTTGGTGCTATTGGCATTTTGGCCAAATTATTTTTTGCTGCAGGGCTGTCTTATGTATCAGAAGATGTTTAGCAGTACCCCTGGCCTCTACCCACAGAAAGCCAATATCCAGAGATAACCAACATACTCAAAATATCCAAATCAATTAAGTTTTTGGTGAAAATGAAAAATGTGCCTTTTTATTTGATGGAAAAAAAACTAAGTGGACTTTTTGGCCAACCCAGCACATGGCCAGCATCCTAAATGAATATCTTTTGATTGTTCTTATAGGAAAAATGATGCATCTTGTTTTGCTATAACATTTTGAAATAGTTGCAGGGAGTAGTCACCAAGTAATTGATATTCCTAGTTTTTGAATTACATGAATTAGCATCTTTATGCTTGGAAATGTCTCAGTGTTATAAGACAACTATGACCTTTGTTAAAAAGAGTAAATTATTTCCAAATGAAGTGAAGTTGTACCAACATGATCTGATCCTACTTTATGTGGATGGCATTATTCACCCAAACTTCTCAGCCTAGTTATTAATCTCTGTGAGTAGTGGACTTTGTGATCTTTTATCATTCTTACTTTGCGTTAGCTTTCCATATTGTGATTCCAATCTCCTGTAGATAAAATCTTTTTAAAAAAGCAAACCAAACAAAAACCCCCTACATTTTCTAGACTCTCTTGCAGCTAGGGTATGGACTTGTTACCAGTCAGTTGCACTTAGCACTAGCAGGAGGAAAAGGTAGCAGTGCAAGGCTGCTTGCTTATGAAAACACTGCACTTTGGTTAAGTGCAGTATCAGAAACTTCTGGCTCTTGAGAAGAGGCTGTGACAGTTTTTGTGGCAACAAATGCTGTAAGATAGTACTAGTGGTATTTTCATTGGAAGACATCTGTGATGTGGTTTGGCTTTCTTCCACTCATATATTTTTTTGGCTAAGTAGTATTCGAGCTTGGTTCTCTGACCTACCAAAAGATTCTCAGAACTGCTATTTAGAAAATGATATATATATATCCACTTAAACTAGTGAGAGGATTCTGTTGTTCACAACTGACACAGTGATATATACTCAGTTTACTGCTTAAATATATCCAGACTATGGCCAGAGTTAACCTTGATGACTCTCTGTGGTTAAGCATATGAACCCTGGCTCCAACTTTTTTTCCTGTGACCTGAGCAAGCTACTTTATCTCTCTCTGTCTGTTTCTTTATCTGAAAAAAAGGGGATTATAAAAGTCCTACCTCATGAAGTTTCTGGGAAGATAAAGGAGTGTGTGTGTGTGTGTGTGTGTGTGTGTGTGTGTGTGTGTAATATTTATTAGTTGCTGGCTGTTGCTTCCTCCTAATACCCTCTCTCTTCCTGTCTCCTCCTATAGTTTATTTACCTCCAAGGTCATGGTTATCCTCCAAGTCCCAGGACAGAAATCACTCATCTATAAAGTACTCTGATTGATCTCTCTCTTCTTTGCACTTTTATTGAATCTATATATAATCACTACCCACCCAATTTAGTACTTACTTGAGCTCAAATTGCATTATATGTGTTAACTCTCAGCTTGATTTCCAGTAAATTTATTTGTTAATTTAGTCTCAAAAGAATAATTTATTGTGCAAGTTGTTAGGGATCAAGGTAGGCAATATTCTGACTTGAAGGAGCCTCACAGTTATTTTGGAAGATGATCCTAATATTAAATTGCCCAATAAGAATAGCATGAAGTACACCATGTATGGACACTTCTACACGCCTGGTCATTTATATTGTCATCTCATCTGACATTCCTGGTAATCCCGTAGTGATCCTCTCTACTTCACGATGAGGACAGTTGTAACAATGGTTAATAAGTAAATTCTCCAAGGTCACACAGCTTCTCAGGGTCAGAACCAGCTATGTTTGAACTGAAAAAAAAAAAGAAAAGTTTTCTGTAATACTAAGCTGCTATTTATTGAATAGATACTAGAAATACTTTAAATGAAACAGTCATGGAAAATCATTGATATTACAGTCTGGAAGAATCATCATTATTATTTTATTATCACTGTTTCTGGAAAAAATATTAGTTGAAATAATCTCTTTCTGGCTAATCTAGCCTTGCATTTTCTAGGTGTTGGATATGTACTTCTGGCTTCTTCGGATTTGAAGTCTGAAGAAAAACTATAGCAACAGTACTGCCTCGCATCTTCATGTTTCCCTCGCATGATTCAGAGCCCTTCCTTATGTGTTATTGGATGTTTGCATAAATTCAGTGAGGACATGAAACAGTATGTTGTGATCACCATTTTTCATAGGAAAAATTGGGGGCATAATAATGCAGTCACTTGTCTAAATCCTAGAGATACTAAGTAGCAGTTGCTCATGAGATCATAATCCAAGGCTTCTAACACTTTAACGGTCCACATATTTCAATTGCCAATATGTATACAGGTCAGGATTTCCAGTGGAACTGTGCACAGACAAGATCCCCGGAAGCCATATGGATATAAGCGGTGTATGTTAGTGTCGGTCCCAGGAAGTACTGACCTGATGTACAAGGAGATGAGACCAGATCTTGGCGTCTGAGTTTGGAGGGGAGGTATAAAGAACATGAAGGGATGTTCTTGGGTGGGTGGAGATGGTGTGGAAAAACCTTGGTGGGAATGGGGCTGATCATTGACTAGGCTGCCATCTGAGAGCAGATTTTTCAGAGTAAAAGAGGGTATATTCAACCTTTATTTGGACAATGGAACTCTTCTACGTGCAATATGACAGATTTCTCTCCTTCCTTTCCCCTCCTCAGTTGTGTTATTCCTCAGTTCTTTCTGTGGTACTGAATTTTCAAGCCTGTTCAGCTGTTCCAGCATCATTTAGGTAAATTTGGAATTATTGATCTTTGTTAACATAAAAGCTGTGTTAAATGAAAGTGGTTAGACATTCGAGTTTCATGCTTCATACCCTTTCCAATGTTTTATGCTGTTTCATTTATCTAATATAAATTCATTACAGTTCTGTGTAACACTATGGGCATAATCCATGGGATTACTTTGGGGGCATTATTTCTAAAGACCTGGAGAAGTATTTTGAGTGCTGCTATGTCATATTCTCAGTTAGAGTCTTACAATGGCGTGATTGTGATTCTCAGTACTCTCCATTTTCCTGAAATCGTAAGTCCTATAGATGTGCAGTGAATTTAGCCTGGTTCTGCATAGCTCCAATTGCTTGGGCAATTCAAGCAGAGAAACCACATGAGCTAAAACCGAACCATTTATTCCCTCTCTTTCATTAGTTAGAATGGCTTGGTCTGATTAGTTTTGCAAAACAAGCTATCCTTCTAGAATACCTTTTTAGTTCTCAGGTATTGATTTATTTATTTAGCCATTTAAAAAATGAAGGGGAGGGGCATTGAATAGATATACATGGGAGAGCCCTGAAAATATGAAGTGATGTGTATTATTCAACTTTTAGGATATTACACTTTGTTATATACTGATGTACTTTATTATTTGAAGAGCTGGCCATGCTATACCTGCAGATATCCTTGGCATGCTTCAGAGCTTTCTTGTGCATTATAGTTTGATGTATCCATTCAATAAGTAGGTGGAATAGAACAGGTATAGTGATCACTTTTCACATTGGAAAACTGAATAATTAAGTCTTACTTAAGTGTGATTTAGTTTGATACTTGTTACTAAGGGATGGCCAGAGTGTGGGTGTTCTAGCATGACACTGGTGACAGATGGCGAGCCCCGTGGAATTGGTGCGAGGGAATGTTCATCTCTGGACGTGGGAACCTGGGGCGCGGAAAGCAGCCTTTTCCCCAGCATGGTCTGCTGACCGCGGCCGCAAAATCTCCTGGGTTCCAACCCCAGACGCACCAAATCAGAATCTCTGGAAATAGAAAAAAACACCCTGGGTGTTCAGCAAATTTCCTTCGTCACCCTCATGCCTACAGCATTTTGGAGAAGCTGATTCAGAGTGGGGTAATGCAAGCTCTCGTTCATTAGGCTCCCGTGACTTTGACTCTGAGGTGCTACCATCTAAATCACAGAACCCCCCTCCTGCCGTGGGACGATGGCAGGTTGTCCACGGCTGCTGTGGCCCTTACGGAAAGTCTGCCCTGGCTGTGGCGCTGGGTTTGTCAGAGGACTCAGTGGGCAGTCTGGAGACACCTTAGGAATTTTTAGTACCTGAATTGATGAGTAGATGCGTGTAAATCCTGAGGGGCACGAATAACTCCTTCGACGGCTCAGTGAGAGTCGGGAGGAAATCGAGTAGCAAGTGGCGTTAGTGTGATGCTGCTAGTGGTGGGCCCACGTTCCCAGCGGCCTTTGAGTCCCGTGGGGCCCGCTGGATTCCCACTGGCAGGTGCAGCGTCGTGTTTGCAAGTTCTAAGCCAATTACCACCGAATCGTGAGAAAAGCACTTACCTCTTGTCTTTGAAGTAGTTCACATTTTGGTCATTGACATTTTATTTTACCTCTTCTCTACTAAGAGCACAAGTGACTCATTTAGAAGTTAAAAAATACTTGAACTGTTTTAAAATATTGATGTTATAAGTGCCATAACTTAGAAGAGGAAGCATGGAAATTGGCATTTAAATGATGTCTCTGAAGATTCCTCCTCTTTTGTACAGAATGATACTCGTTACTGCAGTGCAACTGTGATGTTGGATTCCAATTCACCTCTGCAAGCCTGTCAGCAGGCTGCTGAGCGGCGCACTGAGTGTCCCCTGCAGAGGGGAACCGGGTTCAATAGTCTCTCTGCTCTCCTGGCCCATCAGGAGCCCTAATTACTCACTGAAAGAGGTGTCTTTTTTTTTTTTAAGTTTCAACAGAGGCCTTTTGGGTGAGCTGAAGTCTGCACAGTTTCTATGCCAGTGCATAAAGTGGGTTCTCAACAAATGTTTATTTTTTAAACATTTATTCAACCTGATAGAAATCTGAGATTCTTTGTTTATCTTCCCATGACATAGTGGCAAGAATTTGCTACATAGAACCCCAATTCTTTTTTTTATAATTATAATTTTTAATCAGTATTTTTTAATTGTTGATATTGTACAGTTTTCTGTCTTTTACCCCGCCCCCAGCCCACCGCCCCATCCCTCCCCACCTTCCTCCCATTTCCAGCCCCCATAGTTTTTGTCCATGCGTCCTTTATACTTGTTGCTCTAAACCGTTCCCCTTTTCCCCTAAAATTCCCTCCCCTCTCCAATTCTTTCACCTCTGACATGGATGGAGCGAAGAGTCCTCCTTTCTCCTGGCTGTGAGGAAAGACGGATTGCCCCTCCCTACCCTGACCAAAGCAAAACAAACGAGCAGATTCCATAAAACCTTCCGAGACCGGTGTCACGCTATTCTCCTCGCCCACTTCCCCCCTCGTTTTTCTAGCCCATCTCTAATTTCCCTCAGGCAGCGCCGTTTCTCTGCCATTGTTGCTCCTTAGTGATCAGAGATGGGTGTGTATGAAGTGAATGTTAGCTAAGAACCAAGGCAAAGACTCTAGTGAGTAATTTCTTTAGGTGACATTTTATTTTTTTAAGATGCAAAAAAATTGTCTCATAAATATGGTGTGTGTGAGAGAGAAAGAGAGAGAGGGAGTCTAACTAAAAGAGAGTAATAGTTATTTAACTATTTAAATAATTTTTTTTAAAAATACGTTTCTGTCCGAACTACTGAGAAGATGATAGTTTTAAGTTAAGTTTTCTAAAATAGAAATAATAGCAATGATAACTTAATTCTCTACTCTACTTTTTCTTTTTATCCCTGGCAAGTACCTTTTTATTTAGCCACAAACCACACTTGTGAGTTCTCTGGAGGCATGGGAAAACTGGTGAACTGTTTACCTTGTTTGCAAAATAGCAGCGATCGCTTATGATTTCTGTCACTGGTATTGTCATGGCTGGCTGAAATCATCTCCAGGTGGGTGGTATTTCTGTGGTCTGAGATTTTTAGGAAGTGAGAATCACTGAGGAAGAAACTTGGCAACGTCTTTGTTAATCAAATATTGCAAAATGTGTTTACAGTAGGCTAGCCTCTGGATCCGGCTGATCTACTCTATGGATACAGAGATGTTAAGCTCATCTTCTGTCCCGTAGTGTAGTTGAAACACACAACTGATCTATTTATGACACCAGGAGAATATCTGTAGGATTTCCAGCGTACATACCATTGAAGGGGGAAAGGAAAAAAGCAAACAACTTTAACCCTCAATTCACATGTGAAATGGTTAAGACAAAGATCAGCAAGAACACAGTAATTTCCGATATATTGAGAATATTAAGGTTTTACTCCTTGAAGGTTGTTATTTCAATATAAATGGAAAACAATTGAAGCTAGGCAATAAATTCATTCAGTTAAATGAAAACTCAGTATAAAAAAACAACTTTATAAAACTGTGGAAATCCCTCAGATTCTTTGCACTTCTCAAAGCATATGACTTCTCCATGAATAAGAAGAGTCGTGCAGTTAAAAACAGAGTTCTAATTATTGGACCTACGAAACACCTAGGAGGAAGTTCACAGATTCTGAAGCTCCTTTTTGTAAAACAACGTCTAGATGTGATAATAGAGGTCTAATTTTTTTTTTTTTTTTTTGATTCTTAACAAATCACGAGGACAATTCCTTCCTCCTAGGAGTAGAGTGTAGAGGACGACGGAAATAACTTTGAAAGACTTGGTGTCCAGGAACCTGCAGCATGGGTGTTCAGCATGTGCGTGATCCAGGCAGCGGGGGAGGTGCTTTGGAAATAGTCGAGTTACTTTGACACTTATCAAGCTGAAAAACCCTAGTTAATGTTAAGATGCTATTGAATCGACGGGGCAGGCGAGACCTGTGTTTCTTAACAGATTTGTTGTAGTCTTTTAACATTTGTGATGACAGTTGATTCTACTTAAGCATTTTCAGTCAAGCAGTTACGTCTCAGAGCGTGTGTCCGTCTGATGCCAAACCCTAACCAGCCATGTTCATCCCACTGTGCACAGATAGTAAAATGTTATCTTAAGTGTGTTCTGAGGTACCTGTGAGGTAGGGAAACACATTACTGTGGAAGTGTTCCTAGCTGCTCCGTTTCGCCAGCTCCTTTTGGTTGTGGGCCTTCATTACACAGAATCTGGAGAACGCGGGGAAGATGCCTTTTGAGGGTGGTGCTGGGAGTAGAAGCGAAACAGCAGGAAAGCTTTGCTTTATTCTGAAAGGGCAGAGAGCGTGTTGCTGAGTGAGAGAATAATTGATTTTGAAAGCGTGTGCAGGGAGGGACAGGGTGGGGAGGTTGAGCACGAGAGCTGGAAAGACCTTTGCCAAATTTGGACAGAGAGCTACAAAGTTTGGTGGATGTGGAGGCGTAGATCTGCCAAGTGTTTCTGATTTTGAAAAATGGGGAAAAGAGCATTTTAGAAGCTTGTGTATTACAATCACATTTAATTTTTTGGTTTGAGAGACTTCACTAAACCATCCGAATTATTTATTGAATACTGGACTGGAATTTCCTTGTGACACATTGCTCTGCCGGGCCCCCAAGGCAGCTCAGCTCCACTTAGATTACTGTGCGTTTTAAACAATAAATACACACACACGCACACAGCATATACGCATGTAGTTACACATATTTACATGTGTGTTATGTATCTGTACATATATGCATTTATACGTGTAAATGGGAACTATAGATACACGAATATGTTATGCTTGTATATATGTATATTGATATAATTCATACATATATTGTTTTGTGCATAAATAATTTGGTATGCACAACACTAAATACTGTCCACAGTATTGACAGTGCTGTATTGTTAAGAAAAGGCTTTTCAAACTACTTTACCTTTTTTCTGAATTTGAGGAGAAAGATGCCAACAGTGGGGCCCCTGGCGGGGGATGGGGTGTGTCAGGACAGGGAGCTCTCAGTGCTATCTGGAGTAACTGCTCTTGCTGGCTGGATGTCCGTCCTTGCCCCATGTTGAGGAAAGTTAACGGAGAAAGATTTGTAGTGCTAGTAGCAATCAGCTTGGCTGTGTCTTAGATAAAGGTGTAGACTCAAAGGAAAGTTCCAAGACTGTTGGAGGGCACCCCGATGGACCAGAACGTGTCTCATGTGAGGAATGACATCAGATGCTTTCCAACATCACAGATCTTAGGGGAGCTGTTCTGCTTTTCATGGCATATTGATTACAATGCCCGGTACTCTAGATGCATTCAAATGGAATGTTAAGGATTAATTCAGGACAGTATAGAGTATTTATGTTAATAATGTAGTTAGAAATTAAAGTTGAGTAAAATGCAATAATGAACAGGATCATTTGATGCATTAGGGCAAAATACAAAGTGATATAGCCAATTTTAATTTGCTGAGGGAATTTTAAATGTTTATGGAATTCACATTTTAAAAAGGTTTATTTAGTTCTCTAGTGACTCTCTTCTAGATTTAAGATTTAGAGAAAGACAGCCTTTTTTCTAATACCAAGATAAGCAGGGTGCCCTGGCTGGGTGGCTTAGTTGGTTGGAGCATCGTCCCAGGCATCAAAATGTTGTGGGTTCCATTCCCTGTCAGGGCACATGCCTTGGCTGTGGGTTCAATCCCCGGTTGGAGTACCTACGGGAGGCAACCCATCGATGTTTCTCTCTCACACTGATGTTTCTCTCTCTCTCTCTCTCTCTCTCTCTCTCTCTCTCTCTCTCTCTCTCCCCACACACACACACACACCTTTTATCTCACTTAAAAAAAAAAAAAAAGAAGCTAAGCAGTGTCAACAGAGAAAGTCCAGGTTGTCTCTGTTCTGTCTAGAGAGGTCATACACACAGGTCATCATGATATGGTCAGTGTTAGGTCTTGCTATAACAGTCAAAATTCTGTCATGGGGTCAGGAAATTTTCTAGGGTAGTAATCCTATTGGTGGATAACAATTCTAGAAATTTGAATGGTAAATATCGCTTAGGAGCTTTCTGCATTAGAATTCTTGAAGAAACACCAAAAGTTAATCTGTGAGTCCTTTGTCAACTTTGACGTTTTCCTAAAAGTGATCCTTTGGCTTCCTCCTACATCCCAGCTGCACTCCGAGGGGTTAGTTACAGAGACTTCCATTGGCTCTCCGAAGCTGAGAGGAGGACCTGCTCTGCGCGTTACTACCAGCAGTCTGTGTACAGGACACCTATTTAGCATGTGGTGTATGACGGGTGTTCTCCACAGTGTGACTGGTTTTCAGAACAGTCAAGTTGACCATCGATTCAGAGGTGATGGTGTGTTCTGGATCTTCGGGACTTGGGCAGCACCCCTCAAATCTGAGGGATTTAGAGGAAGCGCAACACTGGAGAGTCAGTAGGAGTAGGGTTGAGAGCACGCTGGTGGAAAACCTCAAGGACAGTTAGGGTTCCAAGTCTGAGGTCCTGGCAGGAGAAACCCAGTGTCTAGCCAAACACAGGGTCAGGTGGCAGGAAATAAGTCCTTGTTGGATCATTCTTTTACTGGCAGTCTTCCTTTTTCTGGTTTTAATTGTTAAGTAGCTCTCTGAATGTTGTCTTTGCATTGGGTAAAAAGCTTGAATCCTGTGTAGTTCACATCACAGAGTCTGCACGATTCTTTTTGTGTTTATTTTTTTTTATTATCACATATGAAAATGTTCTTAGAATTACCCTTTGTAAGAACTCTCGTGCAGCATTGAAGGGTGAGATGAGAACTATGCCTTGAGCTGTAGTTCATCTACGTTGCTGAGTAGAGAATTGGAATTTTGCAGGAGCAAGTTAAAAGAGAGCTGGAGAAATAGTTGTAGACTGAATGTAGACATTCCAGTGATGGAATTTCAAGGTGGAAACATATTGCCATGGAAACAAATATTTGAGTAGGAGTAATAAGAAGTAAGAAAAATTGCAGAGGAAAGTGTATTTGGAAGAGAATCAAGGACGGAAAATGAGTTTTAAGTTGAAGTCATTCACAATTGTGTTTGCCAAGTCAGCACCCACTTTTGTACTGCTCCTTCGGTTCTTCTCACGCCGTCTGTGAGCGAAATACATATGCTTATATGCTCTTGACTAGACGGAGCACTTCCAGACTAGCTCCTCTTTAACTCGGCCAAGCTTTTTAACTAGACTGAAGCCCTTAAGGACTGAGAAAGGTCAGAAATGATACGTTTTTTTTGGTTTTCACTGTGACTTGACAACGGAAAAGCTGAATAAATGTTGTACCATTACCATTTTTTTTATTCAATTTCATTTAAAAAATGCCTTCTGTTATAAAGTAGTCACAGGGATAAAGTCATAGGGAATATGGTCAATAATGTTTTAATGACTACATATGATGTCAGATGGGTTGTAGATTTATCGCAGCGATCTTTTCATAAGTTAAAGAAATGTTTAATCACTGTTTCACACCTGAAAATAATATAATATTGTATGTCAACTGTAATTGAAAAATTAAGAAAAATAAAAAATAATATAAAACAGGAGCAAAAGCTGTAAATAACTTTTAAAAATGGCTTTCTGAGTGTCTGTCACGTGCAGGCACTGTCCTGTGTGCTGCAGGGACACGCATGGCACAGGACATCGTCTCCGGCGTGACGTGGTCACACTCAGAAACAGCATGATATTGCAGTAGGAAGAATCACATTAGCTGCTGTGCTCTCAGTACTTACTTGCTAGATTTAGCATTTTACATTCATTATGTCATTTAATTGTTCTGGCATATCTAGGTATTATTATTCTCCTTTTTCCTAAAGAAACTCAGTCCCATGAAAGATATGGCAGTCGTTGAAGGAACTAAAAAAGTAAATGACCAAGTTTAACTCGGTGCCTGGTATAAACCAAAAGCCTGGCTGTTAAACCCTGTATGTTGCTAACATCTATGTATGTGATATGCAGTATGGGCAAGTACAAAAAAAACCTGGGTGTTTAAAGATAAGAAATTTCTGAGCATGAAGTGATTATGTCTGGCAGTGTACTTGTGCTTGGTATCTACATGCTGAAGCATTGAGAATAAAGGGGCAGTGTGTTTGAAATTTACTCTGAAATGTTCAAGAGAAAATGGGTATGTTTCTACACATGCATGCAATTGTGTGCATACACACATATGTTCATGGACTGATGCACATGTGTGTTCATATGTGTGCAAATGCATTTAGATAGATATAAACATACCAAGAGATGTGTGATCAAGCATATGGATGTAATCATGTACAAATACATGTAAATAGGGCAACAATTTGAAATACAGGTAAAAGGGTATACAGGAGGTTTTATAGCTTGTTGCATTTTTTATGTCCCTTTAAAATTATTTCAAAGAAAAGCCACCCCCGAAATGGCACAGAGGAGGCCATGAGACAATGTGTAATGATAGCCGTGAATCGTGTCTTCTGCATTTTCCCCTTGAGGAATGACACAAAGAGGTTCTTCAGCGTGATTTCTTCCAACCTTGTTTCAATTTTCCGGATTCATGCTTTATTGTTAAAGGCCAGCCAAATAATTTAATTTTTTTTGCTATTTGTAACTTTATACTCATTTTTATTGAAGAAAAAATCCATTTTCTCATTCAATGTAAATAATATTTAATTGTATGCCATTATGTGCCCTTTTCTAAGCACAGTGGAGATAAAAGTTAGTGAAAACGTCTCATTCTTTAGTGCAGCTCCTAGGGCTGGGACGTACCCCACAGCTCTCCGGCAGTGAGGGTCCACATCAGGCTCAGGGGCCCTTGAGAAACAAGTAGATTGGTCCTCTCGTGGCTGCCGGGCCTCACAGCAGAATGATCTGCAGCACGACCTGTGTGGGGAGAGTGGGTCTGTTCGAGGTGCGAGCCAGGGGTTTGTGCTGGCGGACCTCAGAAAATCATCAGGCCCAGCGGTGCAAGAGAAAGGCCTGGAATGGGAAATTCAAGCGATTGGAAGCAGAAATCAGAAGGAGGTCAGAAATGGGGTTAAGTACATCAGAGTAAAGTGGTTTGGGGTATAGGATGTGAAAGGGGAGGTGCTGTGGGCCAGTGAATGACCTTGGCAGAAGCAAGCCAGACAGCTTGAAGACTCAGGGCTGGGCCAGCCAGAGACGAGCAAAGATGAAAATTAAATTTACTTAATTCAGAGACATGTGATGTAAGTGGTTTCTTACAAGACACTTAACAGGGCTCTTTCTTTTTTACCTATTTTCTTCTAACAAGAAAAATGTTTATACAGCTGTTTGAAATGCAATCAAAAGTTTGACTTCTCATGTTTAGAAATTTGGCATCTGCTGCCTATATTGGACAGTGTTAAAAGTGCTGCAGTTAAACAATAAAGATGAAAATATATTGTAGGTAATATTAATTTATACATAAAAGTGCTTCCTAAATATAAATATTTTTAAACTGTTTTCTTTTAAATGTATGAAAAAACGTGTATCTTCCCCCTAAGTTCAAATCTGCCACTTTGCTCATTGTCAACATCAATGCTTTCTTTTATTTGTAAGCCCCTCCAGTCATGCCCCCCCCCTTTTTTTTTTTTGCTCTGTGAGAGTCACAGAGGCTGAGAACTCTCTCCTGATCACTTACACCGACGGAAGGAAAAGGTTCTCCTGTTCGTGCTCAGGCCCACAGAATGCTTCTTCCACAAGCCTGCTTGCTGACCACCAATCCAGGCAGTCGAGGTAAATGAAATGCAGGCCTCGATTTACAGACAATGATTACATTATGGCAAATATGAGAAACAGCCCAGGCTCCTGTAACTGTCTGGGCTGTGGCTCTCAAGTGTTGCCTCAGCTGGTTTTTCTCAAAAATTTCTTAGGTTTTTCACGCCTAAGACTTTTCTCAAAGGAAAAAAGACCCTGAAATTACTTGTTATGTTTAAAATCGATGATGCATTGATGGATCGGGGCAAAAAGAAGAGGCGGTATGAAGAAGAAAGGAAAGTCCATGGAAATGCAAGATAGGAGCAGTTCACCTGTGCAAGCAATACTGTGATCCTCACATTAAGTTTCGTTCTGGGAGGACGATGATGAGAAACAGCCCTTGCTGTAAGAGGGCACAGTCTGATGGGGCAGACAGACATGTCACAGAAGCGTACGTTATGCTTGGGAAGGAGATTAGGGAAGGGTTCTTGGAGAAGGTAACTCATGAGTTTCAAATAAGTTAATGAAGTGAAGGAGGAGGAGAAGGCTATTGGAGCAAAAGAGTGTTACAAGCAAAGAGGAGGAAGCGCAAAGCTGTATGTTGCGGTGAGGGCAGTGTAAGTAGTTTGACATCGTAGGAGGATGACAGTAAAAGACAGAAGAGATAAAAGATTGGTTAAGAAGGAGGTGTGATGTGTCAGGGTATGTGTTAGTTTTCTAGCGCTGTCTTAAAGGATTGCTGCAAACTTTGTATCTTAAAACTACAGAGATTTATTCTGTCACAGTGCCGGAGGCCGGAAGTCTGAAATTCAAGGGTTGGCAGGCCATGCTCCTTCTGAAACCTGAACGAGGGGAGAATCCTTCCTGCTTCTGCTGCTTCTGGTGGTTGCCAGGAAGGAATCCTTGGTGTTCCAGAGCTTGTTGGATGCATACACTAATCCCTGTCTCTGTCTTCTCTGTATTTTTGTCTCTGGGGCTCTTCCCTTCTTTTAAAGGACACTGATCATTCTGGATTGGTGTCCCACTCTACTCCAGTGTGACTTCTTTAATGGCACCTACCATGACCGCAATTACAAATAAGGTCATAATCTGAGGCACTGGAAAATATGTTGATGTACTTCAACATACCAGTTTGGGGGACACAGTTCAACCCAACACAGTATCCGTAACAGGATATTTAAGTTTATATTTTCCCTAGGTCTTGCTTAAAAGTATGCCACTCACTGGGAGCCCGTGCTTGTGTGCTGGTCAGCATGGTGAGCTTCTCTAAGGCCATATCAAAGAAAAATGGGCAAACTTCAATTTCATGAACTCAGGAAGAGAACACTAAGATAATTGTAAATGGGATCATTTGCTTAGTTTTCCTTTCTGATAGTTCATTATTGGCGAGTAAAAATGCAGCTGACTTCTGGATATTTATTTTGTATCCTGCTACTTCACTGAATTCATTTATCAGTTTGAGTAGTTTTTTAGTGGAATCTAATTTAGTTCTTTTTAGTAGTTTTTACAGTTCTGTACATACAGTATCTTGTCATCTGCAAATAATGACCTTTTACTTCTTTCTTTCCAATTTGGGTGCATTTTATATCTTCTCGTCTGACTGCTGTGGCTGGGACTTCCAGTACTATATTGAATAAGAGTGGTGAAAGTGGGCATCCCTGTCTTTTTCCTGATCTTCAGAGAAATGGTTTTAGTTTTTGTCCATTGAGGATGAAACGTTGCCTGTGGGTTTGTCGTATATGGCCTTTATTACATTGAAGTATGTGTTCCCTCTGTTCCCACTTTGCTTAGAGTTTTTATCATAATGGGTGCTGGATTTTGTCAAATATTTTTTTTCTGCATCTATTATGACCGTGTGGCTTTTATCCTTCATTTTGTTTCTGTGATGTATTACATTTATTGACTTGCAGATACTGTACCAACCAACCTGGCCTCCCCAGAATAAACCCCACTTGATCATGCCGTATGACCTTTTTAATGTTTTGTTGGATCTGGTTTGCTAATATTTTGCTGAGGATTTCAGCATCTATGTTCAGGCTTATTGGCCTATAATTTTCTTTCTTTCTTTGTTGTGTCTTTTTCTGGTTTTGGAATTAGGTTAATGCTGGCCTCCTCAAATGAGCTTGGGAGTCTTCCCTGCCCTTGAATATTTTGGAACAGTTTGAGAAGGGGAGGTGTTATAGTTTTTTTGAATGTTTGGTAAAATTTACCTGTGGAGTCATCTGGTATAGGACATTCGTTTGTTGGGAGTTTCTTTGCTTCAGTTTCACTATTTGTAATCTGCCTGTTAAATTCTCTGATTCTTCCTGATTCAGCTTTGGAAGACTGTATATTTCTAGGAATTTATCCATTTCTTTTGATTGTCCAACTTGATGGCATATAGTTGTTTGTAATATTTTCTGACAGTTCCTTGTATTTTGGGGTGTCAGTTGTTACTTCTCTTTCATTTCTGATTTTATTTACTAGGGTCCTCTCTTTTTTTTCTTGATGAGTCTGGTTAGAGGTTAGACTGTGGCCATTGCTTCCTTCCTATCATCTTATACTGACCTTGTGATCAAAAGCTGAAATAGCTTCCTAATGTAACTTTTTAATAAGTCAAGAGATTAAAAATAATTTTCTCATTTATCTACATACCACCATACCTTATCTTCTAGTCTCTTATTAACTATTATAAGGGATGTTTTTTTAAGTCAAGAGTTTGAATTCATTGTTACAGAGTTCAGTATTCCCATTAGCTAAAAGTTTTGTGGCTAATATTCATGTTGCCCTTAATGCAAGTAAAAAGATCTGTAGCTTTAGTTTATTAAATAATGTTACATTTGTGGGGTATTTTGTTTGTTTTAAATTAAATAAAGTTTAGTGTATTATTTTCCTCCTCACCCAGGACACTTATTTCATTGCCTTTAGAGAGAGAGGAAGGAGAGAAAGACAGACATCAACGTGAGACAGAAACGCTAATTGGCTGCCTTCTGGCACCCTGACCAGGGATCAAACCACAACTTGGTATGTACCCTGACAGAGAATCAAACCGTGACCCTTTGGTCTCTGGGGTGCTCCAACTAACTGATGTACACAGGTCAGGGCTACGTTTGTGTTTTGATTATAAAATTTGGCCCAATATATTTAAGCATTTGTCTATTAGAACACACGAGGACTAAAATCAGGATTAAGTCTGCTTTTAGTTCTATCAAATGTTCTAATTTTTATTGTAGGACAAATAAAAGGATTCCAAAAACTACAGAGTGTAATAATTGTTGTTAATCTCCCCACCCCACCTTCATTTTTTAAGAATAATATTAAATAGGTTGTGTTAATGTGGCATGAACAGGAATAGTTTCTTTAAAAAAGCATGCTTAGAAGTCGAGCAGGGTGGAGGAGAACTGGTACAAACGAGGACAGAAAAAACCGTGGGATTTAATACCAGCCATACACCTAACACGCCATAACCTCTGTGAGCTCCTGCTTCTCTATTTGTAACAACTGCTCTTCTCCTCATGTTGCCAAGCCATTGGATGTATACAGAGGAATAAATTCTGAAAAATTTAAATTTAAAAATTTATAAAGTATAAATAGCTATACAAGTATAGGACAATGATATACAAAATAACCTGAGAAGATTCTCGGAATAAATAGATCAAGGAAAAGCCAAAGACTTTTTGATTTCAGCAAGCCATCGAGGAAAACAAAAAAAAAAGGAAACTGGCCTTTAAGTCAGGTAGAGAAGATGGGAAAATGTGGACTGAATCAGAGTAACATTTACTAGATTCTTAAACAGTCACACATGCAAAGATTTTCTTTTTTTTAGCAGAAGTCAGTCCTGTCCGGGACCCAATGGCTGTTCACTACATGCAGGTAGAGGACAGATAGTTGACTGCATATCACAACTCTTAAAATTTGTTGACTTTGCTTTGAAAATACCGCAGCTGACCAATTAAGGCAGTACACTTTGAAAGAATGTGATCTCTTCAGATGCAAGTGGTCAGGATGGTGAGGAATTTGAGTATTATTGTGCATAAACATAACTGAGATAACAGAGTATTTAGTCCACAGAGGAATGAATGGACATATACAGAGACTCAACAGATTTTCAGATCTTTGGGAGATTGTTATTGATGATCTACATTTTATTGTAAGTAGTTCAGAAGGCAGTATTAGTACACATTTCGGAAGTTAAGAGGAAGACAAGATTGGTATACACAAGAAAACAGTAGTAACAGTGGAATTGTTTGAAGAACGAGACCCTCTTTCTGACAAGAGTTTTGCACTCTTTCACCGATACTGTCGGAACCCTTTTTTTGCACAAATTTTATTTGGAGGTCAAAGGTAATCTTTTAAGTTTATCTTCCAAAGACTTTGTAATTCCATGAAAGATCTCATGTACAAATCCTGAGTCTACTGCTCAAGTGCTTATGACTGGTTCGTTTTCCCTTGCATGGTGTAAGGGTGTACAATCTTACACGCTGCCCTGGCTACAGTGCTAACACAACTTAAACAACTGCATCTGCTGTTGCTGTTCATTTATTTGTTTATTTAGTCAGTATTTCAAGTTGTGTTTCTAGCATACCCCAGGCATTGTTTCAGGGTGTGGGACTAAAGCAGTGAAATAAAACGCAGTGATACACTTCATTACTTGGGGAGTGGGGAAGGCGGTATAGAGATCAACCACTAAATCGATATCAAGTGGGAAGTTCTATAAAGAAAAATGAAAACATTTAAGGGGGTTAAAGTGAGATGGGAGGGGTGATTATAAATAAGATGCTTGGAGCTTTCTGATAGGAGACTTGGGCCAAGACCTGAAGGGCGGGGCGGAGCACACCAAGCCGACATCTAGACTAAAACCATCCCAGTCAGGTTGGAAGCTAGTACAGAGGCCTGAAGGAGTGTGCTTTTGTGTTTGAGGAACAGTAAAAAAGCCATCATGTCTGAGGCAGAAAAAACAGAGAGATGTGGGAAGTGATGTGACTAGAGGTTGGTGGTTGGTCAGAGGAAGGGAGGGCAGACCGTGTGGGTCACTGTTGTGACTTTGGCTTTTATTCTCTGGAGGATCCATGAATGCAGCGACCTTGTTCAGAGGGGAGAGTAGAGGTATTGAGACCAACCAAGTGTAAGGGCCTGGACTGGTGATGAGGAGCCAGGTGTTAGTATGGTCTTTGCCTTCTAGCACCTCCGTGTCCTGACCACTCTGCATGCTGATTGATTGTAATTGTAAGGATGAAATAGGTTGCCCTGGCTGGGCGGCTCAGTTCAATGGAGCATCGTCCCATACATCAAAAAGGTTGCAGGTTCAGTCCCGGGGCAGGGGAGAATGCTGTGTGAGCAGAAGCAGAACACGTACTGGGCCTGGGAGGCTTGGGGAGCCAAAAAGGGCCTGGTATGATTAGGATGGAAGGAAGCCCCTGGAGGAATTGAAGTTAGCCAGTTACAAGATGTGAATATATTGAACACCAGGCAGAGAAGACTGATGTCCTCCAAGGAGTAAAGAGCCATCAAATATTTCAGAGGAAAAAACTAACAGGTTGATGTAACAGTGTAAGAAAATAATACGGACTTTTGCTTCCAGCGAGAAATACTTTATTTCACACCAACAGCATCCTTGATAACTACATTTTTTTGGTGCATCGGAAGGAAATAAGTAGTGGACAATCTCTAACATGCGCCTCGTTTCCACTGCCCTTACCTGAATCAAACAGAGGAGCAAACGTGAGAACTGGAATGCTGATTTCTCTGTTGGCAAATGTGTAGAAACACTGCCATCTGCATATCGTGACTTGGGCAAGCGATAAAGAGAGAGGTTCTCTACTTGAGATGCTCATTCAATTGGGACATTTGAGGTGGGCTAAGATGTCTCCAGGTCATTAGCAGCCTGACTCTCAGCTGAAGGATGCAGAAGCCCTCTCACAAGTCCTTGTGCAGGTTTGCCGGGTGTTAGCAGGTTTAGATCAAGCAGGTCGCAGTCACTGCTCACCAGATTTGTGAGCAGGTGAGCTATTTTGAGTGAAAGTTAGCCCAAGTAATGGAACGGAATATTTTAGGAGTTAAGATATTGGAGTTATCAAGGAAAAAAAAAAAAAAAAAAAAAAAAAAAAAAAAAAAAAAGATATTGGAGTTATCAAATATATAAAATAGAATGGCTTTGTGTATATGTTTAAAGAAATAAAAGGTGAAACATAAAAGTGAACAAGTAACAAAAGACTATTGGGAATGACAAAAAATGCAAAACATCTAAAAATGGAAAACACTGTTGAAATATGAAAATGGTTAGAAAAGTTAAGAAGTAAGGTAAATCAGAGCTAAAGGGAGAGTTGGTAAACTGGAAAATATATATAAGACTTACTCAGAAAACAATACAGAGAGAAAAGGAAGTGGAAACACAAAAATATCTAAATGTATAATGTCCATGTTCCCAGACTTCCCAAAGTGGGAGAGAATAAAGGAGAGTTGCTACTCGAAAACACGTTGGCTGATAATTTGCAAAACTGGTCAGACACATGAACATAAAGATTCAGGTTGTACAAAATATTCCAAGATAAATGCAGATATTCATGCTGCAGTATTTGTAAGGAGAATATACATTAATTTTCTATTTTTGGAGCATTTGGGCACTAAACCTGGAGCTGGTGACATCAGCTAAGAGTTTGATTACCATCATTATGGTGTGGGAAGATGACTTGAATTAATGCTACAATGTAATGGCAAAGAGGTGATCAGTACACATTTTGAATCAAAATCCAATGGGAGAAATGAATGAGCTGCTATGAGAGTGAAGGAAAAGATCAATTCAAACAGTGACTTCCGCTCTGGATTTTGTGACTGGAACATAAGAGTCGATTGAGAAAAGCTGGGGAGCTGAGATGAAATAATTATGGGGAAAAGATGTTGGGTTTTAGATAGGTTAATTAAATTTGGGGGCGTGGAGGCGTACTGAAGTAAAAAGTTCATGAGAGAGCCTATCCTTGTGAACATTTAAATATTTTCTTATGTTTGGTCTGGAGAAAAATGCACTACACAACCACAAAGTTCTGTTTTGTTATATATCCAGAGTTAAAAACATAAGGATCACTGTAGGCCCTGGCTGGGTAGCTCAGTTGGTTGGAGCATCATCCCGATGCACCATGGTCATGGGTTGGAGTCCCTGTCAGGGCACATACAAGAGTCAAACAGTGAATGCATAGGGAAGTGGGACAACAGTCGATGTCTGTCTGTCTCTCTCTCCCTCCTCACTAAAAATCAATCAAATATGTATATTTGTGTACCTGTGTATACATTTGTGTACACACACACACACACATGCATAGATACCACTTTAGTATTTTAGCATGTTCCCTGCTTCTGTGTATTACATGATATAATGAAAAAGGACAATGCAATATAAGTTCTGCTACTAAATTAACTGGCAATTAAATGCCTGGAATTGAAATTTTCTTGTTGATGTAAATTCACAATGGCAAGAGTACAGGAACTAATGCTTGTAGAACTTCTTGGACTTGGGCACACATACATTGGTTTCACTCCTCATTCTGTATTTCTGAAGCTGTTGTACTGTTACCTAGCCAGGTGACCAATTTAGCAATGGAATGCTTAGCCGTGACAAGAACGTATTTTCCCAAAGTCTCATGAAAATTAAAGAAGCTAAGCGCTGCCTCAGATTCCAGCTAGGCAGAACAAACCAAACGCCTTTCACTTGCATGAGTAAAACAATTAATTTGAAAGTCAGAGGGGACTGGGTAACAGAAGAGTAATGGTGAACTGCAGAACTGCAGATTAAATATGAGTAATAAATGGATTCCTTGTAAAGAGGAAAAAAATCTTAAATACCTTTAAAATTGTGTATGATTATACTATTGCATTAAATAAGAATATATGAAGAACAGGCTTCAGATGGTTGTGGAATAGGTCTCTATAGCTGTTACAAACAAAACAGATAAGCCAATTAAATAGAATCAACATTTTAGAAATCTACAAAATTCGTATTGATATCAGTTTGTGATAGATGATGCCTTTTTGCCAAGTGTAAATTGCTGTTACCATAAATGGCTACTGATTGCAGAAGTATGGGTGTTTTTTGAGCCCGACAGTCCTGGCCTGCTGGTTCTGTGTGTTCCTGCTACTTTCTCAGTTTGAACTGCTGGGAAGCCGTCACTGTGCTCCCAGCACTGTCACTTGGCCTGTGCTTGGCTCCCAGGCATCGCTGTTCAATCCACCTTCACTCCTTTCTCACCGAATCAGCCCTGGGTGTTCAAGTTCTATCTCAACATCTCGCAAGCAAAACGGTAAACAGAGGTACAAACTCAGGCACTGAAACCCCATGGCAGTCCTGTAATAAAACGATCCAGAATATAATTAGAGTAATTTTTAAGATCACTAAACTGAAGTGACATTATTTTCTCAGAAATAGCTGGGATTTCTGACAAGTCTTTTGGCCTGTTTGGGCCCAAATTTTACATTGTGCTAATGGAATCAAAATTAAATAAATGGAGTAATAAATAAAATACACATGAGAAACTACCTTGCCATCTGTTCATATGGTTGATAAATTTAAATAGCACATTTTTCTGCCTTCTTGAGTGAAAATTTGCTATCTTTTGAATGATCCAAGGGAATAACCTCAGAGATTCTGGGGGAGTGATTGTTACATAAACCAACCTGCACAACTCAGAAAACAAATTTGTTTCATTTGCATGAGGAGGAATTGTAGGGTAGCAGGTTTTGTTAATGATCCTTAATAGCTATAATTAACATGTAGACCTTTTAAACGGGAGTGGCACTTTTTTTCTGAAGTCAAGAGTTGAGATTATTTTGATTGCTTATTTTTTATCTATGGAGTCTGTATTTATAGCTCTGTCTTTGCCTTCCCCTGCTGTCCAGAGGTTTGCTTGAAGGTTGTTGAAAGCCTCCGTTGTAATTGTTGTTTAAAAATACCTGGCTATGGTCACCCTTAACCTGGCCCCCTTTCTTGTATTCACTAGTATATGTGTAGCTTTAGCTTGACCTTGTCGATTGAACCCAAAAGCAGTAGATTTGAAACTTCCGGAGCATTAATTTTCCCACACACTGAATTGTTAAAATTTGGTTGATCTGTCTATTTGAGAATTATATGACTTCATGTGTGGATCGTGAAACTTTTCAAAGTAATTACAGAGTCCTATTCGTGAATTTGACTTTAGGTACAAGCCCTATTATTCTTCTTACTAACATGAAAACCTTAGAAAGATGGCCACATTTTTATGCTTTTAGAATATTTTCAAATGTTATGTCAAATTTATCATTCCCTTTTACTTCCCTGTGCTGCTCTGCTCCCAAGCTTATCATGTATTGTGGAATGCCACAATTAAGAAGACTTCCAGTTCTGTGGGTAATTTTAGTGCTGATTGCCCGTCTCTGAACGTGAAGATCACTTCATCACCATCGCAGCGTGTTCTGGCACACTCAAAGGCCGCACACAGACAGTGTCTCTCTTTAAAAAATGGTATTGCTTTAAAAATTAATGTATCAATTAGACTTCAGCCAAGTGAGACGATATCTTCTTTTAGATCATGTTACTTACAAACTCTTGTCAGCACAGATGAAAAAAGTATAATGTCTTGATTTATTATGGACCGACTTTTTCGTTTAAAATATTATAAAAATAATTTTTCAGTGGCACATGCAGAGGAACTGATCTGAATAAAGCAGCTGTATCCCACTAAACTAATGGAGATTATACAGAGAGATGCCTTCAGATTCTCTAAAAGAAATGGCATTAAAAAAAACAAAACGAAACTCAGGTCAGACTGTGGGACAGCAGTTATTTTTAGATTTGTCCTTGTGTTAGAATTCCACGAAGGAATATAGGGCTATTGAGGGAGTGGATTTTAATCACTTATACAATTAGGAATTGTCTTTGAGAATAACATTAAAAGAACAGAAAAAAGAAATCTTTGCTATTTTTGGATTTAACGATGAATTGTTACTATACACTGAGAATGTTTCTTCATTGTTTGTTTAAAGAACATTTCCAAATGTAACGTGGGGCTATTAGGCTGAATAAAGGAGCACCTAAAGTAATACCATAATGCAGTCCTAGCAAGAGCAGAGGCTATGAGTGAGAATTATTTTCACTTCCTGTCAGCCCTGGGAGCATGTCTGTGAACTTGGGCAAGTCCATCATCCTGAGCTTTGGTATCTGCTTCCATGAAAATGGAAAGATACTCTACTTCCACCTGTTCCCATGGTCAGTTTTTAGAAATAATCAACACAGCGTATGTTGAAGGGCCCCTTACAATGCCTAGCAACCCTGAATTAAACACTTTGGGTAGGTAAAGTGACTAAGAGACGCAATGCCTATCTCAAAGTAGTTGAGTATTAAAAATTTTTATCCCCCACCTGTTTGTGAATCTCTTACCCTTCTAACACTAACACTCTTCTCCATTCCTTCCCTCCTTACCTGTTCCCTGACATACTGTAAGCTTTTTCGATAATAAAAGTCCAAGTAATTACACTTTTGTTATTTTACTTTTTAAGTTATCCTTTATATTTAGTTGGGATCTTATACTTAAAAGGCCTTAAAAACAAGCACATTAAAATATATGCACTGTGGATAAGTTCTCTTTTGTACCTATGGTCCCACATGGTGTGCTAGGAACTTCCACTGAAAGTATTTACAGATGTGTAAAATGAATTTGTATTTTTTTAGCCATTAGTGAAACTAATACAAATGAACTTGCCTCAGGGAAGTTCATTTACTTCTTTTAAAAACAACCTTTAAAATAATTAAGAAAAAGAGTATTCCATCTTCTTTTTTTTTTAATCAGTATTTTTTAATTGTTGATCTTGTACAGTTTTCTGTCTTTTACCCCGCCCCAGCCCCCCACCCCAGCCCTCCCCACCTTCCTCCCATTTCCACCCCCCATAGTTTTTGTCCATGAGTCCTTTATACTTGTTGCTCTAAACCGTTCCCCTTTTCCCCCCGAAATTCCCTCCCCTCCCACTTTGGACACTGTCAGACTGTTCTCAAATTCAGTGTCTTTGTTTATATTATGCTTGTTTGTTTGTTTTGTTGATTAGCTTCCTGTTAAAGGTGAGATCATATGGTATTTGTCTTCTCATCCCCGGTTAATGATTCTTAAAATGTTTCTCCCGTTTGGGTTGACAAGATGGGATTTATTTTGCTACTTCAAAACTGTGGAGGAGTTACCTTTACTTTAGGAAGTCACTGACCCCTAAACACCCCTTGCTCTGAATGAAGAGAAGGAATATGGAGAATTCTTTGCTGATCTTTATTGCTTTGCTGCAACAGGAAAGTTTCCAATTGAGCCAAGGGAGCAAGAACCCATTAGTCAGGGGCTGCTGTCACTGAGAAGATTTGTGTTCTCCATTTGGGGGAATGTTTTAGAACTAAGGACCACATATCATTTGTAACTATCAGCACAGAGTGAGTTATCCTATAATCTGGGCTAATATCCACCCCCGCCTGAGCCCAGCACATACATACACACACAAACACCCTTAATAGCAGGTTAATGTGAAGGTAGTGTTTCATGCTGAGGACAGGGTGGCCTTAAAATATTTCTATGGCAACAGAAAGGCCCCTACAGATATCTGTCTTCTTAAGTTGATGCTGTTTATGAGAGAGGCTGCCTGTTCTACAGACGGTAATTATCATTAGGTGGAGAAAGGTTGTCAAACGTGGGTGGACTGCTTAGCTGAAGCTTTCTGACTGATTTGTTGAGCACAGCTTTGAATTTAATTTCAAAGAAATTCTGAGAACCTAAGATCATTGTGCTGCTTGTCTCTGTAGGTGAAGCTGTAGCTAATTATAGGGTGTTTGGTGAGCACATATGCAGTTTTTGGACAGGCAACATGACCACAGAGGGAGTGGCCTCTGTTACGTGATTGTAACGGGGATGCTCTTAGGCTGTTTAAGAGGAGTCTGTTACTTCTTTAATGGGAAAAGACTTCCGTCAAAACGGCTTTTGAATTAATCAAGTTGTCATTGGCGTGTTTTTCCAGGCTAAGTCTAGGATTCAGAATTTATCTTCTGTTTTTACAACTAGGTCTCAGACTTCCAAGATTTTTCTTGGTTCTTGGCGTAAAATTTAAAGCAGATGGGCCAACAAAAATTTCATTCTGATTCAGATATGTGCGGAGTGGTGGTTTGTATGCTCACATTTGTAGTCATGAATAATACATCTACCAGACCAATACAATGTTCTTACTGTCAGAAGAACATATAGATCTTTGACTAATTTTGGCAGCACCCTTGAATTGTCTTCATTTTTTTACAAAAGTGAGATTTAAATTGTAATGTTGGCAAAAGCCAATTTCTTACTATGTATGATTGGTTTTCCTTAGAAGTTAGAAACTGGTAGTTTCAGCATCATTAATCTATGTACTTAGTGAGATTTTTCATGACTAATGATGTAGTTGCGTAAGACTTTATTTAGAAACCATGTAGTCACGCCATTAGATGTAGAACCATGAATAAATGAATTCCGCTGAAGTTTAAAATTATGCAATAATGTGTTACACTGAAAAGATGTATTAAGAGGTTTAGGATGTGTTCTTATATTTTATAGATACCGTTTTTGGAGTTATCGTGACCAGCAATTAATAAAACTTACTGAAAAGAGAGGTCGTTAGGATCAAAATCAATTTGTCTACTGAATATCGTGGAGTAGCATAGATAATTTGTCTTTAATGTGCAGATGTCTGACCTCGTGCCAGCCCTTTGGCAAATTGTTGTCTCACTTGGATAGTTTTACTCTCATGCCTGTGCTAAACCCCTTGTGATGATTAGATCTCGAATCAGTTTATCAAACCATCTGAATTTGGTAAACACAAAATTATTTTATATTTTTTCTGTCTACTAGGTTCTCATTCCTTATACCTTAATTGACATCTCATCTCAAATGCTTTCTATAGATTATTAGTGAATTTTGGTTATTTAAAGAAAAAAGGTTTCATTTCACTTCAGACTTCATATCCTACTTTAAGCTCTTCTTTTGCAAGTGGGTCTCGGGAAGAAAGTAAATTCTGCTCTTTTACCTTACTTGCTTCTTTACCACCTTGGACTGTGTTGTGGGGAAGGGGGTGGCATTGTTGGCCTTTGGGTCATTTTCATCCCTTTTTGCAGTGGGTAGGAGTGGCGGGGAGGAAGAGAGATGAGGCAGCAGTGAGAGACATCCTCAGGTTTGATCTGGCTTGGGCTAGTGCTTCGCCCAAGAGAGCAGCTGCTGCTGCTGCTGCTCTCGGTGATGCATTCATTATTCTCCATCCAGCTGATAATCAGCTTTATTCCACCTCCTCAGAAGACCTGCTGAAGCAGGGCAGCCATGTTTCTTTTCCATCTGGTACAAGCTTCTATTACCCCTTGGGGCAGGGTGCCTCGGCTGGTGGTCACCTGGGCAGCCCATCGCATGATAGGAGCATGACCTTTTTAAACTCAGCACTCTCAGCTGTTGCCATAAGAAGCACATCTCCTGGCTTCTTTCTCCTCACTTGCCATGCACGACTGGATAACTTTTTTGAGGTACAGGCTCAGCTTCCTTCTGTAATTCATGGGCCTGCCTCATATTATAATACCAAAAGGTAGAATGTAGGCTCTGCGCTCATGCCTCCGCCTTTGTTCCTTGTTGGTCTCTCATTTCTTTTCCCCCGTCATTGG
The DNA here is from genome assembly GCA_039655065.1 of Glossophaga mutica. Taxonomy (NCBI): domain Eukaryota; kingdom Metazoa; phylum Chordata; class Mammalia; order Chiroptera; family Phyllostomidae; genus Glossophaga; species Glossophaga mutica. The sequence continues at coordinate 110,335,957 of CM077310.1, read as the reverse complement.
ATAGGTAGAGGATAATCAGTAAGTGGGTTGCCTACGTGCATGTTCGACCAAGCTTTGAGATATAAAATTTCTCCTTCTTGCAAGTACTGTGATATTTATGATAGATGCTGTTGTTCTCCATCTCATATACCTTTGGTTAAAGAAAAACCCAAATCCTTATCCTCTTCCTATCCTGGCAGCCCAGGCAGACTATGTGTGACTCCATGATTCTCTCCTTTTTCTCCCTGGTCTTTTTCTTAAAGATGTAAGAAGTGGGCCAGACATGGCTGTGAGTAGCAGAGCTTTTCCAGCCACATTGTAGAAAGCCCTGAGGGAATTGTGTGACACCACTAGATATTTATGACCCTCTTTAAATAGGAAGTAGTTTCTTTCTCTTTGTCCTTAGCTTTGGGGTAGTGGACAAGTCAAGTACAGGAGAAAGCATCTTATAAGTATCCGATAATAAGGTTTTCTTTAAGAAAGAAAGAAGAGAGGGAGAGGGCAGGGAAAAGAAAAATATGTATTGCTGCTCTTTGGGTCTGCAAATTATTAACCTGATGGTCACTTTTCAATGCAGGTTAATTCACTCTTTGAACATTTTTTAGGAGTTTATTGTGTGTCAAGCACACATCATACAAAATGGGAGAAAGGTTTTTATTAAGAGGGAGGAAAATGCTCTAATGAGGAAGCATGCAAAGTCTGTCCAGAAAGTATCCCAGTGATCTCCTACAGAAAAGAGAGACATTTATTGAAGAAGGTACAAGATATGAGAAACGTTGCACATAGGAAAGTGACACCTCAGTCCCCTTCAATGTAGCACCTTGGGACCTCACACAGTTCTTCTCTTCCCCATCAGTGGCCCTGTTGTATTTTCCTGAATCTCATCGATGATCTGAAATATCTTCCCTTTCAAGGGTAATTTTAGTTTTGGGAAAAGCCAGCAGTCTTTGGGTACCAGATCTGGGCTGTAAGGGGGCTGAATCACCTGGGTGATTTGCTTTTTCACCTAAAAAACTCTGCATGAGACATGATGAATGTGCGGGTGTGTTGTCATGATGAAGCTGCCAGTCACCAGTTGCCCATAGTTGTGGCCTTCTGAATCATCCAGCTAGTTCCCATGGAGGAATGTTCAAGCCTAATGCAAACTTTGATGCAGATTCATTGCTCTACTCACTCAGTCATTTTGAATGTGATGGCCACACAGGACAGAGGCTCACTCAGTGGCATCTACCGCCCCCACTGACGAGTACAGTGAAATCATCATTGTTCATGCATGTGCATTCCAGTCCACTCTCCTTGGATGCCCAGTTACATCAGTATCATGGAAACCATTCTCATTATATTAACAATGGTTGGACTTTTTCCCCGACAGACCTTATATAATAAAGAGGGTAGCTTAACCCAGATGTTGGAGGTCAAGTCTCCTAGAGGAAGTGAAATCTAAGTAGCTGACCAAAGGGAAAGTAGGAATGGGGCAGGTGACAGAAGGGTAAGAAAGGTGAGAAGGGTGTTCCCTGGCAGGGATAATGATCTTTACAAGGCACCAGGATGACAAGAGAACATGGAACCTTGAAAAACAGAAGGTCTAAAATAGCTAGAGCTAGTGAGGAGGGGTTGATAGAAATGGTCTTATATGATTGTAGAGAAGTAAACAGAAACCAGTTCCTGAGAAGGGTTTGGAAATTATCCTAAAAGAATGAGAAAACTGATGAAACATTTTAAGTAATGGCTGGACATCATGAGATTTGTACTTTTAAATGATTGCTGGTATGTTGAGAGATAATAGATTGGAGAGGACAAGTAGAAAGTAGGGAGGTTAAACAGCTACAGCAGCAATGCACATGGGATATGATGGTGGCCTAGGACAAGGTGGTGGAGCTGGTGTAAATAAAATAGACAAATCAGGGAGCAGCATGGGTCATGAAGTAGGCAGTATTTGAAGACCACTGGCATGTGGGGGGTTGGAGAAGAAGGAGGCATCAAGAATGAGGCACAGATTTTGCCCTGGGATGCTAGGTGATTTGATACTGGTCTGTGCTGGGATGGAGAACGCTGGAAGGAAGACCTGATTAGGAGGAAGGTAGGTTTAGTTTTACATGATGAGGGTCTGAAATGCCCAAGGGTCATAATGACAAAGATGTCAAAGAGGCATTTGAGCTATGAGGAGATAACTGGCCATCAAAGACAGACTGTGCTTGGAAAGCTGAATTCATCACCAAAGCTCTTTCTTCGTTCAAAATAAGGGGCCACTGTTCTTATTGACATATTGCAGGGCTAATAAAGTCAATTTTCATTTGAGGCAGTTTCCTTCCACCCCCCTAAAGAGGACTTATTAAATGTTTTAATATGCTATAAATTTGCAATTCCCTCTTTCTCTTGTAAGTCAGGAATTTTAAGGTAATTTTGGCCACAGGAAACACATGGAGAGGCTATGTGTGTGTGTCCGTGAATGCGACCGCCAGGTCAGAGACAGACATGCCAGGTCTGAAAGTCACCGCCAGCTTTGCAGGCCTGTTACAATTCAAGATGGGATATGAATTATGATAAAAGCATTTGCCCAGGAAAAGAAAATTTTGTATTATGAGTTTAGAATTTTTAACATGATAAAACACAGAAATTATAGCGTGGAAGTCTTCACGATTAGAAATGCTTCAATCTCTTATTCCCTTGGAGGAAACCAACCAATAGCAATTGTACTACAGCAAGAGACAATGTGAATCCCTTATTTAGGATCCATACATATGGGTTTCACGAGTCTCCCTGAACAAAAAGAATTTTTAGGTTTTAGGGTAAAGAACAAAATATGAAGAGAATTGCTATTCTGAAGAAGAGTGTCCAGATTTAGGAAAAAATTTTATGAGATGTTAAAATACTTCAAGGAAGATGTGAATTAGATGGGGAGGAAAACTCCTATAAGATGCTCTAATGCTTTTTCCATGAACTACGCTCTCGTAGATTAAGACGAATAGACCACACTTCCTCTGTCGGTTGTTAATGATGTCTCCGTCGAAGACTTGGAGGCCTCCTGCCTCCGTAGCAGGGTTCAGCAGTCTTGCTCAGCATATTGCGTGCCACGCAGACTTTCAAAAAGCATTAATTTCCTTCCCACACATTTGCATTGCTTTTGAAAAAAAAATACATTTCTCAATGTGGCAGTTTGATTTCTGCATAAACTGTTTCTCACCCAAAGATGTAAAATCAGTTAATTGGGAACTATTTGTTCAACATAAGCTGCACTCTGGGTTATAATGAATGTAAAGGAGGTAGCATTCCTTGTCTTACAGCAAAGAATTTTGATGTTAATTTTTTTTGGAATGTGAAGAATACCTGGGATGTGATTCCTCAAAAACTCATCATCTGTTGCAGGCACTTTGTATTCTTCCCACTTATAGAATCCTTTGGTCATTTGTCTTTGATCTACTCATTATAGTCAAACTTCTGATCTAGGGCAGCAAGACTTTACCCTAACATCAAACTATCTTACTGTCCAGTTCCTCCATCCCAGTTAGGGTGGTCTTTTATTGTTCCCTGTCATTCATTTCTTCCCTGAGTACCCCTCACTTTCCTCCCATGCCCTACTGCCATCCTCTCTTTGAAACGTGGCTCATAACTTACTCTGTAACCTTTCCCTTCAATGTCAGCATTACTAACCAGCCACTATGAAGATATTAGAATGGCTGGCATAAATTAAAGCACCTAATTTCCTTTCCTAATGTTTCAAGTCTTAAATATAATCTCATATGGGAAATGTTCAATTACCCAAACTAAATGGACAAGAGAAAAATTGTGGTATGTGAAAAATATTACCTGGCGGGCAGACTGAGATCGTGACCTAAGATCCCTACACACTTTTGCATGCCATTGGAAAAATTGCTTAACTCTTTGGGTTGTAGGTGATTTGATTTTTGTTTTCCCTGTATAATGAGAGAAAAACTTTCCTAAGTTCTCCAGCAGTTCCAGGACCTACAGAAATAAATTCCTTTGTGACACCGTAGGTAGGCTTTAAGTAACCTGAGCCATCTAGAATCTGGAAACTGAATAGAAGAGACAAGGATTTGGCAGCAGAGAAGCAGCTTTGTGTATGAGCAATGATGAAACCAGTGAACAAATGATGAACCACAGATAATGCTTAGGCCGTAACTGTGTGGTTCACACATAGGGAAATAACCACAAGGAAAGGAAGACTTTTGTTGGCTGGCTCTATTATAAAAAAGAACTGTAGGGAGATTGAGAGGAACAGGAAAGAAAAGAATGAATAAAAAGGAAATCCTTTGTTAGATGAAGAAAACTATTACTCTGTAATCCTCTCAATAAATTCTGACATTTGATAGGATGCAGTAGCCATTCTCTATAAAAATACTAAAAAAATAGGACTTATTTAATATTGGAATAGGTGTGTCTTCTGACTAATATTTAACAAAGTATTTAATAGAAAACAACAAGAAAGTTTCTGTTAAAATCAGAAAATTAAAAAAAATAATAATAACCTGCTAGCACAATCGTAACTATATTAGTGTTTAGGAAATCTGCTCACTGTGTCCAGGGAACACAAAGAGTAGCACTAGATAAACTTAGATAAAAAGTTTATCATTTTAGGAGCATCTGACTGAAAGCCTCGAGTTAGAGAAATATGTGGTTCGAATTAAATGACGTCACTTTAGTAAAGGTGCTGAAGTAAATAGCATATCTGTGCTTCATTAATAACTAAGTTAAAAGTACAGTAGCATTTATGGTGGCAACTGCTAATGAATTAACCAAAGGATAAACTTAAAAAATGACAAAGGAGATGAGAAAGAGAGGTCAGGTGACTCTCTTAGATCCTTGGAGGTTTTAAACACCTTCTTTCTGCATCCTCCTCCTAGTGCATGCACTTCAGTGCCGGTATGACTGGCCTTGTGTGTGCACATGTGTGCAGTGTGTGCACCACATGTGTGTACAATGTAAGTGTGTGTTGCAGGCATCTATCTGGGAAGTGCAAATTTTTAGAGATTTTGAGAAGTTTAAGTGCTGATTAATCATTACGGAAATCTCGTTGACTCCGTGCCTTATCCACCCTCTTGCAAACCATGCTTTCCAAATTTCTCTTGCCCACCGACTTCTCAGGAAGTTCAGCCACTGGGAGGTTTGGGAAGACAGCTGGAAAGGTTAAAGGAGGGGAGAAACCAGGGCTGTTTTCTAGGTCCACTTCTGTCTCCATCTCTGTCTCTTACTTGGGCAGCATTTTTCTGCAGTGGATGTGGCTGTTGTTGCCCAGCTCCTGAGGCGGCCCTGGCTATGGTTCTAGCTCCCCTGGATTCTTATAACATCGTATTCACCCTTTGTTTTTCCAGTTTTAGGGATAAGAGCGGCTTTTTGGCTTTTTGCTGTTCCCTATCTGGGTTACTTTACTGTTCCCTTTTTGGCTTCTCAGCTCTCTTTCGCCCATATTATATCTCCTTTTAAAATATCCATAATGGTACCAGTTGCTTGACTGGATGCTGATTTACATCAACACACTGTTGTATTTTGTTTTTATTTACTTCTAAAAATCTACATAGAATAATTTTGGGCATTTAGCAAACACTCAATATTGTTGATTGAATGCATTCTAAAACAATAAAGCTGAGGGACAATTAACCAGTCAAATTATATTCAGTCAACTAAAGTGAATCTAAAGATCTGCCTCATCCACATAATTAAATTAGACCACATGGATTGTGTTTAATCATTATAAAAGGGGCTGGAAGGCTCCTCTCTCTCTGATGCAGTGCCCGTTGGGAGAGTGAGCAGAGGTGAGGGTTGCGGGTGTGATATATAAGTGCCTTTTCAAAATAAGATGTTAGGAAGTCAGCCTGGGGGCTGATAAGCAGTCCGCAAATAGGAAACTAGAGTTCTTGGTTTTTACTGTGAAAGCTCTGTCTTCTGAACATAGTGCATTATCTGGGCATGTTTATTTTGCCAGCAAAAGTGATTGATTTCTGTTATCTCTTGGGTTTTTTCATTTTAACAAAAGCAGAATATTAATTCAATGAAAATTGTGGTTGTAAAGTAGTGACCTTACCCCCCTCCTCTTATCCACAAAGATGTAGCCAAGGTGAATGGTGCATTGTACCCCCACACTGGCCTGCACGTATATTAAGAATAGGAAGTTTGTATCTTGTAATGTATACTGATTTCCATTTCTTTTTTTACTAAAGAGAATATGTAACCTAGACATCTCTCTAGCAGTCTGCAGTGCTATGCCATTCATTTTAATAGCTACATAGTACTCCATGGTATGGATATTGGCCGGTTTACTTGTCAGATTTCTTACCGATGGGCACTGGTTTGTGGCAATGGCTCCTGTCCTAGCAGAGGACAACTTTAAATAAAGTGAGTTTGACTGTTTTGTGGGGGTTTTGCCATAGGTTTATAGTGTTCCTATTTTTATATAAACATCTGATCTGCTGGAACAGATAAAACATTTGTGGCTATGAAATTTTTACAGCTTTCAAATACTTCTGAGTATATATGTGGGCATTGGATTCTGGCATCTTTTAAAATCTTCACTGAAAGTTCTTTTCAAAATCAGTTTTCTTACTTGAGAACAGGAAAACTATTTTTCTGTTGCTGTAAAGAGCTTGAGTTCATCCTGAAGTGACGTCATTGTGTCCTAACCATTTTATTCTCTTTGTCTTCCGTTGTTGTCTTATGATTTTTATGGGTTAATGCCAGAGTAATATTTACATTATAAAATAGTTCAGGAGAGATTGCTGATGAAGAAGAAGAATTTGTAGATTTTCAAATAAGGCTTTATACAATATCAAAATCCAAAGTGTTTGAATTCATAAGTTCATACCATTAAAACAACAAATTGGACCACAAGATAAATTCTTGTCACAGAATTGTTTCTTGTGGTAACACAGAAATACCATATTGTGAACGAATACTATTGAGAAATGGACCATAATAGCATTTATTGAGGAAATCATGTTCTAGAAGTTTGACGACTACATAATAAATTATTACTTTGGATTTTGATTTAATATTTTAATTCAATAAATCAGTATTTTAAGTTTTTGTTAGAAGATAATCATATTACATTACTCTGCCTCACTCATAAGAAAGATAAATGATCCAAAAATGCAGTCTAGCAAGAGAAACTTTTTTAGAAATACATGTAGAAAAAGTATAGAGTTTACTAGTTTCTGCCTTCTCACTGTCTACATGTACAACAGCAACTCCATCTTTAGAACAGACAGAAGTTGATGCTCATAAGTAGGCCCAATCCAGGAGAAGACTGTAGTATCTTCTTTTTGGTGAACAAGGTAAGATACGTAATTATCTTAGAAATGTTTTCTTCTTAAACCAGCTTTCATTATAATTATTTTGAAAGTGTACTTGTCTAGAACTCATCATTTCCCATGGTTCTGGAAAACTATACTTCTGGACCTTCATTTCAATTTTAAGTTTCATTTTTAAGGCAGAAGCAATTCAGTTGCTGAAGGTTTTCATGTAAAAATATTATTGAAGTAGTGACCTTTATTTGTCCCAACTTTAATATATTCAGCTGTTCAGAGGAGAGGAGATGGTTCTTATTCTAGGCTGTTCCACACAAGTGGGATTTCTGTCCTTATACAGCAACAGTGTGAGAGGCAATCTGCATTTTCTGAAATATATAAAAAGATATTTTAGGTAACATTTGATTTTTTAATATAAAAATGTAAATCTTTTGACCGAAGTTTATTCTTGTGATCTTTCCCAACTTACCTATACCCATGAAAATGTATTTGAATATATGTGCCTGTTTCTTAAAAGGGTAGAGTACCCTCGCACAGTGTTTCTGCTTTCGGTTTTCTATTGGAAACATTTTTGGTTTTTGTCTTCTTACTTTTTTTCATTATTCATGTGATAAGAAGTATTGGAATAGCCTAGGAAAATACATTGCATATTTTGGTATTGTGGCTAAAAAGTTGGAATGCAGATTTTTTGAGATGGTTGCAAGGGCTTTGAACATTTCAAAATAGATGTCTACTTTTTTATTTCCATCTTCAACATTTACATTGCCTTTTTTTAAAGTTAATCTTCATTGTATTTTTTCTGTTACCATTTAGCCCCCTCGTACCCCCCTTTCCCCAGGAATCACCACACTGATGCCCATGTCCATGAGTCCTCTTTCCCTTTTGTTGAATCCCTCCACCCTCTAACTCCCTCCCCGCACTAGCTGTCAACCTACTGTCCATTTACATTGTCTTTAGAAGTGTGAAATTACTAGTTTCCTTTGAATTTTTTCTCCTAGAGAAAAAAATTCAACCATTAGATTGAACATTGTTAAAAATCTATTAAAGTAAGTGTCCATTAATTTATTAAAGCTTTCACTAGAAAATTAAAATTAAAATCGCTGGATCATACACAGTTAAAATCTGTTAAAGTATGTGTCCATTACTTTTTAAAGCTTTCACTAGAAAATTAAAGCTTTCAGTCATCTTTGTTTAACATTAATCGAAAACAACTCCACTTAAAAGTATATAAAGTGATTTTTTTAAATATTTACGTATTTATTTTTAGAGAGAGAGGAAAAGAAAGAGAGCATGAAACATCAGTTTGTTGTTCTACTTAACTACACGTTCTTTGGTTGATTCTTGCATGTGCCCTGACCGAGGATCAAACCCAAACCTTGTCGTATCAGGACAGTGCTCTAACCAGCTGAGCTACCTGGCCAGGACTAGCTTAAAGGAAAGTCTTGAAGGAAAGTTAAAATTAGTCTTAAAGGAAAGAACTGACTTTCCTTTAAGACTAACTCTTAAAGAGGTTAAAAGGGTTAATTTTCATTTATGGGAAAATTCTGACATCAACTGAATTTTTCCCTGTTTTTATGCAAAGTGTGTGTGGGGCTAACAAGTCAAAAAGTTTCAGCAAACTCACAGAAACTCTGTACGGTTAACTTCTCATTGCTTGGTATAAAGAGGCATTTTTGGTGATAGTTTTTTAAATACAGCCCAAAGTGAATTTTGTGAAGTCTCTGACCCTCGACATGTATGTGAGGCAGACGGTAGAACAGTTGGTGGGAATGAGTCAAAGGAAATTTATCGTTACTTATCTGATAATAAACTACAAATAAGACTAGATAATATTCCCACTACAGCATGTTTAAAGACAATGTCCTTGTGTGTTCTCTGCCTCAGATATACTTAAAGTCAACATATATCTGATAAATCAGCTTATTATATCATAATTATACTCTTAATTTAGTTCCATAGACCATTATTTAGAGGAAATCCTGTAAAAAGTAGGGCTAGAGATTCATTATTTTAATTAACTCTTTATATTTTTATTGCAAAAAATGCAAAATGTTTTATATTAGAAAGGTTCCCTCACAACCTACTATTTGGAAAGTGTGATTATACTTATAATTGCTTTTATCTTGCAGCAGTCTAAACAAAAGTAGTAACAGCAACATTTTGTGTAAATATTTAAAAAAATTTTTCTCTAGATCCAACATTTTGAGATAATTTTACTGTTTTAACCCCCTCTTTAACACTATCTTTGCTGATACTTTCTAAATATATAAATTTCCTCAGAAATGTAATAATACTTTTGGGTTCTCCTGGATGAAAGATAGTCTTCCAAATTTAATTTTTAAATGTGTTTGCATTTCTCACAAGGAGAAGCAAACACATTTATTAATACGTGTACCTTGTCGTGCATGAGAGAGACCTAGGAAAAACGAGCAAACTCCGTGACATTTCAGTTCAAACCCACACATCTGTTGTTGGGTTTTCTAAAAGTGTGCTTGGCAGTCAAGTCCAGGGTCCGGCAGAAGGAAGGCCTGCTTGAGTATGGTTGGTAGGGTAATAATATTGGAATAATTTATAGTTTTAATTTGAACATTTCACCTAAAACGTCATATGGTGTGCATGAATGTGATACTGTTATGTTACAGAGTTACATGCTTACGATTTTGTAATCAAAGATTTTGTGATAATAAAGGGGCATTATTTATGCTGGATCCCGTATTAAAGTCACAGCACTTCTTGACTGTCGAGAAAAACAAAGAGTAATTGCTTGCATTCTAAGTTTATACGGTGAGAAATTAAAAGGAAGTTAACCTCAGGTCTCCAGGTTCTTGATGTGTGTAGCACATATAATGGCTTCCACATTGTAGGCATTGAGATATTACATTGCGTGGCTGCCTCCCCAGGTGTTCAAAGACTGTACTATCGCTGCTCCTTTGTGGAAATCGAACTCCAGACTCCTGATGCCATACGTCACTGTGAAGGAAATATATAGAGAAATAAAATGGAAATATGCCTCTAATATATGTGTTTGTGTGTACACACACATACACAGATACATGTGAGGTCTGTCCAGAAAGTATCCAGCCACACACTGCGCAAAATAGAGACATTTATTGAAGAAGGTACAAGATACAAGAAACATAGTATGTAGGACAATGAAGCCTCAGTCCCCTTCAAAATAGGCATCTTGGGCCCTCACACAGGTCTCCCAGCATCTCTTCCACTGTTCAAAACACTCAGCAAAATACTTGGTTGGAAATGTCATCAGTTGCCCCATCGTATTTTCCTAAATCTCATGATTGGTCTGAAATCTCTTCCCTTTCAAAGGTGATTTTAGTTTTGGGAAAAGCCAGAAGTCTCAGGGCACCAAATCTTGCCTGTAGGGGGGCTGAGTCACCTGGGCGACTTGATGTTTTGCCGAAAATGTCTGCGGAAGATGTGATGCATGAGCGGGCATGTTATCATGATGAAGCTGCCGATCACCAGTTGCCAGAGCTGCAGCCATTTTCTTCACATCGCATCTCTCAGCTGAAGAAGAACACTGAGGCAGTACTCCTTATTAATTGTTTGGCCTGGAGGGGAGTACTTGAGATGGACAATACCTTCCCAATCAAAAAACACAGTTAACATAGTCTTGATCTTGCTGGAGCTTGGCTGCACCTTGTTTGGGCACAGAGAACCAGGAGACTTCCATTGGGACGACTGTGCCTTGCTTTCCAGGTCACAGCTGTAGACCCACCATTCATCTCCGGTTATGACCTTCTTGAGAAAATCTGGTTCATTGGTAGCGGTTTGAATCAAGTCATTAGCAACTGCAGCATCATATTTCTTCTGCTCAGTAGCAGAAGCTGTGAAATAAATTTTGCCAAGATACATTTCATGCCAAGATCCTGCATCAAAATCTCGGATACAGTAGTTTTTGGAATCCCCAAATCAGCTTCTAGTCCTCACACTGTCACCATCTTTGTTGATTGCAGCTGGTACATGTTCAACATTCTCAGGTGTTTTGCTTGTTGTAGGTCTTCCAGAAGGTGGACCACTTTCAATGGATTTTTTACCATCTTTGAAGTGTTTCTGCCATACTTTTATCTGCACTGCCCTCATTGCATTATCCCTGAAAGTCTTCTGAATCATGTTGAATAGTTTCTGCGGAGGAATGTTCAAGCTTAACGCAAAGTTTGCAGATTCGTTGCTCTACTCACTCAAAAATTTTGAATGTGATGGGCACACAGTACACTTGCTCACTCAGCGGCATCTACCACCCCCACTAACTAGTACACTGAAGTCATGATTGTTCACACATGAGCATTGCAGTCCACTTGCCTTGGCTGCCAGGTTACATCAGTGTCTCGCAAACCATTCTCATTGTATTAACAATGACTGGATGTTTTCTGGACATACCTACTCTGTGTATACCTGTTAGAACTCTCTATTTAACTATCTAGTAAGGATGACAAACCTCTCATATCCAAAATATCAATGGTATATTGGGAGTAAATGGCATCTGAAGACCAGAATTTCAAAGACTCATCTTTGTAGCACTTCCATTGATTGCTATCTGGTGACCTTTGTCCCCTTTTGCAATCCCTCTTTGTGATAACCCTCCAAAACCTCCCCCAACATCCATCCAAAGGGTCAGTTTCTCAGTGTGCCTCTCTTACCTCAGTAGGTAGCATCAACCTTCACTGAGTTTCTTAAGCTAAAATCATAGGCATTATCTTCAATGCCCTTCATTCCTTCACCTCCCACAGCAGATTCTTAACTTCTAAATATGCCCTTTTATCCGAATTCATCTCCACCTCCCTGTGTGTTCACACAAATGGCACTAATAGGCTCAGACATGTTACTGTAATTTCTCTTCTCACCCCCTTCAATCCATTCTCCACTTGGCAGGCTTCTCTTCCAAACTTAAAACATTTCAGCAGCTTTCCACCTCCCTCTTACTTCAAATCTCGATTGAAATGCTCACTGTCAGGAAACCCTTCCATTACCACCTGTGTGAAAGCGTGGCTGCTTCCTGGGGTGAAGTGCTGCAGCAGGTCAGTGGTGATGAGGGCAAGAATGAATGTGAGAAGACAAGTTCAGAGACTTCTGTAATGGTCGAGACTAGGTGGGGGTGACGAGGAGTAAGTTTGTGATACTAGAGATGTATGCAAACCAATTTGTGATGTGTTCGGAGATTTAGCTAAAAGTTCTCACTTAAGGATTGGATTACACTGGGGGGCAATGAAAGAGAGAGGAATCAAGAATAACCCCTTTCATTCTTTCTTGAGCTATTAGGCAGATGTTAATGTTAGAATGATATGAGGAAGGCTAAGAGGAGGTGGCTTTTTGCAGAGGAGAGAAATTAAGAGGGTGGCTATGCATTTGTTACATTTAAATACTAAGTGAAGATTTCAAATACACCTTTGGTGATAGGAATCTGTATTTGGAGATGGAGGTTCTCTTAGAAATTGCCGTATTGACATGCGAGGTTACCAAAGAGGGTGTAGATAGAGTAGAGGGTGCAGGACCGGGGCCTGACGCATCTCAGTACGGGAGGAGTTTGAGCACTGTGAGTAAAGTCAGCAGAGAAGACCAAGGATACTGCCAGGGATATAGCCAGAAAACCAGGGAGGTGTGGTAACCCCAAGGTCAAAAGAAGCCAGGGCTTAATGAAGAAGTGATTGCTCAGCAGTGTTGAATGTTACAGAAACAGCAGAGAAGATGAAAATAAAAAGGTCAGTAATGGATTGGGAGCAAGGAAGTCATTGGTGGCCTTCATAAGAGAATCCTCCGTGGCCAATATTGTGGCATAATACCATGCAGCTATTTCAGTTTAAATATATGTTAATTCAGGTTATAATACTAAAAATGTATTAGTCACACTAGTCATATTTCACATGTATAACAGCCACCTGGGGCTGGTGACTACTGTATTGGATGGTGCAGATATTGAGGATTGCTAACATTCCAGAAAGGCCTTTGGCTAGTGTTATTCCAGAAGGCAAGCGCAGCTCCAAGTGGCCACATCCTCTCTTGGCCTGGCAGACTCCTCTCCCTTTGGGGAGGGGTGTGGCCGGAGGAAAACCAGAACAGAACCCTTGAAGACCCTGGTTCCCACATCTCTGACCTAAAGGGGATACTGTCTGGTAGAGTTGTGAAGACGAAAGCGTGTTTGGGCTGGTCCAGAAGATTGAGGACATGGAGACATCCACTCTGGTTTTGAAGCCCACAAATGTGATTATCACAGGTCTTTTATTGACTGTACGTGTTAAATTGTTTTGTGCAGTGACATCTATGAGGTCAAGAACACTGGAGGAAGTGATTATAAGGGTTTGTGTTGCCTGGGAAAATTTTATTCAATAGGTGTCCTTATGCAAGACTGAAGATTAGAAGGATTCAGACCCTCAAGACGGTATTGACGTGCCCCTCAGCTGGAGGAGAAGAAAAATACAGATGGAGTTGTGTTTTAGACGTATCAACACATATAATCCTCAGCACAACTTTAGACAGTTAGGTACTGTTAGTACCCTCCTTTTCCAGGTGAAAAAAATAGTTCTGTGTTCTTTTGACAAATGAGATTCACAGGTAAACTGAGATTTTGTTCTGTAGACCTCTAAAAAAGAAAAGGAGTTAAAATTTTAACATAGTGCCCAAGAAGGACTTCGGGTCTTTTTACTGATATTAATATTAATTTAGGTGAAGGTTACACTCTAGAAAGGCTGGTGCAGTTTCCAGTAGCTCGAATCACTAGTTAAGTTGGCTGCCACTCTGTTTCAGCCGTGTTCGTCCTTTATAGAATAGCCACTCAGTGTAGAACAGGAGTGTGGTTCATCTCACTCATTTTCGTACAGCACATGCGCTGAATTTAACTTTCCTACCAAAAAATAGCACTTTGGTGAAATGTGAGTTATTTTATCAACTATCTACTAGAAGCAAATGTCCTACCTTCTGTTACCTTGTGCCTTATAATTGAATGTATTATGTCCATGCCATTTCACACCACAAGGGTTTAAGCTCCAAGTGGTAAAGGTGGGTGTATATTTGCTTTTCCCTGGAGTGCCCTCCACACAGCTTTGCAAATAATTAGATGTTGAATAGATTAGACGTGGTATTGAATTACACTAACTACGGTGTTACTGCTGCTGAATCCGTTTCAGGCCAGCAATATCCTCTACTCTCTATCTACTTTCCTTTTGTGCTTGATCTTATGATGGCCTCCCCTGTCACATCTCTCCCATTTACAAAAATAAAAATAAATTCTAGTGATGCTGCCATGTTAGTCTTCCCAACTGAATGTCATTCTGCTTCTGTGAGGCAAGTTACCAGTACAGCAAGGACAGTTGGAATGATCTGTCTTCTAGAGTGTTACAGTACACATCGTAAGGCTCTTATGATAGGAATCGGTGCTTTGTCCTTTTCATCAGAGAGAGACTTTTGAGACTTTGATAGAGTTGCTTATTTTATTCTCATGCAAATAACTTTTAGTTTTAATGAACTTACTGCTGTTCTCATTTAGTCGGCTGTTAATAAAAAGATGTCTGATAAGGCGTACTCTTTTATTTTACGTAATAGCTAATGACAAACTTCAGAATGTGTAAAGAACAGGAGACAATCTAATGTTGGTGTTAGCTGTGGTAATTATTTGGAGAAGATAATTTAGCAGTCATTCTTATAATTACTAGATTAATAAATTTTGTATTCAGGGGTGAATGTTTTTATTTCACAGAAGACAGTTTACAAAGATCCTAATGTAACAATAAAATGAAATGAAATGAAAAGAAAAGAAAAATAAGGAACGAGTGTGACTCCTGACACAATTTTTGTTTGCTGAGCATGAGATAGTTCCATAAACCAGTCTGTATTTGATCTTATGTGTCTTCTTCCATAATCTGATTTATAATATATAAACGATGAACTGTCTGGTTAGGAACATAAGAAGTTCTTTCAAAACGATTATGAGACAATATCAAAACATTGGATGTATATGTTTTGGCTCTGTTTGGCTCATAATCAAAACATTATGATATGATGGTTCAAATAGTATAATTTTTATTTATATCAATTCTTAGCAGTAAAATATAGGTTGGTGGAAGCTGAATATTTAAATATCCTTATGTCAGTAAAACAAATTTGAATTCTATACAGTTAATTTTTACACTTGACATGTTTCACAGACTATTTTCAAAACAAAAGTTATTTATTAATAATTTAAACATACTTTTGTTTATCCATATCCATTTGATATAATGAATTAAAAATTAAATACAAATTTCTTTCTCCATTTTACTATAGTCTATTTCTCTCTCTATGTCAGTATAGTCTGTTGGAACGTAATTTGGATGAAAGTAAAAAAAAATAACCAGAATGAAAATGGCTTAGGAAGATACAATTGTGAGAAAGTGTGTCATATAAAAGAAGAAGTCCTACCATTTGCAGCCATATGAATGGAGCGTCAGGGTATTATGTTAAAGGAAATAAGCCAGACAGACACAAACTTTATGGTCTCGCTTATGTGACTTACGTGTGGAACTTAGGAAACTGAATCATAGAAACAAAGAACAGTGATTGCCTGAGGCGGGGGTGGGAAATGGGCAAATGGTGAAAGGTGGTCCAAAGGTACCAAGTTTCAGTTAAAAGGTAAGTAAGCTCTGGGGATGTAATGTTCAGCATGGCATCTACAGTTAACAAGACTGTATTGTATATTGGCAAGTTGCGAAGAGAGTGGATTTTAAGTTACCACAAGAAAAAAGATAATATCTATGTGTGGTGATGGATGGTAACTCACCTTTTTGTGGTGATGATTCTGCAACATATCTGTATTTGAAATCTATGTCGTACATCTACCCCTAATCGTGTTCTGTGTCAATCATATTTCAGTTTAACTGGGAAAAATATAACTCTGAAAACTCCAAAAACAGCATCTCTTTCATATGCTAAAGAACAGGAGTTTTTAAACTTCAGGGTTTGTCTGCAGAGATCAGGATCTCTAGGGCTTGTGATGGGTGTGTAGGTGGCAGGAAAGAGAAAGGCCGACCAGGTCAAAGACAAGGAGAGCTAGGCTGTCACAGTCATTATCAAGCATAACACCCTTTCACTTTGTCCTTTAAAATGTAGTGGAGGCCAGGTTTAGTGAGCCAACATGGCATTCCACAAGCTTCTAGTTTTGAATTTCTATGTACTTTTTAGGCAAAGCCACAATTCAGACTGTTTATTTCAAGTGGTACTGAAGTGAAAGACCTGGTTACCTGACTTCTTTTATAATAAACTTTAGGAATGTCAGATAGATAACATAATGCCATGTTACTCAAGTTAGATTTATTGTCATCTCTCTCCTCCGTTAGCACTATAAAGATAAAATGGAAGAATAAAATTCATGACCTGGGCTGGGACTAGGACCAGATTTCTAAAGGTATTAGTGGCTTTGGAAGGGGAAAGCCACTATGAGGAATTGTCTTCAGTTTGTCGGAATAAAGCACGCTTTGTAGGCAGCGTGTACTTTTTAGCTGTCTGTAAACAGTACAGATTAAAAAACACATAGTTTGCTTGCTAAAATGATTTGTAATAATTTGTAAATCATTTTATATCTGAGTTATAAAATGGATTACTTTTCTGTAGTTTACCTTTTATTTCCAAAACTGTGTGCCTTTAATTTCTGTTTAATATTCACTGGGTAACAACTTCCGAAGTTTGACTCTTGTTATCTGTTGAGAGCATGTTCAGGAATTAATTCTTGTAAATAAGTACATAAAAGAGCTCTAACCTATTTTAACATTTGAAGGTATCAGGCTTGCTTAAATCAGGGTGCATGTTTTATTTTTTTAACGTAATAATCAAACATCTGTTTGCTAACATCAGGTCCATTCTTTTTAAACACAGAACGTCTTTATAGATTTTTCTTCTTTAAACAGGTCAGGGTGTAGTTTTCCATTCCATAATAATTCAGCTAAATTGTACCAAGTTTCCGATTCAAGAAAAACACCCATTTAGAACACGGCCAAGAATCTGGAATTCAGAAAAATTGTCTTTGGAAAAGCAGCCCTGTTCATGCACCTGTGAAAGAAAAAATCCCATCGGTCCTTAAAAGCCTATTAATTCTAATTTTAGACACCAGTTTCACCACATGTTTGTTCTGTGTTCCAGCTCTAAAAGTAGTTTTGAAGCAGCAAATTAGGAAGGGAATGGTGAGTCATGGCTAGAAGCAGCTGGAAGCAGCTGGAAGTGGCAGAGGAAACTTCATCACAGGGTGGAAGCAATTCCTCAGAAGGACCAAAGACCCTGCAGACACATTTTGTAGGAATAATCCTTTACAAACTCCTCCCCTAAACGTATGGCAGGTAAAACAGTTTACCAAGCTGACTTGCAGTATGAGGCAGTGGGTAAACTAAAATTGCATTTCCTTGTGACTCATTTAACTCTTTCTCAGTCTGGCTTTCATGCTGACTACGGAGGTTGACAAGTTTAATGTATCTTCTTTTGGAAAAGCAGTGCAAAGCCTGCAAAACTTTTCCTGCTCTTAGCCAGCTGACATTTAATTGGGGTGGCAAAGATATAAATAATTAAAATCCTGAGAGCCAGGTGTGCACAAATGGATGCACACCTGAGAGGAGGACTCTGTGCACACCAGACAGGGAGGTCGTTCAGGGTGGCCTGAGCTGAGTCTGAAGGGGGAGTGGGCTTAGCTGGGCAGAGGGTTCGAAGAACCAGGCATGCTCCAGGCAGAGGGGTGTGCATCAGCGGTGAGGATCACAGGAACAAGGTGTGAGAGCCCCAGTTGGTTAAGGAGTTTCTGGTGAAGTGAGATAGAGTAGCATCAACGATTTTTTTCTATAAAGGACAAAGAGCCTTAAGGACCATATGGGCTGATGCCATGTCCTACAAAGTGATGGCACTTTGCTATTGTCCTACAAAAATGCAGCCACAGACAATATATAAATGCTGGGCGTGGCTGTGTTCCCTGCTTACAATTTACGAACCTCGTCATGTTGGATTTGGCCTGGAGCTCCAGCTTACCAGACGCCTGGTTATGTTAGCTCCTTGACTGTCTACTGCTTTGAATAATTTTCTTGTTGCTTTGGTTAATATCTTTGTGGGATTGATCTGACTGGTATAGTGTAGATAAAATTATGGCAGACTTTTATGTACCTCCTCTTCAAAACATTTTCTTTCTGAATTTTAAGTACTATAGTTTTACTGTGTGTTTTAATATCTGATATTTGCTTTCTATTATGGAGATTTTAACATTTATTAGCAGAGTCTTATATATGCGTGTGTCTGTATACCTCATTTTTCAGACTATAAGATGCACCACCTCCCAAACCCCAATTTGGGAAGAATAATGGTTATTAATGCTGCTGTTGAGTTCTGTTTACATTGACATTGGTGAAATATTATGGTATTTATTTTATTAAATATTTTATCACATTTTTGCTTCAAAATTTTTTTCCTATTTTCCTCCTCTAAAACCTAGGTGTGTCTTATGGTCCAAAAATGCAGTATATTTATATATATATGCACATACATATGTATAATAATTACCTGCAGTGTCTCATTGCCTTCGCATCTTGTGCCGTTTTCGTTTTGTTTTCCAAATTTGGTTCCCGTTCAAAATGTCACAGTAGAGAGCAGCAGGCAAGAACATTGACGACCCCAGGCTCACAGAGGTAGGCTTTATCAAGCGGTAATATTTGAGCTCGCTCTAGAGGGATAAGTAGAATTTGCCAAGCAATGAAAAAAAAGAATGATATTTTGACCATAAGACATAGCATTAGCAGACGTAAAAAGGTGCGAAAGGCAGCGCAGTACTCATGGAACATCAGGGACCCTGGAACACCTGGAGGATATAGGTCTTTCCCCCGTTATAAAGTGCCTAATTGACATTCTCAGTGGTTTGGATTCATCTTGCAGCCTGTGGACAGTTCTTGCTCTTCTACAGAGTCCATTGTCTTCATCACCATCAAAATGATCTTTTGAAACATACCTCAGATCATATCACACCTCTATTCGAAGACTTTCCTTGTCAAAAAAATGAAATAAGAATCCTTGTCACCTTCTAAAAGATGGGAGGTCACCTGGCCCTTTACTCCCTTGTGTTAACTCAGTTTCTTCCATGTTTCCTGTTCTGCCTCCGCTGACCTCCCCAGAATTTCTCAAGTACACGTGTACCCACCGTCCTTCCTCTTGATGGCGCTCACGGGTCCTCTGGAGCACTCCTCGTGAGGATAGCCCCCCTGTTTTATCCAGGTTTCGGATCCAGTCTCGTGTTATCCGACAAGCCTTCTACAAACACCCCATCTAAATAGACTCTTCTTCTAGGATAGGCTCTCGGAGTGTCCTGCCTTACTTATTGTTGCTAGAAACTCTCTCTTTTAAAAGGTTAAGGTTAATGCCACTGTAGATGGAAGTTGGACTGCAAAGCAGTTAAGGACCATGGATTAAAAGGGAACGAGAACCTCAGCTGTGGGATGGAGTGTATAGCACAGAACAAATTCTGGATATTTTAGGCCAGAACATTTTTAAATAATTAATAGAATTTTTGTGCCTTCTTAACGTTTTTATTATTATTCATTTCTTTTTAAATTTTGCTTACTTAAAAGAGCTCCCACAGCATGTCCAAATGAGAAAATCAATTTTTATTTAAGAAACATCAAATTTCTAAGCTTAAATTTTATGTCTGTTAGGCCCCTATAGGAAAATAAGAAAAGATTTGTCCCTTTTTATTAGCCTTTGTATAATTTTATGTGCTTATCCATATAGAACATAATTATATAGAGAGGTTGTGGAGTAATTTAATTAACTGTATTTTGAGTTTATGCTTTTCTAAAACCAAGTACAAAGTCAGTGTAACTCATTATGATTCATGAAGAGTCTAAGATTCATGAGAGAGATCCATTAACACCTTTTCAGAACTGAAGGTCAAGAGAAAATGCCAGTAGAGTTATTACTATTTTATCATGAAGTCCCTTGTGAAAGCTAAAATACTAAGAAAAGTAGCAACTAAATTACAGGTAGTAAGGATTTATTAACTGACAAATATCTGTTTGAGGGGAAAATACTCCAGATCAGGAAAGGATTTGTCACTCATTTTATATCAGGTAAGCAGTTATACTCACCCTCTAAGGCTCTCTGACTCCTTCAGGGGCACCGGTAAGGTGTGAGAGTACCAAGGTGAAGTTCACAAAGGAGTGAATAAACAAAGGAGTGTTTAGAGTCATTCCTGGTTGAGAGCTTAGGAGATATTTTATCAAAATCTTTATCCATACATCAGACAATGAACCATAAAAGGAAATGTTTGGGGGAGAACAAACATTTCCCCAAAAAACAAAGCCTGTCCACTTGCCAAGCCAGTACAAGTACTTTATTCCCATTGGTGTATAATCAGTGCTCTGTGCTAAAAAAAATAAAAGCCCGTTATTGAGAGAATTATAAGTCAGAATAGTGACATTCTGGTATTGCTGTAGTGACATTTTCTTAAACAACTGAACTCATCAGTACTAAATTTTATTGTAAAAAAGGCATCACTTGTTTTAGATGACTATACAGCTTTTGGTAAGATTGACTGACTTACAATCTGTTCTAATTTACTGTAGTACATAATTGCTTTAACTTATTGAACAGGCATGGAATGTTTCAGAAGACATGTCTCCCTCTTCTTCTGATAATCTGAATTATTTACCTTTATAGTACTGCCTGCTTTCCCCATAAAAAACAAGTGTCTAGTATCTATAAAATAGTCCCAAGGTCAAATATTCACACAGTGTATAAATACTTTATCTGAAGTCATCGACAGTGTGAGCAAAGCCCAGGAATAAAAATTCAGAGCTGCCCCTTCCTGAGTACGTTGGTCCACAGCTCTGGACCTCACAGGTCCCTATCGACCGACCTCATCAGAATTCTCCCAGCTGGACAGGCCTTGCCTTTTCCTCGGCCTTAGTAGCCTTTGGTTCCTTGACTTCCTTTTTCTAACCAAGTTCACTTGTGTTAATTTGCATTTTTAATGAATTATTTGCTTCAATGCCTTTTTTTGAGTGTGCCATATGTTTACTATTTACATTATAAATTTTAAGAGTGCCTTCTTAATTTAGAACACTGTAGTGGGGCTTTGGAATACATCATCAATATGAATTTTTTTAGATATTTTGAAACATTAATACATACAGGGTGGGGTAGAAGTAGGTTTACAGCTGTGAGTACAAGAAACACAAAGTTCATCCTTATGTTGTTATTTATTAATGAGTGTACTTTCCATACAAAGCACTGTAAACCTACTTTTGCCCCACCCTGTATTACTGATGCTTCATGAGCCTACATTGTCTTTTCTCTGAGAACAGTGTATTAAATCTTTTCATTTCACATATTTTCACTTGGAGTAAAATAGTCAGGTTTATGTATTATTATTATTATTATTAATTATTATTACTGTCACTATTTTTAATAAAATAGTTCATTGAGGAGTTCAGGCTGAGCAAAGGTTTGCATAGTTTTTGGAAAAATCCACAAAAACAAATATGGACACAGGGAAGTAATAATGAAGTGGGGTTTTAATAACTCATTTCTCAGTGCTTTGATTATAAAATTTAATTCTGGTTATTGTATAATCTGTGTTGTACATAAGTTGATATTTATCTCTAAACAGAACAAATACAACCACCATAACAAAACAGAAGCAAAAAACTGTTTGACAAATAGGATTCTGAGAATTGTCCTCCGTATAAAATTAGGCTAATGATAAAACGGTAGAAATCTGACTCTATTGAATAAAGCTTTGTCAGGAAGGCTCTCTTCTTTGTATCTGACAGATGATTCTCTGGGCTCCTTTTGTGTAGGCTTATTCTCCCTTTTGTTTATTTTTAGAAGTTTAATCAACTAAAGTGATTTCTCTGACTACTTATTGAAGTTCTCACTTATCAGGGAAGCTGAGAGGAGAGCAAAACAGGTCAAACTGATCATTGATTAGGTTGTTTTAACAGCCTATTATCAAGTGGTGAAGGGTAATAAAATTACTCATTTACATTAGTTGCTGAATCCATTAAGAATGTTTTGTGGCAAAATTATGTGATTAGTTTTTCACCCTTGAGTTTAAAGGTGATGCCACTTACATTTGTTATTACACACACGTGTGCATACGCACGCACACACACACAAACCTGACAATGAAAATTCTTGCTTTTATGGCTTAAAACCATAAAAGTACGGTAGATGCAGTGCTCGATTCGGTGACCAGAGGGGATCAGCAAGAGAGAACTAAGCAAAGGGGACAGAGGTGCATATAACAGCTCCAGCCTCATTCCGCTCATTTATTCCTAAAACATTCCAGGTATCGGGGGTACAGCAGTGAAGGAAATAAAAATCTCCGCTCTCATGAAGTTTCATTTATTTCTTCTCTCTCTGACAGCCTTGGTTCCAACCAGAGAACCCGAGCCTTGGGACCCCAACTCCTACAAAGCTTGACTACATTTGCCAGAGCGTTTCAAAAATCATGAGCTTATACCTGATTCCTTCCTTCCTTCACTTCCACTTCCACTTCCATACCCACTGAAGAGGCTGTCTGAACCAAGTGAGGTGTTAAAACTGTTTACCAGCAGGTGGAACGAAGACCAGTCAGTCAGAAAGGATTCTGGCCAGATGAATAAAAACTAAAGTCTGCACTAATCAGTTCATGATCCAGTCGTGGCCAGCGGCTTCCTGGTGCTCCCAGATTTGCTTTCATATTGAAAGGGATTTGCAAACCTAAATGAGAAACCTCAGCACTAAATCAGTTTATACCAGGTGTAGGTAGATGGTATTGACATAGAGGTGTATAGGTTAAATTTTGAAATATATTTGCAGTGTGAGCGGCCAAACAGAAATGAAAATCCAGACTAAAAAATTCTCATTATTCACCATGAATAGGAAGTGTCAGAATCACTTTCCTTTCTAGAGGGTGCAGGGCTTGAGCCCATAAAGAGCTCACAAGAAGAAACAAAAGTTTCTCTAGGAAATCTTTCTTTGACTCATGACTTAACATGATCAATTCCATGAGTGTTTTCCTCATTCCCTTTGACAACTAAACCCTACAAAAATCTAACCTTCCACCATATCAAATGGGGAATATATAATTTTTAACTAATGTAGTTAGTCTCTTCAGGCAGATAGAGCAATGAAAAAATACAAAACCATCTCTCCTTCATTCACTTACTCACATTCATTGAATATGGTTTCACGTTGCAAGGACCTCACAGTCTTCTAAGAACATGGACAGATAACTTTATTACAGCCTGGGAAGTGGAAAAAATGGATGGACCCAGTGAATCATGGAATTCCAGAAGAAAGCGCCTGGTTGGCCTAGAGTATCAGAGAAAGCTTCCTGAAAGAGGGGATATCTGAAGTGCACCTTTAAAATGTTTAGGAATTAGGAAAAAGTGGAAGTGGGGAAGAGTGTGTGGGAGTGAAGTTTGTACCCTTGCTTAGAGGTAACAGAATGTGTGAAGGGCCGAGAAGGGTCAAGAATGTAAGGAAGCTGCCTGCAGTTTGAGGCAGGGAGAATGGAAGGGTATGAGCGTGGAAGGGTATGGGGCTGTGGAACTCCACGTTCAGAACGTGGAATGCACGTGCTCGGTGATGGGTAACTGTGCACTGTGCTCCTCCCCTTTACAGTTCTCCTCTGCATTCATGTTATCTGTTACCCAGCGTTCTAACCATTATGTCAGTTAGAGTATGATGCAGGAAACAGTAACCATGCTCAAAATTTGAGTGGAATTTTAAGCAGACAGGAGTTTCATGTAATGAATTAGGTGTTTATGTGATCCATTCAAAGAAGAAAGGGAATTGCACCTAGTATATTGTATCTAGTAGAATGCTCCATTCTTGTTTATGTATTTTGAAAAATGCTAAGTATAATTTCCCCTCTCCCCCTGAAGAACCTACCTTTAGTGTGAAGGTGACCAGAAATTTAAAAAAGGATATTGCTATGAGTGAAAAGAAGTCTGGAGAATAAAAAGACTCCAGCTGGGACAGAGAGTTAAAAAAAAAATAGGACATTAGAAGGACACAGAGGTTATGGCAATGTTTAAAGGGAAACCCTCATGGTAGCAAATTTTAGATTGTTTTTAATGATCATTCCTTTACACTAATTCACCGATTTCCACTCTAACCTTCTGTTTTTCCCTATTAAATCTCAGCCATGCTCTGAAGGCAAATGTTTAGGCATTACAGATATCATAAAGCTGAATGACCAGATAGGCATGAGGACAATGTATTACCTTAAAAATGGGTTTAGCCCTGTGCTTAGTTAGTTGGAGCATTGTCCTGTACATCAAAAGGTTGCAGGTTTGATGGCCTGTTGGGACACATATCTAGGTTGTGGGTTTGAGCCCCAGTCTAGGCGTGTATGAGACGCAACCAACCGATGTTTCTCACATCAATGTTTCTCTCTCTTTTTTTGTCTCTCTCTCCCCCCCACATCTCTCCCCTTCCTCTTTCTCTGAAATTAATAAAAACATATCCTCAGGTAATGCTTAAAAACGGAAAAAAAAAAAAAAAGGAATGAATGTATTTAAGATCACCATCTATACACCTTCTGGCCAGTGCCTTTAAATACTTTCAAGAATATGTTCACTCTATTAGAGAACAAAGAGCAAGAAATGGACTTCCAAATGGGGAACATTTAGAAAGTGGTAACTATGCAATGGAACCAAATTTGTGGTGACATGTGTTTTACATTGTAATTACAAAAATAGTGAAATATGTGTCAACTCTTTAATCACATAATGAAAATATTATTCGAGTATAGTGTTAGGATATCTGGTAAATCTCCCTCGATACAGTTATTTATTTTTTTTTTTGCCAGATGGACAAGGAAGTGATGAGGTGAAACTGATGATGTTCTGATTAGGTTTTGAGTGAGAAGGAAGAACTGCTCGGTGATGTCTAAATGATGGCACCTGGAGAGAAATGAAATTTATATTGCTGTTTGTAAATGTAAAGGAAGAAAAGCTAGGCATCGTAGTGGAAGGGTGACTTAGAAAGTCTGACTTTGTATAGTGCTGGAAACAGTAAAACAGTTACTGTTTGTTCAAAATAAATGAGAGTTTCTACAGTGTTACCTAGATGGGTACTTGTGCATCATGTAAATGAACCAGAAATGAAACAGTGAGGCTGTGATAGGAGGGATTTCTTTTAAATTTTGAACTGTGTAAGCTATTCAGGGACAGAGAAAAGATAGAACTGTTCAGTACTCATTCTATCAAAGAGCAGTCCTCTAACTTTTAGGAAAGGGGCACTGACAAACTTTTTAAAGAGGAAATTGAAGTCTTCAATGGAAGAGGAATTGTCGAGAGACCGTCTGTTTTATCTCTGAGTGCATGCCTTCATTTAATGATGCTTCACGAGTACCAAAAAAATCAAGGTACCAGGAACTGTGTCATGCACTAAATACACTGCATACGTGTGTATTGATACATCTTGAATTTTGTCAAATTTTGCTAACAAGAATGCCAGCCTCACAGAAACATTTAGAATGTGTTCTTTTTTAATATATACTCAGGAAGATTTTGTGTCAGTTTTAGGTTGTTTCTTAATTATTTCATAATAATGTGTTTGAAATCATTTATGAAACAAATCTTGGCCTAGAGGTTTTTCTTTCTTTCTTTTTTTTTTTTAATCCTACCCAAGGATATATTTATTGATCTTAGAGACAGAGGGAGGGGGAGACAGAGAAAGAGAAACAGAGACAGATAGACAGACAGAGCAAACTATGTGAGAGCAAACCCGCAACCTAGGCGTGTGCCTTGAGCAGGGGTGGAAGCCACAGCCTTTTGGTGGAATGGATGAGGCTCCGACCAGCTGAGGCCGTCAGCCGGGGCTAGGTTTCTTTTCTGGTCAAGAGGTTAAATCAATTTGTTATATAGATATGTATAGGACCTTTCTGATTTTCCATTTTTCCTTGTGTAAGCTTTAGTAAATAGTACTTGTGAAACAATTTCTCTATTTTATCATAATTTTAAAATTCGTTATCATCAATCTGTTTATAACATTCTCTTAATATATCTTTAACGTCTGTAGGCTGAAATCCCTGTTTCTCAATCCTAATAGGGGTGATGACTGCTCTCTCTGTCTTTATTAGTTTCGCTACAAGTTTATTAGTCTATCCAACAAGTTTTAGGGTTTGTTGAGGTTCTCTGTATTTGTTTTGTAAATTGATTCTGCTTTATCTTTATTATTTTCTTCTCATCCCAATTTAGGATTAATTGGCTTTTCTTTTCTAACTTCTTTAGATATATATTTAGATAAGATTACCAGTCTTCTTTTCTAATATACGAGGTCTGTCCAGAAAAACTCCAGCCATTGTTAATATGATGAGAATGATTTGTGTAACATTGACGTAACCTGGCAGCCGAGGAGAATGGACTAGAATGTGCATGTGTGAACAATGGTGACTTCACTGTATTAGTCGATGGGGCTGTAGATATTGTTGAGTGAGTATGTGTACTGTGTGGCCATCTCATTCAAACTGACTGAGTCAGTAGAGCAACGAATCTGCATCAAACTTTGGATTAAGCTTGAACATTCCTCTTTGGAAACTATTTGGATGATTCAGAAGGCTGCAGCTATGGGGAGCTAGTTATTGCACCTTCATCACAACAACGCTCCCGCTCATGCATAATGTCTTATGCAGAGTTTTTTTGGTGAAAAATCAAATAACCCAGGTGACTCAGCCCCTCTACAGCCAAGATTTGGTGCCCTATGACTTCTGGCTTTTCCCAAAACTAAAATCACCTTTGAAAGGGAAGAGATTTCAGACCATCAGTGAGATTCAGGAAAATACAACAGGGCAACTGATGGCAATTGGGAAAACTGTATGAGGTGCCTACTTTGAAGGGGACTGAGGTGTCATTGTCCCATGTGCAATGTTTCTCATATCTTTTTTTTTTTTTAAATGTCTCTTTTTCATCGTGCATAGCTGTATACTTTCTGGACAGACCTCGTATGTTTTAAGGACATAAGTTTTCATCTAATCACACTAATGTAGTATTGCTCATATTTCACATACAATATTTTCTTATTTGATTCAAAATATTTTCTATTTTTTTTGCAAATTGATAACTTTTCAGTTCGTTGGTTGCCTTCAAAGTATACTGCTTAATTTCTAAGTATTTAGGAATTTTCTAGTTATCTTTTTGTAATTGATATCTAGTCAGAGTAGGGAACATATGCTGAATAATTTTCTCTTTGGACTTGTTAAGATTTGACTTTATTGCTCACCTTATAGTTAAATTCTGATAAAGAGTACATGAGTACTTAAAACACGCTGTTTATTGGGCAGATATCAAGTACATTGTTCTAAATAGGTAAACGTAGATAAATTTATTGGTTTTCTTTCCCATTTCATATGCCCCTTTTGGCTCCTTGTCTATCACTTATTGACATAGGTGTGTTAAAATACCACAATATATTTTTTATTTTTATTTCATCTTTCTTGTTTTAGTTCTTTATTTATTTATTGCTTGTGAAGACTATATTTAAGGTGTATCCAGATTGAGAAATATACATAAATATATATGTTCTTATTAGAGAGGACATTTTGTCATAATAAATATCCTTCTTAGTTCAGAGTAATTATTCTAGCTAGCAATCTACTGTTTCTGCTCTTCCTTCCTATGTAGCTATTATATTCCATCCTTCTTTTGCTTGGTATTTGACTTTTTTTGTAGTTTTTGAGTTTCAATTTTTCTTATAGTCAGGATTTGCCACTTGAGGTTGTTAAAAATTGGAAGTATAAAAAAATTAAAAACTAGACTACTTAATTGCAGAATGCAGTATATTTTAATTAAATATAATGCCTTTATGTTTTCATTTGTTCCTTCTGTATTTTGTTACTCTTCTCTGCTTTTCCATATTAATAAAGTAATTTTTTGTTTTCCCATTTTATTAATGTGCTTCAACTTTTCAGTATAAATATTATTTTATTACTTTTAATGGCTTCTCCTAGACATTGTATTTCCACTTTGACTATTAATGTCCAACATAGATTAGTACTTTTCCTTGTAAGTAAACAATGCAGAAATACCGGGACATTTTCACTCTATATATCCCTCTCCTTCTTTGTCTTTATTTTGTCTTGATCCTTGGTAGAAAAGTATCAAAGTTGTCAATATTTATATATGTATATATTTTTCTTTCAGCAATTGAAAAAATCCCTTCCGTTGTCTTCTGGTTTTCCCCATTTTTATTGAAGAGTCATTTCTTTGGTCAAACAGTAACTCCTTTGAAGGTCATTCTTTCACTGACTGCTTTTGACTAAGTAGTTCCCTTTGAATTTATATTGCTTGAGGTCCATAGAGATTTTTCAATTTACAACTTAATGTCTTTCATCAGGTTAAAAATTCTTGGGAATTACGTTTTTTAATGTTACTTCTGCCGTATGTCCTTTTCTCTTTTTCTCCTTTGTCTGGGCCTCGAGGTATAAGCACAGAAGACCTGTCTCATTTGTCTTGTGCTTTTTAAAGGACCTTGCTTCCTACCCAGCCCTCCATTGCAGACTTCATTCCAGCCAATTTCTGCTCATTCATCTTTTAGTTCATTAGTCCATTCTTCTGCTGTGTCTATTCTGATGATACAAAACAGGTATCAAGTTTTCAATGCGAGGATTTGTATTTTTTCTTCTAGATTTATATTTCTCTTCTTTTTTCCCCAGTAGATTCTGACTTTAGTGTAAAATTTCACTCTTAACCTGTTTTATTAAGTATGTTACTCCAGTCATTTGAAAGTCCATGTTTGATAGTTCTAAAAATTCTGAATCACTTGTTAACTATGTTGGCTATTTCTTTCCTTCTAGGTTTAAGTAATTTGAAATAGTCTCCTAGAATATTTTTTGTATTTAATGAGTTCCAGACAGTGTGATTGTGCCTCAAAACATAAAGTAGTTATAGAGCAAAAGCTCTTCTCATTGTGTTCATTTCTTTTCTGGATCTTTTACCTCAAGTCTTGGTTGCTTTGGTTGATCTCTAGTGTCTTAAAGTTGCACAGGCAAGAAGATGCTGAAAAGAAATATTCAAAGTCATGAAAGGCAAGGACCTGCATCCAAGATTTCTCTATCCAGCAAAGCTGTCATTTAGAATGGAAGGGCAGATAAGTGCATCCCAGATAAGGCCAAATTAAAGGAGTTCATCATCACCAAGCCCCTATTATATGAAATGTTAAAGGGACTTATCTAAGGAATAGAAGATCAAAAACTATGAACAGTAAAGTGACAACAAACTCACAACTATCAACATCTGAACCTAAAAAACAAAAACAAACTAAGCAAACAACTAGACCAGGAATAGAATCACAGTAATGGAGATCACTTGGAGGGTTATCAGTGAGGGGGATAAGGGAGAAAATCAGCAGGGAGACACAGGGAATAAGAAGCATAATTGGTAGGTACAAAATAGATGGGAAGGTTAAGAATAACATGGGAAATAGAGAAACCAGAGAACTTGTACGTGTGACCCATGGACTTGAACTAAGGGGGAGGGGAATGCTGGAGGTTGAGGGGGTGCAAGATGGAGGGAAGGATAGAAGGGAAAATATTTGGAACAACTGCAATAGCATAATCAATAAAATATACTTAAAAAATGCACGTTTTGAAGTTTAATCCAGTTTCCTATTGTTCTTAGGAGGAGCGTTGACCTGACAGATGACTTTGCCTTAGTTGAAATGAAATGTAGTCTTTCCTTTTTTCACATTTTATCTGCAATAAATTGGCTGATTTGTACTTTTTTTCATCACTTTGGATTCTTCCCATGAAGAAAAAGTCTTGTAATTTAATGCACCTTTTGAAACAGTGGTGAAAAATATATATGGTTCCTTTTTGAGGTAGTGGTCTAAAGGGTTACTTATATGTTACTTTTTTATCCTAAGAAGAAGCACAAAGTCATGTTTAAAGTTCATCTGTCAAGTTGATCTTAGTATTTGCTTTATTTTATAGGTTCCTCCCTTTTCTGCCTTCATTCTCTATTTTTAATTATTACGTAATGGCGTATATGTCTTTCATCATACACTTTCTATCAGGGTTGTCCCTATATCTGTACTTGGATAAATGAAGCTTTTAAACCTGTAAATTCTTAATTACTCCTTAATTTTAGATTGAACTGAAACCTATTGCTCTTATTTGGAGTTGCCACCATTAAGTCTTGTACAAAATCCTTATTTTTAAGGACTTACTTTATATACCACTTTTATTGCACAAGTCTTCTTTCATTACTCTGTGAATTTCTCGCGTCAGATATTCCAGAAAATTTGGCCCAGCCTGAATGATGAACTTTGTGTGATGGATGGTCCCGCTGAACAGAATTTTCAGCAAGTCCTGCCTTGGCAGTCAGACTAACCGATGAACCCCTTTATAACTTAAAACCCTTCTGATTGGGTATATTAGATTTATAGAAAATATCAGGATAATGTTTTCCTTTGCTCATGAAAAGAATATCCATGTGTCAGTGAATGGTGTAAACCCTTTACTTTAATCTTCTACAAGTGCACATCAAAATACTCTCTTTTGCTTCATCTTGGAGAATATTTACAACCTGTATAATTTGTATGTATATCTGGGAAAATACAGTATAAATCAGCGTATTTTTTCTAAGAATCCAGCCCCCTTTTCTATCATATTGTTTACATTCTATCTCATTTATTGACCAGTAAAAATATCCAAAATTTAATAGTTTATTAAAGCTGAAATATAATAACTTAATCCAGCTCACCAGTAAAATATAGCTAAGAAAGAAACCGAATTGGAACATGGGAGAGAAAGAATAATTCTATCTACATGCCATCTTATACAGATTTGTTGCATGCTTTTTTAAGTTAAGGAGTAATTACTTAAGCTTGAGTTACTGTTTAGAATTGAGTTGACAAGAAATTTTCCAAAACCATTTCATGCAAATTAACATGAAACATTTTTCTCCCTCGTTATCTTACCCCATAATTCCGTGATATGTAGTACAGTATTAATGGGAAACTGATATTTATGGTGTTGTTTCATTTAATCCAGTTTCAGAATCTCTTACCTGGAATTCTAAAGTTCTTAAATGTTCTGAGAAACTAACATTAAAAAAAACCATGGAAAATTAAAACCTGAGCTGAACTCATGTGCACGTATTTGTAGTCTTTATCTGCAACACTCAGTGCACATGCTCATTTTTGTATTACCGCAGAAATATCGAAGTATCTCAGTACACACTTCCACCCCCTCTTGGCTGTGTGCTGCCACCTTCCAAAAAAAAAAAAAAAAAACACAGAAAATTTAGAATTATGAAAATATTATTGTCTCGGGGGGCATTTAAAACAAGGAATTGTGCATCTCTAGTATTTTCTAGTTTGCTTTGATAGTTACATTATAAATAGGTCCAACTGTCTTCAGCTGTAGCAAATTATGAACAAATTGTAACATTTGACTCTGTGGGGCAGTTTATAAGTTATTGAAGAATCAAAGGCTGTGTCTTTTCGTGGAAGCTGAACTCATGCAAACTGTCAACTCTAATACTGTAGTTTTACAATATTAAATAGATAAAATAATAGCTACAAATAGATAAAATAATAGCTACAAAAAAGTAACAACCAAAACTTACTTTAATTTAATACTTTGTGTCAAGTAGTAGAATTCAATTATTTAACCTTTAGAACTGCCTTCAAGTGTAGGGACTAGTAGCTGAACCCTTATATAAGTGAGGAACTGAAATTGAGCGAGATAAGCAAGTTGCTGTGGTCACTTTACTAGGCCAGAGCCAGGGCACACCCTAGGTCTGAGTGTCCCTAGCCCAAGCCCTTCCCACCTCTGCTAGAGTTTTGTAATATATTCTTTTAATTAATTATATATGGCATTTAATAAATACGAAATGCAGTGTCACAATAAATCTTGCTTATCTTCCTGTCAATTATCTATGGGAAAAAACACTGACAGCAAACCAGCTTTTGTCATCCAGCACGTATCTGGGATCTTTCCTTCTACTGACGCTTGGCTTGTACTCAAGAATGCATTTCAATATGAGCCTGTGAAAAAAGAATACAATTATGGCAATAAATCTGCTGGATCATATAATGAATTTAAAACCCAACATAAATGCTTTTTGGATTATCTGTCACTTGGGATTACTTGTACTATGATCCCTTGTAAGACTGGAGATAATTGAATGTTGGCTATTTTTATGGCAGCTGTGAAAGTATTGATGCTAAGAAGAAAATGAACTATGTAAATGTGACTTTGGTTATGTATTTAATATATGATTTGAGGTTTCATCACAGAGATCATTTAAAGCCAAAAAAACACAGATAAACTTTTTCTCATGGGAATCAAAATTCTATTATTTGGATCAAAGAGTTATTAATGTGCTTGATTCTGTTCTTTTTCTTATTTATTCAATAATAAATAGTTGAATAATGTGCAATTGGTTTTTTCTTAGAGGTATTATAAGAGAGAAGATGACTCTGCTAAGATACATTTGTGAAGTCCATGAAAGCTTTCATTTAACCTTCTTGACCCCCTTCTCCATTAGACATTATAGTCATCCTTAAATTGCATGAAATGAAAGGGAAATTTGTTTGGGGAGTGGTTAAGTCACTTCAGTCTCTCCTGATCGACTGGAGGCATACAGCATGGAGTCGGTTGTGGGCATCATACAGTCGAGGCCATGGGCCTGTCGATGGAGATCACTAGGAATTATGTCTTGACATTGCCACTTACACCTGCAGGGCCGTTGGCATGTTCCCTAACTTGTCCCCTGTCTCTGTTTTCCGTCTGTAAAATGTGATTAACAGTAGTTTTCTGTATTGGGATGTTGTGAGGATTAAATGAACATACCATATGCATCTCCACATGGCTATAAGTGTTAAGTATACCTGCTGCTACACCTTTATATGGGGTGCAGTTTATTCAGGCTTGATGCGAGATTTAACTGATACTCGGCATCCTCTGGGCTGATATCCAGGCTTGTTAATGGAAAGGCGCATGCTTAATGGAGATGGGGATCATTCACTGCACTTGCGACTTAAGCTCTTTAACTCAAACCCAGCTCACCTTGACCATTATTGAATATATATGTACATGTATATTTATGCATATATAAATATATATATATGCACCCTTCTATTCATGCACTTAAGCACAAGACTGAAAACTAACAAAATGAGGTCATATGGACATACAAATACATCTGCATAGATTATAAATGCAAGTTGATTTTTGTGCATATTCTCACTAACACATTCCTCCCATAATTTTTAAGTGCTTTATGCTAAGAAGTCACAAGAATGTATATATCCTAACTAGCATTGATACCAATATGTAAGCCATATCACATGTCTACAGAGATGGACATGCTGATGTTGCATTGTATATAGATAGTTAACTATGGAGGAAATCGAGGAGGAAAACAAAAAAATCTAAATTTTTTTTTTAAGATGGGATAAAGGAGGGCAGCGGGAAAGAGAGAGGAGGAAAGGGCTGATAGGGTAGTGCCAGGCTTCTCAACTTTGGCCCTGTCGATCTTTTGTCTTTGTTGCAGGCACCGTCCTGTCACCCTTGCTCTGAGTTATGATAATCAGATATGTCAGACGTGTAGATGAAATTGGAGGCCACGGCATGTGGAGGGGCCCAAGTTCTAGTCAAATAAGATCAGCTGAAAGGAGCTGAGCACAGCGAGCAAATAGGATAAGAGGAGAGAGGAAGGTAGAGTAAAGTACACAGAACGTGTGCAGTAGAGTTTGGCAGAAAGGAGGGGGAGTCTCAGGATACCGGCACAGACACCCCTCACAGAAGGGCGGGGAGAGCATTTCTCTTTGTTACCGCGGAGTAGAAAATTAAATGATCAGATATACATTTATCACTATATTTAATTATAAGGGTTATAATCTCCCTTCCATGTGTTATTTACTGAATGACAGAAAAAAAAAACACAGAATCATAACTAACTTTAGTTTAAATTTGATAGACATTAAAACTAAATTTTGGAAACAAAACATCTTTTAACATTTTATTACTGAGATGTACTTAGCAATTCTATCTATGCATTTTCTATTTATTAAAAAAGTAAAACACTTCAAATTAACAAATGTATAAAACGTGACTTATATGTTAGGTTTTAGATCCATTGGAAGTGTTCTTTTATCCCTTCTTTAAATAATTATCTTGTATTATGTGGAAACTAGTACTTAAAGTTCTGTAGTGAAATTTTTAATGGCAATTAATAAACTAAACTTTTTTAATGAAGGAATGAGCTGATGGAAACTTTCACCTGTAACTTTAATACTATAATTAAGTTAATAAATATATTTATTGTTTATTAAGTTTCAGACATGGAGTGATTTCACAGAGTTATTCAATTTTAGAGTTAATAAGGGCTTTAGGGATCAATTGTAGCTTTAGTAATGAGCTTTAATTAAGTGTTTGCTTCATGCTAAGAACTGTGATAGGTGCTGGGCTCAGAGCCTCATTAGAGAGAGACTCACCAGCCTCAGAGTGCTTTGGAAGCCCAGAAGCATGGTACCTAATTCAGGACAGGTGGAATCTGGTAAGGCTGGAGCTGATAATAGACACCTGGCTGTGCTAAAGCATAATTGAGGTCACTTTCAATTAGAAATTAACAAGGCAGTGAGTGAACTGGTCCTATAAAACAGAACCTAAACTAGAACTCAGGGAAGTACGCTTTTTACAAAACCACACTGCCTTCACTCATTGTTCCATTTACAATAGTTATACTTTATTCTGCTGCTTTTATCAAGGAATATATTCTCCTCATTAGTCAAAAAACAAACTGTATATTTTTGTCGTTTCTGAGTGTTTGACTTAAAAGAAATTAAATAGATGATAAGCTAATTTTTCTATTTAGATTTTTAATTGTTCTACTACAAATCAAATTAGGCCTTTGGTTTTCCTATTTTATTCACTGATCAGTGTGCATTTCTTTCAAACAAATCACATAGAGCCTGGCCAGGGCACAAAACGTGAATGCTATTCCTAAATTAAGAATGATTTTTCTGGTTGCTGTTATTCTAAAGCTTAATGTGAGAACAGACAGGAACTAAACAAGAATACATTACACTGCTGCCTGCCTCGTGCCATTGAACTTGTTACGTGCGAGGTGTATTGGAGGGGGGTGAGTTGGTGCCGGCCGGACAGCTGTCTGAGCAGCGGCGGTCATTTTTATACTCTCTTCAGTCGGTCGGTGCTAGGTACGAACTGCAGGTGAGCTACATGAAAAGGTTTCTCATATGTAAATGCAAATTCTCTCCCTCTGTCTTCCAAAGCTGCTGAGGGCAGCTCGGTGGGGAATAAATTCAGTCTGAGGAATTATACACAGATCTACATTCCATTGTGGCCATGGATGGTGCTTTCAACTTCCGTGGGACTGTGTTTCTTCCTTTATAAAATGGGAGGGGGAAATTCTTCCATATAAGGTTGGAGTAAATATTAAGTATACATGTTCATTTTCTGCGTTTTAAATCATCATCATGATTTAATTATTAATATATGAATATAAGGTACCTGTAACACTTATTTGCGTATTTACTTGTTGTGTACGTACGCTCTGAAGTTGATTTAAAAGTCACAACTCTGTTTCCTCAAATTCATTTTTAATGCCCTCTAATTTTTATAGCACAGGGCTGAAGCATTTCCACTGCTTATACATTTCATGTATACTGAATGAGTGTAGTTCATTAAAAAAATGATGAGACTCTCATTAAATCCCCAGTGACTGGGGGCAGAGGAAGAGTTACTTCTATCAGGGCAGGGATTAAAAGTCTTTTTGCAGCATCCTCAGATTTATCGCAGTGCATTGCTGATTATATATTCAATAATAATGTCCCTTAAAGATATATCGATTGAGTGAAAGTTTTTTAATCAAAAACACAAAGTTTTGTAGTTCCCATCCATTGGGATATAATTGTTTACATTAATTTCTCAAGTATGAAAATGTTTACACAATAAACTAATGCAGCGGCTTGGAATTGCAAGGGGAATCCACTGGGGGAACTGGAGTTGCTTACCTTGATTATCATTTATGTTTAGCTCTTTTCTGTAGTTTAGTTCCAACTTATATGGAAAGATACATTAATTCCTGTGGAATAACCACGCCACCCATCTAAACCTGATATTAGTAATGCTGATGGCAAATGGAGCTTTTAATAGAATTTGTTGTTTCCTTGTAACTGGGCATAGTAGAGTAGAGGAACTCTATTCTACTATGCCCAGGTTTGTTAGAATCTAGGAACAGGAAAGCCAGATTAAAAATTATAAACACCTCTGTAACCTTTGTAGGTTTTTAAAAAATATACCTTGTATGCTACTCATATTTTTATCTTTCTGAAAATATATTTCTTTTTACTTTAAAACTAGCACAGATTCACTGTAGAAAATATGGGAAAATTAGGGAAAAGTAAAAACGGAAATGCAGATCGTACCAAAATTCACCAAATGCAGAAACCATTATTAATATTCTGGAATAGTTTTGCTAGCCATTTTTCCCCATTTTTATACATAAATAAAAATATTTGAGGGGCAAAATTAAGCTTATTCTCTATACCCAGTTTTACATACTAAGATTTTAAACTTAATATTGTGTAGATAGTGTTTTCCCATGCTGTTCATTATTGTTTCTCAAACTGGACTGATCCCTGGAATCGCATTTTTAACTGTTGGGGCCTCTGCAGATCCCAGACCTACTGCATGTCTGACCTTCGAACCTGTAAGGCGTTCGTTCCATAGATGATTACAGTTCATAGATGGCGTTGAAACCATTGTTCTACACTTACTCCTGTGTTCACACCCACTTCATTATTTGTAATTTTTACTCCTAAAATAGGCAGGGTTAAGTATTTGTGTATACTTTATTAAAATCCCAAATTGTCATAAATGTCCAAATGCAAGTCCCTACATTCAGTTGCCCCCTATTTTTCCAGGAGGAAATTTTATAGCCAAGTCGATTATTAAACTTGTAGATAATTTAACTCTAATGGTTATAATATTTTAATATGTTAAATTAGTTGCAAAACAAATTAAGAATCACATTTTAGCCCTGGCTGGTGTGGCTCAGTGGATTGAGCGTGGGCCTGCGAACCAAAGGATCGCAGTTCAATTCCCAGTCAGGGCACATGCCTGGGTTGCAGGCCAGTTCCCAGCATGGGACCCACAAGAGGCAACCATACATTGATATTTCTCTCCCTCTCCCTCTCTCCTACCCTTCCCCTCTAAAGATAAATAAATTAAAATCTTTAAAAAATTATTAAAAAAAAAAAAGAATCACATTTTATAAAAAAAAGTAATGTAAGCACCGGCCAGGTAGCTCAGGTGGTCAGGGCACTGTCTCAGTATACCAAGGTTGTGGGTTCAATCCCCATTCTGGGCACATACAAGAATTAACCAATGAATGCGTAAGTAAGTGCAACCACAAATCAATGTCTGTCTCTTTCTCACTCTCTCAATCTCCCCCTCGCCCACCCTCCTTTCGTCCCTCCCTTCTTCCTCCCTCTCTTTCTCTAAAATCAACTTTTTAAAAACAGAATAAAGTATAAGTTTTCAAATACTAATTGTTTCCTACTCTCAAATTTTATGTTCCTTACTTCAGTGTCTGTACATGCAGCTTTAACATCAGTGTATGTCCTCACTAGAGCCACTTTTTACAGTGATCTAACAGTTTTCTAGAGCACATCGTCTCAGTTCTTGTATGGTGTGCTTGAGATACAACACTTGTTTAAATCAGTGGCGATGTTGCCCCTGGGATTTTTTCCAAGTCCTCTAAAGTACTATTTGCATGATATTGAGATGGTTGAAATATATTAAATATATGTTCTTTCTCACAGAACGACCATCTTTTGGAAGCTGCTTCATAGTGCCAACTCTTGAAATTTCACAAAATATTATATTGAATCAATATATTGTACACCTGAAACTAATATAATGTTATTTATTCATGGTATCTCAAGAAAATTGGTTATCTCAATCTCTCTGAGATTAGGTGTTCTTGTCTCTGAAATGTGATATATTTCACTAGTGAGAGATATAATTATGAAGATTAACGCTTAATAGTGAATATTTTATGAAATCAAAAGTAGGTTTCATCTGGTAGCAAAGAAGATTAATCTGATAATGTACATTATTGCATGTTTTGAAATAGATAGCAGAACAGAACATTGCCTCAGGCACTGAGTGAGAATGTGGCCTATGGTCAGTGAACTTTCTATCTCTATAAGGCATGTTTTTCTCTCATGTGTAGTGAAACTTCAGTATTTTAAATTACCAGTCACTGAATGATAAAACCAAAAGAACAAAATTTTGATCATAAGATAGAAAAGATGAGCTTATAACAGTTACCTCTTTTTCGTAGTTTATAAATGTGAGAACAGTTTTAGGTTATTAATTTTACAAAGAGTGGTAGACAGAGTAATGGACAGAATTGGCTCTCATCACTAACATGAATATTGAATTCAGTTTATTTTTTAAAAAACAATTAGTGATTTATTCTTTTAGTACAAATGTAGACTTACAGAATTACTTGGCAGATCGTAACAAGAACCTCACCCTACTTCAAGGTTTTAAGTAAGTTTCCCATATCATTAAAGTCTGGTGTAAGTGTAGCACACTTGTCACGTATAATGAGTTAATGAACCTATATTGGTACATTATTGTTAAGTAGAGTCCATGGTTTACATTAAGGCTTATTCTTTGTGTCGTACAAGTTCTATGGGTTTTGACAAATGCATTGTGACATGTAAACACCGTTGCAGCAGCACAGAGAAGAGTTTCACTGCCCTGAAAATACCCTGTGCTCATTATTCACCCCCCCTCCCTTCCCCCAGCCCCCAGCCACCCCTGAGCTTTTAACTATCTCTATAGTTTTGCCTTTTCCAAAATGTCATGTAGTTGGAAACATCAAATTTATTTTTAGGACATCCGTGCATGTTTTGTAAGGTTCAGTTTGATTGCAGTTGTCAGAAAACAGGAGCAAAACTAACTTCCTAGACTTTTTAACATTTTTTGTGTGTGTGTGTGATGCTACTTCTTTATCTCATTTGACCAGGTGAGGGGGATTTAATGGTGTGTATCTTGAGCACAAAGTTCTTGTCTAGCAAGTGTGATTCACTATTCACCGATGATATTATGCAATATTAATTTGTTAAATATTTGTATATTTACATATGCTATATAACACATTATGTTCATATCCAAACATGTTTGTCAGTATTTGCATTGGTTAGGAATGTCTGCTGTTAATTTTCAAACTGCATGAATAGAAGCCCTTTTATCTTCCACCACAATATAGAAGACTCCTTCTCACCTCCTGTTACCCCACACGCATGTGCTAGACCAGTTTCAGATCTGCAGTCACCTGGTAACGTAGATTCTACCTGCTTTGCATCAATAATATGTTGCATGACCATCCTGGGAAATGAATAGGTCATGGAAAAACATGACGACTAGTGAACAAGGAAAATTTGTAATAAATTCATGTGTGCATTGAACCCTTATTTAAGGCTAGCGTCTTTAGTTCACAAGCGTTTTATGCTTGTGAAAGCATATAAACCTAAGTGAAAAATCATATAGAGTCCATTCTGCTATGCATGTGTTCTGAATTTTCTCAAGGAATCAAACATTTCTTTAACACTTGAGAAATTGATATAAAGCAATTGACTTAAATACTCATTCAAATAACTTCCCCTTACAGGCAGTAAGTAGGTAACTCATTCAATACTTTTGAAACCAAGTTCCAGATTGTCAGTGTAGGATATTTCCACTAGTTTTCTTTACTTCTTTCATCTGTACTTTCAGAGAAACTATAATTTATCTCTCATTGTATCTCTCATTCTTTACTATACTTGGCTTTAATTTTTTCTTACTTTTATAAATTCACACTTATGCAACACTAATTTTTAAGAGTTTGCCCTGGAACATGTAAAGAATAAACATCACTATTCTGAAAACAAGGAAAATGATAACCATGAGGGCCCATGCAAGACAAATCTTGAAAAATAGGCTTTCTTTTTTAGTAAAATAAAGCAAAATAGTAGAAAGTGAAGTGCAGGCTCTTTTCACAGATGGATTTCCTGTGACTTTTATACTCAGAGCAAGAATGTCCAGAGTTGCAGGTTGCTTGCTTTAGCCTGGTGCTCATATCTTTATAATTTCATTTACTAATGAGGGAAAGGAAGGTATGAAAACTAATGCATATAACTACTATGCATTTTCTGTAAAAAAAAAGAATTCAGCTCTTTAGTTAAAATGTACTTTCATTTAAAATCATACCATATAACTTTAATGCTCAAATGATCACAAATACAGAATCATAGATTTAGTTTATTTCCTTTTTCTTACATGAAGTGCACAAGTTCCTTTAAGTACCTCCCATAAAAGGCGCATGTGCAATTAATCACAAAGTCCCTCATGAATAGAGAGCAAGCTGACAGCTGCCAGGGGTGTGAGGGACTAGAGTGGGTGGAGGGATTGAGCAAAAAAGAAAAAAAAAAGAGAAAGAACTCATGGACACAGACAACAGTGCGGTGTATGCCAGCTGTGGGGGAGGGGAGGGTGGTGGAGGGTATAGGGGATATAAATGGTGGTGGACAGAGACTTGACTTGGGGTGGTGAACACACAATATAATATACAGATAATGTGTTGTAGAATTGTGCACCTGAAACCTATGTAATTTTGTTAATCAGTGTCACCCCAATAAATTCGATTAAAAAACTACAAGGTCAGAGGGTGAAACTTACATAAACTAGTTTTCTCCTGAGATACACAGAAAACCAAATAGTGCTCTGCTGTTTTCATCCCTCAATAAGACTGTTAATGAATGGTCAACATCCCATAACAATTACGTTAATGTGTTTGTATATTGTTATAATGGGCACAAACTGAACTGTGGATTGATATGTTATTTATATTGTGGAACGAAGAAATCAGACCAATTATTTTCCATCATCTGTTGCATGGTCTTTCTGTGGACCAATCTAATTAAGCTAAAAATAGAGGGGGAAAATGAACATTTCAGATATCTTTTTTCTATATTTTAAGAGAAAATAGGTTTGTTCAGAATCATATTGGGACCCTAAATATGCTCACAATATCCTGACTCAATCAGCTACTTTTATAATCCATTGTCTTTTCGGTTGTTTAGCAAACACAGTACCTCTACAGGCTGAATTATGCGATTTGGCATCAGAATATATCTTATGCTGAATTCAGTAAATGAAGTCACTTCAGAGAGCTATAGTAATAGATTAGGTTGTGTTTGGAATTTCTAGTTTTAAAAGGGGAAATTCAGGTGCTTGTCTTCCATATATCTCTGTATTGCTTAAAAGCACTTAATACCCTTAATTCAATCATTACAACACTTGTATGAGTTTGGAATTAATAGTACTCTTTTATAGGTGGATAAACTCAAACCTAGAGAATTTTAATGATGGTACCAAGATGGTACATCTTGCAAATAAATGAATTCAGGTCTTTCGAGTCCAAATCA
Source organism: Glossophaga mutica (assembly GCA_039655065.1). Taxonomy (NCBI): domain Eukaryota; kingdom Metazoa; phylum Chordata; class Mammalia; order Chiroptera; family Phyllostomidae; genus Glossophaga; species Glossophaga mutica. The sequence goes on along the minus strand of CM077310.1, from coordinate 110,294,270 downwards.
AGTTTTCTTTTTATAATAACCACACAGCAGGCTGTAAAGCCAGAAGTCTTGTAATAGTTAAGCCAGTTGCTATGTAATATTAGGTGTCGCTTTATAATCTTTTCTAAACACTGCCATGAGATTATATCTCAAAATTTATACAGACAGAATTAAACAGAATTTATTTAAATGCTGGCTAAGGAGATGGATGGGTAGATAGTTGGGGGGGGTGTGCGGGGTGTGCGCGTTGATGTGCACGCACATGCACGTGCTCACATATGCCACTTCTCTAAAAGCGCTGGTGTCGGGAAAGTCAAAGCAAAAGGCTTGTAAGTCCCGGCTAACAGTTAAGAGCATATTGTCCAAGGGGTGCTCAGCCATGACCACACATAAGACTCTCTGAGGGGCTTTCCAAAGATAGAGTGGTGTGCAGACATTTTTTTTTTTTTACTCTTTTTAAGATCTCCTCGTGATTAAAATATATGACCAGTGTTAAAAATGCTCTTTATTCAATGGATAGCGATGGCTGAGTGCCAGAGACATATCTCATATTCTGGGTACTAACACATAGGAGGCTTTAGATTAATTTTTACATTCATTCAACAAATGCCAACAAGTGCAGTTACATTTTTAAATGTTTGTTCAGGAAAATGATGATGTGATTAGAAAAGCTCAGATGTAATCCCCTGAGAGGGGGTATGTTCAGTAGAATGTTTTGCAAAATAGTTAATTATGAATAAAACTGGGTTAAAACCTTTGAAGAAAGTGATAATGTGACAGAATAATCTTGTTTATATTTATGTTTAGGTTTTCACATACACATTTTTTAAGAGTTATATTGTTACCTTTTACCTTGCTGCACTTTTGTGTATTTATGTAATTATTTCTTAAGACATTTTATATTAAAAATTACTCATCAGCCCTTTCAAGTGATACTATATAATCTCTTGGAAAATGAAATTACTCTCCTTGTCTCGAACAAAAATCCAATGTTTCCTTATAATCTTTCTATCTTTAGCAAGAGTGTTTTTTTTTTAAAGATAATGTTGAATTTAGTCTTTAATCAACAGCAAAAAGTCAGCTAAAGTCATCATTCCCAGGCAGATTCTTGATGGGCTTTTATTTAAAACAAACAACACAAGCAACAACATTTAGTTGATGCCAGCCCATCCGTGTTGTCAGGAATCGCACTGCTGGTAACAAAGCGCGAAGTTTTCCTAAGGAATGCTTTCTTTGTTCTTTTTACAGAAGTGTCTCTTCCTCACGTGCTAGCAGCCTGCAACTTTTCTTTGTTGTTTCTGGTCTTTCCAGCATCCTGCCCCTGAGTTTCCTGATAACACACCTACATCTTCTCTCATTGTCTCAGACATGATAGTGCCTTCATTTCACTGGTAACTGCTCTAAGTGCTTCCCGTTTGGGTCTTGCCCTTGACTTCCCTCAGCTCCCCTTTCCCTCTCTGTTCACCTCCCGGTTGCCTTCCATTCATGAACCGATGCATGGCTGTGTTCCACCTTCCAAAAGTAAAGAAGTGAATTCTTAATGCTGATTTCAGGATCAGCCCTTTCAGATCTGTTCTCTTTCCTACGAGGAGGAGCAAAAGTGTGCCGTAGCTGTGTTGAACTCTATTTCTGCAGTACTGCTGACTACGTGTATGTACGGGCGGCCTAAAGCTGGAAGTAGCGGTGGCCTTACCTGCCACATTATCACAGTGGAAGTGATTAGTGTGGACTGCGAGGATATGATATTGTGTCAACAATATAAACAGGTGAATGGTACAAAGAGGACTGTATCCTCTTTATACTGATGCAGTGTTATTTTTGCACAGGCCGCCTGCATTTCAGCTGTTACATATGTAAAAGGAACCAGCATGTGCCTCTGTGGTTACATATTCATGCATAATGTGCCTATGGTTCCAAATAAGATAAGCCGTAGTCCAAAGACTTGGTTTGTCCTTCCTAATTTTTATGAGCATTTTGTATATTTTGGTGTGAGCTCATGCAAAAGCTATAGATTTCCAGAATCTGAAAACTCCTACGGGCTAAATAATATACTCTCGTCCTAGAATTGTTAGAGGAACATGCTTCTGTTTCTGTGAAACAGCTTCAGGAGTGAATATTTTCCTTAATGATGGATGAAGCAGATACCTTCTTGAAGGTGGACTCCTGTTCATAACCTAAGGAATTCTGAGCAGGTTGCAAAGCTCAGTGAAGCTTGATGCCTCAGAAGCCACCTCTTTACAAATAAGCTCCATATTTATCACCTTCTGTATTGTCATAACCTGCTCAAGTAGTCTTTTGTTTAATTATAAATGTTTCTACGATGGTGAGTTACATCTCAGCCCTTGGTTTGTAAACCCATGTAGAAAACTTGTATCTAAGTAGATAGGAGAAGAAAAATTTGAGATGGAAGTACAGTATTTTTCAGATCATAAGACACACTTAGGTTTTAGAAGAGGAAAATAAGAAAAAAAAGTTTGAAACAAAAAATGTGGTAAAATATTTAATGACATAAATAACATTATTTTACCAATGTAAATGTAAACAGAATTCAACAGCAGCATTAACAACCATTATTCCTCCCAAATGGGTGGGGGCAGGGGGCTGCATCTTATAGTCCAAAAAAATACAGTAGTCACTATATCCAAAATTAGAATTTTGGAAATGTCTAATGAAGTAAAAAGAGAAATTAATGAAGATCATATCTGACATCAAACAGTGTTTAATAACATGGGCTTAATGACATTTTATAGTTTTAATGATAAACCAGTTGAGCTATTTTATGACAGCAACCTTTCACAAAATATTTGACAAAAAAATTAGACAATAACGTTGGGAACCAATTGAAATATTGTTCTAGATTCAAGACTGGATAATGATAACAGCTTTTTATGAAAGTAGTTGTCTGTGGTGTTTCTCTTTTTTGGGTTTCTTAATGTCTGAGAAGGTTAAAAAACTTATTTCACAATTTTAGCACATAATTGAAATCTTGTTATTTAGAATTTCATGCAGGAGGTATTTGGATGATTCATTTTTATATTTTCTAATTTTATGTTTTTGTGGGTCAGTAATCATTTTATCATAGAAGCAAAAAATACAGTAAAACATTAACTCATTTCCCCTTTTCAGTCTGGTACCATTGTTGACTTAGTTTCTTTCTCTTCTCATTGTTGTAGATAAAATTCCCTTACATTACTGTCCATTGTATGTTTTGAATGGAGCTATAATTTATATTCTATAAAGAAAGGTTTTGAGAGACATGTTTTGTTCCATTAAGTGTATGCTCAAGTTTTTTTTTAGGGGGGATAGCAAACCAAAATCTTTTATTAAACAAAGATGAAATGTAGCAATTTAATATAATTTTAGGCATTGTTGTTCTGATACCATAATGAAGCTACAAAAAATGTTTTTGGTTTTCATGTACTAGAACAATAATGTCTGTGTTAGCCTGGTCAGATGAGACATAACCCAAATGACCTGCTACCGTCTCTCACCCTTCCTGTTAAGGCTGACACTTGCTAAGTGAACTCTTGAGCCATAATGGGCCTTGGAAGTAGGCATCCAAGAAATAAGTTGTTGAATTTACAAGTGAATAAACTTAAGAATAATTTATATTAGTGCCCAGTAATAAAATGCTGAGCCCATTATTCTGGGTAGAATCTTGGAGTCTTTATTATTGTTAGTAGTGGTAGTAATAGTATGTTTTACTCATTACAACTTAGAATGAAATTGAACTTGGTCAAAACTATTATCATTATCTTACAGTAAACAAAACAGTCATAGACGATTTAAAATTTCCAGAAAAAGGTTTTTTCTGAAATTATTATTTCCTGAAAGGTATATTGTAGTAGTTTCGTATGTTATTTTGAGAAAAAAAAATGTCATCACTAAGAGTTACGTTATAATCCAATTATTAGAAATGATTTCTATTTAACAACATAGTAGGCAGGTGTGGGAGGTACAAGAACTCTGTCCCCCTTTTTAATGCTCAGGAGATTTGTATGGTAGCTCTTTGCCCAAATATGAAGGCTTTCCAGTACTGTTGCCAGGTAACATTGTGCCTTCAGATTGCGATGATGTTGGGTAAGGTTCAGATTATAAAATGTAGAACCTAGACCTGGAACAATGTTTAAGGTCATCTAATCAGAATTGTCATTAGTATGTGACTCAGGAAACTAAGACTCATAAATCAAGAGTGGGTCAAACCAACCAAATGAATGTTTTTTAACTAAACAGATTGCATGTATACAGTTTTAAGTAGATAATGCTTTACATACTGAACTTCTAGAAAATTTTCTGTGAAATCGCTGTTCATTTTTAGGTTCCTAGGGCATCTTTACTCCTCCATAGTGCACTTATTTCACTGGATTTTATTTCATCTCTTCAATGGTGTAGCTGCTCACTTCATACTTTAATATTTTTGTATTGTATTTTTCCCTATTACCATTCGGTGCCCTTATACCTCCCTGCCCCCGCAGTCAGCCCACTGTCACTGGATTTTAACAACAGTGCCTCTCTCTCCCAACAGGGTGAGTGTGTCTTTAGAGCAGAGGCCGTTTCTCACTCCGTTTTGTACTTTCATACTCTCCACTTCAGTCATGATGATAGTCACACAGCAATCCTTGACATATTTGGGGACCAAAGTAATGTCTCGTAGCAATAAGAGGAAAATTAATGGTCGTTCCAGTAATAAACCTTGCATCTATTAAAATGTGCTATTAACAAGGATAAATATGTGTTCCATTTTTCTCCCCACAGTCTCCAAACGTCCACAACTACCCCGATATGGAAGCCGTTCCCCTGTTGTTAAATAACGTGAAAGGGGAGCCCCCGGAGGACTCGTTGTCTGTAGATCACTTCCAAACACAAACTGAGCCAGTGGACTTGTCCATCAACAAAGCCAGGACATCCCCCACAGCTGTTTCATCCTCCCCGGTTTCCATGACAGCGTCTGCCTCCTCACCTTCTTCAACTTCAACCTCCTCATCGTCTTCTAGTCGTCCAGCCTCATCCCCAACTGTTATAACATCAGTATCTTCAGCATCATCTTCGTCAACAGTATTAACTCCAGGGCCCCTTGTTGCCTCCGCATCTGGTGTGGGAGGCCAGCAGTTTTTGCACATTATCCATCCTGTACCGCCTTCAAGTCCCATGAATTTACAGTCTAACAAACTGAGTCACGTTCACCGCATCCCCGTGGTGGTACAGTCGGTGCCTGTTGTCTACACAGCCGTGCGGTCACCTGGAAATGTGAACAACACTATTGTGGTGCCGCTTTTGGAGGATGGGAGGAGTCATGGCAAAGGTAAGGGACATGAGTGAAGCCTTGATTTATTTCAGCACTAGAGGTAGCTGTTCTTTTATTCAGTAAGCGGACCGTAAATTGTATGCAAACACACTGAGTGCAGACAGGTTCTGCGCCCATCTACACGGAGCCATTGAGGGTGGGAACCAAACTGTAGGTGTATGGTTCATTATTACTTAGTCTCTGTTTTATGTATAAAGTCGTTTAATGTCAGAATTCAGATACCTAAGTTTGCAAAATACTGTTTACCTTCAAATACCCAGATGGGAAGGATAATCTATAGTTAATGTAACTGCTTGTAAGTATAAATGCATAGATCCCTCATAGAAATGATCCATTATGAAATTTTAAAAAGTGAATTGATATGTTTGTTGTTGCAGTGGTTCAGGTTGGAACTTATGTGGATGACAATGATATAAAATGCCATGAAGTTGTAATGCTTGAAATCTGATCATTCACTTTTAAGTAACTTGTAAATTAATTGGCCATTAAAATAATTTTCAAGTTAAGTGGCTACAAAAATATGTAGCTTGAGTTCTTATCTTTATATAAGTTTTAAGTTGTTATCATTTTAAATAGCAGGATGGCTCAGTATGATGGAAATATTGCAACATGCAATATTAATATTCCCTTCTAGGGTTTAGAAGGGAATATTTAATAATGCCTACATAGTTAATTATATATGATGGTTTATAGTTGATCGTGAAGTTATTTATTTACTTCTAAGTCCTTTTTTTCCCCCAACTTACTAGAAGGAACTTGTAACAGAACTATGTTTTGTTTTCTTTCTTTCTCATGAATCTAAAAAGTAAGCCACCCTTTTATAGAAGAAATATAAACTGCCCACAATTGTTGATTCATTCCTTTTAAATTGAATACATATGCATGCATTTTGTCTTCAGAACTTCAGAAATGATGACGGATTAAGGATTTATGTTGTATTACTTTTTTGCTTTGAAAACCATGTTACTACTGAGGCCCATAATTAAAATATGATTGGCGAATACATCAAACACTGCCATCTTGTAAAATGCCGGCAAACGTGGTTGTTTAGGTTCTTGTGTGGAGTTGCCTTCAACACATAGGAGTAACGTTTGCTTATGTACTTAGAGAAATTTTTGCAAACATAAACTACAGAGTTACACATTCACCTTTGGCAAGGTAGTGTTTGTGAGTAGTGCTATGATACCTAGCACGGAAGTAAATTTCACCTTCCCAGTTTTACCAAGTGAAATATTTCTTGACTCACAGTGGTCCAATTTCAGACTGCAATCTTGAGAGGTAGACACTGCACTTACCTGACAATTTCTCTTTTGTGCTGTTCTGGGCGAAGGCCAGGAGCTGGTGCCATCATGCGCTTTATGAATAGATTGAAGAAAAAGGGAGGGAGGGAGGAGACTCTTTACGGGTTTTTACTTGAGCTGAACTCTCTTTGATATTCCGCTACTTCTGATCAAAATGAGCTAATAGATTTGAATAACAACATAACTGATGACATCTTAGGTATTTATTTTCTTTTATAATGATAGATGTTTTTATTATATTCCATTTTGGACTTTATTTTCCCCCAACTTATTCCATACCCATTAAATTCTACTTTAATTTCTTCTGTTTTTCTTTTTAAAATTTCTAAAATTACAGTTTTTACATTTAATATTATTTTGTATTAGTTTCAGGTGTGCAGCATAGTAATTGTAGATGTTTTTATAATTTTTTTAAGAATTAGGAATTAGCAAATAGCAAGAATATAACCCTGCATGTTACATTAGTTTATATGTTGTGTGTGTGTATGTGTGTGTGTATATATACACACACACATACACCATAGAATCCAGGCTTTGTGAGATACCACTTAAGGGAAATACTGCTTTTATCATGAAATTGATTGATAAGGATTTTAACATTGTTCATGTCTCTTTTTTTAAAATTTTGATACACTAATGAAGGAAAAATAATGTTTCTAGGAGAGATTATGTTTTAAAGGTTTTATTTATTTTTAGAGAGAAGAGTAGGGAGGGAAATATCAATCGGTTGCCTCTCGCATGCCCCCAACGGGGGACTCAGCCCACCATCTGGGCATGTGCCCTGACTAGGAATTGAACCATCTACCCTTTAGTTTGCAGGCTGGCACTCAGTCTGCTGAGCCACACTAGCCAGGGCAGGGAGATTATTTTTATTTAAAGTATATAATATATAAAGTATATTGCCAAAATTTAATTTTCTGGAAAATACGTCTTTGCAGAAGAATTTGTTAAAATTCGGGATGTTATGTGTTCTCTATATGAGTATATTTATTAGTTACATGTAGTGTTTTTTACTCAAAATTTTTCATATCAAAAATAAATACTCCTATAATCATGAACACACTGGACTGAGATATGGCCATTAGGAGCCTAAGATTTGGAATCAGGAATGTATGAGTTAGAATTCTAGCTCTTTCATTTACAGCTTTGGATTTGGGGAAGTTATTTAATCTCACTAATCTTTGTTTTCTTCTGTGATAAAATGGGATTAAAAACTTGACTGATCTTTGGAGATTGTTGGGAAGATTAAGTAAGAGCTTATGTATAAATGTCTAGCGTTGATTAACTACCCATAAATGTTTGCAGTTATTTATAATTATTATCTCCCCTGCCAAATACGTGAAGCAATAATGTTCAAAAAATTTTTTTCTGTCTTGTAAAAACAGAAAGTTTGGAATAACCTTACTGAACTTAAAAATGAAAAACTGCTCCCAGTAACATAGAAATGCCTCTCAAATTTGTTACTACAACAAATTGTAAGGGATGAGAGTTTAGTATGAGAAATTGTCTGGAAACATCCCATATTTTCTACTTTTATTAGTTTATATTAAGTTTTTATAATCACTATATTCTACAAATATTGCTTACAGCATTTTACAAGTTTTTTCATTGTTTAACTGATTGATTAGATGAAGGTAAAAGTGTCTAGCGGAGGAGGTTTGCCTACCTCCCAGAACGAATAAAGGAAAGGGCATTTCAGTAATTCCTCAAGCCTTTGTGCTGCGCGTGTGTAGCCGGGCACTAGGCCAGCAGTGAAATGGCTGAGTGATAAAGGCAGCCCCTGTTTCCATTCCCACTTAGGACTTGTGTGTCTGCTCTGGATGAGCAAAAGAGAACACGATAAAGGAGCTGGATTTTCAAAATGCTAGTAATACAAGTAGAACACTCACTCATAGAAATGTAGATGATGAAAGCTGGTGTAACACACCTGGTCTCTGGTAGACAAGTGGACGGCTACCCATCACATCACACAAAGGGCTGTCGGTGGGCACATCCGTGTCTAAGGTGGTGTAGTGCATGACTTGGACATTTGTTGACCGTCACTTCCTGCCCAGCTATCGTGTGTTGGGCATTTTACTGGCACCAGGGATAGAGTGTTGAACAAAACAGACGCTGTTTCCACTATCAGGAGATATGGATGTTAAACAACAAATTGTACAAGCAACTGGTAATTATAGACAGAGTTGGATGAAAACATAGAGTAACCATGGATTTGCCCAGGGTGGAGTTTAATTTTACTTGCACATAGAGAAAGTAGTATTTGACTAAAGTATTTTCATGAAGGGTGTTACATGGTTGGAAGAAATGTTTTTACCGGGATTCTCAGAAGGGGTGGTTTTGGTTTGGGGGTGTTGGGTGAAACCTCCATATGGGTATGCTCAACTAATAACAAAGGGTATGAAATGACAGTATTTCGGCCAATCCAAGTATTTAAAGAATATTAGTCAAAAACACAGGTGGCAAACGAAAGGCCCGCAAGTGGAATCCGGCCCTCCACCTTGTTTCTACCTGGCGGCAGCACTGAGCTCTCGCTTGACTGTTAAGGAGTAGTTACACTTATACAGTCCTAAAATTACATCTGGCCCTTTTAAGGCGACTGCGAGGCTGATGTGGCCCCTGGTGAAAATGAGTTTGACACCCCTGGAAAACAGTGGCAAGTTGTTAGCTAGCCAGGGTACCAACACATCTCAGAGAAACTTCCCCAAGGAAGATATTTTTTTTTCTTTTCTTTGCTTGATACCAAAAGGACAAAGTAGCAGATAGTCCCTCCAAGCGACAGTGCTGAAAGGTAGAAGACTCTCCATGCTGAAGGAACAGGAGCTAGACTGGTCTGGCCCACATTTTGCTACCAGATAACCTGAAACATGCTATTTATAAACAAGACCCTAAAGGATTGTTTTACCTCATAAAGGAATTTCTCTCCAGCCTGGGGAAGTTTTTGGTCGAGTTTACAGATTTTCATCAATTTTTACAGATATTTAATAGCAAAAAGCATAGAAGGTCTTAGATCACAAGCAAAGTTGTTCTTGGTTCTGTTATTGCGTTGATGGAAGAGCAGAGGTGTTTAGGGTCTTCCTACCTGCCTCCCTTCCTTCTTCCTTCTCATCTGCTCATGATGTAAGAAGAAGAGCAGTGAAGAGAAAGCAACTGAAGAGTATTCTAAGGAGGGAGCCATCAGTGGTATCAAAAGCTGGCAAGGGGCCACACAAAATAAGGACTAAGAATTGAGCCTTCGGTGGGGGTAGAGTTCATTGGTGGCACAGTGTGTCGGAGCGGTGAGGACTAAGGACTGACTGAGGTGAGTTTGTATTTGGATAGGAGGTGTGAGAGGAAAGACCGAAAGTCTAAAGAGCTCTTTGGAGTAGTTTTGCTGCAACGAGTTGTAGAGGAAGGCTTTGGACCTCTGGAGGGAGGGATTTTAAAACAGGGAGGTAGTATAGCATATTTGTATTCTGTCAAGAATAATTCAGTGGATAGTTGAAAATGGGTAATTCTAGAGAGGAAAGAATTGTAGAAGCAAAGTCCTTAATTGCACATTAGTCGCTTATACTATGGAAGTAGCATGCATCTTGTTGTAATTAACACAAATTCTAAAGTCATTTCGTTAGAGTGACAGAATTATTAGGAAAATGTGAAAACAGAAGATAACCTAGGGTTGACAATGAAAAAAGCAAACCAGTGAAACTTTAGTAAAATTGGGGTTCCATAGAGAATTATAAAAATGATACCAGAATTAATATAAATATAAGATCAAACATTTCTCTCTCATCACTTAGCAGAATATACAGAATGCATTCAAAACAAAAGATTAACACAAAATAATTTGTATTTGTTATTTAAAGACATTTGAGTATTAATACATACTACATTTTAGAAATTCAGAACACTTAAAAGCCAATACCATAACAGTCTGTGAAAATGCAATTAAAGAGCTTAAAAAAAGTGGACTTACATTCTCCTATCTATACCTGAGCCTGTCTCCATGTAGCTGGAGGAACAGGTATTATTACCTTGATGCCCAGAAATGGGACTGGAGCAAGGGTGGGATTGATGGGTGGTTTGGAAACAGCCACAACTGAGAAGTCTGTTGTACCTGGGTGGGCGTTCCACTCTTGCCCAATTTCTTTTCTTTTCTTACCACCCCATTCTTTTTCATTAGGTTATGTAGGTGGTCTATTATTCCCCCCTCCCCCATCACTGCCTTCTCCTTAGCCAGTCAAGCCCGTCACGTGACTGCATGTCCATGTGACTGTAATCGAAGCAGTTACCTGGAGGGAGGAACTTTTCCATGGAAATGCCACCCCAGCAGTCCAGGCTGCCAGAAGTTTATAAAACATATTATTGCATTAAGACTTTTTATGGTAATGGTGTCATGCTTGAAAAATAACTTCTTGTGGGTCATAAGTGCATTGTTTCTGACTTAAAACTTTTATGTGATTAGGTCCTTGACTATGAATTACATTTTTTCCCCAAAATATCTGACAAGAGCATGTTGATACTACCATCCGGAAACCAACCCCCCTTGGGCATGTAATTTCTATGGTTAGCTCCTTTAAAAGAGTGTTTTCTTGTTATATTTAGATGAACTGAAAAGTTCTCCAAAAATATACCTTATTTTCATGGCACTCATTAAGGAGTTTCAAAGGGGTGTGGCCGGGAACAAATTTGAAATACGCCCCATTTTCTTCCTGCAGGCTGTCGCTTTTCTCAGCCACCAACAGGAAGAAGCCACCAGTGTATTTTTAGCCTGATGCCACCTACATCTGTGAAGGGAACATGGTTGTCACCGTGATCGTTGCCAAGCTTGTTGGAGGTGGCTTCTGACCACTGACTGCAACTGCAGTTTTGCTCCCAGGAAGCCCCCATTTCAGATTCATTTGTTTCACCAGTTTTCTTCTGCCTGTAGCTTTCCCCCTTGAAGTTAATGATGTCTTATTTAAGATCGCAGTTCATCTTGCCCCTATCTCGCTTATTCTGTCTCCCTTACACGTGACTGTCTTCTTTTTGGATTCACTGGAATCCTGGTGGCATCTGTCCATGTGACCAGACAGTCCAGGACAGCTGATCTTTGCTTATGGGTTCAGTTGTCTTTGCTTCTTGAGTGATTCAACTACCACATCTCCCTTTGGTGAATTTATTTTTATACGGATGCCTGAGTGTGATAGCTACTAGATATAGATTCATATTTTAATTCTGAATTTGATTTATATTGACAGACTACCTCGTTATGTGCTTTAATTTTTTTAATGTTGCTTATTGGGAAGTCAGACTGGAGAATTGATGACTTTCAGTTTGTTATTCTTTTTTTTAAGAGGGAGGGGAAGGGAGGGAGGAGAGGGAGAGAAACATTGTCCTATGAGAGATACATTAATCGGTTGCCTCTCGCACACCCCCAACCTGCAACCCAGGCCTATGCCCTGACTAGGAATTGAACCGGCAGCTTTTCAGTTTGCAGGCCCACACTCAACCCACTGAGCCACACCAGCCAAGGTCTGGTTTATTATTCTTAAAAATAGACTTTGGTAGGACTTGAGTGTTTCACTTCTATCATTATATAACAAAGACAGGAACTTGTTGAATAATGAGAAAGGCAGTCAGCCAATATTTATGAAAAATTAAATTTTAAATAGGCGTTTGGAAAATTGTGTTTTATATAGATACAGTGGTCATTTGTTGTTTGTTTTTTACCTGATTTTCAACATGGAGTAGAAAACTTATCTGTATTTTTTCACTTCTGGACATGCACAAGAATTTAAATAGAGTCCACCAAAAAACTGGCTTCTTAGGCTTTTGGTTTTTTTAAATACCTTGAATCTATTGATTTCTTTGCTTCATCGGGCATAGACTGGCTGGGCTGGTTTGAAGATCTGATAATAATCACTGGCTCAGAGACAGAAATTGTCTGTATTTTTCTAAGAGAATATGCAGAAAAGAGAGAACACAATGTAAGCTCCTTGGAAACTGTAAAATGTCAAGGAGTGAGTCTGATTAGCTTCCCCCCGCCACACAGTTAAATAGTAAATAAAAGTGCAAAGGCCAAAAGAAAAGTATGGACACCAGAGGGGATCACATTAAGAGAGAGATGATGTTTCATTCATTGCTAGATATTACTTCTGGAAGGGAAGATACAGACAAGAAACAAATCCATTTATTAGATAAAGTAGCTAAAGCAAGAGGTTAACAAAAAAGGACTTCATCCTCACTCTGTTATAAAGTGGTATGTGTCAAACCATTTCAGTTTGTTAGGGCAAGTTTCTCCTATATTTAAAAAATCAAATTTTTGTTTACATAAATATCAGTACATGCTTAAATGAGAAATACAAATAATATTGTATCCTAATGTAGTAAAAACTTTCATTTTTACCACACCCAAAGAGTTTTCCCTAATAACATTTAACTCATTGAGCATTCCACATTGGGTTTTGGAATATAATGTCTTTGTTTCCTTTGTGGTTTAATTTTTAAGAATATTTTTTTCTCTCAAATGTAAAGCCTCTAATTTCAAAGCATAAAGGAACTGTTATGCTACTAGAAAATTATTATTTTACATATTAGATTACAGGTATTTATAGGATTACTTTGATGATACTTGGACATATATATTTACTACAAAAAACTTTGGAGTATTGGAAATATATACATACACATATATTTAGTAAATGGGCATTTTACTCAATAACCCTTAATACCTGGAAAGAACAAATTAAATAAGCATGTAAGATCCAGGAGGGAAACTTGGTCTTAGAATCCTTTCCACCATTGTTTTTATTGGTTTTTTAATTATTTACAACTCTTTGGTTGTGGTTTCTTCCCTATATTTTTCTTATTTCCTTAACATCAATTTTTTTTCTGTTCTAAACTGTTACTATTTTCTCAGCTCTTCCTCTCTCCTCGTTTTCCCCCTTTTAATGGAGAATTTCATTCACTGGTATTCTGCTTTGTATTCTTTAGAAAAGAACATGTTGACATTTGTCTATCCAATAAATAAAAGAACAGCTACTAATTTACAGAGTAATCATCACATACTCTATTTTTCTCCAGCCACCATCATGTGGGGAAAATGCTACTTTGATCTCTGGCCAATTAAATGTGTTATTCATGACCAGGTGGCTTCACCATCTTTTTTCTTCAATTAATTAGTTCATTTATTCAACAAATGTTTTATGGTTGATTATATGGCCAGGAATGTCTACTACTACGCACAATGATGAATTTAAAAACACCTCCTCTTAAAAGCCAGCTCTGTTGTACAGATTACTAAAACAATATTGTTTACCCTGTGGCTCATTTTTCTGTTGGTGAATTTTGAAATTAATTTAGTACCTCATAATCAGCAGTTCGAAAATTAAAGCATGAAGTAGATTTTAAAATACTTGATAGTATCACCACATATGAGTGCATTGTGAAACCCTTGTTCCTCAGTCTACTCATATACATGCATACAGGCTCTGTGCATGTGGTGTGCGCGCGCGCGCATGCTGAGCCATATTGAAATTCATACGTCTTACTGTGGTTTCTGTCCAAGATGCTGGGAAACGTCAGAGACACACTGGCGTTCTCTGACCTTTAACTCAGCCCCTTTCCTCCGTCCTCCTCTCTCTTATTTATTTATTTATTTATTTATTTATTTATTTATTTATTTATATTTTCAATTACAGTTTCTATTCAGTATTATTCTGAATTAGTTTCTGATGTTCAGCAAAGTGGTTAGAAAATCACGTGCTTCTCAGAGTGGTCCCCTCTCTGCTTCCAGTAGCACCTGGCCCGTACCACACATATTTATCACAATGTCATTGGCCATATTCCCCATGACTTTACAGCCCTGTGACTGCTGTGTGACTACCAATTTATGCTGCTTAGTCCCTTCCCCTTTTCCACCCAACTGCCAGCTGCCAATCTGTTCTCGGTATCTATGAGTCTGTTCCTATTTTGTTTGTTTATATTTTATTAGATTCCACTTATAAAGGAAATCACATGGTATTTGTCTTGCTCTGTCTGACTTACTTCACTTAGTGTAATAGTCTCCAGGTTCACCCGTGCCTTCCTTTCTGGTTTCTCCTTCTCAAAGTACCCTCCTTGGCTGTTCCACCTTCTTTTCTCTGCCCTGTCTCTTTCTATCTTCCCTCCATTCCCCTAACCTCTTCCTTCCCCAGTTGTCCTTCTCCATCTCCCTCCTCCCCTCACCAAGCTACCTTTTCCTGAATCTTGATTCTCCTTTCTCTTCCCTATCTAACCAAATCACCTATCCCCAGAAGTAATTACTAAGGAACGAAGTGATCCATATTGAAAATTACAGTCTTTGTACTGCCATCTAGTGGTAGAATTTATAAAACTGTGAACTGAGAGAGAACTCCATATAGACTATTTATTCTATGGTTGCTCCTGGATTTTTCCAATTAGTTTAGGGTTGGTTGTCAGTCAGGGAGTGCAATATATATACCCTTTTAAAATAAAACTTGAACTGGAAACCTAACTCATCCACTGTGTTTTTAGAGCTCTAAAAAAAATAGACAACTATCTTGGTCCAGAAAGAAAAAGCATCACTTCCTACTTGTCCCACTCCCCATCTTGCACATTTGTTTGAAAGAAAAAGGAAGAGGTATGTCTTGGGATAGCAAGGACTCAGGAAGATGGAAAATAGGAGAACTTGGTGCAACTGAGATAACCAGGAATAGCCCTTGGAGAATTCATCAGAGAAGTGCCTTCTGAATAGCTGGGGGCTTAGGAAAAGTTTAGTAAAAAACGGAATAGAATTAGAAAGATAATCCCATGGTATATGGATTTCTCAGTTTCCTGGGGTTGAAAAAAGCCTAGAGGGACTCGAGCGACCTACCAGAAGAGTTAGCTCCTCTGTTGCAAAAACTGTGGTTGCTCGTACAATGAGGTGTATATTATCAACCCTCACTCCTAGGGTAACGTAGGTTGGTATCTCCCAGAATCTATCTAAGCCTCATTAACTACTGTTTCTGGAATACACTGCATTGTGCGCAATACTAGTAAAAGCTCAATAGTTATTTATTACATGAAGAGATGAGCGAACAAAGAATGGATTAATGGTGGCACAGTGTTCTGTTTAAGATGCCTGGGAGTGTTGTGGCTGGTGGCGGTCTGCAGTCCTAAACCCTAACCATAAAGGGCACCTTCCCTTATATGGTGAAGTAGGAGAAACAACAACACAAAATGATCACCAGCAGGCTCCTTTGTACCCCCGTTCCACCCCCAGTTGCCATTCCGCCCAATAAATACCCTGTCCCAGCCACCATTTCTGTGGATTTTCAGATTGACATGTCTCCCTTTATCATGTAATTTCCTTTTCCTGAAAGGACTTTCTTCCTCTGGTAAAGACCTCATTCAAATTCCTTCTTCTAGAAAGGCACACAGCAAATTATAAACCAATTTATTTTATATATATAATCTCTTAGCTCAGTATATTTGGCTCAAGTCTAATATATCTACTATATATAATTATAATGATATCTGTGTCATTACTTTACTGCCTTTTCCATTGTCTGGCACACAGTAAACAACAAGTGTTTATGTAGGTTTTAATAGTTTCTAGAGTTGAACCCCTGCGGCCGAGAACTATTTTTATGACCTCCAAATGATCATAATGAAAAGATATTGCTGTATGAAAATTATGAGTTATAGTCAGTTCTTATTTACTCTTCTAGTCTCAGGTAAAATATTTTTACCTGCAAAACCAGGATAAATAATGCTTTTGATTGGATCCAAGCAATTAATAGTGTTTGCTAGGTTTCTTATATAATAGGAATGCCAATTTTATTTCCCAGTCGGGGTGAAACAAATTACACCTCCTACCTGCCGCAGTTAACTGCGTCAGCATCATGGTGCTATAAAATCTCAATAAAATATGAGGACTGTGGAGTATGGATAATCCCACTATAAATTGTAATAAAAATTACCCCTCCAGACTCTATATTCTCTCCATTAAGTTCATAGACACTGTCTCTTTGTACATAAAGTTTTATGAAATAAATCGACCAGTTTTCCTGTCCTTACCACAGAGCAAGCTGATTTGATTTAAAAGCTGATAACAGTACAATCAGTTTTTGGTGTTTGCAGCGCATTTTAAAAGCATAAATTTCATCTAACGAACCTTAAGTAGAAGGAAAATGCTACTTGTATTTGCACTATGCCGTGAACGCCTCTTTGTGAGGAAGAATAAATGACATATTTACTGTGGTGGGCCCATTTGTTGCAGCCATAAAACAATGATTTGGGTTCCTTCCACAGATCTCTAATCTTAAAGGTATATTAAGCAGACCCAAGTACAAATCTAAAACAGCTTCATGTGAGTTGTTTGAAATCTTCAATGTTTAGAAGGCCGTGTCGATTTCATGATTGTATTTTTGTCTCTTCCGTGCTGAAGCCAAGGACTCCCCAGTCATCTCCGGTGTGGCCTTTGTCAGAAGTGGATGTTTTAAATCAGTCCTTATAAACACAGAGCCCTTTAAAACAGAGGAAGCCTTCTAGAGACCTAGGTTGTAAATCCCCAAAGAACATGAATTAGACTCTGGAGGAAGTCATACGTTATCATGAAGGTAGAGTAGGTGGCATTTGAGGTGAGAGTTAAAGAAGCGTAAGGCTGTGCTACTCAGTGTGGGGAGGAGTATTCCATCCCAGGCAAAGAGCAGACAGTGAGGACAGAGAATGAAAGGCACATAAGGAAGGAAGAATGGTGTAGTTTTTCTGAACTGTGGGTTCTAATGCACTTGCACACGTATTGGGTAAGGCGTAAACCGCATTCTTGATGGATACTATGAATCACCTGTAGCAGAGCATCTGAGCTCCTTCTCTGAAATAGACAACAGCCCATGAACTGTGCGTTGGCGTATGCTTCGTGGCATGTATGAGTTTCCAGCTGTGCAGAGAGAGGGAGCAGTGACCACAAATGGACAAGGACAAAATAATGAGAGGAATAGTTCTCGATTTTTATGTTTATTACTCGGGTCCCCGAAAATGTTTTCTCAATAGATTTTGTAATATAGTCCCAGTAGCCACAAAGATTTTGTAGCGTTTCACATTCTGTCTCTTTCCTTAGTAAAAGAAAACAGATCTACTGAGTTTTGTGTTCCCAATCTACTGCCCTCCGAGGCTGTTTTCTGTCAGCTCCCTTTATCTGTAAGTACACTGAGGTGAAAAGGGACAGCCTACAAAGACGGTGGCAAAATTATTATTAAAATAAGAACTCGAAAAACCACAGCAAGGTCTTTTGAGATTGGAGTAAATAGGCTTAAACAGCTCTTCAATCCTTGGAGATAATACCTTATTACAGCATAATAACTGCTTTTGAAATCATGACCATGAATAATGAAAGAAAGGGTACATTATAGTCAGTCTATTTGAGGTAAACAACAAAATATGTAATTAATCTTATACAGATATTTATTAAAAATCATTTCAATAATTAACCTACATGAGTGCCTGTATGTTGTTCATGCTTTATATGCATTATCTATAAGTTTTATGTATGTGAGCTGTTAGTATGTGGATGTTACTACCTGTCTGTGTTTTATAGATAAGAAAACTGAGGCTTATGTAACTGCCTCTGCTCCTTATAAGGTCACAGCTTATGAGTGGTAGAGACTTGAAAAAAATACTATTTTATACCCTCAAGCCATTTTGCTATACTTGGGCTTGATGCTTAGTAAGGTATGCTTTAGTTTTCTAGAGACTTTGTCAACATTAAATAGCCCTATTCCATATTTCCTCAATAAGATACATTTATTTTTAAATCATTTATTTTCTGTGAATGTTAAAATTGTTTACATATGAAATCTACTATATACAGGGTGGGGACAAAAGTAGGTTTACAGTTCCTGTGAAAAATAAAATAGTAATTAATAACACAAGAATAAACTGTTTTCCCTACTCACAACTGTAAACCTACTTTGCCCCACACTATATATAAAATCACATGTACATATATATGAATTGCATGAAGTAAGTCCATGTTGGTAAATGTTAGCATTATGGTACCATATTAAATGTTCCCATTTCTCCAGCATCTCAAAACATTAAAAACAACAGCCTCCAGCTGTAGGTTAACATTTCGAGGTTCAGGGAAATTTTGTCAAAGTGCGGTTCAGTGAATTTCAGAGACCGACATCTATGTCATTTTGAGACATATCTGGCCCCTGCCTGGAGCTCTCTCAAGCAGGGAACCAGTTAAACAGACACGGCTGTTCAGCCTGTCCTCATTCTGGTCATGATTATTTTCCGAAAAACAAAGGGGAAAGTACAAAATAAAAATACAGCCAACATTTATTATTACTGTTATAATTACATTTATTTTTCTTAGATTAATGAGTTCAATAAAATTCCGAGCAGTAGCCAATAGCTAATAATGATGATAACATTCCAGATTTGGAATTATCTTAGCTTATATAAGCAGATGTTCTGAAATGCCTTCCTCAAAACTGGAAACTAAATTCCATTAAATGTGCATTTGGTTACAGAAAATAGCTGCATAGTAAGATCTGACATTTTCCAGTTTTTATTTCCGTTTTTTGTCAGTCTCGTATAGTATGTTTTCTGTTTTTGTAGTTCCCTTACTATTTTAGTAAGTTTACCAACGAGTAAAATAGCTTGTATGCTGTCCAAAACTGATTGGTGTCATGATTTGTGGTGGCAAGTGTCTTCCCACCACACATTCTCCAAGTCCTGGTTGTGGTTGTGTGAGGACACAGCCCATCTGCCCTCTGACAGTCGAGCACTGCGTCACCATGCCCGTTGGTGTGGTCCACACTCATCAAGGTAGTGTCACCTCCAGGATGCGCTTTACCTCGTTACCCATTTTGCAGCTGTGACAACTATTAAGAGGCCCGCTTCTTTCCTTCTTTGACCAATTGTGATCATTTTTATGTTAATTACCACAGTTAGCCCTTACACTTAACTTTTAACTACAAAATACCAATTTTAACTATATAATTTCATGTGATCTGATTTAAGTGTAGGATTACAGCCTTTGCCACTTACAAGTCTAAATAAGCCGTCGAATGGGTTGCAGCCATTTTTCAGTGTTGTGCTCTATATTTGTAATTATGCTTAATGTTGAGAATAGAATCATTTTTACTGACAAGAGTGAGTTAGCAAAGAGCAGGCTATCAAAGATTCAGACTCTACTTGTTAACGTTTTGTATTCCAGACTTTATCACAGAGCAGATACAAGGCCCATCAGCCACATCATTTCCAGGCCTCCAGTGGGCAGTTCACATGGAGAGGCCATCCGTGTTTGTGAGGTGCAGGGTGCTGAGCCCATCTCACATCAGGGTGTGTTGAAAGGTGCTCACAGAAGAGCTGGGCATTGCACCTTAGGCGTGCATGATATGTAATACACACAAAAACACATGAACACACCCAGAGACACGATATATTCATATTTTACAAATACAACCTAGAGCCCTGGACAGGTGGTTCAGCTGGTTGGAGCATTGTCCTGCACACCAGAACAGGTCACAGGTTCGATCCCTGGTTGGGGCGTGTACTGGAAGAAACCAATCAGTGTTTCTCTCTCACATTGATGTTTCTCTCTCTTGCACTCTCTACCTTCCTTTCTCTCTGAAAAAAAAAATCAATAAATATATCCTCAAGTGAGGATTTAAAAATATTAAAATAACAAATACAAATACTACCTAGAACCTGTTATACTTTATAAAGTAAATGAAGTAAGCAGACTTATTATAAATTTACTGAATTTTGTTCCTTACATTGTTCCATTATAATGGGCCAAAATTCTTCATGATTATTATTTAAGTGAACATGATTATAGCACCAACTTATTTTATTTCTTGCTTTCTTATTCTTTTCTTAAAATGAAATAAAATCTGCACTGCCAGATGAAAAGTATTAAGAATTTTATATTAAAGAATCTTTAAGCATCATTTTTAACTACTTATCTTACCCAGGAATTATCCAATGTATTTCTTTCCAGTCACTCATTCATTTGATTACTACATTTGTGATTCTGTCAGATGAGCAATGCACAGGCAGTGCTCACACGGAGCTCATAGTTGAATGAATAAAGGGACAAAACAACTCTAGTGAGAAGAATTTTGTGATGTAGACATGTGTAGACCCACAGAGGTAAATCACAGGGAAGGAGCCTGAGCTCAGGAGTTGGGAGGGGGTGGTTCTGACCTCAGGAAAAGTTGTTTCTCAGAAGAAAGTGTTGGTTGCATATCCGTATCAATATGAAGAAGGAAAGGCAATTTAAAAAGATTCAGAGTTCTGGAAACATGTAAGAGCATAGTGCATCCTGGTAGATGCTAGACTATACAAGTAGATAGGTTGGTTTGGTTAAGTAAAGGGTATTTAGAAGAAATGGAAATGAGGCTCCAGGGGGTATTCATGAATCTGGTTATCAAAAGTATTGTGTGCCAAGCTAAGGAATCTGTATTTACTGATGCCGCAGGGAGACACAGAACTGTTGAAAGTAGGTGGGAGTAACATGGTAACATTCAAATCTGTGGATGAAGGACTGAATATAGTGAAAAATAAAGGAAGAGAGCAAAGTTAGGAGGCTACTTTAGGAAGTCAGCTGAGAATTCCTAAACGCCTCTGCAGAGGCAGGATGAATGGAAATCTGATGGACGGTACTTATTGCCCAAATAGATGTTAAAGATGGATCAGGCGGAGGGCAATGGGGGAATGAATGTGGGATAGTTCTCGTTTTGGCAACTGAAATGTTGAGAAAGGTCAATGGAAGAATATATGACTTGAAAAGTCACACTGAGAATTTTACCCAGAAAACAACGCAAAGTGGGACAATTAACAAAAACACGAAGGAAAAGTTAAGAGACATCAATTGAAGTGTTCCACTATTTATCTAAAAGGATTTCTATAAAATAAGAGTAGGTAAAGTGCAATATTCAGAGAAATGTCTAGTAATGGTGAAAGATTAAGGGAAGTCATGAACCTCAGAGTATAAACAAATATGTAAAAATAAATCCACACCAGGACACATAGTGGTGACATTGTCAAGCATGATTCATAAAGAAAATCTCAAAGGCTTATCTACAGAGGAATTAAAGAAGGACAGAATCTGTCGGCAGCAACAAATGCCACAAACAATGCAGGGGACTCGTCAGAGGGCCGAGGTTTCCCAGAATTCTGTTCTCAGCTAAAGTCAATTCAGTTGACAGTACAATTTTTTTATCCTCATCCAAGGACATGCTTATTAATTTTAGAGAGAGGGGAAGGGAGGGAGAGAAACATTAATTGGTTGTCTTTGCTACACGCCTTGAGCAGGAATCAAACCCGTGATCTTTCAGTTTGTGGGACAATGCCCAATCAATTGAGCCCTACCAGCCAGGGCAACAATAACATTTTTTAAAAATCCAGACATAGGCCCTGGCTGGTGTAGCTCAGTGGATTGAGCGCGGGCCTGCGAACCAAAGGATCGTGGTTCGATTCCCAGTCAGGGCACATGCCTGGGTTGCAGGCCAGTTCCCAGTAGGGGACACATGAAAGGCAACCATACATTGATATTTCTCTCCCTCCCTCTCTCCTATCCTTCCCCTCTAAAGATAAATAAATAAAAATCTTAAAAAAAAATCTTTAAAAATCCAGACATAGATATGATAAGAACTAATCACCCACATGAATTTGCTGAAAGATATAAAGGATACATTACTGAAGGAAGTAAAAGAACCAGAAGGAAAAGTGAGTTTAGAGCTGGTTTTTAAGATATAGATAAATACCTGTATAAAGAGATAAATTTTAATTAACTCAACGTTAAAACAAGAGCCAAATTTCTAGACTATAATGAGAAAGAACATAGAGAAGGTGGAAATGTTCATTGGGAGTTACAGCGTGCTAAATCCTTACGTTTCGGAGGAGACTAGATATGCAAGATGACTTTAGAAAAAACTGTAAATCTGGCCGTGTGAAGCCTTATATTGTGGGGAGGTGGGCACGTTCCTACATCAGTGGGAGTGGGAACTGATTCAACCGCTTCGGGGAGCAAGTGGGCAATATCTAATTAAACTGATGATCTGCATAGCCTGTAATTCTACTACCAGGTTCAGACTACAAGGAGACTTGCAGTAGCTTTTCTAACAGTGCGTATGATGAACAACTTAATTTCCCTACACTGTAAGAACAGATAAATAATGGTGGTCCATTTACAAAGTGAAATACTATACAACAACTAAAGTAAAAGAAGATAAAGTCTCAAATGTGACATTAAGTGAAAATAACCCTGTCATAGAATATGCTATCATTAAATGCGGTTTTTAAAAGAGCAAAACTGTGTTGGTGGCTGGCTGTTCATCGACACATATGTAGAGAAAGCATAAAACTTGCATAGAAGGGACACACCAAAATAATATGGAAGAAAGAAACGAGGTAGGAAAAAATACAAAGAACCAGCTGTTTCTGTGATATTTTACTGCTTTTTAACGATCTGAAGGGACTGCTGCAAATGTTAAAGTTGTTTAATCATTTGGGGGAATAAACAGGGGCTCATCATATGTATGTACGGAAACTCTAAAAGGGTGTGAATTTTATAAGCAAGTTTGTGAAAGCAAATGTTGGCTCCTATGTTAAATGGCTGGTCTTTATACATCTTTTTCATAAAGGATTGCGGGGTGTGAGAAACTGTCTGGGAAGCCGCTGTTTTCAGAGTTTGGGTAGTTGAAGGAGAAGCAGGACTCGAAATCCTGACGTATTTAGTGGATGGTGTAAATGTGGCGGACACGTAGGAAGAAGGCCTTTATTAGCATACGAACATGCGTGGCGTGTAACGAGCCAGCAGGGCCTCGCAGGTCCCAGCATGGGCTCAGGGACAGCCTGTGCTTCGTGCCGAGGGCACCTGCAGCTTTAGTTAAGGAAACCAGGGTAGATGATGTTCAGAATGCATATTAGTAGCACACTATAAATTTCAGAAGTTTATCCATACATAAATGTTACTGGTTTTTACCAATAAAAATTATATTCATCTTTATTTTTATATTCAAAGAGAACACTGTCAAACTTTTGTGTTTGTTTAACACCTAAATATACCAGAACTTTTCCCAGGAAAGCCCAAAACCTCAGCCTCCATCAGAGCCCTTGCGTTTTCTTCAGGAACTCAAGGAAACCCTGATGGGCTTTCGTAAAGAAGTCATTGTCAACCCCGTTTAAAGTTAGGACAGCAGAAATGACTACCGTGTGCCTTCTCTGCCCTCTCTCAATATGGCATACGTTATAGCAGTGCCCTCAAAACACCTGTTTCCCCTCACCTGTCTTCTTGGCAGAATCACAACATTGATGGCTTGCTTGTTCCAGAGCCGTTTCTGGAGCCAGTGCCACCTCCCTGTCTGGGCCGCTTCCCTTTCTGCGTCAGAGGCTCAGGGAGGGGCCTGAGTAAATGAGCCGCAATGCAGTGTCATGCCTGAAGCCAAAGGAAGGCCTAACTCCATTTACAGGTGGCAGGGATCTCACTGGCTTCTCGGAGCCTAGATACTTTATCATCTGCAGGTGGGGTTTTGGCATATTATCAAGATAATGTCTTTAAAAACAACCCAGAATACATAGAGTATATGCTTCTCATCGACTCCTGGAAACTAATGAGATTGTCCTTTATGATAAAAACATACCACTCATAGAATTAATATAGGAAACACCTGCATATCCAGTTTTACAGGTAAATTTTTCTCTGAGCACTTGAACCCCCACATCCTTCAACCTAGATTGAAACAAGAAAAAAATGTAACAATACTTGCTTTTTGGCCCAAAGATATTCACTGATCATCTTTGAAAAGCTGTTCAGCTCGAGATAGGACAGTGCTCTGCATCGCCGTGGAAAGAGAAGAGTCAGCTGCTGTTTCCCGCATAAAGACAATCACATTTAACACAGTGGACCCAGTCACAGATGTAACATCTTTCCGCTTTTCACAAGTGTGCCAGAAGTCTTATGTAGCGCTTCTGTTTTTGCTAAGTTACATGTTAGAGTCACATGAGCACACAGGCTGTCAGTTCATGAATGAGCCTCCTTCACTGTAGGGCTCGTCTCCGCGATGCCCTGTGCTCTCTGGGTGTGGCCCACCCAGTGATTCTCACAGATTCTTGTAAATTACCAAATGGGAAAGGAAACTTACATAAAATTTAAAAAAATGTTTTGCGAGGATGTGTGTAAAAAACATACAACTCTCGGTAGAAATGTGAGTGAGCTGTAGGGACCAGCGTGCCCATTCTGGAAGCCGAGGGAGGAGAGTTTTAAGAGGCCAGAAGTGACGTTGAAAGGAGATCATCAACATGCCCGAAAGCCACAGAGAAACCCAATAACATGCCAGAATCGTGTGGACGGTTTCAGAACGTGTCTTTAAGAATTCAGAGGGTCTATCGTCTGTCTAAGAGACGAATTAAATCCCGATTACACATCAGGAATTGCTTTCAGTCTAACAGGCGTAAGTGTAAGTGAGCCCAGAGAGCAAAACTATTTGGAGAGGGGTGGAGGGCAGCGGCAGCTCTGATTGGAAAAGTGCCTCAGTGGTTCCTCACTCTTCATTGACCTTCTTACATTAAAGCCAGCAAAGAACCTTTCTATGGCAAGTTACTCACATGCCAACTAACTGTACATAGCATAGCTGATACAGAAACAGGACTGTTAGTCCAGGGTAGATTTTTCTGCCCTTTCTTAAGTGTTTCTTAGACCTAAAGCACATAAGACAAAGGCCATGACTCAGTGGTGCGTAAAAGATGGAGGCTAAGGCAACAAATTTAAAAAAGTACAAAAGGAAATCACAACTTACTATACATGCACAATGAAATATAGAAGTTACAGTTAGGTTGTAAATGATTATATAGGTACATGGGTATTGTCTTAACTAAATTTTATTTTTTTTATTATTATTATTATTATTATTATTATTATTATTATTATTATTTTAATCCTCACCCAAGGATATGCTTACTGATTTTCGAGAGAGAGGAAGGGACAGCTAGGAAGAGAACTGTCAGTGTGAGAGAGACACATCGATCAGTTACCTTCCATACGCACCCCAACCGGGGGTCAAACCCACAACCTACATATGTGCCCTGACTAGAGATTAAACCCACAACCTTTTGGTGAATGGGACAGTGGTCCAACCAACCAAACCACCTGGCCATGGCTGTCTTAACTAAATTTTGATTGTTATTCTTCATCGTTATTGTCACTTGGGCTTTTTTTTCCCCCTATTAGACTAGAACTAAATTGTTTTGAGGTTGGTCGGGAGGAGACATTTGGAAGCTACCTCTAGGAGCATGCACCATCTTGGCCTTTGCTCCTGGCTCTGTGGAACTTGAGAGCAAGTTGTTAGAACTGCACAGTGACGGGTGTGTGACTGTAGTTTGCCCCGGGATAAAAAGGCTCACTCGGGGGAAAATTATTATAGCAAATCTCAGTCTATTTCTTGAAACATTCAGTTCTACTCAGTCCACAAACCAGAAAATATAGATGGAGCAAAAGGACCAATTAAGTGAAATAAAAAGTGAATAAAAAGACCATAAATGAATGCCTAAAATCTTTTTCTCTGTGCATTACAGATGAAAATTAGTTCAGTGATCTCATTATTCTCTATATGTACTCACCACAAAATCACTTTATCATTAAGTATTTTAAGTCATCTCTGTGTAAAGTGCATTCAGTTTTGAATAAATCAGTTCAAGCTGGTTGGCTAGGGCTTTGAGCAGTTGCAAGGAACAGACAAAATGGAAGTTCGAGGGAAACAGCAGTGTCCTGAATCTCCGAGCGCTCCTAGAGTTCAGGACTCTCGGCTGACTCTGGAGAGTTCTGTATGAGGTTGCCAAGCATAGTGTAAAAGTCCACTTCGTACAGGAAAATGTTACGAACTTTTTTAATTACCAAGGCCTTTTGCCTTTAAAGATATACTTCCAGTGGACATAAGGCTAAATCCGTATTTGCTTTCCTTTTACAAATAAGAAAAGTAGTTTTAGTTATGGTTCTTTAGAAAAAATGAAATCCTAGTGGCTGTTGTGGTAATCTCAACAAACATTCACTTTTAAGCTATATTTTTAAATGACTGAATTACTTCATTAGTCTCTGAGCACTGACTCATAGAAATAATAGGTATGTTGAAGTATTTAAAATATTTTCCTGAAAGAAAAGAAAAGCCTGTTTAAAGCATCTAAAAAGTGAATAGAAATTATGAACATTTTCTTCCCATGTCATCCCATGGCCTATTTAAACTAAAAATATAATTAAGACTTTATAGAGCAATAGAAATTTACTACTTGTGACTTCCCCCCACAAATGCTAATATTAGAATATAAGCCAGAGTGTAGTTTTTAAAATAAAATGTGAAGTAGACACTTTTATCATTATATTGCAGAATCTTTTGCCACCTGGGAACCATTGTGATCATTTTAAGTAGACACCTGCATTTATTACCATCATTTTCATCAATAAATGTTACATTTTACTGTGTATAAGGGAGTATAATTGATACAGTCTCTCCTCAAGGAGTAGACAGAATAATCAGGGATGTATAATAACTATATGCCGAAGTATAATTCAAAATGGAAAAGAGCAAGAATGCCTATATATATATATATATATATGGGTGTTTTTTGAAAAGGAGAGATTGCATTTTATTAGAAATGAAAGGAGTGTTCTTGACTAAGGTATTATTTTGTAGGAAGGGTGGATTTTTTTTTTTTTTAACTGAGTTGCTGGTGGAAGGGAATAGCCAGATCCAGTTGGATTAGGGGCTTTGGGGATAAGATGCATTAGAATTCCAAATGAAAAATGAATTGTGGAGTTGTTGAGGAGAGCTGCTGAACCTTATTTGTTAGATGGTGTGAAAAATTCAAGGTTTTCCATTGAGTAATGTTTTTAAGGGAAGTTTTGCTTTCATTGAGTTACTGGAGAAATCCCATATGGGATGGATATCTGTAGCAGTATTTAGAGGAGGTTCATTCGGAAGCAGTATGAAAAGAAAAGAAGATTTCCAGAAGAATGGTGGGATAAAAGCAATAAAAATTAGCAGCTGGTTTAATAAGTGGGACAAATGTCGTGAATGAGAGTTTTCGAATGTAGCTAATCAGGAGAGGGACAGGTCTATGAATTGAGAGTTGAAAGAAAAATAGGACTCAAGTTTGAAATAATTTTGGACATTCAGGTGGAGAAGGATGTGGGAAATAGAAGGCTGGAGTTTATGGGGAGGTTGGAGCTGGGAATGGGGATTTGGTATTCCTCTTCTCTGAGATAGTAGCTAAAATTGTAGAAATTGTGGCATTGGGTAGCATTTCTGAGAAGCTCACCAGTAACGACAGAAAGAAGAGGAAAACTAACATTTAGGTGTATGCACAGAGAAGTGATAAAGAGGGAGGTAACAGGGAGGGAGGGAGAATAAGGGAGAGGGAAAGAGGGGGAGAGAGAAAGGGAATGGAGAGAGAAGGACAGACCCAAGCAAATTAAATAATATATAACAAAGTCTACAAATACTTCCCCTAAACCAAGGGCCAAATGCTAAGTAAAATAAGTGACACAGCAGAAGTCAAGAACCAATTTCTTTGGAACTCTCTGAGTTTCCTGGACTTCTTAGAAGTCTATTTCTTTCACCAGATTGGGCCCAAAGAGGAACACACCAAGACACGTCATAATTAAGTTACCCAAGATTAAAGATAGGGAAAGAATCTTAAAAGCAGCAAGAGAAAAGGAGACAGTTACCTACAAAGGAGTTCCCACAGGCCTATCAGCTGATTTCTCCAAAGAAACCTTGCAGGCAAGAAGGAGCTGGCAAGAAGTATTCAAAGTCATGAAAGGCAAGGACCTATATCCAAGATTGCTCTATCCAGCAAAGCTGTCATTTAGAATGGAAGGGAAGATAAAGTGCTTCTCAGATAAGGTCAAGTTAAAGGAGTTCATCATCACCAAGCCCTTACTATATAAAATGTTAAAGGGTCTTATTCAAGAAAAAGAAGAAGATCAAAACTATGAACATTAAAATAACAACAAACTCACAACTATCAACATCTGAACCTAAAAAACAAAAACAAACTAAGCAAACAACTAGAACGGGAACAGAATCACAGGAATGGAGATCACATGGAGGGTTATTGGCAGGGAGGGGGAGGAGGGAGAATGGGGAAAAGGTGCAGGGAATAAGAAGGGTAAATGGTAGGTACAAAATAGACAGGGGGAGGTTAAGAATGGTGTAGGAAAATGAGAAACCAAAGAAGTTACATGTACGATCCATGGACATGAACTAAGAGTGGGAGGAATGCTGGCTAGAGAGGGGGTACAGGGCAGAGGGGGATAAAGAGGAGAAAAAAAAGAGACAACTGTAATAGCATAATCAGTAAAATAGACTTTAAAAAAAGAAAGTAAACTTTAAATAAAAATCAAGAACCACATGATTATACTCACATGTGGGAAGGTAAAACAAAGCAACAAATGAACAAACAAGACAAACAAACGGAGACACAGACAGCAGCGTGGCCGTCACCAGAGGGGAGAGGGGTGGCAGTGAAGCGTAAAGGGGTCAGAAGGAGACAGAAGGTGACATGGTGACAGAAGGTGTGACATTGGGTGGTGAGCACACAATGCAGTATATGGATGACGTATCATAGAATTGTACACTTGAAACCTATGTAATTTTATTAACCTCAAAATATTTAGTAAAAAACAGAAGGCCAAATGGTATTTTATGGCAAGCCGTGTAGTTTCTGTGACAGCTACTCAGCTCTGCCATTGTAGCACTAAAGCCACCAGAGACGGAATAAAGGAGCATGGTTGAGTAAAATTTTATTTACAAAAAGCAGGTATCAAGGCCCACGGGCCCTAGTGTGCCCAGTCCCCATAACCAGGGGAGGAGAGGGTTTCAAGGAGGGGCTGGAAGTGAAAGTGAGAGAGGACCCACAGTCTGGAGAAAGGCCCAGTGGCGTTATAACTGAGAAGTGGACTTTGTGCTAGGGAATTACCAGAACATTATGAGGTTATTTTTTAAGATAATGGGAGCAGAAGCCATTACACTGTCAAGCGTGCAGATAGGAATTGGGGGGAAAATGAATAAATTGCATATTATATCTACACAGTAGCAACATCTAAGATTTACATAACTGATTGCATTTTTAAGTCTTCATTTGGGGTTATATCACTCACAGTTGCTACTGTGCGGCATACAGTCTCATTAGCAGTAACAAAAGTAAAGAAAGTAAGAAACAGAGCATAGTGGAAACATCAGTAAGCATCAGTAAGCAGAATAGGACCATGGAGAGTGCATTGCAATCTCAGAGTTCACCATATTTTGAGTCAGGCTTTATTTACTTACGTATTTTTCTCTCATCATGTATGTCAACATGCTAGAAAAATTAGGTACATATTCGAGCAACTGCTATTCTGAAGCCAAATGAGATCAGAACATCGGTTGTACAGATACATTATGAAGTGCATGCTTTATCACCCTTCAGGTAATAAAGTCCTGAGTTATAATTTGTGCAGCCAGCTTCGGGTGAGCAAAGAGCAAAAGCTGGTGCAGTTTTTAGACAGCACTAACACTCATGTCACTGATGATTCTCCTGCATGTGTCTCGAGCTGGGTCTCCCCGACCCCAGCCCCATGCTCCTGGCTCATATAGCCAGGGTGATCCTTATCAGGTGACACAATTCAGATCAAGTCATTCTTGTGTTCCATGCCCTCCAGTGGCCTTCCTCCCCATCTGGAACAGAGCTCAGCATCCTTACATTGTCGCCAACCCTTTCTGTCTGTGCTCCTCCACTTCGCTGTCCTTTTCCTAGCAACAGGTGTGGCCTCCTTGCCAGGCCTCCGACACATGGAACCTGCCCCACCTCAGAGCCTTGGCACCTATGTTTACCACCACCACTCCATCCCCCAAGATGAACAGGTCAGCAATCCTTCCTGGGCGCCTTCGGGCCTTGCTCAGATGTTGTCTTCTTTGTGAGGCCTCGCCTGACTTCCCTCTCCAAAATGATCCGGCTGCCTCTCAGCAGCCCCTACTCCCCTTCCCTGTTCTGTCTTCCTCCGTGGCACGTACCTGACTTTTGAGTGTGTGGTTTTGCTTCTCTGTTTGTTTTCTGTCTCTTGCCGGAAGCAGGAATTTAAATCTGCCTCCTTCACTGCTTTCTCCCCAGCACCCCATAGAGGGCTTGGTACCTGACAGGTGCTGGATAAATAGCTGTTAACTGAATCCATAAATGAATGCTTGGGTCAAAGGAAGTAACAGTTTTATGTGTCATCCAGTACATAGTGTAGAGTGGTATTTTCAGTTTAAGTGCATTTAAAAGGAAAACTGCCTCGTTGGGATTAGTCCCGGAGAAGGTGGGAGATTTGGAGATCGTGTTATGTGAGGCATGGCTGCAGAAGCCCTAGTGCGCAGTCAGGGTGAGACAGAATGAAGATCGACTGAGAAGGGCCGGGCAGGGCCCTGAATGCTTTGCGTACATTAGTTCATTGACGCACTGAAGCTGCAACGGCGGGGAACAAACGGAGGATGAGCAGTGGGAAATCAAGTGCCCAAGGTCAGATGGCTGCAAGTGACAGGGCCGGAGTCACACTCATGTTCTCTGAAGCCAGAGCTATGGTTTTATCCTAGAGAAACGCTGTGATTGTCCTTTTCGGAGCAATTCCTGCACCAGCCAAGCCAGAGGAGGATGCTTGCACTCTGAGTCCTGGATGCTGTGACTTCTCCCCCACATATCCCTCTCCCATTCGTTCATTCTCCCTGCCCTCCCTCCTTCCCCCCATTGCCCTTCCTTCTCCTGGAAAGCAGCAGCCCTCCCGGAAGCCAAGGCTTCCTCACTGGGGCATGTTTCAGCCTTGGCAGGGTGAACCACGAGGGCATCTGCGGGGAGCAGGCCGCCTGTCAGTGGTTGAAGGAGAGGAGGACAGGCTGAGGGCACCCCACCCTCGCCCCCACAGCTGCTGGCTGCCTCACACCCCCTTCATCCACCTGCGTTTGCTCCTCTGCCCTGCAGCCCTGACGGGTGGAGATGAAAGGGACTGAATAATTTCTTCTGCGACTCATCCCGGTTAGGAAAAGTTAATCTCCGGGTTTCAGTATATGTTCATAGATTGTTATCTTGTGCACATTTAACATGATGACTTTATGGGAAAACTTCTTTTCCTTTAAGTATAGCTGAATAGGCCAGTTTACTTCTAAGGAAGTTAGAAGGGCATTTAACCCTCTGACGGTGCCTAGGAAGCGGGGGTGGACATGCACACTGATGCCCCTGTGTTGGTGTCAGCCCACCGTTACACGGGGAGGAGTCCAGTTTACACGTCTGTCAGTGGAAGAGAGGCAAACATGAAATAGAGCTTTGGGGGGATCCACTGGGGTGAGCCCCCTGCCAACCCTGAGCTTGGGCCGGAAAGCCTGGCTCTCCTGAGCAGTGATGCCAGCCGCTGGCCCCTTCCGGTAGAAGCCCACCAGAGGCGCAGTCAAGGATCAAAGAAGATGCTTCCAAAGCCAAAGCCCCTGTAAATACATTTGCATATTTTGGCTTGAGAAGGAAATAATGTAGGATAGAATATGTGGCTCTTATTTTCTTTTTCTATATTGTAGCCCACTTATAAATGTGTGCCAGACAGGGCCAGGCTTCCTTTTAGGAGGGGAGTAGAAAGTTGTGCGACGGGCTGGCTGTAACTGTAGCCGCCGTTTGTCGGCATCTTTGCCAGAAGTCTCTAGAGGGAGCTGGTGAGTAACATGGTGCATTGATGGAGTATTGCTGCGTAACCAGTCACCCCAACACTTAGGAGATTAAAATAGCAGCTATTTTATTTGCTCCGAGTTTTGTAAGTAAAATATTTGGAATGGGTTCAGCCAGGAAATTCCTATGCTAGTCACCTACACGGGCACGGGTGGCTGCGGTGTGGCCGGCCAGCCTAGTGTGGCTCGCTTACATCAGTTGGGGTTGGCTGCCTGCTGAACACAGCGGTTCTGTGGCTGTCCTGGGCTTCTTCACATGGCAGCGAGGTGGTAAAAATGGCAGATGTGTCACAAATCATTGATCAGGGTGATCTTTACAGGAACACCTTACTGTAGGTGCTTGTTTGAAAGTCAGAGTGAACAGGCTCAACCTCAGGTGTTGGAGTTCCGCGGTTGTCTTCCTGGGGAGTTTGTCACATTGAATGACACTCACAATATTCCCTAGTACCTCCGACTCAGGGATGGCACCTCCACCAGCAGTGAGCAGGCGCATCCAGAACTGTCAGATCCCGTCTTCATTTAAGAGGAACAAATCTCAAACGTAAATTGATGCACACGGATCATCTGCCGCTCTCTCACGCAGGAATGTCATACGTTTTTGCTTCTGGTGCCCAGGTTACTGTCCCGTTTCCTCTGAAGGGGCACTCCAGAGAACGGGTGTTTCCTAAATGAGCTGAGAAACTCGAAGACTCAACGGGGGTTCACTAGGGTAGATGCCCCCATCCCACATTTAACAAAGGGAGTGCTGAATTATGCAAGTATGCAGACAAGCTAATCATCTGATCTAATCAGCAATGCAGATTTTCAAAATCCTTCTAATTCCTCAACTTGGCTGAAGGTACGGTAAAAAGACTTTCTCAGTGAGATGGCAGCAGATGTATTTCATAATATTGATTGAAAATATTGGAAAGAAATCCTCAATTATATTTCCTGAAAAGTACATCAAAAAATATTGTATTTAACATATTTTAAACTTTCACTGAGACATAAACATAACATAATTTAGATGATCAACTCTCACCCCAGTTATTTGGAGTCTTTTGTTTGGCTGGACTTGAACTTTCAGTCAGGTTGCTTATTAGTTACTTGCCCATATCTTCCCTGAGTTGTATTACTTACCTATGAGAGCTCTCGTTGTCTTGGACCTGATGGGATCACCAAAATTATTCCCTTCTCTTCAGCTATTTGTTGATTTGGCATCTTGGCAAAGGAGTCTTAGTGCATCATGTTTCAACAACTTTAAATTGTTGACATTTACAGGCAACGTAATACCACACAATCTGTGATTTGGAAGCCTCGATGGATCTGTTACTCATTTTCTTGGCTGAAGTTGAGTAGTTATGACTGATTGTTCACCGAATCATTCTAGAACAGATTGCCCAAAAGAAACTGTCTGCGAATTCCTGGTTGAAATGCCTGTATCATCTCTGTGTTCTGTGCTTCTGGAGCTCTGTGAGCGCATCTTTACTTCACGTGCTGTGAGCTGTTCAGTATCTTTTCCTGAACATTCTGTTCAATCTTCAATGATAGGGTACCTTCAGTGCCTTTGGAGTGACTGAATGCTGACGTAGCTCTGTTATCAGATGGTTGTGGAGCTTGTTCCTTTCTTCCACAAAGAGTTTCTCCAACATCCCTTTTCTAGGAAATCTTCTCTAGAGATCAAATGGAAAGTCTTTTTGTCTTATCAAATGCAGGACAAAGAACACATTCAAAAACTCTTTAGTGAGCGTCACTGATACTTCTGGCATTTGAGCTATATTTGAGGAACTGGTGAGGGCTGAGTCACATGATGGCAAATTGTTTTACTTGAGGGCCAGAAAATATGGATAATCTGATATATGATTTAATTTCTTTGCTACTGACCGAAACTAGAACATAGTTATGCAATTGAAAGTCATAAGGTGTAACATCTTTCTATATCCAAACTCTAAAATACGTGGCTCAGAGTTTCTCAACCGGGCACTCTGGACATTTTAGACTAGTAATTCTTTGACATGGGGGGCCGACTGTCCTGTGTAGTGTGGGATGTCTAGGAGTACCACTGAAGGTGCCAGTAGCAGCCCTGGCCGGTGTGGCTCAGTGGGTTGGAGTGTTGTCCCAGAGCCAAAGGATTGCGGGTTTGATTCCCAGTCAGGATGCATGCCTGGGTTGAGAATTCGATCTCTGGTCCAGGCATGTGAGGGAAGTAGCCAGTCAATGTCTCTATCTCTATCTCATCGATGTTCCCCTCTCCCTTCCTCTCTCTCTAAAAGCAATGAAAAAAAAAAATGTCCTTGAGGAGGATAAAAACATCTTTTTAAAAAGATGCCAGTAACATCTCCCTCCCAAGTTGTGACAAATCCAAATGTCTCCAGACATTGCCAGGTGTCTCCTGGGGGAAAATTTGCTCTTCTTTGAGGACCCCTGGTTTAGATTATTTGAGTTATTTTCTCTCTAATTTAACCAACAATTACCAAACACTTTCCTTGTTCAAACTGCATGCTAGCGTGTGCGTACGTACTGGAACGATGTGTGGCAGTTACAGGAGTGCACTAGGTTCAACAGATACACGTTCCTTCCTGACCAAGTTTAGTTACAAATATGTTGAAACTCTTCAGGTATAGTTTTTCTATTCATACTGTAAATGTTAGGTAGAATCATAAAAATTTATCTGTGGGTGAAAAAAAGGTGAAATACTAGTGGTAAGAAAAAATTATTTGAGAAAAAAATAAAATTGAAATGTACTCAGATGTCATTGTAACCATGATTTTAAGTGGATTTTTTTTTTTTTTTAAACAAGTCACGGTGGCTTTAGAAATGTCACGTGGGCAGGTTTGAGGGGCAGCAGCCAGGCTGGAGCTGGCAGGCGCTGGAGCCGTGCATTCTAACAACACAGTTGTGCAGCGAGTGTAGTGCTTTTAATTTGGAAGGTGTGTGTTTCGTGCATGACGTTAGGGCCGATGGAAACCCTACACAGGGGTTATTAAAGCTGCTCATAGAGAGAAGATGGCAGAACTGAAATCTGATTTTTAGAACTATGAGTTCAGGTATGAAGTGTTGACTGCCGGTCTCTCGTTTGAAGGGATCCGCTGGCCCTGGTCAACAGGGCTCAAATCATCAGGCTGTTGCTTGCTTTGGGAAGTTCACAGCGGGAGGAGAATTTTATCTGGAAATGCCTTTTTGAAGAGTCCTTATAAACATATAAGCGAAATGCTACTACTACTTCTGTCCTTTTTCTACTCTCAGATTGCAGTGATGAACCGCAAGATCATCATTCTCACCGAAGTGTGAAAAAACACTGAAAACTTGATTTAAGTCTTGTGAACCCTGCTCTTCTTTAAGCATATAGTGAGAGCTATAAGCAAGGGCAGTAAGATGGCCAGGACTCTAGCAGCAGAGACAAGGAGAAGCCAGAGGGTCAAACAGTAACTTAGGAGCTCCCTGCTCAGCCTCTGACTGCTCAGGAGTGGATATTGTCCTGGGTTTTACAGCTTCTATTCTGCAATCATACCCTGAAACTACTGAGAGCCATGGAGGTTCGGTGAATCGAATGAACAAGGGAAAAGAGCCAATGAGTGCTCGGTACATAATATACGTTGCTTTCACTAATCCCTGGGATTCCTAGAGAATTCAGTGTGTGTGATATGCACAGAAGAGACCTTCCATGCTTGATGTTGGTCCAGGACAAGGTTAACTTACTGCGCACTAATTTTAATTCATATATATGCCTTTTCTTCCCAGCACAAATGGACCCCCGAGGCCTATCTCCCAGACAAAGTAAAAGTGACAGTGATGATGATGACCTGCCAAATGTGACCTTAGATAGCGTTAATGAAACTGGATCTACGGCCCTTTCCATAGCCAGAGCAGTTCAAGAGTAAGTATCACATTCTCAGGATGAAATAAGATTTGCCAAGGTGTTCAGTGGATAATGGAAATAGCGGCTTCTCCTGTCCCCAGACCTGTCATTCTAGCCCTGCACTGGCACACGTGTCAGCATCTTTCCATTCGGCCCGCCGTTCCTCGGGAGGAGACCAGGGGGAAGCCGGGGGCGTTCTACAGAGCTGAAACTTTGTGGTTTGATTAGAAATGAGACTTCTGTGCATCTTTGCTGATACCGCCTGCCCCTTCTCCTTAACTCTAAAAAAAAATTTGTTCATTCTGAGTGTCACTATCCAGTTATCATCCTCATTGTTCATACCCAAGAGTAAAGAGAAATAAATATAGCAAGTGTTGTTCTTTCATTCTGATAGGAAAGTACAGTATAGCTTTTTTGAAATTTCAAACTTGGGAGACAATATGTTACCACTTGAAAAATCAGAACTGTATGTAATTTTTAGAAAGATCTTTTCTCTTTCCTTTTGTCCAGACCTTAGGGTTTAGATTTCAGCCCTTGTTTATTGAAAGCAGCTGTTTTTCTGCTATTGCCAATTCTGTATTTACAATTGAATCTATGGCTAGTCTGTCTATA
Organism: Glossophaga mutica; assembly: GCA_039655065.1. Taxonomy (NCBI): domain Eukaryota; kingdom Metazoa; phylum Chordata; class Mammalia; order Chiroptera; family Phyllostomidae; genus Glossophaga; species Glossophaga mutica. The sequence goes on along the minus strand of CM077310.1, from coordinate 110,257,562 downwards.
TGTTTTTCCCTAGAGTAATTTTTAATAGCATAATCTTGAAGAAGATGAGGATTTAATAACCACTGTTATTGCCGACATGCATGCTGATTAACAGTTTACTCAAAATGATCTTAGTTACTTCTCATATATGAATTCCTTCTTTCCCAAATAGTAACTAAGTATCTACTGTGTGCCACATATTAGACCTTGAAATAAAAAAAAATTAGTATAACATTTTAAAATTTAAAACATTGGTATATATATGAGTGTATAAAATGAGTGATGTATCTCTATGTAATATATATTATTTATTTATATTATATATGTATATATACAAGTATATATGATATATTAGAAGAAACCAGGATATAGTGGATCAAAAATGAAATGAAGAGTCATACTGGATTCCACCTCACATTCAGGCTCTTGTATCTGTGTGATTTTGGCAAGTTATTTAATAATTCAGATGTTTCTTGATCTGTAGTGAGAAAAATCAGAACACTTAGTTTATAGGACTGTTGAGAAGGTGTGATACAGTTACAAGGCACAACAAGCAAATCATAGAGTTTGAGCCCATAGTAAGCTTTGATTAATGGTAAAAGTAGTGTTATAATGTGTAGTGGTAATGGTAGTAATAGTGTGTGGTGTAAGTATGTGACAACTAGGAAATAAACAAGTGTTGTAAGTGCCATTATTCTGATTGTACAAGTGAAGAGGACCAGAGAAGTTAAATGACTTGTCCAGAGTCGCATAATAAATGTAAACGAGGCAAAGTTTTAGACTTCTGACTCTGAAAACCAATCTTCTAAAAGATCCTGTAATGTCTCTTCCCATAATATCATTCTGCTTGAACATTTATAAAAGTATTTTCTTCAAATTTGTTTAAATAACTGGTTATAGTAACCTAGTTTATCCAAAGCAAATGTCAGCATGAACCAGGATCGGCACTGAGTCGAAGGGGTTACTGGAGTTGGACTTGAAGTGGTGGCATGCCAAGTTACCTCGTCGCTAGTTCAGGGACCAGCACAGTGATTCCGGGTTCGCGTGGGCTAAATCCTGATGTCGGAGATTCCATGATCTCATCTGTAAAATTAGACTAGATGATGTCAGGTTTCAGTTCTGAAATGAGTAATACATTTCATAGTTTAAATCACATTGTTGTCCTGCATACATATATGTACATGTGTGTATATATCTGTGTGTATACATGTTTATAGACATGCGTGGGTGTTTTTTAAATCAAACGTTCAATTTTGGAACTGTGACTAGTCAAATCTAAATTATGCTTACTCCATTTGGGGCTTATATAGCAAGGAATGGTATTAATTTCTTAAACAACCATTTTATGCTTCTAATATTACGTGCTTATAATATAATAATGAATATTAATGTGAAACTTTTAATAACCTCAGAAACCAGATATTCTTCTTCAACATAACCCTCCCGATTTGGTCTGTGAAAACATTTTCAAGCCACAATGTTTTGTATACGTGTGCCTATGCCTGCCTTTATTACTGTTACAAAAGTTGCATGTGCACCTAGGGAAATGCCAGATTCATTATTCATGGAAGTGTTTTCATTAAACGATTAGTAAAGAATACTGAGCTGTCACCTGGGAAGCCCTAGAATGCCAGGACCCATCAATAGTTCATCAGCCATCATTCACCTGAGTGTGTGCGTGTCAACACTGGAAAGCGCAGAGATACTAGCAGGTGAAGCAAAAAGATTGTTTTTCAGAGACCTCTTCAATGTAGCTATATTTCAAAACTTACAATAATATGTGGAGAAGAGTTTTGCTCTGGCACAAATAAGTATATAATCCTTCCTGGAGAATTAAAAAATAAAAACCGGGCCCAGGTCCACCCAAAGTTGACTTTCAGTGTATGCAGTTACGGCCTGTCTTTCCGCTCTTCTGTCCTTTCCCGCATGTCTCTTGTTTCATTATTAATTTCTCCTTCCTTTCCTTCTGTGTGCCTTTAGATCCTGATGCCTCCTATTAACTCAGAAGCTGTCACACAAACCAAAGAAAACCATTCTAAGATACTTAGATGGTTAGATACTTAGATGGTGATCAATAAACTAAGGCATTAAATAATAAAAAGCTGAACCAACAGCTTGGCGTGATCGAGATGAGATGATTTCAAAAGACATCAGTGGATCTGTCTCCTGCCGTTGCTGAACTTCCCTGAAAGAGTTAGGTTGAGAAGAATGTTTGAAGGTAGAGAGGTGATGACATCAAAGATTTGTGCACAGTAGTGGTAGCACATTTTAAAAGACCTGGGCAACCCGTTGACTTTTGTCTTTCCAACTAAAGACCAAAAAAAGCCATGCTTTAGGAGGGGGTCAAAGGCTGGCCTCTTATTCAGTGGCTACCACGGGATTGTCAGGGAAGAGAGGGAGGAAGATGAGAAAGGAGGATGTTAAGGACGACTGACACTAGAGAAAGATGAAACCGCCTTGTCCTGGGCCAGCCCTTAAAACAAGAGGCCAATCTGCGGGGTGAATTTCTCCAGCTGAAGCGCTCCTTTCCCATTCAGGCTCCTAGTCATGCCTCATGCAATAATCATTATAGTTTGAATTTTTAATTTGGTACTTTATTGATATTATTATATTTACATAGCATAAAAGTTAATATGCTAATAAATGTTTTCCGAACGGCTAATATAATATGCATTTTACTGTTTACTGGTTTTTCTAAATGAGCTGTTATTAAAGCTTCAGTTTAAGAAATGTTTCCTTTGGTTCGAAATGCAGAAGTTGTTACTTGGAATTGCATCCCCTGCCCTGCCACAAATATTCACATACTTATCTTTAAGTAAAAAAGAACATTGCTTGCTGGCTGGAGCAGCAACTTGAGGTTACCTCGATTTATATAGATTTATCTAATGAGGCTGCCAATCTGTGCTAGGACCGATCATTTCAACCACTTTCATCGATTCACGTGATTCGTGTTTATCATCCCAGCATCAGTGAATTTCAGATAAATTGGAGGAAATGTCCACAGAGAGGCCCACAGACCGGCTCTACCCTTTTCTTAGTTCAGTTGTAAAGATGCTGTCCGAGTCAGAAACCATGTGCTCAGTAATTCTGACAAAGCCAACTTCCAGTAATTCATAGAACATCTGCTTTATTTTGACCTGTTTTTCTTTTTTTTACCCCGATGGTATAATAGGGTCATTACCCTTAACAACTTGACAAACATAATTATGAAATAAGCATTTGGGAAAAGAGAGGTACAGGCTCATGATTAGAACAAATTATTATAATTAACTCTCTTACCCCAGGCAAAACAACAATATTTTTTAAATAGGCAAAGTCTGGCTTTGTTATCCAGAACCTCTAATCTCTGTACCCCATTTACTTCTTTTTTTCTAGTTCCAAACAGTCATAATCCTCATTTGTTGACGTGATTAGAATAATCAGCTTCCTTCAAGTTAGAGTGTAAATGAATCATAATATCTGGGATAGAGCCCTGTTCGGAGAAATTTCTGTTTAACCAGGAGCAAGCCTTAACCTGAAAGAATAAGGCTATAGATACAATACTTTCAGTAAGAGGAAGTGGGAAACGACAGCGTGGTGGGTGTGGAGGGCGTGGAGGGCGGATGAAGAGGCTACGGACGTGCACCTGTGTGTCTGTCTCGGCCCTTTCAGAATGGCTTAGTGCACATTATGGTTTAACTCACGCCATATCTGAGTGGTCCACCCTCCGATTTTAACTGTAACTCTCAGAGGGGAACAGAAGCAACATAAATTAGTAGTGTTGATAACTTTTTGCTTTGGTTAGCATCTCTGATATTTGCACCTGTTAAAAGGATGTTTTTAAATGGTTCATTGCTGATTACATTTCAGATAATTAAAACACTTCACTGTTTTCCTCCTGTTTTTATTACAGTTGACCTTTGCCTTACCCAGGCTCACTTATATGTGGATTTTTTCAATAAGTATTGTAACCGTACTTCCCGTATGATTTTCTTAAGAACATTTTTTCTTTAAGAATACAGCTCATAATTCATATAACATACAGAATGTGTTAGTCGACTGTTCGTAGTATCAATGAGCCTTTTTCTGGTCACCAGTAGGCTATTAGTAGTTAAGTTTGGGGGGAATCAAAAGTTACACGTGGGTTTTCGAGTGCACACGAGTCAGAGGGCCTGACCCCTGCGTTGTTCAAGGGTCAACTGTGTGTTGTTCATGTGAAGTGGTCTCTTGAGGAAAAACAATTTGTAAATTGAAAATAGAGTCTTATCTTTAATGTATTTTCACTTCAGTGCTCTTTGAAAGACCAGATAGGTAGCAAGTTAGATATGTGATTGTTTCCTTCAAAATTAAGAACCTTCAGACATCACAGTTCTTAATTTAGAAAATTGCATGTAATGATCAAATAAAGTCAAATCTTGAGGGGGTGATTATTTATTTTCTTCATTTTTCTTGTTTCAAACTTCTTGAACATACCTCCTGTTTCTCGTAATCTCCTCACTTACAGTTGTGTTAATGTCTTTAAATTACAGCAGAAAATACTAGAGGTGAGGAAAAGAGAAAAACAAAAGAACCATTAGAGCCTACTTTTAGCGGATTCTATGAAAATTTACGTAGTTTTTATTTAATTCACCCTATGATCCTGTTCTTATCCTACAGAGAAAGAAACAGAGGCTCAGAGAGGTTTATTCTATTCCCAGAGGTCCTACAACTGGTGATTGGCAGAGCTCATGTTCAAATCCAAGTTTGTCTGACTATAAACCCATATTCCTGCATGAAGGTAGCTCCCATTTTTATGCTGTGCCTTTAAAATCTCTAAACCTATCCAAAATCAGCAAAGCTTCTTGAGTCTCAAAAAATAAGAAAACGTTTATGAATTAATTTTAGATTTATCTTTAAACTCATCGTTACTTTAAATATAAGCTGATTTAGGAGAAAATGATTCTTTCAAATGCCTTCAGAGAATTTTTAAAGGCATTTCTCTTCTGTAAATCATAAACAGATTCTTTTGACATTTTAAATACAAACTTTATTTTAAATTTAAAGAAATGTCAAAATTAAACATTTTTATAAATTATATCAAGCACTTTAAACATAATTTGAGAATGCTAAACATTAATTCTCAATTCAAAACAGTGACATTCATTGAATACATCCTGGTATTGGCCAATATGAAGGTTATTTAAATCTAGTAATTGATAGGAGTTTAACTGTTAACCCTGCCTAAAATTCAGCGATAATTAAAGGGTTAAGGAAGTCTTCTAAGTAATAGCCCAGATAGTTTTTTTAAAATTCAAAACTTTCATACCCCCAGGAAAATGATAAAAATGTGTGTAATTTGTACTGAAGAACTTGATTAAGAGGATGCTTAGGGATACATGTATGTTACCTTAGAAAGCATGTAGGCAGACAAAAGCACCTAATTGAATATAGGTACCATTCTCCTACAGTTACAGAGGAAACTGCAGGTTTTTATTGAAATGTGAGGAAATAAAATACAAACCTATTACAGTGTTTTTTTTATATCCACCTCACTGTTACTGTTATTTCATTTAAAGTGGTTACTGCAGGGAAAATGTGGTTTCAGGGTAAACATAAGCACTGACATCCCCAAAACCAAAGTCTGAACATGCCTGTTAGAACCACTGTCAGCTTTAAACAGAAGTGTGTCCAAGTGTTGAAGTGGCACTGTGTCACCGTACTGTACACCCCTTGACTGAAAGATGTGAGAGCCTCTGAGTCATGTCATTTCCCCCATCTGCTGATTAGAACTCACCCAGCTGAGCTGACGGTGCCCAGAGAAAATGTCAGAGAACGCAGCGTGTCGAGTGCTTCCTGCTTCTGTGGATCCTTCCGAGAGTAGTGTCTCGTTAAAAGAACTTATGTCTTTATTTAATATGCCTAACATGTTTGGGACACCTTCAAATTCCTATTTTATGTCTCAACAGAGAAATACCTTTGATTCAGACCTTTAGACGGAAGCCTGGTTCTCTACAAGTGACTATCCTGGCTGACATGGGGGCTGCTGATGGATAAATCTGAGAGGCTTTATTTACTCTGTTGCCTGGGGAAATAATTACTACTTTGTTAGTTTGCTCTTCTTTTGAAGGAGATCAGAAAAAGCTACTGATTTACTGTGAATGAACTCATATAAAAGCTAACATGGATGCTTAGCTTTCATTAGCCAAACAGTCTTCCAAACCAAAAAAAAAAGAAACATTAAAAATAGTGAAAACTGAATAAATTAGTTTTTGGATTTAGTAGCAAATGGAGATTGTAGTTTATACAGAGTTCCTCTTATCTGCTTTGGTGGACAGTGGTGGTCTCTTTTTAAGTTAAGAAAAGTGTACCAAGTTTGGTCAGTAATTTGTGGGATTTTTGTTGTTGTTGTTGTTAGTTGGTTTGTTCTTTAGACTTTTTAAATTTAATCTTTATTGTATTTTTCCCATTACCATTTAGTCCCCTTATAACCCCCAGCCCCCAGCAGTCAACACACTGTCGTCCGTGTCCATGAGTCCTTTTCCCTTTTTGCTCAATCCCTCCACCTCCCTCCCCGCTGCCATTAGCTGTCTCCATCTCTGAGTTTGTCCCCATTTTTCTTATTAGTTCAGTTTGTTCATTAGATTCCACATGTGAGTGAAATCATATGGTATTTGTCTTTCTCTGACTGGCTTATTTCACTTAGCATAATGTTCTCCAGGTCCATCCATACTGTCCCAAAGGCTAAAACTTTCTTATTTTTATGGCCAAGTAGTATTCCGTTGTGTAAATGTCCCATAGTTGTTTCATCCACTCATCCACTGATGGACACTAGGGCTGCTTTCAAATCTTGGTTATTACAAATAATGCTGCAGTGAACATAGCGGTGCTTATGTCCTCGACTTAGTGTTACGGGTTCCTTCGGCTATATTCCCAGAAGTGGGATAGCTGGGTGGAAAGGCAGATCCATTCTTAATTTTTTGAGGAAACGTCTTATTGCTTTCCACGGTGGCTGTACCAGTCTGCATTCCCACCAACAATGCAAAGGGTTCCCCTTTCTCCACATCTTCACCAGCACTTGTTTGTTGATTTATTGATGATAGCCATTCTGACAGGTGTGAGATGATAACCATTATGGTTTTAATCTGCATTTGTCTGATGATTAGTGACCCTGAGCATCTTTTCTTATGTCTGTTGGCCATCTGTATGTTCTCTTTGGAGAAGTGTCTATTCAGGCCCTTTGCCCCTTTTTTAATTTGGTTGTTTGTTTATTTGTTGTTGAATTTTGTAAGTTCTTTATAAATTTTGGGTATTAACTGCTTATCAGAAGTATCCGCGAATGTGTTCTCCCATTCACTGGGTCATCTTTTTATTTTGTCACTAATTTCCTTTGCTGTGCAAAAAATTTGTAGTTTGATGTAGTCCCATTTATTTATTTTTTCTGTTGTTTTCTTTGCCTGGGGATATATATCCAATATAATATTTTTATGAACAGTGTCTGAGGATTTTGCTGCCTATGATTTCTTCTATGATTTGTATGGTTTCAGGTCTAATATTTAAATCTTTGATCCATTTTTAATTTATTCTTGTGTGTGGTGTAAGAAGGTAGTCTAATTTCATTTTTTTTTGCAGGTATCTGTCCAATTTTCTCAACACCATTTATTGAATAGACTGTCTTTAGCCCATTGTGTGTGCTTGCTTCCTCTGTCGGATATTAATTACCTATAAAGGTGCGGTTTTGTTTCTGGGCTTCCTGTTCTGTTCCATTGATCTCTGTGTCCGTTTTTATGCCAGTACCAGGCTGTTTTGATTGCTATGGCCTTATAATATAGTTTGATATTAAGTAGCATGATTCCTCCAATTTTGTTCTTCTTTCTTAGGATTGCTGTTGTTATGAAGGGCCTTTGTGGTTCCGTATAACTTTTTGCAGTGTTTAGTCTAGTTCTATAAAAATACATCATGGAATTTTGATAGGAATTTTGTTGAATCCATAATTGCTTTGGGTAGCATGGACATTTTAATGATGTTAATTCTTCCTATCCATGAACACTGTATCTGCTTCCACTTATTTGTGTCGTCTTTTATTTCTTTCTTCGGTGACTTATAATTTTCTGAGTCGTCTTTTATTTCTTTCTTCGGTGACTTATAATTTTCTGAGTACAGGTCTTTTACGTCCTTGGTTAGGTTTATTCCTAGGTATTTTATTCTTTTTGCAGCAGTTGTACATGGGCTTGTTTTCTTAATTTCTTTTTCTCTTAGTTTGTTATTGACATATAAAACTGCAACTGTTTTCTGGATATTAATTTTGTATCCTGCTACTTTGCTGAATTCATTTATCAGTTCTAGTAGCTTCTTGGTGGAATCTTTGGGGTTTTCTATGTATAGTATTATGTCATCTGCAAATAATGACCACATCACTTCTTCCATCCAATTTGGATGCCTCTTATTTCTCCTTCTTGTCTGAAGTGGTGACTAGGACTTGCAGTACTGTGTTGAATAAGAGAGGTAAAAAGAACACCCCAGTCTTGTTCCTGATCTTATGGTAAATGCTTGTCATTTTCATCTGTTGATTATGATGCAGGCAGTGGGTTTGTCATATATGGCCTTTATTATGTTTAGGTACGTTCCCTCTATTCCCACTTTGCCAAGAGTTTTTATCATAAATTGGTGCTGGATTTTATCAAATGCTTTTTCCACATGTATTGATAGAATCATATGGTTTTTATCCTTCATTTTACTTATGTGGTATATCACACTTATTGATTTGTGAATGTTATACAGACCTTGAAATCCCATAATGAATCCCATTTGATCATGGTATATGATCTTTTTGATGCATTGCTGTATTCGTTTTGCTAATATTTTGTTGAGGATTTTACTGTCCATATTCATGAGGGATATTGACCTACATTTCTGTTTCTTTGTAGTGTCTTTATCAGGTTTTGGAATTAGGATACTATTAGCCTCATAAAATGAGTTTGGGAGCCTTCTCTCCTCTTGAATTTTATGAAATAGTTGTAGAAGGAAAGGTGTTAGTTCTTCTTGGAATGGTTGGTAAAATTCACCTGTGAGCCAGACTAGCTTTGCTTTATTGCGGGTTTTTTCATTACTGCTTCAGTTTCACTAGATGTAATTTGTCTATTCAGATTCTCTGGTTCTTCCTGATTTATTTTTGGAAGATTGTATGTTTCTAGGAATTTATCCATTTCATCCAGGTTGTCCAGTTTTTTGGCATATAGTTATCATAATACTTTCTTACAATCTTTTTTATTCTTTGGTGTCCATTGCTATTTCTCCTCTTTCATATCTAATTTTATTTATTTGGATCCTTTCTCTTTTTTTCTTGATAGATCTGATTAAAGGTTTTTCAGTCTTCTTTGTCTCTTCAAAGAACCAGTTCTTGGATTCATTGATCTCCTGTATTGTTTTTTAGACTCCATGTCATTTATTTCTGCTCTGATCTTTATTATTTCCTTCCTTCTACTCACTTTGTTGTTCTTTTTCAAGTTCCTTTAAGTGTGAAGTTAGATTGTTTGAACTTTGTTTGTTTTTTGAGATAAGCCTGTAATGCTACAAATTTCCCTTTTAGGTTTGCTTTGCCAGTGTCCCAAAGATTTTGGATTATTGTGTCCTCATTTTCATTTGTTTCCAGGTATCTTTTGATTTCTTCCTTGATGTTCTTGTTGACCCATTCATTGTGTAATAACATGTTACATAGCTTCTATGTTTTTGTGTGTCTTTCAATGTTCATTTTGTGATTGATTTCTAGTGTCATACCATTGTGTTCAGAGAAGATGCTTCATATGTTTTCAGTCTTCTTAAATTTATTGAGACTTGTTTTGTGTCCTAACATGTGGTCTATCCTCAAAAATGTTCCATGTGCACTTGAAAAGTATGTATATTCTGCTGCTTTGGGGTGAAATACTCTAAAGATATCAATTAAATCCATTTGATCTAGTGTGTCATTTAAGGTTGCTGTGTTGATTTTCTGTGTGAAAGATCTATCTGTTGAAGTCGGTGATGTGTTAAAATCCCTGACTATGACAGTATTTCTGTTGATCTCTCCCTTTATGTCCATCAAGATTTGCCTCACATATTTAGGTGCTCCTATGTTGGCTGTGTAAATGTTTACTAGATTGATATCTTCTTGTTGAATTGTTCCCTTTATCATTATGTAGTGTCCTTCTTTGTCTCTTACGATAGTCCTGGTTTTAAAGTCAATTTTGTCAGATGTAAGTACTGCTAACCGCTAGCTTTTTCTTCCTTTCCACTTGCATGTATTATCTTTTTCAATCCCTTTACTTTTAGTCTGTGTGTATCTTTCAAACTGAGATGGGTCTCTCAGGCAGCATATATATGGGGCTTGATTTCTTATCCATTCAGCTATGCTATGTCTTTCAGTTGGAGCATTTAAACGGTTTAAGTTGATTATTGATAGATACATATTTAGTGACATTTTATTGTTAGACTATTTTCCTCTGTTTTTCTTCTTCTCCCCTCCTCCTCCTTCTCCTTCTTTCCTCCTCCTCCTCTTCTTCTTCTTCTTCTTCTTCTTCTTCTTCTTCTTCTTCTTCTTCCTTCTCCTCCTCCTCCTCCTCCTCCTCCTCTTCTTCCTTCTCCTCCTCCTCCTCCTCTTCTTCTTCGCCTCCTCCTCCTTCTTCCTTCTTCCTCTTCTTCTTCTTTCTTCTCTTCCTTCTTTCTTCTGCCTCCTTCCTCCCTCCAAGCCTGGTTGGGTGTTCACAGTACTGGTTTGGTGTTCACAAACTCTTTTAGCTTTTTCTTCTCTGGGCAGCTCCTTATTTCTCCTTGGATTTTAAATGATAAGCCTTGCTGGGTAAAGTTGCCTTGGTTGTAGGTCTTTGCTTTTCATCACCTTGAATATTTCATGCCACTCCCTTCTGTCCTGAAATGTTTCTGTTGAAAGACCAGGTGGCAGTCTAAATGGTGCTCCCTTGCATGTAACTACCTCTGTTTCTCTTATGGCTTTTGGGATTTTCTCCTTGTCTTTAAGCCTTGCCACTTTAATTATGTTGTGTTTCAGTGCAGGCCTTTTTGGGTCCAACTTGTTTGGGACGTTCTTAGCTTTCTGGACTTCTGTGTCTGGACTTCACCAGATTGGGGAATTTTTCGGTCATTATTTCTTCATACATGTTTTTGATCCCTTACTTGCTCTCTTCTCCTGGTATTCCCATGATATGGATGTTGTTACACTTCATGTTGTCCAAAATGTTTCTTAAGCGCTCCTCATTTTTTTTTCTTCTTGCTACTCTATGTGGGTATTTTTTTTCTACCTTGTCTTCCAAATCACTGATTCAACCCTCTGCTTCATCTAACCTACTATTTATTCCTTCCAATGTATTATTTATTTCAGATGTTGCATTCTTTATTTCTGACTGGTCTTTTTTACATGCTGTTGAGTATCCTTATGGTCACTACTCTAAATTCCCAATCTGATAAATTGCTTGCCTCCGTTTTGTCTAGTTCTTCTTCTGGAGAATTTTCTTGTTTTTTCATTTGGGGTCTGTTTCTTTGTCTTCCTATTTTGGCTGCTTGTTTGTTTTCTCCACCTTTTTTGTTAAACTTCACAGTGATTATAGCCTCAAACTGTAATCAGCAGTCTGACTTAAGCACCACAGGGTGAGGCAGAGTAATTCCTGTGGGCAGGGCTATTGCTTCCCTTCAAACTGATGCCACTTGGAGAGGAGTGCTCTGCCTGAGAAAGATGGTTTCTGCAGCATAGGGAATGACTCAGCATGGGGATCCTGGTGGCTGTTCCTTCAGTTCTTTCCCCAGAGCCACCAACCCCAGACTCTCCTCAAGCGTCTCTAGTCCACTCTGCTCTCTCTCTGCTAGAGCCCAGGGTAAGTCGCTGCAAACAAAATTTTGTGCTTTGGCCCTTTAAGAGGCTTGCTCTCCATGGCTGATACAAAGCCTGCTGCTTTTTACAGCTGGGTGTTATCTAGATTCCTTTCCAGCTCTGGTGCTATAGGCTGGGGAGCCTAGCTTGGCATTTATACCCCACACTTCACAGGAGGAACCCTCTGACCGCTGAAATATCCTCCAGGATTTCATCTGCTGCCCTTGGGAACCCAGCCAGCCCTCTCGCACCTCCTCCACACTCCTACCAGTGTCATTGTGGTGAAGTGGTTTCTTCTGTCTGTCTGTAGTTATAAGGCTTCTCTCCAGCTAGTGTTCAGTGGGTTATTCTGGATAATTTCTCTACAATTTCATTGTAATTCCAGACTGGTCCTGGGAGGAGGTTAGTGTAGTTTCCACCTACTTCTCTACCATCTTAGGACTGTTCAGTAATTTGAATTGTTTACCGAATTATCAAATTAACTTATATAATCATGTGGTGAGTGATTCATTCATTTATTCAGCCCCGTGTTACATCCTGGGGTTATGAATGATTCATAGTACTTGACAGCAAGGAGTTCAGCCTCAAAATCTATGAGATAAATTAAAGCACAATGGGATAAAAACATGAAGGGCGGCAGTGAGAGAATGCGTGGGTGGTCACGTAACTCAGACTGGAACAGATAAGAACATTGGCATGTGGTGGGGGGTGCGTAAGTCCCTAATAAGTGGTGCTTAAGTGAGTATGGAGGAGAGATGGGAGATGAAGCTGCTTGTAGGGGCAGCGAGGCACCTCATCAGGAAGGATGAATTTATTCAGTAGACAGTGGGAACCATTGATAGGCTTTAAGTGGGAATTGCATGTTCAGTGTGTGTTTTACTGGTATCAGTCTTGAGGAGGCTGGGTATGGTTCTGCAGACTGAGCACTGTACATCCCAAAGAATGTCTGTATATACATATATGTACACATCCGTATATCCCTGCTGTATGTTGAAGTACACAGACGGCCCATAACATGTCTTTGCCATCCTCATACCTCCAGGGCTAGCAAGGCAGGTACACCTTGCTCCAAGTGCCTGGCAAGGCACTTTTTTAAACATTGAATAAATTAGACAAAATCATGGATCTTGCATTGTCTATATTCAAGGGAGCAGGTGGGAGGAGGACAGTAAGCATACATTTCTGGGGAAGATAAGTGCTGTGGAGATATTGGGAAGAGGATTTGGGTGCTAGGCAGTGGGAGGTAGTAGACAGAGTTCACTATTTCATGTCAGCTATTCAGGGAAGACCTCTCATTAGAGGATGCCTTTAGGAGGGACCTGAAGGGTGTAACTTCAAGTCACAAGGATTTCTAAAGGAAGAGCATTCCAGGCAGCGGGAATAACAAATCCGTAGACCCTGAGGCAGGAAAGTTCTGGAACAACTAAATTAAAAAACAAACTTACTGACCAACTAGAGAACACTAATTAGAATTTCTTAGTGTTACAGAAGACACCGGGCTCCGTAGAGAACAATAAATTATTCTGGCATCACATATCTATTATCCTAGAAAAAAATTATGTTACATAGAATTAGTGTATCTTCTAGCAGCCATTTTCTACTTTTGTCCCTAAAAATGATGTAACTATAGTTCTTTGTGTGAGCTTATCCTTAGAATAAGGGTGCATAAATCTTTCTGATCATTAAAAAATAAAAGGTGTAATGTATGAAAGCTACTACAGAGATGCTGCTGCTTTGAGAATGGTTTTAGTTTGCCATCTGTGTGAAGGGCATTTTGTACTTGGCATAAAGCTAAACAATCAGTTTGACACACACCCCACCACAACTGAATAATCATCTCCTTCTGAGAGTCTCCAGGTATATAAACAGACTGCTTTGAGCCTTCCTAAATATTTGAGAACTACTGGGTTAACCGAGTGTTGATTTGTTTTTTAAGGTGCCATACCTCATTCTCATGAGAATTTATTATTTCTTGGTGATCAACTTATAAATAGAAATTAAACATTTTAAATACAAACTTTTTCTTTTTCTAAGTAAGGGATTCTAAAATTACCTCATGGATAGAATTAAGGAGCCACCTTTATTTTAGAATAGCTATTTATTTTTACGACTTTTAAATTATTTTTAAAAATGATCTAGGGTTAGTAATTTATAAGGTAACTCATAATTTTAAATATAATGGTATTCCATGTGGTCATACAGTATACTCCAAACTCATTGCAAGTATTTATTTGGTTTCAGTTGTTTGACATATTTCTCCATGAAAGATATTCATGTAGCTTTTTTCTTGCCGTATGTCCTACTTATAATCATATTGTAAATTTATGTACGCAATTTATATTTCTCATATATATTCTCAATGGGTGTAAGAAGCAAGTATAGGTAGTCATTTCTCATGCATTTTTGATGTGTGTTGACATAGATACTCAGTGGTAATGTTGAAATATTAATGATTTCTACAAGTTCCCAGAACTTTTCATCACTATTTCATTTATTAATATAGTCAGAAAGAGTACACATGATAAAAAACCATACTGTAATAAAATCGAAATTAACTCAGTTCACCAGGATATAATCTCTTATTTTTAGTCAGATGCTCTAGACACTCCCTCCTTACTACCCTTCAGAAGTTATAGCCGGTGTACCACAGTTCTCCTTCACTTTATAGCACATTGCCACACACTCAAGTCTCATCAGGTACATTTACTTACATGCATCAAATGGAAATAAAATATCGAAGGATGTGTTTTCATGGAGAACCTGCTGCTATATGGAGAAATCTGATACAGGTAAAAGAGAGCTGGGGTGAGGGTGAATCTCACTGTGATGCTTTGCCATCTGCCTTCACAGTCACACACCTGAGGGCTGCCACCCAGAAGAAATCTACATCGTGGCCTGTCCTGAAAACGAAATCCCCAACCATGTGCAGTTAGTGTAATAAACATGCCAGCACATTTTGAGAATGTTTCTGTTTACTCTTCTAAAATTACTAATGTGGGGAAAAGAGTTCCAGCCTTTAAATTATACAACAAAATTAATTCTGCCACATTTCAGTTTTAAAATTATGAGAGTTATCATTAGTGTTATTTTATCTCAACTTATGGGAAAGTGTATCTAACGCATAAAAACTGACACTTAATTTTGATATAATTATATATTCTTAGCTAAAATGATCATTTTATCTAATTTTTAATATTAGATTGAGTCAAGTAATATTTCTAGATAGAATTATGTATTTTCTAAATAATTTGAATAAAAACATCTCTCTCTATCAACCTACCTACCCACCTGCCTATCTGTCCTTCTAAATATTGGCTAATGTTACTTTTGGCTGCAAATAGCAATAAACTTAATAGAGAGCTCAAACAGAATAACCTTTGTAGTGTAACAGAAAGTCTGCCATAGTCAGGACAGGCTGGTGGAGGTGCTCAGAAGGTCCTTAAGGTTCTTTTCCTTTTCTGTTATGATGTCCTTCACTTGTGGCTTTCTTACCAGTGGTGATATGAAGTCTGCTCTATCTCCAGTTATCCTGCCCTTATTCTAGGCAAGAGGGAAGGGGTGGAAGCAGAACCAACTGTTTAACCAGAGGGACAGACAGGCCCACCATGTCACCCTTACAGAGCTTTCCCAGGAGCCCCCCACCCATGACATCTGCATATAGCTTATTGGCCCAAAGTGGTTTAAGTGGTTCCATTTATTGGAACAGAGCTAAGGAAAAGAAAAATATGGGCAGGAGCTGAGTCGGTTAACCAATAAAAGGTGCTACCAAACTTAAAATTTAATTTAATAAAATTTAAAAAAATATACATGCCATCTCCCCAAGTCCAATACCAAAGTTATTTAAAATCAGTCATCAATCCCGAAACACCAATTCAAATGCATATATGCGGCCCTATGTTCACAGCAGTGCTGTTTACAATAGCCAAGATTTGGGAACAGCCTAAGTGCCCATCAGTAGATGAAAGGATAAAAAACTGTGGTATATTTACACAGTGGGATACTCTATAGCAATGAAAAGGAAGGAATTCTTACCTTTTTGCCAGCATGGATGGAACTGGAGACTTTTATGCTAAGTGAAATAAGCCAGTCAATAAAAAACAGATACCATATGATTTCACTTTTAACTGGAATCTAACGAACAAAATAAACTAATGAGCAAAATAGAGAAGCACAGAAACATGGAACAGACTGACAGCGGTAGGAGGGGAGGGAGGAGGTGGGGCCAGGTTGTAGTTAGGTAAAGGGAT
Source organism: Glossophaga mutica (assembly GCA_039655065.1). Lineage (NCBI taxonomy): Eukaryota > Metazoa > Chordata > Mammalia > Chiroptera > Phyllostomidae > Glossophaga > Glossophaga mutica. Next base: position 110,241,524 of record CM077310.1, on the reverse strand, counting down.
TAGTCAAAGAACATAACAGGCATGACCTATGGACATGGACATCTATGTGGGAGTTGACTATGGGAAGGAGGCAGGCTGGGGCAGGGAGGCGCAGAGGCTGAAAACTTGGGACAAATGTTAAAATATTTAAAAAAAAATAATAAAATCAGTCATCTATTGCCACACTAATGCTACATGGCCAACCCTTCTAAAACCAGTGGTATACTATCATAAAACATTTACTTCTCTTCATGTATCGACTAGTCGGCTAGGGCAGGTCTGCCGGCTGTTGGGCTGTACTGTTCATGTCTCTCGTTTTTCTAAACCCAGCAGACATCCCAGGGCATGTGTTTCTCATGGCAATGGCTGGAGCACAAAAAGGCAAGCCCTACTTCTACAAACGCATTTTAAGTCTTTGTCATATGTCTCTCATCTGCCAACATCCTGTTGGCCAACACAAGTCACATGACCAAGTCCCCATGACCTATCCCAGTGGGAGGGAGATGGGGAACTTCACGAAAGTGCTGACCAATGTACTGTTTTGGAAAAGAAAGGCTGTTGTTTGTGGAAGCAATTGAAATTACATAATATACCTATTTTTAAAATCTAATTTCCTCAGTTTTAGCAAGTTTTAATCACGTTCTTTTATAAAATTTCTAGATGATTGTGCTAGAGCTCATAAATTCTTCCTCCTAGATTCATTTAATGATGTATTTTTAAATCGTAATCACTAGTACATTTATTGTGTCTTGATATTTGAATTATTTTAGTGTAAATCCTTATCTCCAGGATTATACTGTCAGAAATGTTTTGTTTCAGCAAATATTTTTGCATTTCTAAAACGGAGAGAGCCAGACAAGAGGCCAGTTCCAGCTGAATCAAAAATCTTTGAAATACAGTTACGTTTAGTCTCTACACTAAAATTAACACTTTCGGTGTACAAATTGACAAAAAGGAACCTCAGCTCCTGTGCCCTTTCTCCCTGGTTTCTGAAATCATGTAGCTGGGGGCTACGACAGCGACAAAACACAAATACAAGGTAACATTGAAGCCATTCTGCATTTGAGAGAGGTATTCAAATCATTGTGTGTGAATTGAAAATAAAATCTTTGAGCTAAAACTTGATGACCTTTAAGTATTCTGGTCTTCACATCTGTATCCATTCTGTTCTTTGCTCTACATATGTAAAGCCCTGTTACAAATGTGAGAATATAGAGAATTGATTCTGTAGTTCCCATTTTCTACTGTAAATATAAAACATTTTAAATTACGCATTTAGAAAAAGTTTCTAATATTTAATATGAGAATGCAAAGAAGAAAATTTATTAGAAAAAAAATAATGACTTTTATAACCAAGACATTACAATACCTCCTTGTCATGTGGTACTGGGCAGACTAGATTGTGAAGTTAAAATAGTACTTTTCACTGTAGCTTTTTAATGAAACTTGTTATCCAAGTAAATTCAGGACTAGTCAAGGTTTTACAACGTGAGAATATCCAGCAAAATTAGAAACTGATCAAGAAAACAAAACAGTTACTGATTTAAAAGCATGCAGTGTCTACATACTAAAATCAACCATTTTTTAAAATGTATTTATAGCTTTGGCTTTTTACTCAGACATTTTTGCCTGTTTCTAGATTTATAGCTACTTTGAAACAAATGTGGGGTTTTATAAATCTTGCTACATATTTCTTTAAAAGATCCAGATGATACAATAGTGTTTTAAAAGGGATTGCATGGCAAATTATTAGTCATGAAAATGAGTAACAGTTGGGTCATGTGCCTAAAACATCAGGAAGAACGTATCGGAAGTTACTGAAGTAGTTCAGACAGGAGCTGCGCTGGGCCTGAGCCGGAGCTCCAGCCGCGCCTTTGAATTCACGAATCATAACAACGGCCTTGCGTGTTGTATTAAATAAAAATGTAGAGCTTTGTAATTATCAGTTTATTTTTATGTATATATCTGACAAATTCCTTCATACAGTGATGACTGAACTGTCTCATTTTTCAGATAAGAAAAATAAGACTCGGGGAAATTAAGTGACTTAGTTGGCATCATAGAACTAATAAGGAATGATATTAATGATGCCCAATCAAATCTAATTTTCTGCTACATGATAAAGTGCTCTTTCCTGCATTCTGTCATGAAGACAAAGGATTTATGGTTTAGAGTTTAAAGAAATAATTGATAGTTGTAGTGCTAACTGTATCCTAAAGGGGAAAATGGAGGAAGAGGGAGTGGTCCTGCCTTTGGACTGACGAACGTAGTAATCGAGGGGTGGGTAGAGCAGTGTGACACACCGGTGATCGATCCAGATGGAGCCGTCCCGGTGGTATCCGTGGATCTGAAACTAATTAGAGAGAACTGGTACCATAGAGGGGGAGTCACTGGCCTAAGAACAACTGATGAGGTTTGTTTATTTTTGTTTTTCAAGGTTTTAATTTATTTATAATAAAATACACTTATTTTAAGGGTACAGTTCAAAGGGTTTAACAATTGTTATACTCGTGTAACCGCTACCCAAATCAAGATACAGAACATTTCCCTCACCCAGAAAGTTGCCTTGTTCCCCAGCCCCCACCAACCCCCAGTAAGTCCACTGCCTGCTCCCAGCCTCCAAACAGCCATGCCTGGTGTCTCTCTCCGGAGAATAGTTGTCGTCCTTCGTTTATGGAATTGTATATTGTACCATGTATCACGTTGTCTTCTTTCTCTCAGCATGTTTTGGGGATTCTTGCGTGTTGTTCCATTGCTAAGCAGTATTCCACTGTATGGTTTAACACTACTTATTTATCTGTTCACTTCTCCACGAACATGCGTTGTTTCTAATTCGGGGCTGTGATACGAGAAAGCAAGGCTGCATGAATGTTCACGTGCAGCTCTTCCGTGGACGTATGTTGTCATTTCTCTCAGGTACATCCCTAGGGGAGGGGTTGCTGGGTCAAAGGTAGATGCATGTCTGTCTTGATAGGAAGCCACCCAACTGTTTTCTAAGTAGTGGTAGCCGTTCACATTCCCACCAGCAGAGTGTCGGAGGTCCAGTCATTCCACATCTCCATCTACCTTTGGTATCGATAGTCTCTTTTTTTAAAGCATTCTAATGATTGTTTAATCTTTCAAATAGGATCTATTCAATTTTTCACAGCAAAGAACAGGACGCCAAAGACCCAGTTTTAGAGAAAGGCCGGCAGTGAGGAGGCAGATGAAAGAAAGTCCGTCAGGGACAGAGGGGCACAGAGAAACGTCAAGAAAACAGGGAGCAGTGATTCCCAGCCAGACCCTGCCCCTCTGAGGTTCCAGGAGAGTGAAAAATGAGAAGGCTATTCAATTTAGCAGAAAATGAATTAGAGGTGGTGCAGACCTAGTTGAATTGTAAAATGACATGTGAGCCTGGGTGCAGCGGGTCACTAGGAAGGGACTGTGAGTGCTGAAAGGCTAGGAGCCTATATTTTGTGGAAAGAAATGTAGAAACGTAGTTACATATTTATATATAATATATATATTGTTTATTTAATCATTATCTAGACAAATCAGTGTGGTTAGCAATTACAAGCTTTTATCTGTTCAGAAGATACTTGTTAAAGACCCAGTATCTGCCTCTTTATCTTCCCTCCGTCTTCATTCTAGGTACATGTGTGTCCTCGCAGCCACGTGAACTTTGAAATTCTCCTTCCTTTCTTTGATCTCTTAACTTAAAACATGAATAAGTATTTGTAAACTTTAAACCCAGAAGGTAGGTTGGGTCTTGGTTCATTCCAATGAGAAAATAAGATTCTTTTCTTTTAGTAGTAGCCCTTCCGTTTGCTAGCCCTGTAATTCTTTATAACACCCTAACCTTCCCATTTCTTATCAATTGGAGATACCGGAGTCTCTTAAGCACTGTGTTTTTCCGACTATAAGACGCATTCCCCCCAAATGTGGGAGGGGAATGGGGGTGCGTTTTATAGTCCGAATGTAGCTTAGCTGGCTCGCTGGGGTGGGGGGCAGCTTATGTTATTTACGTTATTAAATATTTTACCACATTTTTTGCTTCGATTTTTTTTCCTATTTTCCTCCTCTAAAACCTAGGTGCATCTTATGGTCCGTCTTACAGTCTGAAAAATTCGGTTCTTTCCAGATTTCTGTGCTTGTGGAGTGTCCGGGAACCACAGCGTTACTTTGTTAGATTGCATGGAACTTAGGTCATAAAGTCCAATCCTAGATAAAATTACTGATTCATTCAGGTACTGCTACCAGATCACTCTGAGTGACTGAATGGTTCTACGTAATAACACATCAAACATCAGAAGGGCATCATTCATTCTTACACTTGATTCATCCAGTGCTTATTGAACGCTCGCCTATGTAAAACACCCTGCTAAGTAGGCTTTGAGGAGGAGACAAGGAGAGAATGTCGTGTTTAACATGCCAAGAAAGATTTCATTTTCTGTCCGCTGTGATACCTACGGTCCTTGTATTCGAAGAAGAGCGCCAGTGTATTAAAGCTTTGCGACTGCAGTAATTTATGTCACCGTTCATGGACAGGCACATTTATTGAGCATTGACTAAATGCCAAGAAGTCACCAGTCATTGTGGAATGTCTGCATGGGTCAGACAAAACCATCTTTATCCAGGGGAAAAAAGATTCAAGATTGTCTCGAATGTCTTCCCAATTTAGGAGGGAAAAAAGCATCAATACTTTCTTATTAGCAAGTCTGATGCTTGTAAAACCCAGACTTTGCTGATTTTGAAACCAGGGATAAAGAAATGGAGGAGGCCCTGGCCAGATCGGTCAGGTGGTTAGAGCGTCCTCCTGATGTGCTAAGGTTGAGGGTTCAAGAAGCAACCAATGAATGCATAAATAAGTGGAACAACAAATTGTGTTTCTCCCTCTCTCTCTCTCAAATCAATGTTTTAAAAAAGAAAAGAAATAGAGGAAAGCAGTAATAACCTGACTCTAGCTGGGAGAGCACAGAGATGTGTATTATACAGAAAAGAGTGCAGTTAAATTAGGTAGATAAATTATCTATTACATTATATAATAGATTATATATAAATTTATCTAATAAAGGTACTAATCTAATGGTTTCTTAATTTTGTGAGCTAAAGTGAAGGTGAACCCTGCACAAGACAGATTAGTCAAAACATTCCTTCATGATTCTCGCACTCTGCTTGTAACATCCTTTGAGGAAGACTGGGGGGGTTGAAGTCCGAATGTTACACTGAGAGCAGGGAGAGTTACAGTTTTGAAGGTGTTTCATCAGGAGCAAAAGGGGAACCTAAGGATGTTTTCAAAGTTATGTGTAAATAAAATGGCATCAGACAACAAGCAGGGTTTAACTGTTTAAATATAAAGAAAGAAGATCCACATAAAAACGTTGTATGTTTTCTTTACTGAAATACATTTGGAGACGTGTACAACTATGTACTTCCAACTTTTAAAAGGATTATTCCAATGCGTTACGAAGAATTCCATTTTTAAAGGTGGGTTGAGGAGCTGGCCTGGTCGCCACTGCTGAGCAGTGGACCGAGAACACGTTGCCCAACCTTTGTGGACCTTTCTTTTCTCCCAAACAGAAAACAAGGGGTTTGGACTAATCTATCTATCAGGTCTTTTATGCACAAAACTGGTGATTTACTCACATCCTCGGAAGGCCCTTTTCACTAAATATAACTTCTGGTAACCATCCGATATCTTTTGCCATTCAATCTTGTTCCAAGTTTGTGTTTCTGCTCCGTTGTGGTTGGTGCACGACAACTAGATCTGGAATGACCGCTTCACCTTAAGTAGGAGAGCAAGAACATTGTGGTTTAGCACAGTTTGAGCCACATGCATGTATGTATTTGTTTTTTAATAATCACTTACTTCAATTTAAGGAATCAAGTGTTTGGAATTTAGAAGTTTAGAAATAACACTGTCAAAGAAGATTTAATTCAATGATAATGGATCATTTGTGAGAGGTACAATAATAAGTATCAGGAACTTTACATATGAAAAATATTAGTTGTGAGGAGAGTGGTTATTCAGGAAAGGAGCCCTGATCCAGGAAATTCATTTGCATCGAGGCCCCAGGCTTGTTAATTGTTACTGTGGGCGAACAAGAGTTTGTCAGCTAGGAACTCGGAGAATGAGAGAATAACATCTGGTATCAAATAGTTGCTTTGAATGATGCTTTTCAAGATAGCACCTATAGAATCCTGGTTTTTAAGTGTTTAGGGTCCATTTTAATGAATTTTAATTACTTTTTAAATGGCAGTAATCGCAGAATTACATATGAGTGAGTTGCCTACTAACATTTCTACAAACTTGAAGCCTGTATGTTAATTTAAACTATCAGATTGTCTCATTTGAGGGCGGATCACAAAACAGATCTCCAGCCATCTCTGTTCATGTGTTTAAAATTCCTGTAAATGTAATTCTTGCGGTGAACACGAGAACTTGGCAGAGCGCCTATAATATAGTAAAATCTCCATAAATGTTCGTTGTTGCTGCTTCCTGTTACCACTTTTTATTACGTATAAAAGTTGTCACTTTGCACTAGTTCTTCACAAATGCATGTCTACAGATGTCCACTCACATAAAACCGCACCGCCGAGCACTCTGCAAAAGCACACATGTGCCAGGCTCAATTAGGCGCCCGGCGGAGTCAGCACATGTGTGGAGCACGTGCCATCCCTGTGCGCCCAGCAGTCACTTGCATAAGGACTCACGGACGTTTCCCGTGTGTGGCCAAGATGATGTATTGGAAATCATTTTGGTGCCTGTTTTTTAGCTTTAAAAATAATGATAAATAGTGTATACATTTGTTACCAATTTTTATTAATTAACTTTGAAACAAATATTCCCATTACTGTTTTTCAGGCCTATATGTCATTGTTTTCCTATTAAAGTGGGTTCCATGACACTGTTCGTTATATAGAGATCTTACGTGTATAACAGAGTACACTCATGTCACCTTCATATAGCTTTCGATGTAGAATATTTTGAATACCTCAAAAGGTTCTTTATTTACTCCCACCCAATAATAATCCAGATTATTTTAGTACTTCACCCAAAGCCCATCTAAATTATTCTAGTGGAAGATGTCCCATTAAATACTCTGACCATCTGTAACTATGGACTTCAGTAGATGCAGACTCTCTTGTACTCTCTAATGGAAAAAAAAGGTGAGATAATTTGGATGCCGCCATTGATAATACAAAAACTGTCAGAGTTTAATATTTATGAAAGTACAGCATAGTTCTTTTCCTATCCAATTCATAGTAGTTATTAAGGATTTCCACTTATAAAATAAGTTTTATAACTACATATTGCCTTTATCTCTTTTATACTTTGGGATTCTATGTACAATGTCATTGTAAAAAGGATTCTGGAACTAGTTTTCATCTAAGAAATGGATGCACGTTGGTGCGTTAGGGCTCACTGGTATGTTGGAATCAGCTGAAAGAGTAGGGTTGGAGCTAACTGGCTGGAACTGTCATAATCTGCTGTCTGTCCCTTAGCCATGGTGAGTGATCTTAAAATCTGGGTTTATTTATGTCTATTTGCCTGTGTCTGTGTGACGCCTGGGAATCACACGTCTCTAACCATGGGGAGACAAGCAAGTGGAAACAGCTGATAGGGGTCAGTGGCTTGCCATGCTTCGTGCCTTCCACCAACCAGGGATGCAGGTGGTGGGGAGACCCTTCGAGCTGCTCCAGCAAGATGCCAGGGGTGTGAGATCATCGTGCTCTGGTGCTCGCGCCCTCTTGTCCACAAGGGTCATGATTCCAGTGCAATAGCCTTAACACTGGATCTGACACAGGGATGAATATTTTGTTTCTTTACTTACTCCTTTTCCCATTTCAAAAGAAATTTCACGATAATTTATGTAAATGTATCTAGTATTGTGTAACTGAAAAATTAACAGCCAGGCAAACAAATCGAGTTACAGGAGAAATAATGCAAGAACTGTTGGATAAAGCTAGGAAAGTGTTAACACTTAGATATGCAGGGTATATGGTTCCGCATAGTAAGTAGAGGCAGGAGGCTTATGTCAGCCATGTATACCTGAAGGTCACTTCTGAAAGGCTTCCCTCTAGGAGAATAGCCACAAAGTATTGCCCTAAAGAAGGCAATGAATGTTTTGGACCTGACAGCTTATTTGGAATGACAGTTAATGTGGCAGAAAAAAAATATTCAATGAGGAGGTATGAAAACTTACATCGAAGTAATGCTGCAATATCACTTATTTGTATAAAAATACTTACATTCAAACTGCATCATTAGATAATAGTGCAAGAATAAATTGTAACTTCTATCACATGTGAGCAGACACATGAGTGTGCAATTTCATTAATTAAATCTAATAAAAATTTCTACTCCGGTTTTATAAAAAGTTTATACATATCTACTCACTCTGGTGATCGTATTTTGTGTTTATTTAATTTTCAGATAACTTTAAAAAACAGAGTGAAATTGGGCTGTTTTAGAAATCTTGAGAATGAAAATGAATTCTTTTAAAATTTATTCCTTGTGAATTTGAATGCCATGTTCCAAGAGGCAGTTCCCCTTTTTCATCAAAAATTTCAAATCAGAATAGAAAAAAAATTTTTTAGACATACAACGTGTTGTTTTTGTTTTCTGGAAGAATAGAAAGGACTTTCATGGAAGAGAGAATGTGATTTAGGGGAGGACCAGGGGCTAGGTGCCCTTCCTCTGAATTTTAGTTCCACCTGTTTGCTCTGCAGGCTGTTGGCAAGGTGCCCAGCCCCAGCACTCATGACAGCAAAATGTAGATAAGGGTTCCTCCTGGGCCCTCACTGTTAAGATGAGGAGGAAGGAAGCACAGAATGAGCTGAGGAGTTCTGCTTCTTTGTGAAGGTGGTCCTGAGTGTGCTGTGGCATTCCATGAAAATTCTCTTCGGGGACTTTCTGTGACCACAAAATCATACCCACCTCTACTTGCAGTAGAGAGAAAGCAATATTTAATCACAGGTATCTCCAGCACTTGGTGTTGCGTACCACCACCCTGGAGAATATTGGCTGTTAACTGCTGCAAAGTAGTGTCAGCAGGGGTCACTTCACAGAATACTCGATAATTGGAAGGATTAACTTCCATTCTGATCACAAAGTCGTTTGTTTAAAAAAGAAATTACAAAAATAAACTTACAACAAATGGGTTGGCCAGAGCAGATTCGTGTGGGTTTTGACTTACATTTTCAAACCTTAAATTATACTAAGAATAGTAAGCTTTACTGTTTGGTCTAGTATTTTAGTGGACAGGACTACGTATAATGAAAAGTTGGAATGATTAATTAAACAAAATGTAAAGATTACTTGTAAAAATCAGAAATGATCCATTTAAAACCTATTTTTATAAGCAACTATGAATTGCTGAAGTGTTTTTAGTTTATGAAATGAAATTTGAAAGCTAGATACCATTATGTGAACAGTGATTTGGAATGAAGGGGGAAAAATCAGTGCATGCTGGGTAACGATTACAAGCCAGACACCCGCATCCCTATTTCTTTTCATCCTCACAGCTGCGTTCAGTAGTAGTAATATTCCCATTCAGGGATGAGGAACCTAAAGTCGAGTGAATTTATGTAACTCGCCCAAGATCATGAATAGTGTCCTTTGGAACCATGGTCCAAACCTCGCTCTGTCTGACGCTGAAGCCTTCCTTTCTGCTACGTTCTGGAAGAACGCAGGAGCTCTTAGTCCCCGCGTGGCTGAACTCAGACTCAGTGATGCTGGGCCCGTCGAGTAGTGTTGTCCTCCATCAGGTGGGGGTTGGGGAGGACATCACCAGGTCGTCTCCAGGATTATTCCTGGCTCTAAATTCTGTCAGGGTCGATGTTTAGAATCGATGTCTGCTTCTTTCTGACTGGCACACCCAGCAAGCCCCCAACCCCTTAGGGTGCTTCCTTACAGAATGCAGAGCGAGTCCTGCCCCTGTTCCCACTCTGGGCTTTCATGAGGATCCCGTGAGATAACACGTGTGAAGGTGTCCTGGGCCCTCTGAGTACTTCCCAAATACTTGATAGAGAGTATCGCCTGGTCCCAGGCGTAGTCTCCCTGAAAGGCCAATGATCGAAAATATTTGTAGAAAAACAAAGGCGCGCAAACCTCCTCCTTATACGCAGCGTATGAAACTAGTGTGTGGTACCCAGAGCTTTTATGTTCTTCACTTACCATAGTGAAATGAAAGTCTTTCTTAGTGGTTTTGAGTTTTATTAATGGCTCAAAACTGTTACAGTTCTAGGAAAATGGAGTCTTAATAGCTTTCAGAAATAGCAGCAAACCATTTTGAAATGTACAGAAAGTGCGAAATTTTCTCTAGAAGGAAGGTGGCAGTTTGTGGTACGCCTACCATCGACTGTCGAGGCACGGAAACCAGTCATCTTTCACTGGCTGTGACTTTCACGCACGTCATAATTAGCAGACTGTGTAGGTGCAAGTTTCATACTTTAAAAGAAAAATTAATTGCAGAGAATTTCCATTTTCCCGGCTGGTTACTCAATTTGAAATTTAACATGTAGAGTTGAAATGTTCTGAAACAAAAATCAGAAAGATAAAAAGCAATTTCATGGAACAAAATCTTTTGAAACAAAACTGGAAAGCTGACATGTAGACAGAGGGAACTCAATGTGTGTGTGTGACACGAGAGCACGAAAGTGGTCTCTGCACGCCCGGGGCAGACCCCTCCACAGACCCGCCCTCAGTGGTCACTGGGCGGGAACCGCCTGCGGCCGGACGGTGACCTTCCGTGGCAGAGGTTAAGCTGTGAAGGAGGCAACAGAAATGGTGATTTGTTTCCCTCTTTTTTTAAATAAAAAGCTTATTCTGTATATTTTATATTTTGGGGAGTCCAGGAAAAAAATTAATAAACACAGGTGATTTAAATCAGGTATTTCTTGTCAAAAATAAAAATGTTGATGCCATTTTTTTAAAATGCTGCTGGGATTCCAAATTCAGCTGTGTTCTGCGAGCTTGCTATCGAAGGTGGTTTAGAATTGGCCCTACACGTGTTGAAATTTAACACGATAGCCAGGCAGTGTCTGGGTTAGACAAATGCGTTGTTTACAAAGCAAAGCACACTAAAGCTCATGAAGATGTTACATTTTTATAAAAGACAATTGGAAGAAGAGAATGGCATAATTTAAATTTAACAATGTGCAAATATATTTCTGATTGCATACTTGTGGGTAAATTCATGGTCAAAGTAAAAATGTAGGGCATATACAGACCCCCGTGAAGCCATGCAGACATTCTGTAATAATTTACAGAAGTAAAATAGCCGTATCCTGTCCTTGAAAGCCTGGAACCTTCACGTTGGTCACGCTCGTACCTTAAAAAGCCATGATTTAATCCACCCACCATTTGCATTGCATGGATTCAGACAGACAGGAGCAGGCATGTTGAGCAGGATTGTGCATACATGAGCGGGAGAGAATTTCCAGGTTCCGCCCCTCCAGTACTGCTCAGCGTCCGGACTGCAGTAAGTCCATCCGACTGGCCCACTGGTTTGGCGATGCCCAGGTGATGACGGGTTTGTGGGCACAGCCACGGCTAGGAGTCACATTGGTGGGTTAGGGCCCCTGGTGGGACAGCCTCTTTACAGTAAACTTTCTCCCCCCGTTTTGCTTATTTATTAGATTCTATGTTTCAATTACAGTTGGAATACAACATTATTTTGTATCGGTTTCAATTGGACAGGGTGGTGGTTAGACCATCATACACTTTACAAAGTATTACCTCCCCCCCGCCAATATTTCAATTACCAATCGGCACCATACATAGTTATCACAACACTGTTGACTGTATTTCCATTGCTCTACTTTCCATTGCTGTCACTATTCTGGAACTACCAGTTAGTGCTCCTTAATCTCTTCACCGTTTTCCCCCAGCCCCGCAACAGTGCCCCCACCCACCGCCCCAATAAACTTTCTTGACTCTCATGCCAGCCACTCATCTGGTATTAAATCTACACCAAATTTATAAATGTATAGAAAACTAAAAATAAACTGGTCACTTTACTACCACTGGGTCATACTTCCTAATCAGTACATAATTTGTGTAGTAAATTGAACATTCAGTTTCCAAAATGCTGCTTACTCTAGAACTCTAGTAGAATGGAGCTCTGCAGGGATAATGATGAGTTTGTCTTGCTATTTAACAGGATGTCGCCATGCCCTGGCTACTTTTTATTGGAACAGTTAAGCTTTTACATTTCTTCATGGTGAATATCCCTGGTATGTGCAACCGGGAAGCTGGCTATTTTGTGACAGTCCTTTTTGTAACCTATTAGCATTCAGCCTGTGCTCAGTACTCAGAGACAGAGAGTCCTCTTAGTTATTGCCTTTGCTTAAGAGGAAAATGGGACACAGAGACATGGGCGGCCCTGAGCAGATGTCAGCACTGCAGCATGGGACTCATGTGGACAAGGACAGGATCGTCACGGCAGCTGAGACTTTCATAAGCACATGCTTTGCTCGAGGCATTGCTCTGAATGACAGGATGTAACTGCTACCCCCACAGTACAGATGGGAAGACTGAGGCATAAAGATTCGGTATCTTACAACACAACCAGCGAGTGGTGGACCTGCTGGTGAGTGAACCAGGCACCGTGTAGCCCTTCCGTGAAATTTCTGCGGTATTTGAACTCTCTCGTCTGGGTGGTCCTTTAGGGTGGGCGCAGTATCCATGCGTGTTTCCATCACCACTGTCTCGCACTGGGCCTGGCAAACAGTAGAAACTAAGAAATCGTTCCAATTCATTAATTACTATTTTTGGATATTGAATTGTAATTTCATCCCTTGTACAGCCACCAAATCATATTGCTTTCTTTTTCAAGTCTCCAGGACGGGAATTATAAGACAGGAAACATCAATTGGTTCTATTTTAATTTTATTAATTTTTTATGAAAATCACAGTGTGTCTATTTTACTGCTTGGTGGTAATAGGCAGTTTTTAGGCCTATACTTTGTGTTGTTGTTTAATACACGTGAGGCTTTTCATTCTGTTTATTCCTAGGTTGATTCTTCTTATTTCTGCAGATATTTCTGGGATTCTGAAGAGTCTTACTTTTTTCCAAAGCAAAAATAATGCTAAATAATAAGGTTGCTTTTGTGGGCAATTTCCAGACCCAGACTGTTTTGCATAACATCTGTATTTAATCAAGGACTACAAATTCAAACTGTTCTAATCATATTTTGTAAACTCAGTTTGTCTCGATTATTTATAAGAAAGTTCTCAGGACTGGTAGATTAAATATGGGTCGATTCTGTTTCATGGGCATTCCTTCCACATTTTCTAATAATGAGGGTTGAGGGGAAAATAGTCCCAACGAAAGCTTTGCAGCATTTTTCGAAGATGCTTTAACTTTACAATCTTCACACATCGTAATCTCAGTTGTGGACAGCGGTGTTAGATGCATTATTCCTGTGTTTGGCCAAGCCAGGGGGGCAATATGAATATTATAAAAGCCCAGTATCAAATTATTGGAGTAGCAGATTATGTGGTTGGTTTTCCACACAGCAGCCAGGTCTCTACCCTGCAGCACCACGGGCTGTCCGACCGTTCAGACTCACTTCGGACTTGGACTGAGCAGCTAGCACAGACCCCACGGTCAAGGGCCCCATCCTCCAGGAATGCCTTGCTCTGGGTGCCACCCACATTGCCCACACTTCTGCCTGGCCAACTACAGAATTGAGGGTTCCCGTGAACCCCTGCTCCCGTTTAATAATTCAGCGACTCTCAAAATTTAGGACAGAACTTTGCTTAACGATTAGCAATTTATTATAAAGGATGCAGCTCAGGAACATCCCAATGGAAGGGGTGCCTAGGGCAAGGTATGGGGGAGAGGGATGCGGAACTTCCATGTCCTCTCCAGGCGTGCTACCCTCCCAACACGCTGACGTGTTCACCAACTCAGTGGCTGTCCAGATCCTGTTTCTCAGGGGATTTTCGGGAAGTTTCACGACACAGGCGTGACTGAGGAAAGCACTCGATCTCCAGCCCCCCTCCCCTGCTCAAGGGTGGGGCTGGAAGTTCAAACCCTCCAATCCCATGCTTGGTCTTCCTGGTGGCTATCTAGGGGCCCTTCCCATGGGTCACCTCATTAACTTAAACTCAGGTACAGTCAAAAGGGATTTATTATGAATAACAAAAGACTCAGCAATTCCAAGAGTTTTAGGAACTCTGTACTACGAACCTGGAGCAAACACCAAATACACGTTTTTTATTAGGCCATGGATATGCAGACTAATGTGTGTGTATTATAGGCAATAGTTTGATGTACAAATTAGATGGTCATTTAAAGATCTCAGACAACTTCAGGAATAATTTACACACATAATTCTTGATTGCAAGCAATATATATCCCTTGGTAAAATAAAAGTATAAGTAATTAAATGTTGTTATATATTCTACTACTCTAGCTAATCTCCCTTTAATATTCTTTTTTTAAAAAATAGATTTACTTCTTTGTTCATAAAATAAACTGGACATTTTTTAAGACTGTAGCGTTGGTGTCTGTTAGGACTCAATCTCAGCTCTGGTGTGTGACCTTGAGCTTGGTACCGGAGGGTGGAGCCTCTCGAAGCTTGCTCTTCTCATTTACAAGGTGGGAATGACGATACCTACCTCACAGGTGGTTGTGCGGATCAGTGAGACTTTCTGGTAAAACTCTTAGCACGGTATGAAGTTCACCGTGCGCTCTCGTCTTTAAGAAAGTATTTGGGCATACATAGCTGCTGAGTGTCCGAGAACATTCTCATGCTCACGTGGCCCCTCTGCGATCTGTTCCTCGGTGTCCCCTTCTCCTTCCAGTATTTTAAGTCTTCTTTTAAGTTGCCTGTTCCATCTAACACACAGAATCAGAGCTTCCATTTTCTCGAGGAAAAAAAGAAAAACCAAATGACTTTTGTCTGGAATTCCAAGTATTTCTCTTCTTTTATGGAAATGATTCTCAAACAGATGTTGTTTTCCAACATTCTTTCATCCCCACTCCGAAGCAGTAACATTCTAAAGCTTTTTTGTAGCTTTACTGAAAAACCGTTCTTAGGGTGGCCGCTAATTGACACACATAATTGTTCTTTCTCGCTGCCCTCCCATTTAGAAAATTTGACAAAGTGCTTGTGTTGCCTTCTGATGATGCCTTTGCAAGACTGGTTTTCCTCTTCTGCTGCTGACTTTTCCCTTCACTTCCTTGATTCTGTTTCCCTCGCCCCCGCTGTGAGGCGTGTCGCAGTCAGCACCCCTGCACTCCTGGCTTGGCAGTTTTTCTTTAGAAACCTCACCCGCTTCTTCAGCTGCACCTCCTCTCTGTTTATGGAACGGAGATCCATTCCTGTACGTCTGCCCTCCCTCCTGAATTGCAGTCGTTCGTGGCCAGCTGCCTGAAATTAAATCCGTGTTCCCCACCGTTCTGCTAGTCTTTCAGAATTTCAGGGCTGTGTTCCCTTTCCTTTCCTCTATCCAGTGTCCTCAGGTTTTGCCAGTTCCTCTTTTTATCTCATCTGTTCTCTTCTGTCCCATCCCTCAGGACCTCTTCTGTTTAGACTTTGCCTCTTTACATCCGAACTACCGCAAGTGTCATCAGGATGATCTTTTCCGGTCGTTCCGCACGCCACTTGCAGAGGAATCCTTATGTGATAACATCACTCCTCAGAAATGAAATCTCCCAGCAGCTCTGTACTCTCTTGAGAGAAATATTTCAAAACATCTATCGCCTGTCATGAAAGACATTCCACTTTCGGGGCTGCACGCCCTTGGTGAACTCCTCCTTCCAACTAAGGGGGCCACGTGCTCTGCTCATCTTCCCACTTCTTCCTGTTTGCTCGTAATTTTGTCCTTACCTGCACACCTGCATGCTGGCTGTTCTCCGTGCCTGCTCAGGAGCTGTATCCTGAGGGACACAACCCAAATCTCACACCATTTATCTTGGAGTGACCTCCGTGTCCTCTGACCTCTTGACGTAATAGTGTTTCCATGTTTTTGTTACTTACTGTCTCATGACAGCTCTTCTCTCTGGGGAACTGGTGTTCTCAATCTCGTGTTGTTATTACATAGCTTTAATATTACCTACATTGGATAGCGAGTGCCTTGAACATAGTAGCGCTTAATACATTTTTTCCTTTTTTGTTGATTTTTTGGGGGTGACATTGGTTAATAAGATTATATAGGCTCCAGGTGTACAGTTCTGTAATACATCATCTGTCTATTGTATTGTGTGTTCACCACCCCAAGTCAAATCTCCTTCCATCACCATTTACTCCCCCATACCATCCTCCACCGCCCCTCACCCCCTTTCCCTCTGGTAATCACCGTGCTGTTCTCTGTGTCTATGAGTTGTTTTTTGTATGTATGTATTATCTTTTGCTTAATCCTTTTACCTTTTTCACCCACCCCCCTTGCACATAATACATTTTAACCAATTCTCTCTGTTTATCTTTTTTTCCCAATCACAATAACGGTCTGGTGCTTAATAAGCAACCAGAACACCAGTGTAGTTATCTGTATCAAATTCAGAAATAAGCAAAATATCTAAGCCAGCTGTGCTTTGATTTTGCCTGTTTCGTTAATGTAATAAGCAATATGTGTTTCTGCAAGATAAACCCTGTAACCTCTTAAGTGGGTGCTGCGTGCAACAGAGAAGGAATCCTGGGAGCTGACAGCGGGGCAGAGGAGGGAGCAGTGAACTTGACTGAACCCAGCTAGCGTAAACGGTGTCGATCAGTTGTGCAGGGCCTGGTGAGTTCTGGAAGTGCTTATGCAGTGGGTACACTGCTGTTTGTTCAGTCTGTTGGTAAACTGCTGTGTGATCCTTCTTATACTCCTTGCCAGTCTCCACAAACACCTTTAGCTCTGTGGATAGTGACTGATGTTTTGGCAGCTCTTGGCGCAGGAGCCAAGTTCTTAAATAAACTGTGTCTGCATAAGCTAGTAGATTAGTTTCTGGCTCCTTTGCCCTGAAGTCCTCCAAGCTTCTTGGCCATCAGTTTGGGCAAAGAGAGGACCGCCTCTGGCTGTCTACTGATCAGATTCTCCGTGATTCAGTACTGAATCCATCTCTTGGATGCTTTTTCCTTTGATTGATTGATTGATTGATTTTTAATCCTCACTCAAAGATACACATACTGATTTTAGAGTGAGAAGGGAGAAAGAGAGAGAAACATCAATGTGAAGAGAGAAACATTGATTGGATGCCTTCCACATGTACCCTGACTGGGAGCTGAATCCGCAACCTAGGCGTATGCCCTCACTGGGAATTGAACCCACAGCCCTTCAGTGTGTGGAACAACACTCCAGCTAACTCTGCCACACCGACCAGGGCCCGTTCCCTTTGATTTAAATGGTATCCACTAACAAACACATCAGGATTCACACACATAAAAAAATACATAAATTCATTTCTTTTAAATGCATTATTTAAAATAATTAAAGATAATGGTTACATATAACTACCAGGTTGGGGTTTTCCAGCTTTTGAAATGAAATGCAAGCTACATTTTCTCCTCAAATATAGCTTATCATCTTTAGCGTCTAGTTTTGCCATTTTCGTTATGCCTTAAACCAAATGATGTAAAATTTCGTCCTACTCAAATGAATAATGGAACAGCCTAGTGAGCTACAACACCTTCTTGAGAGAATACTATCCTGTCATAGATCCATTTTGGGATGACAGAAAACCCATATTACATACTTTAACATTGCCTCTTTTTTTGGCCTAAATGAGGCGTCTCAAAATTAATGCAGCCAGAGGCAATAAAAGCATTTGAAGTAATTTTTCATTGACTTACTATTCTTTCTCAACCAAGTGCACCAAATAAAAGGCATTACCGATGTAACTAATAGAATGATACCAATCAGAATGCCTCTCAATTCATGAAATTCCTCCAACTCAGTCCCCACTAATGACTGAATCAAAGTACTTCAGTACATGTATTAAAGGACAGGTACCTTAATGCACTGTACACTGAACATTGAAAAATAGTACATCAGATTTACAAACATGCAAAACGAAGTGCAGAATTGAAGCAATTACCAGAGTATTTCAGGTCAGAGCAGGAATTTGGCGTCCATATTAACTGGGTAAAGGTCAGGTCCCACAATACAGGCTATTGCTCTGCAGACATGAGCTAAATTTTCCTCCCAGAAACTGTCACCATAGCCTTGCTTTTTATTGACCTTTCAAAATGTCTTTCTCTTTTCTTTAACTCCTTCCTTTCTATTACTTTTCTACATACTGTTATTAGTAATTCTGTACCCAGTGCCTTCAAAAACCATGATGGGGAAAGTAATAGAACTTACTGATGAGTTTATTCACTTAAAGAAAAGTTTGCTAGAGAGAATGTACTGTATACTCTATTTATAAACATATAGAATGAAAAAATATGCCACTAATTAAAACAAAAAAGTAGTTTCTAGAGAGCCTATATTGCATATATTCTTTTTTTTGAGATTTCACTATAATTTTCGTTATTATTTTTAACCACATTTTATTGGTTATGTTCTTACAGTTGTCCCAATTTATCCTCCTTTGCCCCACCACCTGGTACCCACCTTCCTTCCAGCATTCCCCCGCTGCCCCAGTTCATGTCCCTGGGTCATACATATAAGTTCTTTGGATTTTTCACTTCCTATATTATTCTAACCTCCCCCTATAAATTTTGTACCTACCATTTATGCCGTTTAAACCCTGAACCTTTCCCCCCACTCTCCCTCTTCCCCCTCCCAGCTGATAACCTTTTAATCTATCTCCATACCTATGATACTGTTCCTGTTCTGGATGTTTGCTTAGGGTTTTGTTTTTTGTCTTTTGTTTTGTTTTCACCTTTTTAATGTTCAAGGTCTTTGCTTTTCATCACTTTGAATACTTTTTGCCAGTCTCCTCTTGTCTGCAAAGTTTCTTTTGAGAAATGAACTGATAGCCTTGTGGGAACTCCTTTGTAGGTAACTCTCTGCTTTTCTCTTGCTGCTTTTAAGATTCTCTCTTTATCTCTAATCTTTGGCATTTTAATTATGATGTGTCTTGGTGTGGTCCTCTTTGGGTGCAACTAGTTTGGCACTCTCTGTGCTTTCTGGACTTGTGTGTCTATTTCCTTATCCAGATTGAGGGAGGGTTTTTTTCCCATTATTTTTTCAAATAAGTTTGCAATTTCTTGCTCTTCTTCTTTTCCTTCTGGCATCCCTATGATCTGGATGTTGGCATATGCCAAAGGAAACAGTTACCTACAAAGGTGTTCCCTAAGACTCTCAGCTGATTTCTCAAAAGAAACCTTACAGGCAAGAAGGGTCTGGAAAGAAGTATTCAAAGTCACAAAAGGCAAGGACCTACATCCAAAATGACTCTGTCCAGCAAAGATAGCATTTAGAATGGAAGGGCAGATAAAGTGCTTCTCAGATAAGGTCAAGTTAAAGGAGTTCATCATCACCAAACCATTATTATATGAAATGTTAAAGGAACTTATCTAACAAAAGAAGAAGGTCAAAAATATGTACAGTAAAATGATAATAGACTCACAACTATCAACAACTGAACCTAAAAAAAAAAGCAAAAACAAATAAGCAAACAACTAGAACAGGAACAGAATCACAGAAATGGAGATCACATGGAGAGTTATCAGCGGGAAGTGAGAGAGGGAAGGATAGGGGTAAAGGTACAGGTAATAAGCATAAATGGCAGGTACAAAATAGAGAGGGGGAGGTTAAGAATAGTGCAGGAAATGGAAAAGCCAAAGAACATATATGTATGGCCCATGGACATGAGGAGGGAATGCTGGTGGGAGGGGTGCAGGGTGGAGGGGAATAAAGGGGGGAAATGGGACAACTGTAATAGCGTAATTAATAAAATATATTTTAAAAATAATAATTATAGGATTTAAAAATTGTAAAAATACTATAGAGTGTTTATGGATACCCTTTGCTCACTTTCCCTAATGTTTATATTGCACATTATCATAGTATAATTTTTCAAACCAATAAATTATTGTTGGTTCAACACTATTAACTTAACTACAGACCTGACATGAATTTCACCAGTCTCTTCATACTGGCCGCTAATCGTCCATAAATTTCTGCAGAGGCGAGGAAGTGGCAGACATGTCTGCTCGGTACCCTGGTCTGATGTGGGTCCCATGTGCAGCCTGGGCGGGATGCAGGCTGATGTGAGTCCACAGAACCCATCTCTGTGCGGCCAAAACTTTTCTTGGCCAGCACCTGGGCCACATCACTTTTTATTCACCTTCTCTTCCACTTTGTACTTTATCTTTAGTATATATTAAATATAGTCAATATTAAATATAGTCAATATTAAATATATGTATTAAATTGCTGTTTATATTTACTTATTTATTTTTCCAGATTATTGCAAGAATAGACCATAGGAAAAATAAAAGGCTACTATTATGAGTTCTCATCATCTCCTTTTGTTTATAGAGCAATACTTAATGTGTGCCTGCCTTGTACCAGACATAGGTTCTAATACTGGGCATGCAGTGGAGAGCTTAGAAGAAAGAGTTCCTGTTCTTCACTGAGTTATCCCTTCTCTATATAACTGCAAGCCTGATGAGTTTTATGGAGGACAATGAAGAGAATAATGAGAGTCTATGATATAGAGACAGGATCCTTTTTGGCGAATCATGCAGAGTGAAGTGATATGTGAGCTGAGAGCTGGGGATGAGTTACCTAAAAGAAGGAGCAAAGGGCCTGTTGGGGGTTCTATATAAAAGGAATTGTCCTGGCTGGCATGTGTCCACAGAACCTGAGCACCCCGTACCTGTGAACCAGTCGGTTAAATTCCCGGTCAGGGCACATGCCTGGGTTGCAAGCCAGGTCCCCAGTACAGGGCACGTGAGAGGCAACTACACACTGATGTTTCCTTCTCTTCCTCCCTCCCCTGTCTAAAATTAAATTTAAAATCTAAAAAAAAAAAAAAAAGACTAACAATCAAAGGTACTGAGCTGAGAGAAACTGAAAGGAGATCAGGGCCACCACCCCAAGTCAAGTCTCCTTCCATCGCTACTTATATCCCCGTCTACCAGCCCCTGCCCCAAATTTGCCTTTTAAAAATAACACTGTGGCTCTAGGGCCACATGGATTGGGAGAGAAGGTTTTGGGATCAGTCCAGGTAAGAGAGAGGGGTGGGTTAAAACAGGTTAGTGACTCTGGCAGTGAAAAGTGGAAAGAATGGGGACAGAGTAGGGGACCGAAATGGGTTGGATATGCAGAGTGAAGTTCAGCAAAGGATGCTGCCCATGTTTCTGGGTTGTTTACAGACTTGGTATCGGTGCCATTTGCTGGCCAAGGCAGCACTGAAGGAAAACAGATGAATCTCTTTTTGGCTTTGCTGGCATCAAAGGAAGGGTAGAGAAGATCCTGCCTTACCTCTCTTAGTATTGATCCTGAGATCGTCTGAGCCTAAACGCACTCTCGAAACTCCAACTTCTCGTTAATAAGTGAGGATCTCTGGCATTCCCTGGGTGGGTAGGAAGAGCGTTTTCAAGTTCTCCCAGGAGAAGGAGTGATTCCGGGTGTCCTGGCCTCGCTCCGCAGGTCTTCTCACTTAGGTTCTGACTCTCTGAAACTCAGGGCTCACCTGCTCTTTATGTGACAAGGATGCTCCCATCTCCAACTCTTTTCTTAAAATTCTCTGCTGAACCCCAGATCTGTATCTGCACCTGTCGGAAACTCACTGTATTCTTTTGAGTCCCAAACGTGATCTTATTCCTTATAGTGGCTCTTCTGATCGCCCGTTTCGGAACCCCAGGTGTTATCCCAAAATCTTTCTCTTCATTCTGTCTTGCCTCCCCACACCCCTTGCGTGTATTTCGACCAGGTCCCAGGGGTAACAGTTAGTTTATCATGCATTCGTCCTCCTCTTCCTCCTCCCCCGTCCCTCCATACTCCCACTACTGCCATCTTAGACCCTGTTTTGCAACATTTTTCCAGTAGCCTTCTAATGACATTCCCTGTATAATTATGCATTCTCTGCAGGCCACCCTCTGCACTGCTGCCCAGGTGATTTCTCACAGATCTGCTTGTGTCAGTTCCAGCCTTAAAAGCCGTTGGTGGTGGTCCTTGAACTCTCTCTGAGTTCCCTACTTAGTGCAATATGCAAGATCTTCCAGGATCAGAAACTTGTTATTATTACACAATCCCCTGCCCCTCCAGGCCCACCAGACCTTTTACTCTAGTCGTCCAGAACAATGTGTTGGTTTGCTGCTGGCATATCTGTGTCTCTATATTGTCCTAGAGAAACTTCCAGGCAGACTGCAAAGCTTAAGTGAGACATCCCTTTTATCTGCTCTGATGGTCATTGGTCACTTCGCACTGCAGTGGCCAGTTGTTTGCCTGAACACAGGTCATACCTTAGGCTTCTTGAAGTCAGGAACCCTGTTTTAACAGGTGTGATGTTCCTTCCCCCAGCACAGTACCTGGTACTGTGAGCCTGGGACAGTGTCTGGCACAATAGATGTTCGACTAATATTTAAATTAATGAATAAGTAACAGATATGCAATAAATGTTGTTTTAGTTAAAGATAGAAGTGATACATATAGTTCTCTGAGCAACACAGGAAAGATTGATATTACCCCATAGCTGACTGCACCATTTACTAACTCCTTATTCAGACATTTATCTATTGATCTGTATTCTAACTCTGTATTAACATTCTAGCTCATCTCCCCCTAATGTTTCTAAAGAACTTTACCCTCACACCACAATGCACTCTCTTATTTAGTTGACTAACTTAGCTCCTCTCCTTGAAGTATCTTCCTACCATCATTCACTTCTGATTCTGAAAGTTTCACTTATCCTTCATTTTCCCAGCCTACAGGTCTCTTCCTTGAACCTTTTCTGTTATTTCACAGTTTGAATTAATTCTAACTCCTTCACTCCAATAAAACTTGAAATGTCCCTTAATTTTCCTGCCCTGTTTTATGGTGGTTGCTACCTGTTTCTCTCAGTTTGATGGTAAGCTTCTTGAGAGCGGAGATTCTGTCGTACTCCACAATGCAAGACTTCATGAAAAGTAGCTGTTGAGTAAAGTTTGTTGGGTTTAATGGATGTCGTTCAGTACTGAAGCTCTCGGTGCTCTGGAGGCGTTCAGTAAGCCGTTCAGTGAAATAGCTCAAAGTTCTAAATCTATAACTTTTTATCTTTTTTCTGCGTTTCATTGCTTAATGGATGTTTATTCCATGCTTATTGTGCTAATCTCTGAGGAGGGCATGGTGACTTAGGCAGAGCCATTGTCATCCAGCCAGCCATTGGAAGTTACAGCATAACAGGAAAATAGGGCTGAGCATACAACAGTTACTTATTGAATGCCCCCTTTATGGCAAGTAATGAGGATAACAAAGTGAGCAGAGAGAAGGTCCCTTGTCCCCTTGGAGCATGCTGTCTAGTTGAAGAGACAGACAAAATAAACTAAACATGCAAACAAATACAATCTTCCATTAACAAGTGCAGAGCACCCCATGCTGGGAGTGAGATGACCTAGAGCTAGAGGTCCAGGGTGGCTTCTTAGAGGTGAGCCTCCGCTAACCGGTTGGCAAAGGAGGGAGGAGACTCTTCAGTGTCACAGCCACCCAGTGAGCACCAGGGGATGTTGGGAGAAGAGGCTGGGATTAATTCGTGCGATTGTGCAAACCAAACGTGCTCCTTTTAGAATTCCTCATTCTGATAACGCATGGCAGAAATACATGTTACTTCCTTCAAAATACTGTATTTTTAACAAAATTTATACTGTTAAGAGTAGACAGTGAAAAAAATATCCCATTAAGTCCATATGATGTTTAAGTTCAGCCCACTGTTCTGAAAATAACATCAATGGCTTTGCGTGAGAGAAAGAGACAAATATAATGAGGAGAGGAGAGAACTTTAAAAATACATATGACCTTCCTAATGGTCATCTAAATCACTAGCTTGATAAAAGCAGAGCATTAAAAAGGGCCCACTTAATTTAAACACTGGTCACGCTTTTTATTTGGTCAAGTGCAATGTATATATATTATAAAAACATCCATGCTCACCCGAATAATGATGAGAACTTGTATTCAATATGACTATGTGTAAGAAGGAAGCAATACCAAGAATTACTTTAAGAGTATCTTTCATGTGATTCTGCATAGGAAAATACTGATATTTAAGAATAATTGTCAGTGTCAGGGAACGGGTGAAGAGGTGAGGGGATTAAGAAGTACAAATAGGTAGTTACAGAATAGCCATGGGGACATAAAATACAGTATAGGAAATGGAGTAGCCAAAGCACTTATACTCATGACCCATGGACATGAACTATGGTGGGAAGATGGCCTGAGTGGGGGAGGGTGCTCGGTGGAGGGGGGCAAAGGGAAAAAATTAGGACAACTGTAATAGCATAATCAATAAAAAATAATTTTTAAAAGCATAATTATGGAATTATTTCTTGATTAATCTTCCACAAATGTAGTAATCTGAGTTATTAAAGTATGTATTATGTGGAATAACTGGAAAAAATTATGGATGGAAGTATGGGCTAATAATTTTATTATATAACATAAAAATGGGCTTAAGAATAGAAAGTATTAAAGAGGACTCATGGACAACGGTGTGGTGATTGCAGGGATGTGGGGTGTAAGGCGGATAAATGGCAGTGGGAACAGATACAATACAAAAGAAAAGAAAAAATAGAAAATATTTCTATGTAATGATTTATCACGATCTTGCTAGTGAAAATCTCTAGTCTTATTATATGTGTAGTTTCTTACAATAAATGTTTTATTGGTCTGTGAAATAAGAGCTTATTTTGATTTTCCTCAGTATTAAGCAGCCTCTCTAATGTATGAGCATGAAAGGACAAGTATTATTCCGAGGTTGCAACTGTGGGTGAGTGATGCCATTTTTTTGAACTGAGAAGATGTGGACAGGAATAGCTTAAAAAAAAATTCTTGAAGGGAAAGTTAGGATTGAAAAAACCTGAGTCCAGTACTCAGAGAAGATACAGGGGTAGGTAGAGATAGAAGTTTGGGGGTCATTAGAATGTGGGTGGTGCGTGAGGCCTGTAGCTGGGATGCTAACATCGAGGATGTGAGGCTGGCTGCCTCGGAGACTCTGGTAGCCTAGGGAGCGAGTTGAAATTGGGGAGGGAAAGGTCATGGGAAGGAGACCCTCCGGCCACGCCAACATTTAGAAGTCAAAAGAAGGCGAGAAGGAGGTTCAAAGCAAAGGAGAAAAAGCAGAGGTGGCAAGTTGGGAAACGTCCATGGTGCTGAGTAAAGAAAGCTTTTGAAGGACAGAGTGGTCAGTGACCTGAGAATTTGAGAAGATGAGGATTGAGGATGAACCGTTCGGCGTGAAAATGTGGAGGCCGCTGAGGAGGATGACGAGGAGGATCTCACCAGAGGGCCGTGGGCACACACTGGATCGCGTCCTAGGAAAAACAGAAAGAGAGGAAGCGGGGGCAGCGGGAATTCATTCTACCACCCAAAACTTCCATGTGTTGCACGTTTCGTGTTCAGCAGCAACACTAGCGTGAAGGAATTTTCATCAACGCAGGGAAGAACACAGTATATTACGTATTAATTACTGTGACTGTGTTTCTTGTGAGTGCCCGCAAGCTTGCTATTTAGTCTAGTGCCCACATTAGACCAAGAAAACCTGGACTTTCACTCCGTGTCTGTTCATACTACAGAAAGCACTATGGGACGTAAATAAACGCTAAATCTCTCACTGAAGCCCTTAGTGCTAATCTACTCTATCGTTTCCCCTAGGGTAGTGTGGAGGGATTATACTGGCAGGGGCAAAAGTAGGTTTACAGCTGTGTATGGGAAGCACAGAGTTTAGTCTCATGTTACTTACTCATTATTGTATTTTCCATACAAACCACTGTAAACCTACTTTTGCCCACCGCTGTTGATGTGCTCGCAGGAACGGAAGGTAACCTGAAGTAGGTCAGGTCAGGTATACCTATGTTCAAGTGCTGATTTTGCTGTTCACTAGCTCTGTACCCTGGCAAGTTACCTAACTCTTCTACACCTATTTTGTCAAAGCTAGATTGTGGGTAATAAGTATCAGAGCATAGCATTAGATAGTGTACCTGATGTTGAGCATGGTGTCTGGCACATAGTAAGGTCTTAGTAAATGGGAGGGATTTTTGTACTGTGTGATTATTGACTTGTTCTTGAATGGGATGTAACTGAGATACTATGCAATTTAGTAAACAGAGGATAGGTCTCTTAATATACAGCAGAAAAATGAGATAACAAAGAGTACGACATATCTTAGAAACCAGTATTTGGTTCATGTCACTCTCTGTGTTCATTTCTCTGTCACCTCGTCTTTAGTAAAGTCATATAAGCTGAGTGGTTAAGGTTGCAGCCTCTGTCAGAGCACATTTGTTATCTCAGTCCCCTGGAAGGACCTGGATACTCCGGTTCCATCTTCCCATCCCTTCCCATGTAATCAGCACTGCTAGTGAGAATAGCTAACGTGTATCAGCTCCTTCCTGGGTACCAAGCACTGCTCTAAACACTTGACAACTATTAACTCATTGAAATCTCCCAGCCCTGGGAGGTGGCCTCTGTCATTGCCTTCATTTGTGCAGGCAAGAGAACTGAGGCCCAGAGAGGTTAAGCAACTTGCCCTGGGGTGACACTGTTGGTTCCTGGTGGGGCTGGAACTCCGTCCCAGGCAGTGTGGAGGCGACACAGTTTGTCCTCTGTTACCACTTCACCCTGATGTGCTGGGGGCTGCAGGATGGAATTTAAGTTGTCACTGCTTGTCTGTGGGGAGCAAGCAAAAAGGCAGAATGGGTAGGTACCCTTCCCCAGCGGCTTCGCAGTGGCCAGTGTGCCGGGTGTCCGGGTTTCACATCCCACCTCCAAGTGCTAGCCATTCGGGTAGGTTCATGAAAACTTTGAAAAACAGAGTGCTCTTCGTCTCTTAACTATACATATTAGTCATTAAAATAGAAGATTAGAAGGTTAAGTCTTTTGGTGCTTATACCCAAAGAAGGAAGAGTCATTTCTGTTGTATTAAGCTAAGAAGTTCAATTGCTTAGCAGGAAAACAAAATAAAGCCCGGCTTTGGGTAAAATTATAGACATGCTGTCTGCCTCGGATACTCAAGTTGAGTGTATATAAAGAGAACAGTCAGTATACATGTCCTTGATGGTATAGCTTCCTTTTCTCTGCGTAATGCAAATCGTGAATGTGAGCCTTTCCACCTGACATAAGCTGTCCGTCTCGGAAGAGCACATTGTAGGCTTCAATGCGTGTTACACAACAACCGAGATTGCCCTTTTCTTCAACGTGGTGATTCTTTTTTCTTTCCATATCCAGCGGTTAGTACCGAGGCCTGAAACCCTTAGTTACAGAACAAAGTGGCTTAACAGTAATCAGGCCTGTGCAAGGCTAAGGGGAGAATAATGAAAGTTCCCTGCAAGCTTCCTGCCTGGATGCAGGTGCAGGAATCAGGGGGTCATGAATAATGCATGACATGCGGATTAGGTGGTGGTTTCTCCTACTGGAGTTTTGACTTTGCTACCCGCGTGGCTTCTGTATGTGGAAAGAAGTTGAGCCTTGGCAAAAACCCTGTCACAATTTAAAGACTGAGCCCACACAAACAAACACTGCATATCCTTTTCAAGAAATAAAATTTGGGAGGTAGCTGAAATGTAAACCTTTGTAGTGCACTTTATCAGATGAAGTGAACTCCATGTTATCAATTTACTAATTTGGGGAAGGGGGAAAAAAGCTTTCTTGTTTTACTGTTTTAATTTAAGAAACTTCATAATTATTGTGTCACATACACGCAATCAGGAATTCTTTGAAGACAAACTGTTATGAAAATTGTCTGCTTATAGTATTTGATATGTGGATGGATCACTAAATATCTAGGGAATATTGTAATTGTAGTTTAAACAGCCCCATTTTTATCCACTGCTATGTGCAGTGAGAACCATCGATAAGAGAATATATCTATTATCAAGCTTCAACTGGTGGAATTATCATGATACATAGAAATACTCTGTACAGTTAAGGAAGAAGCAATAACAGAGGTAAACATTTGAAGGCTGTAGGCTTAATCAAATAACTGTGTTTGGACTATTCCTTTTTAAAAGTTGGCCAAGGCAGAATGACCGTGACACCCAGTGGGGACGTTCAGGAGAATTTCCTGTGTTCTCCTCAGGTCAGGGGCTCTAACTAGGGGGCAGGTTTTGGCTCACAGTTCCATTTTGATGATTGCATTTCAAGGAGACAGACTGAAATAAAAAAGGAAGAAGAGAAGAAAAAATGAGTTCTCTCTCCTACCTTTTGTAAAATTCTCATGCATTTTTATTGCTTGTTTTTCCCTCCCCCCAGTTCGGGATACTGGAGTGCAAGCAGGCTCTCATTTCTATCTGAATCTGTCATTTCCGCTAGGCCCCAGCTTGGCCAGATGCCAAGACCAACAGGTGATCCTTGAAGCTGCAAAACAGCAGGAAGTGGGCCTTGCTTGAATGAGACAGTTCACCAGAGGGGCTGTCTGGCTTCTCTCCATTTTCCTGCATAATTAACGTCCCTCCCCCATGCCGAGCAGAAAATCTGTGCTGAGCCGCTCAGCTGCAGCGGCCATTGAGAAGTGCTGTGAGGAAAAGAATGTTAATAAGGGATGTTGGAAGAAATAAGCCTTCTGGCTCTGGGTTTACTGAAAGACTGCAGTTGGCCCTTCTGAGGGGCTAGAACTGTATTATCTGTTTTGAAATGGTTTTCACTTGGCCAGACACCTTTGGAGAACTGGGGTTCTAATGAACATTGGAGCTTTTGGTTCTAACTGGACTTTAACAGGAGTTTAAAAAGCCCCGTTTTCTTTCTTGTCTTGTAAATAAGAGTAATGTCTGGGATATAAAGAGTCAAGGGACACAAGCCAAAATCCTGCCTAGATCTCACAAGTCCTAGAAAAGACAGAACAAAGCAGGAAGCTGGCCACAAGGAAGCAGGAAGTAGGGCATATTGTGTTGCCAGTCAGTGACCCACCAAGAGGTAGAGGGTTCAGCAGCTAGCTTGTGATTGGAAGATAGCTTCAGTTCCAGGAAATTTAAACTATTTCCAGTGGATGACTCCAATCCTGAAAACTTAAAAAACAGTATAGTCTTTACTCCTCCATTATTTAACTAAAATTTTGAATTGACTTTGCCTGCCTCAAAGCCCAAAGCTGTAGAGCATCACGTCCAGAAGGTCTTTTTCCTGGAAGTAACTGTCCACCTGTCCTTCCTTCTGACGGATTCTATTCCGGGACATTTGGAGGAAACTATTGTAGGGGAGGAAAGGAAAACTTTCCCTGTATTCTCTCAGATTTGGTGTGTGGAGGAGCAGAGAGGGGAGGCTGCAAATGAAACTGACAAAAGACAGATTAGCGAGAGGGGAAAAAAACAGTTTATTTATGTGTGTAACATGCATACATGCAGAAGTAGTCAGTGATAAGTAATTCAAAAGGTGATTAGAATTGGGAGCTT
Organism: Glossophaga mutica; assembly: GCA_039655065.1. Taxonomy (NCBI): domain Eukaryota; kingdom Metazoa; phylum Chordata; class Mammalia; order Chiroptera; family Phyllostomidae; genus Glossophaga; species Glossophaga mutica. The sequence goes on along the minus strand of CM077310.1, from coordinate 110,212,100 downwards.
CTACACCATTTTAACAAAGGGTAATAAATAAATTGTGGAGAAAGGACTAGTCAAAAGAAAAGGGGTCTGGACTTCTAGGAAGGTAAATTGTAAAAGATGACTAGCAAATGTATGGGGAAAATAATGGTAAACGGAGGGGTTTGTGCAGACCCATTTCAGTACCATCTCTGGTGATGAGAGTTATACATTAGGCTACCCTTCCTGGAATGAGAGAGGGGGACACCTTTACAAGTGAAAATGTTCTTTACAAAAAATAAGTTTCTGCCCTGCTCTTAGGCCTTTGAAGGGTGCCGTTTCTCAGTTACCATTAGCTCAAAATAATCCTCATGCCAGGGTAGCAGATTTTGGGTGGCATATCCTGTCCCCTTTATCATCCTGCTTTTTTAGGTCTGGAAGTTAACTGAGGAAGCATGCACTCACACTGTCTCATGTGCCCCTGCGGGAAGAGGTAGCAGAAAGGGCTCATTGAAGGCAATTACCACACTTTACATTATTTTCACCCACTCCTAAACCTGGCAAGGAATAGGTCATACTCTTTGTTGGACTGAGTGAATAAAGTCAGTTGATTAAAACTGGTGGACCTGCTTTGCGGGGGTGGGGTTCTTCACAGTGAGCATATGAGACAAACTCTTGTTACATCACAAGTGGTACAGAAGGAAAAAGACATACTGTGCAGGTTTGCAAGCAGTGGAATTTACCTGCATTCATTTACTAAGAGGTGCTCCAGTTCTAGGGGATTCTATACTAAGCAAATCTAAAAGAGATTATTTAAAAACCAGATTCCTTTCCGTATGTTCATTTGTAATCAGGAGTATGCTTTTTCAATGACTGGATTACTCTCATCTGCCTACAGGGTACATCCGTCTCCAGTATCAAGGGTCCGGGGAAATCGAATGAATAACCAGAAGTTTGCTTGGTGAGTACCCAGTCTAAATTCTGAGAATGTTCAAGTCTTGTGGGCAGTTTTAATAGGGCTGTGTGAAAGCAAAGGAAAATTATTCCGGCCTCTCTGTAGAGAAGGGGTTTCTGCTCCGTGAACTATGTTGTCTCCCTTTCCTTTCGAAAATCCCATTACAGCCAAAACTCTTCACTCCCTAAAACCTGCGCATAACATATTTTTGCTAACAGATACGGTTTATTTCCCAGGATTGTTAACTGTTACATTTTTAAAGGATGCCCCCCCTTTTTAAAACTGTAAGTTTCTTAGTGAGATTTAGGCAACAATTGAGATTTTTCCTCAGGTACCAACTTCTACTTCTCATGAAGATTTTCATAGTAAAGTAATATATTAATTTTGAGGTTTACTATTTCGATTTTTTTCAGGCTGAGCATTAACTATCCAGGGATTTTATTTTTTAAGGTTCTGTTTATTTAATTTTAGAGCGAGGGGAATGGAGGGAGAAGAGGGAGAGAAACATCAGTGTGTGGTTGCCTCTCACACGCCCCCTACTGGGGACCTGGCCCACAACCCAGGCACCTTCCCTGACCAGCAACCCTTTGTTTCACAGGCCAGCACTTAGTCCACTGACCCACACCAGCTAGGGAAGAATTTTATTTTTAAATTTGGGGAATACAAATATCTTGTTTCACTGACTAGCTCTTGAACAAAAATATAGATGGGAAGTTATCATAAATGACCTGAAAAGTTAGTTCAACCACAAAACATTTATTATTGATTCTATAAAGAAGCAATTTAAGATGTTTTATAAATGTTTTATGTGAAACAAAAAATAATATAGACTTAAAATCCATTTTGTTTAAATTAACCACTCCATTACACAAAATTAGCCTTTCTACACACATTGTATCTTTTAAAAAAAAAAGGAAGAAGAAGAAGAAGGAAGAAAAGATGAACTCGAACTGTGTCCTGTTTACTTCAAAGGTGAATGGAAATCCACAGATCTCCATTTTTACTTCGTTGAATTGTGCTTAGAATGGGATTTTGATTAAAAATTGCTTTTTTTAAAGTACAGGAAGATGATTACGAAAGATTGAGCTTTCAAATTGATTTTATTCCTAAATCAGGGTTATTTTTAGACACAAAATAATGACTCTTTGATTTCAAATAGTGCCTAATCAGCTCACCTCCCTTCCCCCATTAAATCTAATTAACTACCTCAGAATAGCTGAGTGATGTTGTTAAATATTATGCTTCTCTCTCTTCACAGAGAGGGAAATGCAGTACAGATGATACAGCTGTTTTCTAACACACTCTCTAAAGCTGGGGCATCCTTCATGGTTCCTCAGGATCACTAAAGCATAGTGTCCCCTGTCACACTGGGAAAGCTGAGGGAATGAGAACGCTGATGGCTGTTGCATAAAAGGACAGGGAGCGATCAGGTCCTCTCCTGACTGAACGGCATTGCAGGCTGAGATGCTCAAGTGAGCAGCATAAGTTAATGGGGAGAGTACAACCAGGCCGGTTATGAGATCTGGTTTCTGCAACGTATTTTTCGGTGGCTAAATGTGGAACGCTAAGTAAATAACAAATATTCTTTCCTTCCCTTTTCCTTTCCTGAATTTAGTAGAGTAACGATACTGGCTCCCACATAATGTATAGCGCATTATTTGGTTGATAAGTTTAAACCACTTTTATCTCTTGAGAAGTGAGAAAGAAGAAGGATTACTGTTAGCCTTGAGAAAATTCAACTTTTATTTATTCAGCAGCATTTATTTACTGTCCTTGGCCCTGTGGAAAACACTGGATTAGAAAGACAAATAAAACACGGTTTCTGTTCTCAAGGGGCTCACTGTCTTGAAGAGTGTGCGTGTGTGTCTGTGTGATGTCGCACGTATAATATACAATATTTGTGGTGTCATACACACTACTTATATATAATAAAATGTGGATGGTGCTCTAAGGAGATATATTTATAGTATTGAGTTGGCCAACAAGTTCGTTTAGTTTTTTCCACAAAATAAAAGGCACACTTTTCATTTTCACCAATAACGTGATCGATTTGGATATTTTCGGTGTATTGGTGCTCTCACTCATGGTAAAATATTGATTGTTCTCAATTAATGGCTCTCTTTGATCGCTATCAACTTCCACTGGTTTACCCAACTGTTGAGCATCATCCAGCAAGAAATCTCCCACATGAAACTTCACAAACCACTTTCGAGACATTTGATCAGTCATGGCACTTTCTCCATACACTGCATAAATCTTTTTTTGTGTTTCAGTTGCATTTTTACCTTTCTTAAAATAATAAAGCATAATATGCTGAAAATGTCACTTATTTTCTTCTATCTTCAATATTAAAATGGCTACCCTCAAATTCAGCAATTTTGATTTTTTTAAATGCACACAGATATGACAGCTGTCACAATACAATCTAATAAAATTGTTTCAAATGAAGCTAAAGACAACTAAGTACTACAAGAGCCATCATACAGAAAAAATAACAAGCTGACTAACTTTTGGCTAACCCAATATAACGTTCAGAAGAAAATGTTATCAATTCTATTTAAGACCAATTTGAGAGTAGGTAGTAGAGAAGCAAGAAAGTACAAAGGAAGGAAGAATACAATCAGCAAACCCATCGCAGAGGAGGATTTTGAGTAAAGACCCAGAATTAGTAAGAAAAGCAGAGTGTTGAGATGGTACTTTCTTTACAGGTTGAAACACGTATACAAGGAGTTGGAGACAGTTCTAAATTAACTGAAGCAGAAGTGTACATGGATTTATTACATGTGCTTTATTTGGTCATGAGTCAGTTAAGATTCCTATTGTATGTACTACCTTGAATTTTCCTTAAGTAAATACTGTGAGGCTGGTATATGGAAATAAATCAAATAAATCATCTGGCTCGGAAGCAGCCCAGTGAATCACCCAGCATCTATGTCTGATTAAGTGGTAAACATTCACTATTTCTTTGTGAAACACTGGCTTTGAACATCCAGGAAGTTGAACCACTCATGCTAGCAATGGAGATAAAGAGAAAGTTATATTTGCTCTCCCCCAAGTAGAAGTGTGGGGTAATTTGTAGAATTAGATGTGAAGTTCAACCCTGGCTTGGCTCGGGAGTCAGTCAGATCTGCAGATTCTTCGTGTGTGTGATGTTGGGTGGTTTCGTGAAGTCGGGTTAGCAACTGCTTCAGTCAGGTAAAAAAGATTGTTTATCAGAACAGCAATTAAACCTCAGTAAAAGATGGGAAGGCTGGGGTTTATAAGTCACGGATGAAAATGCGCGACAATTGGTAGGTCGTGAATGTCAGTGCCTGTGGTGGAGCTGTCAGACCTGCGTCGATCACTGAGTGAAGATGGTTTAAAATTTTAAGTAGTGTTTTGCTTTGCGTAATGTTACTAGGAGAGGTGGCAGCCACTGGCCTCATTCCTGTAGCAGCATTTCCCCTCGAGATGGAGAAATGTATGGAAGAGAATTTCTGTTCAAGGCAAACAGACCTGCTGGAATGGAAAGAAAATGTGGTAACGAATGTACATATCCAGGGACAAGGTGAAAGCCCGAGGAGGTCAGAGGTGCAGCGACAGGTGTTAGGATGGAGCCAGTGTGCTATATCTATCTGCTCACTCCAGGGATTAAAAAGTGGCAGTGAGAACTTCTCGTACCCCGATAAAGAACATGAGATCATGGTACGACTGCAATTAATCAGAGGCAGCAATCCGGGCCAGACACGTACTCACAGTCGCTATGGCTGTCCCCTCCCAGCCACCTCACTATAGTAATATTTGTTGATTTGAGGATCGATAAAGCCTTTAAGGTTCAGCATACGAATTTCCTCCTTTGTTTCATGAATCATATCTCTCCTCTTTCCTTCACAGTTGGCTCTAACAGGTGATCACGCCTTCCTTTGCCCAACAACTGTATAGACTTTTTTTAGAGCACTTGGCACTCTTCCTTGCCTAGGATAATGCCAGGAAAATATTTTGCTCCATTTCGGGCAAACTGGGGGGAGTGGGGCAAACTGTACCGAAGAGTTGAATGTGCAGGTAGACTTTTGTCCATACAGATCTTTTTGCGTGAGGCTGTTACGTTTTCATTTCAAGTCCATGGGAAGTGGCTGTTTTCAAGTCATCTTTTAGCTGTTTTATTCCCAAAGATATAATAGAAATTTAGACCCCATGTTTGGAGCAACACAGGGAGAGGCTAGGTGGGGAATACCTCTGAACTGAACATTGAAGGTGACATAAGGCTCCAGAACTTTCTAGGATCAGTGTGAGTGTTCTAAAGACACACGTATTAGCATGTGCTCATTTTTAGCTCTTCCCCTTTCTTCTTTTCTCCCCACTTCTCCTGTCACCCTGCTCCATTCCTGAAGTTTTAAAGAACTTGGGTGTATATTATTGTTCGTTGACAATGATCGTAGTAGTGGTTACGTGACGCGCTCAAAACAGCCACCTAGATCCGTTATGCAGCAGTGGTAGTTAATGGGCGTCACATGACAGACTTCATGGGCCATTTATATGATGACATAGAAAATAAAGTATTTTTGATAAGAAATTCCATCAGTAAAATAGAAGTAATTTTCTCTAACCAATTGGATGCTGCCACCATCAGTCTCAATTATGATTTATTTATTCCACATGCCTGGGATGGTATGCAGCTGTATACACAACGAGGCCTCCCATTTTTTGATAGAGCATCTATGCAAACTATAACACACTCTGGGTGTGAATCACATTTTACATTTGGATGTGGTGAAGTTCTGTGTCACAAATTTTTGTGGAGAGCAGGAAGAGCCTTTTCACACTGATGTTTTATTGTTGGAGATAGCTACAGTGAACCTAAATATTTATATGCATACAGTTGCAAATGTTAGACATGACTTCATAGAATCCTTCTAGAGAATCTAGCTAGTACAGATCTTTGTCATGAAAATAAGATCTGTGTCTTAAACAAGCAATCATTCCTGTTTAAGTCTTTGCCTTAGAAGAGGAAGGCACTAAAGTTGTTGATACTGGAAACCTCTCAGAAATCTGATGCAGATCTGGCCCTTTAAGGGGGGGGCCAGAGCATTTCCAAATGCAGTAGTTATCAATTTCAGAGTTATAAAACAAATGTCAGCATCATCAGGTTCAGTTCAACTCCCCACTTTCCAAAATGCAACATGTCAGCCAAGGGCATAAACCCAGGTCTCCACACACCTGTTTAGGCATCTTTCCACTTCGCAGCAATGAGCTACTGCTGGAGAAATGCTAAAGATTCAATACGATGGATGTTTAATTCATTAGGAGCTGAGCAGGAGGCTTTTGTCTGGGAAATTCCCCTGATATTGATGGGATGGGGGAGAGAAAGGAGAGGTAGGAGAGGCCTAATGAAGACGCCGCTGCCCACTCCACTATGGGGCAGTTACTCCCTGCTGACATGTTTAGTCCTCACGGTGTGGGTCTCGCACGCTCATTATTTATAGATAATATTGAGTATGTTACTTTAATTACCAGAGCGTTCCACTGCTTTGCTTTTTGACTTACGGGGCAAAAATTATGCTAGTATGTATGGTCTTTCATATGTAAAGTTTCCAGATCCCAAAGTGCCTGACCTCCATGGTTTCTTCAGTCCATACATGTTGATGAGCATGTCACAGCACATTGCCTTCCAGTTTCATTTGGAAGCATGCTCTCTCCGATGTTTGATAACGGATTTGGAAAACGGGCGTCATTCACGTTACCATGAACTGTGTTCTCTGTGTACACACTGAATCACAATGAAAAAGGGCCTCCAGGATGTTGCTACACTTTAAATCTCTCCAAATTCACTTTTTTTTCTTATTGTTGCCATCCAGGATCTGCTGTTAAATTCTTTAACTGCTTCTACCACTTCCTCAAATTTAGCTTGGTGACAATTATGTAGACTTTAAATTGTGTACCATCTTTCAGATTGACCTTATTAAAGACTTTTGGTCTAATTTTCCTAAATTCCCTTTACCCAGAATTTTAGCAAGAAACCTCATGATAAAAGTGTTTTACATTCCTATTAGTAATATATGATTTTTGTGTCTAGTATTGCTTCAGTCACAATAAAGATGATTGGAGGAAAATTGGTAGGTTATTTTCTGCAACTGTTTCCTTAATTATAGGATTATTGGGGCTATAGGATCATGTTGAGCTATAAAGATCACCACTTCTGACACAGTTTTGTATTGAAAGTTCCTGAGTATTTTGTTCCCACCAACCTGCTGCTCAGAAGCATGGCAGTGTCTTACTGAAAACCCGGCAAAGAACTCACAGGCCCATCCGTGTACGCTTTGCTGACTCCTGGCCTCTTCTCCGCTCTGCAGCTAGGTGCCGTACTATCGTGAAATAAAACACCTCTGTTGGTTGACTAACTTTGGCATGACCTAGAGACACTAGTTCAGTATTCAAAAGGAGATTGTTTGGGCAATCTAAAACACATGGAAACTGAACAACATGCTTCCAAATAACACCTAGGTCAAAGAACAAATTGCAAGAGAAATTTAAAATATTTTTTGCTAGATGAAAATCTGAATACAAGTTACTAAAATCTGTGAGATGCATCACAAGTAGCGCTTTGAAGGAAATCTATAGCATAAGTGCATGTATTAGGAAAGAGAAAAGATTTCATACCAATAACTTAAGTTTCCACTTTAGGAAACCATGAAAAGAAGAGCAAATTAAACCCAAAGTAAGCAGAAGAAAGAAAATAAAATGAATTGTTGGTAGTTTGGGGACTCGCAGCATCTTTTTTATATAATCGTTATTTTTGTAGGTAGGTTTTATACAATTAAGGATACTTAAAATTACACAATCAGGACTGATGATTTACTCGGGGACAGCTATTTAAACTACAGTATTTTATAGCATTATAAATTGTGTGGTGGGCATTCTTTTCCATCACATCCCTTCCCTGTTAAATTCAGTCAGGTGTAGAAGTTGGAAATAATGGTCATGCTATAAAGAAACATGATGAATAAGGGGATACAGGGAGTCATTAAGGAATAATGCAGAAAAAAACTGCGTCCCACTATGAAAGAATATGTATCTGTGGTAGCACGAGGCATGTCATAATTAACGTATCAAATTTAAAAAAAAGAAAGATCGTGTGTGTGTGTGTGTGTGTGTGTACACACCCAGAAAAGATGCATTCTTTCCTGTGTTTCATAGTGTTTTTTACTGGATATATTTGGGATGAGAAATTGGCTGATCTTAGCTGTCTTCTAAATACTATATATTTGAAAGAATAATGACCAGTGTGGGGACCCAATGAAAAATCCTAATGTGTCGTGAGCACGCAGAGAGTGCCACTCCAGATAATACAGCTGAAGGGGATTCCTTCCCCTGTGACAATGCCGGGTACACCAGCAGTTGCGTTTTTGTTTTTAGCTATCAGCCATGATTGCAATTGTCATCTCTCTTGCTGAGATTTCTCTGTATACACATGGACAGTGAAGTAGCAATTTTAAAATTATTTATTCTCACCTTACTATAATTTGTTCTCAGCTGACCCTAGATTTAGTAATTTTCTTTTAAAATTGTCTATTTATTACATTTCTTAGTATAGCACTAGATTACCTGAGGTCTATTTAGTATATTTTAGAAATATACTCATAATTAGTGTATTTCTTTTCATCTGTTTTAGGAGAGCCATAGATAGTGTGCGATACAGCAATCCAAAAATTGAAACCAACCCAGTGTCACACAGGTTTCAACACAGTCACAGCTACTCAGCATAAGCCCACAGCGAGTACAGTAGCTGGAGGGCTGAGGACCTGCTAGAATCTGTGGTCTGCTGGTAACCATTACCTCGTCTACATTTTCATTTACTGTAGTCTGCTTTAGCAAGTAGAGTTCCATTGTTGAGAGTAGTGGAAACTGACTGAGTCTGGACAACTTAAGCTAAAGGCAGTTTTGCAGGACTGGAGGCAGGTTACAGAGTCAAAGGAAAACAGTGGATGAGGCCTCAGCAAACACAGGAAGCAGGACAGAGGGGTCCACGGAGCAGGATTTACCAAACAGGTGCTGCTCCTTGATGTCACCTCTTTAAAATCGCAATAGAGGAAGCCACCAAATCTGATTGGCCCCAGCCTGGCCGAGGGAAGGGGCTACCTTGGTTAACAGTCCTAGTAAGCTGCATATAGTGAGAACCACAGGTAATGAGGAGGGGATGGTTTCCCAAAGGAATAGGAGGTCCTGGTACCAAAAAATGATAGGAAGATTCTGCTCTTCCTAAACTAGCACCATTGGTTGTCTCTACTGTTCAGTGAACTAGAAGCTGTCATTAAAGGTAGTTCATGAGCTTTAATGTTTTTCCCTAGAGGCCATCATTTCTTATATTTTGGATGATAAGGTACTCAGCAAGTAGTAACTAAAATAAATGAGTTCTTGTAGGTCTTACTCTTGGTTATTCAGTGGCCAAAGCATAAGAAGAATGTCAAGGTAGATAGATGCCATTCTCCTTTAAATTTACAGTTTTTAATCCTAATCCCCTCAAACCCTTCATTTTCCCAGATTTCCTACTTTAAACCATGTACTTTAAAATGTAGCCTTTAAAACCAAACATACATAATTGTGGTTATACATCCAAGATAGTGAAAACAGAGAACCTCCCACAAAATGCACAAAGCTGGAGTCTGCAGACTAGGATTCTGATGTCAATTTTTCACATATACTAAGTGAGTCTTCATACTCTCTGTACTTCCGCATTTCTATCGAATGAGTGAACAAATGGTGTCTGACCCAAACCCTTACACTAGATCTTGGGAAGAGTGGAAAACAGATAATACTCTTTTTATAATATCACCTTGAAAGAAAATGCTTCATAAACTGTGGGTACTAGCCCACAAATTTTAACTTTACATAAAAAGAATGTCTTTACTACCACCTAGCTGACTCATTGATGCACCCAGCTTTATTATGGCCTGAAATGAAGCTATAATTTACTGCAGCTCTCTTCAGTCGTTCTTAAGTATCCTGAGATACTTAGAATCCTGAGCCAGGGGGTATGGTAGGAACTGGGGTGCCACACATTAGGCAAGTGCAGGCTCCCAAAGGGGCACATGTTACAGCCAGGCAGAAGCGGTAGTTTTTTAGGATGTGGGTGCAGCCAGTTTACCTGAGTTTCTGTGGAAACTGAATAAGCCAGAAGGGTACCTCTCTGGATGTTACCCATCTGATCATGATTGTGATGATTAAATCCTCTCTTCCATCCTGTCCTTTACCTGGGACACCTTCATAAATGAACATACCCAATTACATCCTTTCGAAAGCAATGATTGACATCGCCCAGAGGGCTAAATTTTTCTTACTATAAAATAGAAATCTCTCCAATGCCATCTGTTTTCCCATTTCTCTACTCATTGCCTTCTTCCCTCAGAGGTCTGTAAAGAAAATGAAACAGCTCTCTTCAAACTTTGCAGTTAGTAGGTAGAGGGAAAGAAGGTAAACACCTTTCTATTACATTTCACTTTAGACCTGAATTGTTTTATGGTTTTTGAAGAACCCAGTAGTGTAACTGAGAGAATAGACAGATTTCTTACAGTAAAAGTGGCTTAGAGTGATCTTCCCCCAACTTTACAGGCCGCGAGAAATGTTTATTTGGGAAATAGAAGGAAGTGTGGCCTTATATTGGAAGTAGGAAACAAAGAGCAAAGGCAACCGTGTTGGGAACAGAAGAGAGTTGCTGCCACCTAGAGGTGAAAATTGAGAAATTTTGAGAGTGCACTTGTCCCGAAATGATGGTGAAAGCCGACATCGATGTAATGTCATCCTAAAACGAAGGGCAGCCTGTCGACTCAGTCTGTACCTGAGTGGGACTGGACTTATCCTACCCCTTTCCCTGTTGGTATTGTGCCAATATTCCATACGAGCATTTTCTGACCTTAGTAGGCTTTTCAATTTTTGTGGACAGCAGCCTTATTAAAAACCCCTGTTAAGTCATTGGACATCTTCCTCTTGTATAATGCAGTCTGTTCATTTGGGAGGTTTGTATTACTCTGGCTAACAAAGAACGTCTTTCCCATGATCCAGGCTATCTCTGCACCCGAAGGCCACATCCTCCTTCAGTTGTGGCTGGTGCTCTTGTTTCACGGGAGGCACGGAAAGCAGGGAAACCAATGAGTGAGAGCAGAGAGTCCTGAGGACACCGTTCAGAGGAGAGTATAAACACTGAATACATTACTTTTTGTTTCCACCAAAAAAGGAGGAGAACGAGGGTCCCTGAGACTCACTGGAGTTATGCAAAACCCTGAAGCCAGTGTAGGACCAGCCTCAAGAATAACGTGCCATTTGGCCCGTTTTCATTTTCATTATTAGGAACTTACCACACGTAGCACTGACACTTCTGACATGGTTCTTGTCAGGACATTTTTGATGGCAAAGCCTCCCTCCAAAAAGCCCAGACAGGCAGAAACGCTGCGGTGCCCCATTTGGCTTGCAGGCCTCTGCTTTCAGGACTGCTGCCCTCGTGCACAACCCCAGGGGGCACTGTGCACATCGTAGTGCTCCCAAAGGGCACCTCCTAGGCACTGAAGCAGAACACCTCGGCATGGACAGATGAGGAAAGGGGAAGAAGGTGTGAGTGCGAGTTTACGTGTCTGTCCCGCTCTTCTCTCCTGGATGAGAGACCGGATGGAACCTTGTCGATCATGATGATGGTTTTCTAGGGAAAGGGGACTTCAGAAATACCGGAAGGTATCAGTAATGCCTTTTAGAAAACAAGGATAGCAGACAGAGTGTTCCTTGTCTATTGAAACCCTAATGCTTCCTTAAGAATGCGTGAACTGAATCTTTCCTCCTCCTAGCCTCGCTTGCTTGCCGCTCTTGTTCTTTTTCCTGTCCTGTATTTAATCTTAAGTTAACAATTTAAGTATTTACATTCTATGTCACATAGCAACCTGGTCACTTTTGAAATTGCCAGAAATTATTTGTTACTCCTAATCAATAGCATTATCACTTTTCTAGAAGCTGCTTGCCCATTCATTCATTTGTTCCCTTATTCAGTAAACCCGCAGTACCCACAATGATCTGGTCCCTTTTCTGCACCCTGGGGATGCTGTATTTAACAAGACAGACAAGCCCTGCTCCCATGGAGCTAACCATGTAATAGAGTAAGAAAGACAGCTGGTGATGAGGGCTCCGATGGACACATAACAGGGGTGGTGGGAGGCAACTACAGAGCCATCCAAGGGGCTGGTCGGAAAAAGCCTCCCGAAAGGACATGACGCCGAAGTTGGGAGGTGAAGGAGCGTGAACCAGCTGTGTGAGGATCTGGAGGAAGTTATTCCAGCTGCTAGAAACAGCTCACACAAAGGCCATGGGAGGAGAACAAATTCAGAACGTGAAAAAGTGAGTGAGGGGCGGGAGGAATGGGGCATGGTCAGAGAGGTTGGCGGGGACCAGAGCGCCCAGGCTGCGGTCTGGGGGTAACGGGAGCCGTGGGAGGAGGAAGCGGTCAGATGTATGTACTTTAAGGCTCACTCTGGCCCCTCTGTGGAGGAAGGACTAGAAGAGTGGAAGCAGGAGGAGCGGGTGAGTGAGGAGGCCTGGGCATTGTTTGAGGAGAAAGAGGGTGGGAGCTTAGACTAGAGTGGCACTGGTGGAAAGAGAAGCGAATGGAATCACAGTATGATTTGGAGGCAGTGTCAGCAGCGATTGCTGATGGATGAAAACGAAGAGAAGAATCACGGAGGACACCTAGTTTTAGTCTGAGCACCTTGCGATGGTGGTCGGAGCTTAGAGGACAGGGCAGGTCTATAGATACAGAAGTGGGCGCTGATGGCCTATGAATAATACATGGGGGGAGGCGTGTGTCTGCATTTGCTGATGAGAGACAGAAACGTTTTTAAGATGAAGGAAATCCGAAAATGAAAATTTTGGAGACTGTGAGCTGGTAGCTCTAAAGTGCAGCGGTGGAGCCACAAACACCTGCACCGAGGGTCGGCCAGACGGAAGCAGTGACGGTGCCCTGGAGGTGGCTGACTGTGTCCGCGGGGAGCAAAGGCCCACCAGTCTGTCAGTTTCTTTGTCCCGCCTCTGCACACTGGCAACAACACATCATAAAATGGTGCTGCCTACCCCAATACCTGCCCAAGCACCCAAACTAAATAAATAGATCTTAATACAGTAAAGCACCTTTCCCCAAAACACCATGTACCCTGACCTCTTTCTAACAGAAAAAGACTTTAGCACTGGAAAAGAATCTGTCCGTTCATATCCTGCAAGCCCAGTTTTTTTCCTATCACCCGTCCACGCCATCACCCCAGCCAGAAGCCTCGTGGTAACTTTAGCTCTGTCAGAATCAGCATCCATTGATCATTCCATCTAGGATTCCTTCTAACTATTCCTTGTCAGTGTTGGCTGTTCTGTATTCCACATGCCCTCATCATCTCGTCCCTGAAATGTTAACCTAAGCTCCTAACTGGCCTCTTAGGATTCACATTTTTTCTACTGCTCCCACCCACTCACTCTTCACCTTGTCCACAGTGATGTTTGTGAAATGCAAATGTGCTCGGTCCTCTCTTCACAGCTCTTCCTAACTTTGCTGTCCTTAGAAGTCGAGAGCCCTTAGCACAACTCATGAGACCTTTTTAAGACAATTCTTTTCCTACTCACTTTTCTTAAGTTTTTCCCATCTTCCTTGGGCCCTGCATTCCCAGCCATGCTGAACTTATATTTTCCAAAACACTTTGATCACCGAGGAAACTGATTCTGAAGGACTCTGTGTAAGGAGTCTCTTCTGTGCAGTCTTCCCTACAATCCTCCGTGTCATCAGCCTCTTCTTTCTCTCTGATTCAGTGCCACCGAACCAATGATTACCCTCATCACCATTTGTGGTCATCATTTGTTTGCCTGTGTGCAGTGGCCTTCCCCCCATCCCCTCTCTCCTCCAGATGGAGACCCTCATGGTGAGAACTGTCATTTCCTGGCTTCTGACACAGCACATGGGACAGCAAGCTCAGAGCATGTTGATCAATGAAATGAGCAGTGTCTTTCAAGATCCTTATCTTGTTGGTGGAAAAACCAAGGCCCAGAGAGTTAAATAATTTTCTCCAAGTTTGCAAGTTAGAGCTAGAATTAGAACTTGAGTCTCCTGACTTCGGTAGTTTCCCCACCACCCTTTCAGGCTTTCCCCCATTCCTTACTCAGAATTTTAAGAAAAGTAGAAACATTCAGATCCAGAGGGCAACAAGAGTTTTTTCATGTTAGAAACATCTTTAAAGTGGGTTCCATTATCTCCACTCTTCCTCCGCTGATAACTGTTATGCTCAACAAAATGTTTAAACAGCAAGGAGAGACTATTGACCTGAATTTCAGAGCTTCTGGGCCTGTTCTGGCGCTCACTTCGTCCTGTGATCTGGGGCAAGATGGGTTCCCGCATGCCTGCCCTCCCCTACACATTGTATTTCACAGGAATGATATCAAAATAAATGGAGGACATTATATACGAATGTACTTTGTTCTGTGGAAGCCAAGATGCTGCAACATGCCTCAGTGGTATCATTTGTCACAGTTTACTTTCTATGAAATGTAACCTCTTCTATTGATGTTTTTAAATGTATGTATTTGATGGCTTCCCTTTCCTCTTCTTGTTTCCACAAAAGATTAGGATTCCAATTCTTACCTCCACCTGACTCTCCCATTTATGCCCTTCCTTCTGATCCACTTGATTCTTAATTTAATTATCAGGCTCATATCAACACCCTGTCTCTTTGTTTTCTTCCTGCCTAGCAGTTCATTGCTGAGTGAAAAGACCTTGATTAATAAAGGCTTAACCCTTTTATATTTCCTTATAATTAGTCCAATAAAAAGGGTCTCCTCCTGGATGGGCTTTGTGTGGGTAGGATTTTTTTTTTTTATTGTCTTTTGGGTGTGCTAATTTGATGGCTTTTTTTTGGATTTGAAAATCAACCTTCTAGTTTTTATTGCCACACCTTCAGAAACACAAGCACTCACAAATACCACAACTCTGGAAACATGATTTGGAGCAAGATTTAAATGCTAGGTCCGTGGTTTAACAGGCTTACGACACATGATATTCTCCAATTAAATATATATATATATCTTTTTCTTTTTAATCTTTATCAACTGGCTCAACAGGTACTGACTGAACTTAAAGCAGCACTATGAGGTGTCAGCCCACATTGGTGTGAAGAGTTAGATCATTATCTTTCTCGGGCGGACAAGCCGGGCCTCCCCAGAGCAGGGCAGCTGTGGGTCCATGGTCCCGGAGCTCACGCCACAAAGCATCTCCTGGTGATAACAAGGAAAGATCATTTACTTTATAGGAAATGTCCATCAAAGCGAATCTAGTGGTGTAATTGGCCACAGAGGGAGATGCAGCCTCTGAAGTACTGAATATAAATTTTTATTCCTCAGTGATTTCCTTAAGACCTTTAAAACGGACCTGGGGCAAATACGTGGTGAACACTGAAGTCTGAGCAACTCTGTGGGAACAGCACAGGCTTTGAGACCAGGGGATGCTAGTCCAAACCCTGCCCGCTGCACTCCCTGCCTGTCCGGCCTCAAGTGAGCATCTAACTCCTGACCACCATTTTTTTCTGGGGCAACAGCAAAATCCTCTCTTTCCTGGAACTTAGCAGATTAAAATTCAAATGGGCTAATTCAGGTTAAAGGTCTGGACGAACAGGATCATATATGTTAGCTATTACTTTGATTAAAACGCTAACTCCCAATTATCTCCTCTCTCAAAGACAGTCCTCTAAACATCGTTTGTGTCTGACTTTGCCCTCTGTGTGGGTTCCGTGCTACCTGATGACAGAGGAAACCAGATACAGCCTTGGAAATGGGCCCTGAAATTAATAATTTGCTCCCAGGCAGGCCTGGTTATATTGCTAGTAAATAATTCATCCTCTGGTGCTAGGGGTAGGTCTCCGGAGTGATTCACCGCACACTCTTCATTTTTAAACACTTCTCTGCGAGGGGAAACGGTGAAGCCTGATTTCCTCAGGACATGGACAGTATACTTTGCTAGAACCACCTTTCAATGACATTTTACATCGTTAAGCTTTTTATAGTTTCACACAGTTTCATATGTATCATTTGTTCCTCATAACCGTTCCGTGAGATGTCTCAAAAATGAGGAGAGGCAGAATAGAGTTGGGGATTCAAGAATCCATCTGCTCATTTTCGTATTTCACTCTCCACAAATTGTCATCTCCGTAACCTTAGGAAAATTATTCCGCATCTCTGTGCCACAGTTTCCTAATCTGTAAAATGGGGCTTGCTGTTTATACCTGTCCCAAGGTTATTGTGAGGATTAAATGTGCTAGCACATGTAAAGGCCTAGGGCAGTGTTTAGCATACTCAATAAATGCTGGCTGTTACAAGGGGGTACCAAGCTAGTTTTGTGGGGCCATAGCTAATATATAGCTAACATTAATGATCTCATTAGTGTCCAGAGAGTATTCTGACTCCGGGTTAACTGAATCCCTCCTCATGATTCATTGTGTTGACCTTGACATTTCTGCTGCGTCTCTCCTGTCCTCTTCTCTTCCCTTACTGACTTTTTGCGTGTTCGTGTTCTCCACCATTCCATCCCATTTTGCATAACCTCTCTCAGAGGCAACAGCCTTCTCCAGAGCTCCAGCCCCCACACCTTTGTGTGACCGATCACCTCCTCCTCTGGGTCCCCATGAAGAACGTCTGTCCCAACCCTTGAGCATGAGCCTGTGTGTGTAGGCCTCTGTCTTTGAGACTCAGCCCCCAGTTCCTTGCATAAGGTCTGGCGCATACATAGTAGGGACTCAAGAAATACTTGAATGAAGAAAGAAAGGGATTGGGCAAAGCTTTAAACTAAAGTCTTCTAATTCTTTTGGAATCTTTTCTGAAATTCTGGAATGTTCTAAGATTTTTTTCCAAGCTTATGTCAATGAAATGACGTGCTAATTGGAAGTCCGGCATATTTGGAGTACCTGCTATCTGCCAGGCACTGTGCAGATACTGGGAATGTAATCAAGGCACTCCTGTCTTTGGGAGAGAGTTCAAACTTTCATGACCGAGTGAGCAAAGTTGTGTTGATGGTCCTCTCTGAAGATAATGTCACCTCTGTGTCACAGGTAGTGCTTTCTGTGCCTCACCAGTTTAATGTTTTTAGGCACTAACTCATGCATAGGCCCTGGGAGCAAGCATTGCTCGAGATAATGGAATTCATGAATAGAAGTTATTTACATTTTCATTTATAAGTTTTAAACAAATGAGTCTCATTCCATTGCCTTTGCCCCTTTAGTGCTTCCCCTAGTGTGGTTTGCCAGGTGCGTAACCTGCAAAACAGTTGAACTTGTACAGTCCTCATACAATAATAGGTCATTGTTTGCCCCTGTGTACATATACACACTCCAAACTGCGGTGATGCAGTCTTGTCATTCATTAGTTGGTTTCATCTGTGGGTCTTGAGCAGCCTGATGCGATGCTTCCATGAGATGTCACTAGAATGCAGATTTTTCTCTGGGTTTAGACACCCATTCTGAAGGCATCAGTGATAGCTTTTTGTCTGGTGTAGACAGCATGAGCTACCTAACAGGACATCACTTTCTTTGAAATGTAAAACTGATAACATCATTTATCGCCCGACTACTAGGTACTAATGTTTTTCCACCATTATTGAGTCAGTTGCGTAGTGGCACACCCTTGACTTGCATGCTGTCCAGCTGTTGGCTATCTTCAAAAGAACATTAAGTGAAGTCAGAATCGTGGTGCTGAAAGTGCTTGGCGTTGTCTGAAATGGTGCCTTGCTTTTGCGAATTGGTGCTTGTGAATAGATTTAGACAGTATGGTTGGGCCTTACAATAATGAGTGTTGACAAGGTGCATTTCCTTTTTCTTCTTCTAGGTGCTCTGACTTAGTATGTGAAACATAGTGATGCTTGCATCTGGTACTTTTACACACTGTGAAACCAGTCCTTGTCACGATCTGGGTATAACATGACCTCTGTTAGATATGTGTTGGGGGTCGTAGTAATTGCACTGAATATTGATAAGTACGCATCGCTAGAATTATATTGGTTGGTGTGTGTCCTTCAGCTCTCATTCTCGTTGACCCAAGTGTCACATGACTTAGTGCTCACAGAGGAGGAAAACCGGAGTCTGCTCCCGGGCTGTTGGCACAGCGCCTTTCTCTCTTACGTCCCCAGAAGTCAAAGCACACACGAACAAAAATAACCCCACACTGCAGATGGTGCGTGGTGGTGAGCCATGTTTTAAAAATGAACACGAAGACATTAACTACAACTTCTCAGAAGTAATAAATGAATAAACTGTTTATTCTAATCGACAAATAATAGCTATGATTTTAGGTACTCGTAAAAACAGCCTTTGTCCACAGGGTGCAGCTGGATAAGCTAGAAGGTTCCATACCCGTAGGCACAGCCATCGCCTCGGGATTTAACGCCCAGCTGCGCCAGTGTCGGCGTCTTCATTTCTGCAGCACTAGCTCTTGGGGCAGGTCAACCCGGCTGGCCACACTCAGAAAATAATGAACTCTGACGAAGTGCAGGGCACACATGGACACTCACATACGTGTGCATAGCTCTACCTCTCTCACCCTGTGGTTTGATTCCTTAAAATGCTCATAGAGACTCTGCAGGTGACTAGCGTGGTATCAGCAGGCTACCCTTGGCAGCACCTGCGGCTTTCCCCGCCTTTCTTGCATTGCTCTTCGGGGCCCGTGTTGCTGCTCTCGCAACCCTGGGCGCCACAGCAGGTTTTCCTGTGTCCCTGCCTCTGGCACAGATGGCCATTGCTGCCATCTCCCTCCCCACCCTAGACCTGCTCCCATGTAGCTGACCCAGGATCCCGGATGTCCACCGCTGAGACCCCTGTCACCTGTTCTCCGTCCTTACCACTGACTTGTCAAAAGGGTTCCATAAAAGACCTGTCTTGGAAAGATCCCTATTAGAAGGGTCCTATCCTCATCCTTTTAAAATTCTCTCCTAGGAATTTCACACCCAACCTTTGGGACATTGGCATAGATGTTACTAATCCCATGCAGTCAGTGATGAAGTCAGGCCTCCAGAGTGGAGACCCGGTGACGTGTTCTGGGTAGCAAAGCTGCAGTGCATCAGAGCCCGTACGCGTAGAACATCTCATCTGAGCACAGCATTGGGTCTCTGAACTGAGGCCACCCAAAGCCGGGCGCCTCTTCTTGTTTGTGGAAGGAGAATTTTACAGCAGACATATTTATTCCAGTACAAAGACGCCATAGATCTGGACATTTGGTTTTGTTTGAAGTATGGAAAAATATTTTGTAGATGGGGAAAGAATATTTCCAGATAAACATGAAAGGTTAGTGAGGTTCTTAAAACTGCTTTTCAAAACCTTCTTAAAGGAAAAAAATAAATAAATAAGTAATAAAAAAAAAACCTTTTTAAAGGTATAAATTAGTTTATCTCTGGAATGCTTGAAATAGAATCTTGCCTCAGGGAACTAGTGAATTCTAAGAATTCTCAGTGTACTTGCCAGTCATGTGATCTTTCTCCTTCTCTTGGACGTTCACAACTTTCTTAGAAACCAGCTGTGCTTTTATCACAAACACCATAGAACTTTACAATAAGGTGGAAATTATTGGTGGTTCTGAAGCAGACTGTTACCAAAATGATTTTTAAATATGCTCCTTGGGTCAGTTTTTTCCAAATACACATAAATGCACATAAACCTATGCATATAACATAACATGCATGCTTTAGCTTTTGGTAGATTTTTTTTAAGCCATTTCAAAAGGAGTTTTCATGTAACTTTAATTGAATGAGAAAACATTCTTTTTAGTACTTTTTTCTCCCTTTATTTCTAAATGCATTCAACATGTTAAATAATTGTATACTGACTTTTTAGGCAAAGTGAAACTCCCTGGGGCTTCCATGGTCTTAAACCAGTAGTCTTATTTAGAAGATAGCACTGATCAGACAATAGAATTTAAGACTACATAATACATAAGAATTGATCCTGAGGAACATCAGTATTCTGTAAGAGTGAGTAATACTAACAACACCTAGCATGTGCAATGCTTAGGTAATTCATAGACGAATATGCTTCATCCATATTTACTCTTATCCGAAGCTCTGATTTTGGAAACAGAGTGTAGCCAGAGCTGAAGAAAAGAGAAATCTAGTATCAAAAGTGTCTGCTGTCTTTAGTCATCTGAAATGTAACTTAGAGGGTTGATACTAACAGTCTACTGCTTGATCTCATTCTTCTTAAATTTACTTAAGCTTTATTTTACTCATCTGTAAAATGGGATGGTAATGTTTATTATATAAACTATTGGAAGAACTAAATAAAAATGATACATGTAAAAGATTTAACAAAGCATCTGACACACATTAAATCGCATTATAAATGTTAGCTCTTGTTAGCTACTGTGATTTCAGTACCAAAAAGTTCAGGAAGAGGAAAATTACTATTTTTAATCTTAAGTAGAGAGTAAAATCTATATACACTCTATATTTGGAGCTCAGGTTTGACTGGAATGAAGCTGGCAAGTAATTTTAAAGACTTGGTTCAATTCTTAAAATTTTCTGCTTTTCCAAGTGAAAAATTATGCATGTTTCACAGAACCCCAGAAATATTCAGTAATCCTCCCCAAGTCTAATGCCTATAGCAAGAATCAGAAATAATAAGTAGCACCCTCTTCTTCCAACATTTTTTTTTCTTCGCTTAGATCCCTAAATACCCAGCATTTTATTACATCGACTAGTAGCTCTGCTTACCAACCACAAAACAGGAGAAGACTCGGCAGGTGGGGCTTCAGAGGCACCGTGTCAGTAGGCTTCCCAACCTCTTTTAGGAGGTCAGTGTGCGGTCAGCGTGGACAGGGGTCACTGGGAGTCTGCATTCCTTGTGGAGCAGGGGAGCGCAGGGACTGCCTCACTCACGCTGACTCCCCAGAGCTCCCGAGAGCTCCATGCTGTGCTCACACATCTCAGGTGCTCAGTAAATGTTTGTCAAATACTAAATAAGTGACAGACCTCACAGTATTATCTTCTTGAGATTTTTCAAAAGCAACAGATACTTTTTCAAGCTAAAGCATACATGAAATAGCCCTGGCTGGTGTGGCTCAGTGGGTTGAGTGCCAGTTGCAAACCTAGAGGTTGCCTGTTTGGTTCCCAGTCAGGGCACAGGCCTGGGTTGTGGGCCAGGTCCCCACTGGGAGGGGGGCGTGCGAGAGGCAACTGATCAATGTATCTCTCGCACGTTGATGTTTCTCTCTCTCCTTCCCTTCCCCATTCTCTAAAAGTAAATAAAATCTTTAAATAAATAAACCTTACATGGAATATTTAAAGAGTTAAAAGTAGTTTCTGATTAGTGTAAATATATTTCCTATACATTCAGGTTAATTTAAAGTCAACCATTGAGAGTGATAGAGATGTTGATAAATGAAATTTGTAATTGGGGGTCAAAGATGAGAGTTACAATCTTATTATCTTAGCCTTATGTACTTGAAATTGAATTAATGCAAAATAGTGACCCTGAAGTTTTGAAAGTCCCACTGTACATGGCTTAAAGCAACTGTCATGGATTTAAGAGAGAATGTGTTGTTGGCCTGAGGACCCTGTGAATAGCTGAGATCCCTCGGATTGCAATAGAAGTCTTTGCTGTTATTCTCTATAAATCTGAAAGCAGGGTTCTTGTCCTGCAACAAAACCAGAGTTTAAGGCTTTGAAATCACATCTGTATATGACCAAGCTGAAGCTTTTATGGGTCTTCAGAGGACTGCGGTGCAGCCCACTCCCAGCCACGGGGACAACCGCGGAAGGCTCCCTGGGGAGGCACGCAGGCTGCCCAGCGCGCAGGAGCTGTTCCCCTCCTCCGCGGTGCTCATCACATTGACATCTTTTGTCTAATTGGACTTCAGGTTTTCTCCTATAAAATGCAGGAACATCTCTTTCTGTCCCATGGAAACATTGTCAGAATGACTTATAACTTCAGAAATGGGCAAAACATTTTTAGGGGAAGTTCAACTTTTCAGAGGAAAGATGCTATAGGAATGGAAGGAGTTATAAACTTTAAAAAAAAATGGGATATGTAAAAATGCTGTTAGCTCTTTGAGGCTGTCCCATTTCTAGTCCTTGTGTGTTGCCTCTCCTCCTGGAACGCTCGGGCCTGTGTTTCTTATGGACGTGTTTGTACAGCGCATCAACCCTGGGGGAGGTTTTTACAGGCACGTTGACTGGCAGAGCCGAGGGCTCCGCTGCTTCTGCGTTTTCCTAAAAGTCTGCGCGCTCACACTCCACACACGTCAGAGCGCAGCGTGCTTCCCCCACGGACCCACAGACGGTGTTCCCACCAACGCCTTCCCTGATCAGGCAAAGAAAAGCTAAGTAGTTGCTTTGAAATAACAAAGAATTAAACTCAGTTTGGTCATCTTGTGAGAGACTCACAGAAATTTTTCTGAAGAAGATGCTTAATTAGCTCTCATGAATAGTGCACGTATTCTTTCATCTTTTTGCTGCAGAAAAACAGATTTCAGATAAAGCATCATATATTTTCTCGAATGCATACTATTCTTGCAGAGAATTAGAAAAAGTAAAAGCCTTTCTAGTCCACATTAAAGTAGTAGTTAGTAGGGACTTCGTATCCGACTCACAGATCTTTTCTGGGAGCTCGTATTTGCATCATTGCTAGTAATCCATTGAATATGTTAAGCTTCATAGTGACTTGCTAGGTTTATGAGGAAATCAGCTTTTTTGAAGGGCCTCAGAAGTGGTCCTCAGGCAGTCTAGATGATAGACAAAAGAAAAAGGAACAGATTGCTTTGATTGGAAAATAGGGGAAGAAGTCTCAGAAATCAGTGGTACATAATCACTTACAGTAAAGCGTCAATTTATTTTTAGAAGTTAGTATATAATAAAGAGAACTACAAATCAAACAATGTGTCATTTATCACTCTAAAATTATTTATTTTTATATTTAGCGATAAGTTTTATTTTGATTATTCTAAGTTCTGTATTCACACATCAGTAGTTGAGATTGTATTGAATAAGAAAAGCTAATGACGGATACTCACGTGGCAGTCGCTGCTCTGAACGTTTTCATGTGCCGACTCACTTTCTGCTGCTGACAGGTCAGGGGGCGGGTTCTGTTATTAGCTGCACTGCACAGAACAGGAAGCAGAGAGACTTGCAGTAACCTCCTTAGGCTCATGCAGCTGATGAATACTGGAATGAGGATTTAAAGGCTGTTCAGTGCAAGAACCTGCTCCCAAACTACTGAGCCATGCTGCTTTATAAACAATGTTTCCACCACAGTTTACATTCAGTATATTTCCGCACCGGTTTCAGATGTATAGCAAAGTGGCCAGAAAACCATGCGCTCTGTCTACAGCATTCTCCCCCCGCCCCTGCTGCTCCAGCACCCACCTGGCCCCAAACCCCGTTGTCTGGACACCATGGACTGTGTGCTCCAGGCTGCAGTTCGCATCTCTGTGGCTGTTCTGCAGCTGCCAATTTGGACTGCTTAATCCCTTCACCTTTTTCACCTTCTTCACCCAGCCCCCCAACCCTCTCCCTCTGAAACTGGGTGATACATACATGTCGTATGTTGGAGGATGTTTATTAGTATCTATTTTTCCACTGTGAAACCCTTTTCTTTTGGTCACTCTCTGCCAGAACAAGCACCAATAATTCATTTTTCGTCCCTACCTGCTCTGTGAATGAACTTAAACTTGCACCAGTGGTGTCAAACGTGCGTGAATAGTGGATCACGACATAGCTCATTAATCCTCATGGCAGCAACCCAGGTGACAGCCAACCTTCCTGTTGCTCTTCAGAAGCCATCATATACATCATGTGGAGACTGGCACGTTACCTGTAACCAAAGCCCCACAAATGCGTGGTGATACTTAAAGTTCCTGCTTGACAGTAGGGTTTGTAGCACTAAGACACTACTTCACCTAATACTATGCAAACTTGTGCAAATTATGAGATAATGGGGGAAGATCATAAAATACTGAATTTTCCAATCTGTGAATCATCGTACTGACTCTTGGAGTTAGACAGATAGTCTTAAAGTACTATACTTTATAATGACAGCTGGAAGAATAAAATATTTATTATATTGATGATGACCTCTCTGAGTTGGGAAGAATAAATTGTAATTCAGAGAAACTCCTGGGTTTCTGGATACAATACCCTAAATTTTTGTCACTAGTCTATGAATCAGTCCTCAAACTGTATATCCATATTCCCTATACATGAATTATATTACATAGATTTTGATGGCTGGAAGGTAGGTCCTTGTGTGGAGGAACCAGGGAGCATGTTAGAGGCAACGAAAGGACTTCAGTTGGTAGGGCTTAAGGGCGAGACGCTAGAATGAATGGAGGCTAGTAGACTTGTCTTGGGGATGGGGGAGCTGATAAGAGTGTTAAGGTCATTCCTAGGTGGCACCCCTGGCTATTATTACGATGGTAGTAAAACCTCAAATTGAGGGTGAGGCAGGGGGCCAGGAATTAGTGCACATAGAGCAAAGCCAAGTAATTTGTCACAGCATTTAAAATCTTTACCCAGATGCCTATGCATCCTTATTTCTTAACTATGCATTCCTGTCTTTTCCTTAGTCTCAGTTTTCCCTTCTGTTAAGTGGCAATAATAGTATCAATCTCATAAGGTTGTTCTGAAAATTAAATAGACATTTCTTGTAGCATATAGCACAGTGCTCGACATCGTTCTATTTAGTGCTGAATAAGCATCCACTATTACTCTCCCTCCTCCTGTACTCTACCAGAGGCAAACTCTGACTTTCCAGCAGGCTGCGTTGGCTGTTTTTGACTCAGTGCCTCATTCCTTTTTGGCCTGGGCCCGTGCTCAGGGGATTCGCACTGCTGGAGTGTGATCCTCTCCACACCTCCCTCCACACCTTCCTTACCTAATTCCCACCCAGTCAGGGCCCTGCTCCACCCTTCCTCCTCCAGGGTGACTTCCCAGCCACCAACTGCCCCAGGGGCTATCCCTCTCTACTGGCTTTCTCTAATGCCCACAGTCATGGAAACACCAATTCATCGTCCCTTCCGTTGGTACGTGTCTTTCAAATTGTGTGTGTAGAAATGTGCTTATCATGGTAAGAACTAAGAATTTAGCCTGTTCCTCAAGGTAGAGGTCGTGGGATGTAATTCTCTGTAGCTTCCGCACCACCCAGTGTGCCTTCCGTGCGAAGTGACGTGGCAGAAAAAGCAGTGAGCTTTGGAGCCGGACAGCCTGGCTGGAGTCCCTGGCCTGCCACTTACTTACATGTGATCTTAGGCAGTTGACCTTTCCTGAGCCTTATTTTCTCATCTGTGAAATGCAAATACCCTATAGATTTTTTTTTTTTTTTTTTAATAGTAGTGATGTGTGTCAAACACCAAGAACAGTGCCTGGGCACAAGTAAATGCTTAATGATAATTACCGTTATTCAGATACTTCTTAACTGAACGATAGAGAGTAGAGCAGCCACTGAAAAGAGAAGTAGATATACATATGTTTTAAATTTAAACAGTTTGTCACTCTCTGATGAAAATGAAATAATAGATTAATATCACCACCTATTAAGCCTCTATAAACATATAGCCATGCATTCCACCAATAATTAGCATCTCTGATTTGCCTGGCAGTTTTAAGCACTCTGGATTTTTAAAAAATGAATAAGAAAAAGTCACCACCCACAAGGAACTTACATTCTGCTGAAAGAGAGAGATGATGAACAGATAAACATACTGTGTGATGTTAGGAGTGATAAGGGATACGAAGAAAAATAAAGCAAAAGAAAGGGAGAAGGTGCAGACGAAGGGGATGGGAGACATCACATAGACTGGGTGCTGGGGATGTGCTCTCCGAAAAAGCAACATTTGACTACGTATGTGCATGTGAGACCGGATGATAATGGTGAGAAATAGTTCTAGGCAAAGGAATAGCAAAATTGAAGGCTGTGCATCAGAACACGTTCGATTTATTCCAGTAACAATTAGGTTAGGCAGCCACATGGCTGGAGCAGAGGAAGCTAGAGAAAGAATGATGAGGTCCCAGGGTTCCAAAACAGGCCCAGTAGGTGATAATAAAGACTTAGAAGTAAAAGGAAAACACTGGCGTTTAACAGAGCATAGTTTCTTTTATTGAGAAGACTAGGGGAACCTCTTCACAGCTGTTAGGATGGCTACTATTAGAAATGGAAAAGCCCTTGCCAGGTGGCCCTGTTGGTCGGAGTATTGTCCTATACACCAAAAGGGTGGAAGTTCGATCCCGGTCACCTAGGTGAGCACCTAGGTTGCAGGTTCAGTCCTCAGGTGAGGATTGTAAAAATGCGGACACTAAGAAGTACTAGTGAGGACGTTGAGCAGTTTCGGAACCCTCGTGTATTGCTTTGGGTAAAATGGTGAAGCTGCTGTGCAAAACCGATTAGCACGCCTTCAGAATTTAAACACAGAGCGATCCTGTGCTCGGGCAGTCCCACTTTTGGGGAAATGCCCAAACTGTTGCACACGGAGACCCTCGTACAGCGGTGTGCATAGCAGCATTGTTCACGACAGCGAAGAAAGGGGGAGCAGCCCAAATGTGCACCAGAGCATGAATGGATGGACAAGCTGTGGCACGTGCACACAGTGGAGTAGTACTGGGCTTATAAAAGTGAATGAAATCCTGATACGTGCCACAGAGTGGGTAAATCTTTAAACCATCATGCTACGTGAAATAAGTCAGACACGAAAGGACGACTGCTGGATGATTCCACCTATATGAGGTATCAAGAGCAGTCGAGTTCAGAGGAACAGAACATGCAGTAGAAGTTACCAGGGACTGAGAGAAGGGGAGGATGAGGGATTATTGTATAAGGGACCAGAGTTTCTGTTTAAGATGGTGGAAAGTTCCGGAAATGGACATGGTGATGGTTGCACAACGGTGTGAATTTACTTAATGCCACTGGATGGTACACTAACAATGATTGTAGGAGTAAAGTTTTGTGTTACATATTTTTACTGTAATAAAAAACAAAAAGACTGTGGGTGGGGGGAACGGATTGGAAGCAGGAATTCCAGTTAGATGCTTATAGCAGGAAACCAGATAAAAGATCAGTGTAGCTGTGAGAGTAGTGAGCAGTATTCAAAACCGTCACACATGTGAAAAATGGAGCCATTGGGTCCTGTTGACAGATTGCAAGTGGAAGTAAATAATTACAATAGACTCTTTTTTTTTCCCCCTGAGCTACCAAGATGGCAGTGGTCCTCTCCTGAGACAAAGAAAACTTGAAAAGGAATGAGTTTGGGGGACACTGTCACATGTTTGTCTCGAAACATGTGAAATTAGAGATGCGTAGTAACACAAGTGGAAGGTCAAAAAGATACATGAGTATGGAGCCCAGGGAAAAGGGGCCATAGAAATAAAAATGGGCTGAGCCAAACGGAAAAAGGGCTCATGGGCTGGACAACAGTGTGGGGATTGCTCGGGGGAGGGGGTGGAAGGGGACTAAATGGTGATGGGAAAAAAATAAAGATTAAATTTTAAAAGTAACTCATTTTAAAAAAGAAATATGAATGTCAACATACAAAAAGACGAAGCGCACTCTAGGAAGCACGGGAATGGCCGTGATCACCCAGGGACAGAGCTGAGACAGAGAAGTGTTCGGTGGACTGAGTGCAGGGAGCCCCTGCATTCAGACATCAGGAGGAGGGCAGGAACCTGGATGTGAGCTGCTTTCCATTCCTGCTCAGCAAATTTCCAGGGAGCACTTCCTCTGTCTGGCTCTGTCTCAGGTGAGTGGGATACCAATTCCGTAAAAAGACAGCACCCATTTCGTACGTAACTCTGTGCTCTTGAGCCAGGCACCGAACTTGACTAAATCCCAGGTTCCTGACCTGTAAAATGGGGTTACTAATGAGGTTAGCACAAAGTGAAGAAGCAGCAGTAACTTCAATCATTTCCTGAATATCCACCTGTTCATACAAGGTATTTTATTTTCATAACCCTAATCCTTCCTATAATTCCGCAAGGTAAGTATGATTGTTTTATAGAAAAAGGTTTAGTGGAACTAATCATTTTTTCTAAGACACATCTAAAAACTTAAGGGCAAGATTCTTACTCCGGTAGTTCTGAACTCACATGGTTCAGTCCATCCACTATTTATTACGAGCTATTCTGATAGGTAGAACACTCAGCAAGCTGCCTAAGGCAATAGTTAGTGCTTCAGAATGCGTTTCTTTTATCCCTTCAAACTCCCCTCCATTTAAGTGGATCTCTTTGAGGTCCTGAAAAACAAACTCCTATAATTAAAACCAATCGGAAAAGCAATTGCCTATGTCATCAAGTACATAAACTGCCAACTATAAACTTAGTAATCTCCCTAAATGAATTTAATGAATGTTAATTGACTGAATAAACAAAAACAGTGCATTTTTATGCTAATTTTATGTACAAAGTACCTGGCCTTTAGAATTACAGATTGGATAGCACTTAATGAAATTCCACTACCATTAAATTAAATTTATTTTATGAGTTTTCTTTTATAAAATGCATTCAGGTTATCCCTGAAAATACTTCATTACTTGGTTTCTAACTACCCTTTTAAATTATTACTTGCCTAACAAGTGAAAAGAAACTACCACTCTATTGTCTTTTAAACATATATCTATTGTGCCCTGGCTGGCATAGCTCAGTGGATTGAGCGCGGGCTGCAAACCAAAGGGTCGCAGGTTCGATTCCCAGTCAGGGCACATGCCTGGGTTGTGGGCCAGGTCCCTACTTGGGGGCCACGTGAGAGGCAACCACACATTGATGTTTCTCTCTCTCTCTTTCTCCCTCCCTTCCCCTCTCTAAAAATAAATAAATAAAATCTTTAAAAAAAATAAATAAATAAACATATATCTATTGTTTATATGGAGATTAATTTTAATCATCTGATCTTGCCACTCTAGGTTGGGTAAGGACATTACTGTTATTCTGGTCACCCAGGCTGAGATGCTAGGGTCTCCTCTCATTCCTTCCTCTCCCTTATCCACCATTATTTAATCAGCCACAAAGAACTGATAGATCTATTTCTGAAATGCCTTGGAATTGGTCTCCTCTGATTCAGATTTGGTTCAGGCAGAATTTGCTGCTTAGCTGATGGCAATAAATAGCTCACTACTTGATAAAGGCCTTGACATTAATCACATCCCCATCAATGAGTCCTACTTACATAAGCCAGAATTTTCCTAAATCTTAAAAAAAAGGAAAAGAAAAAAATCCTGACACTTCCAGGACCTAAAAAATGCAGTTTTCTATAAAGGAACACCCAAAGTCCATGATACCTGGCCCTGGCCATCGGATCTCTTCTTTCTGCTTTCCCTTTAGCACTCACATTTCTGCACACCTGTGTTCTCTAAGACGGACTGGTGGATGTCCTGCATGCAGCTTGTCTCAAACAGAGTTAGATACTCTTTCCCTTCGCTCCCATAACACTTTATTATTCCTCTCTTTAGCACATCATTTTGATGGCTTCTATGATTATGATTTGCATATATAAGCTGGAGAAATTTTTACTATCCTAACAGCTGGCACCAAGTTCCTCTAGCACAAAACTCTCTTGATGTGGAAAATGCACCTTTAGAAACGCCTGGAGGTAGACTGTCAGCTGAGCCCCACTCCCACCTCTCAGCCAAGGGCTTGGAAATAACCTCAGCCCCAAGGCTTTTGGTAGGGGAACACAGCTCTGCCAGTGCCAAGGGAAGGAGTTTGTTATTTTTCTCCTGAATAAAAATGAGGTGGGAGTGGGAGAAGAAATCAGAGGAGAGATGAAGGACAAAGGACAGAAAGGATGCCAGCAGGATGAAGAGCTGCCTGGTGCTGGACTGGACCAGTGAGCAGCACAGAGGTAGCCAGAAGTATCTCACAAACACAGGAAACTCTGGGAAGAGAAGCCAAAGCTCCAGGAGTCCTTTAGTGTCTATGGTAGAAAGGGCTACTAAATGCTCAGATGAGAGTTTATGGGGTCGTTCTTGATGTGAAATCAAGGAAGGTGCTGGTTTTAACATTAGGTCTCATGCTAGTGGCCAGAGTAGCCCCGGGAATATACACCTCCCAGAAATTTACATACATCTTTTGGTGGCAGGGTTTAGATCTCCACATGTCATAGAATTGGCAAAGATTTCCATCTTTTTTCACCTATTTGAGGTAAATCAGTATCTAAATCTTACATTCCACCAGAATATAAATGCTCCGAAGATACCGTTGTATGCCACTTGCTTTATTTTAGTAAACTCACAGAAGGTATTTGTTTTTTTTATTGAATCAGTAGTGTTAATATGAAAAATACTTATACAACTGACTACTCTAAATTAACTCTCTCATCTTACTGATTTTCTTAACAGAAGAAAAGCCAAGTTAAAAAAGAACAGCAGTGCAAATGGTATTTAATCATCAATAAATATGGTCAGAAAATTTAGTGTTATCATCTTGATATATTTAAAGTTTTTCCATCTTTCTATAGGGAAGATCTGTGTGTTCCATTTCTCAGGGACCTAACCCTTCTGAGCTACTTTTTTTTCTCAGCCATTTCTCAGCTATACATGAAAATCAGTCAATATATTACATTATATTAGTATACTAAAAAATGAGACCACCTAATTCTCTCAATAGATGCAGAAAAGTCATTTGGCAAAATGCAACATCTTTTTATGATAAAAAAACAAACTAGAGATAGAAGGGAATGTCTTCAGTCTGATAAAGAATTTCTATAAAAACCCTGCACCTAACATATTTACTGATGAAAGACAATACTTTCTCAAAGATTAAGAGCAAGACAAAAGTGTCCATGCTCACCACTTTCATCCAACATTGTAACCAGGGCAACTAGGAAAAAAATAAAAGAAATCTTCATTGTAAAGGAAGAAGTAAAATTATCTCCGTTTGTAGTTGATATGATCATATATGTAGAAAATTCTAACCAATTTCTCTGCTAAAAACTTTTAGAACTAATGAATGAATTCAGCATGGTTGCTGGACACAGGAACAATATACAAATATCAATTGTATTTTTGTCCACTAACAATGAACAATCTGACAATGAAATTAAAACAATTTCATTTACAATAGCATGAAATGGAGAAGATATTTAGGAATGAATGTAACAAAAGGAGTATTAAATGTGAACACTGAAAACTATAAAACATCATTTTTATATAAAGAATTTATGTATTTATTTTTAGAAGGAGGGAAAGGAGGAAGAAAGAGAAGGAGAGAAACATCGGAGTGTGAGGGATACATCAGTCTGTTTCCTCTCGCACATACCCAGCTGGTAACCTGGCCCACAACCCAGCATGTGCCCTGACTGGGAACCAAACCAGTGACCTTTCAGTTTGCAGGACAACACCCAGTCCACTGAGTCACACCAGTCAGGGCAAAACATCATTATTTAAAAAGAAAAGGAAGGAAGGGAGGGAGGAAGGGAGGGAGGAAGGAAAGGAGGAAGGAAGGGAACTCTTAATGGAAAGACATCCCATGTTCATGGATTTAAAGACTTAATGTTGGTAAGATGCCAAAAAAAAAAAATCCACAAAATGGTAAATAAATTCAGTGCAGCTCCTACCAAAATTCCACCTTTGTTTTCTTTTGCAGAAAGTAACAAAATGATCTGAAATTTCATTTATATGAAAATCTTGAAAAAAGGAACAAATTTGGAGGACTAACACTTTCCAATTTCAAAATTTACCTCAGAGCTATAAAATCAAGACATTACAGCACTATGATAAGTGTACACATATAGAAAGAACAGGGGAATAAAAGTGAAAGTCCAGAAATAAACTCTTACATTTATGGGCAATTGACTTTTCACAAGGGTACCAAGACAATTCATTGAAGAAAGAATAATTTTTTCAACAAATAATGCTGGGACAACTGTATAAAGCTTTATGGACACAATCAAGAAAATAAAAAGACAACTCACATATGGGGAAAAATTTTAGAAGTATATATCTGGTAAGGGAGTATCCAGTATATGGGGTCTGTCCAGAAAAAGTCCAGCCATTGTTAATATAACGAGAACCTAGCAGCCAAGGAGAGTGAACTGGAATGTGCATGCATGAACAATGATGACTTCACTGAACAAGTCAGTGGGGTGGTAGTCACCATTGAGTGAGCACATGTAATGTGTAACTGTTGCATTCAAACTGACTGAGCGAGCCCTGGCTGGTGTAGCTCTCAGTGGATTGAGCACAGGCCTGCGAATCAAAGGGTTGCCAGTTCCATTCCTGGTCAGGGCACATGCCTGGGTTGCAGGCTAGGTCCCCACTGGGGGCCATGTGAGAGGCAACCACACATTGATGTCTCCCTCCCTTTCTTTCTCCTTCCCTTCCCCTCTCTCTAAAAATAAATAAATAAAAATCTTTTTAAAATGTCAAGGGGAGGTTAAAAAAACAAAACAAAATGACTGAGCGAGTGGAACAACAGATCTGCATCAAACTTTGTGTTAAGCATGAACACTACTCCATGGAAACTATTCGGATGATTCAGAAGGCCAAAGCTCTGGGCAACTGGTGATTGGCAGCTTCATCACTACAAGGCATCCGCTCATGCACCACTCACACCCCATGCAAACTTTTTTGGTGAAACATTAAATCATCCAGGTGACTCAGTCCCCTACAGCCCCACTTTGGTGCCCTGTAACTTCTGGCTTTTCCCAAAACTAAAATCACCTTTGAAAGGGAAGAAATTTCAGACCATTGATGAGATTCAGGAAAATATGATGGGGCAGCTGATGGGGATTAGGAGAACTTTGTGAGGTTCCCAGGTGCCTACTTGGAAGGGGACTAAGGCATCACTGTCCTATCTACAATGTTTCTTGTATTTTGTATCTTCTTTAATAAATGTCTTGTTTTTCATATTATATGGCTGGATATCTTCTAGACAGACCTCGTATACAGAAAGTATACAACTTGACTAAGAAAACAACACAGTTTAAAAATCAGCAGTATTTGAATAGATGATTTTCCAGAGGACATGCAAATAGTCTTTGAGCTCATTAAAGGATGCTGGGCTTCATTAATCATTAGGTAAATTATAAATACAAAGCACAGTCAGATGACACTTTACATGTACTATGATGACAAATCGAAAAGACATAATGTGTTGGTGAGGAGAAGAAGAAATGACAACTTCTTACAGTACTGGTGAAATTGTGAAATGTTGTAGCCACTTTGAAAAACAGTTTGAAAATTTCTCAAAATATTAAACATAAAATTACCATAGTAATTCTATTCCCAGGTGTATACCCAAGAGAATTTAAAACATAAGTCCACACAATATCTTGTGCAAATGTTTATAGCAATATCAACCATAATAGTCAAAAAGTATAATCAACCCAAATGTCTATTGACTAATGAATAAATAAATGGATATATATACATGACAGAATATTATTCATGTATATAATGGAATGAATTATTGATGCACACCATAGCATGGATTAACCTTGATAACCTTATGCCAAATGTAAGGAGCCAGACACAAAAAGCCACATACTTGTATGATTCTGTGTTTAGTAAATATCCAGAATAGTCAAACCCACAGAGACAGAAGGTAGATTAGCAGTTGTAAAGGGTTAGGAGGAAGATGGAATGGCTGCTTATGAGGACTGAGTTTCCCTTTGGGGTGATGAAAATGTTTTGGAACTAGATAGATGTGATAGTTCCACAACATTGTGAATATAATGACTGCTACTGCATTGTACAGTTTATAGGGTGAGTTTTGTGGTATGTGACTATCTTAATAAAGTCGTTAACCAGTAGTGGAAGTAGTAGTCTTTTAAATATGAATTTGGAGACATTAATATACATTCTTACCCAACATGAGTTTGGCAGAGTATTTGAAAAATTGAATAAAGTCTTCAACAAGGGAAATAAAAAACAGTATTTCCTCCAATAGATGGGAAGATTTTTATTTCTCTTCAAAATTCAAATACATGTACATTTTGAGAAATGCTTGTCTGTGGCTCAGATAGCTCTTCTGGCCAACAAAAACTCAAGTGGAACATTACCAGTGAGTTCTACTTGGTCTTGTTATTTATATGCCCCCATACGAGCGATAAAAACTGTTTCAATAATTTATGTAAGCCTAAGTACCAGAGAGCTAACTGATACCATTTTAGTGCTCTTTAATAAAACAAATCTCTAGTGTGACATAGACCTGGTTAATGATCAGCATAAAATAGGCAGAGGCCTGTTTTGATGGTCACTTCAAAAGTTTATTTATGGTTACATTACAATATCTCATTAGAAGTGCATAGTTGGAACATTTTATATATGTTTTAATATTTAAAACACAGTCTTACTGTGTACTGTCCTTGCCTGGCTTACAGCCATAGGACTATCTTATTAGCAATTCTGCCATATAATTAGATCCTTCTGATAGAGAAAAGTTAACCTCTTTGTATCCAATCCTGCCCTAGCGCAGTGTTGTGGTGAGACTCCAGCGAATGCACTTGGTAAGTCCGCCCAAGGTCGATGTTCCCCAGGCTGCTTCTTCCATTTCTTACCCTTCGCTCTTTCAAGTAGCTATAGATATTCCAATTTCTTGAGAGGCACACGTAAAACCAGATCTTCATTCTTGAGGAGTTGAGAGTGTATCTTTAATGGAACAAGGAGAACTTATTTTTCTAGCTCAGCACAGTTGAATGGAGTCTCAAAATCAGAGGGATTCCAGGGCCACACCGGTAGGATAAGGGTGCAGTGCTGCCCTTTTAAGACAGTGGGGGTGGTAGCTCTCATGCCAACCTGGCAGGGCGGCAGGTGGGGGAGGTGCTGCCTTAACATCATTCAGATTCAGATTATCCTGTTTGGACTTAAAAAAATTTTCAAACAATCCGTGAAGCCACAGCTCCTGGAATAAGGAATAATTTAAGCTCCATTGTTTTCTGAAGAAACCCTGTGGAAAAGTTCACCATAAATATTTCAGCGCCTACGTGCCCTCCTCTTAATGCCCAGTGTAACTCGGAGATCCCCACTCGTTCCGGAGCCTCGTTTCCTCCTCACTTATGAATTGCTTCCGTGGGGTCAGGTCTCTGAAATGCATACAGTGTTCCCCCAAAAGTCACGACTTCGAACAGGTAGTGTATATCCGAAAATGGATCTTCTTTGTTAGCAAACAAACCCTCTCTCGATTTGTAATCGAACTTCATCATAAAGTTTGATAATAACACCAAATGCAGCTAATGCCATTAATGATTCATTTTTTTCTGTTTTATCTTTAAACCTTTTATTTAATACAGCTTATGATTTTACATGCTAAAATATAAATTAGAACAGAGCAGAAAAATAACACTTTTATTTTGTAACAATTTTGACTATTTTGATAGTCTAAAAGTGATGAAAATACTTAGTAGCAGCTGTTATATTTCAGTAAAATCATCATACACTGTGAATCTGCCTACAGATTCACCCCCAGTAAAGCCTCAGTTGTAAACCCATTATCTTTTCATTAATAGGAGATTTCATTTATTAAACTAAAACAATAATTTAAAAAACACAGCCTGTCCATATGAAAAAACACCAACTTCTAGTTGAATATATGCTAATAATTAGCTTTTTAACACATTTTAGCAAACGTATTGTTCTGGATTTATGCATATTGTGAAAATTATTTTATTTTTATTGAATCCACATTCGAACATGGAGTGGTATAATGCTTTCTTTAGTCACAGCTCCTGGAAAGGTTGGCAGCTATTAATCTTATAATTTCGGTCTGTTCAAAAGTGGTTTCCAAAACTACTTTTCCATCGTCATCCTATGAAAGCAGACTTCCTTCTGATGACTCCACACTGCTTTGGAAGGTAGCCTCTGGGGATTAGACAGTGAGTGTACTTAAATGGCACCTTTTCCCCAATTAATATCATAGAAAAGAAATTGACATGGTTTGATGGGAGCTCAATAGAGTCTGTTATGGTATCGAAGATAAATACAAAGATCCCAGCTTCTGCGCTAAGAAAACGCCTGCAAAAAGATAGAAATGTCTGGCTTGGCCATGTGAATAGAACCCCATTATAATACAAGAGAAAAGGAACCTTTGGTTAACTCAAAGTCTTCTCAGTTTGTTTTGTTTTGTTTTGTTTGGTTTTTTGTCTTGTGGCCTTGATATTTCAGTCCCACTGTGGCGTTTGACTTACTAGAGAGGAAACAGTTCTTTATTTACACGTCAGAAACCAATTCAGAATTCCAGTAGGTGATATTTATTGTTTTAATCAAAATAATTTTAAAATGGTGAGATTATCAGTAATTAATTTTCTCCCTTTGTGTCTGATATATCCCCAATTTTTTGTTTTGAGCACTTGTTACTTTTATACTTAGAAAAGCTTAAATACAATTTTAAATATATATATATATATAAAATAATTTTAAAATGAACTTTGGAAAACAGTTCAAAATATAGTTTTAAAACCGAATGGTCCCCCTTCCTTTAAGGTACTTCAGTCGTGCAGCTGACTGGAAATCCTTTTTGGCACAATTGTTAATAAACTGGACTCACAGGGGGAAAAAACTACTTCTGTGGCCTCAGTGGTCGAAAAGGACATAACCACACACTGCTGCCCAGCCCACCCTCTGAAAACATTTCCCTGGAACTAAACATATATTTTTACAACAACCTTAAGAAAGTATTTTTCATAGGTAGATTAGTATTAAGTAATTATACTGAGCACGTAGTTCTTCTGGAAATATTTATTTAAGAGTTTACCTTAGAATTCCCGAGAGAAAAGTATATACCTTCTTATAGCAGGATATATTTAAAATGCTTTTATGTGCTGTTTCCTATAATGGGTTAGAGGGAAAATTTAAATGATACAGATTATTTTGTTACGTTTTCATATTTTATCGTATGTTGGTTTATCTCCTGTGTATGTGTCTGAGTCAGAATAGAATGACTAAGGTTGAGTCTAGTGGAGTGAATCACTTGAGTTCAAATAAATGCTGGTGTGGCCACCTATTTGGTTTGGCCTTAGCCTTGGCCTTAACTTCTCTGTGCCTTAGTTTCCTCGTCTGTCAACTAGGAATAGTAATAATGACCTCAGAGAGTGAGTTGAAGCCCAAAGCCTTTAGAGCAGTGCCTGGCACTCGGTAAGCATTCTGCAAATATCAGTTGTCATTGTTATCCTCCACCACGACCCTTGGCGTTCTCTTGACATTGTCTGTGTGAATCTGCTGAAGTACCTTCTATGCCATTCTATGCCACTGTTTGCTGCTCTGGTTTTAAAATTTGGGATGAGTGTGCCCTCTTTCCAACCTTAAAAGAATGGCCTGGCCTTTTTTTTTTTTTTTTTTTTTTTTGGAACTCCTGTGGAAAGTCCAATTTCAGTGAAGGGCATCTCATCACACTAAGGTCACACGTGACAAATGGTCTTTCATTACCTGCTGATTACAGTTAACCTTAATTTCTTTCATGGCAGTCATGCGGTGCCTTCTATTTAAATAGAGCTGTTCCTGGATGTGACTTTTCAAGCCTCTCTGGGTTTAATTCCAATTTAACTTGCCATTCCAACTGGGGCCGTTGAGCAACTGAAGTCGTGATTCACTCATTTGTTCTCTCTGGATCTAATTATTACCTGCTCGGTGCCTGAGAGGCCCCCTCAGGCGTCAGTTCCCCACTCTAAATGGTCTAACCTTCTGGGGAAGGGAGTGGGCCTTGAGTGGTTGTTTCTTTGAACCATACAGATGTGTTTAGTGCACTTTCGGGGAACACACTAGCAACCATCTACCGTTTTCATCCTACCAAACTCATTACTAAGGATGATTGGAAGAATCCTGTGCTGGCATAGGCCGTACTTACCTGCGCTTCCCCAGGCTTTTAGAACAAGGCCCGATTTGAAGCACAGAATTCAGTTGCCATGCAGTTGCGGTTATCTTACATGCCTTCTAAACAAAGCGCACATTGCCTAGAAAGCTTGGGCAGAATAGAAACACCCGAAGTGTAATTATAGCTATTCTGGTACCAAATGCCCGTGCTTAGGAGTCCCTGAGTGAGACAGGGCAGAATGGTATTACTGAGAGTAAGGATCGTTCCTTCACCCTTTCCCACTTACTGGATGCTTAGTCGGATGAAAGGGAAGATTTTTGTTTGATTCACCCGCATCCTAAGTATGTCCAATGGGATCTCCGTGGCCTCCTACTGAGGATGTTAATTGTAAGCAATGCTTTAGAGTGCCCTCTTAAACTTAGAGCAAAGAACTGAGGCACTTAAGTACTTGTGGGGGTTTTAAGTAATCATTTTTATTTTTCAATTACAGTTGGCATGTACAATATTGTGTTTGTTTCAGGTGGACAAACCAGTGATGAGATATTTATATCACTTGATCATCTTGATAAAACTAGAACCCATCTCACACCATACATAATTATTACAATATTGTTGACTAGATCCCCTGTGTTGTACTTCACATCCTCATGACTGTTCTGTAACTACCAGCTTGTCCTTCTTAATGCCTTCATCTTTTTCACCCAAACCTCCTCCCATCTGGCAACCGTCAAAATGTTCCCTGTGTCTATGAGTCAGTTTCTCTTCTGCTTATTTTATTTTTTGAATTCCATATGTGAGTGAAATCATAGTTTGTTTGTCTTTCTCTGACTGACTTATTCATTCAGCACAATACCCTCCAGGTCCATGCATGTTGCTGCAGGTGGCAAGATTTTATTCTTTTTTATGCCTGAGTCATATTCCATTGCATATACGTACTACTTATTCTTTATCCACTTACCTACTGATGGACACTTAGGTTGCACCCATATCTTGGCTATTGTAAATACTGCTGCAATGAGCATATAGATGCAAATGTCTTTTCAATGTGGTGTTTTGGGTCTCGTCAGATAAATACCCAGAAGCGGAATTGGTGGGTACTTCTTTGTCTCCTGTTATAGCCTTTGTTTTAAAATCTCTTTTGTCTAAGTATTGCTCTCCCAGCTTTTTTGTTTGCTTGTTTCCAGTTTCATGAGATATTTTTTTCCATCCTACTTTTAGTCTGTGTGTGTCTTTGATCTGAAGGGAGACACTTGTGCACAGCACATGTAAGGGTCTTGTTTTGTTCTCCATTCAGCCACCCTGTGTCTTCTGATTGGAGCATTTAATCCATTTGTATTTAAAGCAATTATTGATAGATACGTATTTATTGTCATTTTGTTATACATGTTTTTTATCTTTTTTCCTTCTTCTTAAAGAAGACTCTTTAACATTTCTTATAATACTGGTTTGTTGGTGACGAACTCCTTTAGTTTTTTCATGTCTGAGAAACTCTTGTCTGTTCTTAGAGTCAAAATGATAGCTTTGCTGAGTAGAGTAATCTTGGTTGTAGGTCCTTGCTTTTCATCACTTTGAATATTTCTCGCCAATCCCTTTTGGTCTACAAAGTTTCTGTTGAGAAATCAGCTGACAGTCTTACATAGTAACTAACTGCTTTTCTCTTGCTGATTTGAAGAATCTCTCTTTGTCTTTAACCTTTGGCATTTTAATTATAATGTGTATTGTTGTGGGCATCTCTGGGTTCATCGTGTTTGGGACTGTCTGTGCTTCTTGGACTTGTATGTCTATTTCTTTCATCAGGTTAGGGAAGTTTTCTGTTATTATTTCTTCAAATAGGTTCTGAATCCCTTGCTCTCTGTCTTCTGTACATGTGGTTTTAATGGTTATTCTCAATCCCTGATAGTTAGTAGCTATTTTATATAGCATTTAAAGTACGAAATTTAGGGAAATGAGAAAGAGCAAGGAATTGAGTAACCATTATCTGAAGATTTATAATCAAAGGATCCTAGTAAGGATAAGTTAATCGAAGGGGTTAATTAATTGATTATATTAAATTAAAAATTAGGAGTGCCTGTCTTAATACAGTCACCCATCCATCCATTCATTCATTCATCCTGTTGAACAAACATTTCTTGAATGTCCACAGTAGACTCTAGAGAGATGACCATGCTTGGTGCCAGCACCTGGACTGTTGATGTTGGCTGAACCCACACCCGTGGTTGTCTCCTGACAGCAGTGCCCACCCACTGTGGGGACAGGCCGTGGGCCCCAGCAGCCTTCTCTGCGCTTGGACTGTCCTCTCCTCTTCCCTGCGTTCTTTACGTTCTTCTGCACTTGTCACCCCCTTTTACCTCAGCCCCATTTACCTTCCTGCCTTTCCACAAAGCGGTCAGATAAGTAGTTCTAAAAGGTGCAGCCTGGCGGGAGTTTCTTTTACATCTGAGGATGACTCCACCATTTTAAAAGGGGAACCAAAGAGAACTCTTACCCGCCGAATGCCATTTCAAAGGCAGCTTTGATGGGTACAGCTATATTGCATGCACCTTTCTAAAAAAATTATTTTGGTTGCACTGGTAACTTTTTAAATGGTTTTTCTTCATAATGTCCTAAAACATTTATCTTTAAAATGAGGAAGACAAGGGTACAAAGTTTTGTGGCATTAAAGACATCCACCTAACATCTTTATTTTAATGTGCATTAAAAACTCTCAGTGAAGTAATTTCATGCCATTCTGGAGCCTTTGCTTTCCTTCTTCTGCCAGCCATGTGTTCAGTGGCTGATGGACTGTGTATGGCCACATTGCTTCACTGGTCCCTTAAAGACCTGTGCAGTCGTTACTTGGTTTCGATTTCAGAGTTGTTGTTCACTTTTCTCTATGCACGAATACACGGCAAGATAAATAGCTAAAATCAACCACAGATTATGCATAGTTACATTTAGACTTCTACACATTAGTATGTATACAGTGTTGCACAAAACAAAGTGTTCTCATTGTAGACTTTAAGTTATAATGTGAGGAAAACAAATACCAAGTCATTTTCGTAATTTAAAAGACATCAAACATATCACAACACAAAAGTTTCTGTTGTTGAGGTCCCCAGCGCCACGATCCATATTTATTGTCATGTCTCAACACTCAAGAAATGAATTACTATTGTCCTGTTTTCACACATACGTCTCGTGTGTGCACAAGAACCGCACCCTTCCAGGGCTGACTAACTCTGTTCTTTCGTGGGCGGTCCAGGGCACTGTCTTGAGACTTTTCAAGACACGCTCCAGTTCCTGCCACTGAGTCACTTACGTGGGAAACCGCAAATCCACACTGACTGATAAGAAGGCTGGAAAACGTGGCTTAGATGTTCCGTGTGTGTTTTTTTTTTTTTCATTCTACTAACAGAGGTCTTGCACAAAACTGTTTGAAACTCAAGTAGATAAACATTTGTATTTGATCTTACCTAGTAATGTAAAGGTTTGGTTACTGAACCCTTATTTGTACAAGTGAAAAGATACACTGAAAACTTGAAAGGCACATATGTATATAGAAGAGATTTTTAAAAAGTTGATGGGAGCAATACTATAGTGAAATATTAGGAATATCTTATATGTCCATCACTTAGGAAATGGACTTTAAAACTCTGGGATGAATATTCATTGGACTATCACCGTATTTCATCTAAGTCAGGTATCAACCAGTTACAGCCCACTATTTGTTTCATAAATAAAGTTTCACTGGAACGTGGCATACTCATTGGTTTATATTTTTTCCATAGCTACTTTCATGCTACAATTTCAGAGTTGATTTGTTACCACATAGACTGTATGACTCTCAAAAGTCCAAATAATATATTTACTATCTAGCCCTTCAAAGAAAAAGTGCACCCGCCTCTGGTCTAAGTTAAAATGTCATCTACTGTAAAATGCACCATTAGCTATGTACCACTAATAAGGAAAAAGTAGTATGTCAGTTAAACTATGGCAAGCCATCAATTGTAAGACTCCTAATTTTACTGACATTAAAATATGAAAAAAATCATCTTAGAATTAATTGTGATACATAACATTTCAAATGAATAGACTACAGTGTTTGTATCAACATGGATAGATCTCAAATGCTTAATGTTGAGTGAAAAACAATTTGCAGAATGATGTGAACAGTGTATTATTTTGTCTCTTAAAAAACACAAAGCAATATCATGAGTTTCTGTAAATGCAGACATGGATAGACAAGCATAATTTAAAAGAATTGGAAGGATTTAAAGAAAACTGATGACAGAAGTTTTCCCTGGGAGGAGGCAGGCTCAGGGTGACTATGGAAGACAAAGAGAGATTGTCAGTATCTGTAATGTTCAGTAGTTTGTTTGTTTTTTTAAGTGATTAACACAAAATACTTTTTTTAAGTTTGTTCACATATAACTTTTTAAAATATTTTATGTATTTATTTTCAGAGGAAGGGGAAGGGAGGGAGAAAGAGAGGGAAAGATACATCAATGTGCAGTTGCCTCTTGTGCAGGACCCCTACTGGGGACCTGACCCACAACCCAGGCTTGTGCTCTGACTGGGAATCAAACTGGCGACCCTTTGATTCACAGGCTGGCACTCAGTCCACTGAGCCACACCAGCCAGGGCACAAACTACTTATTAAGAGCATCAAAACATGGGAAAGCTGGAAGAAGTCATGTCAAAATATTAATAGTGGTGGAAGTATGATATAGTTTTGATGGAAGTATTTAATTATATTTTGCTATAATTTTTTAAACTTCATAAATAACTAAAAATGAGTCATGTGCTTCATTTCTATCTCAATCAAAAGAGATTAAGATCTGAAGACGTGCATGTTAATCAATTACCAGGCATTACAAACTAATCCTGTTTTTCTGCTGTGGCATTAGGATTGAACAACGTACAAGTCAGGGCCAAAACTCAGAGTTAAACTTCTTTTTCTCATCCGTGGTACAGCTAATCTTTAAAGACAATGAGCTTTATTCCTCCCCATGTAAAACCACCAACTGTAAAAGTTAAATGTCAGGTGCATTTTAACAAACAGAAATAGCTTGTCATGAGTCATGTAATGGATGTACTGATGTCACTTCGTTCAGCCCAACCTCGCTTGTTTTGAAATGTACCTTGTGATTTTGCACAATTTTCTGTGTTGTCACATGCAATTCAGACCCTCATGTTCCGTATTAAATGCTTTCATTTTTGTCACTTATTTATAGCAGGGCTTCCCAGAATATTCTCTGTAAGTATATCCAGAAGTTCAAAATGTTGAAGTATAATTTTAACACCACCAGCTTCTTTCTTATTTGTGAACAAGGATCTACTCATTTACCACTGCTCTCAATTACTTGTTGTTTTTCTCTTGTTTTTATTTTAAGCTTGCCTTTCTCTCCCTAGGAGAGTCTCGCCAGACCTAGATCAAGCTGCCAGCCTTCCAGCTGAGAATGAAAGGTGTCTGGGAAATGGAGACGCGGGGTCGTGCATCTGTGTAAAGCCACAGACCATGAGATGGCGGTCTCATGCCACTAGAACCAAACCAGACAGCTGGGTTTCTCAGTGTTTAACTCCACTTTTTCTTTTTCCAGTTCAATTTCACCATTTAGTATCGAGAGCACACGACGCCAGAGACGGTCTGAATCTCCAGACTCCAGGAAACGGCGTATTCACAGATGTGATTTTGAGGGATGCAACAAAGTGTACACAAAAAGTTCTCACCTGAAGGCTCACCGGAGGACACATACAGGTACAGCTCCGCAGGGCTTCTCACCCGAGGGTCAGTGCAAGT
Source organism: Glossophaga mutica (assembly GCA_039655065.1). Lineage (NCBI taxonomy): Eukaryota > Metazoa > Chordata > Mammalia > Chiroptera > Phyllostomidae > Glossophaga > Glossophaga mutica. Next base: position 110,168,675 of record CM077310.1, on the reverse strand, counting down.
CCGAAAGGGCCAGCTGCTCAGCTCCAGAGCCGTGAGTGTGCTGGGATGGTGTCACCGTAGGGACATGCTCCGTTTAGTCTCTTTCTGAGCAGGATGCTCTCGCTCTCTCAGTTGAAAAAGACTCACTGAAGTCTTAGTGAACGTTAGCAGCCAATGAAGTTATTCTTCCATGGGTTTAGGAGTTATAATGGTATGAACACAGTAATCTAGTCTTTTTTCATACGCAGCATTACCTCTTAATCATTGTCCAGTTTATCAGATTTTACATTTCCGTCAAGCAACAAGCTGGACAGAATTATTCTCTTCTTTTAAAGTCAGCCTTTTAACCACCACTTAGATCATGCATTTATCCCCTTGATCTCATCCTCAAGTAACCAGAAAAAGAAAATGATGATGATGATGATGATGATGATGATGATGATGAAGAGGAGGAAGAGGAAGAAATTGGCATATACATAGCACTGTGGGAGTTTAAAAATATTTCTACATTGTTCCATTTGATTCCACTGGTGTTTTTCTTTTGTATGTGGAGAGGACTTTTAGTGTTCATAGTTTACAGAGAAGAGAACTGAGACCACAGGTGACTCACTGCCTTTGTCATTATCCACCCATCCAACCATCCATCCATCCTCCACCTATCAACCCACCCATCCATTTCTCCACCCATTCATTCACCCACCCACCTAGGAAATAAACTGATGACTCTTCACTGAGCCCCTTACCTATCCCATTCATCCTTTGCCTGGTGTGTCCCTCCACCAACATCCCCTGGCTTCCTTGGCTTCTGGATCTTGCCTGGTGCTGCCAGTGGGCTGCTCTGAGAAGAGGCAGAGGGTGGGAGGAGGACTCCACAATTATACTACCTTTTCTAGGAAAAGTGACCAGTGACTGAAACTGGTGAAGCTCAAAGAAACAGATATCATAGAGATATTTATTCACACACATTCCAAGGAGCAAGGGGCCGCAGATCAAATAAGCCCAGTCCAGTGACTGCGTCAACAGGATTCAGACTTCAGCACCGGCATTAAACTGAAAACCTCAAGTGTAGCTTATTTCCATAGGGCTGTGTAAATAGTACTCCTATCTCCGGTGTATTGAAAATAACCACATTCTATTAACCATTTCCCAGCTGAGGCAGCAAAATCATTTATATTGGCATTCTTTGCCATTATTTAATCGTGTTCTCCCATCAGAACCCTTCCAAAGCTACTTTGCAAGACTGCTTCATGACGCCGCACATTGAGGCAGGGCGTGGTTTTGCGTGTGTGATGAAGTTGTGGCACAGGGGGACACTTGCCTGAGTCAGAGAAGCATTACAGGATCTGGAGTTGACTTTTTGCACATTGAATGCCCTCTAATTTTAATACTTCGAAGATAATCAACACATTTTGCAAGCTGCCTCTTCCGTTTTTCTTCCCCACCCCCATCCCTTCCCTTTTCCCACTTAATTCCAGTTCCTTCCCTCTCCATTGATTCTGAACTTCCCCAGGAAAAGTTTCCTTCTGTTTCTTAGGCACTATGTTTCGAATAAATCTCTTCATCATTGAGGCAAAAAATTAAGGTAGGCATGAGAGTTGAATAAGCACATTTCATTCTATCAGGAGATGGTGAACACAAATTATAGTAGCAAGTATGATGGAGTCATATGACTTTTATAGGATCATTTCTGTTTAGAAAATAAAAGAATGACCTCTCTTCAGTGAATCATCATAAATTTTGGGTTATTCCTATTTTCCTTGTACTTTCTAAAAATACATAATAGCCTCATTTTCACATAGACACCTCTATTCCATTGATTCAGGTGGTGAACAGTGACAGAGAGGAAAGGTTTAATTTGGTCCTATTAAGGGACCTAACTCTGTGGTATTATAGGACTGCATCTTACAAGTTTTACCACATGCTATGGAAGTAGGGCGGGCATGATGTACACATTATAATTCAAAGCAACATAAGCCTTGAATGCTAAAGTGAAGTTAATTAGCTTGGCTTATTAATAAGATGAAATCATAGGCTCCTAGGGTCCAAATGGTTCAGAATCTAGTTTGTTTCCTAACTAGAGGGATCCCTTGGGTGTCATCTCTCACAGAGATCAAGCCACTACTACACAGTGCTCCGCACTTACACATCTTGTATTTGATCTCCACACCTGGTGGCTGCAGCTGTTATTACCTCCCCTGTGCACAAGTCTGGTTCCTGATCGAGCCTTCTGCACACAGCAGTCATTTTCCCACCTCTCCGTAAACAGTTTGGGTGCCAGGGAGCTTATTTTTCTGCAAAACAAGTTTGGTGAAATTTGGGGGGGCAGAGTCTTCATACAGTAGATAATTAGATACTTGGGTTTAAAATTCAGTGAAGAGATAAGTGCTAGACTGATAACCGGTGTTTTTTCAGTTGAGTTGTAATTGACATATAACATTGTCTAAGTTTAAGATGCCCAGTGTATTGATTTGATGCATTTTTATATATTACACTATGATTACTGCCGTGGCTCAGCCAACACCTCTATCAGGTCCCATGATGATCGTTTCTTTTTTGTAATGAAAACAATTAAGATATAGTCTCTTAGCAACTTTGAAGTTTGTAATACCTTTTGTTGATTATAATCACCGTGCTGCGCATCAAAACTCTAGAACGTATCTGCTAGTTGCAAGTTTATACCTTTAACCTCTCCCCTCTTGCCACGTTGATTGGTTCCTACAGTGGTATTCACTCCCAGTCCCTTCTGGTTAACTGGGCTGACCCATCCCACTGTAATTTTCAGCTCCTGGCCCCGGGGCTCCTCATACCACCACCATGATCCACTAGCATCTTCATTCCCCCGGCACCCTCAGCTCTCAGCCACATTCTTCTACATACACTCCAAGTTATCACGGTGCCTTTTTAAGTTTTCCACACCACAGATGGAGGAAACAGGTCTTGTTAATGGATGTTGCTCAATAGAAGCGAAGATAATGTTAAGTTTTTTTAACAGATGACTCTGTTAAGTCATCTAAATTTAAAAAAAAAAAAAAAAAAAGCTGAAAACTAGGTCCTGTCCATCCCTTGTACCTGTAACGCATTTCTTTTAAACCTGAACATGCAGTGTTGTGTTGTTAGTTGGACCTGTCCCCCTCATCTGATGGCACCCTCAGGAGTACGGGCGTCCCTCAGAGATACTGCAGGCTGGGCTCCAGACCTCCTTGAAGGAAAGCAAGGCATAATCTTTTTGTTGGTAGAGTCTTGCCTTCAATTTTTAAAACACGCAACATCTGTGAGGTGCAATAAAGTGAAACGCAATAAAATGAGGCATGCCCCTGGTGGGTTTGCTCACCACGGAAGAGTTTAACCACAGGCTGTGATGATCTCTTCTGGAAGACACATGGCAGAATCGTTGTTGTGAAGGCTGCACATGCCCTTTCATGTCTGGAAAGTAATTATTCTATATCCATTTTATTGATTTGGGCCCATTAGTCTATCCAACTGAAACAACTTCGAACCCTCCCCATCTACCCTGGATCTCTCCCCTTCAGCTTCTCCATTTTTGTCAAATACCGCATAGGACGGATTCAAGGGAAAAGCCCTGAGAGGTGATCCTACAGCCTTCCATCCAAGTGGGTCTTAATTCATTAGCGAGTAATTAAAAATCCACCTAATCATCCTACATCTAGTCCATATTTCTCAGTCTCACAGGTACATCAAAAAGTCTACGTGAAATTCGTACTTCAAACCATATGCCAAATCCATTCATCTACTTAGCAGAGAGATACTACTTACTCTCTGCTGTGCAATGCATAGTTTTCCAAGAAAGAATGATACTTGGTTTATTCGCTGCCACTGGTTCAAAGTGAGCCATACTGATTCCTCATTTATAATTATTTCCAAGGTTTCATAACTGTGTGTTCAAAGTGAAATCAACACTCGTTCTGTTGGGATTCAGGTTGGCTTGCTTTGCTTTTAAGAAATATGTTCCTAGCCTTACCTTTGCTTCAGGCATGTTGAGCAAGTTATTTATGTGTGACCAATAAGTAATATGAGGTTTAGGGTTGTAACAAGTGACTTATGAGAACTACACACGCTAAGGGAGATAAGGAAGTAGCAATGAGAAACTTTCTTTGAGAAAGTCACAGTAATTTTATCTTTAACATGATCTTTTTTGCTTTATTAGTGCATGATCAAGTCCTCTATTTAGGACTTATACAATAAATTAAACATTTATAGGAGTGTGGAAGAGGAACGTTTTCTAGATATTAATAGGGAATCTAGAGTAAAAAAAGAGAAAGAAATGCTGAAAATGCCTTTATTTTTTAGGAATCTTACAAAATATATCATTTAATCCATGTTTGATAGATGCGCATGGCTTAATGAAATACCAGAAAGGACATCTTGACATCTGAACTGAAAAAGTATGTCCAAAGAAAGTGTGCATTGATCATCAGAATTCTCCCTTTCCAAAGGGTGCTCCCTGGTGAGACCACAGACATATTTCTTGTTGCTCGGAAGCAGTTCACTGCCCTGTCCTTGTGAAAATGTTCTACAAGAGCCACCATGCTAGTGCCATTGGTTAAATCTCACAGATTATTTGTCAGAATAAGAGTCACAGCCCTTTCTCTTAGAGAAGCAGAACTGACAGTAGACTCTCCTGGCCTATTTCAGCAATAATTTACAGATGTATAACTGTTGTCTACCTTGCTCCCTTACAATGTGATTGGATTACAAAATGTTGGAATATATATGGATGTCCACTCGTAAAGAATAATAATTAAGTATACTTTCATGAATATGCAGTTCAGATAATAACATAAAGATTTGACCAAATATTTTTAAATGACTTTACTAACATCTGCCAGTGGCGAACTGTTTAAAGCATGTTATAAAGGAGGAGAACTATGTATCTCAGCAATCACATACATGTGATCATCCACAGGTACACTGTGCCTGTTCCCTGGTCTAAACTGCGTGCAGTTCATCTCCATGAAGCAGTGTACAGCGTATTTAAATGAATATGCAGTAAATGTAAATTAATGGTCCTTTCAACTGGGCTATCCACAACTACTATGTACTGTGAATTTCCTGCCTTTCGTTTTAATTTCATTACTAAATGATTTAAGTTTGAGCTTTAGAAGAAAACGTTTTTATGAGTTTGGCATTGCTGTTTAGAATTTGCATTAATACAGTACAGTCAGCAAATAACACTCAGGCATCAGTGACTCGAAAGCCACTAGATGGCGTACCACAACCAGATGTTGGGTGGGTTTAGTCTGAGAGGGTCTGAAAAAGTCAGAGGGAACCCTCTAGTGGTGTGTCCGACAGGAAGTTATTATCAGTGTTCCACAGAACTTTACAATTTAATAATGAACAAAGAAAAGGCAAGATAAAAATAAATTTAAAACCAGAAGTTTAATAAAGTAATTTCAACATATTAAACTATTGAGTTTCAAATGAATCTGGAAATATTTTATGTTCCAACTTGATAGCCTGTTCTCTAATAAATCTCTGAGGCTCCTTTAGCCAGTCTTACCTAATGTTCATTTTAATTCACTTAAAAACTGTACACTTAAATTTTTAAAATTAGTAAACATAAAGAAGTCACCTCATCTATCTGGCTTGATCAAAATGGTTTCATATATGAATTTTACACATCAAGGAGATTAACGCATACAGATGCTTTTAAAATATGAACAGATTTCGATTTAAAAGTCTCTGAGACAGGTCCTTTCCTACTTTTACAAATGAAGGCAATGATGCATTATTTAGCTCTTCCCGTAAAGAATGAAGCCTTCGTAATTAATATCGTGCTCTCTGATTAATACCTGATCATGGTTATACATTTGGAATGCACGCATACACGCACCAATCCTGGATGCTTGCTGCCTTTTCACTTTTTTACTTGCCTCATTCCTTCTCACTGCTCTTCCTATGTTTCTTCCTTCTAACTTGACATCTTACTTTACTGCGTAAGATCCTGAAATGGTTTAATGACAGTCCTACAAAGAAAATCACGGGCTTATGACGGCTATGAATCTTGGTGGCCTTTTGTTTACAAAATCTTAAGGTTGCTAGATCTCACAGGCAGTAGGGTGCTGCCTATACATTCCCGTCAATCTTCGTTAATTGGATAACTCGTTCCGTACAAAGCTGCACGTCAGACCCTCTGTCTGGAGTCATTGTTAGGTAAAGTATAGGGCTTAGTGATCCCAAGATAATTAATCACTTAAGAGCAAGCTGACATTTTTCAGATAAAAATCCTCTCCGAGTAGGTTGTAAGTCCTAGTGAAACAGCTCACAAATATGAGCTGTATCAGTCACAGTTGAGAAATAGAAAACTGTAAAAGAAGTAGCACTAAATGCAAAGTCAGGAGACAAAAGTTTGAATCTGTCCTTGATCCCAAACTGACTGGTGAACTCAAACAGGCTATTTTGTGAATCTCGGGTCTTTGTTTTAACTTTGAACATAAATGTAGCTTGTTTTGTCATGTAATTATCACAGGGGACGGCGTTATTTTTATATCCCCAGTAAATACAGTGACTGACGCATTGTGAGACTCGATAATTACTTGTCGAATGGGAGTCGTCTATGTATGGGTGTTTATACAGATATGCGTTATTATTGTGAACAATGGGTTCAAGAAAAAAGTTTGGATAGTATAGTATATACTTAGCAAGATCACTTGTCTCTTTACTGCAGGCTCTACTGATTTAGAATTTATACAATTTAGAAAAAGTTGGAGTAAAGCTAACCATTGTTTAATAAGCGTTTTTGTCATTATTTTGATAAAATGGGAGTGTTGATAATCTTTTAAAGAATATACTTCCAACAGTCAAACTTTCAAAAGGACCCATTCATAGACAAACTCAACAAGACAAATATACATTGAGAACTTTCCAGGTCTGAGGCACTATAGATTTTCTTCTTAGAAAAGGCAGGAAGGGACATAGCTCCCATCATCAATGAACTTGTCCGTGACTGTACTCAGACTCATCAAAATAGTCATAACAAAGGCCAAATGTGCAAAACCTTCTAAGAAAGGTACAAGCAAAGTGACAAAAGGATGCAATGGGAGCTGTCTGTTATGGCCAGGGCGTTTGGGAACACCTTCCCAAGCGGGGCATGCAAGTCCTTCTCATCCTGTTCATCTGTTCAACATCATTTGCTGACCCTAGAGCCCCCCATTCCTCGGCCACACAAATGAACAAATGTCCAGGCATGCCCACTTGATGGGGCGCATTCTTCCCCCTACCTGAAACGGACTAAGTGTCCCCTTTCTTCTTGCCTTGGGAAGCGATTTATTTTTCTGAAGTTTCCTCCATGCCCCCTTGCCTCTGACCACCCCCCTTCCCTAGGCAGGCAGCATTCCATCCTCCATGACCCTCAAGCACTTGGAAATGTCTGTGGTGCAGCACTTTGATGCTAGGAAAGGGAGGTATGTGGGAAATAGAGGAGCAGCAGAAACAACAGGGCATGACGTCAGACTGGACACAAAGGTAGGGGACGGGGGACTTGGAAGCTCTCCGCTGTGTGTGGTCAGGAGTACGGAGTGCTGTGGACAGACATGGAGACCTCAGCTGGGAGAGAGCAGATGCTTCCGTAGAACCGGGCAGGTCCCGTGGGCAGTGCTCAGCTCTGCTCGTGCTTTCCACAGTCGAATCACATCTGTGAATCCCTGGAAAGGTTAGAACCCTTGTCCCCTGTCATGTAGTAGACAGGTGGGGCAGCTGAGATCCAAATCACGGCTTCTAGAACCTGTCCTGTTGTCATTACACCTGCTCTCAGACATGCTTGCTCAAACCCTGCCAGTCCCCTCCCCGCCAGGGCCATGCTCCTCTGCCTGTCTGGCCTGCGGTGCCTGCCTCTTCAGAGTTGGTCATTAAAGTACTTCGAAGTAATAAAACAGCAAGCTAGTTTTAATGGTCTATTTTTAAGGCTTCTCATTCGTTTGAACTGGTCTTGCTTCCCAGTCTACTACAATTTTACTTGGTGAGAAAGCCATCGAGAAGACCAGGACCAGAAGCATCAATAACTAAATCCAACAGGCAGCTCTAGAGGGCTTGCAGGACATCAGGTCTGCGAATAGTAATGGGCGTGATGTAAAGAGGAAGGCAGCCAGCAGTTCTGCATCTGGTCGGAAGACAAGCACATCCTCAAATGTCCACCACGCAAAGCGTGACAGGAAAGCCCTGCAATGCACGTTGCTACAGCAACACCGAAGGGGTCCATGGTCCTGGCTTCCCGGGTCTGGCGAGCCTCACCTCCCCAACCGCACAAGCATCAAAGTACCATCTCTGAAAAGGAAACAAAAAAATCCGGATGGGCAACAAAATGCTGTGGAAGTATCGCATTTGTTTTTATTTGTGGACAAGGAGTTACTGTAACCTGTCAGAGGGAGTTCCTCTTTAGAACACACTGAACCTGTGATGTACACTCACCGGAATGTAGGTACCAGTGCTGCAGGTATCCTATTTATTTAAAAAAAAAGTTTATCTTTCTTTATACGTTTAGAAGGAAAGACTTCTAAAACAGCCTGCCAATCCTTAAATCTGTTTGTCGTTAGCACATACATCATCAGTGACGGGGGCGAGGTAAAGTTATCACCACGCTCCCCATTTTTCTTCCTTTGCTTTTGGTTTTATTTTATCCACACCGCCGTCAGAACTGTGTTGTAAGGAGGAGTGGGGGAATAATGTCCCCGGCCCTTGTACTTTCTCCTGCTCTGCCAAAGAGGGACTAGATTGTGATTGTTGGCTGTCTTATTTTGAATGGCAAAATTAACTATTATTTCCCTAAAATTTGTGGTCTTAATGGAATTAGTAACAATAATGAGGGACTCTTTTTTGTAGAAAATATCTATTCCACGAAAGAATATATAAAAATAATTTTTACTTATAATGCTTCAGGTACTTCAATGAAAAGCTTGATAACTAAGAATAAGAATATTTGTAACGTAAGTATATCAATCATATACTGTGTTACTAATTTCAAAAGTTTAAACAGATGTATACAGGTATTTGCAGACTAGACCTTTACGTGTCTCTAGTTTTAAATAAAAGCCTTCCAAATTTATTTTCCTTTTCAAATACAGACACATTCAAAAGGAAAACATATTAAAGTATACATATAATTTAAAATGAGCAGACTTCATTTTTTGAACAGTTTTTGGTTTACAGAAAAGTGAGCAGGAAGTGGAGAGCGCTTCCATACACTCCCCCCGCCCCCTCTGCCTGGCCTCCCTTATCATTGGCATCTGGCATTCGTGCGGTACATTTTGTTACAACTGATGAGCCAACGATGGTGTGTTGTTATTAACTGAAGTCCATGGTTTAGATCAGGGTTCACTCTTGGCGTGGCACATGCTGTGGATTTTGACCAATATGTAAGGACACGTACCCACCATTACTGATGACAGAATAGTCTCAGTGCCCTAAAAACCCAGTGTGCTCTGCTTATCCATCCCTCCCTCCATCTCTCCTCAATCCCTCTGCTCTCAGAAATCACTGGCAAACACTGATCTTTTCCCTGTCTTCCTAGTTTTGTCTTTTCCAGAATGTCATCTAGTTGGAATCATTGAGTATGGAGGCTTTTCAGATTGGCTTCTTTCACTTAACAATACACATTTAAGATTCCCCCATGTCTTTCCATGGTTTGAGCCCTTGTTTTTAGGTTTCCATACTTTTATTATTTTTAGTTTTATTAGATTTATTAGAGTGACACTGGCTAATAAAATTATACAGGTTTCCAGTGTACAATTCTGTAATCCATCGTCTGTATATTGCATTGCGTGCTCACCATCCAAGGTCAAGTCTCCTTCCATCACCATGTATTTGACCTCCTTTCCCTTTTCTGCCTCCCCTACCTCCCTCAAAAATATGAATTCTAATTCACTAGAATAGGATAAAGTTATAGAATAGGAAGAATGAAAGCAGTACTCAAGTTATCTTTTATGCATTATACCTTTAAAAGAATAAGAAGCATTTGAATTTAAGTTTCATTCACATAATCAATAAGCATTTCTTAGCCCAGAGCACTGAGGTAGGTCCTGAGGATACAGTGATGGGCAAAGCTCAAAGCCGACCTCATTCCACGCTGCTGAGTGGGGCGGGCAGACATGATGGGAAAACCTCCAGGGACAGAGGGCTGTGAAGACAGGTCTAACGCAGGTGTGCCAGGGTGCCAACGAGGGCCGTGGTCAGACTGCCTTTCAGGAAGTTGTCCTTCAGCGCAGTGCAGATAATACATTGGAGAGGGCCAGACAGAAGGCAGGGAAGCAGAACCAGTAGGAGTGGGTATTGGAGAAAGGACGGGGGAGCCTCAAGGAAGGCGGACCACCGGAGTGGGGGCGAACCTGAGAGGGGAGTAGACAGGCATGTGGAAGGCAGAACTGGCGGATGTAATTGTCAGGCTGGGGCAGGTAGAGAATAACAGATAGGAAAGAGGCCAAGAAATCTCTCCAGGTGGAGATATTTATGACTTGATACCTCAGTAGATGAGGTTGACTTTTCTTTTCCCCAGGTAGAAAAGCACAAGGAGAAACATATCTCGTTTAGGTGGTAGATGCTGCGTAAAGTTTTGTCATGCTGAGGTTGCTTGTGGACTGTCAGTTACAAATTTCTTATATTCTCTGTGGTGCTCAGGAGAGAGACTGAGGTGTAGATCCTTCAGAATCTTTCCCTTGTACGTTGTGGTGGGAGCCAGGGAAAACATCTGCAGGCAAGAAGCCAAAGTCAAAATCTTGGAAAACATTTAGGTAACAAGCCAAGGAAGAGGTCTCTGCAAAAGAAACTGAGGAAAAAGTAACCAGAAACATAGGGAAATAAATATTGTCAACACATGGAAATAAACTCAGAACAGCCAAGTAAAGTACTATCTTAGACCTTGAACTTTTTGCTTTGAATAACATTTATTATATGATGTTTTTGTTTATATTTGCTTTCTAGATGAGAGGAGCTAAGCCTCTGTGTTACGTTAGTACATTGTCTGTCCAGAAATGACTAATTATTCACATTCTCAGTCTGCTTGTCCAGGTCCGACCAGATATCCTGATTTATCGAAGCAGTGATTTCAAGTGGTGAAAGGCATGACAGAGTATTGATTAAGATTGTGACCTTTGGTGTTAGTCTCCCAGGGTTCAAATCCTACCTCCACCACAAACTAACTTCGGGTGAAGCGGGGCTGGTTACTCGAGCTACTTCAGGAAGTTGTCAAAGTTAAATGAGCTCAGATCCGGAAAGCCCTTCGAGCCACGTGTGGTGAATAGAAAGTGCTATCTGCTTTAACAAATACAGTGTTGTTTTTATCAAAGAGATCATTATAGAATTGCACGGGGAAGGCCTTGTTTACACGTCATAAAACAGGTAGCCAATTCATTCAGTCCAGACAATTCAGTGGGGCGAAGACTAACATTGAATATTTGTTTGATTGAATTGACAAAACCAAGTGGATCAAACAAATTATAGAGCAGATGGGTCCCTTTGGCCTCAAAAGTAATTTTATATTTGAAATGTTAGGAAAATCGAAACTACCATAGGCATCTAATTAACTGAAAACTTTAATTCATTTCCGTATACATACATAGCAAAAAGGATCTGTTTTTAACCTTTTATTTATATTCCTTCACAAAAGCAAGAGTTCTGAATGTCATAACTTTAAAATTGAATACTTTTGGGGGACCTGTCATTTGCCAGGCACCTGGCCTGTGTATTTCTAAATTTCGCCACAGCGCTGTCAGAATAGGGGTCCCGTTTACAGGTGGGGGACCTGTGTTTCAGAAAGCTCACCTCCCTAGCCCGAGAGTGAATTGTCAATCAGCAGAGCCCGCGGTGGCCCACCATGCACTCTGCCTGATTGCAAAGCCAGCGGCTCCTGTGTGCCACCGTACCCCACCGAGAGGGAAAGCAGCCCAGTCCTCCCTCCCCTGGCCGCGTTAGGGACCTTGTATTCTCAGCTCTAGCCTCCTGTTTTCTCATTTAAAAGTACCTCATTTTCCCCCCCAGATCTAAAATTCTTTGAACTTTGATGAACTAAGGTAACAGAAACCAGAAGACAAGATAGGAATCTTGATTCTGTTTTTTTCTCCCTCATATGCAAATACCATTCCTCAAGCGGAACAGATTGTCACTGCAAATATGTGTGAGCCGTGAGTGTAATGAAGTTCATTTGTCAGTGTCTGGGGCCCCTTTTGATAAAAGTTAAACAGGGAATCATTTCAGAAATGTACTTCTGAACCAAAGAAAACGCCTGTTTCCTGTTGCAAAAGGTGTTCCTTCTCAGTTGCCTGAGAACACAATAGCGAAGCTGATGTGAGAACATGGGTGTTTTGTTTGACCCGAGCTTCTCCAAACGGCACATTCCTCCTCTGTGTGTTGCTCACACATCATTTTAATATGAAAGGGCACCTGTCTTTTGTCTCAGTACAAATTTACCTTTCAGCATGTTAGACGGTGAAATGGGAGGTAACTGAAAAAGTTATTTTTGTTTCGTGAGTTTTGGGAATCCATTCAATGCCTGGTGGTTTCTTTAGGCTTCATTATGCCTTCGGCTGGGTGAATGTCATGGAGATGCGTTCAGTGACTCTTAATCCTTTTCTTTGACTAAAATCGAAAGAGACAGCAGTTCTCTTAATAAATTAGTTTGTTGGCTGTTTCAAAAAAAAAAAAAAAAAAAAAAACAACCCTGATATGAGTTTTCATTTTCCCAGGACACTTCATTAGAATTCTGTTTTAATAATGTTTGTGAATGTGCACACACACAGGCCTATATGCATAGCAAATTATATTTACTATAAACCCCAAATGTGGACTTAAAAAGAGTATTTTAGAATGCAAATAAACAAACTCTTTTTTGGGGGGGTATGTTCTTATTTTAATCTTTACAGGACTGTTTAACTTCAGTAAATGGAAGCTCTTGCTGTTAGTTTTAGTTAACATTTTTATTTTTCAGAGGTTTCCATAGTTTAGCCCAGGTTTTTGTTTTAAGGAACTGAAGGAGGGCAGAAATTGTGCTGAAAAATGGTCAGATTGTTTTTGTTAAATACAGAAAGTAGAAATGGCTTATGGATTTGCCGTGGGACATGGAGACCTTCACTTCAGAATTGAAAGCTGGGAAGTTGATAACCACCCCCTGGTGGGGGGGGGGGGTCGTGCTACCTTCCCAATTACTCAGCTCTTGTCCTTTGAGTTTTCTTGTACAGTAGCACCTTAGCGTTTCAACTTAAAAAACAAAAATCACTTACTAAAACTTACTGGTGACGACACGCACCATGCCATTTTCTATCATTGCATTATTTCCTAGGATTAATATAAGAAAAATCAAAGACAATCTGTTGGTGCAATCAAAGCTTTCAAGTATTTTGGAAAATGCAACATATGTTTTCGAAGGTCTTGCCACAAGGGATTCTAAGTGCGCTTGTGGGTTAGACCAAAGGACTAAAGAGGGAGGGCAGGCTATTTTCATTTTTTGCTTATTTCTAGGGAAAACAGTTTTGAATAATACATCTGCAGGGTTCTAGTTCAAACGAGCTTAAGGACAGTTCGCTATTCTTGAAGAAATTACTGGAAAGCACGTTTGCTATCGCCGTCATTCAGCCAGACGCAGAGCGGCCCTGAGCAGTGAAGCGTGGGCCCTGGGGGATGTCGGCCTCCGTTCATTGTCCAAGCAACTCTTTCCGTAGGAAGGTTTTCATGGGAAACGTACCTACCATTCTGTGTTTTTCACGGACTTTTTAACATTCACTTTAGCTTGCTATTTTCCAGCAAGATTTTAAAGGAAAGAAGTTAGAATTCTGCCTGTTCTTTCATTATATTCTTCAGGGATCATTTATGCACACTACAATAAATCTTACAAAGTTATGTATCATTTTAATTAGTTTGTATTCGTATCACAAAGTTAGTTTATGTTATCTTAATTTGTTTATAAGATGATACCCTTTTAATTGTTTCAAAGCACAAGCATAAAATACACCGTTTAATGCCATGTAGTAGGCACTAAATTTGCTCTTGTATCTAGTTTTAAAACTGGAGTTTAAAGTTCAAAGACAGCATGCACTGCGTGTTTGTTTTTGAGCGAAGTGCTCGACTCTGGGCGGGCACACTCAAAACTCAGGTCTCTCTTCAGCAGGGACAGGAGCCGGCTCTCTGCCCGCTCAGAGTAGCCCGCCCCTTTTCCCGGCCCCCATAGCTCAGCCTCTGACTTGGGAGAGTTGAAGGTAGTGTTTGCTACAAAACCCTCCTGCTTTCTTTGTCCTTTTCTTTCTTTTTTGGAAATCTGGAGACAGATTCATAATATGTCATACCCATAATACTGAGTTTTGTTAAGGAGGCAATGGGAGCAAGGAATATTATGCGTGACCTTTAGGGTATTAAAAATAAAGTATACATTTTTGTAAGAAAATTTTTGAGAAAAACTCATTTATCACTCAGATAATTAAGTTTATTATTTTTCAATATACTTTCGCCCTCCTCCCCTCTTAATCCCTAATAACTTATAAACTTATTTTCATTGTTTTTTTTTTATTTTTTTTTCATGAGGAGGAAGGTATATGCCTCTTGTATTTTGGGGGTCCATTCCCTTTTCTTTTTTTAAATTGAGACATTTAACATATAGCATCTTAGTTTCAGATGTACAACATAATGATTTGATACTTATGTTACAAAAGGATCACCTTACAAAACGATCACTACAATAAGTGTAGTTGACATCCCCCAATATAGATACAAATATTTTTTCTTGTGATAAGAACTTTTAAGATCTCTTAGCAACTTTCAAATATACAGGACAGCATCCTTATTAACTATATTCCTACCATGCCGTGGATGACATCCCCATGACTTACAAGGAGAGGCCTGTACCTCTGACCACCTTCACCCATTTTGCCACCTTGTCTTTCATGATCGTTTGCTGCGCTCGATTCCACCTCACAGAACACGTTTCAGACTTTTCGCTAAGTTCCCTCAGTCCCCATTTGTGCGCTTGCAGAACTCACTGCCCTGACTTGTTGCTTTCCCTGCTCCTTCCCTTTAAAATACCTATGTTAGAAACATTGCCAAACATCTAAGCTCCTACTTTCTGATTCTTCCCTCCATGTGTGCCCCTTCCCAGACTCTGTGGAACAGTAACTTGTCATCGTTCAGAGGGGCCCTTGTATCACAATTGCATTCTGGACTCCCCCCTGCATCCTGACCCTCACTCTCATAAGGAAGACCTTCACTTTTTAAGGAGTGGAAAAGATCCTGACAATATTTTTTAAACTCTGATTGAATCGGGTGAGCCTTCTCAGAAAGTCACTCATTTTCTGAAGCCGAGAACTCTCATTTCAATATATTTGGTGTGAAATAGTATGTGTTTATTTTGAGGAGACTGTTAGAATTTTTACTGAGGTCCTAGGTTGAAAATAAGTGATCATTCTATAGCCAAAATATCCCCTCACCTCCCCATCCCAAACTAACCATGTGTCTACAAACAGCAGAGGATCAGCAGAGTTTGTATAAGATGTCAGAAAATACTTTAGGCATTGCAGGCTGTATATTCTCTATGGCAACTCTCAATTCTGCCACCACTGGAAAACTGCCATCAACAATATGTAAATAAATTAAAGTGGCTGTGTTGCAATAAAAACTATGCCCTGGCTGGTGTAGCTCAATGGATTGAGTGCCAGCCCACAAACCAAAGGGTCACTGGTTCAATTCCCAGTCAGGGCACATCCCAGGGTTGCAGACCAGGTCCCCACTGTGGGCTATGTGAGAGGCAACCACACACTGATGTTTGCCTCCCTTTCTTTCTCCTTCCCTTCCCCTCTCTCTAAAAATAAATAAAAATCTTTTTAAAAAACTAATTAATGGATGCTGAAATTTGAATTCATGTAATTTTCATGTGCCACAAAATAGTGCTCTTTTGATCTTTTTTAACCATTTAAAAATTTAAAAGATCATTCTTGATTTGCATGTTGAACAACAACAACAAAAAAAGCCACAGACTGGATTTGCCCTGGGCCGTAGTAGATTTTCAAGTGGAAAGGACATATATATCATTATTAAACAAGCAAAACAAAAGTAGACTGCTGTAACTTTTGAGGAAGAAATTAGAGTATTAAGTGCCTAATTAGGTACAAGGACATTCGTAGAGCACCTGAGACAATCAAGTATCCCTATGGTGGTCCATACCAGCCTCTAGGGCCATTCTTGGGATGTAATAGGAAGCTCTTGTCTCCTCTTTGTCCTTCTGGTAAGGCCCATCCTGGTTATAGAGCCTCTTCCTCGCACTTGACCTGGAATGGTCAGGGGAGGGTCCAGCAGCTTGTGTGACCCCAGTCAAGCTCATGCGACACTTCCTCACCACGCTAGACGCACCCACCCTCCTACCACACAACTAAGAAACGCTTTTTCCCGATTATGAAAACCCTCAATCCTGAGGCTTCATACTCTCTGCAGCTGCTTCCATAGTAACAGAGGAGATAGCCAGGAGATGCCTGTTGGTGACAGAGAGTCAGCTGCCTGAGCTCAGTGCCCCAAAGATGAAGAAATGCTTTATATCAGGCTGAACTTATGAGAACCCATGTTCATGATATAAACTTTAAAAACATAAAGGGATGATGTGTAAATACAAGCATGTCAGCAGTTGCCATTGATACACTGTAAAGTAGCCCTGCCCTCCCAATCTTTTAAGTTAGGGATTTTGCTGGTTTTTTATTTTCCTAATTCTGGTCAATAGATACCTGCAAAAGATTTTTGTCTTTGTAGGACATCCAGAGGGGGTCAGGAGTTGAAGTTTGGGGTTCATTTAGTCAGTAGGCTTCCAAGTACCGTGGAAGGGTACTTCCAGGAAGGGTACTTGGAGCTGTCGGTCAGCCACAATTAAGTGCAGCAGTATTTCTGCATTTCATTGGTCTGAACTATTCACTCACTTCTGAAAGGGCCATCTGCTACACTTAGTTTAACGGTCACGTGAAAAGTGTTGGGTCCAGTTCAGTCGAGTGTTCATACGTAGGCATCACTTGTACATCTCACTTCAGAGCTTACTAGTTTCCTGTATGTGTGTGTTCCAGTTTTAGTAACTCATTCAAGCATTTGCTTGGCACATATTCTAGCCTCTGCGGGTACTAAAATAGAGAAGACCTGCTCTTTGACCTCCAGGTATTCAGAAACTGGTAGAGGAGAAAGACATCTAAAGAAAAGCTGTATGATCTATCGTGATGGGTGATTTCATGGAAATAGGAAGTGAATAATTTGGGCGTACCTAAGGAAGTAGCACTTACTGTGTGGCAAAGTTTAGATGAGGAGAGAATTACCCCTTCAACAGTAGCCTAGTGAAAAGCATTAGATTTGGAGCCAAACACATCTTTTTCCTGGCCTTGGACAAGTTACTTTACTACACTGAGCCTCCGTTTTCTTGTCTGTCAAGTGGGGTTAATGATACACAATTTGCAGCTCTATAGTACGCATCAACAAACAGCTCTCTTCCCTTCTCGGGCCCTTTTCACCAGGTGCCACGTGTGGCCCAGCAGCGTGTTGTTGAGTGTCGGGTGGAAGGGGCGGAGGAGAGACCGGTGTGTGCGGGGTTGCCTGGGGACAGGGCCCCCATTCTGAATGAGAGCCAGGAAAAAGCTCGCCCGGGTCAGCTATTGTCCCGCTGCCCCTGGGAGCTCATTTGGACAATGGATAGCGTATCTTTTCCCGGCAAAGCCTTTGCATATTTTACTGTCCTTACAAGTCGACTGAGGGACCTGGTCAAGTTACATACTTCTTCAGACTGCCTTTTACTCCGAGTTTCTCCCCTAGAACCAACCCAGTGATTCCTCAGGGCTTGCCCTAATTCCTGTCGCTGGAAAAGGTATTTAAACTTTACACCATTAGGATGGCTCAGGTTTCTTCCTAATAGATGGGCAAAAAGTAGATGTTTACGAATAATACGTACTTAATACCTCATTTCTGGGGGTGGTGGAGTGCTTTACATTTTAATGAAATTGTGTGTATATTTGGAGTGACTGATAAATGGGCATTGTACCCTAAAATAGCCTTAACCATCTCAGTGATCCCCATTTGGAGTATTGAAACAAAACATCATTAATTTGTTTCTGCTTTAGACCCAAATCAACCTGAATAGAGCTCTAATATCCCATTGTAGGCTATTAGAGGTCCCGTTGTGTCCAGGAGCCATGGGGTCTGTGCCTTTTGATACTTTGACTGCAGAGTAATATACCTGTAATTAAGGGTGCAAGTGTTAACTGAGTTGCCAGATGTCACTGCAGGAGAGACGAGACGGAAACCCCCATCTCTCTCACCCCAAACATGCTGATGAGATGGTTAGGCTTCCTGACAAAGGACTACGAAATGGAAACCCCATTGAAAACAGCCACATCCCAATATATAGAGTCCTGGCTTGGTTATTACTGAAAAGTGATGGAGCACCAAAGCGCATGTCCCTTTGTTTCTTCCAGGGGAGAAACCCTACAAGTGCACCTGGGAGGGCTGCACCTGGAAGTTCGCTCGTTCGGATGAACTGACGAGGCATTACCGCAAACACACGGGAGTGAAGCCATTCAAGTGCGCGGACTGCGATCGCAGCTTTTCTCGGTCAGATCACTTGGCACTGCACCGCCGGAGGCATATGCTGGTGTGAGGAATGCTGCCCGTCCAGCTGAGTGAAAGAGCTGGATCTCTTCGCGGCACCCCGTTCAGCAGGGCTGAATCCCCTTCACAGTGTTAACACAAAAGGGCATCACCATCCCACGATGTCTGAAACCAGAGCAGGAAACAGAAGGAACACTTCTCCTTACGGTCTGAAGGTAAACCCCATCGCGACTCCACGAGAATCGGCTTCACGCTGGCCTGGGAGATCGGTGACACAAATGCTGAAGAGACAGGCATAGTTTTCCGTGCTGTGTGCTCTGCCATTTAAAGATGTTTGTAGCTTGTACATTTTCTGAGCTGTCAGACATTT
Organism: Glossophaga mutica; assembly: GCA_039655065.1. Lineage (NCBI taxonomy): Eukaryota > Metazoa > Chordata > Mammalia > Chiroptera > Phyllostomidae > Glossophaga > Glossophaga mutica. The sequence continues at coordinate 110,149,771 of CM077310.1, read as the reverse complement.
TGTTATTGCTACTTTAAAGGTTATCTACCACAAATTGATGGCTAGAGCAAGACCTTGTAAATTGGGATTATTCTCCCATTGTCCTACCCCTGAACCCCTTTTTACAGAGATTTTAGTTCCCATCTGAGTAAGACAGAATGCACCTCCAGTCTGTTACCAGCAAGCAGCATGGACGTAGGAAAGAAGAAGGTGTCGGAGAGGTTCCATTACCTGAAGCACAGGGGCACCCGGGTGGGTAGCCCTTTGCAATAGCGATGGCAGCAGCTAGATACCGCCCGCAACTTGTCATTATGCCATGCCCTGAAGAAAACCAACATTGAACCTTTCATTTGTTTGTTGTCGATTGTTTCTGTTTTGTTTTGATTCTGTTTTGTTCATCTGTTTGAGCAGAGGGGCAGCGACATGTCGCGTGGAGTCTGGTCCCGGCCGGTGTCCGCCCTGGCGCGGACCGGCACGGAGCTGCTCTGTAGTTGAATAGGAAGAGCCTGTCTAGAAAAACTACTGCCCCACTTCAAATCGCAGTGTTCTGTCCCCTAGGCATCATCTCTTCCTGGCCCTAGTATTTGATTACAAGGAATCAGGGGGGGAAAAAAACTTTCTTAGACACACTGGCACCAAGGTAAGAAGAGGTGGGGCTGCCCAGGCAAAGTCAGTGAACATGAAAAATCAGACAAAGCAGAGATGGAAATAATGCGCCTCTTGAGGAGAAAAGCAATAATGAATAAAAGGACTTTCCTACAATAACTTCACTGAGGACTCACGTTACCAATTTTCATACTTACTAAAGGGATTGTAAGAAACACCCCAACATTTTCGAGGTCTTGGTTACATTGACAGCACTGAGGTAATCTTTCTGCTGTTTGTTGTCCTGCTTGGTCGACTACCACAATTAAAGATTATGCTCCCCTTTGCTTGTTTGAAAACGGTTATTTGGTGACTAGAAAGGCCAGGGAGGCAGGGCCGGGAATTAAGTCTGGGGTTAATGGGTCAGCCCTCCTTGGAACCAAGTCAGTGGAGAGGGAGCGCTCCCGGAGGAAAGCCTGACACGGTGCTAGTTTCCTCACTTGGAGAGCCAAGGATCAGTGACTCTCCAGTAGGTTCTTCTACACGGATTTCATTTTCTAAACTGTATCAGGGCCCAGTGGTTCTGCGTCGGCCTCTGCAGGGATGTCGAACCCACTCATCCTAGGCTGAGGGTGAGAGGAAATTACAGTCCCATCAACCCCCGAAAAATATGAGCCTTTTTGGCAGTTAGCAAATTATACAGTAAACAAAGCAATACATCACCAACAAGCATTCTCTCAGAAAAATTACCATATTATTTTCCCCACTAAAAGCTGTTTTTCCAGCTTTTTGTGGCTAAGGGGCTTGGTGAGGTTTTTTAGTTATTGTTGTTAAGATTTTTTTATAGCTTAGATATAAATGTTACCAGCATATAGCTAGACCTTTGCAATATACTTTAATTACAAACACTTGATTTTGGGAATCGCACAAATTAACCTCACAATATTACTAGCTCAGTTTTAAATGTTTGAATATTCTGAAATAATTTACAGTTGCAGAATTAGCCTCTTTAGAACCATCTTCTAATTCAGATAATCTTACTCTGATGAAGCAAGAACTATAAACCTTGAAACAAAGGCAACTTGTGTTGGATGGTATTAAAAGAAAAAAAATTTTTTATCATTCAAGCAACAGCATAATGATTTTCAGGTCAAATTCTGTCTTCGGAAATATGTGCTCTACATTTTCTGCCAGGTCTGAAAAATTCATCAGGCAATTTTTTTCTCCAACAAGGGCTGCAATTCGATTGATAAATAGCTTCTTTAGCTACACAATCTACTACCCACCAAGCACTGGGATTTTTTTTTTTACCAACTGGAAAGTTTTTTTTTTATCTGTACTGTATGTAATTCCTATTTCTCATGGCCTGTGACCATTGGGAATGAAAATAAAAGGGTTTCTTGGTGCATGCCAGCATTGGCTACTGGTCAGCAGCACAGAACAGAATGGTGCACACAGCCACAGAACCCTCTCCACTAGCCCCAGAACCTAGTTGGCAGGCGGTAGGTGAATCGCTCAGGTGAATTGTAGACTTGATTTAATTCTGTCTGCTCATAAGAGGGGCCAATCCCGTTCTGTGCTGAGAGATGTCTTGAGAGTGTTACCGGTAGAAATGGTTTGTAGAATTCATAGAACTGACAGGCAGTGGGAGCCTCCTGAGTGACAGCTTGATTTAAATTTAGCACCGAACTACATGAGCTGCTCCTCTCTAATAACATAGGAAAGATTCAGGAAAGTGAGTTTCTCTTCCTCATCCTCTAAACGTGGAAACCAGGCTGAGACGGTATGTTAACTGAGAAAACCTGTCAGTGTTCCCCCTTCGACTTGTCCATACTTCTAAGGCGGGACCCAAGCACAAGGAGTGAATGAGTTGCTGATCTAGCCCCAGGACTGAAACTTACTTGGGGCTTGTCTCGGGAAGTAACAAATGCTCTTTGTTAAGTTTTCTATAGATGTTTTCCCATGGAAAGGAAGGTAGTGTGGGAGAGAAAGAATTGGATTCTTAAGTGGGAATATCTTTAGGCATAGAAAAGCCTCCTCTATTTCATCTTACGTCCATTGTAGCCTCTCTTTCAAAAGCACAGCAGATGATGAACAACAGCAAAGAAGCAGAATCTAGAGGACTCGTCAGATGTTCCCTAACTAGCAGCTTTCTTTGGTTTTACAGTTGCAGCTGTTCGGTCACTTTGCAGAAGGACCCATGTGCGTGTTTGGGAACTTCCACCCATGTGGCGGAATGGCTTGAGAAGCTACAGTAGACCTATCTCTTTGCACTGGGGAGATTTGAGTTCACGGGGGTTAATATTATCTGAAAAGTTATAAGGTTCAGGCTTTGAGGTTTAAATAGATTCCCTGATCTGAAGGTGTTAGAAAAACGATTTGCGCTTTCCCATCATCCTCCAGCCCCATCCTGTCAAGTGTGTGTGTGGATTCAGAGACGCCTGCTTGATACCTTGTCTTGTGTTCTGAAATTCCTGATGGCTTCGGCATGAAGATCATACTACTGCTTGGCATCCCTTCTGCAAAACACTATAGGACATTTACTTTTTAATAGTTGAATAACAGTAACATAAACCACATTGAGGGAAAAAAAGAGCACTTTTTCACTTTAAAGTTTAAGTGGAAAATAGGAAGAGGATTGTCAAGAGGAGAAAATCTTACAAAAAGCTACAGTGTTTACAGTGCCAGTTCCAGGTTAGAAAGGCCATTCTCTTTATGGTTGACATTTGAATAGCTCATGCAAAGCTTGTGGTCATTTTTATACAACTTTTTTTTAACTTCAAATTGCCATTTGTGTTTTCAACATAAGTGTAATTCCACACTTTGAAATCAGTTCATTAGAATGATAACATGTTTATGGATCAAGGTGCAGTATTCCTTGTTCTGTACTTTATTTATTATACTTACCAAAGCTGCAGTTGAATAAATCTGGTGAGGTGAGGCCTTCAAATGTATTAATACGCCTTTGTTATGTTGTTATGACTGCTTAGAAATGTAGCCATAATGTTATAAAGGTGTCTTAACATTTATAATAAGGATTGACAGAATTTAAGCAGTGTTAAGAATACCAGCATCCATGATATATTGAGTTATAGCCTTCATATAAAGGACTGAACATGAGGTAACTCTTACGAATCATAAATAGGCCCAGGAAGCCTTAATACTCATAGTCCATAATCCAGTCTCAGATTTTGCTTTTTACTAATCTAATGCCTGTAGATTTAGGAAGTAAATGTATTCTCCAACTTCATTGACCAGCTCTCTTCCTTCAGTTTTTCTGAGGTAGTGCATCTCATCACAAAAATCTTTCACTTTGATTTGGTTTTGTTTAAAAACGAGGTTTGGTAAGTGGTGTCTTCCATATTACATTTCTACTTATCCCCACACTGCCGCCTACTGACCGTCCCAGGCACCGCAGTACATGCTCACCTGTACGCACACCTGTATACGCAGCAGCCAGGGGGCTCCCGAATATCAACAACCACCACCTTTTTTTAAAAGAATGAATTTGTAATAATCCATGCTGTCTACAAATGTAAGTTATTTACCTTATTAGGGAATCAGCTTATAATGCTATATATGACTTTGCCTGCATTTTATAGTTAAGAAGTGTACATAAAGATTTTAAATGCTATATTTTCACAGGTTCATTAATAGAGTAATGTCTGTTTAGCAACCCATGTCCATTGGTACTTTAAATATGCTAAATACTGTGCAATTGCGATATAAATTCAGATTTTCATAAGAAAATGAAATTGAGGATACTGCATCTTTAAAAAAAATAGAGCGAAGCTATTTTACTGTATTCGTAACATATGTGATAATGGAAAAAGTATTTTCAAACTCACAAATTTTTCAGAGGTTGTAAATAGTTTGATGAAGTATGTTGGGGAAAAGAGCTTCTAGTTTTCATCACAATAAAAAAAGAAAACCTGTTCAGATATGCCTTGTATGTCTCACACGCAGCTAGCGGCCTTGCCGCGGGAACTCGGTCCCACGCGCTCACAGCACACTCATCCCGCGCTGGCGGAATGTTGTGGCCGTCTGTCTCAAGTTAGCCAGGATGGTTTAAAACACCGTGAAGTCATTTTAAGTTGCAATCAGCTGATTTCCAAACTCGGAATGTCTTTACCTGAAAAGGGGGAAACAGCTGCACAGGATTTTACTTGTGCTAAAGAGAAGCATCTAGCAATTGTTCTCTTTCCTCAGTTATCTTCCTCCTCAACCAAGTAGTTCTGGATGAAAACAAACAAACAAACAAAAAAACCATACAGTGTTTATTCTTGTTTAATTCTAGGGGGAATACTTTTAGGAGTAGCTAAGTGTTGACAAGATTAAGTGTTATGGATACGGCCACATGTTTAAAGGAATCTATACTGACAATAGTAATAAGCTAATGCCCATTTCCAGAAATGAATTGAAAGCTGAAAGTGCCTGTCAGTGAACATTACGACCAATGAGATATCCCTACCCTTTTACACAGCAATAATTCCTCTTCAGACTGGGTTTTTCCTCTACGTTGGGGGACACGCGCGCATATGCACGTGGTAAATTGGATCTGTTCACACACCCACAGAAATACTCTCGTGTCTTTTGACGTGTGCCCCATTGTGTTTACGTGAGCATTTATTAATTTAATCTTACATATAGAATGTAAGAATGCCAATCTGAATATTAAAGTTATCTTCAACATACACTAGGGCAAAGGGCAGTTATAATTTTGAGATAAAAACTGCGATTTGCCCCAGACTTAGGAAGCACTGAGTAGGCCTCAAAAAGTTTTGCTTAGTTAACAAAAGCCAATGTATTTAGAGTAAAACACTAGAGACATTTGTTTGTCTTACTTTAGTTTCCCCACTAATATCAAGTGCATGAATCCATCTTTGTTTCCCGTGTCCCTGGTATTTTCTGTTTTCATCTAGGAGCCATTTTGGAATGAATATCAACACAATCGTTTATCCCTAAAACAACTATAGGAGTATAACTGACATTTAGTAAGCCAGCCTTTAACCAAAGTTTGCAGTTAGTCCTGGAAATTTCCAGATACACGTTTAGAACCTGACAACTTTTTCCTGTAATTATTTACTGCTAAAAGTGAAGTCATGACTAGAAATATACAAGATTTTATGGATAGACAAGAGCCCTGGAAATTTTCCAGCCCTGCCATCTCAGCACAGATCCACCCAAATAAGCTACCGAGGGCTCTCGGCAAAATTATACTCCTTCAGAGCCAAACATTTGCTCAGAGCAATTTTAAAAGTATAATGGTAATTAAACACTTGGGCTTTAGACATGGGGACAACCAAGGTGGACAGTGTTCTCTAGGACCAGACCACGGGCCAAGAAAGCCATCTGCCCTTCCCTCCTCCAGGTTTCAGAGAGGAGAAGGAGAAGGAAATGAGCCAGGACGGGGTGTGAAAGAACCGATTAAGTGTCAAAGGAAACCTGCTGGGTTCCTTCACCTCACTGAAGTCAAGTCTCCTGACTGGACTGCTTTCTGGGAGCTGTTGGGAAGTACTAAAGGAACCTGAAAGGTCCACAACTCAGCAAGCCATTAAATAATGGCTGTGTATCAAATGCTTACGATGTGCCAATCACTGTACTGGGTGACCCTGAGACACATTACCTCTCAGGTGTACGACCGTTCTACATGTTACAGCTGGGAGGCTGAGGCACAGAGAGAGTGGCCGAGTTGTCCTCCGACAGGGAAAGAGCAAATGGTGAAGTGAGGGTGTGAGGCTCCCTGTCGCTGCCTCTGAAGCCCACATCTTCCCACGCTGCACGTGTGTTCCCAGCAGCCAGCTTTCCACACCTGACTCTTAAGTAGTTTTTATTGTGGATGCGTGGTCATCACATTTTCCGAGTAAGATACAGGGACCTGATACAGCACATGATTGGACAGTGGTCCAGAGTATTTGAAACCTGTCTTCTCCTCAAAACTCACACATGAAGGGTCACTACAAGGGACTTGCAATAAGCAGGTGTCTCCCTGAACTTGTCGCTATCCTCCTAAATGTGTGGCCTGAAGATCCAAATCATCAAAACTCTTCCCTATTTCATAGCATTTTAGCCGGAGTGGGTTTTTATGATTCTGTGTATTTCTTTAGGTGTACTGAAAGCCTTTCCACCTGTGTAGCCCTACTAGACTCTGCTGAAGGTACGTTTGAAACTTTGACCTCCACGGAGCTGGTTGTTAATGACAGAGCCCATTCTTGTCCATTGTTAATGAGGTGGCAGTCGCCAACGTTCAGGCAATGAGCAAGGAGAGATCAGTCCTTTTCAGATTTCCCACCTAACGGCACCGCCTTGAAATGTTTTAAATAATCTTATAAATAATTTGTTTATAGTATTGTTAGTTTAATTGAATTTTTAGTGAGAAGCTGTCCAACATCAGAGAAATGGAATGCCCTCCTCCTTTTCTGTGTAGAACAAGGTCTCTGACAGTATTGATTCATAGAAGTACTAATGGACTTAGAAAACATTAAGAGAATGTCATTTCTCATGGCGTTTCTTTTTCTGAACATGAGTCTCCTGAATTATGATCTTCCTCCCTGTTACTTGGCTGAGGGAAGAGAGCAAGCCCGCATAAACAACTGCCCTTCTGTGCTGAACGCCAGTGTTCTGTGTATACAACCCACTTCGGAAAGGGCCTCTCTTCTCAGTTCATCGGGTTTCACAAGCAATAATTTCTCAACAACAGAACCCCAACTTTCAGTGAGATGAAGAGACGAATAGTGAAAATAGTTGAATCAGTACTTTTTCATTCTAGACTTCATCTCTAGAAATTCAAAATGTTTGAGACAAGAGAGTCTGCTCTTTGTGTAAAGCAAGAATCCCTGACTCTTTGTATGAATTATTATATCTCGCTTTTTCCAAAGCAGGCTTACTGAGACCTTTACAGAGATTGATTTTTTGTTGTTGTTGAGAAATGAGGGTGAATAGAAGAGTAGCACTATTTGGGTCAAATTCTAGTAAAAGTGCCCAAGTAATCTCAAAGTAAGATACCTTAAAGACCTACCAACATCTTTCCTTTCTGCTAATTTCATGCTCCAAAGATACAGCATAGAACATTATATAGAAAATGCTTTTGGCCTACTTGTGCGTTTAGTTTCCCCAGAGCAGAGATTTGTAATTATATCCAGGCTTTAGTATATATTTTGTTCCTCAAACTTCATTACATTGGATGGGTATTGTTGAACTGGGGCACTGGTGCCTATATTCAAGGCTCTTTCCTATCAACTTGTCTGTCCACAATCTGTTGTGTTTAAAATTCATGTTTAAAAACCACCATCCCCCCCACGGAGTGGTGGCTGTCTTGTTTTGTTCATGTCTGTGGGACGCATTGCATCACATGGCAAACCACCTCTGTGGAAGTGAGATAGCTACTCACAAAACCAGCTTGAAAACATCGCCTTATGTATTATGTCATCCTGCATCATTAATGCAATTATGTGCATCGTAACATGTTCATTTTTCAAACAGGAGAAACCAGCAAATTCATGTTTGTCCATAGAAGAATGTACTCAGAACTTTTCTGTGTTGTGCAACAGTAAGAGCAGACCACCTTTAAGATACCCACCTGCCACTTAAAATGACTTAGTTATAATTAGTAGTAGTCTAGACGTTGCTTTCGGTGTGTGTGTAGGGGTGTGGGGGGCTCAACTCAAATGTCATATTCTTTTGAAAAAAACCAGTCGTGTTTGGAAAAAAATATGTGGGAATAAAGAAAAACATCATCTGTGGCCAAATCAAGCAGGCATCTTTTTCCTCTTCCTTAACACTTAGCTCATTATACATGGTGATTGGATTATAAAATCTATCTGTGTAAAAGTACGAAAACATCCTTTAGGTTACAGAATAGTTACTCCAGGCCTGAAGCCCCTGAACAGCAAATTGAATAGATGTGCTGCGTCGATTCACTAGGCGGATGTAATTTCACAAAAGACTCCTGGGTCTCTGGCCCCAGAGAGTTAGAGGGCCCGGAGGAGGGCCTGCGCATTCAAGAGTCAACCCCCCCAGTGATGCTGGCAAGCAAATGTGTTCGTTTCTTAGATCTTCATTTGGTTTTCTGTTCAGAGTTTTCATTACAAATTGAATTTATTTCTCCAGCTTATCTAAAGATCTAATTTCCCAATAGTTTCCTCTGCATTTATATACTCTGTAGTGTGTAGGCAGACCCTATTATAAGTTTATTAATATATGTAAGTGTTGTTCTTGTATTTATGTATAGTGTATGTATTGTAAATATACTCAGAGCTTTTTTCCTTTTACTGTAAAATGGTGATTTTTTTTTTTTTTTTTTTTTTTTTTGCCCTATGATAATGTAAAGGGAGACCCTCCTAATGAGATTCTCTCAGAGGATGATTATTCCAGTCTATTCTCAGAGATTTAAATGAACAAGTGTTATCGTTTTTAATGGTGTCTCAGACATATTCTGTTGGTGCATTGCTTTTCTGTATTCAACTTTCCTATGAATTGAGCTGTGAACTGAATAGAGTTTAAACCTTTAACTGTATGCATTTGTATAATTATCTGAATGAAGGCATGAAGGTTAAATAAAGCATTTTGTATGGAACAAAACTCCCTAATTATTATTAAGGCTGACTCAGACACTTTGGAAATCACAGTTATTAACCATCCTAATTAAACCTTTGTTATGAAAAGTCCTACCATTTCTGTGTAGTAATTTAAAACACAGAACTAGACTCTATATTTAAAAATGCACTGGGTTTTTATTTCATAGCAGCCAGCCCCCAAAGAGGGATTCCTAACTTAATATTTTAATGAATATAAAACTAAAAAGAGGTCCAGAAATATGAAATGATATAAAAAATACATCTTTCATGGATGTAAAATTCACTAAAATTGAATCTCCATGAGTTACAGTTTTTTTCCAATGTTGTGTTGTCATTTGAATGTAGAAGAATCCATCACTCGCAAGCCAAGGCTAGATGATTTCTAAATTTTAAAAAAAACTGGATTGTAGAGGCTTTTGAAAATATGAGCATTAATGAGTAGAACGTTAAACAGTTGCTAAAATAAACACTTGAAAAATCTGTGTAAGTATCTTCCTATATATTGTCCTTCTACTGAAGATCTGCTAGAAAAATCCATTCTAACGAAGAGTATGGTAGTAAATACTAACAATTACAGAGAATGGTGACACATGATAGATGATAATTAAAATAATGTTTGAGTGCTTCCTAGGTTCCAGGATGTGTTCTAAGCATTGTATTTGTCCCATAATTCATCACAAAAATCTTGAGTTACGTTGCAGATGAAAACGTGAGCCACTGAGTTTAGGCAACTTTCCTAGTCAGTCTGGTTCAAGTGTTGGTGTCTTCACCACTAAAAGGCTATGGATGAAATGGTGGGAAAAGGATGGAAGAGGGGAGCAGAGGTCAAGGTGAAAGAGAGAGTTCATAGCAACAAGTATCATACAAATTTTCAACAAATACCTTTGACTCTGTACATACAAGTAAATATAAATAAACCAGTCAAAACACCATACTTCATTTCATACCCAGCAAACCACAGTGTAGTTTGATAACTCTTAAAAATCAGAGACCGAAATTAGTTTTGGCTCTATCACTGGTCAAATCCAATGAACGCTGAGTCCTGTGAACTCCTGTTCCACTCAAGGACACTGTGTGTGGACTGAGCCTCGGCGCTACACTCTGCGCAGCTGCAGGCCGCACTCCATCCATCCCATCAAGCACACTACTCCTGCCTCGTCCGGGAGCATCAGTGCCCTGGGGCTTTGACTTCCAGGAGCTCTAGGAAAAGGGTCCTGGTGAGTGATTGCTCTTCCTTGAGAGAGCTTCCCTTTGTGGCTATCACAGTGCCGACTGGATCAAAGAAATCATTCACTAAAAGATTATAAGATTGTTTGAAAATTAAGGCAATAAACCATCAGTACATTTTTACTAACTTATTTGTGAAGACTTTACTTATGCCATTTTAGAAATATTCTGTGAAGATAGAGGCCAATAAATTATTAAAGTCTCTCTTGTTCTACACTCTGGTGAAGCATGGTAGTCACTGATAGGGCTGAACCTAATTCATTTGATTACTTCATTTTGGATATGACTCTGTAACGAAATGATAACATGGGTGTCAGATTTATACCTTTGACCTGGTTTTCTGACAGTTCTCTTTAGGCCATGCAAGCAGCCAAACCAGATGTCCAGCTTTGTTTTGTTTGTTCATTTGCTTGTTTGTTTTTTCAGTTCACCGCAAGATATTTTGTCATAAGGATAGACCAATGAGACAGTCTCATGGGATGGGTTACAACACTGTTCTCACTCTCAAGGTGCATACTTGTCAATGTTTCTTCTACCAGTTGACTCCTGGGTACTTCAACGATAGGCGGAAGTATACGGGTGCTACATAACTCTGTAACTTCCTCAGTCCTCACCTTTACTCTGGGCATTTTGCTGGAGCTGTGATTTCTAATCTCACTACTGATGGCCTCATTGTTTCTTATTCTCTCCAATTTAATGAGTCCAAAACAATAACATGAAATAGTTAAAAGCACAGAAGCAGCAATGTGTTTAAGATTAGAATACCTTGGGGCTTTATCAAACAGAAAAAATATTTCAGCGCTAGAACAAATTATACTCCCTAAAAAAATTATTTTGGTCCCAAATGGCCACTGATGATTTTCATACCATATAGTGCATTGTCTTCCCACCAAAGCTGCATGGTTTTCCTCAACACAATGAGTTCCTTGTGCTTTGTCTGAGCACTGTCTGGATTTAATATATTTCTCTCCCAGCAGTGTAATAAGTATAATTTACATCACTTCCTGTTTAGTCTAAATTCACCAATGAACGCCTACACAGCCCATACACTTCAGTGATTGTCTATTTCTGAAATAAATTTTCTTTGTACAGAAACAACTTTTTACATGATCTTTTTCTTTGATAGTTTCACTGTGTCGTGTGTGTGTGTGTGTGTGTGTGTGTGTGTGTGAAGCACAGTTTTATTATGAGGCCATGATGACATCAGCAGGTATGCTTAAAACAGGTTCACTCGGAAGGACCCCAGAATTGCTTAAATACATGTATGGCCATCACAATGCCCCCTTTTCTCTTAGGAGAGCTACAGTTTTCACGCACATATTGCAATCCCATACTTTGGAGAGGATTACACAGTAAGTCTGCGTAATGAGCCTCTCTGATGTCTGGGTTCCTGAGAGCTTTCAGACTATACCAAACATTCAGGTCAGTTCTAGCATCTAAAGGTAGACATACTGCCACCTCACACTCTGCTGAACTCCTAAATGTCACCATAGACCAGGTGATGGGGTAGATGTGGTTTTCAGAGCCCCTGGAGCTTACATTAACGTGGCCAGTACATTCCGTTGCTGAACTAGGGTCTGTGGACCCTACTTCCACTTTCATTGCCAATTTGGAGCCTTTGCTTTCTAACATGTTCCACAGGAATCCACACAGTCACTTGGGCATCGATGTTGCTCTTTTGTAGTTGATGTAACAATATCATGTATCTTAGGTGAGCATTTACATATATAAGTGTAAAACATGGAGGAATGGTTAGGAAAGTTCACCAAGTGTATTTATTCAGCCTCACCTAACAAGTCAAATGTTACTATGGTTACTAGTAACAACTTTTACCTATATAAAATAAGGAAACGCACATATTTCATTTATTACACTGTGTAAGTATTGTGTTCATTGGTATGGGGCCTAAAAATTGTACCTAAGACGTAATTTCTGACCAAAAGTAGGTTACGGCCTGTTAGGGTAGATAAATACACAGTTCTACAGTATAAAATATACCGGTGGACAAGCACCACCAGAACTGCTAAGATGTTACTGAAATCTAAAGGCAGGGGGAGTAGCTGCTGTAACACAGGCAATCGGAAGGCCTCCATGCCCGCCTAGATCCATACGTATCACCTGTAGATGATCAGACCCCTAACTCCGTGCCCAGTGAAAGACGGGAACTCTCCCCAAGGGTGTGTGCAGTGCTGGGGGAGGGAGGCAGGGCCTCTGGCATTGCCACAGTCATCTCGTTCTCTTGGTTCTCATGGATCGTTCCAAGGTCTGAAATGTGCTCCCTCTGTTCCCTGTCCTGTCAGCTTCCGTGATGTCCCACACACGTGCGTGTGCACACAAGTAAATTATATGTGTATTGTTTGTAAATTGCAGTCTTGTGACCCATTACTGGCAAATAAATCCAATTAGTGCATAATGATGAACATTTTCAAAAACTAAATAAAGAATGGAATGGAATGCTGTAGGGTGTGATACAATGGAATCAAAAGGAAGAGAAAAGAAGATGAAAAGCACATTTTGTCTCAGTTACATTCGCACGGGCATGTGTGAGACACAGTGCTACACAAAGTAAAAAGTAAAGTTTGAAAGCCTCTGGCAGACAGGTCTACCCGCACCTCCTCGCCCAACATCACCCAGGGCAAATCCAGGGGCCCATGATTCCCACGCTGAGCAATTTGTCTGTCCTGATGGTTGTCAACTTGGCCGGGCCACAGTGGCCAGATACTTAGTCAAATGTTACTCAGAGTGGAAATGGGAGGATGGTGGGGAGGGCTGGGGTGGTGGGCTGGGGGCGGGGTAAAAGACAGAAAACTGTACAATATCAACAATTAAAAAATACTGATAAAAAATAAAAACAAACAAACAAACAAACAAATAAATAAAAAGGGGAAAAAAAGAATATTTCCGGAGGGTGTTTTGGGGTAAGATTAACATTTAAATTAGTGGACTTTTAGTAAAGCAGATTACTCTCCATAATGTGGGTGGGGCTCTTTCAGTCAGCCGAAGGCCTTAATAGAACAAAGACTGACCTCCTTGGAGGGAGAAGAAATTCTGCCAGAAGACGGCCTGTGGACTTGAACAGAAACTCTTCCCTGGGTCTGGGTCTCCAGCTGGCCAGCCCGCTCCCTCAGATTCTGGACTCTCAAGCCTCTTCAGTCATGTGAGTCAATTTCTTAAATTCATTCTCTCTCTTTCTCTCTCTCTCTCTCTATACACACACACACACACACACACACACATTCTATACACATATATATACACATATAATTATATGTTCTTAAAGAAAGCATAATAAACTAACTGATAATTAAAATTCGTTCACATGTCAAAATTAATACCAGTAGGTGGCTTACAAATTGTATTCCATAATCTTTCATTGGAACTTCCCTATCTATATACTTATGGTAAAGTATGAAATTCTTTTTTTCAAAAGTTAGTAAATAGGTTTTTATAAACATATCAAAGTACTTTATCAGGAGAGAATATTGTAAAGAGTTCAAAAATTATTACAATTACAAGGTGCCAATTTACCTGAAAGCTTCTGCTCAGCCTCTCTGCCAGGGCCCACCCACACTCACTTCAACCCATGGTCTTATGAAAATGTTAAAATGTGTTTTTATTTCCACAGCTTCAACACTTTTGCATCTTTTCAAAGAAAATCTTTGGGATAATCCACATTTGGAAAGCCCTAAATTGATAGTGTAACTCATATATGAGTCTCTATTAAGAAATAGCTTTCGTTTGGTTATTTTTTTTAATTTATTTTTATTTTTTTAATCAGTTTTTATTTTTAAATATATTTTGTTGATTATGCTATTACAGTTGTCCCATTTCTCCCCCATCATTCCCCTCCACCCTGCACACCCCCTCCCACCCACATTCCCCCTCTTTAGTTCATGTCCTCTTTAGTTCGTGTCATAAGTTCTTTGGCTTCTACATTTCTCACACTATTCTTGCCCTCCCTCTTTCTATTTTCTACCCGCCGTCTAATCAGTATTTTTTTAATTATTGATCTTGTACAGTTTTCTGTCTTTTATTTGACTATCAGGTGGGTTTCAAAGACACATTACATCATAAAAAGAACTTTGAAACTCAGAATAGTAGGTGGTGAACAAAATTCACTGAAATGAGGAAGTGAATAAATGTCTAATCACTATGTTGGACACCTGAAACTAATACGCTATTGTATGTCAACTATAACTTTAAAAGCCATTTTTAAATATCTGAAAAATAAATCAAAAGGAAAAAAGAAAATAACTTGTTTCTTCCTCAAGTAAAAAAAAGAATATGGTCACTGTAGCTCTGGCAGAGTAGGTAGCACTGGAGATTAAAATCGTAATGTTCTAGTTCGAAATGTGGTTTTCCCTCGAGTTACAACGTCGAGTGGTTGAGCGGCAGGCCCCTGGACAGCGGGGGCCTCGGGAGCAGCAGGCGTGAGCTTACACAGCACTGCCCCATGGCCAGGGCAAGTGGAGACGGGCCATCTCCTTACACTGTAAATGGATGTTTTCCTTTTCCTTCCAACATGAATGTATTTTATTCCAACATTGTCATTTCCCATCTTTCGTGAAGGCTTCAGTAATATTAGAATCATTCAGCCCAGAAGGGGCCTAAAATTTCTTGCACTTCCTTTTTTAAAAATGTGTCATCTACACTAATGTGGCTGTCCTTATTCACAGAACACCAAAACAATAGTGGCTCTGTTGCGATGTGTAATTTCATTTATTCACTAATGTGCTAAATGCATCTAGTGAAGTATTTATTTAGATTTTGTGCATGTGCAACACACTGCTAACCATTGCTTACCTATTTCCCACCGTAACTAGCTATACTTCCTCTTTGTCTTGCCTTTACTGGGGGACCGTGGTTTGTAAAATGCTTGCCATCCACATGGGGGGCGAGAACAGTATTTTCTGTGGATCTCTGACTGCTGGAAGGTGTGCCTTTCTATTAAAACCTTTAGGGCACCAACAGTGATGACGGCCACCTTTTGACTCCTCTGCACCGTTTAATCTCTAGGCACTCTGTGTTTATAAAGACTATCACTAGACAGAGAGAGGTAATAAAGTTCAGAAGTAGATAAAAGCAGGAATAGCGAAGTCAAGGTATTTGTAAAGCTCTTTAAATCTGTTAAGCAGAAGTTGTAATTTAATCTTTACATACAGCAGAGTCTCAAGGTTAACTGCTCCATAAAGCTCCATGTAGGCACTGGTGTTTGACAAAGCCTCTTCACTTCCTTATCAACTACAGAAGGACTCTCCCATCATATTTCTCATAGTCCTGCTTCTTTTGAATGTATTATCAGTGAACAATTCCTGGACCTTCGATTTAGGAAAGCACCAATCAGTTGGCATCAATTCACCAATGAAACATGTTTGATGTTTGTAAAGAAGATTGAGCCCTGGTCGGGTAGCTCAGATGCTTAGAGTGTTGTCTTGATACACCAAGGTTGCAGGTTCAATTTCTGGTCAGGGAGCATACAAGAACCACCCAATAAATGCATAAATAAGTAGAAAAACAAATCAATCTCTCTTTCTCCCTCTCTCTCTCCCCGCTCCCTCCTTCCCCTTTCTTCTCTCTCTCTCTCTCTAAAATCAATTTAAATTGTTTTTCTTTTTTAATATTGAAAGGGGCCTCAGTTGATAATGGGTGTGATGTGGCATTTTCGATTCCATGAAGGGAGGAAAAAAGACTTTCCACAGCACTTGGAAATAGATTCTTCTCCATTTGTGCCAAAGGAGCTAGATTTAAAAAAGAAAAAAGGGTTGTAACTCTATTTCAAGGACAGAGGTTAAGAAAGAAACTTATGATGAAAATACGGTGGTAGAGACACAGCCTAAATCTTTGTTAGGAAAGGCTGCGGGTACTGGAAACCTTAGCACGGTGTGAGAGCACCCACCCGCTTGAAGGCCCGGTGGCTGTGGTTGCAGATGCTGGCTCTTCAGTTTCCCAGCAGAGGGATGCCTGCAAGTTCCCCACCTGAGGAGGCTCTTCTCCACCCTGGGGTAGTAACACCACCTTCCGAGGTGCTGTGAGGTATACCGGGGATGGCGTAGATGAAGTCCACATGGCAGAGCCTGCCCCAAAGTCAGCCTTCAGGAGGGCCTTTGTTGTCATTCCCTCCTTCTCAAGTTCACCGAAGGGAAGGAATTTCCACCTTATTGCTCAGCAGGGAAGGGAAAGTTCAGGAGGCTCACCTCCTGCAGTTCCCCACCCTGGGTGTTTCCTTCCCCCGAGGGAGCAGCAGTCACTTGCCTGCTTTGTGAACTTGGTGCAAGAGCCAGCACAGGGCACACAGGACTCAGTCCCTTCCCCTCTCTCAGAACACCCTGTCCTTAGGACTCCCGATTCTCGCTCAGGTCCAAAGCCAAGATCCTTTGGGCACCATCGTTGCCTTACATCGGATTGTGGTCCATCTTCCTGTGATACGCCCCCCATAAAAGTTAAGGCAAGATTTCATTTTGGGAATGTGGGCTTTACGTGGGACAAAGGACATTGAAGCTACCTAAGTATGAGACGACACCTGCCTCAAGCATGCACGGATTCGTGGCTACTTTATTTTGGGGTCAGCTTAAAATGCCCCTTCTAACCCACCTCCCCAGGAAATAGGATCCCTGTTAGTTCACTCATGTTTGAAATTACACATTAGACTGTGTTTATTTGCCTAAAGCTTCTTATCACTCAGTAAGCCTGGAAGGGCAAAAGTGGTACCCTTGTCAAGAGTCACACCTTCATCTGAACTGTATGAATTTAATATGGATCTATCACTGGAAAGAGAAGCACAGCCCTGGATCAGAGGAAGAATGAAGAGAGTGCGAACACTGCCCTCCTGTGCGTGTGCTGCTTTCACTGTGGCGGAGGTTACTTGCAGACGTTGGAAGTTACAGAGTGGCCAGGGCTAAAGGGAGAAGTGGGCACAGGTTCATGGAGGGGAGATAAGAGCCCCGGAAAAGAACTTTAGTTTATCATTTTGCTTAGGGAAATTCTGCCAAAGGGGTACAGGACATGCCACTGAACTGCGTCCCCCCAGGCACCAGAAGCCACACAATCGAATATCGGGGTGGATTATTCCATCTGATACCCAAATGGAAAATTGTTATGAAAATAAATGTCCTACAAATTGCTTTATTGAAGATATATCTCTTGAATGTTTAGGGCAAATCAAAATTGAGTAGTTTGCTATTTGACTGCAAACTAATATCAAATGTCAATTTTTTTAAAGAGAAAATAGGAAGAAGACTAGAAATGAAAAAATAGGTTGGGAGAATTGTAGAGTACTATTTTTTTCTGTAAACTTCTGGTTGTCCCCCCGCCACCCCGAGAGAATTAAATGGCCCTCTGGGGTGGGGTTGAGAATTCATCAAAGTAACACAGGATAAATAACTTCTCAAAAAATTTGCTAATGTTTTGACAGAATATTTACATTGGAAATGTTACATCGCTAAATAGATTCAAATCATATATTTTATATATAACTTACATATGTATATATTTGTTCTTACATGTAAGTTAATATTTATGAATTTATGAGTATATTAACTCAGTATATTTTTTAGCTTCCTAAACTACTCTGTGTCTGTTATTTAGGAGACACTTTTTTCTCTCCTTGAACAGGATGCTTGATATGATAATATTAATGAGCTAAAATTCAGTGTGATGAATTTTCATGCAGTAGAAATCCCAGAGAAAAAATTTTTTTCAGGTATGTAAAGCACGCATTTATTCAGTGTACAAAATCCAGTACCCCCAAGCATACAAAATCCAGTACCCCCAAATGCTTCTTCTCTGCATTAAATGAACCCCTAAACCATGTCTAAAGACAGGTTCTCTCTATTTTCTGGCCAGTTTCCTCAAGGACAATCATCATGTTTTTGCAACTTTGTATCCTCTATGAGCACCTCCTAAAGCCTTGGGCACAGACGCACGGGCAAATGACAGTTAACGTTCATTGGGCATTTATCATATTCCGAACACGCGCTTAGGGCTTTGCGCGATTGTTATTTTTATCTGCTCCGTAGTCTTACTTCTAATATTATTCCATTGTACGGATCAGGTAACTGATGTTCAGGTTTAAAGTTGAACTTCAGCCCTGGCTGGTGTAGCTCAGTGGATTGAGCGCGGGCCTACGAACCAGAGGCTCGCGGTTCGATTCCCAGTCAGGGCACATGCCTGGGTTGCCAGGCCAGTTCCCAGCAGGGGACACACGAGAGACAACCCTACATTGATATTTCTCTCCCTCTCCCTTTCTCCTACCCTTCCCCTCTAAAGATAAATAAAAATCTTAAAAAAATAAAAAATAAAAAAAAATAAAGTTGAACTTCAAGTTGAAGTTTAACAAATTTGTCAAAGGTCACATGATTAGTAGAGGTAGACTTAAGTCCATGTTTTAACCACTAGATGCTAATGAACTCACCCATTACGGATATTAAGTTGTATAATAAATAAAGAAAATGCACGCATACCCACAATATTATTTTTTCCGAAGACACAAAAAAAGTGCATGTTGTAGAGAAAAACTCAGGATGAGTCTAAGCTGATAAATCAGGCTTGCTGATTTTCAGGTTTTTTATCTGTAAAATGGGGGTGATGCATAGTAACGACTTCATAGGATGATAGATCGTTTTAATAAAATGTGACATCTCTAGTTCGAGGCTCTGTTTACTTTCCTCTTACCGTAACTTCCTTTACCCGCCACATCCCCACAAAGGAACCTTTGTGCAGCTATGAAAGCTAATGAAAGCAGAGGGCACCATCCGAAGGTGCTGTTTTTGTTGTTGTTGCTGCTGCTTACCTAACTAAAACATCCGATCTTTTACTGGCCATGTGAGAAGGCATTCCTTGTTTCAAGACAATGGATGTTGAAGCAAATACTGAAATAAGTCCGTACACATTTGGCCAAACTTGCCATCTCTCTCTTGTTTTCGCTTGGTTCCTGATTTTTACCAATGACCTTTTATCCAACATAAGAGTGAATAAGCCCTGGACTTTCCCAGATTAAAAATACACATAAACCTGGAAGCGGCCACCACAAAATATCACTGTGTAAACATGATAAAATGCAGAAGTAGATCATTTACATTCAATGAGTAACAAGGTATTTGCAGGAATTAGCTGTCCTTGACCAGCCCGATTCTGTCCATACACCTTATGTTTTCACTTTATTGATGCCTATAAAATAAACACTTCTTGTCTTAATGTGCCTCAGTTCAGCATTTCGCACACAAAGGGCTATATTTTATGGCTGTGAGCCACAAATCAACCTCCAGAGAAATTTATATGATCCCTTTTCTCTCTCATAGCTCGGTGTCTGCTGTGGAGGTCTGTACCCCTGGGACGTTCAATTAGAATCAATAATTTGTTGCATGAGCTGGTTATCCACAAATTAGCACCCACCCCCACCCTTCTGTTCCTTGTAGCCATCTTTTGGAAGTTTTCATTACTGTGTAATATAGCTGTTGTTCTGGAGAAAGAATCAAAACTATTATCTGTAAGAGCACAGTTTGTGAAGATGGTAGAGAAGGAGTAGGTATGGAGACAGTTTCTTTCTACTTTTGCCCCTGGAAAATCAGGAGTTAAATATGAAACATGAAAAGCCTGAGGCGACTAAACTAATATTTTAAAGATAATTTGATCAGCAGAGATGGCACCAAATTCTACTCATGAGTCTAAATGTTATTTAGAAATATTCTATTAGTTCTTAGCTTCCATACATGGAGCAGTTATTATGTACCACACTTATTATGTGCTATGTGCCCCCAAAATACTCTCATTTAAGTTTTTTTTACAAATCCCTGTGGGGCAAACATTACTACACTGACCTTAGAGGTAACAACCCCCAACCTTAGAAAGGTCAAGCAGCTGCTGTGAGGCACACCATGAATAAGTGGCAAGGCTGGAATCGTCTGCCCTCCACCCAAGCTCTTCATCATCTCGGCTGCATGCAGTGGTCATGCTAACCCGCTCTCGGTCAGTATCCACAGCCCAGCCCCGCTGAAAAGTGGCTCGCCTCACGCACTGCACAGTCCTTACACTGGGGTAAATGGATCGTGTTAACCAAGTTTCCCTCATTTTATTTCCCCTACTTTCCTACATCTTTCGCATTTTCTACTTTTAGTTGAGGGCTTTCCAATTAAGAGTTTCTCTAAGAAACAATGATGAAAACTTTAAGAAGTATTTTTTGAGGAGCTATGATCATTACCAAGGAAGTGGAGGACACAGTTCCTAGTAGCCGACAAATGCTTGTGGAGGCCCGAGTGTTCAGACTCCAGGAATGAAACCGTGTGCATGGCTGAATTACCACGCTCAGAAAAGACTTCCATGCGGAAGACAGGCCAGAAGACACAGACTGGGCACCGAGCGAGAGCTGCTCTGGCGGCCGTGTAAGTACAGGCAGAGGCGCTGAATCCAAACCAAAGCTTCGGGAGAATCTCCTGGGAAAAGGTAGTGCTTGCACAGCATTATAAATGGCAAATACAAATCCATCAGGTAAGGGAAAAGGGCAGGTGGGAGGGGAAAAAGTAATTTGGTCTAGTAAAAGAGAAGGTTCTGTGGTTGTGGAAAAATAGCAGTAGTTGAATACTGTTAGAGTATAGATCAGCAGTCTCAGACTTGCTAAAAATTAAATCACCTGGTCCACTTTGAAAACTCCCAATGCCCAGGTTACCCTCCAAATGTATTAAGTCAGAATTCTATTAGGATAGGAGGCAGCTGTAAGTACTTTCTAAAGCTCTGTGTGTGCTTTGGGCATACAGCTAAGTTTAAGAAACAGTAGTTGTAACTAGTAGTTCTCAAAGAGTGGTCTAGAGACAGAGTGTATCAGCGCCACCTAGAAATACAAATGGTATTGGAGGAGAAGTGGCAGCACCATTAAAAGCGAGGGTTGCTTGGACCCACCCTCAGAGTTGGCGACTCCATAGGCCTGGAGGCCTGACCATTTGTATTCCTAATCAGGTCCCAGGTGATACTGAGGCTGCTGGTCTGGGAGCTGCACTTAGGGAACCACCGGTCAAGAGCAGCACTTCCCAAACTCTAAGGGGCATATGATCGTCTAGGAGTCTTACTAAAGTGCAGATTCTGATTCAGTAGATCTAGGGTGGGGCCCGAAGCTCTGTATTTCTAACCAGTTGTCCGGTGACACCGATGCTGCAGGTCCTCAGACAACACTGGGAGGGCAAGAGGACAAATCCGGAGAGGTGAAGCTGATAACATCCGGGATGAGTTCAGATTAGCGTTAAAGAAAGGAAGATGAATCACGCTCAGGGGTTATTGATTTCTGCCACCCTTCTGCTTTGTCTTTCATACATCAACTTTGGCCTATTAAGATAGTGGCTAAGAGTAATCAAGACTTCCTTTTTTTGTTTGTTTCTCCTCAACATGGGAAGCAAGAGAACCCTCTTATTTGTGGAATAAAGGTTCCTTGCTTTTCAGTCTTAGGGTCTAAGTTGCCTCAACTTAGTCATCACATCCACAGCTCCATCAATAAATGTCACCCAACATCAGCTGTCTTAGTAACCCTGGGCTCCCAAGTCAATCATTAACAAGTGGGATGGGATCACCAGGATTTGCTAGACTGAGCAGGGTCCACCTCCAAAGCAAGCGTCCATCCGTTCCTAAAATCACTTCACTGCAGTGTAGAACAAGGATAGGATTGGCAATTGGCAATACAGACAATGAATGTCTTGCTAATGAACTATATTTTTTTCTGAGAACTTTTGAGAATCACTGAAAGATTGTAAATAGAAATGTGGCAATATCAGACATATCTTTGAATGAGAACACTTTTCAAATAACTTACCATGGTAAATAACTTGTAGTGGGGCAAGAAAGACTATAAGGAAGATGTTGCATCCATCAAGAGTTAGTGGTGGCTTTATCATAGGCCATGATGTTGCAAATGGAAGAATCTATGAGACGAGGTGGTAATTCGTTGTGGGTTAGGGAAAGAGGGGATTGAAGACCACGTGTTTCTGGTTTTGATAAGGAACATACAAGGAGAAGCTTGGGCTGGGGTGACGGAAAAAGATAAGGGATGGAGCAAGGAGTATGATGGGTGGAAGGTGATAGGTTCAGGTTTAAGCATATCAAATTTGAAGTGCCTAGGAAGCACCCAGAAAGAAGTGTCCAAAAGCAGTTCCAACTACTTGTATAGGCCTGGACCTCGAAGGAAAAAATCAGGGCTAAAGATGTAGACTGAGGAGTCGCTATTGTATAGATGGTAGTGTAGATTGTAAAGCGAGGCCAAGACAGAGCCATTGGAAAGCCTAGCATTCAAGGGGAGAAAAGAAAAAGGGGTGTCTATAAAAGAGACCGAGAAAAACCAGGTTGAGAATTAGACTACAAAAGAATCTGGTGTTGAAGACACTAATAGAAGAGTTTCATAAAAGAACAATTCATGGGTAGAGAGTGCTATAATAAGTACAGAAGAGAGTTCAGGGAATTAAGCCACCAGGACCTAATTAGGTGGCATATATTAGAGTGGATGGACTTAGAAGTGAGGAATGAATGATTTGAGGCAGTGGAATTAGTAAGTGTAGACAATCCAATCCTTCCATGATGATCAGTTGTG
The DNA here is from genome assembly GCA_039655065.1 of Glossophaga mutica. Taxonomy (NCBI): domain Eukaryota; kingdom Metazoa; phylum Chordata; class Mammalia; order Chiroptera; family Phyllostomidae; genus Glossophaga; species Glossophaga mutica. Next base: position 110,126,842 of record CM077310.1, on the reverse strand, counting down.
AAGGGTTGTAACGAAAGAGGAATGTGAGATTTTGTTGTTGTTGTTGTTGTTGTTGTTGTTGTTGCTGTTCTTTTGTAAAGGAGAAAGCAAACATATAACTGTCACCATACTGCCATGGTATTCATGAGCCAGCTCATGAGAGAGAATTGAAGTCATCTCTTCCCAACTCTGTGTTACAAAACATCACATTGGTACCTTGAAGTTAGACATAGTGGGATACTTGTACCCCCAAAATTGGCAAATACAAATCAATGCTTCCTTCCCCTGGAGTTCCAGTTAGGCATTCACTAGCACGCTACTGCCTAATAGCACAATTTTAGAAGCTACAATTTTACATGTTTTTGGCTGCCCAGCATCTGAACTCCCCTTGCTGTTTGGGGAGTTCCTGATTTCAAAAGCCTTGGAGAAGAACAGGGGTCATCTCCCACTTCCAAAGCTAAAATGATCCATGCCCCTGGGAGCCAGGGTGAGGGTGCACAACACTCCTTTCTTGACTTTGAATCTGAAGAAAGCGATATGAATAGAAATGGGCAGAGGAGGATTCCTGGCAACAGGGGAGGCCACAGCTGGCAGTTTGCAGAGGCAGTGGTGCACGGGGTGATGCTGCTGCTGCAGGAACATCCCCACTGTGTGTTTTGGTTTGGCTGTGGTCCTGAGTCTCTAAATTGTGTTCATTTTTTTCTGGTCTTCAACCTGTGTCTCCGGTTCTTCCTGTCATTTCCTAGCTACCCTATATCCCTTCGATCTGTTTTCCTTTGTTTGTGCATACAGTATATTAGTGAGCCAAACTTGCATATCCCCACTTCATGGAGCTTCTGCTCCTCCCAACAACCCAGAAGCATTCTCTGTCTTTTTGTGATCTTAGATTCTGACTGATGGCAAGCCATGCAAACATCAGGGGTGCCCACATTCACTGTGTCATAGTTGGTGCTCTGGGCATCAGGCTCTGAGATGGAGATCGGCAGTCAGGATGTTTCTGAAGAAGCGCCCCTGGAGTCAACACCAATGAGGAGGTTAGGGAAGGAAGCAGGATGGGGTGAGGGAAGAGCTGAACTGTGGGATAGGCCCAAAAGCAGCCTCAGTCAACACCTGGGAAGCTATGGATCTAGAATGACTCTTCTGAGTCGTCCTAAACCGGGTCAAGGTCTATTACCATTGGCATCAGGGGAAAGGTGGGACCTTAGGCAAGGTGGCTTTCTGCAGCTGAAGCAGTACCTAAAGGGGCTACCAGCTGAAGGTTGCCTGCTGACAGTGCTCCCAGCAAGTGGGGCAACAGGTCCATCCTTGAAGGGAAGTCTGGGCAATACATCACAGTCTCTTTACGCTGCTACCATTGAACATTGCAAACAGATGAACAAATAAGAATAGGGAATAGAAATAAGAGACGTAAGGATTAGAAAGGTAAAAAAAAAAAAATTGTCGTTTGCAGTCAATGAGACTGTATACATTAAAAAAGCACTAATACTCTACAAGATTGCTCAATAAATATCAGCATGTAAATATCGGTAGCCTTCTTCAACATTAATAATAAACAAGTAAAAGTCATAATTAAAAGATCCAATTTACAATAGCAATAAAAGCTATAAATAGACATCAAGAAATAAGTTTTAAAATATTTTTAAAATGTGAGGGATTGTTATTATTTAACAGCCATTAAGGATGTGAAAGAAGGTAAATGGAGAAATATCCCATTTTCAAGAAAGGGAAGAAAATATCTTACAGGTGTCAATTAGTCTACTGATTCAGAGCAGTTGTGAACAGAGTTCCAGTGTGATGTTTTCATCAGACTTCACAAATTGCGACTAAAATCCGTATGAGAAAAAGTCTAAGAATACTCAGTTCCCATTCTAGGAAAGAAGAACAAGTTAACATAAGCAGTAGAGCTAGAAGCTGAATCCACGTAGTTATGCTCAAAACCCTGCAAATTTAAGACTAGCAACAGGCTGAGAGAAGCTGATGTGTACGTATAGGAAAAAGATTATGACCCAGACTATAGTTGAACACCACCTATAAATCAATCAGAAAAAGACAAACATGCCAACATAAAATAGACAAGAGATATGAACAGGCAAATTAAAGAAGAAAAAGAGAATGAAGAAATACTGGAAAAGATGCTCCACCTCACTAGTAATTGGTATATATCAAAATAAAAAATGATTTGAAATACAATTTCACACCTGAAGTGGGGAAAATGAAAAAGTTTGAAAATTATCACATGACAACAAGTAAGTAGAAAAAACATCTTACCATACTAATTTAGAAAATAGGTCCAACTACACTGGAGATTAATTGTTCAATCTACAAAAAAGTATGAAATGTGCAGTCTACCTTACCTAGATTTTCTCCTTAGAATGCTTATTAGAATTATCTTAGAGACTGTTAAGGAATAGCCTCGGAGTTTATCTTAATATCTCTGGAATAGGACTCTTTTTAAAAAATATATTTTATTATCTTATTACAGTCAGCCCATTTTTTTCTCCCCTTTATTCCCCTTTGCCCCACACCCCACCTCCCACCAGCATTCCCCCCTCTCTTAGTTCATGTCCATGGGTCGTACGTATAAGTTCTTTGGCTCCTCCATTTCCTATACTATTCTTCACATCTCCCCTGTCTATTTTGCACCTGCAAATTATGCTTCTTATTCCCTGTACCTTTTCCCTCATTCTCCCCTCTTCCCTTCCCCACTGGTAGCCCTCCATGTGCTCTCCATTTCTGTGATTCTGTTCCTGTTCTAGTTGTTTGCTTAGTTCATTTTTGGTTTTTTTTGAGGTTCAGTTGTTAGTTGTGAGTTTGTTGTTATTTTACTGTTTGTGTTTTTGATCATCTTCTTTTTCTTAAATAAGTCCCTTTAACATTTCATACAGTAAGGGCTTGGTGATAATGAACTCCTTTAACTTGACCTTATCTGGGGAGCACTTTATCTGCCCTTCCATTCTAAATGATAGCTTTGCTGGATAGAGTTATCTTGGATATAGGTCTCTGCTTTTCATGACTTTGAATACTTCTTTCCAGCCCCTTCTTGCCTGCAAGGTTTCTTTTGAGAAATAAGCTGATAGTCTTATGTATACTCCTTTGTAGGTAACTGACTCCTTTACTCTTGCTGCTTTGAAGATTCTCTCCTTATCTTTAATTTGGGTAATGTAATGATAATGTGCCTTGGTGTGTTCCTCCTTGGGTCCAATTTCTTTGGGACTCTCTCAGCTTCCTGGACTTCCTAGAAGTCTATTTCCTTTGCCAGATTGGGGAAGCTCTCCTTCATTATTTTTTCAAATAAGTTTTCCATTTCTTGCTCTTCCAATTCTCTTTCTGACACCCCTGTGATTCAGATGTTGGAACATTTAAAGTTTTCCCAGAGGTTCCTAAGCCTCTCCTCATTTTTTTGAATTCTTGTTTCTTCCTTCTGTTGTGATTGAATGTTTACTTGTTCTTTCTGCTCCAAATTGTTGATTTGAGTCCTGGTTTCTGTCCTTTTACTGTTGGTTCCCTGTATTTTTTTTTAATTTCACTTTTCATAGCCTTCACTTCTTCCTCTATTTTGTGACCATACTCAATCATTTCTGTGAGCACGCTGATTTCTAGTGTTTTGAACTCTGCATCTGATAGGTTGGCTATCTCTTCATTGCTTAGTACTATTTTTGGAGTTTTGATCTGTTCTTTCATTTGGGCCATATTTCTTTGCCTCGGTGTGCCTGTTACATTCTAAGGGGTAGAACAATAGGTGTTCACCAGGGCGGGGCAACCCAGGTTGCTGCATTGTGGCACTGTATGTGGAGGAGCAATCTAAAAGGAAACAATGCTGCTTGCTCAGCTCTGGCCACTTTCAGTCACTTTCCCTGCTACCCACAAACAAATTGGGCCCTTCTGGGGCTGATTTCCAGGTGGGTGGGCTTGTGTACGTCCTAGGACCCTGTGGATCTCTCCAATGAATTCTCCTGTGAGGCTGGGAGTTTCTCCTGCCCTCACAACCTCCACAGGTGTTTTCAGTCAGAGGTTTGAGGCTTTTTTTCCCCACACTGGGACCCTGGGTTGTACAGTCTGTCTCGCTCCCTAGTTGTTCCTCCCAGTTTATCTGCACACAAATATGGGGCCTCCCGCCCCACCAGCTGCTGCCTTCCCTGCCTGGTTTGCCAGCTGCCACCTTGCCCACCCCAGTCCTCCAGCCACTGCCTTGCCAAGAATCCTCTCTGCTCCTCCTAGCAGTCTGGATAAATGTTTCTTCTTTAACTCTTTGGTTGTCACACTTCCATACAGTTCAATTTTCTGGAAGTTCTCATTATTTTTGGTTTTTAAATTTGTTGTCCTTTTGGTTGTGTGAGGAGACAAAAAGTATCTACTCACACCTCCATCTTGGCCGGAAGTCTGGAATATGGCTCTTGAGGATCATTGCCTTAGAGAAACTGTCACACTTGTGTGCAAGGAGACATGTTTATAAGGGCAAAAATTTGGTAACAAACCAAATTGATTTTCACAGGGGAAAGTTGAAATAAATTGTGACAAATACTCTTATTTATGTAATAATATGCATATATGTGTACACAGATATATACACACACATCGGAGAAATGAGAGCTGAAGCATGTTTACTTGTTAATGGAAAAATAGAAGGGCTGGGAGAGATAGAAGTTATGCAAGAGGACTGACTGATGGAGCTAGGTCCCTGACAAGGAGGATGTAAGAACTATTTTGGAGGATGAAGCCAATGCACAGGTGGAGGACTTGGTCTTCAGGAGGCATAGTTAAGAGGAAAGTATCTTATACTTGACAAAAGAAAAGGACTCAAGAATGAGGCTGTACATTTGTTGATTCGTTCCTCCTCTAACAGCCATTCATGGAGCACCTGCAGGTAAGTGTGTGGGGAAATGACCTTGAAGGGACTCTGACTGGGGTGGTCTATTTTCTCAGTGGAATAAGGTCAATCATCTGCTGAGGGATGGGGGGAGGAGAAAGGTAGCTAGCAACAGTATTTCTAGGACTCGAAATTATTTCAAATTAGTTTTTATTTTTCAATTTACTTGTTGGTTAACCCAATAAAAAGTGTTTTTATTTTTAAAATTAACCTTCTGTTTTTAATTATTTTCAAGTCCAGAGCCAAGTTTTTTGTGGGGGGTTTCTTTCCACTTGAGCATCTGGCATTCTGTAAACTACTGACAAGACAATCATTTACAAAGGAATCCATTTCTGCATGTGGCTCATAATAGACACAGATGCGACTTTGAATAATGCTACTCAATGAGGCTTCACAATTCCTAGTCCAAGGACTTCATAATTACTCATGAACAAAAATTAATTTGCTTTTGAAACACTATTGATATTTTCAGTTCTGTCGGTATTTGAAAATTGAGCCAATGCAATTGAATATAAATCAGAGGCAGAGTCAAGTTAAGACACTGCCCTCCGTGACCCAAACGGAGGCCACACATCCTTTCCCAAGGGCATACACAAAGGCTTGGGCTCTCTGAATAGGCCAGCCTCAAGCATATGGACAGACTGTGTTAAACACAAGATCCAATAACATGACTGCAGTTTTTGAAGGCCCCCCAAAGAAATTGAGCTAATTTTGGCATCAGCTACTTTATAAGAAAAGAAACTATGAGAAAAGGGAGATCTAAAAATGTTCTTTCACTAGAGGCCTATTATCAATTGCACATACAGTTATTGAAGTTGCTTTTATATTCTACACCTGCAGCATTGTGTGAGAATTATTTTCTTCTTTGCTCATTAGAAGAAAGAGACCTCCCAGAGAGTAATGTGCATTCTTATTTTTTTAATGGATTTATGGACTCAAAGTATTGAATACCAAATTTTCTGTGGGTTACTGAAAAGGCACAGAGGGATTCTAGAACAGGCTGGTTGTCAGAGTCCAGGCGCCTTGTATCCAAGGAAATAGACTTAATTTAATCCAGGTGACTGGCTATTCAACACAATCTTTTCTTAATTAGTGGTACCTTGACCTCTTCTTGTGGAGTCTCTTCCATGATCTACATTTTTTTCAACTAACTAGTCTTATTTTCCCACACGACTTCCCACAGTTTAATTGTGATAGAAAATGTATTTTTTAAAAACGTTTCTTTGATTTGAAGTATATCCAAGTGGCCAAGAAGAGGCGACTGTTGTCTGCACTAGTTTTGTGAGGATAAAATAGAATTTTTTCTCAAAATGAACATTGTAAAAGGCAGTTCTTGGATCTCCAAGAATCTCAGCAGCAACACCAGTAGTAACAAATATTAAAGTAGGGAAATGTCTTCCATTTCAGGTGTGGAAGGTGGAATTCTAAGATAGTCCTCAAGATTCTCAAAAGAAAAGGGAAGAAATTTTCTGGATATAACTAAAGTCCCCAATCAGTTTACTTTAAGTTAGGGAGACTATCCTGGCTGAGCTGACCCTTAAAAGTCAGAGACATTCTCCCATCAGCCCTGATGAAGCAAATTGCCATGTTGTGAAAAGGGCTACATGGCAGGGAAGAGTGGGGGCCTCTAGTTGCTGAGTGCCTCACTCCTACAGCCAAAATGAATTCTACCAATAACCAGTGAGCTTAGACAAGGGCCCTGAGCCTCAGATAATATTACAGCTCTGGACTGTACATTGATTTCAGCCTGGGGAAGACCCTGATCAAGGCTCTCACTAAGCCATACCTAGGATCTTGACCCACCAACACTGTAAGATAAAATTTGTGTTATTTTTAGCCACTAAGTTTGTAGGATTTTGTTCTGTGGCAATAGAAAACTAATATGCTGAAGGAGTGCTGATCTAGCTTCTTGACTTTAAGGTCAAATTGAACGTTTTACTCACCTTCTATTTCCTAGAGCATGTGGGTCAGTCTCAGTATGAAATACCCTTTTCAGATGGGGTCATCTGCATAATTGCCCAACTGAGAGAGATGAAAGAAAAGACAAACTAAGACAATTCTCAGCCTTTCTTCTACCCTCCCTTTGAGGATACTCTCCCATACTGTATTCAGTTCACTTCCCACTTGAAGCCTGTGTGATTGGAAGCAACATTATAATGGTGATAATCTTGAATCCACATTGATTTATTTTAAAAAAACAATTGGCTTTCAATGTTTGGAACCTTACCTACTGATACTCTTGTGACAGATCTCACAACTAGTGTTTCTTCATCAAAATTGAGAACTTCCTCTTCTTTTATTAAACATTCAATGAAGACTGATTGGGAACTTATTGTGTAAAAGACTGTAATATAAAATTGGCTTTCTGTTTGCTACCCAAAAATATTGATGTTATCAGATCAAAAAGCTGTCCTTTTCCACCATCATTCCTTACCATACCTTCCTTAACTTTCTGGTCATTTCTTATTTTATCAAGACCCAAGTTTGGGCAAGTTCAGGCTGTACGTTCCTTAAGGCTTCTCGTATTTGTCACTGGAACGTACATAGTACTCAGTAAATATGGATTTGAATGAATGAGTGACTGGCTAATGGAAAGTGCCTTTTTCCCAGCAGGGTGTGCTCAGAGGTTTTTTGTTTGTTTTATAGTTTATATTAATGCTCATGTTTTATAGTTTATATTAATAAGACACAAATATATGTGTATATGCACTTTTGTCTACATGATTCACTAAAAAGAACTAAAAAGAAAAAAGTACAATCACTAAAATGCCACAGTGAAGTGACTTCTGAAATCCAATGGAGGTATAAGAGTATTGTGTTTTGAAATAGAGGGCACAAAGAATATCAGAGAATAAGGTTATAATGCCATTGAAAGCTTGAATTGTATACAGGTATTAAGTAATTGAACTGTGTTAATTTAATATCTTTTGCCTTTTGGCATGTATTGTTAGCTATTTAATAATATTTTCCTAAAAAGCAAAATGTTTCAGAAAAACATTAACATAATATCCCCATTCATTCCAAAACAAGAGTTTTCAAATTGTGTTCATTTTTATGTTCCATTTCTGTTTTGTGAAACCAAAGGAAACAAATGAGACAAGATTCAAACTTAATTTATTGCAGAATTTTGAGAAAATATCTTTCTGAATAATAATTTTTCAGGATCCCTGGTGAAGTTTTTTTTTAACCACTTTATTGAGGTATGATTGACATACAAAGAGTCGTGCATATTTAATGTATACAGATTGATTAGTTTAGAGATAAGTATACATTCATGAAACCATCACTACAATCAATGCCATAAACATAACTCCCCAAAATTTTCTCCTACTTTATGTATGTATGTATGTATGTGTGTGTGTGTGTACATATGTAATGAGGACACAACGCAAGATTTACCCTCTTAGCAAATTTTTAAGTATATAATACAATGTTTTTAACTAGAAGCACTTTGCTGTTGAGTATAACTAGGACTTATTCATTCTGCATAAACAGAACTTTGTACCCTTTAACTTAAACCTCCTTTCTCCCCCTCCCTACAGTCTTTAGTAATAACCATTCTACTCTCTGCTTCCATGAATTTGACTACTTTAGATTCCTCATGTAAGGGGACTCATGTAGTTATTTGTTCTTCTGTGTCTGGTTTATTTTACTCACCATAATGTCCTCTGATTTCATCCATGTTGTTGCAAATGGCAGAATTTCCTTCTTTTTATTTTCTTTTTTAAAATTATATTTTAATGTTTATACTATTACTATTGTCCCAGTTTTTCCCCCTTTCCTCCCTCCACCCAGCACACCCTACTACCTCAGGCAATCCTCATACCATTGTTCATGTCCATGGGTCATGCATATATGTTCTTTGGCTACTCTATACTTTATACTATACTTTATACTGTACTTTACGATCCCATGACTATTCTGTAGCTACCAATTTGACTTGTTAATCTCTTCACCTTTTTAACCCATCCCTATGACACCCCTCCTATCTGGAAACCATCAAAATAGTCTCTGTGTCTATGATCTGTTTCTGTTGTGCTTGTTAGTTTTTCTTTTTTTTTTAGAGTTGATTGTTGATAAGTATGTATTTATTGCCATTTTATTGTTCATATTTGTGACCTTTTTCTTAAAGAAGACCCTTTAACATTTCTAGTAATACTGCTTTGGTGGTGATGAACTCCTTCAGCTATTTGTTGTCTGGGGAGCACTTTATCCGCCCTTACTGGGCACCAGATGTGGGGGGCTCCACCCGCAGAGCCCCATCCCTCCATCACAGATGAAAATAAAAACTACCAAGACATGATCTGCTTGGGGAGGAAAGGGGTCAAACTCTCAGAGGAGGATGACCCAGAGCCCCATCCTCACTAGGCTTTTATTGGGCTCAAATACATGGGAATACAGGTTTAACATGTCAAAGAAATCTGAGGGCTTAATCTGAGTCAGTGTTTGTCAGGAAAGGAGGTTGCCAAACTTTGGGAGACATACTCATTTCCTTCTCAGACCCTTATCATTTAAATGAGAGCACTCTTAACAAAGCAGGTTTCACAGGACTTTAGGAATTCTTTCTTATGCCCGATCACCCAGGGAGCTGTCCTGGCCAGCACAGGGCTGCACCACTCGCCCTCATAGTTTCAGGCTTTAAGCTGATTAGGAAGCAGAAGACCTCTCCCAGATGGAAATGAGGACTCGGGCTATGTCAGAATAGCCGGGGGGCGAGGGTCCATCACATCCTCTTTGCTGCAGCCCCCCCGAGTCCTTCCATGAGGCCTCCCAAGTGGTTGCATCTGGCTTAGGTTGCCCCTCCCATGAGGAGTCTTACCCGTCATTGACTAACCAACCAAGCAATGGGGCCAGAGATGGATGAGGCAGAAGCAGCACTCCTGCCAGGGAGATAAGCTTTGTCTCCTTAGTAGCTCATGTCCTTGTGACAGAACAGACCCAGATAAAGTGGGTCCCTAGGCTCTTACACAGCCCAACATGGGGTGAGGGTTACAGCTCCCGAAACCAGGCTGAATGGTCCACAACAGCCCTTTGATTCTAAATGATAGCTTTGCTGGATAGAATAATCTTTGTTGTAGGTCCTTGCTTTTCATCACTTTCAATATTTCTTGCCATTCCCCTCTAGCCTGCAAAGTTTCTTTTAAAAAATGAACTGATAGTCTTATGAGAACTCCCCTCTAGGTAACCAACCGCTTTTCTCTTGCTGCTTTTAAGATTCTTTGTCTATAACCTTTGGCATTTTAATTATGATGTGCCTTGGTGTGGGCCCTTTAAGTTCATCTTGTTTGGGATTCTCTGCACTTCCTGGACTTGTATTTCTATTTTCTTCACCAAGTTAGGGAAGTTTTCCTTTATTGTTTTTTCAAATAAGTTTTCAATTTCTTGCTCTCTCTCTTCTCCTTCCAGCTCCCCCATGATGTGAATGTTGGTATGCTTGAAGTTTTCCCAGAGGCTCCTTATACTCTCCTCATATTTTTGGATTCTTTTTTTCTTCTTGTTGTTCTAACTGGTTGTTTTTTGCTTCCTTATATTCCAAATTTCTGATTAGATTCTTGGCTTCATCTATTCTACTGTTGATTCCCTATACATTGTTCTTTGTTTCAGTTAGTGTATCCTTTGCTTCTGACTGGATTTTGTTTTATGCTGTTGAAGTCCTCACTAAGTTCCTTGAGCATCCTTATAACCAGTGTTTTGAACTCTGCATCTATAGATTGCTTGTCTCTATTTTGTTTAGTTATTTCTCTGGAGTTTTGTTTTGCTCTTTTGTTTGGGCCACGTTTTTTTTTTGTTTGTTTGTTTGTTTGTTTGGGTTTTTTTTTTTTTTTTTTTGTCTCCTCATTTAGGCAGCCTCTCTATGTTTGTTTCTATGTATTAGGTAGAGCTGTTACATCTCCCAGGCTAGGTAGAGTGGGCTACTGTAGCAGGTGTCCTGTAGGGTCTAGTGGCAGAGCCTCTCTTATTTCCTAAGCTGGGTACTCAAGGTATACCCACTATGTGGGCTACATACACCCTCCTATTATAGTTGAGTCTTGATTGCTATTGGCATATCCAAGATCAGCCACAGACTGTGTTCTGTTCCAGAGTGGCACAGCATAAGCTACAAAGTGAACTGTAGATGGTTGCTATTTGTGCTGGGCTTAGAGGTGCCCAGGAGAGGCCAAGATGTGAACCAAGGCTGAGTACTGCTAATGTCAGGCCAGGAACAACTTAGCAAGAGTTATGGGGCTCACTAAAACCAGATTCTGCTTGTTTGAAAGAATTTAGGAAAATCCAAGGCATGGGCCAAGACAAGCCATTTGTATGGAATAGCCATTGGAAATGGCTTGAGTGGGCCTTAAAGTTGGGTGGGGCAGGGTGTCAGGGAATCACCAGGATGGGGATAGCAGTGTGAGTGAGGTTGATGGAGTCTCAAATATGATATCTACCTGATGGCTATCTGGCTATGTGGCAGGGAGAGCTCAGAAAAGGAACAATAGCCTCTGCTAGCAGTTCTGCCTGGTAGAAAGCTGTCTCCGCACTGGTCTCACTTTGATATTGGACAATTTGGTTCCTTCCCATATGTTTCTGATGCCTTTCAAACTAGTGCCCCCACACAGAAGCTCAGAGGGAGTGAGTCCATGTAAGTAAGTGTGTATGCAGGCCCTGAAGGAGGAACTGCCTGAAGCTCCAGCCATTTCTACCTTCCACAGCCTCAATCCTTGCTTGTTTTTAGAGCCAGAAGTTATGGGGACTTACATTCCTGGCACTGGAAGCCTGGGTTTGGGGGCCTGGTATGGGGTTGGGACCCTTTGCCCCTGAGATATCCCTCCTGGCTTTGATCTGCCACGTGTGGGTGCAGGGACTGCCTGTTTTGCATCTCTGCCCCTCCTACTAGTCTCAATGTGGTTTCTTTTTTTAATTCTGTAGTTGAAGCTCAATTTCTGATGGTTCTGAATGATGGTAGTTCTATAATTTAGTTGCAATTTTGTTATGGTTGTGAGAGGAAGTGAGCTATGTTTAGCTATGCCACCATCTTGACCAGAAGGTTGAATTTCTTTCTTTTTAGTGGCAATAATATTCCATTGTGTGTAAATACTATAATGTCTTTATTCATTTATCTATCAATGAACATTTAGGTTGTTTTCATGTCTTGGGTATTGTGTATAATGTAACAATGAACACTGAAATGCAGATATCTCTTTGAAATTTTGATTTCAATTACTTTGGATATATATTTAAAAGGGTATTGCTGCATCATATGGTACTTCTATTTTTAATTGTTTGAAGATCTTTTATACTGTTTTACATAATGGTTGTACCAATTTACATTCCCACCAACAATGCACAAAGGGTTCCATTTTCTCTACATCCACATCAACACTTATCATCCATTTTTTAAAATAATAGTCATCCTAACAGATGACTATGAGGTAATATCTCATGTGGTTTTGATTTGCACTTTCCTGATGACTTATGATGTCAAGTATGTTTTCAGGTACCTGTTAGCCATTTGTATGTCTTCTTTTGAAAAATGTCTGTTCAGGTCTTTTGCCTTTTTAAAAATTGAGTTATTTGGGTGGTTTTTGCTATTGAGTAGTAAGGTTCCTTATATATTTTGGATATTAAGCCTGTATGAGATAGATGGTTTACAAATATTTTCTTCAATTCTATAAGTTGTCTTTTCATTTTATTGTTTCCTTTATGGTGCAGAAGCATTTTAGTTTTATGTAATACTATTGGACTATTTTTGTTCCTGTTTTTGTACTTTTGGTCTCGTATCCAAAGCTAATGTTAAATAGCTTTTCCCTCATTTTCCCCCCTAGGAGTTTTACAGTTTCAAGTCTTACTTTAAGTTTTCTAAAAATTTATTTATTTATTTTTAGAGAGAGGGGAAGGGAGGGAAAGAGGAGGAGTGAAACATCAATGTGTGGTTGCCTCTCACATGCCCCCTACTAGGGACCTGGCTTGCAATCCAGGCATGTGCCCTGGGTTGCATGCGAACTGGGAACTGAACCAGCAACGCTGTGGTTCGCAGACCCACACACGATCCACTGAGCTACATCAGCCAGGGCTTACTTTAAGTTTTAATCCATTTTGAGTTAATTTCTTGCGTATACTATAAGATAAGGGTTCAATTTCATTTTTCTCCATGTGAATATCAATTTTTCCCAACACCTATTACTGAAGAGACTATTCTTTCCCTATTGTATGTGCTTAGTCCATCTGTTGAAGATTAATTCATCTTATATGAGTGGGTTTATTTGGGGGCCCCTTGTTCTTTTTATCGGTCCATGTGCCTGGTTTTATGCCAACACTATACTATTTTGATTACTATAGCTTTGTAATATAATTTGACATCAGGTAGTATGATGCCACCAGCTTTGTTTTTCTTGCTCAGAATTGCTGTGGCTATTTAGAATCTTTTGTGGTCCCATATGAGTTTTAGAATTGTTTTATTTTCTATTAAAAAATCTGTTGAGATTTTAATAGTGATTGCACAGAATCTTTAGATCACTTTGGGTAGTATAAATATTTTAACTTTGTTAATTACTTCAATCCACAAATACAGCCTATCCTTCCATTTATTTGTGTATTTTAAAATTTCTTTCATCAATGTTTTATAGTTTTTACCTATAAATTTCAGCTATGTAGTTTTCACCTTGTGAAAGACAATTTTCACCTTCTTGGTTAAGTTTATTTTGAAGCATTGCTCAGAAATCTGTGGACAAAAGCTGGTTATAACCTTTTCACAGATTTCTTGTGGACCCAGAGTTCTAAATGGAAAGAGTAAGAAAGAGAAACAGCGGAATAATCTCAGAGCTGAGGACTGTACCCAGAGGTTCAGTCCAAGTGTGGTACTGTTTTGACACACCCTAAATAGCAATAGGGCACTAGGTGCCTAGGAATGGACACCTGGAGGAAGTATCAGGAAATGGAGTGTGCTTATCTCCGGCACGTGCCTAGTATTTCAGGTCAGCTAAAGAGCCAGAAGGAACCCAGCTAGCAGCAGTTGGGTTAGAGCAGTGGTCCCCAACCTTTTTTGGCACTAGGGACTGGTTTCTTAGAAGACAATTTTTCCATAGACTGAGAGTGTGGAGGGATAGTTTTATAGACTGCCACCAGATGCGATTTAATTGTCACTTGCCACTAACTGATAGGATTTTGATGAGTCTGCAAGCAGTTGATTAATTATGGCCTCTGTACAGCCCAACTTCTCTGCTAATGATAATCTGTATTTACAACTGCCCCCTAACACCAGCATCACCACCTCAGCTCCACCTCGGCACCAGGCACTGGATTCTCGTAAGGAGCGCACAACCTAGATCCCTCGAATACACAGTTTGCAGGGTTTTCATTTCTATGAGAATCTAATGCTGCCACAGATCTGACAAGAGACAAAAATCAGGTGGTAATGCGAGCAAGGGGGAGAGGCTCTAAATACAGAGGAAGCTTCGCTCACTCACTCACTCGCCACTCACCTCCTGCTGTGTGACTGGTTGGGGACCCCTGGGTTAGAGGACGTGAAACCTGGCTGGAAGGACCACGGGTTTAGTGGATATGGAAAACCACGGAAGGGAACATGGTCAGCAAGCTGTTAATCAGTTGTTTTCCCACTAGACAATCAAGTCGCTGCTCATAAAGTTATGTGTAACCTGGAGAAAGTCTTTTTTTAGGCAAGCATCATGAGTCCACAAGCCTCAGTTCACCCTATAAAATGCTGCTGGAACTAATTTCTGGGCCTGAATAGGTTTCTCAGGGGACCTGGAGACCCTGTCCCTTTCAGGGTTTCTGGGGGGGGCGGGGAAGGAGGTGTTAATGGTGAAGCAGGGAGAGTACCTCTAGTTTTGCAGGGATTGGATGTACTTAACTGGCACAGATTACCAGGATATGACAATGATGAAATGTAGGCTTGGGGGTGGGGGGGTGGGTAGAGACAGGATGGCTCAGGCTGAAGGGGCCCAGCAGAGACTGGGAAAGGGGTATAGCTGGACAAGACAGGTATGACCAAACAGAGTGAACAGGGTGTGGTTTTCGTGGGAGGGGGGTGAACATGGATGAGCGCAGCGGCTAACCAGGAAAATGGCCTTGGAGGGAACAGTGTGGTGGGTGAAGGAGGCAACCTGGTTAGAACCTAGTGCATTTGCCAAGCTCTAGCAGATAAGGACTTGGTACAGGTGGAGCACTAGGGCATGGCCTTAAGGAAAGGGCGTGGTGGACAAGAGGTATGATGGAGAGTTGTGAGGGGAAGATGAATCCAAGAGTATAACCAATTTATCTTAGGTTGCCCCACCCAATGACCAAGACTTGCCCACTGACTCCTTCCTTTGTGAGGGTTTTTCCGCACTATAGATTCCTTAAGATAATATCAATTCACTAAATATAGTTGGACATGTCTGAACCCTCAAAGAGGAAGTTCCAGATGAACCTTCTATTCTGTTAATTTTATAAATAGTACTACCAGTATCGTTGTTATTACTACTTACAGTAATACGTGTCAAAAGCCTCTGATAACCTTATAAGGTAAGTGCTATTATTGTCCTCAATTTGTAGATGTGAAAATTAACACTTGGAAAGAAATTAAGAAAATCATCCTGGGTCTCATAGCAAGTACATGGCCCAACTGGATTTGAACGCAGGCAACTCTGACTCCCAAGTTCATTCACTTAATGCCTTCACTATGTGCTGTCCTCTGTATACAAATCATTTCATTAGGCATATATTTCAGATATTTTGCTTTAAAATTTAGGTATTAGGAATACAATGCTGGAGAGCTTTTTGTTCCCCCTTAAAAGAGACAACTGAAACCAACCTCGAGCAAAGAAAGAAAGTGTAAAAAGAGAAATTCAGAGGTAGCTGTTGTAAAAAATGGTACCTGTCTGGTTCTGTGGCTCTGCACTTCATAACATAGCGTAGTGTAGTATTTTAAGTGTCCTGCTATGTGTAGTCATGGATGTAACCACCTTCCATAAGAGGGAGGGAAGGAAAAGGAACTGTGGTGGACACAGAATGAAGAACCACCCATAACAGGTCTCCAAATTTCAAGAGCATCCACATGGTATAAGGAAAGAGCTTGAGACATGGGTTCAGATTTTGCTGGGTCTGAAAACTAGTTTGACCATTATTAGCTATGGTGTTGATCAAATAATTTAAACCTAGCTTTTCCGTAATAAAAAAAAAAATAGGGGTTATATCACCTTCCCTATAAGTTTGCAAATATTAAATAAGTTAAGGCATGCAAAACATTTTAGCCCAGAATCTGGCCTATAATATATTGTACTCAAGAAACTAGAGCTATTATTATAAACCTTTTGAAACATGGTAGAAAAATAAGTAATTTTTATAATACCAAATAAAACTCAAAAGTTTCCAGGGAACAAACAGAGCTTTCTTTCAACAGCATTATTCCTGTAGTTACTGTGTTTCTAGCCTGCTTCCTGTTTACTTTTCCACACTTGTTTTTCAAACTTTGCTTCATGCATTCATGGGTTAGGCCTCATTTGCAAGAGCAGTAGACTTATTTTTACTGTCCCCTTTCTTTTCTTTTTCTTTGTCTTTTTCTTCAATGCTACCCCATAAATTCCTTCTTTTGGTGGTGACATTTGCACTGGTTTTTGAAGAATTTCACTGCGTAGAGAATGCAACCTATCTGATCATCTGTGGTGTTTGCAGAGGCTGGTAAGAAACTTGGTATGTCTGGAACACAGGATATTACCAGGGTATTTTTTTTTTGTAAAGGTAATTAAAGGCAAAGTGATAAAGGACTATAAAAAATGCAGATTTTGCTGCAGGACGTAGAGACTTTAAAGATCTCTGAAGAGGTAAATGACATGACAGATCCGTGTAATAAAAAGGTAGGTAACTGTGCCATCAGTGTAAAAATTAGATAAAAGTGAATAATGGATTCGAATAACTTTGGTATCAGTGTGAACATCACATAAAGGAGAATAATGGATTTCAATCAATGGAGACTGGAAGTAGGGAGGTTACTTAGAATCCTTTGGGGTCACAGCAGTAATCCTAAGAAGCTACAGAGACCATCCGAGCCAAGTCAGAACAGTGGGACTGGAGAAGACAGGGTGGAGCTAAGGGACATTTGCCAGGTTGAACCCACATTCGTCGGATATTTATAAAGCAGCTGCTCCATAGCAATAAATGTTCTAGGTAACAAAGACACAAAGTTACCCAAGGTCCTGCCCTCAGAGATAGACTTGAGTGGGTGATGAAAGTGCTGGAGAATAAAGCAGCTGGAAAGGGGTGAGAGGGAGCCCAGGGTGGGAGCCACTGTCTTAGGGAGAGCACTCAGAGAGAGCGTCTTCAATGCCATGACACAAAAGGGAGCAGTGTTCGGGACCCAACAGGGAAGTAGTTCCAGGAAGATGATGCAACAGGCGCCGGGCCAAGGGCCTCGGTGTGAATTCCTGAACCAGTAAACTGGTTGGACTCTGGAGCCGGGAGCAGGAGGTGAAAGCAGGGGGGGATCATCCATGGGGCATGTCTAGGGGCCAGCTCTTGGAGGGCCCTGTAGGTCATTTAAAGGATTTGTTGTTGTTTACTTTGAGTGCAATGGTAGCTGGTTTGCGTGTCTCATAATTCATTTGTTACTAACTAGCTTAGCCACATTTAGGCATGTTAACTTGAATGTTTCTGAGCCTCCATTTCCTCTTCTTTTAAATGGGCATAAACTAGAAACCTTACATGAGCATTTAATGTCTAATGAAAGGCACTCGAGTGTGGACTGGGTCTATGGATTGAATGGGTAGGAGAACACCAGTTTCTGCATTATTGATCTACACAAGTAGGTCATGGTGATAGTTTCTGGGAGGAAGCATAGAAAGAGAGCCAGATTGGGGAACAAGAGAGGGAAATAATGAGATCATTTTGGATTCCAAGGGGCCACGTGACATTCAGGTGCTTGTCCCAGTCCTGGCTGTTTTTGTGTGTGTGGACTCACAAAAGGGATTGCCCAGAGACATGGGTTTCAGAAAGTGGGGCCAGAGTCACAGGGTAGTCAGTATGTTTTTTGTTGGTTGTTCTCATGCACTCAAAAATCCTTTCTCCGCTATTGCCACACATGTCGTTGTCTCCCTAAAGCTGAGAGAGAGGCTCAAACCATAAAGCAATTCTATAATCACCATTCCTAATCGCCCTTCTCATGGAGCAGGCACACAAGCGTTCTTTTAACTGTTTGCCTCTTGCTCCAGAGGCCATAAACGTGCGTCCTGGTGGAGACCTGGCAGCAGAAAAGGCTCAATGGACTTCGCCCTCTTTCCTAGAGCCACTTCCAAGTTTCCCCTTCATCGGGTTCTTTTTTCCTTTGTTTCCATTTTCCCAATCCTCTTTGTGATTTCTTCCCCTTTAAAGTGCTGTGCCCAGGAGCTATACACTTCCTCCATTCCTCCACTTGCAATAACGTTGTCTCTCACTTTGGTAGATTTGCCTAGATTTGATTGATTCCTGATCTCACAAGTCACTGTCATTCAAATGCACATCTGCATGTATTTAGACATTACTGCATAACGTCATGATCTGCCAAAGAGAGTCCCTTTCTTTACCCTTGTCCTGGCAGTACCCTTAGAATGGCTTGGGGGAGGATCCATGGAGCCCAGAGTCAGGAGCTGAGAGGGCTGCCTGCCCTGCGAGGCACTCCTGCATTCCCTGCTCTGAGAGGGGAGATGCTGCTCCCACCGCCGTGTCCAACAACACCCCTAGTCCTGGCTTAAACACCTTCCACATGGAAAATCTTACTTGGCCTCACAAAGGCAGTTTCTTGCTTGAACCATAATAAATATTCAACCTACCGTTCTTATTTAATCAGATCCCATGATTTTCCCTGTCCATCCCTTGAAGAAGTCACCTGTCACATGATTTTATAACCAGTATCTATCTACTTCTCCTATCTTCCTTCTCTCTTGTTCTTACCCTCACCTCTGGCCAGCTCTTCTGTGTCAGGTGACTGGTCATTTTCCTCCTTCTCCCTGTGTCATTGGAAAAAGCAGCTGTAGATGTCAGCAGGCTGGCAACCCTTCAGGAGGAATTCAGCCATGGTGTCAGCCAGCCTTTGGGAAATTCCTGTTCCCAGAAATTTCTGTTGCTTTCTCTCTTCTGTGTGCCTTTGTGCTTGGTTGAATACTGTAAGCTGCTTTCCCCCACCTCCCTACTGACTTAACCAACCCCCTTCTCTGTTGGGCTAACTCGTCCTTAACATCAGGCTTTGTAGCAGCTGGGAGGAAGCCTTTGCTAGTAAGTTCAACATCCAATTTCCCCCCAGGGTGGGTAGGTGCTTCTGCCTAAGTGTGCAGAACACTGTGTGTGAGTGTGCATGTGTGTACACATAGCCTGCATGGGGGTCCATTATCCTTGTGCTTGTCGTGCCTTCCCACCTGCGGTCACCTCAGTCTCCTCAGCCCTGACCCCACTCTCAAGCCCGAGTGGCTGCTGAAAATATACTTGTGAAATGAATGAGTACATTTCTTCCTTCTTTCATCATCATGCCAATATTAGGTAACGTTTTGTATACTAAATACTTTACCTGTATAAAACATTTTCTTATTCTTGCTTTTACCTTCTTTTGATGTCTTTTTCTGTCCTAAAATAACTTCTTAAGGGAATTCTTTATAACATGAAATTTCTCTTTCAGTGCCACCATAATTGGTCTATTTTCACTTTCCAACATCACTTTTTTTCTCACATACTTTGAGGTGTGCCTTTATTTTTACCTGATACCTTAATCATCTTATCAACCTGAAATCAGTGTCCCCAAGCAGTGTAGCAAGTTGCTTCAAAATTATCAAGCTTTTTCCAAACTATTCTCATCAGGAAATCTGAGCGTCTCTGGGATTCACACTCCCCCACACCCCCCAACTTTTATTTTTTTACCTAACAAGTGTGCCAGGGGTAAAGAAGTAAGAATTTGAGAACTCTTTGGTACTATATAAATGTCTCTCAACTGAACTTTAATTTTATTTGTGAGGGATTATGAAGTGCAAATCACAGCTCGAATACGCAAGAAAAACTTGCTTCGTTTCATTCTAATACGAATATTTTTTTCCACCAGAAATGGTAGGAAGTCAAATTGTAGTCCCTTGGGGGTTCCATCTTCTTTTCCAGAACTTGAAGAAAAGGGGCCTTGAATCTTCTGCTATCACTTCTTTCTTCACTTATTCATTCAAGAAATGTTTGTTCAGTGTGTAACAGGCAGTGTTTCAGGCTCTGGGATATAGCAGGGAACAAAAGTTTCCTACTTTCATGGAAACAAATATACACGTATACATATGCTTGTAAGTAAATACAGATGTATGTACTGTTACGTGGTGATACACGCTATGAACAAAAATACCTCAGGGTGTATGAGGGGCCAGGAAGTCCCAGGTGGAGTCTATTATTTCAGATGGGTCAGGCAGGCCTGAATCTCTCTGGTAAGGTGACCTTTGAGCCATAAGAATGGTGAGTACTAGAATGAATACCTATAGATATGCAAATAGCAAGGGAAGATAAGACTAAGCCTTGGGGCTTTCCAGATAGACAAGAAAAGGAGGTTTCTGTAAAGAAGACTTAGAAAAGATCAGGGAGATGGTGCAAACGGAAGTTATGGAAAGCTAGAAACCTGGTGAAGCAAGTGCCTCACAAGAAGGGAATGAGAGCCTTGCTGTGATCAGTGCTGCTGGCACTTTCAGTGAGATGAGAGCTGAGCATGGACCACGTGCGGAAGGTGGTACTCTCTGAGATAGCGCTTGCACCCCAGGCCCTTCATTACTGGTTTGCACAGGCACCTGCCTGTGGGTTTTATTTTCTGCTGGCTCTGGGAGCCACATTTGTGCAGCTCTAGGAACCAGCCTGCTTCTGTCAAGCCATACCGGGAGGTGAGGTCCAGTGAGGTTAAGACCCTGCCTCCTTAGACAGAGGGGAAGATGCCCTTTGTTCTTCGGAACAAAATGTTCAGAAGAGCCCTGAGATATCTTCTGGACTAAGCCTCTACAGTGGGACATGGGTCCCTTCTAGGTTTTCTAAAACCTATTCTGAAGACCATGCTATTCCCTATTTTCATGCTCCTGAGAAATGTGAGGGAGCAAACTCCGAGTCCTTGTTAAAGACCAACCAACATCTACATTCTCCTTTGGCTTCCAGTTCTATCCCTTTCTACAACTCAGGAAGCCTTTATTTAGTAGAAGAATAAGGGGGTGGGGTGGGGTGAAGACTTGTTATGTATTCTTTCTCATACATTGTCTACACTCTGAATTCTGTTAGGTTCCCTCAAGACATACCCTTCTACTCAGAATCAGAAGCTTCCTTAGCCTGCTGCTAACAGCCCTTTCCTGATATGAGGATCCCAACGTGGTATCCTCCTGAATACAAAGGACGATGAAAACATAACACAATATACTGACATGAGTTTTATTTTTGTTCCAATTTCCCTACCTTTCTTTTTTCTTTTTTTCCCTGTGGGTGTTCTTCACTTATTTTACCTGCAGTTAGTAACATGCGTTTTGACTCCAGGGAAAGGAAGTGATTTTTGCTTTCTCCTTCCTTTAATTCTCCTCTAAGGAGGAGACATTTTGATTTGGGTCCATCTGATCCCATATATTGAATGGAACCTGTCTTCTAAGGGACAGGTGTCTCCACAGACATTCATTCGCACAGCTACTTGCTCTCTCCTCCTTCCTGCGGAGGGCCAGGCCTGCTCACTTACGGGAGAGTGCAGGCCCCTGGGGTGTCACATTGGTTCTGCCTCTCTCTCTTCCGATATCCTCTCTTCCTCCAGCTTGGTAGCCAAACCAAGACTTCTGCTCTTGCTCAGCTCAGGCCAACTTGGTTTTGGACACTAAAAGTAAACATACTCTTTTTTAAAAAAAATTCTGCTTTTTTGTTGTTGCTGTTTATCTTCTTCCCAATTTAATTTTTTGTTGTTGTTCCTAGAAGAAGGACACAGTTCTGGCCTTTCCTTCCTTCCTTTACAGGGTAGAACTGAGTTTTGCCTTCAGGGTTGGGGACAGAGTAAAGAAGACAAAATAACTTTTGTGGCCTGCTTTAAACCAAAGTTTGTTTTTATTTTTAAAAGTTTATTGATATATAATTCAAATAATGTAAAATTTACCATTTTAAAGTGTACATTTCAGTGGTTTTTAGTGTATTTACTGTGTTCCACAGCTACCCTCACTATCTACTTTCAGCACATTTTCATCACCCCATAAAAAGAACCTCTTACCCACTATCAGTCACTTTCCAATTACCCCTCCCTCAGCCCCTGGCAATTATTGTTCTACTTTATGTCTCTTTGAATTTGCCAATGCTGTGCATTTCAGATAAATGGAATCATACATATGTGGCCTTTTGTTTCTGGCTTTTTTACTTAACATAATGACTGAGTTTTATTAGTTTAGGGAAAAGGAGTGTTCGGCGCAGTTCTGTTTAGCTCATTAGAAGCTGGTAATGGAGTTCAGAACCCAAGACTCAGTTAAGGCACAATACTCTACCTTTCATTGCTCTGTTTGCCACTGAGCCACCAATGCCTGGGGACCTGCCGTGAAGGCTGGCTGGGCCATCTGGGCATTTGGTTGGTATTCAAGGACATTTGGCCATAATACCTAATAATAGCATCCAAAAGATACCTCATTCTCATAGAAACAAAGTATTTGTGCTTCTTGGGGAAAACATCACTTATAAGAAGAACAAAAGTGTATATTCTTTGACTATTTTCTTGTTATTTATTTTATTTGTCCTGTTCTAGTAGGATTTCCTTATTCTCCTCCATCCTGACCAAGTTCCTCTGTGTTGAAAAAACAAATTAACAGAATTACATGATTGGAAATGACAGTCATTACTGCTTTATTTTATATAATGTTGACTTTTTTTGTATTTAAAGCTTTGATCCACTTACATATAAAGTGGGTGCATATGCATGTGCGCATGTGTGAACACACAGGGATGTCCCAGTCTGAACCTCTGAAATATGCATTATTGATTTCAGACATGTCTGGTCACATCTGGCAAAGTGGTGGAAAAATTCACACAAGAAAAAGGTCTTTTTACATGGAAGTACAAGTTATATCCTGAGACTGAGGTTAGCCCTGGACTTGGTCTAGTAAGAATGCCTCTGGCAGCCAAGGGAAGGCAAGGTCATGCTTCCTCTCAGTGGGTCAACCCTGTCCATGGTACAGAAACAGTGCCTGCAGCCCTGGCAATTCTGAGAGCACCAGACGGCCAGCTGTGCCCTCCATGTGGGCACGGGTAACCGTGAGAATCGTGGACCCAACTCACGCAACTCTGCTGGTAGTCCTGAGAGACCCAGCAGCTGACATGAGAAGACTTGTTAGTGAGCCCACAGAAAACAGCCTTGGAGACTTTATAATGATTGGAAGTGATCTTGAGGGGGCCTATGGTAGTATGGGAGTAGGAAAGTCTGGAAAAAATTATCAGTATGATCTCATTTTTACCCCACATGGGTGCTTTGGGAAACACTGGTCAGTTTTACAAACTGAAGAAGATTAGATATAGATGATATAGATATAGATATATAGTTTAAATACATAGCTTAATTTTTAAATTATTTCTAACCAGCAACCTAGTCAAGCTCCAAAAAGATCATTTAAGAGCAATAATTCAAATAACTGGAGAGGTCTGGTTTCACTCAAGTGTTTCCTATTTAGCCTGGGGAAGTAGTACTATTCCTAAAACTCCTTACTCTCCTCTTTCCCTCCCTCCCACCATTTTAAGAGACAGCATCTGATAAAAGACAAACAAACAAACAAACAAACCAGAGTCAAAAATCTGAGTGGCTCTACTACTTACCATCTGGTAATCCTTGACAAGTTAATTAACATCTCTTAACCTTATAAGGTTAAGATCTCTCCTTATTAAGGTTAACATCTCTCTTCCCATATAAAATGGGGGTCTAATACTCCCTACCCCATAGACATTTGGGGAGGGTCAACTGGATTAGTATCTGTCAAGTGAGTAGCAAACTTCCTAAGTTGTAGGTACTCATTCCATAATAGCTCTCTACTCCCACTCACTACCGTGGGCTGGGTCCCTATAAGAGACCACCCTGGATGGTGTTGAAAAGGCAAGTCCCTAAGGAGCGCTCTAAGGGGGAGGCCAGACAGCCAGCTTCCTTAGCACAGCTTCTCTGTGGGAACTCTATCCGCTGTTGCCTCCAAGCATGATCCATCTGTTGCCTTCCTTGCCTCTTCATTTTCAGTATTGGTCATTTCGGCCACATGTGACAGTTAGCCTTGGACTTCTTCCACCCAGTGAGTAGGCTGGGTCTCCCTGGGCCCACACGTCCAGGTCCCCTGCGGTCAATCGCCTCTCTGCTGCACTCTCTTTGCCATGATGCTGTTACCAGGCAGGTCTCAGCCCACCTCCCTCTCCTGACTCATCCTGGGTGACACTTCTGACACCAACAGTGAAAGGCAGGGTAAAGCATCATCATCTGACTTTTTTTTCTTCTCCTCTTACATACTCTATCTCTCCCCCTCCTTTTCTACATCCGCCTCAACTTTTTCCTTTCTTCTATTTTCTAAGTTCTCTTTTGAGGTTGATGAGGGAGAAAATAAATCTCCGGAAACAATGGATACTATTGTCTAAGTATTTCCAGAAATGACTGATTAGAAGCAACTCCGCCAAACTGAAAATAATCATAGTTTTTGGCACTTACCAAAGATTGCATACGCAACACTAAAAAATTTTACCCTTGCATGAGAAAAGACCCAAAGATCATTCTTAAGGAAAAATATGACCATAAGGTCAGGCATCCTGTGACCCATCTCCTTGGAAGGTGCTTCACTCTCTATCTGAACGTGGAGTCAGGTCAGCTGTGTGGACTTGCTCTCACATGCCCCTCATTATATGGCTGTGGTCCAAAGCAGAAGCGGCTACCTTCAGATAGGCACTGTATCAGTATCATGTCGTAGTTAAAGGCCCAGCTCTGGTACTAGGCTACTGAGATTTGAAGTACTAACTTAGTGACCATAGAAAAATCTAATAAACTCTTGGTTTTCTGATACGTAAAATAGATAGAATAATATTTGTTACCTCATGTTTGTTTGAGACTCATGTGCTGCAGTCAAGGCCTGGAACAGACTTAAGTATTCAGCAAGCACTGGAAACAGCCCAAGTGCCCATCAGTAGATGAGCGGACAAAAAAGCAGTGGTACCTTTACACAATGCAATACTATGCTGCTGTAAGAAAGAAGGAACTCTTACCTTTGAGACAGCATGGGTGGACCTGGAGATTATTATGCTAAGTGACATAAGCCAGTCAGAGAAAGACAAATACCATATGATATCACTCATATGTAGAACAAAATAAAACAAGAGGCATGGATACATGGAACAGACTGATAGATATCAGAGTGGAGGTGAGGCACTGGAAGAGATTAGCCAAAGAGCATGTGCACATAGAGTGTGCATAGCCCATGGACATGGACAACGATGTGGTAAAGGTAGGGGGTGTGGAGCTGAGTAGAGGGGCACAAATGAGGGTAAAATGGGACCATCTGTAATAGTGTCAACAATAAAAAAAGCATTAGGTATTATTATTATTTTGTTGTTGAAGCAGTTATTATTTTCTAAGAAGGAGGTAGAGAAATTAACGTTGGACTGACTATATTAAGCTAAGCAGGGGGAAGTGGAAGCATACATGCATAATATGCAAAGACGACGTGCAAAGGAGATTGAGACAGTTCTCAAATGTTAGTGCACATCGGAATCACCAGCAGGGCCTGTGAAGGCACAGATTTCTGGCCTCCACTCCCAGAGTTTTGGTTAGTAGGTCTGGGATGAAGAAAGAATTTTCATTTCTTTTTTTTTAATTTAATTTAATTTTATTGATTATGCTATTATAGTTGTCCCATTTCCCCCCTTCATTCCCCTCCACCCTGCACCCCACTCTCACCCACATTGCCCCCTTTAGTTCATGTCCATGTGTCATAAGTTCTTTGGCTTCTACTTTTCCCACACTATTCTTGCCCTCCCCCCTGTCTATTTTCTACCCACCATCTATGCTACTTATTCTCTGTATCTTTTCCCCCTCTCTCCTCCTCCCACTCCCCTGTTGCTAACCCTCCATGTGATCTCTATTTCTGAGGTTCTGTTCCTGTTCTAGTGTTTGCTTAGTTTGCTTTTGTTTTAGGTGTGGTTGTTAATAACTGTGAGTTTGCTGTCTTTTTACTGTCATATTTTTATCTTCTGTTTCTTAGATAAGCCCCTTTAACATTTCAAACAATAAGGTCTTGGTGATGATGAACTCCTTTAAATTGACCTTATCTGAGAAGCACTTTATCTGCCCTTCCATTCTAAACGACAGCTTTGCTGGATAGATTTATCTTGGATGTAGGTCCTTGCCTTTCATGATTTGGAATACTTCTTTCCAGCCCCTTCTTGCCTGGAAGGTCTCTTTTGAGAAATCAGCTGACAGTCTAATGAGAACTCCTTGGTAGGTGACTGTCCCCTTATCTCTTGCTGCTTCTAGAATTCTCGCCTTCATTTTAATCTTGGCTAATGTAATGATAATGTGCCTTGGTGTGTTCCTCCTAGGGTCCAACTTCTTTGGGACTCTCTGAGCTTCCTGGACTTCCTGGAAGTCTATTTCCTTTGCCAGATTGGGGAAGTTCTCCTTTATTATTTGTTCAGATAACTTTTCCACTTGTTGCTCTTCCTCTTCTCCCTCTGGAACCCCTATAATTGGGATGTTGGAACATTTAAAGATGTCCCGGAGGTTCCTAAGCCTCTCCTCATTTTTTTGAATTCTTGTTTCTTTGTTCTTCTCTGTTTGGTTGTTTGTTTCTTCCTTCTGGTCCACTCCATTAATTGAGCCCCAGTTTTCTTCCTATCACTATTGGTTCCCTGTGCATTTTCCTTCATTTTACTGAGTGTAGCCTTCATTTGTTCATCTAATTTGCGACAAAAATAACCAATTCTGTGAGCATCCTGATCACCAGTGCTTTGAACTATGCATCTGATAGGTTGGCTATCTCTCTGTCACTTAGATGTATTGGCTCTGGGTCTTTGATCTGTTCTTCCGCTTGAGATTATATATATTTGGACTGATCGTGCCTGTTATATATGAGGGGCAGAGCTTTAGGTGTTCACCAGGGTGGGGCAACCCAGTTGCTGGGTTGTGATGCTGTATGTGGGGGTGGGGACCAAGAGGGAACAATGGCACTTGCTCCGCTCTCCCTCGTATTTCAGTCCTTTTGGCCACTTCCCACAAGCAAATTGGGCCCTTCTCATGCTGCCTCCCAAGTGGGTGGGCCTATGTACACTCTAGGACCCTGTGGGTCTCTCCAGCGGACTCTCCTGTGATGCTGGGAGTCTCTCCTGGCACCTTAACCCCCACAGGTGTTTTCAATAGGTGCTTTTAGGCTTTATTTCCTGGTGCTGGGGCCCTCGGTTGCACAGTCTGTCTCCCCGTTTTCATCTGGTTTATCTGCACATGAATGTGTGTCTGCAGTCAGCCAGCTGCCTTGCATGCCTGGGGTCTGCCAGCTGCCACCTGCACACCCAGGACCGCCAACCACTGCTTTCTCCTGCTGCGACCCCTCTCCAAGGCCACCGACTCTGCCCTTCCTACCGGTCTGGATGAATGATTGTCGAACTTACTTATAGTTCAATTTTCTGTCAGATCTGGAGTTTTTTTTGTTTGTTTGTTTCTAAATCTTTGTTGTCCTTAATCTTGGTTGTGCGAGGAGGCACAGCGTGTCCACCTATCCCTCCATCTTGGCCGGAAGTGAAGTACCAGAATTTTCATTTCTAACTGGTTTCCAGTTGATACTGGTGTGACTGGTTTGTATGCGCCATACTTCTAGCAGCACTGATTTAGGGAATTTTGCTTCTAGAAAAAGACTTTAGTTTTTATCAGAGGTTGATAAAAACATGACCACGTGTTTCTGTAAATTTTTTTCTGAGAAAGCAGGGTTAAGATGTTGCTCACCTTGTTTTAGGGTCCTACAGGAACACCCATGTTAAATTGAAGCTTCTCACTCAACAGACTTGTGAACTGAGAGTCTCATGTGCCAGGCACTGTGCTTGGTCCCGAAAACAGCCGTGGGTAGGACAGGCTCTCTCCCCACCCGCACAGGACTAATGGCCAACAGGGGGCATAGGCAGTGAGCAAATAATTACATGAATGCAAAATTACAGACACTACTGAGTAAAAAAGAACTCTAATTCTCATATCAACTCTGAGCTAGGTGGTGCAAATATTATTGTCTCTCTTTTACGCCTAAGGAAAAAGGTACAGAGTCAAAGCACGTGGAGCCTGGCAGGGCCCTTAGAAATACCTTTCTTCAACTTTTAATGCAAATGGAGCTAAAGGACTTTCTCAAAGTCACAGGGGTCATTGGCAAAAACACTGAAATGAGACTTTTAGTTGAAACTTTTTTTCATATTCTCTGAAAACTGAAAACAGGGCCTTGGTATTTTATAGTGTGTGTACTCTATATTAACGTGCCAACTATATTGGTGAGGACAAAAGAGTAACAAAGGAGTTAGCAGGCTACATAAATAGACTCTGCCCCACTGACTTAGAGCAGTGTGTGGTACTTATAATATAATTTCACTTCTACTACTCTTGGCAGCCTAGAAGCCAGCCATCTTTCTTTCATTATATTACTTGGTGGGCATTTTTCTCTCTAAATTTTGGATTATATCATCAAAAGGACACTTGACCATGTCTGATGGAGTTTTACTACAAGCCATTTATTTTTAAAATTGGGAACTTAAAACAGTCCACAGTGTTTTGAAACAAACCACTTCTTACATGTTCATAAGAATAGAATTACAATTACACCTCAGTCAGGTACTCATTGACCTTGTCAAATTTTTTCCCCAGTTCTCATAATAAGGAAACTAAAAAGTTCACAGAAAGTAAATAAGAAATATTGCTACTAATTAGAACATATTAAAAGAAAGGAACAAAAAGCCTATAGATGTTTAAGGCCACAAATTTTAGGGAACTAAATTTTTAAGTTCCATCAGATAAATCTATTACATGAGTTATTTTAGCTTTGAAAATTCTATTATTATCCTCAATTAATTCCTTCTGCTTTGGGTTACAGGGGATTCTATTTCTCCATGCTGCAAATGAGTAAGAGTGGGTATAGGTCCTGGTCAGTTACCACATCTATATTACTTCAGAAAAAGTAACCAGAACGAGATGAAAAATTTCCCCCAAATCAGTTAGAGCAGTGTTTCTAGAGTCCAGAGAGAGCGTGGGAAATTGCCTCCTCTTACCCCTCATTGTACGGATGAAGAAACTGAGTGCCGGGGTGGAAATGACCTTCTGTGGTCACCAGGGCAAGCTCCAAGTCTCCCGATTCTCTGTCTGGAGCTTTTCTCTGAACTACGGCAGTGACGTAGTGTTCTGCAGGTTTTACAGCCTGTGTATCCCCTTCCCCAACTCTATGGCTGTTCCTTAAGTCCAGGCCAAGGTGGAAATTTCTCATTCACTGTGTCAAGGGAGAGAAGAAATTGCAAAGTCGAAAGAATCTATTCCTAGGATCCTGGCTTCATAAGCCTAGATCCTAAAGTGAGACAAAAGATTTAGACCAATCCATAATGATGTAAGCACAATTCCAGCCCTGGGACAGATAAAGATCATCTGGGATGAGAAAGGAGAAGTTCAAAGGCAGATGCGGAGAGCTTAGACGTTGCTTTCTAGAAAAGGGGCCTGCGACCTGCTTTTCTTTAGCCAAACACGCAGGGAAAGAAGACACTGCAGAAACCGGGGATGTAGTTGGAAGGTTCAAGAGCAAAGTGGATCTGAGGGAGAGACTTTCCAGCATCCTGGGCTTTCATGGCTGGGACGCAGCAGTGATGTTGGGCACATGGGCCCCAAGCAGCTTTCTATCCACCTCCTGGACACACAACCAGTGGAATGTCCTCTATACCCAAGAGGAATGGACGCAACAGAAGGTGGGAGAGACAGAAGAGGTTTGGAGGGAGGAGGAACGCAGCAGTGACCTCCAGCACCAATGAGGCCTGGAGGCAAGATGGAGACAAGGGTCCCTCGCTTGTGCTAATGTGGATGGCATTTCCCCCTCCAGCCCTTCCCCTGCCTCAACCCATGGAAGGCACCCCACATGCAGGCCCAATCCTGGGGCAGAAGAGAGTAGGTAAAGTGGGGGTAGGAGACCGCACTACATAGGCTGAGGTCAAATTTCCAACCGTGTGTCCAAATGAGAACTAGAAATAAACATTAAGTTCAGCTGACAACAAAGTAGAAAAATTTCTTATACAGTAGAGTTTGTGGGTGAATTTTTGCCTGCTATAAATAGTACTGCTTACTAGATGTGAATGTAGTTCCCCAAATGGCAAAATAGTTGCTTCTCTGAATTCAAATAAAAAAAAAAAAGATTTAAACCAATTAATTGGCATGCAAAGTGGCCTTAAGTAACGTTTTAGAAAATGTGGCAACTCCTCTTTTAAATGAAAAACGGTTGTGAGGAACAATTTGTGTCTTAAAACATGTTAATGTAAAACTTGTGTTGGTATTACACTTTGGATTTGAAGATTAGCTCGGCCCCCATACATTCATTCCCGGCTTACATCCTGTGTTGTGAAGCTTCCAGAAACTCTGCTGCAGCAACGCCTTTAGACAAGACCTCCCAGCTTCCTTTGGGACACGCCCCCAGCTTACTCTCAGCAAACTATAGCATAGTTCTTTTATTTCCATCTAAATTGTCCTTTTTACTTTGCAGTCTTATTGTTATTTACACATTTCAGATGTTCCTGCATTTATTTCTGAAGTGCATGCAATTAACTTTCAGCCAACATTTACACATGCCCTTGAGGGTTGCCATTGCTATCTTCTCTTTTTCAGAAAGGCCCTGTGGGTCCAGTTCTCTTTCTGTGTGGGAGGCATCAGGAAGCTGGGAGCCCTGACGGTCAAAGCTGAGGCTTTGGAGCCCCTCCAGGCTCCATCACCTCCTGGCTTTGGGGCTTCAGGCTAGTCGCTTATCCTCTCCAGGCCTCAGTTTTTTCATTTGTAAAATGAAGATACTGATAGTGCCTACCTCATAGAGTTGCAAGAATGAAGTGTAACCCAAGCAAAAGACTTAGTGCAATTTCTGGCAAATGGTTAGTGTTCTAAAAATGTCAATTCCTACTCTAATGTGACATGGAAAAAGGAATTTGTCATATCTGCCCCCTTTACTGCCCCTCAACACACTAATTCTAGCCCCTGCGCCCATTTTATGCTATTTTATTCCTCAATAAATGCTTGTTGAATGTGTTCCGAATGAAGCATTCGCTTTCAGTTTTGAGTTCAGTAAACTTTAATTAAACCCATACCATGTGCCAGACACCACTGTGAGACAAGAAAAGGAACAAAATGTAGTCTCTGTTTTTGATCTTACACCGTAGGAGAGACTTATTTAATAACTTCACATATGCACCTATTGAATGGGCAGGGACACTGGGGACTCATTGAAGGCTTCCTGGAGGAGGCAACCACTGACCTGAATCCTGGACTGTGTGAGATTTAGCCAGGTGAAGAATGGTGGCAGGTCCTTCCAGGCAGCGGGAAGAGCCTGGTACATGAGAGGAAAAAGCACCAAGCCACCATCTGTGAGGAACAAACACCCCTGATTTGTAAAGGGATCAGGGCAGGAGCACAAATGACGCCTGCACACCTTAGGTCCAAGTTTTTAGAGGTTATAAACCAAGCTAACAAACTGCTACATAAAATAAGTTTCATCCTCCTTCCTCGACAAATATACCTTCATAACTTCTGGAATGTCTAGGTTATACATTAGATTTCTGGAACTTATTGGAATTCCAGGCTAGAAAGTGACCATGAGGAGAGAGCCAGACCTTAGCCCATGCCCATTTTCCCCTGTTTGCGTCCTTGGCTCCATCATTCACTCCCCTCTCTGTGGCAACAGTGCTAACCTTCGCTCCTTGGCAAGCCCACCTCAGACTTGCCCAGAGTCATGGTCTATCCTTTGGGGCATAAAGTCAGGAAAGAGACCCATGCAGGCAGTGGAAGGGTTTGGGGCCATTTGTCCAGGGAATCTGGGAGACCTGTAGTGTGGTCCGCAGGGAGGAAGCATGGACTCCAAGTGAGTTTTACCCCTTCGTCACATGGACAACTGACCAGTGCAAAGATCAAGGAACACCAAAACCGGGCCCTCTATAGAGCAGAGCTCAAAACAGATATTCTATCTGTTTGGGTATCTTATAAGTCTGGGTCCAGGGCAGTACTGAAGGGAAATCACACTCCACCATCATGAGAGCATAAAGAGTAAGACAAAAAGGTGCAGTCAGAGGCTGGAGAGGATAGATAAGAGCCACCCAATGGATGTCTTTGTAGTCCATGGAGGCTGAACTTGACTCTGTGAGCTTGGTGGATGTATTGAAAGATTTTGTTTTCATGACACCATGCATGGAACTGGAGACTATTATGCTAAGTGAAATAAGTCAGTCACTTATAAGAGAAAACTAATGAACAAAATAAACTGATGAGCAAAATACAACCAGAGGCATGGAATCATGGAACAGACTGACAGCTGTAAGGGGGGAGTAGGGGGTTGGCGACTGATTGCAAGAAGGCAAAAGGATTAGTCAAAGAACATACATGAAGGACCATGGACATGGACAACTAGAGATTGACTACAGAAGTAGGGGGCAGGCTTGGTGGAGGGGGGCAGAGGGGGAAAAATGGGACATCTGTAACAGCATAAAAAATAAAACATCAAAAATGAGAAAAAGAAAGATTTTGTGAAAAGAAATGTCATGATTACATTTTTGAAGTACATTGTTGGCTGTAATTTGGAGGACAAAGTAAAAGGTCAAGCGTCAAAATAAGGCAGATGTAGAAGGACCAGTTTTGGAGCAGCCCAGGTGAGAGATGAAGTTGGATGCTGTGGAGATTAGATGGGTCAATACATGTTTTAGGGGTAACCTTGTTGGGAGTTACTGTTTGGAAACGGTGATGGGAGTGTGAGGAACAGAAGACAAGGATGGCTAGAGGACGACCTCCATGTTTTGGCTCAGTGGCTGTGTATTCGTTTTCTATGGCCATCACAACAAATTACTGCAAAGTTAGAAGCTTAAAACAACACCCACTTATATCTCACAGCTAATCTCAGCTTGGTCCCCTGCCTAGAGTCTCCTACGGCTGGGTTCTTTCCATTCAAGCTGTTGGCAGAGGCCTATTCTGTTTTGGAAAACATAGGGGTCAATCTGCTTCCAAGCTCAATCAGGTTATGGGTTAAAATCAGTTCTTTGAGGTGGTGGTACTGAGCCCCCCATGTCCTTGCTGGCTGTTGGCCTGGGGCTGGTCTTTGCTTCTGGAGGCTGCACGATTCCTTCTCGAGCATTCCATACAGATCCCTTCCAGCAGCAGTGGTAGAGTGCCTCACACTTCAGATCTCTACTACTTCCCTTTTAGTTGCATCTCTCTGCTGCATTCCTTTTCTGCTAACTCTTCTGGAACCAGAAGAAATAATTCTCTACTTTGTAGTACTCATGGGATTAGATTGGGCCCACCCAGGCAATGGAGGATAATGTCCCCATTACAAGATCCTGTGAATCTTAATCACATCTGCAAAGTCCATTTTGCCACGTAACACCATATATTCACAGGTTTCAGTGATTGGGGTGGGGGACTAAAGTTTGGGGAGGCATCTTTAATGGGGCCATTCTGTCTACCATAGGCTGTTAAAAAGCTTCCAGAATTACTTAGTCTAATCTGCTCATTCCACACACGCCCCTTGTCTAAGCCAGTCAGATAGTTGGTGGCAGAAGTTTGGAAAAGAACATAGCCTTCCTGATTTCTGGTCCAGGCCGTCCATGACCAGACTATCTAGAGGTCTGCAACACCACCTTGTTCCACCCACCCAGGTGCTATCAAATCACCTTGTTTCTTTCACTGAATCCGTGAGACCCTAAAATATTGTTATTATTTTACTTATTTACTGGCTGTCTTCTATGACAGGTTTTTAAATTCTAAATACACAACAAGTCTAAAGTAGGGATTTTGTCTGGTTTGCTCACCATTAACTCTACAGTGCTTCAGTTAGTGTTGGGTATACAGTAAGCTTCAGTAAGTACTTGCTGAATGAATGATGACAACATTTTGCCAGAGTATGTGAATCTTTAAAGAAAGTAGCAACATTACAGTCCAAAATTTTTTCAGTCTTCACATTGTTGTTATTTAAATCTAGAGAATGTTCAGTTATCTTTTGGCAAATGCTCCTGATTTAGAAAAATATGCACTTACAGCATACTCACTCAAGTGATGTCAACATCTAAATAGTTGAGATTCATTGTGATTGGATTTTTCCCAGACTGTGTATTAAATTGTGCATGCAAAGAAGACTATTTTATCCTTCTACAGTAATATATCTTCCATGAGTGGGACTGTTAAAATAAATCAGCAATATTAAGGCATAATTTTGTTTCATATGTAACATATTAATGAGTGTTACTAGGGCCAGCTGGACATTTGCATGTGTTTACATTTTCTTCAGTGTTTTGTTATAAATTTTACCTCTACTTAAACCCTACTTGTCATGTGGGGTTGAAAATAACTAGAGAGGTCATCTTATCCACCCTCTCCCTTAAATCATAAATCTAGGGAAACCATCCATTGAGTCAGCTAAGTAGCTCTTTGTTAAATAGTCTCCAAAAAATAAGATTTCTTATGAAAAGCCCCAAATTTCACAACTATGGGTGCAGGTATATTATTTCTAAGGCTTATCTTTTCTTTATTGCATTATTTTATAAATTGCATAGACTTAATTATACTTTTGTATTTACTTCAGTGAACCGAGTAACATCAAAATAATTTATGTCCTTCATTCTTCTTCAGGCTTCCATTGTAGAAGATAGCTATAAAGTTAGTTTACATTCATTGGGATTTTATTTTAAAGATTAACTACACAGTCTTTTAAGTTATATCTTATTTATGGCACCTCAAAGTGAACACAGTTTTTGAATGAAGTCCTAATTCATGATGTGCACGGTGATTGGGTGCTTTCTCCTCCCTGTAAACTGTAGTTCTCTTCTTGGAATCTACTGTGGCTTATAAAGGGTGCCACCAGAAGTGAGTTCTGTGTGTATTTTTATAGGAATTAATTAATAAAACCCTCCATGTATTTGAATATTTTTCAGTTTTTTTTATTGTAGTTGATTTCTACTTTCATATTATGCAGTCAGAGAAGATACTTGATATGGTTGATTTTAATCTTCTTGAATTTATTTAGACTTGTTTTGTGTCCTACCATGTGGTCTCCCATGTACACTTGAGAAGAATGTACGTTCTGCTGCTTTGAGATGAAACGTTTTGTAAATATCAATTAAATCCATCTGATTCAGTGTGTCATTTAAGGTCTCTGTTGCTTTGTTGATTTTTCCATCTGAAAGATCTATCCATAGATGTCAGTGGGGTGTTAAAATCCTCTACAATGTCTGTATTCCACCTCTTAACATCAGCAAGATTTTCTTTATATAGTTAAGTGCTCTTATGTTAGGTGCTATATATTTACCAGGGTTATAGCCTCTTGTTGGACTGATCCCTTTAGTATTATGTAGTGACCTGTTTTGTCTCTTATTATGGCCTCTGTTTTGAAGTCTATTTTGTCTGATATAAGTATTGGTACCCTAGCTTTTTTTCGTTTCCACTTGAATGGAATATTTTTTCCATCCTTTCACTTTCAGTCTGTATCTTTTGTTCTGAGATGGATCTCTTGTAGACAACATATATATGGGCCATGTTTTCTTGTGCATTCAGCTACCCTATGTCTTTTGTTAAAAATTTAATTCATTTACATGTAGGTTGATAGATATTTATTTATTGCCATTTTATTCATCATACCTGTGTTCCTCTATTTCTCCTCCTCCTCCTCCTTTTTGCAGGCCCTTTAAAATTTCTTGTAATGCTCCTTTGGTGGTAATGAATCTCTTTAGCTTTTCTTTTCTGGCGAGCTCTTTATGTCACCTTCAGTTTCAAATTATAGTCTTGCTGGATAGAGTAGTCTTTGTTGTTGAGCCTTGCTTTTCATCATTTTGATTACTTCATGCCATTCCTTTCTGGCCAAAAGTGTTTCTGTCAAGAAATCAGCTGACAGCCTCGTGGGAGCTCCCTTGTAGGTAACTGTCTCTCTCTTGCCACTTTTAAGATTCTCTCTTTGTCTTTAACCTTTGCCATTTTAATGATGATGTGTCTTGGTGTGGGCCTCTTTGAGTTCATCTCGATTGGGACTCTCTGTGCCTCCTGAATTTGTGTGACTTTTTCCTTCACCAGATTAGGAAGTTTTTAGCCATTATTTGTTCAAAACTGGTTCTCTATCCCCTGCTCACTTTTGCTTCTTCTGGTACCCCTATGATGCAGATGTATTATGCTTGAAGTTGTCCCACAGGTCCCTTGAACTTTCCTCATTTTTAAGAATTCTTTTCTTGTTGATGCTCTGCTTGGTTACTTACTGTTATCTCGACCTCTAAATCACTGATTTGATCTTCTGCTTAATCTGACCTGCTGTTGATTACTACTAATGTATTCTTCATTTCAGATATTGTATTCTTCATTTCTGACTGATTCTTTTTTGTGGTTCCTGTGTCCTTTTTAGTATTTACTATCTCTGTTTAAGTTCTCACTGAGATCATCCATTCTTCCTCTAAGATCCTTGGGCATCCTTATGGCCATTGTTTTAAATTCTTCCAGGTCAACTTTCAATCTCAAACTTTTAAATACAGGTTTTCTATCTTTGACATTAAACCTGTTTCTGATTCTTTTTTAGTGAGTGTGCGCTTACATATGGAAATTCATTTTATTACAGAAATGTACACAACTTCTTTTAAACTGAATATTCATTACTAAGGAACTGCTAGGACAGAGCAAGCATGGATATTGACATGGAGTTTGCTGGTGACATTTTCTGTAACCTTCAGGCTCTTAATGGACTTTTACATGTTCTACTACTCCAAGAAGTGTTTCACAAGTAGATTTTAAGTTCAAGTTTTGTTTTTAACGGTAGCTATTTTAAAAAATTTCAAGCTTGTCAAGGGCTATAATGCCTAGACATAGTTCCTTTCCCCTTTGTATAGCCTCAAATTTTTTGTAGCTTTACATTTTACTGATGTGATATGCTGCTATGTACTATTAAAGATAGCACTAAAGAACAAGCAATTCCACTAAGAACAAGCTTGCCAGTAGTGAAATACCTGGTGAAATATCATTCACTAATCAAGTTTATTGTAATCTACTTTAGGAATAATGTGCAAAGGAAACGGGAGGTGGGTATCACAATCTACATCTACAACCTTAAGGTTTTATCACTATTTCTGTAGTTACTGCTGTTCTTTCAGATGTTCCCTTAGTGTGGCTTGCAACCACAATATAAACAGATAAATGTTTATTTATTCTCAGTTTTCACATATAGTGTATCCTGCCATGTATAATGCGCACCCATATTTATGGCCCAAATTTTCAGGGAAAAAATCTTTAGTTTTAATTTTTTAATTAATTAGTTTATTTATATTTAGATACTTGTTTTTGAATTATAAAGGAATTTTAGCATTTATTTTTTAACATATTATGGTACAAGAAATTTTATGTAACTTATAATTACAAAACAGAAGAACAAATACAAGGTATTTCAGATACTACCCATGTATAAAGCACATCCTTATTTTCCCTCAAAAATTTGAGCAAAAGGTGCACATTAAACACAGCAAAACACAGTAATTCAGACTTTATCATGTTTTACATTTTTTTAAAATATGAAATTGTTTTGACTTCTTTAACCTGTGTATTGATCTTTTGAGTGACAAGATGCACTGGCTTTCATTATATAATAGCAAAACATCATTTGCCCCAAAATATAAGAAAACCTGTGTATCACACAAAAAAATTGCCTTTACTATGTAAATATTCTGAATTATCTATACTTCATTTCAATAGAAGTTTCTGATTCAAAAGACATACAAATGAGCATATCAATTCTTTAACCAACTTCCTACATATTTCATTTTGTGAAGTTAGGGAAGCTTTTCTAACATTTTGTATGTTGTTGAACAGTTACTATTTGGAAATGTTACTTTTCAATATTTACAGCTCATCATAATTTATGCCAAGACTTTCTTTTTATGCATCTTCAGGGCCTTGTGCCCAGATCTGGAGTGGTGTTGTTATCAAAAATACTCCTTGGGGATATCTAATATAGGATTTCTTTGTAAATAATATTATACCTTCAAAACCAGATCCTTTTCTATTGGCTAGATGGAATATATATGATGAAATGCATATGCTTTCTTTTTGCATCCTCAGTAGGTTAGTTTCTTTAATGCATAAGAAATCACAGACCCTAACCTCTCTAGAATGTGTGTAAGGAGACAAGATGGATAACCGTATTATAGACACAGAAACACAGCATAAAAACCACTGTGAACTACACACTGTGAACTACAATTTAGCATATTACCAGATACATATCACTATTTCTCTTTGCTATACTTTTTTCTACACTTAATGGCATTCTCATACCCCAGTGCCTTATCAGAGAATCTGCAGTTAATTAGATTAAATACAAAAAGCTATTGAAATCTGGAGAATTGGTAAAATAGAGCAAAATATTTTTACTCTGATGATTAAAAAAATGGGACAATATATCTCTTTCCAGATTCATACCCCAATAATGTTTTTAAACATTTAAAAACATATGATAATTAAATTATTATTATTAAAGCCAATAATACTTGCATAGTTATAGAAATAATTTTCCAAAGAGGACAAATGTATTGATATGCATTGTGTGAAAAAGAGAAATAATTATTTTAAGTAATTACATTAACACAAATAACTTGAAAGGGTAAAACCTGCACCTTGCACTCTCTTATGCAATCCTGAAAATTTACACATGAAAATGAACTACTTTACAAGTAGAAAGACCAGGCCTGGCTGGGTAGCTTAAATGGTTAGAGCATCGTCGCAGTACACCAATGTTGCAGGCTCAATCCCTGGTCAGGGTACACACAAGAAGCAATCAATGAATGCACAAATAATTGGGGCAACAAATCGATTTTTCTCTCTCTCTCTCACTAATATCATTTTTTAAAAAAAAGTTATTGTTCTTTAAAAGAAAAATAGTAGAAAGGCCTAGAGAGAGAAGAGTTGAAATAGGAGTTAGCTGAGCTATATCTTCTGGTAATCACTGAGAGCTGTGGATGGTCAGGAGATGGGGGAGTGAGAACGATATGATATCCCCGGTTGATGGAGTCCTACAGTCTTCTGCACCGTGTCTGTGAACCCTTCCCATCGCAATCGGAACATCTTTCTGTCCCCGCTAAGGCATTTAGCTGCCCTTATACCCCAAGATTCCCAAAGCCAAAAACCGAATGGACATAACCATACTAGCAACACATTATGGACGGATAAAAAAGAATACATTGTGAGGTATCGACACACCTGTGACCGTTAGTGTACATCTCTTGTGGGAATGTTGAGGTTATTGGCTTGTGTTCTGACATGGTTTTTCATTTGAGACATTGAGGGTCAAGCCTGACCAATCAGAGTCAGGAATAGATCTCCCCTGTAAGATAAGATTATTATTCCTGTTCATCATCAGGGGGAGATGGATCTCCAGACAGGATACCTGGTATGAGAAAGGGAACATCAGGTACATGACAGAAGTCAGACTTTGGGGAATTTAGGAATCTATGACTGTGTTCCCACTACTAGGAATCCCCTACTTTTAATACCTACCTATGGCTCCTTGGTTCCTGAAGTAAAAATAAACAGCAATTTTCTGGGGCTGAAGGCTCTCAGGAGATTTTGTTGAATTAAATACACCTTTCTGCATTCTAGGAGCAGGCTACGAATGTGCCAAAAATACATGTAAAGGATTTATTTTATCTCTCTTGCTTTCCTGGTCTGTCTCTCTCCTTCTCTTTCTCTCATACACATGAGCACATGTGTGTGAAAAAGATAAAAACCTTCACTCATTTTAGCATTTTCCAGTTTTCTCTCAGTTCTTTGCTCACTCCATCACCATTATTGTACACACCCCATAATAAGCAGCAAGTATGTTATCAGCAGAGATAGCAATTCCATATTTGCCCACCAATTTGGCCTTAAAGATCATATGGTTGTTTTTTTCTTTTGGGTAAGCGTTTAGAATCTTATTACAGAAAATACATGCCCTTCATCATTGAAAATATTTCCAGATAACTCTGTAGCTCAATATGTTTGAACTGAAGTTGTCTTCTGGATCCTGCTTGGTGTTCCACATCAGTAGATCAGATGAATACCAAAATTACATTTATCTTCCATGCCAAGTAGAAAAAATATGAAGGCAACATTCTAAGAAAGAAGGGATTGTAGCTTATCCCTACTAGAAAGATAAGCACAGTGTTTCTGTAATGAAGTTAACAGTGCTGGATCTGAAGAACCTAAGGAAGAGAAACCAATTCACATCTTTCTGCTCAAGCAGCAGACCAGCAAAGCTCCTCTGACTACAACGGAAGCCCACTCTCATCACTGCTCCAGGGTGTGGGAAGATACCAACCTCTGTGTCAATGGGACTAGAAGCTTGGGAAGAGACCCAAGCAAGATGTCCTTTTGCATCCTAGGGTCTCACGCGCAGGGGAGTGGCAGCACACACCTCAGCTAGGAGAGAGATAGTCGGTGTTACAGGTGATAGTGTCTAGAGTCAGGCACTGGCTGTGGTTTTTTCATTCCTTAGCCAGTGGTTGGTCCCCAACCAAGCCTATGTAACAGGATTAAATGCCAAATGAGATGCTTTATATGCATTCAGAGCCTTAGATACCACTGTAGGCCCACTGTATCTCATTTTCTGTAAAGTCTGAGATTCAGTTCTCCTATGGGTGGAATTGGGTCACTTCTCAAAAAAAAAAAAAAGAAATAGAGAGAGAAAGAAAGGAAGGAAGGAAGGAAGGAAGGAAGGAAGGAAGGAAGGAAGGAAGGGAAAGATATGTTGGTAACTTCCATCACCTCAGAGTGTGACCTTGTTTAGAGATGAGGTCTTTACAGAGGTAATCAATTTAAATGAGGTTATTAGGGTAGGCCCTAATCTAATAAGACTGATGTCATTTTTAAAGGGAAACTTTGGGCACAGAAATAGACATTCAATGAAGAAAGATAATATGAATAAACAGAGAAGATGGCCACCTGCAAGCACAGGAGAGAGGCCTCGAAGAGATCTTTCCCGCAGCCCTTGGAAGGAACTAATCTTCTTGACGCCTTAGTTATGAATTTACAGCCTCTGGAATTGAGAGAGAATAAATTTATGTTGTTTAAGCCATCCAGTTTATGGTACATTGTTACAGCAGCCCTGGGAAACTAACACAAGTTCCATTTTGGTTTTATCTCTATAGTCAAAGGGAGGAAAAATTTATGATTAGAAGCACAGTCTACTTCCATAGAAATCAGGAACACCTCCTGGGTCTCCAAACCCATCACACCAGGGGCTTTTCCTTCTTCTCATGTATAAGGTGAAATTGCATACAGAGCACTGGTGGGGGAGGCTGCAAACTGGAGACCTCATTTATCTTGAACAGGCAGATTCTGAGGGGTCCTGGAGTTATTTCTTGTTCCTTTCATCTTCTAAATATATTCAGGAATTATTTGATTTCTCAGAACTTTAGTCTTCCTGCCTAAAAGATGGTTACCATTTCTTCTTCTAGGTATTCTTTTAGCTTAAAGAGTGACTGGCCCAGGCTGGGTAGCTCAGTTGTTAGAGCATCACCCCGAATCACCAAGGTTATGGGTTCAATCCCTGGTCAAAGCACATACAAGAATCAACCAATTAAACCATGAATAAGTGGAACAACAAATCAATGTTCTGTCTCTCTCTCTCTCTCCTTTCCTCTTTCTAAAATCCATCCATCCATCAATCAATTAATTAATTAGTTAGTGTAATATTTCTAGCATATACTAGGAACTCAATGCATGTTAGTTCCACTATGCACTTCTGTTCCACTTTCCTCATCGACCAAACTAAATAAGCACTCAAAATATAAACTCATTTCTGTGCCTCAAATTGCTCATAAGTGAGGGTAATAACAGAACCTACCATATTTTTCGGACTATAAGATGCACTTTTGACCACATTTTTTGCTTCAAAAATTTTTTCCCTATTTTCCTCCTCTAAAACCTAGGTGTGTGCTATGGCGCAGACCCCAGACACACCTAGATTTTAGCGGAGGAAAATAGGGGAAAAAATTCTGAAGCAAAAAATGTGGTAAAAAGGTACGTCTTATAGTCCAAAAACTACAGTACTTCAACTTTGCAGGGTGGCTGTGTGAATGAATGAGTGGTTACATGTAAAGCATACGTATAGCATTGGCCTGGGAACAGTGAAGTACCCAGTAACTGCTAGCCAGTACTGTTTCTACTATCACCACAGAATCATTAGCATCTAGTGGGAACAGTCACCATGTAATGACATAACCATTCATTTGGAAATAAAAGTGCCAACAGGCAAACTCAAACAAATAAATTAGTGATTATTTCTCTAGAAGGTTTTGGCCTTTACCTGTTCATTCGGCTACCCTTTATTTTTCTATCTGAGACTAAACCCAGCACATGATAAGCAAAGGGTCCAATATCCCACTGGAGAGCCCTCCCAAGTTCCCTCTATGCAATTTCATCTTACAGAAGTAGACTGTGTTTATGATCAAAATTTCTCCTCAGTTTAAAACCAAGTTGGCGCCAGAGATAAAGCATCAGTCCTCACAGAAAGACCTTTGAAATTAGATCTCAAGTTAGATGTCAGGTAATTCTCATAGAAAGTAAATGAACGTGAGCAGCATTTGCCAGGTATCCAAAAACTTCCAGCTAACATACTTTTCTTCTTGATTTAATTCCATTAAGTAGTGTGGATCAGAAATGTTTGCATAATTGTACTAATTTCCATAAAAAGTCAAAATGGAAAAGATAAAAAATAGGCACTTTTCAATAAGGAACAAATAAATAGGTGGGGAAAGCTTCAACAGCTTTACTCTCAGCTGTGACTGAATCCATAAAGTTGCAGGGCTTTGAAGAATTACTCAGAAAAACCACTCCCTTTTGTTTCAGATAGTCCAAGGGGGAACCAGAACTATTAGATAACTAACTCATGTCCCCATTCTATGTTT
The DNA here is from genome assembly GCA_039655065.1 of Glossophaga mutica. Taxonomy (NCBI): domain Eukaryota; kingdom Metazoa; phylum Chordata; class Mammalia; order Chiroptera; family Phyllostomidae; genus Glossophaga; species Glossophaga mutica. The sequence continues at coordinate 110,083,923 of CM077310.1, read as the reverse complement.
GCATTTAGCTTCTTTTTAGGCAGGCATCAGGTCAGGAGGAAATCTTTTCCTACATAAAGCAAAGAATGCTGCCCACACAATCATGAATGAGCATCATTGCCAAGGGATAAAAATCCCTCATGGGCAGTGTTATTTAGGTGGTTCCATCACCATGGGGACGTCCGAATGGAGAACAGTGGGCATCTTGTAAGATCCTCACGTGAGGGAGGGAACCTTGCCAAGGCCTCTGCAAAGGAAAACATTTAGCATTCTACTTGCACAGGTCAATCGTGGCCACAACAGAGTTTTATTCTTTTTCAAAGTCTCAAGGCAGCTTCTGTGTTTGAGATCTTCCATACATCACTCGGTAACTTCAACATAAACTCTGCTTCCTCATGGAAACTTCTCCTCAAGTTACAAAGTACACGAAAACAAGAGGGAGGGTGCTGGGGGGGAAATTCCACTCTGTAGTTGGTTCACTTTGTGTAACTTCAACAACAGGGACATTGATCAGATTTACTCCTATGGGAAAGTTACAAGAGATGGAATTATTGCCCAGCGGTATAGGCTGACTTCCACATCTCTATTTTGGGAATAAATACTCTTTAAGAAATCCTGGAGGTGAATGATTAACACACACGGATTGCCAAACAACAAGACAGAAGATTTGCAGACCCAGGCAGTGGAACTTCCCATTTACGGGCTTCGGATAAAGGGGCAGCGGTCCCTCTGAGTCCTACAATGCTCGACTTCCCCCTCGGAGCTGTAGAGCCAGCCACTTCTGGTTGGCCTGAGACTTCCACCAGTAATCTGAAGACAAATAATGCTTTACTGTTTGTCCAGTTTTGTCTCTGATTTTTAAGAGAGCAATTTTATTTCAGCTAGCAAACCGTTTTCTGGCACGTTTAGCCAACATGGGGGCAAGTTGGAGATGAAACTGTGGGAAAAAAATCACATCTTATATAGTTTTATTGTATGAACTTTCAAATGAAATATTTTGGTTAGCAAAAATTTGTTCTGAATAGGAACATAAGTGGAGAAACAATGTGAGAATGACTAGCTAGGCCTAGAAAAAATATAATGAGACAGAAAGATGCTGATTGAAAACTATTTAAAATAAATCCAAATCAATCTAGAGAATCCAAAAACCTTATTGGTTTTATATGTAGTCATAGTAGCATGCATGTTTCTAACGGCCATGAGAGAGGACAGAACTTCACACCGCAGGCTCTGGAGACAGGCAGCTGGGGTTGGAAGGCTCTTGTTCTCTGCTGTATCCCCAAGAGTTAGATCGGAAGCATTGGCTGCTTTTGTTTCAAATAAACTTTCAAGGATATTTGTGGAGCAAATAGTCTTTGAAGACAGAGATGGTGTCCCCCTCATGGTAAGGGTAGACAGGCTGGTTGTTGCCCATTATAAAAGACTTGGGTTCTCTAAGTTCAGAGTTCTCTCCCGGAACTCAATCCACTGCACATTCAGGTACCACCTGGCTCTCTTCACATTGCTCTGTAGAAATGAGGCTTTTGTAGAACCAGTGCACAAGCTGATACTCTAGCTCCTGGTACTGCTGTTAGATGTCCTTTGTCTCTGACTCAGGAGACACATGTCTTTTGTCAGCATTCATGAAACTCTGTAGGCTGACTTGTTATCATGCAAGTATAGTAACATCTCAAACCCTTCACAATCCTTGATAATGTTCAATATCATTACCATTAGAGGATGCAAATTAAAATACAATGAGTTACTACTATATAAGTAGTAGAATGGCTAACATTTAAAAAAAAAAGTACTTGTAAGGATGCAGAGCAACTGGAACTGCTGGGAATGCAAAAATGGAACAGCCACTCTGGAAAACAGTTTGCAGATTTTTATGAGTTGAACGCACACTGGCATATGACCTACCAATTCCACACACAGGCATTAAGCATAAAGAAATCAAATCCTATGGTCACACAAAAACCTGCCTACAGCATTTTTTTCTCTGTAATTGCTCCAAATTTTAAACAGCCTAAATGTTCTTCGATGGCTTTGATAAATAAATAAATTATGATACAAGCATACAAAGAAATACTATATGGCAATACAAAGGAGTGAATTACAGAAACAGAGAACAGCTTGGATAAATCTCAGAGGCATTATTCTGAGTGAAAGAAGCGAGTCTCAAAAGGTTGCACGCTGTATTATTCCATTTACATGACATTCTCCAAAAGACAAAATGACAGAAACAGAGAACAGATCAGTGATTGCCAAGAGTTCAGGGTGTGGAGAAATTGTGCCTAAAAGTGGGTACATGAGGGAGTTTTTTGGGGTGATGGAACTGTTCTGTATTCTGATTGTGGTAGTGATTACATGAATCTATGTACATGCTAAAATTCATATACTGCAGAAAACAGTCAGTTTTATCATATATTACTTAAAAAAATGGGATAAAAAATTTCATTAAAATGCTCACCAGTGTAATCCTACACACCATTTCATACGTTTCTAAGCAGTGTATACTATTTTGGGAAATAACATGTAAAGTGTACAGATCTTGATGGTATAGGTTAACAAGTTTGACAAACATGACAGGTACATGTTTTGCCCTGAAATTCTAGATCTGTTTCTTTTGAGAAACTCCAACCTTTTTATTGTCACTTTTCCATCATGAATGCCAGTACGGCTTATCTCAGTGACTCTATAACATTATGGTTTCTTCTCATCTGCTTATTTGCCCTGCATTCTCTGCATTACTCAAGTAAAAGGCAATGACTTAACTGCCTCAATTAATTCATCTAAACTAAATTAGTACTTTTAGGTAGTATTTTATTTTTATTTTTTTTGCTTCATCCATAATAAAACCCCACATTTTCATTATTTTAATATAATCAATATATCCATATATATTAATTTATAGAAAGTTTTGCACTGAAACTTTGTAAGCTCAGTAAAGCCAGCTGTAACTTAAATACAATAAAACAGTAAAAAGTCTTTTTAAATATAAATGCATGGCTGAGAATGAATTTCTCAAATGTATTTCATCTTCTTCCTACATATCTATGAGTCTTTCAAATATATTGATAAAACATTGTCTTTTAGCCAATGCGATTATAAAAATGAACAAAGGTTTTGTAACCAATAACTTACAGCATGATAATATACAAAGCGTGACAGAAAACATCTAACTCCAGGGCCAAGAGAATCATAAAAAAATGTTAGAGCTTTTTTTAGCCAGATGCAAATGAATTTTCAGTGAGAAGAAAAGGATAATCAAATAGCTTAAAAAGAACGTAAAATGACATATATAAATTTTACTCAAGGACAATGAGAACTGAATATGAGCCAGGTCAAATCAGCACAACTTTCTTACAATTCATTCACATTTGAACCCTGATGGTATCTAGAGACAGGACCAAACCTGTTCATTAACCAGTCCGGCGAGCAAAAATATGACTGATTCTGTGTAAAGACACAGTCTCACCCCAGCAATTCTCACGCTGAGAATGAAGGTGACCCTTCCACAACAGGCAGGGCCTCTCTTTGATCGTACTTTAACACCTCCCAGTATCTAATATAGCACTTTTTAAGATTTGGTGTTAACTTGTACAGTTGACCTATTTGCCCATTTGCTTCTTCTTTCCAGATCCAGAGTGGACTAAAACATAATGAGTATCTCAGGAAAAACTCCTGGCAGGCATTTCCAAAGGTGTAGCATCTCCTTAGTCTACTGGGAGCATCATGTAAATCAGATGCTCTTTTATCTTCTTACTTTTAATTTAGTATCAAAATAATAAATTATACATATACAATGGAGTACTCCTATAGCTGGATGATCCTGGTTCAGTCAGATTCTCTAAGAGATATGGCTTTCCTAGTCTGTCCACAACTCCCCAGAACCCCGGCAGCAGTTGTTAGGTGAGGTGTACCTTCCTGCACGGGTTTCTGCTTTAATAATACTGGAATTAGTTCCTTTATCTCAGGGCTTTGTATTGGATCATTTTACTGAATGAACCTCTCTCGTAGGATCAACTATATGATACAGTAAGTTAACCTAAGCATTAGCATATTTAAAACATATTGCAAATGACATATAGGTTAGGGCTGTTCTTGTTATAACCCCTATCTCTCTTTACAGAAAGTTGGCACCATTGGAACTGAAGCAGGGATGGCTAAGGGAAAGAGAAGTCCTTGTTCTCTTCCTGACCTGACCCTATGCTTCCACAGTCATCCTGATATTATGACATGTGTTCATAATCATCTTCTGGTGACTATATTGTTTAATTTACCATTTTGACCCTTTATCAGGACTTTCCTCCCAAGGGAAAAGCAGTATCAGGCTCTTTGACAGCAAATAACCAAGGTTCAAACATCAGAGTCCTTGCTCACTGGCTGTGTGAGACAAAAATAAAAATCTCTATTATTTGGAGGGTTATCAGTGGGAGGGGAAAGGGGAAGAAGGGGGGGACAGTATAGGGAATAAGAAGCATAATTGGTAGGCACAAAATAGACCAAGGGAAGTTAAGAGCAGTGTAGGAAATGGAGAAGCCAAAGAACTTATTTGTACGACCCGTGGACGTGAACTAATGGTGGGGAGGGATGCTGGAGAGAGGGGAGTGCAGGGCAGAGGGATAAAGGAGAGAAGAAAAATGGGACAACTGTTAATAGCATAATCAATAAAATATACTTAAAAAAATCTCTATATCTCAGTTTCCTGGTCTGTAAAATAGAGATAATAATATCTGCCTTATAGATTTGTTGTGAAGAGTAAATGAGTTGGTATGTACAGGAGATTATAACAGAGCCCAGTATAGCATGGGCACTACATAAATTTTACCTACTTACCAAACTGTAAGCCACGGAAAGCCAATTGATAGCCGGAGGTCTGGAGAGCACGGCTCGTGGAAGAAAACATGTAAAGGGAAAAAAGGAAAGGGGGATGGAACAGAACTCTTGTGGCTCAAGTTTTGCCTTCTTTGGGATTTCCTTTCTGTGAAAAAATTCTTCTGTGATTGGAAAGATGTCTCCAAACTCCCTTGAACAACAGGAGAGGATCTTATTCAACTTTGTGTCCTTAGTGCCTAAAACATGGCTGAATATATGTAATAGATGTTCCGTAGATGCTTCCTGAATGAAAGTTACTGACTTGTGAGTAGAATACTGGCCTATATCCTAGGCACGATTATCCAATTCTTAGGCCCAAGCCTAATTTCTCTTTCTAATCTGGAGAATATTAAACTCAATAGACAAGATCAAACTGAAAGTTTGGAGAACAATTTTTGAACAGTTTTGGAGGGGCAGGAACCTGTAGGTAGAGGTATAATTCTAATAAATTGACCAAATGAGAATGTCACAAGAAGCAATCAACACAGGACCCAGCTCGAGAGGCTGTTGACATTCTGTGTAATTACTGCAAGTGCACCCTGGGTAGTCCACATTATTGTAAACTGTATTTCCTACACTGCGTGGCATTAAATTAAAAGGGAGAAAAAAGCAATGAAGTTATAGCCATTAGCAAAGCTGAATTGGAACTCCTAGAAAATGTCAAGGAGATCTTAATTGTGCTTTATAAAATGGTCTCCTAGGCTAATAAGATATGATCTAAAACCATTAGGTATGAGAAGGTAAACATTTTAAGAGCACTTTTTTTTTTTTCCAAAAGGCTCTTCATCTTTATTTGACAACTCTCGTTCAGCCTTGAGGTAAAGCACTGCAGTGTTCTGAAATAACAGATATTGTTCGTGACAGAGGGAATGAGGCCCGGTGGTGCAGCAGGGTATTCAAAGATAATGTATGAGGAGCAAGGATGTCTATAAATTTGATTCTTAAGTCACACATCACATTCCCCACCTCCCACCCTGGCAGAGAGGGTAAGCAGGTATGTTCTAAAAGTCATTCCCCTGTCACGTAGCATGCAATTCCAAAATGCTGGGAAACACCCATTATTCTGACAAGCTTCAGAACACATAAATCTATTTAGCCTTATAAATGACTGAAATTCATTCTCTCAGGGTCGGAATCTCGCCAACAGGGAGCCATATATTCATGTCTTGTTTTTTCAATGAGCTTCTGAGCTAAGACAGTAGATCCTTGAATCCCTTTAGCTTAGAGACTTTACAGTTCCTGCTCTCCATTATTGATGAAAGTCAGCAGCAATCAAACACGCAGGTCAATGTTACTCTGTGGCTGTGAGATGCAAAGTCTTGTCTTCTATTTCTGGTTTAAGGAGTACACTCTTTATCTTGGTTCTTATTTTACGTAATGTTAAAGTAATGTGAAGAAATGTCTACTATTCAATAAGACGCGTGTCTAAGTGAGAGGCAGAGTCCCTTCTACCTTCTTCACCACTCAGTTAACAAAAGGGACTGTTAATCACCTCTAAGGAGGTAAACATGTGAAAAGAAGTACCAAAACTGAAGCTGTGTGGATTGTACAAGTGCATTCAATTAAAATCCATCAAGTGAACAGGCAATTACCAAGGCAGAGCTTTCCTGAAATAGTTCCTGCAGTTAGAAACGGCGACTGGCTACGGTTTGGTTCTGTTTGTAAACACAGCTTAGAAATCATTGTTGGGACATGCGGGCTTTGGTTCCAGTTTGTCTCAGTCTCGTATGTATTTTGGCAAGCAACCTAATGCTTCTTTATACTTTTGTTTCTCCATTTGTACGGGGGAGAGCACTAACACCGGGTGAAATGTGTACAGTGCTTTGGGACACCTGCACACATGCTGTTTTGAACAGATATTAAGACGGTATTTGTTTAATCTGCTGCAAAATCAGAATAATACTTTTCTTAATGCTGGTTGGCTAGTGTTTACTAAAGTGTGTTTGTTTCATCAAACATTAGCCGTTCTGGATTAGATGTTACATGAAATGGGCCTACTTTGGTCAAATAAATTTATGAAACCCAAAGGTAAACAAAGTTAAACAAAGGCCTTTGCTAGGGGACTTCTCAAAGCTTTTAATATGTTAAAGAACACTATGAATCTCCTAGATGGGTAAGGTATGTGGTATTTCCCAAACTTGTTTAACAATAGCATTTATTTTGAACTTTTACTTTGGAGTCACAGGAAAGCTTTTATGAAATGCTTGGCAGAAGAAAAAGCACCATTAACAAGTGCAGTCCAAAATCTTAAAGAGGAAGCACAGTGTTGAAAAGCATCTCTGTTCTTTTAATACTATCATAGAAGCTGCCTTAGTTGACTTGCAGTCAACTCACAGACCAGCTTTCATCACTGTGTACAACATACTGGTTGAAACATATTGAATTTCTGGTTTTGTAGGTCCAAAAATGACGGAACACCAACATTTTTAGGTACTTCTACCTAATGTTAAAGTCCCTGGTAGGTTGGCCCTGGGCTAGTGGGCTGAATCTAGGATGCCTACAAACTTCCACTCCCACCAGTTGAATTATATGTCCACCAGGATCAGTTGTGTTGTTCCCAAACATTTTGTGACAGTTGTGCTTGTTTATGGAATCACATAATGTAATTAGATATTATGTAAACCCACAGTTAATATGAGGATGAAAAGAATGTTGTTGATTCAATGAGAACTAGATTGAATGCTTTGTTTAGATTAGTTATGATGAGATTTAAAAAATTGCTGTTGCCTGAGATCCATACCTGAAAGACTGAGATATTCTGAAAGATTGGGGGGATAGGGTCTTAAAATTGTAGAAGTCTGTACTCTGCATTTTAAGTGGTTTTTAATTCTCATGGTATACCAAAAAAAACTGAAATTGGAAATTCAGGGTGATATGTTAGGGTGTGCTTTATGGGAAGAAACAGAATTCTCATTAGAAGACCTATCCTCAAAGAAATTACTTTGATTCTATGTCAAAAATTGATGAATATAGAGGGATTATAACCAGATATCTTAATAACCAGTATGGTTTTGACCCTGACTGTTCAGAACAAATGCCTGTCCCACCGGAAAGGTCACTCAAACAAATAGACGGCCATGCCGGTGCACATGGGCTGAATGTCAGTTCTGCCTACAAATCTTTTAGGTTAAAATATAACATTTTGAGCTTACATCCTTTTAAAAACAATTTCTTACTTCAGACAAATATTTTGATTATCTGGCCAAATGCTACTCTTGATCATTCAGAAGAAGATGGAATTACTACAACTATCAATTGCAAGAGGACCTAGAGTAATGCAGTTCACAAGGCACTTCCCATATTATCGTCCCCTTTAAACGGTCAGAAACTGAAGAAATTTGGCTCCTGTAAGCAAATGTCCTTGAAGCCCCTTTGAAGCAACCACAGAAACAGGTGGGGATTATAGAAACCAGAATTTCATGACATAAATAGTTTCCTTGTTAATCAATCATTTGGTGTAAGCAAAATGTCATGAAGAGGAAGAAAAAAAAAGAAAAAGGATTTGGAAACTGGACTCCAGGTTTAGTCAGAACAATCAGAGTATCTGCCCCAGAGGCCGTTTCTGACATAGATGAGCCCTCAGTCAGGGGAGATTGGGGGATACAGTCACGCACTGAGTGTGGGGCCGCCCTGGCGTCTTTCACACTCTCATCATGGTAAACCACAGAGGTACACAGGGCTGTCCAGCCATGTTTCGGAACCACTGTCCCGCAGCTTCATCCGTACAGAAGGGGCTCGGAAACCGGGATTACCTCCAGACACAAGGAAGAAAAGTATCACAGTAAACTCGGACTCTTAGGTGACAAACATACGAGGTCTATTCACAACTTCTGTTTTTAATTAGCTGGAAGTAGCTGAAACTAATTCCGGTGTTTCTTTAAGCAAAAAAATAATGATTTTGTTAAATAAAGTATATTCTGGTTAAACCAAAGTTTTGTTTTTCTTAAATTTATTTTTTCTCTGAAGTCAGTCATCTCTTCTTTTGAAATATCGGTTACTGTTCATCTGTGTCTGGAAGAAAGTCTGTGAGTTAGAAGCTACTATTGCCACCTGGAAGTGGCTATTGGCATTGTCTCCTAGTACCTAGCTTTGAATTAGAATCATTTGGAAGTTTTAGAAAAATACTGATTTATCAATGATAGCTATTCTGACCAGTGTGAGGTGATATCTCATTGTGGTTTTAATTTGCTTTTCTCTGATGATTAATGACATTGAGCATCTTTTCCTGTGTCTATTGGCCGTCTGTATGTCCTCTTTAGAAACAGAAACCCTTTTGCAATGTTGGTGGGAATGCAGACTTGTACAGCCACTGTGGAAAGCAGTATGGAGTTACCTCAAAAAATTAAAAATGGAACTGCCTTATTACCCAGTGATTCCACTTCTGGGAATTTATCCAAAGAAACTCGAAACACTAATTCAAAAGAATATAAGCACCCCTATGTTCATTGCAATGTTATGTACAATCACCAAGATATGGAAGCAGCCCAAGTAGCTGTCCATCAGTAGGTGAGTGGATAAAACAACTATGGGACATTTACATAATGGAATGCTACTCGGTCGTAAAAAAGAAGAAAATTTTACCCTTTGTGACAGCATGGATGGACCTCAAGAACATTATGCTAAGTAAGATAAGCCAGTCAGAGAAAGACAAGTACCATATGATCTCACTCACATGTGGAATCTAATGAACACACTGAACTGACAAGCAAAATAGAGACAGACTCGCAGAGAGCAGGCTGTCATAGAGAGCAGACTTTGGGAGTTAGGGGTTGATGTTAGTGGGTGGAGGGATCAAGCCAAAAAGAAAAAGGACTCATGGGCATGGACAACAGCGTGGTGACTGCAGGGGGGAGGGGAGTGGGTGGAGGTGGAAGAGGGCATGAAGGGAATAAATGGTAATGGAAAAAAGACAATTAACAATATTTTTTAAAAAAGGAAAATACAGGGGCAACTCCCTCCCAGAGACCCTGCGTCCTCTGCTCTGTGACACTGCAGAGGCTCCGGATCTCAAAAGCCTCCCCTCTCAAGGGTTGTCTATGGACCAGCTGTGTCTGCATCACCTGGGAGCCTGCTGGAAGTTCTGGAAACCCCATCGTAAACCTAGAGAATCAGATCTGCACTTTAACAAAACCTCACGTAAATCATGGGCACATTGAAACTGGAAAACAGACAACTGCTCCTCAAAGTGTCATCAACGAAACCTACATTAGAATCATCTGAAGGATTCATTGTTTGTTTAATGAAATGCAGATTATTTTTGTCCTCATCTTAACTCCTGAATGAGGCTCTCTGGGGGACAGGGAAGATGCTGAGTTGTGGGGTACACAAGCCTAAGGATTCCACAGCTTAACAATTACAGCTTAACAAACAAGTGAATCTTGTGAGCATCTAAATTGAGAACCATAAGGTGGCGGAAAGAAGGAGAGGTTGGTAAAAGGGTACAAATTTTCGGTTAAGAGCAAGATGAGTATCTAATGTATAATAACGTGGTGACTAGAGTTGATAACACTGTACTGTATAATTAAAATTTGCTGAGTGAGTAGAACTTAAATGTTCTCACCAAAAAGAGGATAAATATTAGAGGTGATGACGCATTAATTAACGTGATGCAAGGAGGGGCTCCTTTTGTAATGTATATGTGTATATCAAATCAGTGAAGGCAATGGGGGGACTCCTTTGTGATGCATATGGATGTGAAATCATCACATTGTACACTTTAAGTATCTTACAGTTTTATTTTCAATTATGCCTCAGCAAAGCCGAAAACATAGACTGAGAACCATTGTTTTAGAGGATGTGTGTTGAAACTTTTGATCCTGCTAAGGTTGTGTCTCTGAAAGGCTACGGAAGGGGCTGTGAGCGGGGCAGAGTGGGCCTAGTCCGAGTAGCAACAGGTACAGATACTCAGTCATGAAGCAACGCTCTGCTCCCTAAGTTAAAATAATGTTGACTTTCAAGGAGAAGCAGATGCTTGGACCGTCAGTTCCAGGGGAATTTGTGTCTTCTTAGGAACAAGTTAGATTTCAGGGTGTGTAATATGAGGTGCTCAAGTGCCAACAGTTAACTGAGGTTTGGGACCAGTTCTGGTGTTTTGGTTCCTCAGTAGAATTTAAAATAGCCATTCTCAGAAACAAAGTTCTCCGGTAGGGCCCTAAGAACCTCTTGTAGAAATGATTGACACAGACTCATGCAGATATTTTTTTCTACCCATACCCCAGTTAAGCAAGTTTAGGCTGTGTTCCCAAATACAGAAGAATGAGCACCCTTCTATGATAACCTCTCTTACACACCCATGGAGGTAGCATAAGTCAAAACACAGCCCTGACGCCCTGGTGGGTGTAGCTCAGTTGGTTGGAACATTATCCCTTGAAATGAAAGGTCATGGGTTTGATTCCCTGTCAGAGCACATACCCAAGTTGCGGGTTCGATCCTTTGTCAGTGCGTGTACAAGAAGGCAACCAGTCAGTGTCTCTCTCTCATCTGTCTCTCTCTAAAAGCAATGCAAGAATGTCCTTGGGTGAAGGTAAAAAATAAACAAACAAAATAAAAATAACAGCCCTGGCAAGTCTCAGATAGCATAGTCTTTGCTTCTCATATGGGTGTTAGTATTGTCACCCAATTCCAGAATAAAAAAGAATTCCACTGTAACCTTTATTTATTCTAGTAACTCACGTGACTGCACATCATCTTATGGCCATTACTGCAGGTCTAGGAGAGACTTCATTTTGTTTTTGTATTAGTTTGTGAGAACTGCCATAACAAAGTACTACAAATTCAGCAGCTTCAAATGATAGAAATTTTTTGTCTCCCAACTCAGGAGGCTAGAAATCTGAAATCGAGGTGTCAGCAGGGCTGTGTTATCTCTGAAGGCTCTAGGTGAAGTTCCTTCTTTGTCTCTTCCTGGATTCTGGTGGCTGCCAGCAATCCATAGAAGTCCTGGTCTGTAGAGATGTCATTTCAATCCCTGCCTCCATTGTCATATGGCATTCTCGCTGTGTGTCTTCTCATTGTTTTCCTTCTCTGCACGTGCCTCTCTGTGTCTCTTCTTTTAAGCATACCAGTCATATTGGATTAAGGGCCCACCGTACTTCAGTATGACCTCATCTTAACTAATTATATCTGCAACAATCCTATTTCCAAATAAAGTCACATACTGAAGTTCCAGGAAGGACGTGAATTTGGAGAGGGTACTGTTTAAACCAGTATGGTTTTGATGTTATTGTTTTATTTCATTATTTATTATTGTTTTTCTCCTTTATTCTTGCCCCCATTCTCTTCCATCCCTCTCAATAGCAACTTTTAATAATGTCCTTCCATTCCACTTCCCTTCTTTATTTACATAAATATGCACCATTGAAGATGCAGTGTTGTTAAATTTACATAGATAGAATTTTTACATGAAAAGAAATGGAGCTGTGCTCGGAACCTCATCTGTTTCATTCACTATTTTTTTCTGGTGATCTTCCTTGCTCATACATGTCCATTTAACTAATTTCTTCTCACCGCTACACATTCCATCATCAGTAAATACCATGTATGTGCATGCATACCTTAGCAATAGACAGCTAGATTACTTTCAGCTCTTTGATGTTACAAACTACCGTATGTTGCAATTGTCATTCTCATCTGCATCTCCTGTGGACCTGGGCATAATTCTCTGGGATATATACGACAAGTAGGATTCCCCTGCTAAAGTGTATTTAATTTCACTGAGTTCTTACAGACTGCTGTGCAAAATGGCAGCACCGACGCACTGTCTCACCAGGAATGTCTGAGAAGTTCCATTTCCTTCCTTATTTACAACCTCATTCAACTTGCTAAATTGTGCCCATCTGATTGTAAAGAAGGGTATCTCATAGTTGTTTTGATATACAATTCTCCAGTTACTAGTGAGGCTAAGTCAGGCAGCATTCTTTTCTCTGAATGGCCCATTTTTGTTCTTTCCCCTTTTTAAAAAATTGGATACTTGGTATTTCTCTTGCTAATTTCCCAGCAGTTCTTATATATTCTACACAAATTATCCCTTCTTTTTTATATCTCTGGCTTCCTACTAACTTTACCTATAGATCTCTTCACTGAGCAGAAATCTTTAAATTTTTTAGTTCAAATTTTTTACTTTTAATTCACATTACAGAACAATTGTTTTGCTATTTTAACATTTTATTTTTAAAAACCTTTAATTTTGATGTAATCAAATCTACCTGTTCTCCTCTTGGTTTTGCCTTTTGAGATCTTGTTTCAGAGTGCCTTCCCAATTTCTTACCCCTCACCACACTCTCCCACCCCCCAAGTATCCTGAAAAATATTCTCATATATTTAGTTTTTTTAGGTTTGAGTTTTTCATTCACATTTGTATACTTATATTTACATTTGACTTAAATTTAAATTTAAAGCTCTTTAGAGTTCAAAATCCTTATAATTGTGTATAAGGTTCCTCTTGAAAATTCCCTGGCCGAATTTTCTAGTTCATCTCGCAACCCTTTCCATCTTTTCACACCTCTGTTTGCTGAATTGTTCACATGCCCCTCAGTTAGCCACACATTCTCTGACCGGCTGGACTGTTTGTGTGTTCCTCCCTTGGCCTGGCACACTCTCGTCACAGGACTGGACGCAGACATCCCCTCCTCCCGGAAATCTTCCTGGCATCGGGACTGGATTAGCTTCCTCCCTGTTTGCTACCCATCCCTGGTCATATTAGAGTTCTCATATCACACTACAGTGTCACTGTCAAGCTATTTGCCTGTTTCTACCACTAGATTATAAAGGATTCAAACGAAGGTACTGGGCCTTACTTATCATTTGAGCCACAGTACCTAACTTATTGCCTGGCATATAGAAGGAAATAATAAACACATATAAAAAATGAATACATAATTTTCCTAGAAAATTGGGCTCATAATTCCTCTATGGACAGACTGCTCATTTTAGAGTATATTCATGAACAGATTATATTTACTCTAAGTCATTTTTCCTAGTATAATGAAGATAATATTTTAAGGCTCTTAAAAATTCTAAATAATTCTTAAGGTTCTAAACAATTCTACATCCCACCCTCCAACACTCCCTGGTTCTGAGTATGTTGCCCATCAAGAACCATACAACAGGGATATACTTCCATTTATAAAATAAACAAGCCCTGAGGAGGTAATGCAGTGCATGTTGACTATAGTCAATAATACTGTATTGTATATTGGAAAGTTGCTATGTGAGCAGGTCTTGAAAGCTCTCATCACAAGAAAAACATTTGTTACTATGTATGGTGGTGGATGTTCATTAGACTTATTGCGGTGATCACTTTGCAATATATGCAAATATTGAATCATTTTATTGCATACTTGAAACTAATGTAATATGACATGTCAACTATATCTCAATCAGAAGGGGAAAAAAGAGCCACACAGTTCCTGCCATAATGTGGAGAAGCTTTTCTTCCTGCCTGTGGTAGTTTGACCATGAGACTCACTGCCCTGGGAAAAAGAATCATCCCCACGAAAGCCGTTCTGAGCCTTTGGGAAAGAGGAAGTGAAAGTCCCACACCCTCTTTCCCAGGAGTGAGGAAAAGGGGGACAAAGGGGAGGAAGTAAATGTAGATGCTCCTCAGCTTATATTGGAGTTATATCCTGGTAAACCCACTGCAAGCTGAAAATACCATAAGTCGAACTTGCACCTCACCTACTGAACACCATCGCTTAGTAAGCTCACCTTAAACATGCTCAGAACACTTATGTTAGCTTGCAGTTGGGCAAAATCATCTAATGAAGCCTATTTAATCATGAAATTTTGAATGTCATGTATTTATCATGCATATTTCTTTTGCACCATGAGAAATTCAAAAAATTCTAAGTTAAACCATTGCAAGTCAGGAACACCATCTCTAGTCAGTTACCGATGCTTCCCCCTCAGGGCCCAAATCCTGCAGTGTATTAAGTTACAGCTGTGTAACAACTTACCCCCAAACTTAATGACTTAAAACAGTAAACTTCCATTTCCATGAGTTAAGAATCTGGGCATCCTTAGCTGCATCCTCCAGCTCAAGGTCTACATCAACATTACTCTCTAGGCATTGGCAAAGCTGCAACCTCATCTGAAGGCTTGGCTGAGGGAGGACCCATTTCCAGACTCGCTTCCATGGTTGCTGGCAGTTAGACTGTGGGCCTCTGTCCCTTGCTGGGTGCTGGCCAGAAGCTTTTCTCAGTTACTTGCCATATTGGCCTCTCTATACAGCCATTTACAACATAGCAACTGGCTTCCATCAGAGTGAGCTAGTGAGAGAGCCAGAGAAAATGAACATGAAAGAAGCCATAAAATTTATGTAAACCTAGTCTTAGGATAGTCTTAGGATAGTGATATAGTCCTAGTCCTATATCACTTTTGGTATAGTCCATTCAACCGGGAGTGAGTCACTAGACCCAACCCACATTCAAGAGGAGAGAATTACGCAAGAGTCTGATTCTCAGACTCTCAGAAGGTAGAGATCATTGGGTACCATTCTCATAGGCTGCCTGATGCTCAGAGATTGATGTTAGCGTAAGAGGGCTGAAAGCAATAAGGTTTTCTGGTTGGAAATCTCAAAAGACATAATTTCAGATGTGCGCCTTCCCCATCTATCCATGCGAAGTGGCTGTGAGGGAGCAATGTAGAGGTTAGGCAGAGAGAGGAGTGGAATCAGCACTCCTACCCCTCCCTCAGCTGCTAGGTAGGGTGGCATTAATCTAGAATTTCTCCATTGACAGAAGCCTTGCCAAGAGACTTTCATGACAAAGGGACAAGTGACTACTATTCCTCGGAGACTGTGGTGCTATAGTCTACCAGGAGGGCAGGTAAAGAATGTGGGTGAAATTCATAGAGATGGGTCCAACCATTTAGGGCTAATGTGAGAGCAACATGATTAAAGGACAAAGGCCCTGGTCAAGCCACGTGGACAGATCCCAAGTCTCTCTTTTGAAGACTTCAGCAGTGGCTGCCAACAGGGCCCCCAACAGATAGGAGGGCATGGCGTGATGCCACCCAGCTGGTGAACCCAGAAGATGGCCCAAGCACTTGTGTGCACAAATCCAAGGCTTCATTCTCTGATGCTAAGCATCTCCTGCCATCATCCATCATTGCCCAGAGAAGGAGCAGATGGAATGGCAGAGCATCTGGAAGAGTAAACTGAGTTACCCACGACTGACCATGTATTATCAGAAGAGACAGAGGCACTTGTCAAATTAAAGCTTCTCCCTGTTGTACAGGATAGGGAACATGAGACTAGCTATGGGACATAAACAAGCTACCTTTTCCTGATGCCTTTAAGCCGTGGTGTTTATGTTCACAGCCCTTGCTACATTAGGAATGGGGCCTTTTCCATGAACAATCAGTTATAAAATTAGTAATATTATAGAGTCAGTAATTATTTCTAATTGTACAGTAATTGAGTTGGAACCAATTTAAAATATATATAGTATATTAGAAGATAAAATTTTCTATGAGAAAAAAAGGCAAAAATAGAGTAGAGTATGAGGGATTCGTTTTCTGTGTGTGTGTGTGTAGATGCAGATTGTAGTATTAACTAGGATAGTCAGAGCAGGCCTCACTGAGATGAGACCTTAGCAAAGAGTTAAAAGACATCAGAAAGTGGCTAAGGGGATATCTGGGAAAAGAACATTTTAGGTAGAGGAAACAACTAGTGTTCTAGCACAGGGTTTCTATATATGTATAATAATATTACATATGCATATATATATGCATAATCATATATAGGGTCTGTTCACAAGGTATCCAGCCATGTAATATGAAGAATAGAGACATTTATTGAAGAAGATATAAGACACAAGAAACATTGTACATAGGACAATGACACCTCAGTCCCCTTCACAGTAGGCACCTTCAGACCTCACACAGTTCTAATTGCCATCAGCTGCTCCATCATATTTTCCTGAATCTTATCGATGGTCTGAAATCTCTTCCCTTTCAAAGGTGATTTTAGTTTTGGAAAAATCCAGAAGTCATAGAGTGCCAAATCTGAGTCCTAGAGGGGCTGAGTCACCTGGATGATTTAATGTATCACCAAAAAACCCTGTATGGAATGTGATGCATGAGCAGGTACATTGTCATGGTGAAGCTGCCAATCACCAGTTGCCCATAGCTGCAGCCTTTTGAATCATCTGAATAGTTTCCATGGAGGACTGTTCAAGCTTAATGCAAAATTTGATGCAGATTCTTTGCTCATTCAGTCATTTTGAATGTAATGGCCACATGGTACACATGCTCACTCAATGGCGTCTACCACCCCTACTGACTAGTACAGTGAAAATGTCATTGTTCACGCATGTGCATTCCAGTCCACTCTCCTTGGCTGCCAGGTTACAGTGATGTCACACAACTCATTCTTGTTTTATTAACAATGGCCGGGCTTTTTGCAGACAGACTTCATATATAATATAGGGGTCATTTTTATATGTACACATATATATAATATAATAACATATACAAATAACTGATCTATTCATTCTAGTGTTAGGGATAACTGTAGAAATGCAAGGCATAAAGTAAGACAAATGAGAAAAAGACTGTATATTCTGTGATAACAATGAGTTATTTAATATTTAAAATACAGAACTGTTTATTTCAATGAAGATAAATACTGACTATGATAATCAGCTTAGAGGGGTAATGTTTTAGAACCGGTTAGGTATATCTTCATTAAAGACAAATCTTGAAATCTCAGTGGCTTATTTTTTTTTATTCTTCACACAAAGAAAATGCTTTCATCTCACCAGGTCACATTGTTGGAATAATGCTCAGAAGCTGTTTCCATTTTATGGCTTTACTATTTTTAAAAAATATTTCCTATTTCCTCTTTTTTTCTTTTTAAATTCTCACCTGAGGATATGTTTAAGGAGGAAAGGACGGAGAGAGAAAGAGATATGAGAGAAACATTGATACATTGCCCCCCCCGCCCTTGCATGCCCCAACCAAGGATCAAACCCACAGCCTAGGTATGTGCCCTGACTGGGGATTGAACCCTCGACCTTTTGATGTATGGGACGATGTTCCAACCAACTGAGTAACCTGTCCATGGCTGGCTTTGCCATCTTGAATTGTATCTTCCATGAGCTTTCTAGAGTAGAGGAAAAGAGAGTTCAGTTCCTGGAAAACTCCCAATGTTGTTTTACCCTTTGTCGTGGAAGTGACCAATGTCACTATGCTTTAGTTCACAGGCCAGAATTAGTCACATGTCCTAACCTAACTGCAATGGTCATAGAAAAGTGCAGTCTTTCTGTGTGCTAGAGAAAAGGGAAATGAATAAGACCTAGTAAAAACAGCACTGTCTCTATACAGAAGAGAATAAGTCAGATTGTATTGTACTTCATGGCACTTGCTGATTGTTTAATCTTGAGTTAGGTTCTGAATGGAAACACCTTTAGCCAGCTTTAAAGAGATCACTGATAATAAAAGTGTGAGGCTTTTTGTTTGCTTGTTTTTGCTTTTTTTAAAAAAAAACTAGGTATCTCTCTTCCTTCTCCTCTAATTCTGATGATGTCTTTTGGTCATTAATGGCTCATTTTTCCTCCTCTCAAGGGAACTAAGCCCACAGTGCACAATCAACAATCACACAAACTTATTGAATTAAGGGATAAAAACTTCAAACTCAATCAGCCCTGCCACTTGTTAGTTTTATTAAAGATTTAATGAGGAAAGAGATAAAAGAATAAATGAGTAGAAAGTTCCACTAATAACTAACAATTTATCCATCTTTCATCTTCCTCCAAAGTAGCCATAATTAAGGGTTGATGATGTTATATATATAATAATACCTCTATTTGTATCTCCTTTCAACTTTGCAAAGCATGCTACATCTATGATCTCCCTATATCCTCACACGGGGCAAGGATGGTGAGGCACGCATTACCCCATTTTGCAGATTAGGAGATTAGAACACAGTCAAGTTAAGCGAGCTGCTTAAGATCTGCAGAGAGTCCTGATGTTGTCACTGAGAACCAGATCTCCTAACTTCCTGACCTGTGCTTTCCATTCACCAGAACACAGACGTTCATGAAAAGTAAATATCATTCATAGAAGCAAGAAGATAAAGTCTACTTTCTAACTCTGAATGTGGAGAAGTCCCAGTTGGCCATAGAAATGTAATAGGAGCATAATTTTCAGAAACCTCATTCCAGTGTGTGCAGTTCGTAATCTATTCTGGAAGTGAGTGGGATATAAGGTTTAGCTCTACAGAGGGGTCTACACGGGGATCAGGAAAGTTTTTCTGTCAAGGTCCAGCCAGAGAGTAAATGTTTTAAGCTTTGCAGCCATATGGTCTCTGTGACATACTTTTCTTTGTTATTTTTTTACAATATTTAAAAAATAATTTTAGCTTTTAGGCTGTTCAAGAATGGGGCATGGGTTGGCCTTGTCCCCCAAACCCTGGCTTAGGACCCTGTTCGTCCACAGACGATAAGGTGACAGTGACTGCCGTAGCACGGACTTGCTGCAGGCTCCCGAAGGCGTTCAGCCTGCCTTGGGTTACCTCCTTGGCGATTTTCTTGGAACTCACAAATTACCCACTTTCACGTGAGATATACTGCCTCCTGTCTCTGGGTGTCTTGGCCTGCCAGTTGATGGGCAGTGTCTCCCTTCTGGTACATTGCTGGGTCTGTGACCTGGTTTCATGAGCTATTTCTGAGTCCCCCTTGCAGTTGGGAGCCGTGCGGCATGATGCTTCGTTTCTGTAGATAACTGGAATTCTGCTGCCTGTTTGCTCGTGCTGGGCCTCTTCAGTGTTCTCTCCCTACCTCACTTTCCATACTTGTTCCTCCTTTTATCCTCTTAGTTACTTTTTGTTAAAGCCATGAAGGTGGAGGGAGGAGTGTGCAGGAGGTCAGTCAAGGGCGTTGAATATAAGACAAGTGACCATAAAAGGCCAGGGAGCCTCCCCAAGCCTCACTTGCTGTTTGCTCCTTGGGTCCTGGCAGTTCAGTGGGCAAGAGCAGGGCTAGAACTCGCGGAGGTCACTGATCTGAGGTGATACAGGTGTGTCTGTCAGAGATGTGTGCACTTCATGAACGTGCAAATGCCCTGCAATGGAAACCAAGCACTTTTTATAAGTTTCTCCTAGTGATTTTTGGGGGGGCTATTGTTTCTTCTAGGCAGAACATGTTTTGTTCATTCAACAGATGTCTGTAATCCAGCATAAATCAGGCACTGTATCAACTGCTAGGATATAAAAAGAACTGATACACTGTATCTATATAAGGAGCTTATATTTTTGAAAGAGATGGTTGAATACATGGGCTGTTGAAGTACAGAATAAGTACAAATACAGAGCTTTACACCAGGTACCATGGGAGCATGGAAGAGATTCCTAACTCTTCAGGGGGGAGGGACAGCTAGTAAAGATGTCAGAAAGGACGTGATGTCTGAGCTGCATAGGAGAGAGAATGAGAAAACAGGTCAGGACAGAGGGGGTCACATGTTCACAGAAGGGTGACAGAGTCTGATGTGATCAGGAACACCCCACAGCGTAATGTGACTCACACAGGTGGTGTCTGCGAAGGAGGGGTGGGTCATAAGAAACAAATGTAGAAATGTGTGAGACTGTGCCCTGTGCTGAGGTATAAAGTTTGTTAATCCCAAAGGCAATGGTGAGCAAGTGTGGCAAAGCAGTGGCACCATTAGGTTTGTGTGTTCAAAAGATCTCTTAGGCTGTAATGTGGAGGCTGGCCTGATGAAATCTAAGGCTGCAGCAGGAAGTAATTATAGTTGTCCCGCAGAAGATGGTAAACATCGGCGCTATGGCAGTAACAACGTGGGTGGCAAAAGGGAAAGGTTTAAGAAATGTTCGGAAACAACCCTGGCTGGTGTAGCTCAGTAGATTGAGCACTGGCCTGCAAACTGGAAGAAATGTTCAGAAACAACAGCACTTTCAGCACTTTGATGGATTGTGAGTGTGAAATATGGAAAGATCCAAAACAATTTCCAGGTAAACGGCTTGAAAGTTTGGAGATGTTATCCAAGAACTCTGGAAACACTGAGAGAGGAGCAAGGGATTAATTAGGAGGCCCGATGAGTCATTCCTTTTTCCACGTGCCAGATCTGAAAGTCCTCTGGGACAGCCAAGTGAAGATGGTCAGTATACAGTAGGAGAGGCTGGTCTAAAGGGCAGAAACAGTGACTCAGCCGAATAGATCAGCACCTGGTTGTTGGTTGAGACCATGGTTTTAGATGTGATTGTCCTAGGAGAATTTGGAATGGCAAAACTAAACAGGAGTGAGAGAAATCCCCAAGGAATTCCACCTTTTTTTAAGATGCCAGAAGAAGAGCCTGCAACGGCAATAAGAGATGAAGAAGAAACAGTCAGAGTGAAGGGAACATAATTGGAATCATGTGCCACCATGGAAGGCAGGGTCAGGGAGAGAGTGAGTTCGGTTAGAGGAGGATGCAAAACATTGATTTTATGTGGAAAATGGAAGAGCACCTATTAGAAACAATTCAGTAGAGTGGTGGAAGTGGAAGCTAGACTACGGTGATTTGACTAGCAATTAATTGAAGGAGAAGATGTAAATACTGATCTGAAGTCTTCAAAGATACCTTATTTACTGTAAAGAGTTATATAAATTTATAGTAGACTTTTATGAATATATAATATTAGGCATAGCCTCTGGACTTGGAACTACCCTTTGAAATGGTCTATGTTTATTTTGCATGTCTCGATGGTAAAAGAATCATAGATAAAAGAATCAATAGATTCATAACAGCATCTACAACAACCTCTTACCCTAAACACAAATCCCTTTTACAACTCTATCCATCTTCTGCAGAAAACTCATTACCTTAAAATTACTCTTGTACATTTAATAAATAAGTCTAGTTATTAGAGGCCCTATCAGGCATTTCTGTTTTTATGTCCTGGGGCCCCTATCCAGCCACGGGCAGTTCACAGACCTTCCTTTCTTACCTGCAGGAGGCGGGTACTCTTGGCCTCTGTTCTGGGGGGTCTTCCCATCATCGCTGCCCCTGAAGTTTGAAGAGCAAGAAACAGTATCTTAGCCTTTCCTTTCATTGCTCTCTTCCAAGGTTATCACATAGGCCCTTTGTGATTTCAAGGGTTTGGGAATCTTTCCACTAACGACTACAGAGAAATAAATAAGATTAAAAAGCAAACAAACACAGGAAATCTTCAAAGCTTCTAAAGTCTTAGAGTTAAGATCTTCGGTTCATGAGTGAGGTAGTAAGTGGGCCTTATCCCTCTATGCGTCTGTCAGGGCTCACGAAGTGACCTCTTTCATGTTTTTCCCCTAGATTCCATGTCTTCATGTTCTTCATGACCTTTCTAGTACGAGGACTCAAAGGTGACATCAGGACAGGCCCCGAGGCCTCCCTTTGTCACGCCTCTGCAAGCCCACAGGCTAGGCGATCCGGTTCTGTGGGCCTCAACCCGCAAAGAAATGACCACTTCGTGTTTTCCACACACAGCTGAAATACAAACCCTGATTCTAAAACACAAATATTTTCCGTCCTTTCCAGTCCAATTGCATTTGTTAATTTAAAATTCTTGCTTACGCTCTTCTGTAAGTCATTGATTTAAATATAAGCTAGAGCAGGACCCAGGAAAGAGGCCTGAGGCATGAAAAGTGGAGACCATCTTCCACGTCGCGATCAATCCACTAGCTAATGTTCTTTAGAAAGAGTCACACATTTGTTATAGACCCACTTCACTGTTTCCTAATGCAGTTTCCGTTGTATCATTGTGTCCATGAAGGAGTGCGAGAAATGCTTTGTTGAGTTCGGATGCACTATGATGAGAGGATGGGGCAGTGATTATAAGCATGGGATCTGGAGCCAGACACACTGGTTTTGAACCCTAGCTCTTCAACTTACTTGCTCTGAGACCATGTGCAGGTTACTTAAACTCTCCATGCCTCAGCTTTCTTACCTACAAAATGAGGACAGTATTACTGTCTCATAAGGTTTTTATGAGGATCAGATAAAATAACCCACGTGAAGCACTTAACAGTGACTGATAAGTAGCAAGTATCCAATAAATGTTAGCTTTTTAAAATGTAAAATGGTAGCTCTCAACTGGGACAGTGAGAAAATAGTGAATAATTAGAATCTCCACGTAGGACAGGAAACAGACTTTGAGAAAACGCTCCAGTCAGTTCTAACATACCGCCCCTCCGCCCTGGTTAAGACTCAGGGTTACTTCGTTTTTCTCTTTTCAGCTGTGCTGTCTCCTGTTGCATAATGAAGTTTCAATGTTTCTATCAGCAACAGATGACATGTCACAGGAGCCCCATCAGATTCTGTAGTAGATTGGGAACAAAAAGTTGTTTGCTGTGTTAGAAGAAGAAGGTGGATTGGATTATGATGTTGAATTTAGTGCTAGCTCTGGGGGCATTAAATAGCCAAGGAGGATCCGCCCACTGTTCACCCGCTGTGCACGCCGCGGCTAAGACCAAGGAGTTGGCGAGAGAGCCAGGGAAGGACTGGGAGAAGGGGAGCCCAGCAGCCGACCCCGACCACGCATGCGCACAGCCACACACTTGCGTGAACATGCTCACTTCCCTCCCATCTGTTTCTCTTTCTTTCTTCCCTCGTGGTCCTGTTCCCTCTCCCTTTCTTCCAACCCATTCTTCTCCCCCTCTCTCCTTTTTATTATTTCTCATCTCAATCGTCACCTCTCTGGGTCTCTTTTGGTCTCTGCTCTCTCACTCACTCCCACTTCCTTCCTTTTTTTTCTTTCTTCCTTCCTCCCTCCTCTTGACTTTTACTCTCCCTCTAAGGGCACCTCACTCCACAGCCCTCGCCCTACTCCACAATGTGTACACACGTACTTTATCTTTTATACCATATTTTTACTGCACCTTTTTTATGTTTAGATGTATTTATATACACAAATACTTATCATTGTGTTACACTGCCTACAGTATTCAGTACAGTAGCATGCCATACATATTTGTAGCCTGGGAGCAATAGGCTATATACCATATAGCCTAGGTGTGTGGCAGGCTATACCATCTATGTTTCTGTAAGTACACTCTATGATATTTACACAATAACAAAATCACCTAACAATTTATTTCTCAGAATGCATCCCTATCATTAAGTGACACATGACTGACTCTATTACCAATAATAAAAAAAGAAATCTGACTTAATCTGTGATGGGCTGAATGTTATCCCCCAAAATTCATTTGTTGATAGCTTAACCCCCAGTGCCTTATAATGCGACAATATTTGGAAATAGCATCTTTAAAAAGGTGATTAAGTTAAGTAGGCCCTAATCCAATACGATCGTTACCCTTAAAAGAAGAGGAAATTTGAAGATAGGTGCAAAGGAAGGACGATATGAAGATAGTCACAGGAAGGCTATGTAAAGACAAGGATACAGGCCTCAGAAGAAACCAACATGCCTACACCTTGATCTCAGACTTCTTGACTCCAGAACTGTGAGAAAAAAGTTTTTTATTAAGTCACCCAGTCTATGGAACTTTTATGTCAGCCTTAGGAAACTGATACATAATCTAATGATACCACTCTATTTTTAAGGATTTCCAAGCTATTCTTTGTTAATTCTGTCTAGAGTTGTGTCTAGAATCAATAGCTCAGTTTATGGCATGTGGTTTGCAAGATCTGCTCTTTACCCCTTTAAAGATTGGAAATATACATATATGTACATATATGTACACACATATATACACATATACCCAATCTTTGGGTATGTACATATGTAGCCTTTCAGCACCTCCCCTGTCCACCACAATTCACTAACAGAAGCTCTTTTTGTATCCCAGATGTAATCTGTATGGGTAATGAGATTCAGACTCATTTAGAGTAATTACATGCTCTCCTTTTATCCCTTAACCAATCTCAGCCTTCAGTTGCCTCTTTGTAAGTGTTTTCCCTCTTTTCAGCCAATCATGTTGACAAAGATGATCAAAGAAAATTAGAACGTGGACAAGTTCATTTTCTCTCTGACGTCTTTCATAAGAAGTGGGACTTGTTCTGAATATATTTAGTTTTGTAGTCTTTTAAATTTTTGTTAAATATATCTTAATCTGGGCTTTACTCTGTCTATCCTGTTATAACAGGTTGGAGATACTTCTCTGTTTTTCTGGACTGTTTGTCTTTCATGCTATCTTTTGTATGATGGAAATATTGAACTCAGAGTCAAAACTTAGGGTGCCATCTATTGTTTGTGACCTGGCTCAAGTTACTAAAAGCTTCTTTATCTATGAAACATAACTAAAAATACACTATTTTGTATGGGAAGTCATTATAGATGTATGGTTAAATTATGTAATATATGCAAAAGCACTATATAAATTATACGTTCAGATATATACAAAAATTTCTTATGGTTATTACTATTATTATTAGATATATCCTTTCAGTTATGAGTTCAAGAGATATTTATGAAGTCATATCAGTCTCTTAATTTATTTTTCATTTTTATTTTAATTAATGAACTCATTTTACAAAATTCAAAACATAAAAAAGAGTAAATTATGAAAAGACTCTTTCCTCCTCCTCAGTTTCTCAGCACCCTTCTTTGGGAGAAAGCAAATATTTTTTTATGGTTACTTCCAGAAAGTTTCTGCATATACTCATATACAAGGGAGGACCCCCAAAATGTAATTTATTTATTAAAAAATTCTGTGTTTATTCTTATACGTTTAAATCAGTCTCCACTTGATGGACTACACCTATCAAGACTTTTTCAACCACTCAAAACAGTTTTTGAACTGGTTGATTTTGATGACTTTTAGTGCTTCTGCTATTTTCTTGTTTCACTTCTTCCACATCGGCAAAACATTTCCCTTTGAAGACTTTTTTCATCTGGGGAAATAAAACAATATCTCTTAGGGAGAGATTAGGTGAATGGGGAGGGTGGGGCACAGAGGTCATGCCGTTTTGGGTCAAAAATTGCTGAACACGCAGCGCACTTGAGCAGGCGCACTGGTAAGTCACCCATCATGCAATGGGCAAACACATTGAAAGAGTCTTTAGAAAAATTCACTGAAGCCGAATGCAGGTTCTAACAACAACACCAGCTGGTACACTGATACAGTTGGGTTCCTAAAACACTCACCTAGTGGGGAAGGCTTGTAGTACAAGGAGCCAACCCTCCAGAAGATAATTCCAGTTGTTTTGGGGTGCCTCCTCATATATCTTTTCTCCCCTCCCCTTCTTTTTTACTTAAATACTAATATCACATGGGTTTCTTCTTACCAAACTATAGAAATTATCCCTGAAAGTATAGTTTTGGGTTTCTTTTTATACCATCATCTTTTCTTCCTGATATTGTCACGATGTGTTTGCTAGAAATTTTCTCTCCTCACTGAGTCATATCCCCATCTACATTCTCTGATTTGGGGATCAGAAGTTCCTTTTCTCTCAGTTTTAAAAACTATCCTTTAATAGTCTAGGGTGCACACCTATCTTGGCATAGTTTGGTAACAAGTTGCTTTCCCTTGTCATCTCCAGTGGAAGAAGAAAAGAAATCATCATTGTTGGCAGCAAGAAACATCTTTCAGTCCTTGCAGACCAAATATAAGTTCTAGTTTTGTACAGAGCTGTGTGTTAATGTTTCCATGAAAGGCATCACGGTGCAGTGGAAGGAGGCTCTGCACTTTGACCCTGGCCAAGTTCCTGAACCTCACCTCGCTAAGTCTCTCCATTTCCACACTGAAAACGTGGAAATAGTAAGTAATCACCTCAAGGAAGTGCCCTCGGCAGGCGCATGGATCTCTTTCTGGCTTCAAAAGTGTTTGGACGGAACAGACCCAGAGACGCCCCTTCTTCTCGCCTCTGACCGCCCTCCAACCTCTTTTCCAGTCACCACCTTTGGGATATCGCAACCACCCTAGGTCTTTGAGACCTGCCAGCACCACTTTTTGAGCTTAACTCCTTATTTCCGAGGAACCGTGAGCTCCCAAACTCATCAGAATTATTCCACCGAGGTG
Organism: Glossophaga mutica; assembly: GCA_039655065.1. Lineage (NCBI taxonomy): Eukaryota > Metazoa > Chordata > Mammalia > Chiroptera > Phyllostomidae > Glossophaga > Glossophaga mutica. The sequence goes on along the minus strand of CM077310.1, from coordinate 110,057,137 downwards.
GAGGCTTCTGTCAACCAGCATCCGCGGGCCTCCCGCACCTAACTCGCTCTGGGCTTCTACATATTTTGACTTGGATGACGTAGCTCTGAAGGGCATGGGCCACTTCCTCTGCGAGTTGGATGGGGAGAAGCTCAAGAGCACCAAGCATCCCTAAAAGGTGTAAAACCAGTGTGGCTGCCATGGCCTCTTCTAGGACATGCTGAAGCTGTCCCAACATGAATGGAGTGAAACTCAGGACACCATGAAAGCCACTGAGGCCTTGGAGAAGAACCTGAACCAGGCACTTTTGGATCTGCATGCCCTGGGTCTACCCACACAGATCCTCACCTCTGTGACTTCCTGTAGAGCCAATTGCTGGAAAAGGAGGTGAAACTAATCAAGATGATGGGCAACCACCTGACTAACCTCCACAGGCTGGCCTGAACCAAGGCTGGGCTGGGTGAATATCTCTTTGAAAGGCTGTTCTTTAAGCAGGACTAGGATCCCTTGGAGCCCAGAGGCATTTGAGGGACCCCCTCTGCATCCCCTGGTGGCTGGCTTTTTCTCTGAGCTTCTCTCTGAAACCATTAGGCACCCTTTAACCACCCTGAAGCCCTCTCCCATACCTTAGACCAAATGGAAACAATAAAGCTTTTTGCAGCAAAACAATAATAATTACCTCAAGAATTAAATTCCAAAATGTACATGTAGTGCAGGTGTAGCACACTCTCTTCGTGTATATTGATCCTCTTTTTCTAATACGTATTACATTACTTTCTAAGTCTTTTGTTGTTTTCACTGAGAAAATTCCAGATCATAGTCAATAAATATTTCTTGCTTATGTACCATTTAGGGGACTGAAATAGATGTTAACATAATCCCCTTTCATTTCAAACTTGTGAGTAGGCAGTGAATAGAAAATTAATGAAGTGAAACCAATTTATACATATATTTATTCTAGTTTTTTTAAATGAGGAGAATGTGTTGAAGTGTTGTCATAATGAAACAAAATTAATTCCCTTTTAACAAGAATTTAAACTATTCCATTTTATTCTATTACATAGAATCTAGGAAAGTTGCTAAGATACAGCTTAAATTTGAAGACTTTGTTCCCTCTCATTTGAATTCATTGTAGTAAGTACAAGACATAATTAGACTAACAGTCAATAGCAACTCATTTCTTGTTGACATAGCTACATTTCTGTAAACTCTCATTATTGGTATTATTTGCCCAGAGTCTTTTAAAAAAACAGCAACAACATCCCAGCTCAGTACTACAACAGTACTTACTAAAACAAGAACCAAATAAAGCTGCCTTGATCACATTCATGAGGTAATTCTATTGAACTATACTGCATAAAACCTGGAACACAATAGCTCAAATCTCTGACTGTGGAGGGATAATCACGGTAGAGGATTTATTGTGGGGGCGATTAAAAATTGCATCAGTGAAATAATGATCCGTCCTTTAATTACTTTCCTTTGTAGTGAGCTTAGATCAATATCAACTGTTTGTTTTATTTAAGCTCCCTTATTTTTCTTTTTTTAAAAGAAGACGTTGCATGACTATGCAAGTACAAGAACTAAGAGACCCATAAGCTTTGGCAGGTAAGGTAGAAAGCACAGTAAAGGTGATATATGTTTGGTCCCTGCAAAGGAAGACTTGTGGCGTGACAAACACTTAACAGGCCATGCAGAATAAGACTCAGAATAAGATTATTATCTTTTGTCTAATTTTTGTTGCAATATAGTAAAATCATGATAAATAGATGAAAACGGAAAAGTTTGAGATTATGCGTGGTGTTTTTAAGTAAAATTTCTGAATGTCCCTTTGAATGGAGCTCTACAGTGGAAGAGCCTAATTAGTTGCCACTTTTAATCTTTCTCTGGGTTCTCATTGTTGGTGCCAAGTCTTATTACTATTATTGTTTTATCATTATTTTTTTTGCCAAGGAAAATGAGGAAATGAATATTAGTGTTCTAAAAACAAAGGATACTCCAGAAGCAAACCCCGAGTTTCCATCCCATGCCAACTTGGAAGAAACATATGGATGTGAAAGAAAACATCCTTTGAGGGTGGCCTGGTTGAGGGCACATCTCGTGATCTGCTAGGGACATTGCACCTGGTTCCCAACACTGAAGTCACAGACAAATAAAACCACAGACTTCATTTGGGTGTGGCATCATACTGAGGCAAAGATGCCTTTAAATTGGATTCCTTTGAATGGGCAAATTTATACATGACTTGAAAAACGATCTAGAAACAGTCTAGGTGTGTTCATCCTAATGCTATGATGGATATACCTCCTTCTTGGGATGGCAGAAAAAGTGTCCCAGACCTTCTTTAAAGAATTTGCGTCGCTGCACTGGGGAAGTCACTCTGTCACTGATGTGGTGAAATAGCTTCGAAAGAGTTAATGCTGCCATATTGCTAGGTAATGTTGTCTTGCCTCGTACCAGCCAATTACAAGTTTACACGGGATTTCTCTTGTGATTTTGTGGCCTTGCATTTTTCAACCCATTGGTAGGCAGGGGAGTAAAGGGTTAAGAACATGGGCTCCGGAGGAAGACAGCGTGGTGTTCAGTCCTGACATGGCTATTTATTGGCGATGTGAATTGATCATTCTGTGTCAGTTTCCTCGTCAATGTCTTTCTCATTACGCTGTTACGTTATACAATAAAAATGGTAAAATACCTACCTGGCATGTAGTAAGTACTCAGGAATTGCAAGCATCATTGTTTGGGGGTATATAATAAGTACGATGAAATCATGTTTCATTTAAATGCTCAGGGAATGAGGTATTTTGTAAATGATCAAGAATTAAATGGAAATTTCTTTTCATCAAAAACCTTGTAAATATTTCTCCAATTCTTATAGAAATGGACGTATGACATTTTCTGACTGTATAGTAAAAATAATGAACTCTCTGATGATAATTTTGCAATGTCTCAGGACATCCTTCTGAACACTAGTCATTATCAAGAACTGGAAAAGATATGGGAGTTTGGAATTAATATACATTGGCATAAGTAATCCCCTTAAAGAATTTTTTTAATTCTTATATATATCTTATATGAGTTTTCCCTACACGATCTGCTCTTAGAAGCAGAAAACAAGACACAAATCCAGCCGGTTGGTTCCAGTTAGTTGTTTGCAGCTCACTGGAATGTCACTATATTCTCAGATTGTTCACACTTTCTTGAATATTTACATCCTTTGAATATGGGCTTTTAGACAAATTCCTCAAACACTGACATTTAAGTTTTCCTCATTTGAGTATAAATTGCTATATAAAAGATGGATGCTCAAAAGGCACAACCAAGATATACATATTTAGAAATTTAAATACCTTATTTAATAAATTAGAATGTGGGTGGGAGAGGGTGTGTAGGGTGGAGGGGAATGATGGGGGAGAAATGGGACAACTATAATAGCATAATCAATAAAATATATTTTAAAAAAATTAAAAAAATTTTTTCAACCAAAAATTTGCTAACATTGTATGAAAGATGATATAATTATAAACCCATAGGAAATTAAAAATGATAAACATTATCCACAATTCTTTGCTAATCTATTTGAAAAACCTGATGAAATATATGTTTTTCCTAGGAAATATAGAAATGTAAAAAATGAAAACAGCAAGAAATTAAAAGACCAATAACAAAGGAACAAATAACCACAAAAGAAATTGTGGTAACTAGATCTAGTTACAGTTGTAAGTAGGTCCCAAAGCTAGATCCAAGGTTCACATCTGAGGTTTAAGGCACAATGATAGAGCTTGAAGATAATGGAACATGGGGACATGAGGCAGCAATGTCCATAGAAAAAGCACTGGGCTGAGCTTTAAAAGAGGTTTAGTGTTCGCTGTGTCATGGATACAATTCTGACTTTGATGATTTGGTGTGCTTATCTAGAAAACAGCAATGATTGCATATATCCAGTGGGGTTACAAACGCACTCGAACTACACTCCAATGTGTGGGGAAAATGTGCTCTCTCTTTGTTTTATCTTGTATCTGAGCTGATTTCCTTCCTAAGTAACCACAGTGTAAGGTACTATATGATATTTAGACAATTTAGTGTTTTCTGATTCAATAGTGTAAACAATCTCATTAGATGAATTCTCAGTCTCATTCAGATAAAATACAGAGATGTTCTTTCCCTGACTCTGCTCCGCTCAAGGACTGTCTGGACACCGGGACAGAAGCTGTCTAACTTGTCCTGTCCCTGTGTCCCTACGTATTCTGGGGCGTTTGCTGATGCGTGTATAACTTGTGGGCTGGTCTCCTGGTTTGACCAAAGACATGGCTCTCCTCACCTCCTTTATGGCATACTTGTGATGCCAAAAAAGTGAAAAGACAACATATTAAGTGGGAGAAAACATTTGGAAACTATATATCCAATAAGGGGTTAATATCCAAAATATACAAGGAACACATACAACTCAAAAGCCAAAAAGCAAATCACCTAATTTTTAAAATGGGCAAAGGGAATTTTGGTTTGCAGGCCAGCGCTTCATCCACACCAGCCGGGGCTTACACTCTAGTAAGGAGCCCAGTGTTTAAACTTTATAAATACTTGCAGAATAAGTAGGAATTGAAGTCTTATAAACTGTAAAATACAAGGTGGTTTTGGCTCTTTAAACTTCTATGTAAAAAAGGGTCATGTTGAATCTGATCAAATGAATTTGTAAAAAAACAAAAGTGAACATATTTAGCACTTACTAATTATGCACTTAGATTTGTGAAAATACCCCCAGAATGAGCTCACTTCCCCAATTCTCACCTAGCTGCTACTCAATAACAAACCTGTAGTTGTTAATGAAAGATAGAATATACCACTGAAATGAATACAAACATATTCTAAGTAAAAATATGTTCTACTCTTTTAATTTTTAAAAAGGTAACATATAGCCTTTAAAATTATTTTGAGAATTTATATAATTTTCAGGGAAAGTCTTAATAGCTTATGTGCTTAATTACATCTATGGTGCTAACTGTTTTGTAATCAAGCAATTGTTTCAAAAACATGTGAATACCAGCCAAGTCAGGGAACAACAGTAATAAAATCAGCATAAAACCCTCGATAGAGCACTTTTAACTCTATCTACCCCATACTTGCATATGCATCTTCTCATTTTATTTAACCACTAAGTAACTTTCAAGAAAAATAAAGCAACTCTAAATGAACTCAAACTCAGATAACAGTCAGAGGTGTGTAGATTGAATTATGGAAAATGAATGAACTAGAAAACGAACATTGGGAACAGTCAGTATTATTCCATCACTGAATTACAGTGTCACCTTGGGCAGGTTCTTTAACTGTCTTCTCCTTAATCATTTACCGTCTGTTAGATGGGAAAACTTCCTCCATCATTTTATAAAGATTAGATAATAACTATAAAGTAATTTCTGGAGAAAAGCTCTTGGCAGAGGTGCAGCGGGGATAGATAATAGTTTATCATTAACCAGAAAGAGGGAGTTAAACTACTCCAGTCATGGGGAGCAGTAATAGCTAAGAGGTCCAGAGCATGGATTATGTGTAAGTGTGGTTAGTAAATATCAGGAAGAACAAAGACAATGTGATACATAACACTCGCCCCAAACTTCATGCCACCCTGACGTCTCCTACTTAAACCTGATACACAAGTCCTGTGGTAGTCATAGAATAAGAAAAAAGTGGAAAATACGCTTGCAAGCAGAAGCATTTGAACTTATTTGGGAAACGTTAATTAAATGCACTTGTCAGAAAATGGAAGGTTTATTAAGGAGTTATCTATTGATCCTGATTCTACCGTTATTTCCTAGACCAATCAACAGCTCAGGAAGGAGCTGTTGAAAACAATGCACGGCAGAGAATTTTGTACTTCAGATCTGGAAAATTTGTATCTGTCGTAGGTAAGTCTCCAGTGTGATTTTCCAATAGCAGCCTTTGAAGGGAGAGTAGCTCCCTTGAAGGAGATGAAGTCATTGAATCAGAAACAAGCTGGGGATATCTGACCTGAAAGTGAACTTAGATTAGGGAGTAAGACTGTAGATTAGATCACCTCTCTGAGAGCCAACCAGGAAGTCTCCATAGGAAAAATGAAGATAGGGAGTTATTATTATAGAGCCAGTATATTAATTGGCCTTTATATTTATTCCAAGAGAATCCAAACAAAAACATGATACAATCCCAAGAAGTCAGAATCCTGGGATGGTTAGTGGATACAGGTGTGTGTCGTAGGTGTGTTTTATACAAGTTCCATGTGATTGTTTTTATTTAAAGATATTGGCTCGCTTCCCTATTAAAGGAGCTCTATTGTGAATTCTTTTGTAAAGGGTACAAATTTTTGGCAAGGAGAGAATTACCAACCAATTGACTCTTTTAAATGTAATATTTATTTAAGGTGTGGTATACACTAATGAGTAGTAAGAAGCCCTCTCTGTAAGCAAATTTAGTCAAATATCTATATGAATACCTACTACATGTAAGGCACTGTGTTTTATTCATAAAGTAAAAAAAAAAAAAAAGAATCAGACATCACCTCTCACTGAGCTCACAACTTAATGTGGAAGATTGTCTCTGTAAAATCAACTGTGTGAGGTAGAATATAATACTATACGAATTACATATTTTTTGAGAAAATGTAAACTCTTGAAAAGAATGCTAATGAGTAGAACTGAGAAATATTCCCTGGAATAGGCAAAATTTGAGGCTGACCTTAAAGAATGAGTTGAATTTTTAATAAGTAAAAAAAGGAAGAAAGGGAAAACAAAATACAATACCAGCCAAGACAAGTGGTCTGAAAGCCCATTGTATGTTCCAGACTCGACAGCTCTGGGATGGGGAATGTGAAATCTGGGCTGTGCCCACCCTGGTGATGAGCCATTACTTTTCTTTATTACCTTGATAATGGAGGATCATTAAATGTCCTTGAGCATAGCAATGATATCATTAGATTTGTGTTTTAAAAAGGATCGAATGGCAGTGTGGTGAGTGGATTGCAAAGTAGAGTATTTGTGAAGTGTAAATGAAGTGTTTATTAGTTTAGCTGAACAATGTACATGAAAACATCAAGTAAATTTACAAGGAAGCACACTAAGTGTAAATTGCTATTGTTATTACTATATTCCATGAAAGAAAATATGAGTACCTCAGTCATGGAAGTGTCCAAGGCAATGGGAAACAGCAAATATTTGAGACATTTTAGAGGTAACGGTAACAGCAATAAAAGTGAATATTTGTTGAGCGATACTATGTTTCAGGCCCAGTTCTAAGTGTATTGCATGTATTACTTCATTTAATTCTTACAATCTTTAAGAAGGGTCAGCCACTTTAAGGATCTGAGAACCGAGCAAAGAAAGATGAAGCCACTTTCCCAGATCCCACATACCGGTAAATGGTGAAGTCAGGAGGTAGATTCAGGCAGTCTGGCTCTAGATGTACTGTTAAGCATAACTACACAGGAGGTGATGAATTTTATGTAGCAATTAAGGTGTAGGAGGAGTAAAAAATGGCCTATAGTGGCTGCTCTCCAAGTATCTTTTGTGATCACAAGTTTTTCAGAATGTTAATAGATGTTACACACAAAACGGGTCCGGCATCAAGTAAAAATACTGAAATAAACAAGATAAACATGTTTTCTACTGCAGGAGACCTAAGAGCTTTTAGAAGGTTAATTTTCACTGAGAATCTTCGAGAAAGCATAATACAGGGTATGGAGTTTCTCCAGAGGGTATGGTTAGTTAATCATAAATCTCCTTTTTAATGTAAAATTGGGGGGGATTAGTGTTTCTGGACCACAATCTAGAAAATACTGATGTAGAGGTCCTACTCTGGGCACCAGATGCAGGAGCAACAGTATTGTGGGTTGAATGGTCGATTTAGTTTGGACATTTTGAGTGTCAAATGCCTGTTGGGGGGCTGCGTAGTAGAGTGTTATAGATTTGGGTTTTGAAAGATAGGTCAGAATTGGATGTGTAGACATGCCAGTCCCTCATTTGTGGGTGACAGGGAACACTTGAGCTTAGGGGCAATGACTGAGCTCAATAAAAGGAAGAGGGAAAGAAAAGCAGAAATACATTTGGGTTCTGCCTACATGCAATGACAGCTGCTGTTTAGTTGATATTTAAATTTGACCATATTTGTTCAATTATTTTTAATGGTGAACGGTCTGTTAAGTTGTAGTGTGTCCATATGTATAATTTAAACTATAAGTATTTTTTTAAATAACCATGAATTTCATCATTTATAAAAACATTGATTTGGTTGATCTCTCTGTCCTTGGGAGAAATGCTCTTTAATTTGAACACAGCATAACTGACCCATAAGTGCAATTATGTGGACCTGTGACGAATGTCACTTGTCCCTATCACTGCTTTATAAATATTTAAGGAATTACTATTATTTTCTAAGTTTGAGCACAGTCTTGGATTTTAAATGGTCTCCTATTCATTTAACCCATAGCAACAGAAATTCTTTCAAACCAAACAATTCCAGGAGGATCTATTTTAGCAGCAACATCTGTGAACCATTCTAAAGGCTTGCAATAAAAAAATAAAATCATATAATATCTGACCAGAAACAACAAAAGCCAAATTGGATTCCTCCCTGGAAAATGAACTTCAAATTACGCTTTAAACCTACAGACTTTCAAGAGAAAACCTTTTTTAAAAATCACATTTAATTCATTGAAAAACAAGTAGTTTCATGCAAATACATTATTGAATCCTTGGTTCCAACACATTGAGGACCTGTTTCCAGTGTCAAGGCCAATGTTAACCTAAAAAGAGATAGAATTGAGGAGAGGAAAGTTTAGCTTTTTCTTTTTCTTTCATTCTGCTAACTTCTCTCCAGTTTATCTCCTACACTTTTGCTAGACAAATACCTAAAGCACAACTCCTGGTCCACAGTTTCTCTGCTCAAAAATCTTAGTGGTTCTCTACCACATAGCTACTGAAGTCCAAACCCCTTGGACATGTCTGAGTCGTGTAGGCCCAGGCCTTCATATAGGCTCCTGGTCTGATTTCCTATTGCTCTACCTCTTGCCTGGAAGACCCCAGCCAACTCCACTGCTTGTTTACCACATACAAACCCTGTATTCCTCCTTCTGCTCCTTTGCATATGTGCTTCCCTTCTTAGATTACTTTCTCACCTCACCAACGTCAGCTAGGAGTCAATCTCTTCTCTCATTTCCTACACGATTTCATATAGAACCCTCATGCACTTGACCACTTTCCAATTTGTACTATTGCTATGTAGAAAAGCCACATGATGGTACGATTTATACAGCATTTGGGATCAGCCAGACACTGGCTTCAAATACATTTTTTAAAATTTAATCTTTATCATATTTTTTTCCATCACCATTTAGTCCCCTCACACCCCCTCCCCCCAGCAATCCCCATGTTATCCATGCCCATGAGCCCTTTTTCCTTTTTGCTCAATCCCTCCACCCCCTAACCTCCCTCCAGCACAGCTGGCATCCTGTTGTCTATGAGTCTGTCCCCATTGTCCTTGCTCAGTTCAAATACATTTTTTTCTCATTAGCTAAGTGTCCATTGACAATTCTCTTAACCTGGCTGATCCTCAATTTCTTTATCTGTAAAATGGATATAAAATGTCAGGAGTAAGATTCTTTAGTATTCTTCTTGACACAAAGACATTAATGTATATTGATTTTATTTTCAATAGCTATCATCCCATTTTTACTTTTTGAATGGGTACAAATGAACTCCACTAAAAAGATTATAGAATGGGAGAAAAATTGCATTTTTCATTAGGTTGTTAAAAGAATATAAACAAATAACATATAAAATGTAGTGTAGTTTCTGGCACAGAGTAACTATATTAAATAGAAGCTCTATTATAATTATTATAGTTTAGGTGTATAAACTTCAGTAATAATGGCTTCTGTGCAATTCATTTTTTAATTTCTGACAGTGCTTAGGAAATAGTTGGTGCTCAACTATTACTCCTGGAATAATATACTTCCATATTGTTGGGCTCAAGGTGAAGTAATTTGAGCAAACTTAAAGACAGGGTCACCTGGTAGCTTCTAGAATTCAGTTGCATAAGCATTTGATTAAATTTGGTACCTAGTTCAACACTATAAGTCATAAAGAGGAGAGCTCTGGAGAAAAAAATTTTTTTTAACATTTCTTTAAAAAAATTTGTGATTCAAAGGAAGTACACAAACATACAATTTACCATTTTAACCATTTTAAAGTCTGCAGTTCAGTAGTGTTAAATATATTCACATTGTTGTGAAACAGGTCTTTGAAACTTTTCTTTCAAATCTAAAACTCTGTACCTATTAAACAAACACTCCCCTTCTCCCCTTTTCCCCTAACCCTTGATAACCACCATTCTACTTCCTGTTTCTAAGTGGAAAACATTTTTAAAAGGAGAGAAACAAGAAGAATTCTATCATGAACACCTCACCCATTGATTGTCAGAGAAGGTGGAAAAACAAGAAAAATCATGAAACAGAGAGATGTCCCTAGCACAGCAAGCCTGTCACATGCTAAGTTAATTGCAACTGAAACTTGGAGCAGGCTGGTCCTTGGCTGGGAAGCAAGGGATGAAGATCAAGTCCAGTCTGGGAAGCCAGAGGTGGAGTAGTATTGCAAGGCCAGAATCTGTTTCCGAACGGAGAAGAGCCAAGAGCTAAATTAGGGGAGGTACCAGAACTACAGACTGAGGAGAAGCATGAGACACCAACGAGAGACAGGGAGGAAATGGAGAGAAGAGATGAAGAAGGGAAAAGCAATAAACTTAGTTGCTATGGGTGGATTAACTGTCACGGGCATCTTTTAAAGCGCCGTTTGGGCAATTGTTGCAGAGACTTACGGCACAGACCCCAGGTTGGTTGAGGGAGACAGCAAATGAGGAAAGGGGACTTTCCTGCCTCTCTATCCTGACCACTTGGGGCTTCTAGGAATTGAGGCTCATAATTTTTTTTTTACCTGGTTTTACTGGTATAAACATTTTTTTCAGACGAATGGAAAAGAATTATTAAAAGAATTTTTTTTAATAAAATAAAACAAAACAGGATTTGTCTGGATTCCACCCCCCTTTCTGATGGGCCTGCTGGGGAAAGATGGTGATTAAGAAAAACAGGAAAAAACTCAAAACTTCTAAACTGAAAATCATGAATTCTAGATTTTTTTTTCTAACTCCACCTAACCTTTTTATATGTGACCTTTGGCTGGTCCAATCTACTAGCCTTTGGCTCCCCTTTGGATCATTTTTTTCTTGTAATTTTCAAGGACTTTGTATTTCAAGTTGATTCATTGAACAAAAGCACATATTTTCTTGCCCTTGTATGGTGACTGTTTTAGTGTTTTGATTCTCAGAATTGTTCCATGATCACATTAAACGTTAACACTCAGTGATTCACACATCTGAAAGTTGAGGTTAACCCAAAGAACAAAACAAAATGAACTTTAATAAATGATTTAGCCGCTGTAAACAAATCAGTTCCTTGACCATGGAATACTGCAGAACAAACTTCCTTCCTAGTTCATGCCTGTCGTCCCTATAATTCCAATGCAGATTGCGCCCTAAAAGGACAGTTGAGGCCTGGAGGGGCCGACAGGCTCAGAGGACAGATGGAAATACCCCCATTCATTCTGCAGTGAATGGGCATCGCAAATATGATGATGAATATACACACTAGTCCTTTGTTCTTGGAGTTTTTTATCTTCATTGGAATAAGGGGGTTTATATTCTAATGTAAAAATAAAGTATCAAGTAACCCAGAAAAGAAAGAAAGTGGTGACACCTCAGGAGAAGTTCTAAGAAAAGCAGTGACAGCGACATTGAATAAGCACAGAGATCTTTAGAGAAGAAATGCCTCCGAATGGGGAACCAAGGTCTCTGAAAGTGAGCAAGTATGTACACTTGACTGCTGTGTCTCAGTGCCCAGCTTCTACTTTGGCCTGTGCCCAGCCGGCACGGTGCCCATGCGGTGGTTTCTGGATCCACTCAAGGAAGGGCATCCACTCAAGTCTCCTACCCGCTGCCCTGCCTCAACCCCTCGAATTCCTCCCTCATTGTCCACAGATCTCATGTCCTTGTTGGCTGTGCCTTAACTTCCTATTGCTGCTGTAACAAATTACCACAAATGTATAGGCTTAACAGCACATATTTATTATTTTGTAGTTCTGTAAGAATTCCTATATCGGTCTCAGGAAGATAAAATGAAAATGTCAGCATAGCTACATCCTCCCTGGAGGGTCTGGGAGAGAATTAATTTCTTTGTTCTTTCCATCTTCTAGAGGCCCCTCACATTTCTGGGCTCATGGCGCCCTTTCTCCATGTTCAAGGTCAATGATGCAGAATCTCTCTGATTGTGCTTCCATTGTCACTTGTCTTTCTCTCGTCACATCTGAGAAAGATTTCTCATTTTTTAAAGACATTCATGATTAGATTGAACCCACCTGCATAATCTCCACATTTCAAGATCCTTAACTTAATCACAACTGCAAAATCACTTTTGCCATGTAAATTTACATATTCATGGAATTCGGCAATCTTTGGGGGCTATTATTCTGTTTACCACATGCAGTAACTAGAGCTTTGGGGTTCCTTACAGGAAAATTAAAGGCTGTCATCCTGGTAAGACAGTAATTCCCTCAGCAGTTGGCTAAGGAAATTATGGAGAAAGTAGTGAAATAAACAAATTCACAATCAGGTTGAAATGACTGACAAGGGTCTATAGCTTCTTGTGGCATTAAATTATAAACCTTAAAAATATTCTAATATCCCTTACTGGTGTGGCTCAGTGGACTGAGCCCCAGCCTGTGAACCAAAGTGTTGCTGGTTTGATTCCCAGTCAGGGCACATGCCTGGCTTGCTGGCCAGGTCTGGTCTCCAAAAGGGGGCGTGTGAGAGGCAACCACCCATTGATATTTCTCTCCCTTCCGTTCTGTCTAACATAAGTAAATAAAATCTTTTAAAAATATATTCTAATAGACGAAGTTTCTGGATGTATTATAAGTAGATATACACATTGATTTCAACTAGATTATTCTCTTCGAAGAAGAGTTATAATGGGGGCAGAAGAGGGAGGGGGGAGAACTGCGTAGACTTTTCCCTCCTGTAGGAAACTTCCTTATCCAGTCAATCCTGTCTGGAGCTGAGATCCAGGCAACTTGGTAGGCGCCTGGATTAACATCTAAATGACTGGAGCCAGCTCACCCACGAGAGGAGGAGTTAAAAATGAGGAAACCGTGCATGAAATGGAAATACCTGTTTTAACTTCGCCTGGTGTTGGAATCATCAACTTTACGGACCCTCTGATTGTTCGTAATTCATCCTGTGGGGGCAGGAATAACTGGTTCTCCCTGTCAAGGGGCTGAGAACGACTTTCTATTACATCACACATCTTTTCCCCAGTTCCAGCTTCCATATTACCTTGTGTCCCACGTCAGAAACAGTCTGCAGCCCACTTCAGCACCTAACCCAGTGTCTGGCCCATCGTTTGCATGCAATAAATATTGGTTAGATAGATGAAGACTTGTTGTCTAGTGACCAAGCTGTGAGTACTGTGTGGCAGTAGTCACCGTTCGTTGATCACGTACTCATTGTACCTGCACGGCTTTCACGTGTTTTCTACCTCTTCACATATTTTTCTTTTATTAATGCTCCTAAGATTCTATGAGGTTGTTATTACTGTCTCTATAGTAAGAGGCTTTAAGAAACTTGCCCAGGATTACACAGCTAGTAAGTAAAATAACCAGGACTTAAAGTCAAGTCTGGCCCATGAGCCCATCATCTTTCACTGCTCTATACTGCTCTGCTCCTCCTGACCATCCCAGTCCGGTGGGAAACACAGGATAAGCCTCAGCTAGCATATCTTCCGTCTCCTCTCCATAATGGTGGGATGGGGAGGAGAGAGCTGATGGCCAGAAATAATCCTGAGCCTAACTGTGAGCAAGATTGTTTTTGGAATTCACCAACCTCTCACACTGTCTATGCTTAATGCTTTTAAAAGTGCTGCAACGATTATGTGTAGTATTTGAGGTGTGTCCTGATGAATATTTTTGGCAGTTTTGATTACTCTATGGGTGCCTGACAAGTTCACTTTTGCTCGAGTGTATGATTGCCTGCTCAAAACACAAACACGCTAGTGAAAATGTTAGAGGGAAGTCAGCGGTCGGGTTGTACGACTGGGTCCTGCCCGGCTTCGCCTTTGCAGGCCCTGCAGAATCAGCTCCTGTAGCTCCTCCACCTCCTGCTACATGTAATTCAGAATTTTTAAAATCCTTAAAGTACAAGAGAAGAGGATGATGAAGAAATGATGATTCTTGGGGTAGCTATTTTGAAATGCTTTTTGAAATATCGTTCAAGACACAGTATTTGTGCTTCTGCTTTGCCGCCGGTGCTTCCAGCCTGTGCTAAGAGTTTCCCCAGGTAATGCAGCACTGACTGAGCTTGGCTGTGAAGTTGCTGTTTCTTTACTTGTCTAGAGGGAAACTGAGAGAAAGCTGGGGGCCAAGTAACGGGACAAATCCAGAGACTGTGTGAGATCACTTGAGGTTGGTTCCATATTTTTCCTGTTCATATCATTTTGTCCTCTTCTTTACTCAGAAAAGCTATGTTTGTGTAATAGGTTGCAATAATTTTCCTTTATGTCTTTACTATTTGTTTTAAATTAGGTGGGGGAAAACCCATCACTTGTAAGGATCAGTGTCCAGGAAGTCCTCAATATTGATGATAGGTTCTGTGACTTCAAGCAAAATGATGTGTAATGAAACCATAAACTATTTTACCATAAGGTCAAGGATATAAACAAGAGTTAAGTTCCTACGGCATCCCATCAATGTTATAACAAAAGGATATAGAACTAGATGACATGATTCAAGGTCATGCTATACCTTTTTTTCCCTTGGATTTTTCATCCATAAATTTGTAAAAATCCCTTTTCCACAGAGTTTTTATGATGAATAGCCAGTTCATTAAAACTATCAAATGGCTTGCAATTGTAAAGGGTTATTTAAATGCCAAGAAATAATTCAGTCGTGCTAATTTCTATGTGCAAATTTTGTTATTTGTTACAGAAGTGGAAATAGGAGATTCTTTCTGCTCTGTGTTCAGGGATCCCGTGAGGATGCATTGGATGGGAACCAGTATTTGCTTCACAGGCACTTTCTGACATTCTCCTCGACATCAAGAACTGTGCTGGGTACCAAGGATACAGAGATGAAAATGATTCTACAAATCAATAGACCAAAACAAAGTCTCCTTCCAAAATACATATCAATCATCAGCCTTTAATTTCTTGAGGCACACATAACTACAATTTTCACAAGCACACACGAGCATCTAGTTTTTTTTTGTGAAATAGTCTTGTGGATAATTTAGGTATAGAGCTCTGGTTAAGGTTTCTGGGTTCCTAGTTAAGCCAATATTTAAATATCAAATAATAAAAAAGATAGCTCTAAGAACCGCATTGGGCTAATTCATGATAATTAATCTCCGGAGCATTATCCGAAACATTATCTGCCTACACACACAAAAAAAATAAAGAAATGCATGTGCCAAGAGAGGAGGAGGCCTGGAAGTTCATGGAGCACAGGCCCTCATCTGGATGATGTTTTTGTTCTGTTAATGTACATCTGCTGTGTTGGGAGCTTCGCTAGCTCTTCTTGTTAGAATGGTGGCCTACGTGCTACCATTTTAGAAAAGTGAATGCTAGAGAGCTAAGGAATATGGTCAAGGAGGAAGAGAACCTTGGGAAATTGGTAGAGGCATAGGACATACCCAGATGTTGAGTAAAAATGGGGTAGGGAGAAGTAAGTAAAGGATAGAAAGAGAGCAAATGGGGGTAAAGGGAGAACTAAGGAAAAATGGATAGAGAATAATGAAATGGACTGGAAATTACAAGAGAGAGGCTGTACAGATGAGAGTTAGAGGAGGGAAAAGAGAAAGGAATGATTTTTAACTGTAGCAGACAGGTTTCGATGAGAGACACAGTGAAATGCTCACGACACTTTCCTCCAGTGTTTGATGTGGGATCAAATGTCTGTTGTTGCCACTGCCCATTAATAGCATTAGTCACGGATCTGTTAATTAGGGGACAAGTTCCTATCCTGAGCAAGTGGACTGCCCCCAGCTGTGTCTGTGAGCCAAGCAGAAAAGTTCAATTCTATCAGCTGTCCAGGAAGCCCTGCTGCCATCTTACCTTGACCCATGGCTTTATTCGGGAAGCTTGCAGAATGAGACAGGGTTCTCTAGACTAATTGAGGCTGAGGTAGACTAAGCCTAGAAGCTAGAAGCTCCTCTGCTTCTCACCAGGAAGAAAACCAGCCTCCAGCAGAGGAGTAGATAATCTTCAACTTCCATGACTACCCAACAAAGAAGAACAAAGCATGCCTCTCCCTCTTACTTTGAGAGCAGGGAGAGAGAGAGTACTAGGTAAATAGAAGGAGAAGAGTGAACAGAAGCGAAGGGAACTTTCTAACCATACTGGCTATGAAGACTCTCCCCTGACTAGCAAAGATCTCCCAATGCAAACGTTGCCTAAAGAGTGTTGCATATTATCTTCAGGCTGAACATCACAGTCAGAGTTTGCAGAATGGTGTTATCAGCAGAGTCAGCAATGGTGAGGGGGAAAAAGTGCCCTTCATTTTTCAGTACCTATTTAGAAACAGACACAGTTTGATTTGGCTTTTATCAATGCTGATTTAAATATAAAATGGAACAAAGTAAGTGTTTGGCACATTGGTTGTTTGTAATGTAATGAATCAGATAATGGGCCATGTTTTGCATAATGTTGTGATTGCATTATGAGAGAACTGACATCATTTTTACATTGATTTTTCTTGCTGCTGTACACAGTATGTGCTTTCCTATTGTAAGAGCTTCTTGAATATCTTTCAGGAACTTTACAATTTTTTCTAACAAGGTCTTGCACACCATTATTAGGTTTATTCCTAGGTATCATATATTTTTGTTGTTATTGTTCATATTACATTTTTAAAAATCAAATTTCTGTTTTTGGATAATATAAAGTCAAATGATTGCTTTTTCAATAATGAGCATTTATCCCATAACCTCTCTGGGCTCTTATTATTCTGATTTTCTGCATGTTCTCTTGCATTCTCTTTGTAATCACATCATCTCTAAAAATACCTGACTTGGTCTTTTTAAAACCTGTCTGTCTCTCTCTCATCTTATTGTGCTGGATGAGTTGTACAGATTAAATGGTGATGATTAGGCCCTGACCAGTGTGGCTCAGCAAAGTAAGAGGTCACTGGTTGGATTCCTGGTCAGGGCATACACCTGGGTTGTGGGTTCGGTCCCCAGTCATGGCACAAGCAAGAGGCAAACAATCCATGTTCCCTCTCTTCCCCAGTAAATAAATAAATAAATAAGTAAAATCTTTAAATGGTGCTAGAGCATCATTTTCCTGGTCCATATTTCCATATTTTGAAGGAATATGTTAAATTTTTCCTGAATTGTATGGTGCTTGTTACAAGTTTTTTGAAAGACACACCTTATCAAGATGAGCAAATCACTTTTATTCCTGGTTTGCTAAGAGTATTCATCAACTCAGAAGTTGCTATATTTTATCCACTTTTTGTATGCAATAAAAAAACCATATTACTTTTATTCTTTTAATCCATCGATGTTATGAAATGTGTTTAAATAAATTCATTGCTACATTTTGGCTTACTCTATTTAAAAGTAACTTTAGGACTTCCAGCCAAGATGGAGATGTAGGTGGACACACTGTGCCTCCTCAAACAACCAAAATTAAGGACAACAAATATTTAGAAACAAGAAAACAACCAGAACTGAAAGAAAATTGAACTGTACGGAGATCTGACAACCATTCATCCATTCATCCAGACCGGTAAGAGGGGCGGAGTCATGGCAAGAGGAAGTGGAGGTTGGTGGACTGGGTGCAGGCAGCTGTTGGCAGGCCCCAGGCACACAGGTGGTGGCTGGCGGACCCCAGGTGCAAGGTGGCTGGCTGACCAGATGGTCCCACATTCACCCACAGATAATGAAGGTGAAAATGGGAACATGACAGAACTTGCAACCCAGGGCCCCAGTGCCAGGAAATAAAACCTAAAAATATCAAGACCCTGCCCCCACATACAGCATCACTACCCAGCAACTGGGCTGCCCCACCCTGGTAAACACCTAAGGCTCTGCCCCTTACTACATAACAGCTGTGACCAGACCCCTCCAAAAAAAAAAAAAAAAAAAAAATGGCTCAAACAGGTGAACAGATAAAAGCCCCAAAACCAATTCATCTAAGCAATGAAGAGATAGCCAACCTATCAGATGCACAGTTCAAAGCACTGGTGATCAGGATGCTCACAGAATTGGTTGATTTTGGTTGCAAATTAGATGAACAAATGAAGGCTATAATAAGTGAAATGAAGGAAAACGAACAGGGAACCAATAGTGATGGGAGGAAAACGGACTCAAATCAACGGAGTGGACCAGAAGGAAGAAACAAACATCCAATCAGAAAAGAATGAAGAAACAAGAATTAAAAAAAAAGAGGAGAGGCTTAGGAACCTGCAGGACTTCTTTAAACATTCCAACATCTGAATTATAGGGGTACCAGAAGGGGAAGAGGAAGAGCAACAAGTGGAAAAGTTATTTGAACAAATAATAAAGGAGAACTTCCCCAATCTGGCAAAGGAAATAGACTTCCAGGAAGTCCAGGAAGCTCAGAGAGTCCCAAAAAAGTTGGACCCAAGGAGGAACACACCAAGGCACATCATAATTCCATCAGCCAAAATTAAAAGGAAGGAGAGAATTCTAGAAGCAGCAAGGGATAAGGGGACAGTCACCTACAAAGGAGTTCCCATCAGACTGTCAGCTGATTTCTCAAAAGAGACCTTCCAGGCAAGAAGGGGCTGGAAAGAAGTATTCCAAGTCATAAAAGGCAAGGACCTCCATCCAAGATTGCTCTATCCAGCAAAGCTGTCATTTAGAATGGAAGGGAAAATAAAGTGCTTCTCGGATAAGGTCAAGTTCAAGAAGTTCATCATCACCAAGCCCTTATTATATGAAATGTTAAAGGGACTTATCTAAGAAAAATAAGATCAAAAATATGACAGTAAAAAGACAGCAAACTCACAGCTATTAACAAGCACATCTAAAACAAAAGCAAACTAAGCAAACAACTAGAACAGGAACAGAAACACAGAAATGGAGATCATATGGAGGGTTAGCAACAGGGGAGTGGGAGGAGGAGAGAGGGGGAAAAGGTACAGAGAATAAGTAGCATAGATGGTAGGTAGAAAATAGACAGGGGGAGGGCAAGAATAGTTTGGGAAATGTAGAAGCTAAAGAACTTATGACATGTGGACATGAACTAAGGGGGGGAATGTGGGTAGAAGGGGGTGTGCAGGGTGTAGGGGAATGACGGGGGAGAAATGAGACAACCGTAATAGCATAATCAATAAAATATAATTTAAAAGTGAAAAAACAAACTATTTTACAAATGGAAGAATAAAATCCTTTTTCTGTGCAAAAAAAGTAACTTTATGAGGAAAAAATGAGATGAATGTATAATTTTTATTTCTCATTGTCCTTTTCTGATTAAAGAATCAGCTTCTACATGAGCTCATTGATTAAAGGGTGTACTATTCAAGTGCATTATTTTTCTTGAGTCAGTTTTGATGCTATGATATTGATATCCAGGAAATTGGCCATTCATTCAAATATGTAGCTTTATTAGCACACAGTTATTGATAGGCTTTTCTTATTATTTTCTATGTAGGCTGTATCTGCAGGCATGCCCAGTCTTTCTTTCTCTTTCTTTCTTTTGTTCTTTCTTTCTTTCTTTTCTACTTCCAATGTTTTTTATTATTTCTTCTCTCTCTCTCTCTTTCAGAGAAGTCTCACTGAAGATTTGACTATTTTATTAGCCTTCCAAAGAATAAGCCATTGATTTAGTTGTTTTTCTCTACAGCATGAAATATATTTTAATTAATTTCTGGCCTTTTTGTTTTTCCTCTTCCTTTTTACTTTGAGTTTACTCAGTTGTATCTTTTGTAACTTCTTGGATTGGTCATTTAATACATTAATTTTTATTTTAACATATATTTAAAACTAAAATTTCTTTCATTACTGCTTTACTTTCTTCCTACACATTTTGATAGGTGTTTTTTTTTTTTACTATTTCTGTTCTAAGTATTTTCTAATTTGCATTATGATGTCCTATATCTATTTATGTTATATGCATTAATTTCCAAATTTATGAGATATTTTAATATATATTGTTATTAGTGATATATAATTTAATAGTGCTTTAATTGTGTTTCTGGGTGGCAGAAAACATAGTCACTCAGAGTATGGTGTGATTTCCACCTTAGATGAAACCAAAATGTTGGTTGTGCTTTCGGGTTGCTTTTAATCCAAGCATATATGTCTGTCATGTTTCTGAAAGGAAAAATAAGGAGCCTGTATTGTTCTGGGAAAAGTGTTGGAGAGTTGGGGAAAGTAACATGGTAATTTCCTCTGTAGAAGAATCGCTCCTGTGAGTCACCTGCCATGCTTACTCTCCCTCCTTTTACTCCTCACTCGTCAGGGCCAGCTCCTAACTGGTTATAGTTTTTTAGATATTTACCTTTCCATGCTAATTTTAGAGTAGTTACAGCTCTAGGATATTTCTCACCCAGATGAAAAGCTGATTTTCCTTTTAAAGCAAGCAGGAGAAACTCTTGGGGCTATACATTATACTTCCAGGATTTGTGAAAGGATATTATCCACAGGGTACTTGGTGAGGGAAAAAAAAGTGCCTTCAATTTTTCAGTAACTACTGAAAACTAAATGTAACTTGATCTGTAGGCAATGAAGGGCTGAAGGACCTAAAGAAGGACCACTTAGTTTTAGAAAATTCAGAAGCCAATTTATATATCCCCTCCCCATGAAGGAAACATTCTACAGTCATCTAGTTGGGCAGGGATTTGAAAGAAAATTGTTCATGTTTTGATTGTCTTGTTTTGTTTTAGTGCTGGAAGTAATTTTAGGGATCGGCTGAGGAAACTGAGTCCTCGAAAGGCTTGGAAATTTGTCCGTGATCACACCCCTCGTTCCTGGAAAAGCTGGAACTGGAAAGTGTTTTGCCTTCCTAACCACATTGCCTTCTTTGAATGCTCTTTGTAAAGCTTCTCACTAAATATGTGAAGATGTCTTTTTTCCACAGTTCAACATTTATCTCGTAAATAGCTGATGAGCTACAAAACTTGGCAGAGTTGTGAATCTTGCTAAAAAAGTAGGAGGTGGGAGTTTTCCATACTTCTTGAATTATCAAAAGCTGAAATTAATGACATATGTTATTGCTAGAGAGCCTCGGATCCTATGTGATGTTAAATTTTTTCATTTTTCATTAGAACACAAAGTAGGCTTCTTTACTCAGTAGAAGCAAATCTCCGAAATGGTATGAGAGTATCACATGGATCTTGGAAAACCAGTAGAGATAAAATTGAAGGCTGTGAAAAGAATACCCCAAAATGATGTAATTCAGCATCATCTATAAACCAGAGTGCATGCTGATAGAGGCAAAGGTTATATCAAACCTGATTTTTCTTAGCCATTTAAGAGTGATATTAACAACGACACCTAAAACAAAGGCAAACTAAGCAAACAGCTAGAACAGGGACAGAAACACAGAAATGGAGATCACATGGAGGGTTAGCAACAGGGGAGTGGGAGGAGGAGAGAGGGGGAAAAGGTACAGAGAATAAGTAGCATAGACGGTGGGTAGAAAATAGACAGGGGGAGGGCAAGAATAGTATGGGAAATGTAGAAGCTAAAGAACTTATGACACATGGACATGAACTAAAGGGGGGAATGTGGGTGGGAGGGGGTGTGCAGGGTGTAGGGGAATGATGGGGGAGAAATGGGACAACTGTAATAGCATAATCAATAAAATATATTTTAAAAAACAAACGTATTTTAGATTGATCAAGCCTATAGGGTCACCTGCTCCAGCTGTTCAACTCACGATTTTTTATGGGCTATGGCTGGGCCCTAGCCTGTGACAGTGGGAACAAAAGAAGCTGGAGGTCAGGCAGGGGGCAGGCTGAATCAGACCTTCCCCTTCACACTCAGGGCACTTGAGAGACATTAAAGCAGTGAGAAGACAATGATGGGTTGCAAGTTAGAGACATAATTTAGTTAGATTTGAATTTTAAAACAATCACTCTGCCCAAAATGTGGATAATCACTTAGTGGTATGAAAGAATAGAGGCAGGAATATCAGTTGGGAAAATATTAAAATTTCTCCCAAATTAAAAGGTGATGAGGGTGTGCACTGAGGCAAAGAAGGGTGGAATGGAATAGGCAGACTTGGGGTATGTGAAGTAGGTAAAGGTTTGAAGAAAGAAAATAAGAAGAGATGACTCTAAGAAACCCAAGTCTGGCCCTGAATTATTTGATGGATGGACATATTATTCACCAAGTTGAGAAAGAGAGGTAGGAGCATGTTTGGGAAGGAAGACAAGGGTTCATGTCCCCACAGGTTGCATTTTACTTACTTTGGCCCGCAGCGATGGAGAAGAAACCGGCCTGGAGGTCTGCGTTGGAGAGTGCCGAGTACAGAAGCGGGTTGACAGGGGGAAAGGATTAATTTCCCAGTGGCAGTGCTGAGGGAACGGAGCCCAGGCCAGGGCTGTAGCCAACAGCAACACTGAAGGGGAAGAAACAGAAAAGGCAGAGAGGGAAGGGGAGAAACAGAGAGTGGTATTCTAGAAAGTAAATAAGAGAGAGTTTCAGATCAGTTGCATGAAATACCTCAGAGAAATCAAGCAAAATGGGTACTGAAGTCTGAGGCTTTATACACTAGCCTAAGGAATTAGAGGGAGTGTTCCCAGAGAGGAGGGTAGTTCAAAAGCAGAGGTAGGGAGAGTGATAAACTTCATGAAGGCGGTGAAAGCAATCAACTTTTGTGATGAGTTAGAAACAGCTAGGAAAAAGATTTTCAAAGAACACTGAGCTGATGTTGAAGAACATAAATTTGTAATGGCAAGAAGAACTTGAATACAGTTGATATGCAAAATGTGTGCGCGCGTGTGTGTGAGAGAGAGAGGGAGGGGGGAAGAGAGAGAGAGAGAGAGAGAGAATTCTTGTTCCAAGTACCAATTTTACCCTTGTAGGGACTGGAATAACTGCTTTTGTCAAGTAGAATGCTTCTTTCCCATGGGGATGAATTAACTAAAAAATTTCACTAACAAATTCTCAACCATCCAATTAGTTACCAAAATCACTATTATTTTATGCTGAACATCGCAATATGATGAAGTGCTCTATTGATTGAACTGGGAAATGTGCTGATGCCACCATTAACTCAGTTACAAACCCCTTCCCACTCTGGTTAATCTGCAGACCATGAAGTCACCCAATAAATACTGCTGTCCATCTAGAGTCAGCTTCATAAAGGGATCTCTCCCTAGCCTTGGTGTCACATCTTGGGGTTGTATCCCATATGACCCTTCTGTGCCTGCAGGAACCTCTCCTGAGGGTGGGGGATGGCACGAAGCAAGGACAGTGGCTCGTGCTACAAGCATTACTACCAAGTCACACTGGGGAGTTAGAGCAGGGCTCTCGGTTCTTCCCCAGGTATCCACTTTCTTTTTTTCTCTCCTTTTAACCTCTAACTTTTGTCTGATTCTCTTCCTCTCTGCTATGTTTTTTTTTTCCTCTCATTATTTCTCACTCATGCTTTTGCTTCTCTTTCAATTATATCTTTGCCTACCTGTTACATTTTGTGTTGCAAAGAGACACTCTGGACCTGCAGCCTAGATGTCTCGTGGAGTCACTACGATTCTTTCTATTTGATGATGGCTTTTCTTCCTGAGATTGTGTTGAGATCGACCTCACAGGGAGAAATAAACATCGTTTCTTTTCGTGTACAATTTGGAGGTGTATAGCCTCCTTTTTCCTGCTCTGCTTAGGCAGGACGGCCATCCATAACCCTCTCATGATTGCTCAGATGAGTCTCACCTAGTGAGTTTCCGCCACTTTAAACACACAAAGGTCACGGTGTATGCACACGGAATTGCTCTAAAGGGATCTATTTTAAGTTGCAGAGGGTATCTCTTGATGCTTGTGACATCAAAAAGTCGATACCTTCTTATGAAGGAGAAACTGTCCTCAAAAAATCATTCAAAAATGTTGACCATAAGTTAGAAGCTTTGCTCATAGAAAGTTCTGGCCCATAGTAGACACTTAATTGATTAATTATGAGATGATTGAATGAATGATCATTTTGGATCATTATTATTAGAAATATTAAATACACATTAAAGTTATTTTATAGAATATTTCAGATCTCCAAGGTATTTATTTTATCTTTTCATACACTCTTAAAGGTGGGTACTCTATGGGATTATTCATGGCATTTAGTCCATAACTCTTTTTGAAAGATTGAAAACATTAATTCAGGGCCTGAAAATTTGTGTATAGTTCATGGACTTTTCTGCAGTCTTTTGCCCAAATAAGGGTGTAGCCTGGAATGTCCATTTATTACACCAAGACCTTAGCTATGGCTCCCCTCTTGCCTCTAACATGCAACCCCGAAGTCACATAAACTCATCATTTATCCCCAGGACACAACTTAGCGTGTGTTTGTTTATGAATTGATCTGGGATAAGCCCACAGGAGCTCAGCAGTATAAAATTTGAAATAAATAACACCCATGGCCAAGAGTTGTCCACAGAATGAACTTTACCCCACTATTTTCATAAACCTCCAACCCCCACCTGCTGACTGCAAAGCCCTTGCAGCTTCGGGAGAGCCAGATGTTCTTTGCCCTGTGTGCTCAAACCGCCACTCCGATCCCCGGGAAAGTGAAAAGGGAACATACTTCAGAGTCCACTGCCAAGGGCACTCCACCAGGATCCAGAAGCCTGGGAATTCTACCCTGGGGAAAGAAAGCAGGAGCTTCCCAGCCAGATTCACCTCCCACCATGGGAGGTTGTTTTTAATTGTTCTTTGAAGAGCTTTTCCAAGTTGTTTAAAGCCTTGTCCGCCCACTCAGGGCAGGTTTGCTGGACTCCTGGAGCAGTCATGGCTTCTTCCCTGTTCTCCATCCTGGGCAGAGAAGCTTTGCACGGGGCTTCTGCTTTCCCCTTTCTCTTCCAGTGACAATGCTCAACCAACTACTGATGCAGTGCTGATGGCTGAGATATTTTCCATTGCAAGCTTTTTTTAAAGCATTTTTTAAAATTTATTTTTAATCAGTATTTTTTTAATTGTTGATCTTGTACAGTTTTCTGTCTTTTACTCCCCCCCAGCCCTCCCCACCTCCCTCCCATTTCCACCCCCATAGTTTTTGTCCATGTGTCCTTTATAGTTGTTGCTCTAAACCCTTCCCCTTTTCCTCTGAAATTCCCTCCCCTCTCCCCTCTGGTCACTGTCAGACTGTTCTCAATTTCAGTGTCTTTGGTTATATTATGCTTGTTTGTTTTGTTGATTAGGTTCCTGTTAAAGGTGAGATCGTATGGTATTTGTCTTTCACTGCCTGGCTTATTTCGCTTAGCAAGCTTTTAACTGCGATTCATGTATTGTTTTCAAAATATCCCTATTTAATTTCAATTGTTTTTTTAGTTGTGAGCATGCTTTCAGCAGCTTTTGAGTAAGCTTGTCCATTTCACTTGGTGAGATACCAGCCGATGGAGCCATTCTGACACAAAGTGGTGGCTGGCGCAGGAAGCTACCCTGTTTCATCCTTTTATTTAAATTTAATGATAGCTAAGAAGCGGAAACCTACACCTAGCACTGTGGTAAGGAATTAACATGCATTGAGTCATTCAATTGCACAATTCTGTAATACCATTACTTACCCCCATTTTTCAGATAGAGAAACTAAGGTATACATATGTAGAAAATGTGTCTGTCCAAATGCAAGGTCTGCATTTTTCCCTCTATGCTTTATATCTCCCCAGAATTCTACGGTAGAACATAGAAGAACAGGACTGTCAACCATGGGTTTGAATAATACAGAAATGAACTATTCATTTATTACCAGTTGAATTTTGAAATTTATGTAAATTATAATTAAAGATAAAAATTAATTTGGCTTGGCTGCAGGAGCAGACTTAATTATTTATTTACTCTAACTTTGGTTTTGAAATAATTTCAGACTTACAAAAAAGTGGCAAAAATAATACATAGTACGATTAGAAGAATCAAGAAATTAACATTGGCGGTGATGCTATTAACTAATCGATACTTCTTAACTCAGATTTCTCCCATTTTTCCACCAATGTCCTCTTTCAGGTCCAGAATCCAGATTCCCTAATTGCATTTAATTGTCATGGCTCCTTAATCCCCTACAATCTGGAACAGTTCTGCAGTCTTTTGTGATCTCAGCACTTTGAATAGTGCTGGCCAATTTGGCGGAATGACCCTCAGTTGGAGTGGGTCTGATATTTTCTGAGGATTCAGGTTGTGTTCTTGGCAGCAACAGCACAGAAGGGATGTGATGCCCTTCTCAGTGCACAAACTGGGAGGTACACGATATGGACATGTCTCGTTATGGGCGACATTAGCCTAGAGTAGTGTCCCCGTGTGTCTGCACAGTAAAATTGCTACGTTTTTCCTTCGTAATTAATAAGTCCCTATTTAAATTTAAACCCTCTTACATTCATTTACAACTATATTGTCTAATCTCTTTGGGCCCTAAGGGTCCTCACGTATTAATGGAGTTATTAATTCCTGCCCTACAAGCCCATCGGTACTGTAGTGAGGTGCAAACAGTGTAATGTGTACAGAAGTGCTTTGTCAATCGTGAAGAGGTGTATGCATGCAACAAACTAAAATATTAGATCAACTATATGACAGGAAGCCACAGGTTGATAAATTACCCATCATTCATATTATTTTCTTTCAGGCTCCCACTGAAATCAGTTAAAAGGAAGATTTAGGAATTACCGTAGTCTATAGCCATGAAAAGAATTTCTGTGCTATGACTTGCTCTCTTAGATCTTCCAGAAAAAACCAAATCTTCTTTAAGATTCCCAGGATTACTGCTAACCTAAGGTTCCATGGACCCTACATTGAAATTAATAAACACAAGGGAGAAATTATATGCATTGTGATTTGATATCGCCCTACATAACGTAACCACATGATTTCTGTTTAATTTTACACATTAGTATAGATGTTCTGATTCATTAACATGAGGGTAGGAAGCAGTCAAATTCTTTTATTTTTCCAAGGACCATCCACATACTTGTTAGTGGAAAGCATCTCATTCTTGAGACCTCGCCTGGAAAGTTCCCCTCCCACACATATATAAGGCCCTTTTTAAGTTTAGTAGCTCCAGGTTTACTCAGTCCCGTGGGAGAAAGAGTTTACTCCTGCATCACGGCTCTGTTTTTTGCTACCATTGAGTGTCTTTGTTCAGAACTAGAACTGCACTGTGCCACGAAAGCAAGACCATTCTGTGATGACACCTCAGACCTCAACCAAAGACTGTCCCAGGTTCCTATGTTCAGCCTTTGTTCCCAAACCCCAACCATGGGCCAACATAGCTGTATCTGAAGGCAATTCCAATGTCAGCCACATTTTTTTCTAAAACAGCCTCCCTCTTGTCTGTGCTAAGGGTCACTGCCCCTGTACCTGTTTTTTTACATTTCTCTTTGAAGAATCTTGATGAGCTTCCTAAGTCTTTGTTCCACCTACCCAGGTTCACCTCGAGAGGTGAGCAGGACCCCTTGCTCTCAAAAGTTCCTAGGTTTCTTTTGCAATTATCAGATTCCTCTCTAGTGACCAACCAGCTGTACCGATTAAGAAGTATGGGGAGGAGCTAGCCTTGTTCAGGCCATAAGGATTCCCATTGTGCTCTTCCGCCAGGTAAAGACTGCTCAGTAGTCATCGCATACTTATCGAAACCAAGAAAACCATTCAAGAGTTTCTGGAAAATGGTCTGTTGTGTGATGATTTATTATTTTCCCCAGTAAAGAAGAAGGGGCTGGTTTCTGGTACTTACTACACAAATTTTTATAAATAAAGGTTCAAGCCTCAGCTACATGTTAATATATGATAAGGTCATATTTTCTTGTGAAGTTCCCAAAATGATACTTGAGTCCTACCTACTTGTTTACCATAAACGAGTCACTGCAAATTGTCCTTGGGCTCTCTCTGAGAGGAGATAATGGTACTCTCATGCCTTTGCTGAGGTGCGGGTCCCTCTTAGTCTTCTTTGTGCATTTACTCAACACACCAGCACAAGCATTCAGTCCATCACTGCTGATGACCCCCAATATCACCAGCTTTGTGGACTCAGATAGGGCTCTTGCCTTCCAGCCAAAAAAAAAAAAAAAAAAAAGATACCCAGCGGTAACTTCTAATCAGGCTTTTTGGAAAATAGAAAGGATTAGCAAAGCTATCTCACCTTCCTTACAGACATGTGAAAAAAAATAAATGCTTATTTTTCCAAGAAAGGGAGGGAGGACGGACATACAGTCTACATTATAAGTTACACGCAAATGTGCTCGGACCATTCAGCCCCAGGCCAGGACGACATTCTTTGGGGAGTCCCTAAGTCCTCTGTTTTTCTGCCTTCCTCCCAGTCTGCTGCCTTCTAAAAAGGACAGCCAGCTGCACTTCAGCAGGTATGCCTCTAGCACGTCTGTCTTACTTAAATCTCATGAGATTTCAGAGAGCAGAGAGGACCCCCCAGTACTCTACCTCCAAACCTAACAGTCTGAAGCTCACAGTCCTGAGCACTTGCATTCTCGAAATTTGTCCCTTCCCTGTAGATGAACAGCTTATCATCCACCACTTTTAGGGGAAACCACAACACCCCCCATTAGGAGTGTGATCTGGACCTGTTGCCTCAACCTGATCCATGTATGTGGTACTCCACCTTTAATATATTTCTCCAAATATGGCTTATTCAGCCTTAAATAAACAACATTCTTTTAGTCCATGTGGCACACCACCAAACTCCCTGAATTTCTTGACTCCTCCACAGGGTAAGCTGTTTCCATATTTTAAGCCATTTCTTCCTGAAATGCCTCTAACTTTTCGGGGCAGGAGGAGTGGTGGTGTAAGGAAACCTCTGACTGGAAATCACTCTTCAAGGCCACTCAGTAGTAAATATAGCAGAAGTGTCTCACTCGGCACGGAGAAAACCAACATTAGCCCCTAGGTAACAACTGCTAACACATATTGTACACTAAACGGACATTAAACAGGGAACTGAACTTCTCAGTTTGAGACATCCAAATCTAATTTATTTCACTATGTTCAAGTTTCCCTTTAAGAAGTAAGATGAAGTTCTGCTGTATCTTTTACACAACAAAAAAAAAAAAAATGCGTATTACGGGATTTTTCCCAGTCTGCTGTATAAATCTGAGCCTCTATCTTTAAAGGTAAAACATGGCTTGCAACTGTTAAATGGGGTTTTCTTCCACATCTATATTCATTAAGATAGTTTTAAAAATTTTAATAATTTTATTCTAAGAAAGAATATATTTATACAGATAGGCTAACACATAGTATATGTCTTTTGCCACAATATGACCAAATTAATACCAGACCAATTTAGCATGTCAGAAGGGAGGAAGACATGGAAACTTAAAATTCCGTCGGCAACCGGAAAGCTAATTAGTTGGCAAAGTTTTGTATTTGTTTGGTTTTGTTGTGTTTTGTTTCCAGAGAGTTCTTGTACTGCTGCTTAAACTAGCCAAGACCTGCTGAGAAAACTTAAGTCCATTTTGAAGGATATAGGTTTCTTTGAAGGTCTCCAGAATACTGTTGAAATGTGTTTTTAGGCTGGGTCAAAAATATTGGGTTCCTTTTCTGGCCCCAAACAACTATGTGGACAGGGTGCAGAGAAATAAGAAGAATTCAGAATTTCTGAAAAATATATTAGCTAAGAGGACATGCCAGAGTTACTGCGGGTTCTCTGACGTGACACAATCCCCAGCTTTGAAGGAATGACTGTGGAACCTGGAGGCCAGGCCCTAGCCAAGAAGGCAAATGCAAAAGGGTCTGAAATCCAAAGGGATGGGGGCAGGTGGTGGCTGGTAGCCTGCTGGAATCTAACCGAGGGTAGAGTAAGCTAGGTTCCTTCATCATGTGGCATCTCCTTATGATAAAGGTGTACTTGAAGACATTGCTGAAGTCTAAGAAATCATCCATACGGGTATGAGATATTCAAAGTCAGGAAGAGGGTGTAGGTCGTGTATCTCTATGATGAGTTTTCTAGTGTTCTACAATATTTAAAAAACAGCACACTAGGAAATGTTATAAAAAATGTTGTAATTGGGTCGCAAACCCTATTTCTAAAATTATCACTGTGTGCCTCTTTCAACTTACTACCATATTATCTGTACTCTAAATAGATGAAACTTGAAAACTGTTTCAGCCGTCCACGTCACACAGCACTGCTTTCAATAAGATCACTTTTGTGTTGCCAGTGTAAATGACTCAAGCCAGAGTGAGCTTCCTTTCAGTAGATTTCCATATAGTACTGGTAGTTTGTTCCTGCTTCATGTTTTATACATGAAGCTCTTGCATAATAAAACTTCTGTCAACCGAACAATTTCAATAGGGAATTAAAGACTTATTTTTCTTTAGACAGAAACACGTATGGCAGTTGTTATAAATAAATACGCAAATGCACTTCCCATTGCCAAGATTTTCCAAAGAAAGCTTCAGTTTGCTCAAACAATAGGTTAGCTCCTGGATCTTCCACCTACAGGAACTTGTGGTCTTTGGTAAATATTAGCAGAACAGGCCTATTCACAAAGGCTGCACACCTGACCGTCTGATCTCAGACACAATGTACCCTCAGCACTTCTGGGAAAGGCTGGTCTGAATGCTCTTACAGGTTAGGCCTAAGGAAAATGGACAGAGGTTCTCTTTGTATTTGTCCATGTTTTCATCAGCAACCTGTTTAGTAAATTCATTAGCAATGTATGAAAACAGCTAATATGAAATTAAAGTTTTTTCTATACATTCATAAAACTCAGTAGATAATTATTACTATAATCATGCATTTCACTTGTTTTGCCATAGTACCCCCAAAGCCTAATTATTTATAATTATTTTGATATATATATATCTCAGTGCTAATTATTTATTTCTTTATTACTGAAAACCATATCACATCTCTTGCTATGAGAACATATCTTACATTTGTAATTTGTTTAACATGTGTCAGTGACCGGTTAATATATTTGTCTAATGTATATTAAAATCTTTATCATCAAAAAAAAAAAAGAGCTAGAATATGTACTCCATGTCTTCCTGAGGACAAATTAGAGTGATTGCAAAGATTTGATCGGCAGTTCTCTGCTCTGTTTTGAAACACAACTGAGAGCTATTAGCAACCCTATTGTGCCAGCAATAGTGGGGATGAGGAACAGCATTTCTTAAGCATCTACCTGAAGGAATGAAGGCTGACGTCTTTAGAGAATACACGCAAGCATGTGTCCTTGCCATCCAGTTGGTTTCACATGAATATCTTTGTATTTTATTATTTCTCTTAGCCATATGTGCTTTGCACCCTCCACGTTTATCAGTTACGAGCATATTTTTTCTCTATTTGTGAAACAAAGAAATCATCCATGAACGGTTACTTGGCAAAGAAATAAACCTGGTGAATGTTTGACTGGCAGGCTTGTTTGGTTATATTCTTGGTAGGTGACAGTTTCAAATGACATTTTCTGCCTCTATCCAACATTTGAGAGAAACATAACGTCCAGACTTGCTCATGGTTTTTCTTTGGGCTATCCAAATAAGAAAACAAGTCTGAATCTTCTAGACTGGGAGGCTAAAAGCAGCATGAGGAAGTGTGATTCAGGTCAATGAGGTCATTGAGGAAATGTCATGACAACCCAAATTAAAATGAGCAGCCTCACATTTGCATGTGCCAGCTGCTCCTCAGGAAATCTTTCTGGCTGCTTTTTGTTCCTATTAGGATAATGTGGCTGCAAATTATATCCAGCTGAAAGGGAACTGACTCACCCTCAGCAGGTATTGTAGGAGCAGCAAACCCTGAAAGGATGATACTCAGAAGAATAACGAAGCACCGAGCACAACACACATGTGCACACACACATAAACACACACATTATTCTGCTCTCCCACTTCTGCTGTGATGATGCTTGGAGATTATTTGAAAACTTTTAAAATGAAATGTTTCCTTTAACCTCATATTATTCTAAGTTGCCTCATGACTTGTTTGTGTATAGCATTGTGCAAAATGGTTCTGGAGGCCTGGGCTGTTTCCTACGGTGACTCGCTTGTTCCTACGGCCTTTGGAGGGTATCTTCCCTTCATCATGTCAGTGAGCTTCACAATCTTGTTGGGTCGATGTGCAATACTACTATGAGCCTTTCCTTGTGTCAATCATCCAGGAATCCTTTCGTAGAGTATTCTGTTAATATAACACAGAGAACTAGGTATTGTGTCCTTCATTTGCACATCTATGCTCCTGTGCCTCACAGATTTGAAGGTCAACTGCAGTGAGGGCTCTGTACCCCGTGTTCCAGTGAACTTGGCAATGGGGCAGTATCCTCCAGAAGATGTTTATACAAGAGGCTTTCAGGTGAATCTCTGGGACAGTGACTTGGGAATGGCTTTCTTCTATCAGTTGTTGGCATCTCACATGGCCATTCATCAGCTCAAAACAAATGAAGTTGTCACCCAGATCCCTCCCTGCCAGTTGCAGGTGCTAAGCCAGGCAGAGCAGATTGGCCTGTTTGCTGTCTCAATGGCACAAAGCCCCACAGACACAGAACAGCTCTTCACCAGTGTGAAACTCGTCCAAAACACAATTGCTCAGTTCAGTACAGCCTGTAAATTCATTCTAGAATATGAAAAATATAAAAATAAATGCACCATCTAAAGATCATCCCCCAATATTTTTTAATGGAAAGCAGTGATTTGAAGCCATAAATGACAAGCTGTCCTGAGAATACTAGGGAAGATTGCTTTTACTACTTTTATCTTGTTAAGTTACCATAGTAATAAACTCTCACTTGTAGGGCAACTTTCTCAACAGGTCCGAGCTTGAAATTCTACACAGTAAACTTCTAGATACAAAGAAAGGCATAAGCTTACTTACTGGAGTTCAAATGTAGAAATCTGACAGCTTTGAAGACTTTAAAAGATACTGAGTCAACTGCTATAAAAGGAAACCCCTCTTGACAATTTAATTTGTGTAGTACTACAACTGAAGAGACTATTTGGTGATTTATGAAGGGCATGTTTGTGAACTGGGTTTTGGAATTTTGCATGAAAGGTAAATTTGTGTTCAGAATGCTTGCATCTTCAAAGACCCATGAGTTTGGTTGTGGGTACATGTAGCATTTGGTTTGGAAACATATGAAAGAAGCACTGCTATTCCTTAAGAATATGATTTAACTGTCAATTTACTTTGACACATTGATTTGATGTTCTAAGTTATTTTATACGTACTATTTATATATGCCTGCATTGGGGCATCTACCTCCATGCTTCAGAAGCTCCTGGAGAGTTAATTACCTCCATGAAACTGTCAACAATTAGCAGACACAAAGGGCAACTCTGCTTTTTACTTTTTCTAATGCTGAGTTGCTTCGTTCCATGACATCTCCTCACTCATATTTGATCTCATGCGTACTGTGAACCGCATAAAGAAAAGATTCGGTGGATGAAGTCAAATGGAGCATAGATCATACTTCTGCAATGGCGATGTAGTTCATCCTTTTCAAGAATAAGATAGAAAAAAAAGAGAAAACATGATCCTTAAAATCAAAAAGTTCAATCTAATTGGAGAAGGTAAATACACACATTTGAGTCATTCACAGACTAATCACAAAGGAGTCTGCCAGCAAGTATAAGGTTGTTCAGTGTACACTGAGTGTGCAGTTATCACAGAGATGATGAGCAGGCAGCCATGGCCTTGGGTAAGCGATGATCTTTCCCCTCTACTCTAGGCTTCTCCCTTCCATTTCAACTCTCCTCTTACCTGGGAACTTGCTCCCCAGGAGCCCCGTCACCTGTTAATACAAGGGAGACTTAGGAGATCCAAGATTTTTTCCTATAGCCCCGTTGGAACGTGGCATCAAAATCTGCTTTATTTCCTCTGGGACCAAAGTATCAACTATGGATAATAACCTAAAACAAAGGAAGAAGGTGACTTTGACAAGTCAGACAGATTTTCATTGCCTCTCATATCCCTGCTTACGATGACCTTCCTTGTCTGCTTGCTGAGCGCATCTGTAACTAGCAGAAAGGTCTGAGAACACAGGGAAGAGTAAGAGGCACCTTCATAAAGCAATTGTGTTTGTATTGGAGGCATGGGAGAAACATCGGCAGTTCAATCTCCCGGGCTTGGGTGAGGCCAGCGAGGCACAAGATTATGCCTCAGGCACAGAATATCACTGGGCAGCCAAAAATTTAGTAACCAAGACAGGTAATATTTTAATGCAGTACTTTTTAAAATAAGTAATTATGCAAACGTATCCATAATGAGCAAAATCTCAACATTTTAAATACAGACATGATCAACATTACTAAATTTTACCTTTACCTCAAGCCAATAAGTCTTGGTATGATATGGCATCAAATGTCTTTCAAAAAAATATATTTCATTAAAATACTATTTATCTTGTTTTCTGAGATTTTTGGTGCCCTCTTGAACTTCTGCATCTGAAGTCAGTGACTCATTCAAGGTACCCTAGCCAGTGCTAGGCACAGTCCTGCTACCAGGTCATTGATAATAAAGGGCAAAAGAAGGCAGAAAAATCTGTGTGGAAGGCCAAGAGGAAGCTTTACAATACTGTCAGAACATTACAGTTGAGCTTTCCTGAAATGAAACGATAGAAGTACAGAAGGGACATAATGGTTAGGGATATAGTTACACATTTGGAAATTCCCGTAGCCAAAAGAGGGCATCAATTAGCATTTGAGAGAAGATGCATTCCAGAAGAGCAGGGAGAGAAAAGGACAGAGGCCTATGTATTGGCCTAAGGGTTACCCTTAGATCTAAAGGACAGATTTTCCTCTAGAAGACTACCACTCCAAAGTACAGCAGGTCCTCCAATGATGTTGTTTAGTTGAGCATCATTTCATTATAGTGTTAATGAGATGCCTTAGGAACTTAACTCTTGTTTGTATCAATTAGCCTGTGGTAAAATTAGTTTCATTATCCGAACTTTTGCTTCAAGTCCCAGAATCTATCACCAACATGAAGTGAGGATTTACTGTATAGCATTGTATAGAACAGTGATTCTCAAACTCGCACATCCACCTGAATCCCCTTGAGGGGTTGTCAAAATGCAGATGCCTGGGCCCCATCCCCAGGATTCTACTTCAGCAGATTTGGGCTAAGGACTGAGAATTTGCCTCTCTGCCAGGTGCCCAGAAGATGGTGATACTTCTATGCCAAATCCCATACCTTGAGAAACACTGGGCTAGAATGAGTAGAATCTTTAACAGAGTGGTTTGTTTAAAATTTTATATAGTGAAATACTTTATAGGGAAATCAAATTCTATTCTTTCTTACTAGTCTAAACTCTAGAAGTAAACAAAAAATTATCCCACCACCCTTCCAAGACCAGACAAGTCTAACAATGAAAAGGGCTAGCTAGGGCAAAACAACAGAGTGGTGAGGATTGTAAACTGCAGAAAACAATTCGTATCTCTGATGTTCTGGATGCAGTAAGGATATTAAAATGGGTTGCCTCAAAAAAAGGGAGGTTCAGAGGCTTGATTATTTAAAATTTGATAAGGGGAGCAACTAAGTTCCTAGAAAATTGGTTTGATTCTTGCTACTGAAGAGGATAAAACATCCTGGACCAATTGAATCAGAATGTGCGGAGCTAAGTCCCAGGAATCTTTACGTCCCATAGCACAATTCCCTCTTTATGTTTCTTATGTTGAATAAAGCTGAAAACTGTTGCACTGGCTTGCGCACCATCATCCATTATCTTGACCGCTGGACCTGTATCCTGATGAGCAGTAATGGTAGGCTGGAGACACTCCAGGACCCGACTTTGCTCGCTCTGATTGGCCACTTAATGGTTCCCTGACTTGCAGGTGAGCTGATGAGTTTCTCACACTTAGAAAGGCTCTTTCTGATGGGGACTGAGGTAATGTTTTAGAGTGTACAGGCACATTTATTATTTACTTTTACATTAACAGCACAGGACAATGATATGAGGTAATCATTAGTATTTTTTCAGGAAAGTTACCCACTTCCTTGATTGTAAAATGGGAATTTTTGAGAAAGCCCATCTCGAAAGGTTGTGAGAATTAAGATAATGCACTTAAAGTGCACAGCATGCAGAAAGTAGTTAATAAACAACAACAATTACTCTTGCTAATTTTATATCACATGAGAAAGTTAAAGCCCAGGAGATTTATTCAATACATCAGTTACACACCTTGTAAAATTCTGAGGGAAAATTATGGAATTCAGTACTTTTTGGAGTCAGTCTTTCTTTCACTCAGAGGCCGAATCTGAGTAAGTTATCACTTACTGTGAAACTTGTACAGTAAGCTTCGAAGTCCCTCATTTGCATGGACTCCTTTTAAGACTCCTGAGGGACCTAACAGTATGTTCACACAGCCGATATTTTTATATTTGCGAAAATCAGGGAATTTAATCATGAATTGGTACAGAATACTGTTTTTTTTCCTGTCCTTCTTTGTCATGCCTTCACTCTTCTTATTGGCATTTCAGTGTCCATAGGCATTTTAGGGTTCCAACTAAGGGACATTGAGTAGGGGATGCTTTCATCTTGGATTTAGTGGAATATCTCTTTTTGTGGCTTGCAGTCAGTTCTTTGTATAGCTACATCATTAGTGGTGGTCTCAAACTGGAATTGACTTCAACAAGTAATTCCACTGACCATTTTTCCAGCCCATTGTATCACAACACAAAGGTATCCAGACCAGAGTTTGTATTATATGAAGGTGTGGCAGAGTACCTAGCTTCTAGACCGGGAGGAGTGTGTATGGTGGAAGTGAAATGAATTTAGTATTGTATGGAACCAGAAGCTAGTCCATGGTAAATTCTTACAGACAGAAAACAACTAAAATTACAAATAGAAATTTTGGTTTTCACCAATACCTAGGCAAACAGAGCTGTCTCTTGTCAGGATTATACTCAGTCATGTAGTGTACACAATTAAAAATGTTCCACAGGTCCGCCCTCTTTTTTGATGGAAATTGCAAAAAAAGTAGAATTTACCAGAATTCCTTCATTTTAAATCACAAAAATGTAGCAGTTCTGAAACCAGTGAGTATAGACAGTGTGTGTCACATATTTTATATGCCCCCTCCCCCAGGAATGAAATGGCTAACTAGAGTATAACTAGTCGAGAAATTGAATTAGTTACTAATCATCTTTCCTCAAAAAAGAAGTCCAAGTCCAGATGGCTTCATTGCTGAATCTTCTCAAATGTTAAAGAAAGAAATAATACTAGTCTTACTCAAATTCATTCAAAAATAGAGGAGGTGACACTTATATACTCATTCTATGTGGTCAGAATCACCCCGATGTGCAAGCCAGGCAAAAGCATTACATGAAGTGAAAACTACAGCACAGTGTTCCTTCTGAACACAGATGCAAAAGTCTTTAAAGTATTAGCAAACCCAATCCAGCAACACATAAACAGCAATTACAACAGAGAAGGCAAGTTTGGTTTAAGACCTGAAAATTTATTAGTATAATACATATGAATAGAATAAAAGACAAACATACATGATTATCCCAGTAAATGCACTAAAAACATTTGAAAAAATCCAACACCCATTCATGTCAAAAGTTCTCAACAAATGAGGACTACAGGGGAATTTTCACAAAGTGTTAATGGCAATTAAATCAGAACCAGAAAACTACTGTGAGCATCATATTTAGTGGTAAAAGGTTGGGTGGTTTTTCTGTAAGAAAAGGAATAAGTAAAGATGTCCACTCACAATTTCTGTTCAACATTGTGCTGGAGCTTCTAGCCACACAATAATTCAAGTATAAAAAATTAAAGGCATGCAAACTAGAAAGAAAGTAAAACTTGAATGTCAGACAACATAATCCTAGTTGTACAAAATCATAAGAATCTCTATATATATACATATTTTGAGAGTGAGAGAAACATTGATTTGTTGTTTCATTTATTATGAATTTGTTGGCTGATTCCTTCTTTTTAAATTTCTTTTCTATTTTTATTTTTTTTAGAGAGAGGAGAAGGGAAGAAGAAAGAAAGGGAGACATCGATGTGTGAGAGAAACATCAATCAGTTGCCTTTTGCACACCTGCGGCTGGGGACCTGGCCCACAACCCAGATATAGACCTGAATATAGACAGAAACATAGACAGAAAAAAGTGAAACATCGTTCCAGTCTCACAAGAAATAGAAATGTCTTTATCTTCCCATAGAGAGAATATTGTAAAATTGTCACAACCAGGCAAAGAGTAGGCAGCAAAAATGTGGGGACAAAGTGTTTTAGAGGTTTCTTAGTCAATTAGATAAAATATTTACTTTTTTCTGAAATTTGTCATAATTTTCAGCATTAAAAATGTTTTCTCTTAAAACAAATGTTTGTTGCCCTGACCAGTGAGGCCCAGCTGGTTGGGTGCTGTCCTGCACGGTGGACGGCTGCTGGTTGGATTCCCAGTCAGGGTGCACGCCTGGGTTGCGGGGTTTGGTGCATGAGGCCTGCGTGAGAGGCAACCAATCGATGTTTCTCTCTCACATTCGGTGTTTCTCTCCCTGTCTTTCTTTCTCCCTTCCCCTCTCTCTAAAAATAAATAAATTAAAAAATAAATAAACATTTGTCTTATTTTTACTTATAAATTTATACTGCTTTTTGTAAAGAAAAATTGTGCAAGTTTGAGTCTTACAAAATCCACTCTGCCCACTCCTGTTCCCTAGTCCATTTGTCTTGAGGGCACCACTTTTACTAGTCTATTATATAGCCTTCCAGAGATAATACAATTACATAATAACATGATCTAAATGAATAGTAATCACATAATAGACCATCTAGTATTATTAAAGGCTGGGCTGTGCTCTACGGACTTGCCTTTTATTGAGTAACTTAACCCTTACAAAAATTCTATGAAATAGGCACCATTATCATCTATTTTACAGATGAGGGTGCTCAGGCACCAAAGTGTATAGTAACTGTGCTATGATAAGTTTCAAACCCAGGCAAGTTAGCTGCAGAGTCTTTTTTTTTTTTTTTTTTTTTTTTTACTTTTTAAAGTCAAGTTTATTAAGGAATAATTCACATACATTACACTTCACTTATTTAAGTGTACCATTTGACAAGTTTTGACAAACTTCTACAATCGGGTAAATCAACCATAATCAAGATGTACAAATTAGCAATCATCTCAAAACTTCCCTTGTGCCCCTATGCAGTTAATCACTCTCCCACACTCATTCCCAGGCAACCACTGACTGATTTTTTGTCCTTGTATTCTGTCTTTTCTAGACTATTATAGAAATGGAATCATACTGTATGTAGTCTTTTCTTGCCTGGATTCTTTCCCTTAAAGTTATACTTTTGAGATTCTTCTGGTATGAATATATCAACAGTCCAAAATTATAAAGGAAAATATAGAAAAATATGACAACAAAATATATCTTAGATATGATACAAAAAGCACTAACCATAAAAGAAAAATTAGATAAATTGGAATACATTAAAATTAAAAACATCTGTTCTCAAAGATATTGTTAGAAATGAAAATCTAATCCCCAGACTGATTTTCAAAATGCATATTTAATAGAGGACTTATAGCCATAATATAAAAAGAATATATGTAACTGAACGTAAGAATACAAGCAACCTAATACAAAAAAAAGGCCCAAAAATAGGTTGTGACACTTCCATACAGACAATAAATAAATGGCTCATTAAGCTGCAGAGTCTTTACTCTTAGCTAGAACTCAACATTGTCTCTAGCCCTGGCTGGTGTGGCTCAGTGGATTGACTGCGGGCTGTGAACCAAAGAGTCACAATTCAATTCCCAATCAGGGCACATGCCTGGGTTGCAGGCCAGGTCCCCAGTGGGGGCCATGTGGGAGGCAACCACACATTGATGTTTCTCTCCCTTCCCCTCTCTCTAAAAGTAAAGAAATA
Organism: Glossophaga mutica; assembly: GCA_039655065.1. NCBI lineage: Eukaryota > Metazoa > Chordata > Mammalia > Chiroptera > Phyllostomidae > Glossophaga > Glossophaga mutica. Next base: position 110,017,102 of record CM077310.1, on the reverse strand, counting down.
AAATATTTTAAAAAAAGTCTCTAAATACATAGAGACATATATTTCTCTAAAATACATCTCTCAGGTGTGTCTGTGTATGTGGTGGGAGGTGGGGAGTGGGAGTAGTTTAAAGCATAGGTACCTAGAGCTTTTGTGTTTTTTTTAAAATCATATGCTATACATATTTTTACAGTGCTTCTTATTTTATTTTTTAATATATTTTATTGATTATGCTATTACAGTTCAACTTTTTCCCCTTTTGCCCTTCTCTACCGAGTACCCCATTTCCTCCAGGAATCTCCCCACTTAGTTCATGTCCGTGGGTCACACATACAAGTTCTTTGGCTTCTTCATTTCCTATACTATTCTTAACATCCCCCTCTCTATTTTGTACCTACCAATTATGCTTCTTATTCCCTGTACCTTTTTCTCCATTTTCCCCTTTCCACCTCCCTCCAAATGATCTCCATATCTATGGTTCTGTTTCTGTTCTGCTTGTTTGCTTAGTTTACTTTTTAGATTCAATTGTCGAAAGTTGTGTAGTTTTAATCTTCTTTTTCTTAAATAAGCCCCTTTAACATTTCATATAATAATGGCTTGGTGATGATTAACTCCTTTAGCTTTATCTTGTCTGGGAAGCACTTTATTTGCCCCTTAATTCTAAATGACAGCTTTGCTGGATAGAGTAACCTAGGTTGTAGGTCCTTGCTTTTTATCACTTTGAATACTTAGCCCTGGCTGGTATGGCTCAGTGGGCTGAGCTCTGGCCTGCAAACTGATCTGCACTGCTTTTCAATGCCCCAGGAACATGCCCTTAAGACTGGACTGGCTATACAATGTTCCGGACAAAGCACAAAATGAAATTGAAAGGCCCTGTCTTCAAAAATTATAAAGAATTTCAAGAAGGCAACAGTAGAGTATTCAATCAAGCAAAGGGTCATTTTAAGTAACTGCCTGTTTTCACATACCCATGAAGTTAGCCCTGCATGGAAGACTACAGAATCCAGTACCTTTGTCTCTAGCTCTTTCTAGTCCCAACCATAGCTGTTTGCTACCTGCTGAGCATTAACTGATCACAGAAGTAGGTGTCATCTTCATGTCACAATCCAGGGACATGCCAACTTTTCTGTTATGGTTGTCAGCTCACTGAGAGAGAGGCAACAGGCAACCCACACAGCCCCTGCTGTTGACTAAGACAAAGAGAAAATGAGAGTCCAGCTGCATAAATATATGGATAGAGATCGGGAGATTAGAACTGTGTGGTCTGTAGTTACCTTGCCTCTTATCTTTCACTGTATTTTTAGTAAGGTAATTTAGGTCACTAATATTGATGAGATCAATAAAAGGGTAGTAGAACTGAACTCCTCCCCTCTGCCCGTACCTCCCTCCACCAGAGCCAAAACTATCCCCAACCTGTACTTGGACATAAAACTTATCTAGCTACTTTACCCAAATTATGCTGAAAAATTGGATTGCTAGACTCTTAGCAGCATTTCCTATCACTTGAATTTTTTAATTTCCTTTGTAGGGAAAAGTGGGAACCACTCACAGAGCTTCGGCTCAGCAAACTGCCACTGAGGAGACACTTTTTTGACCTGTTGGTAGAAGGTTTGCTTTGTTCTCATCCCTTCTGCATCTCCCAGCTGACCACCTGCAGTGGCGTAGGGAATTAATTTGACACCTTGTTCACAAGCAGATTGAGCAAGCAGCTAGCTAACAACAGGGTTAACTCTGTATCTGGAAGAACTACAGAACATGAGGAGCTGGCCAGGCAAAGAACATCCAATTCAGAGTCATCCAAAAAGGTTCAGGCAAGAAAAAAAGAGCCAAGAGGAAAATTTCCAGAACATTTCCATTTAGAAGCGCGATGGAACTTGTTGACTAAGCCATCGACATTATCTAGGACATGCATTTGACAATCTGGCACAGGTGACGAAACTGACAAACACACACAAGAAACCAGCGCAACATTATCTGTAAATTGGTTGTGATTGAATACTTCATGTCATCAGGGAATAGAGGCAATGAAAGAAAAGCCTTATTTCTCTGCAAAGAAAAAATTTCTGTCAGAAAGAGACGAGGAAATAAAAGAGAAAATGTCTTAAGAGCGATCGCTATGCATTCTGTGGAGTACATATTGTAAAAGGAAAAGGGAAAGGCAGCTTGATTCTGAAACTCTATTCAGTGTAATTTTGTGTAAGCTGTTCTCTAAGGAGAGAGACTGAACCTTAATCAACAAGCGTCTTCTTCCAGATGGCTCTGTGTGCCTTAATCTGCTTTTTTTTTTTTTTTTTTTTTAAGAGAAGGTGGGGACGATTCCTTACTATGAGGAAAGGCACATATTAAGACTTGATCAAAGGATTTGCCGATACATATTTATAACTTATGGAGCACTCTCAGAATGCTTGTAAGGATTTTTACTTTACCCGTTCTCTGCCTGGCCTTTTTTTGGCTCATGATTGCTTGCTGAAATGATGGCTTGTTTCAGTGGAATTCTGGTTCTTGAGTGGCTGCCGAGTCCACAGCTTTTTCTTTTCCCCAAGAGACCCTTAATCAATACTTGCTGAATGAATAAAAATGAAGAGATCACAGATCCAGATTCAATGGTATATCTGTTGCCAACGTGGGAACTGGAGGAGGAAGGCTAGGCTGGCATTTTTCAGCTGCAGACAAGGAACCTGAGTTCTATCCTCGTCTGCACCGAACATAAAGATGCGGCGCAACCGCAAGGTTTGGTTCTATGACACCGCCAGCTTCGTGACCATTTTCAGCAGCTGTTTTTTAAATAGGCACACTAATAGAGCTTAACCTAAAACAAGGTCACGGTGCTTACAATAAGTCATGATTGCTGAAGAGAGTCTGGAAGAAAGGGTTCTTGAGAAAAGATCCCTTGTCATCACACTTATTCATTCAGTTGTTTATTCATCCAAGTATTCACTGAGCACCTACTAAGTCTCTGGCATTTTGTGAAAATCTTGAGAATATGCAAGTGAATAAAATAATATATTCTGCCTGCCCTCAAGTCTACAATCGAGTGGGGCTATTTCAGTTACAGTAGTTTGATGGAGGCTATGATGCCATAGTGTACAATGTGAACAATGTTCAAGGATATTTAATCAGGTATTTAGGAAATTACAAAGTGTTCTCAGAGAAGAGGCAAGAAAGTATAAGCCTGAAAAATGAATATGATGTAGCCAGGCAAAAGGTGGGCAAGGATACTAAATAGAAGGGAATGCTATTTGCAAAAGGCCAAAGGCAAGTGCAGGGAGAGGCATGCTGGGAACTAAAGGAAGTTCATGATGACTAAGGGTAGATTTGGTGATAAGGATGAGAGATGGAGAGATGGGACTGGAAGGGTGGAGAGGGCAACAAGAAGGCACCTATCTTCCTTTGTACTCGGATAGGGATCTATATTTAAGTGAATTAAATTCTGTAAACTCAGACTATGCTAAACACAAGGCTCAGTAGGAAACTGCCTCTACCCTCAAGGGGCCTGACTCAGTAGCAGATGCTCAGGGTCCAGGATCTATGTCAAATCACAGAACAAATAATCCGTGGGATGTAAGATGTCCCACAATGATACTGAGCGCTGATTCAGAAATGCTGGCTCACGAAGGAAACCTAATCTCGTTCTTTCACTTGTGGATTTTAGCATGATTTGAGGGCATGTATATGTATATGTTTAAAACACATCAAGAGAGATTCTTGAATGCCTTACATTCTACCAACATGAAGAAAAGAAGGTGAACTAAAAAAATTATGAGTTAAAATGATCTTTTTTATATCTAGAGATATCAAGAAGGAAATTCTATCACAGAATAAAATTACAACATGTGCTTTGTGACGCAGTAACAGCAGGTAAACTTAAAATTTAGAGAAAGAATTTACCTCCAAGTTTACTTTTTTGGTAAAAGTTTGAAAAATATGAATTCCATCTGATATTATGAAGTATGGTTTTCTCCTCAAAGTCTGTATGTTTGACTAATGTGTAATCTAAAGGAATCTTCTAGGACTTTGAGAATGTTCTCAGATGACATTTGTGGTTTTGGAGATGTAAAGTGAAAGGCAGTGCCTATTTTAAAGTCATGGATATTTAAACAAATATGCTGAAGCTAACATTAAATGCCAAGCTATTCATCATCGTGCAGAAAAATTGGTGATGTTTAACATTTTCTCTTCTGCTTAATTTTGGTGAGATGATAATAGGCTTTTTGATAAGGTCCTTTCTGGACTCATTCAGGTAGAATCCAATTCCAGTCTTCATCAGATCTGTGATTTGTTGATTTCCAGAGCAGCCAATTACAACAAAACTAATTATAAAATAACTGGAAAACCAGTAATTAGATAGTGGTTCCCATTCTCTGATCAGAAGGCTCCTGGAGCTATTGCAAAAACATTTCAAATCTGTGTATTCACCAAGTAATGTCTCTATACTATACACTTAACCTTATACAAATATGTGTGCTATTTCTTAAAAATTGGTATATATAGTACTATTTTAATAAATAGGAAATATTTAAGGGTTACTAAATGTATAGCAGTTTTGACATATATTCTCAAGCAATGTATTCTAAAAATACAATTATAAGATAGCTTAAAATGTTTTTAACTTAAAAAAGAACCCTCATTCTTCAGGACAGAAGGCCTGTTTAGTTTCTTCGGCAAGTGAGAGTTATTTTTTGTAGTTCCAATTCACAAGCCACTTATAAGCATATGATACATAACATTGCAAGTCAATAGTTTAAGAATATAATTAAACAGAATTTTAGCTGGTCTGAGTAATGTACTGTCCTCAACCTACACAAAGTTCCATGAAAATCTCGGGGCTGTTCAAAAAAAGAGAATGTATCACCTTGACTACTAAGAAGTCAAAAACTATATTTTAATCTCAATCGCAGTAACTTTTCTCATCTAATTTATCAGGTAATGTTATCTTTTTCCACAGCATGATGCTTTCATGCTGTTTTTAAAGATGTAATTATTCATGTGACTCATTGCAAGCTATCTGAAATCCTTTTTGGAAGTGGGTGTGGCATGAATACATAAATAACTTGCCATGCCATACAAGAAATAGATTTTAGTATAAAGCAAGAGTTCTTAAAAACATATTTTTTTCCTAAATAATGTGTCCCACTGGGCTAAATCTTTATCAGAATGAGGAACAAACTTTTCAATGCCAGGCAAATAAAACTAATAGAACACTTATCAATTATTTTATATGTGCTGCTGGGTGCTAGGAAACGAAGACAAATTAGAATCACCTGTCATAGTTGTAGTCTCTATTAGCTCAGAAAATGGTGGAGGTGGGGCAGGCGGTGTCTTCAGTGGCTATAGTTCATGTCTTTGCTGTTGTTTGAAGTGGTATAGAAGCAGAGAAAGGAAAGCAGCTTTTATAGCACTTGGAGAAGTAGAGAGGGAATAAAGAAAGTTTTTCTTCATCAAAGAGACACTTGAGATGTCTTAAAGGATTAGCTGTATTTTACCAGCAAAGAAGAGAGGGAGGTCACTCCAGGAAAAGGGATCAGTATGAACAGAGGCACACTCCCAATTTTCCTTCTTTCCCTCCAGCTGTTTTATTAGCTCTTCCTCCTTGACCCATGCCTAAGTAACTGGGGTTACCAAGGACTCCAGCCTGCACTCACTACCATCTCACACTACAAACAAGTCTTAAGCAATCCCATCCACACCCATGGATGGCTTGATTCCCATCTTTAAGTTGATGACAACTAAATATGTATCTCCAGCCTAGATCTCTTTGCTTAACTCCAGATGAATGTAACCAAACTCTTTGAGACATCTCTTCTCTGGTATCTCACAGACCAAACTCAACATGTTCGGAACTGAATTCATCTCCTTCTCCTACTCTTTCTCCTGTAATTTTCCCGGATCGGTTACTGGCACTACAATCCCCCACCTGCTCACATCAAATATCTGGGTGCCATCCATTACTCCTTCTTTCTCACCCACAGCCCCCATCCAATAACTTGTCAAAGTCTCTCAAGATAGTGTCTGAAGTAGTTCATGAATTTATCTACTCTCGCTGTTCCTATTACTTCCACCATATTCCTAGGTCCTAAATTATGTCCCTAATTTCTAAGTCTTAAATTACTGAGTAGTCAATAGACAGCAGAGGGTGAGGAGGGGGTAAACAGGAATGTGAGGCAAAATGGAACAGGTGCATGCTAGAAGTGAGGCCCAGAGGCAACAGAATGCTACCAGGTGTGACTTGGTGCTGTCAGTAATTGCAGAGTCTATTTGTCTTAAAGCTGTGGACTAAGTAACCATAGTAGTACGTGGCACTCCTTTGTGGTAGGGAGGTCTCAGCAGTGCTTCCAACAAGTCCATTCATCTTAAGTTAAAGTGATGCTCTCTGTCGTCACAAGACCAGAAATACTGATGAAGGTTCTTAATTTGTAGGAGGTGAGCTTCTCTCCTCTGATTTGTCTCATGTAGGGAACTCGTGATAAATATGTGAGGCTCCCATCTCAAGGACTCAAAGAAAAGTGTATTAAATGAATGAATGAATGAATCCTATTGCTTCATTTGAGAACTGTTGATTTGTAGCCTTGTTCATTTACCGTTGTGTGTGTTGAATGAATTTGTAAACATTCACTTTATAATAAAAAGGGTAGCCCTATTTAGGTCACATTTGCTGCAAAAAGATTTTTCCTTGATTTGTGTATTTGTGTTAGCAACTTTCTCAACATGTCCTTTTTCCTCTCACTTCCAGACGTAAGAATCTTTCCTGTCTTGGCATATGCCCTGCATGCTTGGAAATCCCTAGGTGGACCAAGGCAAGGGAGAGCCAGCCCAGAAGAGTAGTCCAGATGACAGGAAGTCATGTCTCAAAAGGTATTAAATACTGTAATTAAGGCAGGGCTTATCATTTTATTGTAAAACAATTCCACATTTTGAAACATGTTTTTCAAACACAACACTCAGTTAACTGAACGCTTGGAACAAGATTTCAATATAACTCATTTCACTTGAGTATGTCTATTTTCAGAATGGCCATTGTGCCAAGGACAAGCTGATCAAGTGACTTCCCCTAAGTGTTTTGGCAATCCACCCTGATGACACTCTGCCAGTTATCAAAAGCTCAATCAAGTTCAGTGGAACCAAAGCTTAAACTCATAGGGCTGACACCGCCGGACTTTGAAAACAGGTCCCCAGTGGGCTGAGTGAACCTGTTTAGTGTCTGTCTGGATTCTCTAATTCATATAAAAGTTATTTTTTTATTATTATTAAAGTGAATCATGGTAAAATATATATATATATAAATGGTACAGAAGTAGGAATAAAAACTGGCTTCATTCTCCAGTGAACTAACTAGAAATAGAAAGAAAATGTAAAGAATTTTAATTTTGTGGAGCCCAACTCTATAAAAATAAAGTTAAACGTGGAAATAAATGGATGATTTTTTTCCAAGAAACTTGTAACTCATTTATAAGGCTGCCCTGGGACCATGGACACAGAGATCACTTTAAATTCAGGCTACACTAAGCCCAAGCAGGTTCAGGCAATCGACTTATCACGACACCTGCTTAACGAGATATTACCCCTCCAATAAACGCATTGTCTGTGTCTCGTAAGTGCCCAGCACTCAGTATTTGTCCGTGGATTGAAGGGATGCACTGCACAGAATGAACCGGTCATGAACATCAAGAGCTCGCACTGTGATGTGCTCTCCTCTGTGAGAATATCACCCACACTTCTGTGAGAGCCACCATCTGCAAGTTTGACATCAAAAAGTTCTTCTTTTCTTTAACCCTACTGTCATTAGGAGAAGAGGCAGATTCTGATTAGTAGGAGCTTATTTTCACAACCGTCTTTGGGCTCTCTTGCCCAAACTGACTGAAGGGAATTAAATCCATCTTGGTTACATCAGATTGTGGTGGATTATAACTGTTCTCTTTAACAATTGCTAGTGATATCTTTTGGGTTGGAGAAGGGAATAGTGTAAGGACAGTGAGGGAGGCCCCTGGACTTCAATAAATGAATCGCTTGCGTAGATATCTAAGTCGGAAATACTTATTTTTGCCTTAAATTTTAGTTTTTGTGTAGTTCTTAAAGTAGCTCCTAATTGTTTAAAAATGACAGAGTAGATGCTGTTTCTGTTTTCTAAGATGCTTAAGATTACTATTTACTTGTTTTGAGGCTTTTTCACTAGGAAGGGACGGAGGAACCATGGTATGTAGTAAAAGGACCCTCAGTTCATTGGGGGTGTGAATAGACAGGAATTAAAGTAGAAATTAGATTTCTCAAGAAAGGGTAAGAAAGGATTTCATCAGATGAAGCAGAAAAGAAACGTCATTGCGTCTGCTCACAGATCTCCGTCAATAAAGGGAAGAGGAAAACAACATTTACGTCTTACCGTTTCAAGGAGAGGAATAGCCTTCTGTGAGTTTTATTATGTGTCTTAATTGATAGAAAGGGCTGGAAATCGAGACATCTTGGTTCTGTTCCTATCATTTCAATGCTTTCACGTTGCTCTTTCTGACTTGATCAAAATATCCTCCGTGTGCAGTGGTTTAAGAGCACAGCTCTGTAACCACCATTACAGAACAAGCAATTCAAGTTAGTCATTACATTTTAAGTACTTCTTAATTCAGAAATAAAAGAACTAAATGTAGGCAGGAGATTTAAAAGTCCATAATGCTATCAGCTTAAATGAGGCTTCTGGAGTTAGGGCGTAAAAAATCCTCAGTGTTCTGTTGTTCAGCAGCTACTCAGAAAATTAGAACCCACTTGCAGACAAGAAAGGGCTGCTTACAGAGCCCAGAACTTGCTCTAGGTAGAGCTCATTTTACCCATTTCCTTCTCTCTTCTCCTTGCCTGGGAGAGAGAGGGTTCTCCAGTACCTGATCATCAGATGCCTCCAACCTTGACCTCTAATGCCTCCAGGTCACTTAGATCTGCAGCATCTAGAACAGAAGTTTTTGGCGCAGATTTCACATCAGGATCACTTGAGGCAGTCAAAAAAATAAAAATAAAAAAATAGACCGTTTCTTGGGCCTTAACCCAGAATATGTAAATCAGAATCTCTGGGGCAAGGGCATTGCTATTAGTATTTTTTTAAACAAGTTTCATTGAAAATTCTAATATGCAGCCAGGATGGAGTTGAGCTCCTGATGGGGGGACTGAGAGACATCCCCATGATCTGATCATGACCCAGACATTGCTTTTGAGATAGCCGGTCTCTAGGAGAATAGACACAGCTTTGCAGGCGTTTCTGGCTTCCCAGGTAAGCCTGGCTTGATATTACAGATGTGGGGCGAGACTAGATGTAGAGGCAAGTCCTACTTTACCTTTTCCCTGCCCCTGAGACTGAGGTGGAAAGAAAGTTACCTCTGGACTCCCCTAATCAAAACCCAAAACTGTGTGGCAGGGTGGAGGCCTGAGAAATGTCTTCGAGAAACCATAGACTAGTATCAGGCATTTAATTTCAGACTAGTTCTTACAGATAAGATAGGATTCTATGTGCTCAGCAAATTTTACATGTCAGTTCAATGGCACATCAGTGTCTTTGAATTAGGGCTTTTTCGGTTTTATTTTTTCAATTTATTTAAACTAAAAAGAAAACAAAAAACAAACAAAAAAAACCCCAACAGTTCACCCAACCCCCCTCAACCTCTGGCAACCAGCAATCTGTTTTCTATATCTATGTTCTTTTGTTTCTTTACATTTCACATATAAGAGAGATTATACCATATTTGTCTTTCTCTGTCTCACTTATTTCACTTCACTCAACATCCTCCAGGTACATCCATGTTGTCACAAGTGGTAAATTTCATTATTTTTTATAGATGAAGAATATTTCATTATATATACGTACCATAATTTCTTTATCCATTATGCATACTTAAATTGTTTCCCTATCTTGGCTAGGATCAATAGCACATTTTACAGATGAGTAAACAGACAATTCAGAGAGCTTCAGTAATCCACAGACAATCCCCTTTCTGAGAAGGGGCCCAATCAGAATTTAGACTTGAGTCTTTCAGAGGCCAAGTCCTGTTCAATTAGCCTGGAGAGCGACCCTCACCATGCGGCCAGGCTGCCCGTGGGCAGCGAAGCACCAGCTGCAGGCAGGAGGCAAGCTGCTTTGTCTCTGTGGTGTTACGATCACCGTCTCCATTGTGGGGCATGGAGCTGAACTCCCGGGCATTTTGATGGTTTTTGGCCTAAAAGTACACCTCACCTCTCAGGACAGTTTGATCCAGGATAAAAGAACTTTTCACTCAATTCTTAGCTAAGTTTTGAGAATTCAGCTCCCTGTGCCAATACACACTCTCTCAAATTGGAGGCTCTTTTCCCCCTGAACCTGGGAAGAAAGGGAAGGATTCCAGAGAGGAAGGGAGATTCTTTGCCACAGGGAAACTGCCCCCTTATATTCGACTCCTTAAAAAATAAGATAAATAGGAAGAGAGTGTCCCACAGATTCGTGAAGAACTTCAGAACGCCTGCTGCTCCACCGCGTGTTCCAGTGATTAAAGATTGCTTTATGGTCAGAAACTCTTTTAAATGGAGAAGGTTAACTTTATTCTCATCTTCACCTGAACTACTGGAATTATTGGAGAAGGGTAGTTTTAGCTGGGGCCTAAAAGAAAGGGGTAGTTTCTGAATGGTGGCACGCCTGGGTAAGATACGCAGGGGAGCCCCAAGATCAGGTGCAGGTAAAGAGGGAAAATGACCCCTTTTTTCTTTGGTACAGTTTTAAGATAAATAAGCATTATTCCAGATTTGTAACTGCCAGATTCATGTTTCATACCCGGACAGCTCTGATCGTTACATGTAGGACATTTAAAAGTCCAGTGACGGCAACATTGAGAGTTTTAGTGAACATTTATAGCGTTGAATAAAATTGATAAAGATAAGGAGGAAAGTCAAACCGTGCCTGCTTCGCAACCCACCTGGCCAGGGCTGCGGAACCAGGCTTTGGACTCCAGCTGGTGTGCTGCAAGGCAGGAGTGCTCCTGGGCAGGCAGGCAGGAGCGGCGGCGGCCGGGACCCTTGAGCAAGTCACTTGTGGCATAGAGGGTCCTCAACTATGTTCCAAATGCTCTTAACTTTACCAGTGTGCGAGACCATTTTTTTTTTTTTTAGGAACATTATGTGGAAAATGTTAGGAAGCCCTCTGGACAGGAAGCAATAGCTAACACAAAATCAAATATTTCTACTGTGCCTGGCCCAAACCGGAGCATCTAGACTTGTTAAGGCAGCTTGAATCCCAGCTTTCCACCCCACCCAGGCTGCCCTTGCTCCCCACCCCAAAAGTGGAGAATTCCTGCTGCTCCACTCAGGTAGACGTATCCCAGCAGGAGAAACGTGCACGTGGGTGTGCGGACCTTATCCCGCTGTTTCTACAGGCAGGTGCAAAGGACCGCCATATGAAATCCATGGCGTTCCTGTGTTCAGTCCTCGCCGAATTTCTCCATGTAGTCAGTGATTATGAATTGAATGCTGCTGCATCTTCTGTTTAAGAGTTGATCTAAAAGGAAACGAAGAGAAAATCTGAGATTTTTGAAAGCAGAATGTATTGTAGGGTGAAAATATATATGGTAATCAAATATCTATATATACATACACACATGCATAGATGTATTTGGCAATTGAATATATATGCCAATTAAATATGTCTGTTTATGTTTGGCAATTAAAGTAAGTACAAATATTTGAGGTTTTCAAACATCGGCTCTTTGAAGAAACAAAATGCCCGAGAATGTTCACCGTATTACATACCCTGGCAGATAACCCTAAAGGCAACTATTTAGGAATGAGCATCAAGGGCTATGCTGAGTAGAAAGCATGGCATTCTAGGATTACAATGATAATTCTACTTTTACAGAATTGAACCGTACAGCATTGTTAGTCCTGAGTGCCTTTCCCTTGGAGGTTATATAAAAGAATGACGGTATATTGAATGACCTTTAATTATTCAGTTTCCGTCTAAGGATAGTGATCTGTATTCTAGATCCAACTGTGGGTCAGAGACTGAATAAGAGAAACTCACAGAGAATAGCAGCAGCAGAACAAATGAACTGAAAAAAACACAAACACTCAGTCTGTTTCCTTCAGACGATTCCTTTTGCTTTCTCAGGTAGATGTATATTTCTCTTCCCTCCCTCCCTTTCGCAATACACAAGTCTAATAACACCAGATAGAAATGGAAAATTTGAATTTTAAATTTTGAAGGGCTCTGAACACTGAGGGTACGAAGCAGGTAGCAACTGGAGAGCAGAGTATCACCTTCCGAAAACATAACCCACCTCCAGCACTGCAAACTCTGGGCCTTGGCAACAGGACATCGGCAACATGGCCGCCAGGAGCTGCTTTCTACACAGGGCAGAAGTGGATGTGGGAGCAGCTCAGCATTTCAGAAACACAGCAGCCTGGCTCAGTGACCACTGCCCGAGGGCCTGGTTCCCACCGAAGTCCCAGAACAGTTCTCTGTTCTCTCCAGGTCCCAGAAGGCATGAGCTATTGGCTCAACCAGATAAAAAGAACATCTCGATTTAACAAGTAGCTGCCAGGGCTCCTGATGGTTTACCTTACCCAGCATCCAGCACCATAGACTGGTCACTAGCACAGCCCACTGCGTCCACTAGAGGTTCCATAGGAGGCTGCTGAAACACACACACCCAACTTCACCCACTGGTGTTTACACTAAGGGGGATTTTAAGCCACTCCCCACAAAACAAAAAGCATTCTTTAACATGGGAGGTACTGCAGGAGATGATGTTTCTAAGACCATTGACAGATGGTAAAGGAAGGCAAGTTTGGAATTTATAGAGAGGCTGTACTAGAACAATGTTTTCAAGTTCAACCTGAGGTCAATAGAGTTTGCTAGATATGAGAAACATGGAAATAAATGTTCTTTCTCTTTTCCAAGTGATTTGAGGAAAATATTCACTCCGAGAAAGCACTTCCTTATGCTTCTCGAGATGAAAAGAAGGTTTCTATTTATGTAATCTCCAAATGTCCTGGTGAGAAGCAAAACTTATTTGTCAAACACACAGAACCTACCCACCCAGATTGACTCATCCACCGTCTCATATGCATTCTGCAATCCAGAATCTTTAAAAAGGAAAATCACATATTTTGTTGCTGTTTCTTCCCAGATAGTACTTATTCTGACTTTTGCAGCTTTACAAGTTTTTTTTTTTTCTATTTCACTATGTTACTTTTAAAAGCTTTTTGGTTTATTGCTAATTTCCCCCTTTTCAGGCTCAGTTGTACAATATGGTATGTGTGCTGGCTTGTAATTTTGGAGCTAAATTTATGAGCCTGCTATAGTTCAAATGATATTCTATTTTTGCTTGTTTTATTTTTGCCTGGGCTTGATATGTTTTATGAGGTTCTTTCCTATAGCATTGGCATTCATATCTGGTGTAACCAAAATTCTATCTCTTGTTTAAGAGCCCTTCAACGTCTCAAACCTAAGTATTTTCTTTTCTTTTGTATGATGTTGGAGCTGGTGATTTTCTTTTAATATCTGGAAACATTTCCTTCCACATCAGAAACTCAAATTTGCAAGAAATCCTACTGGGAGTCTTTACATATGTATTTGAAGGGCAGAGAGGCGAGTGGACCTGCTGTCCACTGACCCCCAGAGCCCCTCCCTCCGTACAGCTGTGGCGGACAGGATAAGGATGGTTGGGAAGACAGAGGGTCTGACTCTGCCCTGTGCTCTACAGCGCTTACCTGCCTGACTTCCCCTCTATGCTCCAGTGAGGCTGCAGCCTCGTTGCGCCCATTAATAAACAGGCTGCTCTTTTCTAGGTTTCTCACATTCACAGTAAATATGAGCCAGGCTGCTAGTGCTGGAATATCCTGTACAGGCTGACTGGACCCTCCAAGGAACATTTGAAAACAGAGGACAAAGTTGTAAAGAGGTTTGGAGAAACACAAGGCAGCTCAGAAAGTTAGGTGCCTGCATTAGCCCATGAAATAAACATCTTCACAAACCACTCCGCCCAAAGGAAACCATAAAAACCTTAATGATTCCTCAGGAGACCCTGATCCTGCCTCTAGCTATATGACTTCGCCAGGACTGATTTTCAGATAAACCAAAGATGAAAGGTACAATGGAATGGTCCAGCCCAACTCCTACTCTTACTAGTATGGAAATGGAAGGTTGGAGCAGGCAAGTGGCCTGCCGAGGACATGGTTAGTTAGATGCAGGTCTCCTGACTATCAATAAAAAATAATTTTTTTCACCACACCATGGAACCTAAACATGTGCACAGAGGGAAGGCGGGGCAATCACTGATGTTTCTTGAAGCTCCGATGCTCTACAAGTCCATGACTGTAGGAAGCTAGGCTCAGGGCATGTAGGAAGCATGTTCACAGCCATCCTTCTCTTTCCTTTTCTTTTTCATTTGTCTCCTTCCTCTTCACACCCCATCGCCAAGTTCTTTTCTATCCTCCATTTCCTGTCTGTTCATGATGCTGAGTTTGGAAATACCTTATCAGGGGGTTAGAATTTATTTTGCATAGATTATTTCTTTTGGAGGAGAAGCACTAGACACCACCAAGTAGTAAATAAAAATGATGTCCCTTCAAAGAGAGAGTGTTTCCAAAGAATTTTTTGGAGAGATAGAATTGAGGAGAAAAAGATTTTGTTTTATATTTTGGGTTTCCGAGTCTTAACCATTTCTATAAAACGGAGCTAGAAAGAAAAGTTAGGAGGCTGGCTTCTGGAAAATGCAGTATTCTAATTCAAGTGTTGTCTGAGAAGATGATAAAGCAGAGAGTACTCGTTGTACTAATGAGAAAAAGATGAATGACACTTAAATGGGTTTTCTTTGCATCCCAGACCATGGTTAAGTGTTTTACATGCATTTGTCACTGCTATTAATGTAATCACATAAAACTTTCTCTTGTTCTCAAGTGCTTTTTAAGTGAGCTATTTGAGCTTTTGATTCTGCAGGTTTTCTTCTCTTTCAAAATTAGCAAAGGTAATATGTAAGCCCTGAAACTTTTTTTTTTTTTAAATGCAAGAGCAGAGGTAAAGAAAAGAATATGGTGGTTGGGTAAATTGAGAACTGCGGGCGTTACCTTTCAAGGCCTGTTACCCGTAATTGTAATAAAAATATCCTGAGAGGATCATAAAGGGTGTTGCAAGTGGTCTCTGTATTATGTAATATTAATGGCCGATCATCTACACAGGCCTCCTACATAAGTATCCTCCCCCCATGGCATTTTCCCTCTGACTCGAGAGCTCAGGCTACCTCAAGGAGAGACCCCAAATCTCAGCTGTACCCTGCCCAGCAGGGGAACCTTGAGGTGAGGACACCAGTCACAGGCCTCGCTACAGCGCTGGTTTCTGAGGCCCCCACAGTTATAAGTGGGATGGGCTCTTCACAGAGTGATGGGAGGCTCCTCTTTAGCCCCTCATGGCAGCCCTGCCCCCACCCTCAGAAGTGGAAAGAGGACCTGCCTCCTTTCTCCCTTCAACCAGAAAAACCTGGATTTGAAATTGGGCTCTTTTATTTCCCATCACCTTGGCCTTAGGCAAGTTACTTAACCTCAGTAAACCTCAATGCTTCATCTAATCCCTACCTTACAGGGCTCTACTGCAGTGATGTGTGGAAAGTACCTTTCAAAGAAACTGGCACCCAAGATGATGTAATGCTTCATGTTTGTTATACCCACCATTCTCCTGATGGGCCATGAAGTGACCTGAAGGACTCTCGAAAGCCCTTACGACTTTCTTACCCTGCCATAGTCCAGAAGAAGTAAGTTCATTTATTTTGTTTTAAATTAATAGAATTTATTTATTTACAGCAGTTTTAGGTTTACAGAAAAATGGAGCCCAAATTACAGAAAGATCTCATTTATGTCCCGCCCCACCCAATCCCCACAGTTTCTCCCATTATTAACTTCTTGCATTACCGTGGGGTATTTGTTAGAATTAATAAGCCAGTATTGATATATTAGTCTTAACTAAAGTGCGTAGTTTACATTAGGGCTTACTCTTTGTATATTCTATGAGTTTTAACACATGCATCCACCATTATCAGACGCACGGCTACAGTTGCCCCGCCCTAAAAATCCCCTGTGTTCTGCCTTTTCGTCACGCCTTCCTCTTCCCTAAATTCCTGGTAACCTTTTACTGTCTGATAGTCTCGACTTTCCAGAACGTCAAATAGTTGGACTCGGACAGTATGTAGGCTTTCCACTGAGCAATATAGATTTAAACTTCTTCCATGTATTTTTGTGGCTTGATAGCTTTTTTTTTAATTGCTGAACAATTTTCCATTGTATGGAGACAGGACAGTTTGTCCAGAGGTATCCCAACCGTTTGGCATCTCTGTGCCACACTGGAAGAGGAAGAGTTGTGTTGGGCTACACATTAAATGCATTGTGACACATAATCACACAAAAATCTCATAATGTTTTAAGTAAAGTCACCATTCTGTGTTAGGCTGCATTCATAGCCATCCTGAGCTGCATGCGACCCGCAGCTTGGAAACCCCTGGTACAATCCTCCACTGAAGGGCATCTTTTTAGTTGCTTCCACGTTTTGGAATAATGACTAGACACACTATCAACATTTGGGTGCAGGGCGTTGTGTGGACATAAGTTTTCAATTCAATTTGGGTAAATACCAAAAAACGCAATTGCTGGATGGTATGATAAGAGCATGTTTAGTTTTGTGAGAAATTGCCAAACAGTCTTCCAAAGTGGCTATAATATTTTACATTCTCACTAGCATTTTTGAAATGCTGAAAAATTCTTTGGATAAAAGGGCACATTTCCGTTATGGGTTACAAACATTTTCAAGTCTCTATTTTGTTTGCATCCAAAACTCGGGGTTATTTGAATTTCTAAAAGACTCAAACTTACATTCCAAAGGCTCCCTGCATCTGCAAGTTATTTCTTCCTATTATAAAGAGTGTAATGACCCACACACAAAAAAATATTGTTACATGCATGGTTAGTCAAAAGTTTATTAAAGGCCAATTAGAGAATTTTCCTTTTTGAAGAATTTGAAATCTAGCATACACCCAGAAATGGCAGATCATTCACAAAATATGGGAAACATCAAACCAATGAGGAAAAAAATACCTGAACTGAAATGATGCCATGATATGGGTCAACCTAAGGAGACAGCGAAAAGAAAAAAAGGAAAATAGATGTTATTTATGAAGCCAAAGTTATTTTAAGGCCTTATGTTTGCCTGTTCATTATTATACCTATCTTACTGTAATCCTAAGCCAAAAATACCTCATAAGAAATATCTAACTTTCTTCGACATTATGAGACAGGTTAAAAGGAGGAGGGTCAGAGAGGAAGGGGAAAGGGAGTTGAGGGTGACTGCTTGAAGGGAGGCTTTGTTCCTGAAATGAAGGCGAGCATCTCTGAGGGAAGCTTCCACACAGGGGCTAAGAGCTGGTAGACTGCAGGGCAGTGACTTGACCGAAAGACTTCATGGCTCCTCATATAAAACTTTGGCTGCAGAAATTCTGGTTTATGCCTGGTCAAGGAAGAAACTGTCCAACTATCTGATGAATGTCCGGTTAGCCAATAGGTCCATCATTTGGGAAGTTTAAGGAATTGCTCTTTTACCAGTCAAGCACCCTGAGTCAGACAACGTGTGTGTCCACTTTGCTGATCATGAACTTGGACGTACTGAGGTAAGACCGGAAGAAGGATCCTTGACATGCCGCTGGGTGAAGTGGCCAGGATTTGGGCAACCTCCAGGACAAAGAAGAAAGGCCTGGAGGGTCTCAGGGCAGCCACAGAGCAGTAGGCGTGGCCTACCCTGTCCGCACCACTCCTCCACTGGTCTTCTATCTGCCCGTCCTCAGGAGATACCCTTGCCTGCTTCTTACTGGCTTTCCCTAACCTGACAAGTCTTCCCAAGACCCGTGGACCTGAGAGATGACAACGGATGTCATCCTGTCAGGGCCACAGCTGGGGGAAAAGTGGTGGTCTGCAAATTTAGGCAGAAGCAGATTTGATAGAGCACAGTATGTTGGGGCAAAGGAAAACACAGGACAAAAATTCGGGGAGTACCAGATCTGAGAAGGCCAACATGGAGAAATAAGAAGAAAAAGCAAGAAAACATGTTGTTTTATCTGTTCACACCTAATAGATGGTTTAAACAAAATAATTTGTCATTCTTAGCACATATGCAGCCTAAAAGTATCACAAATAATGATCGGTAAAAATGAAATTGTAAATCTTCAGCCCCTGTCTACAATACTTGAGATAGTGTTCCCAGGTAGTTAGAGGGAGAGAGTAAAAATCATGCTGTGCTGGGTCTGTTCCCAGCTTTGGAACTTGGCAGCTTTTTCAGTTTCGCTCAAGTTCTCAGGTCAAAGGCATCAAGGAGAAGAGGTATTTGTGTAAACATGCTGTGTTTTTCTGTGAGTTACAGACCTACTCCAGTTATTTATTTTAGATTTGCAAAAATGTTCTCATCCCAGTATCTTCAGGGCATGTGACAATATAAAAATTGAGACTCACTAGAGGAAATTTCTATGTATTTCAGCTTTACACAATAGCTGCCTCTTGATCCTGCAGAACACATTAAATGAGAATTCTTGTAGACTGTTTGCATTATTCCCTAATTGCTGACGGGTTTTAAAAATGTTTTAGGACACGTCTACAGTTAAAGAATAGCCTCATTAGGAGAGGATGGTAATTTTTATGACACACAGTAGATTATAAAGTAGAATCAAAATGTTTTCCCCCTATGCTTTTTTCAAACACTTTTTCAGAGGTTTTGATGTCACATTCTCTCCATACCTTTGGTGTTTTATCTGCAAGTGTGTGCTCTTTCTAGAGTTTATCATTCACTGCATCTATTGATGAGTGAGACCTGGGAAATCTAATCCAAGGCCTTGGACTCTTAGGAGAGCTGCACTTTGTTTTGCTTCATCTAGAAGGTAGGACCTCTGTGGTTAGTCATCTAAATATATTATGTATAAAAGAATTCGCATTAGAACATTGGCATAGCTTCTCTTTCAGAAATGGAAATCTCTGAGTGAAGTAATACATCAGAGGTGAACTTTAGACGGTTAACATTTTGGCCTTTCCAGATGCCATCACTATCTCTTTCTTTAAGTCAAGGGTTTCCAAATATTTGCTTCTAGTATTACAAAATGGGGATTTTGAATACTCGTTTAGGATGTGCTAGACAGTTCACGAATACTTATGGGTACCTATGGTGTGCAATCCTTAGTACTGAAGCTGTTTAACGTAAAATAGTAAAATAGGGAGTAAAATATTTTATCTCCCTTGCAAAATAATTTATTAGCTCCTGGAAGAAAAAATATTAGCAGACAAAACAATTTGACTATACTTTTAAGGCATGCAGATTAATATAGTGTGCTCTTAGGGCTGTGGAGAGATGAAATAAGAAGAACCCAAAATGGGTTGGGTTACGCTGTGATGGCTTCCTGGAAGGCCTGTCTTGACCCAGATTTTGATTGTTAGGTAGAAAAGGGGAGGTATTACAAACAGAGAGAAGGGCATGTTAAAGCAAGAAGTACTTTGTAAGTCTAGGACATGACATTCCCCAGTTAATTAGATAAAGAATGTACATGATATGAATAGGAAAAACAAACTTAGGTAACGAACTTCTATCTTAAATGAATTTGAAAATTTACTTTAGGATTAGCTTTTCCTGTTTTAGTTAGGACTTTTGGGTTTAAATCATGTACAAATCAACTTGACATCACTAAAGTAAAAAAACAGGGAGAGTTATTAAATAAATCCTGGGAAACACCTAGAACACTGAGAGGTCGAGGGGGATTAAAACTATATGTATTTTTGGCATTCACAATATGTCAGAAATGAGAGAGTCACAGGGAACCTCTCCAAACCCCTAACTACCCACCAAAGTTTTCTTCCCATCTTCCTGCTTCTCTTTCTCTCCCTCTGTCTTTCCATATTGTTTCTCTGCTTCCTGATCCATGTGGTAAAAAACATGCCTCAAGTTTAAATCTTCTTTCGCCAGCCCACAGAGGTAGGAATCTCTTGGACTTTAGTCAAAATCATCAAGAAACTGACTCTACTAGGCTCAGCTGATTTCAGGAGGCTGTCCTGAACCAATAAACCTGGAATCTGTTGGAGAGCCACACAATGTGTAAAGATGGCTGTCAAACACCTGTGTCTGAGGCTGAGTGGATGAAGGTAAATGATGAATCCCAGAGAAGGCAGGTTAGATAACTCCATAGGTGTCTACTGTACTTACATATAGAAATTCCCATTCTTTTTTTAGTGTTCTATTTTTCCTTTCCATTGAATGTATTGGGGTGACACTAGTTAACAAAATTATTCAGGTTTCAGGTCCACAATCCCACCACACGTCATCTATACATCGTATTGTGTTCCCTGTCCAAGTCAGGTCTCCTTCCATCACCACTTATCCCCCAATACCTTCCTCCACCTCCCCCAACTTCCCTTCCCCCGGCAATCCTCATAGTGTTGTCCACGTCCGTGAGTTTTTTCTTTTTTTTTCTTTTTCTGTTTTTTCTATCCCTTCACCCTAGCCTCCAGCCCTACAACCTCCCCTCCTCACCATCTGACAGCTGTCAGCCTGCTCTCTGTCTATGGGTCTGTCTCTGTTTTGCTTGATAATTCATTTTTTTGGTTCACACTTATGATAGCTATAAAATAGTTTATAAATTAGGCTGCTCTGATGGATTATTAGGAAGCTTGAAACTATAGTCTTCATTTGCAGGATGGCATGTCCTGTGGAACAGTTGTGCCAGTAAGACAGCTTGGAGGTAGCCTGAGCTCTGGGATTGAAGAATAGGAGGCTGAGGTTTCTTGTAGCTTTTTATAATGGGAACTTTTCGAGTCATCTTCTACTGCCTTTACTGAACAACAGATGTACCATTTGATCAAGTCAAGTAGACTTAAACACAGTTGCATTTTTAGCTATATTGAGTATAAGTGATATACAAAAAACAATCATGTATATTCAATGTATACATTTTGATGAATTTGGATATATGCATGCATACACCTGTGAAACTAATCACCTCAACCAAGGTACTAAACATATTCATCACTCCAAAACTTTCCCTGTTTTCTGTGTTGTTGTTATTGCTGTTTTGGGTAAGAATATTTGCTATGATAACTATCATTTTAATATATTTTAAAGTGCATGATACCATATTGTTAACTATACAGTTGAATTTTTAAGGTATCCTTGATATAGAGGGGAAGATAAGACCTACCATGAAAAGAAATTTGAAAGTCCTTGTGTTATGTAAGATCAGAAGATGTTAAGTGTTCCATTCACAGACATTTTATCCTGGAATTTGTTCTTGATTTATAACAAAAAATATCTCTTTTAAAAAAAATGAGAATAAAAGTGAAATGTAATTCCTCATTTTAATAAATCCTTTTCTTGGCATGTCCACTGTTACTCAGAATTTTTTTTAGACCTTGTTAAGGTAGTCAGACCAAATGACATAGTTATGTGCACATTTCTTTTTGCCATGAGAGCTTCTTTGCTACTAGTAATAAAACATTCAGTGAATGGGCTAAGTGTATGTTCTGCCAATGAACACTACACGAGTTAATTTTCTCAATATGTTTGACAGCTATAGGCAAGGCACTGATATGTTTAGAGTTGTGTATATCAGTACAGTCAGCCTGAGATAAAACTTAATTCTAAAACTCAAGCAAGCAATGAACAGGGTTCCATCCATAAATCACCTACTCTGCTTTCAGCACTGGACTCTGCTAGTTCACAGCTTCTCTTGATTCCATACTTGTAGGTCATTGATACACAAGAATACAAAGAGATCAAAATACTAATGATAGGTTCTACTGCTTGGGGATCTATCTTGAATTAGTGTTGCACAGTGTCATATAAAAAACAATTCAGCCTCGAGATATAATTTAATTATTTTCATGACAGAGAATGTAAGGATTTGTTTTAATATTATTTATTCCTCCTTTGAAAGGGTAATAAAATAATAAATTGCATGATGAAGTTATGGTTGTTGTTTTATTTAAAAAAGAAGTTAACTTGAAAGAGAAGGCACTAAGTTAATAAACTGAGGGGAAAATATGTGGTTCATTGTAATATGTACACTATTTTAAAAAAAACCTTACTATAACTTAAAATAGAGTCTCTTAATTATCATCATCACTGGTTTCTTCAAAGTAAAGTAGGTCAATATCCAACTAGTTTTTCCCAAGACCTAACAAGGTCTGGGGCTTGGGAGGCTGTGAGCAACTTGGAACTGTTCTTCACATAGGCTGGGGTGTCAAAGGTGTACCCCGAAAAGCCTCGGTCTTACACTACAAGTTCTCCAAGGTTATACAATACTAAGAAGGAAAAACGAGAGGGTAGAAGACAGGAAAGCTGAGGTTTCCAGCTGAAATATCCTGAGTTGTGTATCAGTCTGAAGGAACAAGAATGAGCAGCAAGCCTCTGACCTCCGGGAGCCAGAGGGAGCCGAGTAAGGAGCAAGCCCTGAAAAGTCAGCTTTGTGGAAGAGGAAAGCCATCTTCTAGTTTGCCCAGTGCCAAGAATAATGCCTGGCATGTTGCTGATTTTCATTAATATGTGTTAAATAAAGAATTGTTGAGTGAATAAATGAATTCACAAGAGGTGAATTTGCACAATTCCGCACGCAAAATAGATATGTCCCTTTTATGTCAACTTCAGCGTGTGCTGCGTAAAATTGCTTTTAAAAGTATCTGACTATAGCCCTGGCCAGCATGGCTCAGTTGATTGGAGTATCGTCCTATAAACCAAAAAGGCTGGGTGTTCAATTCCTGATCAGGGCACATACCTAGATTGTGGTGTGAGCCCTGGTTAGGGTGCATATGGGATGCCATCAATTGATGTTTCTCTCTCATTGATGTCTCTCTCTCTCTTTCAAATCAATAAACATGAAAAAAAAAAAAAAACCTATCTGACTACACCAAAATGGAAATATATTCATAAAAAGGGTAAAATCAAGGAGACGCTATGCTGTGCAAAAGGCCTTTCCCTTCGTACTTCACAATAATTATCTCCGTTATCATAGTGATTAAGCTCCCATTAAGTGTAGAATCTTTATCTCTTTTTTCCTCTGCTGCTTAAGTGTTCTGTGTTTTCTCTTCTTTATTAAGAAAAACTTCAGAAATAATACCAAGCAAAATTGAATGTGTGGTATTGTTATAAGAACAAAGACACCTTCCCCACTAAGATTTTTTTTTAATACAGTATTTCCCATTTACTATTTTCTGGACTTAGACTACATCCTGTTGGCAAGATCAGACTCTTCCCCCTAATACTTGACATGCTCTTTAGCCTCATCTGACCCCACCTTATGAACCCCATGTCATGTCTTTCCAAGGATACACCACACCAGTTAAACTGATCTTTTCTCTTGTCTCATGCTATTTTATTTCCTAGATTTTGGTTATGTTTATCCCATATCTGGATACTACATCCCTTTCCTATGAGTTACTACTCTCACTTTTTAAGTTCTGGTTCAAGTTGTAGTGCTTTCTAAACCTTTTATCTGTCTGGCCATTCTTCACCAAGTTTTGATTGCATTTATAATTTTTAGAACAAAGTCGGTGTTTTGGGTACTCTGCATAATTTTTTCATGATAGGCAATTGATAAGTATTGATTTTTTTTTTTTTTAGCTGTGGCTTTGTGAGTCAGTATTCATTTTCATGGCTGCACTTAAAGGCAACTGTGGCCTGAAACACTAGAATGCCGTGAACAGGTGAAGTGTCACACATTGCACTCAAGCACATTATGTGACACTGTTTTCTTTGTCCTTCTGAAGTCAGAGCACATGAATGTGGTCTGCATGCAGCCAATGAGTTTTGTTCATTCCAGTGTAGACTATTCTCATTTCCCAGTTTCATCAGTCTTATATATTTGTCTTTCATTCTCTTTCTGCCTTGTGGCAAGTATATTAATCACACCAGGTCGGAACTAGAAGTCTTTCCGTGATTTTGAGGACTTTACAACAGCTTTTTCAGAAGCAACATCTGGCTGTAGGAAGGACTTTCACGGTCAGCTGCAGTGGCTGTTGTACAAGGGCCAGCAGGTTGTTGTCAGTTCAAACTGCTGCAGGGCTCTGCTGGTACAGAGAATTCCTCTCCTGTAGTTGCCTCCTGCTCTTCAGTTGTCCTTCTGATAAGCTCTATGTCATTCCTCTAATGATGATGGCTTGTAATTAGAAAGCACTTTCTATAGCCAGATGTGGTCAAATGCCAAAAAAGTAACATTAATAGCAAGTACCCCATTGATAAAAAGATGATTCATATTTATAATTTATTGAAAATGTATGTTCCTGGCTTTTGGTAATAGGAAAGTAGCATATACCAGAATAATCCTCCCACAATAGGCCATTATAAACTCTGGACCAACTAGAAAACAGTCAGTATGCTTGAGATATTAAAGAGCAACCAAAAGCAGGCAGAAAATGAAGGCAATACAATCCTTGAAATAATGGAAACAAACTGGAAGAGATATGAATTTTTTTGGCTTCTCTTTTTAGGGCAATCCCCGGTCCATGCAGGATAGGGGGTCTAGAACTCAGCCAGGGAGGGGTTCTGGTGCTCCAAGAACTCAGAAGTAAGAGTTCCAGCTGCCAGAGCAAGAAGAAATTCTGCGAAGGAGCCGTCACCAATGGGAGCAGATCCTCAAATCTGCCTACCAACCTCTGTCAGATTTGTCTGAACTGCACAAATGAGAAGCAAGAAAATAATGTTCCAGTGTAAATCACTTGTAGGAATGCTGAAAGAGCTGAACAGAGATTTCAACATCTGCCTCGTATTAGGGGGGCAGAATTTGACATTTATGTCCCACTAAGTTAACAGGGCTTAGTAGACATCTTGAACTTCCTATTAAAATCCCAGAAGGGCCACACCTCAGCAGGGAGAATGACATCCCAGAATTAATATTAAAACTGAAATAGATCCAACCTAAAAAGCTCAAAACTAAAACCAAATATTGAGAGGGTCAAAGATGATCCACAAATAACTTAACTGTCTGCTAAAACTCCCCTCAATACTGTTCAGTGGGAACTGCAGAATACAGAATCTCTATAATGTATTAATATTCACATGCCCAATATAAAGATTTTAAAATTATAAGTGTGCATTAAAAGTTAAATAATTATTAAAAATATTAAACATGAAAATGTGATGGATAGTCAAGAAAAAGATCAACTGAAACAGATTCACGGATCACTCTGATGCTGAAATTGACAGCCAGGGCTTTAAAATAACTATGGTAAATGTATTAAAGGATTCTCAAGAAAATAGATGAAATCAGTAATTTTATTAGTGTTGTGAAATTCTAAAAAAGGAAGATAATACACCTAAAATTAATGAATAAATAAAATATCTGAAGTTAAAAAAGCATTGTTGAGATGAACAGCAAATTGGACAAAGTAGAATAAAGCATTAGTAAACTTGAAGAGAGGCCAATAGAAATTTGTTGAAGCTAGTTTGGGGACCCAACCTGTAGTCTATCCTTGCAAATATTCCATGTGCACTGGGGAGGAACAATCATCTGATGTTCTGGGAAGGAAGGCTCCATAGATGTCAATTATGTTGTATTGGTCTAATGTGTCATTTAAGTTTTATATTTCTTTATTAATTTTTTGTTTGAATGATCTATCTAGAGTTGTTGAAGGGATATTTAGGTTCTCTACTATGACAGTGTTTTTTGTCAGTTTCCTTTTTTAGTGTCGTTAGTAGTCTATATATGCCAGTGCTCTTTGGGTGCATATGTATTGAGAAATGTTATGTCTTCTTGATGTAGCATCTCCTTTATCATTGTAAAATGTCCATCTTTGTCTCTTGTTACCTTTGTTTTCTTGAAATATATTTCACTGGATATAAGTACGGCTACAAATGTTAATTTACATAATCCCCACAATAACACACACACAAATGCAGAATTATGGAGGAACTTGACCAAGGTCACAGTTAGTAGGTATTTAAGAGGGTAATGGTTAAAATGTGTTCTAGAATGAAGTAAACCTGGAATCAAACGCTGTCTTTCCACTAAACAGCTGAAAGTATTTAGAAAATTTAATGCTTTAAACATCAGTTTCCTTATCTAAAAATGCATAATAATGTCTATTAAGTTGTAAAAATTGAATAACTAACATAAAGAAAAGTATCCAAAGCTAGGCATCTAGTAAGCTCTCCAAAAATGTTAGCTATTGTTTTTGTTTGATCTGAGATTAAAACTTTGCAGTGCCTATGAAGCCCATGTCCTTAACCATTGCTCCTTGCTACCTGTCTCTCAGAGACCAACTCAAAACCATAAAAATAAATTAAAAAACACAAAAGAAAATTCTTCTCTATCAGGAAATCAGGAGTGTAGAAAATAACAAATGTTCCTGCCAAGTTAAAAAAGAAAAAATCTGCTACTTTCTTTGATAGAAGACATCTGTTTTGAAAATTGGTAAACTTGGGGGTGGAAATATTTACTTTAAATACCTTTAAATACTGAAGATTCCATCTTACACAGTCTTTTATTGTTTTGTTACAACAGCACATTTTCTGTACCAACCCCCAAAACAAACCAATACCAAATATGTGTATCTCAGAGTAGCATTACTCACTCATATCAAGCATTTGGAATTGTTAGGGGTAAGAGCATTTTTCTTGTTTTAGCTAGTTATATTTTCTTAACAAAATTTTTAATGCCAAATCAATCTGATGGTAGGATAATATTACTGTAATGATTTATAAGCAATTATTTTACTTTCTTTTTGGCCCTTTAAAAGGATCATAAGCAGCAAGGAAGCTTCTTGTCTATGAAATTTATGTCTCTAAATTGTAGGACTAAATGTTCTGTTTTGTTATTCATGGGATTTAAAAATGGCTCAGTTTAGGCCCTTAAATAATGAAGGAATTCATTCATTTATTTACTGAAAAATTTTAGTGAGCATCTGCTATATGCCTGGCACTATGTAAGGCATTATGGGACAAACACAGCAGAACAGACATCCAGAAATGACAATCTGGGAGAAGACTCAGAAGAGTATGCAAGTAATGATATGTATTCAGTATGACAACTGCTCTGATGGAAGAATTAGTAAAAGGCAATAAAAGATAGCGAAGATGGTGAACTGAGCATTAAAGGGTGTAGAGGAGTTAATCTGAGCTTTGTTCAAAAATCATTTAAGAAAATACACAATCTAAGCACACCAAGACCCATAAGGAGCATGATGGGGTAAGGTTTCAAAACTAAAATAATATTGAAAACTTTAGACCCTGGACTTGACACTAATTTCTTGGATGTGACACCAGGCTCATGGGCAATGGGAGTGAAAATAAACAAGTGGGACTCCATCAAACCAAAAAGCTTAGGCACAGGGGAGAAAATCATCAGCAAAACGAAGAGGCAACCTATAGAATGGGAGAAAATATTTGCAAACAATATATCCGCTAAGGAGTTAATATCCAAAATACATAAAAACCTCATACAATTGAATAGCAAAACACAAATAACCTAATTAAAACATGGGCACAAGACCTGAATAGACATTTTGCCAAAGAAGACACACAAATGGCTAACAAGTGTATGAAATAGTGGTCAGCATCATTAATCATTAGGGAAATGCAAATCAAAATCACAATGAGATATTACTACACATCTGTTAGGATGGCTATTATAAAAATAAATAAATAAATAAAACCACAAAAGGAAGAAAAAAAGAATCCTTATGGATTTTTGATGGAAATGTACATTAATGCAGCCACTATGGGAAACAGTATGAAGGTTCCTCAAAAAAGTAAAACTAGAATCACTATTTGATCCAGCAGTCCCACTTCTGGGTATATAAAATAAATTTAAGTCAGGATCTTAAGGAAATATCTGCACTCCCATATTTATTATAGCATTATTCACAATAGCCAAGATATGGAAGAAACTTAAATGTTGATCAATGGCTGAATGGATAAAGAAAATGTGATATATAATACAGTGGAATATTATGCAGCCTTTAAAAAGAAGGAAATACTGCCATTTGCAACAACATGGAGGATCCTTGAGGATATTATGCTAAGTAAAATAGACCAGGCACAGAAGTATAAATACGGCATGATCCCAATTTTATGAGTAATCTAAAATAGTTGAACTCATAGAACCAGAGAGCAAAATTGTGAGACCCAGAGGCTGGGGGAGGAGACAGTGGGAGAGAGGTTGGTCAAGGACACAAGTGTCAGTTATGGAAGATGTGTAAGTTCTAGAGCCCCACTGCACAGCACAGGAATCAGAGTTAACAACACTCTATTATGTACTTAAAAATTTGCTAAAAGAGTAGGTCTCATGTGAAATGTTCTTGCCACAAAAGAAAAAATATATATTTTGAATACACAAAGGGGAAGAGGGGAAACTTTTGGAGATGGTGAGTAAGTTGATCATGGTGATGATTCCACAGTGTATACTTGTTGCCAAATTCAAGTTGTCCATATTAAATATGTGTAGCTTTTTGTATGTAAATCTAAACCTCAATAGGGTGGTTTGAAAATAAAGTGAATAAAAATAATAGGCAAAATATAAAAGTAAACCAACATCATATCAGGTATTAAAAATGCCAGTCTTAAAATGTAGCCTTTTATGGGTGTACATTGTTTTGTTATAATATTCTATAAATAGGTAAGTAAGTTAAAAAACTAAAAATGTTACTGATATTTTAAAGTTTCTAGTATCAATATTAAAAAAGTAAACTACATCATAAAGTAGGTTTTGGCACCAGCTCAGTTAAGATACATTTTATAAGACCAGATTAAATCAAACAGCTTCAGAAAAACAGAGTTAACCTTAATTAACAATGTATAGTTACTAGGAGACAAACTTGTCACATAGTATTTCTGTTTTCAATTGGCTTAATTTAAGACCTACTTTCTGCTTCTACCTTCACACAAATTATAAAATGGCCTCATGTCCTATTTACTTACTTGGAATTTATTTCTCACAGAGACCATGCTGCTTAAGAAAACAGGTGTTTCAGCACAAGCCCTGGGAGGCATTATTTAAGCTTAATGTGATTTGCTTCAGGAGTCAAGTAAAATATGAACACTTGGTTTCAACACAGGTTACTAGATGATATTTACTTGGATCTTATTAAGTGATGATTTGTCTTCAAAAAAACACCCCTGACACTTACATGAATCTGTTTGAACTTGCTAACTCTTTGAAACCAATAATGATGTCAAACTTTATGCTTTGGAGTTTGGGGGTTTTGATAAAGTAGGATAAAATCTAAGAAAAATTACCTTTCCATTTTAGCATGTTATTGGATCTCCTTAGTATCATTTCTCACATAATAATAATAGTAGTAATAATAATAATAATAATAATAATAATTAATAATAAATGCTGTGGATATTCAGAGTGTATTTTTTAAGGAAGAATGAGAAAGAAAAAAAACAGAATCATTTTGGTAGAAAGCATTTTTGACCTTTGCAAAGGGGTTGGAAAGCAGTGTTATTGCTAAAATTGTACATCTGAATGTTCTACTTGATCTTGCTGTGAACAGAACCAGTAAACTCAAGACAAGTCTAATTAAACTCTGGATTCTCTAGTGTGGCATGTACTTCAGGTTGAAACCTACCAAACAATGAGTCTTACTTGCATTTTTTTTACCTAATGAAGAAAAATCAACTTCCTAGGATTAGGATTAAATGATAAGTAACAATTTTCAGACATTTGAAGTTCTAGAAGATTGATAACGCCAAGTTCAGCCTGCTTTGGCTCACACTTGTGGCTGAGAAGTATACATGCTCTTTATTTGAATCTCAGTGGGAGGAGGTGTTAAGCTTGAGTGTAAATCCTGATGACTTGAAATATCACCTTTCTCCCTGGGCATCTCCACCCTCATGATTAACCCTGAAATGGACCTTCCTGGCTCCAGGATAGAGAAGAGACACCTTGGGACCGCCTCCCCTTGGTGCCCCTCACAGCCTGCACTTGGACTTGAGGAGATGCAGGAAGAGAATTCTTGAAAAATCCTCATTTCTGATAAGGCCTGGTACCTCTGAAGTATGTGTAATTAGTTGTCTCATTTATTATCAAACTTGACTCTTTCCCTTGATTGGATTTTCACTAAAGCTGAGATCTTTAAAAATATATGTTCAAGGGGCTAGAAATGTGTTATTAAATTATTGGGTGCATTTCTACAGACATAAGGGGTAAGAATAATTATGATTGATCTACAAAGGAAAATGGGGAACAATTTTTATTTGCTCTGAGTATAACTGTCTGATGTTAGGATTTGGCATTTTCTTGTGAGAAAGCGAGTATGGGGATGTTCTGCCAAAACAAAGGAAGGAGGAAATAAGTACCGCACCCCAGTAGGACTATATAGAGGTTTTAAAAAACATTTTAAAAATAGCTTGTCTGATGATAGAATCAATTGACCTTAAGGACTGTTTCCTAATCCTGCTCCTATGAGGTGTTAGTTTCCAAAGTTACATGACTATTGTTCTGACAGCAATCCCATTTCTTTCTTTGGGGATTTCTCAAATCCTGCTCCTAGCTCTGCTCCGGGAGGAGGGAGAGTTTTAACGAGTCCCACCAAGCTGCTTTGAATCAGGGTCATGCCTTTTTACACTCTTCCCCAGAAAAGTCTCTCTTATTTGGACCTCATAATTTTTTTCAGTGTTCTATTAGTGCTATGACAAGAAGAGCTGTTTCTTTCTGCAGAAACATCACTTATAATTTTGAGATGATTTCCCAGTTAAAGGCATAATTACTAGCCTCTGAATTGGCAGAGAAGTGATAGCCTGAATCTCAGGTGATAATAACTCATCCCTAACATATGTAAATCACAGACAAAGGGCAAGGGGAAAATTGATTTCTGAACTTCCCATTAGCAGTTTCCCTTGATTGATGTAGATAGGCCAAAATTATATTCTGAAATTCTGGAAGGTCTTCAAAGATTGCTTTGTAGTTTCTTATTTTCCAAGGTACATCTTTATAGCTGGAGCAGACCTAAAAGTACTAGGTAGGTTGAATGCTGGTTGCCCAAGGAAGGTACCAACCTTTTTTGATCAAAACTTACTATAATTCTCTGTGAGAAAAGATGTATCATATAATTTAGATAAAGTGGGGCAAAGAAGTGGAATAAAGGAGTTAAACATTTTTCCCTTACATAAGTATAAATGGAGATCTATCTTACCTATCGGGACAGTTTCACGGTGAACCGCCATCTAGGTCAGTGCCGAGCCTCTCCCGTGGCTGCTCTGGGAGTGTATTCACTTAACAGACACTTGGAACGCACATTATGTGTGAAGCCGTGCAGTCTGTTTTAGAAGCAGGGCATTCAGAAATGAGATAGGGTCTGCATCCCCAATAATAACTTAAAAACCTATCAAAGTGGTACAGCATATAACGATCAT
Organism: Glossophaga mutica; assembly: GCA_039655065.1. NCBI lineage: Eukaryota > Metazoa > Chordata > Mammalia > Chiroptera > Phyllostomidae > Glossophaga > Glossophaga mutica. Next base: position 109,985,772 of record CM077310.1, on the reverse strand, counting down.
AAAATTTCTACCACGACACAATACCAAGTTTAAGCTCCTGCTTTAATTTCCATCATCTAATCCTGTCTAGAAATACACTAATTAGACAATATTGTTTGGAGGTATATTATTCTATTTTTCATCTGGAAGAGAAAATTTATTTTGCATGAGAAATAAAAATGAGTTAATTCAGCTTCTTGTGCATTAGGTTTGTTGGCTGAATGTTGTTTAAGAACAGGATGAATTCTAGGATTCTAAAAGCCCGCAAGTAGCATAATAGATTCGTGCAAATTTTTTTATTGAAGTAAGCAATACTTGAAATATATCGCTTTATTTCTACTGACTGTACTGTAGAAGTCTAATGTTACACATTTAGTGATGCTGATTGTTCATGGGATGATATTCGTGTTGATGTGACAATAGGTTTTTAATTGCTCACAATGTGCCAGCAATGTGCTAGGTGTTTCAGAAGGCTCTAGGGGAAGGACCACCCAGTCTCTTACACAGAGGACTGGGACCATCACAGGAAAAGATTGTGTTGGGAACAAGTTGCAATAAGAAAACACACCTTAGAGCGCAGGATTTTTGAAGTAGAAACTGAACCTTGGATAGGATTTCTGAAGGAGAGAGTAAGCCACAGGACCCTGAGCTCTAGCAAAGGCTCAAAGGCAATATAGGGAGGGGTGAGAAATGTCCAAATTTGTTAGAATTATGACTTTTGGAAACCTAGGAAACCTGTAAATATCGAAAAACGTGTACCCTACTCAACAAGATAATCATTGTTAGAATCTTTGGTGGAAAATAATACATGAAGACAGAGTTACCCTAAATTCACTTTGGAGTAAAATTACCATGTTGTCTATCTGCATTTGAACAGTATTCAAGGCATATCTTCATTCAGTCTGACATTGAAATACACGTGGATTTGGAGATGCACTGGAATGGCAACTTGGCTCCCCAGGGCAGGCATCTTTGGCCCTCAGTTTCGAAACTACTGATGTCTGGTATGGCATTAATGGAAGGCAAGGCTAGGATATTATTATAGAAGGATGTTGCAAAAAAAGGTTGTTCTTAATTTGAAAGAAGGCATTAAAAATATAAAGGCAGATGTCTTCTCTGTTGTATTCATTATTGGATACACAGGCTTAACAGAATGCCCGGACTGCAACATGTGCTGAACAAATAGATATTGGTTGAATAAATGCATAAACAAATGAATGAAACCAATTATGGGGACAGAGTTTTAAAAAGTACAGGTAGATAAAAAGTGTCAGGTGCTACAAAGAAAAAAGGAGGGTGGCAATAGAAAACAAGAACATCAGATAGTGAATTGTAAGGGGCCTGGAACGATCTTCACAGGGGCTGATCCTGTAGAGCCCTAGGAATAAAGGCCAGCTTGGTGGGGTTTAAAGAAAGAAGGATTAGTTAATGAAGAAGGTGGAGAACACACAATTATTTCAGAAATTACAACATCCCCTTTGGAGAAGACTTTGGCATTGCCTAACAAAGTTGAGGTATGCACATCCTATGGCAGAACCGTGGATGGGGCAGCATGTTTCTCACTGTGGGGGATGCAGAGAGGGAACACTATCAAGGTCTCTGTCCCAGATCGTAAATATTTAGAGGTAACGGGGCATCACGTAGGCAACTTACTCTCAAGTGGTTCCGGGAGAAAAAGTACTTTACACTCTATCTAACCATTTCCTAAAAGGCTGGGATTGTTTTGAATTAAAAAAATAAATCATTAAAAAGGTTTTAAAACAAAGTTTAAACTGCATGACATCAATAAAAAGCTAGAGATAGGGCAAGAATTTGAATGATAGGAAATGCTAAATAAATACAAGATTTTTGTGGGGTTCTGTTTTGTTTTTGTTTTCTGGAATCAAGAGAATGTTGGTATCTTTATAGAAAGGAGAGAATGGTTAAATTAGAAGAGAAATACAGCTGGAACCTGTTCCAGTAAACGCTTCAATCCAGACTGCTGAATTTTGCGTGACAGCAGAAAGTAACTGGCAGAGACAGATATTCTTCACGTTTGCCCTCAGGAAAGTAGATCGCAAATGCCTTGAAGTAGGAGCACATTCCCTTTCACCTCAGAGTGACTCTAAAATATCTTAGCAGGTGGACTGCAGGTTAGTCTTAATAGGAATGGACATAACAGTTGCTAGAATTTTCAGGGCTAATGTTCCCAGTATTCCTGGACCTTGGCTCCTACAGAAAGAGGCTCTGATTTTGCCTTCCTCCCAGTTACAAAGACACCAAGGAAGGTCTCATTAGCAAAGGCATTGTTGCCATGTATAATCAATGGCAGGCTGTGCTCCTGTGAACAGTTTTCACAGCAATCAGAGGAGAATTACTATTTATTATCTAAATCTGGCTCAGAAAAGTGGGGGTGGTATGGCTGGGGAGTACAATAGACAAAGCCACTTAAGGCGTGGCTTAAACTGGCTACCACAGCCATTTTGGGAGATTAAACAAACAGAGCTCTAATCTATTTTAGGAATACATTGTTGTGTTTTAGTCCATTATAACCTCCAAAACTACTGTGGCTAGGTGAGTCAGTAATATTGCTCCTGCCATTGGTATACAACCATCGGTTGTGGTAGGCTGTTGTAATTCTGTTTAGTTAAACATGTTGGCAAAGTAGGCATAACAGGCAGACCGGGAGACAATAGATGACATAAATAACATTTATATTTGCTGGAAGAGATACATAAGGTTATATTATGATTATAGGTCTTTAATTATCCCAGAGAAGATTTGAGATGATGACGAAGATGAGACAGTGGCAAGCTCCAGGTCTTGCAAGAGAGACGACATGTGAAGATCATGGGGTTTGTGTTCAGACAGTAGTTCTGTTTCATCCCAACTTGTAACTTTAAGCAAGCTAGTGAACCTCATTTTCTCCATCTTTAAAATGGGGCTAATGGTACCTTATAGGATTTTTATAAGGATTAAAGATAATAGATGTAGAATGACTAACTATGTTTATCTGCTTACTCAAACCTTGGTATACTGCTCATTAGCTATTATTGCTTTTTATACTTACTGTACACAAACTGCATTCTAATCCAGTAACTCCTTAACTAGAGGCTTACAAACATTCACAATCATCAAAAACAAGTAAACATACAGATTAAAAAATATAAACACATGTTTAAAAGTCTTTGCAGGTGGAGGTGTTTTCCTATAAATCTTCCATATTATCTTTTTTTTTTTTTTTTTTTTTTTTAGCTGCCATTTCTCAACCTCATGAAAAAAAAGAAAAGAAAGAAACTGTATCTGATTGGGAACAGGCACTACAAGGCCTGCAATTTAATAAAAGGTAGCCACATTAGTTGCAGAAGCTATCTCCTCTTTCTTTAAGGTACCAGAACATTTAGAGGTGGGTCTAAATAAGCAAACTCAAAAAGAGTTTAGATTCAGTTATGACAACATTCAAACATGACAACTTATAATCTTTCTCTAAATAGGCTCATCTTTTGCCCTGGTTTGCATGGGACACTTCTGGTTTATTCCTGTTTTTCTGGCTGAGTTACTAATGAGTCTTACATTTCCTTCACTCATAAAGGTATCATAGTTTGGACAATAAGTACAGCCATGCTATGTAATGCATTTTGCACTTGAATTTTTCTGAGAACCCAGGTTAGATGCAAAGCAATAGAAGGTATTGAATGTTTTGCCTACAACCTGAGTAAATTATTCAGATAGGCACTTAGACTATGACAGGTTTTCACAAGAGATTTTCAAGTTAACATTTTATTATTGAGTTACAATAGAGATAAAGCAAAAAAGAAAGATTTACAGGACCAAAGTGAATGGAAAGCTGTGCCCAGGTCACTGGTGGGCAGGGCCACTGGGGCCTAGGGTGGCGTGGAGAAGTTGGATATTAAGTAGGCTCATGCCAAGCCCTGGAATTTTTTGAAGTTCCTCCCAAAAAGATGAGAGATACTTTAACTGACTATGAAGTGATTTTTAAAAAATTTTTATTGTTGTTCAAATACAGTAGTCTCCATTTTCCCTCCTGAAGTGACTTTTTAAAAATTTAAATATTATGCAGCTACTTCTTCCAAAATACTATCAAAGTTAAAAACTTAGCTTATTTTGAACATTTTGAACTCTGAAGTCCTGTACCCTAGAGATGAGTTACGTTGCGTAGAATTTAAAAATGATGTGATCTGGGAAATATCCAGTGTGTAGACTACTCTTCCTTTTCCCTCTAGTTATGTTCCTCCTCATCCCCACTTCGCCAGCATTTCTATAAAATTTGCAGTATTTCCAGGAAAGGGGAGAAACTAGGACTATGCTTTTTCCCATTAAAAATGGAAATATCTGTATTAATTCTAGCTTGTGGGAAAATTCAAATAGATTTTTTTGTAATTTAAATAAGTTATGGAAACAATCATTGATTCAAATATTAATTTATGGAGTGTGAATATATTAATTTTTGCTATGATGTCACTGTATCACTTTTAATACATTTTTCAGCATTATGCTCTTCAATATTATTTATTTACTCAGCTTTACCTCCATTGAACTATTACTCACAAGCAAAACAAAATGAATCTCTTGGCATGGGATAGAGACAGATGGAAAGAATAGGTGGCTGTCAATGCCAAATAGCAAAATGTAGATTATTTTATGTCTAATGAGTTCTAGGGAATTATGATCACAAAGTAATTGTGAATTAAAGATGTTTTTGTCTTTCATCAACTTGCCATAAGTAAATCCCCATGGGTAAAAATTTATGTAAATTCTCTGCTTAAAAAAATATTCGGCCTGAAGTTTTCTGTTAATCCAGAGACACTTCTGCCATTAATCTATTAATATTTTCCATGATTGAGTGAAAAAAGAGACTATTGTGTATGTGTTTATTTTTAAAAACTAGATTAAAAGACCTTTCTGAATATGATAGCCAAGGCAGAAATTGTTATGAAAAAGATTTATAGATTTGACTACAGAAGATGACATCTTCTGTAGAATGAAATCCACGGTAAACACAATCTGGAGACAGACTATATAAAATACATGATGAACAAAAGATTACTCCACTTAATACATGAGTTCTCACAAATCCATTGCCTCCCGTAGAAAAATGTGCAGATTGGAAATGAGAATTTATATCATAAGGCAGAAAATAAAAAGATATTCAACCTGCCTGATAAAGAAATTCAAATTAAGTGACAATGAGATTGCATGCTGTTACCTAGTGGACTGAGAAGTGATCTTTAGAGTGAGAATGTCCTATACTGATGAGGATGGAGGAAAGGAGTCCCTTTTATACACTGCTAGTGAGCATGTAGGTCAGTAAAACTTTTCTAAAGAGAAATTTAGAATTTGTATTAGAAGCCTTACTGATATATGGATCTCTGAAATCCTCCTTCTAAAGATCACTCCTTAGGAATTGATTGCAGAAAGCACCGGGTATTATATATAAAGATATTTATCACAGGGTTTCACACATTGGCAGAAATTAGAGCCAACCGCCTATCAATACTGAATTAGTTAAATAAATATGGTGTATTTATAGAAAAAATACCATCATTAAGGATGTAGATATATTTATGGACATACAAAAAGGTCAATAGACATTTAATTTTAAAATGTTAGTTACAAAAAATAATGTTTATAGTAGGATATACTGAAATTACATCCACAGTCCTCTTTCAGTGGTAGGGTTTATAGAATTTCACCTTCTTCATTATGTGTGTCTATATTTCCTAAGTTATTTACAATCAGAGTAGAAACAATAATTCTCCCCATCTCCCCATTATGAAGGGGAAATGGTATGGTAAGTAATTTTTGACCACTTTTAAGTTTAAAATTTAATTCTCTGTGCAGAATACAGTAATATTTATATTCCAATAAAAACCCAAATGGAAAGTTTGCTTCATACCTGAAGCTATCAGACAATAACAATTGAAAATTTCTATAGACAGAGATTATGACCTCTGCAAATAGAAGGGCCATGTGGAATAATAAAAGGCCACATGTTATGACAATCCATTTGGAGGAGAGATTTCTTTTTTTTTTTTTTTTTTTTTAGTTTTTCTTTATTTATTTTTAAAAAGATTTTATTTATTTATTAACAGAGGGAAAAGGAGGGAGAAAGAGGAGAGAAACATCAATGTGTGTGGTTGCCTCTTGCATGTCCCCTACTGGGGATCTGGCCCACAACTCTGGCATGTACCCTGACTGGGAATTGAACCAGCCATCCTTTCATTCACAGGCCAGTGCTCAATCCACTGAGCCACATCGGCCAGGGCTTATTTATTTATTTTTAGAGAGAGAGAAAGGGAGGGAGAAAGAGAGGGACAGAGACGTGGATGTGCAAGAGATATATCAATCAGTTGCCTCACACACACAGCCGAGCAGGGACCTGGCCTGCAACCCAGGCATGTGCCCTGACCAGGAATCAAACCAGTGACCTTTCAGTTCTCAGGCCAGTGTTCAATCCATCCAGCCACACCAGCCAGGGCTGGAGGGGAGATTTCTTAATATTGCATTGCTGTTCTTCTGAAGGTTGGCACCTCTTGAGGGTAGTCTCAGCCCTCTTTTTCCTTCCTCACAAACACAAATTAAGCCAGATCCTGGGAACCAGAAGGAAGAGAAATTGGAGGCAACCGGGGGAGAAGGAAGTGGTGACAACAATGAGAAAGCCCTTCTGGCCACAGTTTAGAGAACAGTGCTATCGGGCCCATAAATTTGGTGCTAATTTTGTCTCTGGAAAATTACAAAAATGAGCCCAAATGCCTTTCCTCCTGCTCTATGCATAAATTTTAAGTCAAAATTTAGCTCAGAGGTAAAAAAAAAAAAAAAAAAAAAAAGAGCCAAATAAATACATGTAGCAAGCTAAATTCCTCACAAAGGGGCCTTCAGTGTTTCTACTCAGCATAAGAACATAACTTCTGGCTCTTCTACTGAAATGATTCATGAAAAAAAAAAAGCTGAATATGTTTTCTTAAGAAGAAGTCAATGTGTCAGAAAAATATGATTGTCCTAATCCAGTTTAACTTTTAACCTCAATAAATAAGCAAGAGAAGTTTGCAACCTGAACCTTCTTAGCAGTGAATGTTTCTCTTCCTTCTTGCTCCTGAAGGGTTTTTTCTTTTTCATCCTGGGGATAAAGGGATATTATAATTCATCAAAATTTATCCCTACAGGAATCTGGACACCCCTAAAAATGAGCTAGTGAAATAAATTATGAACCTGACTTTCCCAAATATTGTTTTAAAAGAAGCAGGCACCCATTTGGGTACAACCTGGGGTGAGCGCAGACTAATGCAAGGCCCTGTGTAGGACCTTCTCTCCCAAGATGAGGAGCAGTGGGTGGGGGGGTGGAGGGGGGTCAGGACAAACCACTCCACCAGTATCGGCTGGCTATGTAATCCTGAGCAAGTCTTTTCACTGCCCCAGGACTGGATAAGAAATGTAGAACAGATTGCTGGTTGACAGAGGTGGAGGTTGTGGGCAGGAGGAATTTGAGGAAGGTGGTGAAAAAGTATAAACTTTCAGTTATAAGCTAAATAAGTCCTGGGGATGTAATGTACAGAATGGTAACTCTAGCTAACAAGACTGTAATGCATATTTAGAAGCTGCTAAGACATAGATCTTAAAAGTTGTCATCAAAAGAAAAAGACCCTGACCAGGTACCTCAGTTGGCTAGAGCATCATCCCACTATCTCCAGGTTGGGGATTCAATCCCTCATTTAAGAATCAACCAATGAGTGCATAATTAAGTGGAACCACAAATCAATGTCTCTCTAAAATCAATAAATAAAAACATTTTTAGAAAAGAAAATAAAACTTGTTACTTTTTGTGGGGATAGATGTTAACTAGATTTATTGTGGTGATTACTTCAGAATATACACATATATTGAATCATTATGTTGTACATCTGAAACTGATATCATGTCATATGTCAATTTTAAAAAAACAAAATGACATTGACATAAAAAGTGGTTAGACTAAATGGTTTTATTTGTGCCTTGGAGTTCTAAGACCCAATTACTTGCAATATACTACTAAACTGAGTGAGGGGGATAGGGGACACACTGAAATGCATAGTAGGGTCACGTTTTTGTAAAATAAAGCAGAAACAGGAATAAAACAAAAATGTATGCATAAGACAAAGACTAGAATAAAACAAATCATAGATTGCAGCTTTTTATAAATCTTCATGCAAGTCTTTGATTACTATACTATTACAAGTAGTACCTTCTAATCCATGGCTTGATTTTTTACTCTCATAATGATGTCTTTTTTTTATTACAATTTTTTTTTAATTTTTATTTTCATTGTTGATCTTGTACAGTTTTCTGTCTTTTATTCTCACCCGAACCCGCCACCCCAGCCCTCCCCACCTCCCTCCCATTTCCACCCCCCCCCATAGTTTTTGTCCATGTGTCCTTTATACTTGTTCCTGTAAATCCTTCCCCTTTTCCCCTGAAATTCCCTCCCCTCTCCCCTCTGGTGACTTTCAGCATGTTCCCAATTTCCATGTCTTTGGTTATATTATGCTTGTTTGTTTGTTTTGTTGATTAGGTTCCTATTAAAGGTGAGAACATATGGTATTTATCTTTCACTGCCTGGCTTACTTCGCTTAGCATGATGCTCTCAAGTTCCATCCATGCTGTTGCATAGGGTATGAGCTCCTTCTTTCTTTCTGCTGCATAGAATTCCATTGTAATAATGTAATAATGATGTCTTTTAATGACAGCTATTAATTTTAATGCCGATCAATTTATTACTTATCCCCTTTAAAATAGCACCTTTTCTGCCCTGCTTAAGAAATCTTTACCCGCACCAAGAACTGAAGTTATTGATGGTCTATTTTTATTTTCATCTTTTGTATCATCTTTCAACCTGTAGACCAGGGGAACTACTATACCGGAGGAAAGTGACATAGGGTGGCATGCCTTGTTTTCAAATGGGATTTGCATGAAGGAAATGAAGGAGAAGCCTTGAAGATTTGTGTTCCTCTTTTCTCTGCACATGGTAACCTGTAAGTCCCCTGGGGAGTTGATTCTCTCTACCTTCCCAGTAGACTCTCCGATTCTCACCATGCCTCACTGGCAAATTCCCCTATTTCGTCAACATTTTCTCTGAATGCTCTCTTGACTCTCTTAAACTAACTGAAGCAATCTGCCATTCTACCCCACCCATTCCTTCCAGCAAGGGTGGATCCAGGTTTTTGGAGTCTAGAAATGTGTACTAGTTGGGGAGCTGTTTTAAAGAGGGGTAAAAAAAAAGTAAAATGACAAAACAACCAGGGCAGTGTGTTTAAAATGACAAACGTAAAATGCCCACAGCTGTCCTATGTGGGACCAGTGCCAGTGAGGTGTTCTGACCACACTCGTCGCAGCCTTCTCAAAGGAGGCTGTTCTGTTTTCCTACATTTCTGTGCACATGAGCCTGGAGTGGGAGTACACTGTGGGTTTTACATCATTTCTTTTCCTTCTTCTCTCAAAAGCCCTCAGACCACTGAGACTTCATGCCATCAGACCACTCATCTACTTCTTCTTGTTGTTGTTTATTACTAACCTCTCCTTGGCACTGACCTTTTATTGGGGATTTTAGCTCCCTTAGGATTGCTCTTCATCTACCCTTGTCACTTAACATCCACAAAGATAATTCATCTGTCACCATTGTCTTCCATCATTTGGGACTGCTCCTCTGATTCTGTGAGTTCCTCCAGCCACCACTCTGTTTTCTGATCTCCTTCACAGCAACTCACCTCACAAGAGCTTTCTCTAGGTAGTGTCTTCACTCCCTCACCCCCAATTTTATCCTCGACCTTCTTGAAACAGAGGAAAGTGTCATTCTCAAGTCAACGATGAGTCTGGTGTTGCCAAGAGCAGTGACCTCTGTTTGTCTTCATCTTGTCACCTGCGCAGCTGTCCACTCCCCCTTAAAACAACACAAAACAAAAAACCATTTTTTTCTTGGTTTCCATGACACCACATTCTCCTGGTTTCCTCTTCCTTCCCTAGCCATTTATTCTCTTCTCCCCCTCTGCTCCGTCTCTGAACAGGAGCGCGTTCCAGTCTCAATCCCAATTCCTGAACTTCATCCACTTAGCCATCCACACTCACTACTGAAGTGATTGCCCAAGCGCACAGTTCTAAATGCCACTTAAATGCATGTGATTCCAAAATGTGTACCTTCACTCTTTCATCTTCCCAAATCGCTGGACGCATATCTATGTATCCTAGCTTCTTGGGGCTGCTGTAACAAGTGCCACCACCTGGGTGACTTGGACAACAGGAATTTATTATCTCACAGTTCTGGAGTCCAGAAGTCCCAAAATCACATGAGCAGAGTACCTCCTTCAGAGGCCTGTGAAGGCAAATCTTTTACATCTCTCTCTCCTGTCTTCTGGTAACTTCAGACATTCTTTGCCTTGTAGATGGCATTCTCCCCACCTTCATATTATCTTCCTTCTGTGTGTGCCTGTATCTGTGTCCAGACTTCCCCCTTTTATAAGAACATGTTCACACTGAATTAAGGTTCACCCTCATAACCTTATGTTAACTTGATCATCTGCAAAGAACCTATTTCCAAATAAAGTCACATTCACAAGTACTGGGGACTAGGACTTCAACATCTTTGGGGGAACACAACTCAAACCAAAATTTCAGCTGGCTGCTCCTCTGACACTCTTCTTGGATGGGAATGTCAAACAATATGCACAAAACAGAGATCTTGATTGATGCGTCCACAAACTGAGTTCTTCTTTAGGCTTATTTACTTTAACAAGGGGCACTACCCTCCACTAACTTGGGCATCATCCTTGATAATTCCCTTTTCCTCACACCCCACAGCCAATATCTCAGTAAATTAACTTAGCTCCATTACACATTCTAAATCTGTCCACTTCTCCCTCTGTCCACCATCATTTTAATCTAAGCCACTTTAATTTCTCACTTGGACCACTGAAATAGCTGCCTACTTCCATTCTTGCCTCTCCACAATCTAGTCTCTACCCTGTCACAATCAACTCTTACCTTAAATTTTGTTTATTTTTGGTCAAAATAATATATTCACATATTTTTAAAATACACGATAGTATCTAAAAACTTCAATGAAAAACAGCAGTTCCTTATGTCATCCCTTAACTCTTATTTTCTTATTTTCTTTTCTGTTGTTAACCTTCACATTTCTAAATGACAAGATTTCTATTTCTTAGTTTATAAATGTAGGTATTATCTACTGGCTTGTATGCATGATTGGTGAAGAGCTAGGTCTGCTATACTGTCATTCCCCATTTCTACTCCTCCATTTCTCTCAGAAGAGTAATGTTATTTTATTTTTACTACTTATTATTTTTAGAGATAGAGAGGGCGGGAGGAAGGAAGTAAGAGAGAGAGAGTGAAAAACATCAATATTTTGTTCCACTTATTTATGCATTCATTGGTTGATTCTTGTATGTGCCATGACTTAGGATCGAACCCACAACCCTGGTGTACTGGGATGACACTCTAACCAACTGAGCTACCCAGCCAGGGCTATTTTCTATATTCTGATCAAACAAGTTATCACAGTTTTCATTACTTTGTTCTTTTAAATATTAAATATTTATATTCTAAAGCTAGATTTTTTTAATCTTATGCTTTACTTATGTATGTGAGTAATTTTTTCAGAACTTGCAGACCTGAATGTCTGAAAATAATTATATTCTATGATCAAACTTAATAATTTGGCTCGGTATGAAATTCTAGGTTAAGAATAATTTTCTTCGGTACTTTGTCAGCATTCTTCCATTGCCTATTTTCAGTGGCAGGATTACTTTTGAAAAGTTGGCTAGTGTTAAACATTGTTTCTTTGTAATCTATTTTTTTCCCTTCTCTCTAGAATCTTCTAAAAATCTCTTTACCATGGTACTCTTATATGTCATGATGGTGTGTCCTGAAATAGGTCTTTTTTATTCAGCCTCTTAGGAATTCTTCAATCCAAAGATTTATGTCCTTTAATTGGAAGAAGTGTTCTTATATATTTCATAATATCTCCTCCTAAATTTTCTTGGTTATCTGAAATATTCTGAATTAGATATTATACATCCTGATCCTCCAAGTCTTGTCCTTTCTCTTCCTTTTTCCATTATTGTGTTTTTTGTTTTACATTTTGAGAGACTTTTTTCAACTGTTTTCTTACATTTTTAATTTAATTAAATTGTTTTTCTTCATTGGTTTCTTTCTCATAGTTTCCTGATTAGATATGCAATATCTTATCTTCCTAATGATATTAAAGATTTTTAAAAAAATAATTATGCTCTTTTTATCTCTCTTTCCACCAGGATTTTCTCGTTTCCTTTCATCTCTCATATATACATGCGTGTATATATATGTATATATATACACACACACACATGTATGGCTGTTTTCAAATGTTCAGTTGTTATTATCTACTATTTTATATTTAACAGTGCTTGGAAACCATATTGAGTCCGTGATCAGGATTGATCACGTGGCAGGCTTCACTGCAGGCTGAATAGTCAGAGAATTACATGAATGTATGCTCTGGGGCTTTTCGTTTTCTTCTGAGAAAAATTTCCTTGAGTTTCTTGCTTCTGGAGTGTAGACCAACATTTATGCAACAGGCTGGTAAAAGGGGTGGGAATTACCCTACTCAATTTGTAGGGCCTAGATTGATCTCCCATTGTCATGCCTAAACTGCACATGCCTGTCCTTCACGCTGCCAAGTGCCCCGATTCCTTTACCAGTCAAATTCGAATTTCCCGTAGAATATGTGTTCCTTTTTTGGTCATACAGGTCATTATCTTGATGCAAGACTGGGCATGGGCGTCTGGAAACTAACAGCTTCATATATTATACAAACTTGCATCCAATCCCTTACTTCTAGGCCTTGGCCCCACCCTGTTCTCCATGGTGCTTCATAACTTCAAGTCCTAGGCGGTTAAGTTGACTTAACTCCTCTTTGGTATTCTCTGCACATACTTTAGGTTATAATTACCTGCTTCTATCTACATCAGTTACCATTTCACTGTCCATCTGCTTCCATTTTCCAAAAATACGCGGTTGTGCTCTAGCTCCTGCTGTCTCCTCTCCTTTTGTCATTATTTTTAAAGTTTGATGCCTTTTATATTCCTTTACTATTATTTTGGCCAAGTCATTGTAATAAGAGGAGAAAACTACATGGGTTAACTGGTCATCCTTAACATATTTGACCCAAATGATGACTTTGTGTTTAAAGTTCTCCAGTGAATTTGCATCACATTAACATGTTCGCATGGCTCCAAGACCGATGAGATCCTAGGTGTCTTTCTGCCCTGTCACTTACCTCTTCTCCCCTTTCACCCACTATGCTCAAGCACCCTGACCTTCCTGGAGCTTCAAGGCTTTTTTCTCAAATCTTAATGTGGTCGGTTTCTTTTTGTTATTGAGATCTCAGCTCAGATACCACCTTCTGAGAAAAATCTTCCTGACTTCCTAACTCCAAGTACTGCCCCCTCAGGGCACTTTATTATATCAGTTTGTTTTGTTTTGTTTTCTAGAGTGTTTTTACCAGCTGCAATTATCTCATGTGTTTATGTGTTGACCAATGTATTGCCTGTACCCTCATCACTAGAACGTCAACCTCAGGGTGTAGAAGCTCCATCAGGCTCGGTCACTGCAGTGTCCCCAGTAACACACCATGGATACTCAAGAAATATTTGCTATATTATAAATCCTCAATGTTGATGTCTTCATTTACCAAACTGGGCAACACACACTTATCTCCTCTGATACAGCGAAGGAATTTTGGAGAAACTTAGAAGAATTTTTTCTAAAAACTTCACTCTAAAAATCAAGGTATTGTGACTTTAAAACATTTTATTTTATTTTATTTGCTCAGGTTTAAGAAGTTGCTGTGTAGAGAACTCATAGGACCTAAAACCCTTCTAAACAACCCCACCCACCCACCATTCTTACTACTGCCAATTTCTTTATGCAATCAACAAGTATTTACTGAGCTCTTACTATGCCAGGTACTATGCTAAATGGGAATACATAAATTTGATACAGATACTATTTCTGAAACTTCCCTACTGGTAAGATAGTCAAATAAAGAATAATGCTCAGACAAAGAAAGAAGGTCATAATAAATTTTAACAAGTCTAAGAAATGATGAAACAAGTAGATTGATAACAGGTAGGGACCAACTTTAGATAATCAGGGAGCATCTCTTTGAGAAGATATGAAAATTTATTCCTGTAAAGGGGAGAAAAATAATCTCACCAGTAACCCTGCATCTCTTGGAAATGTTTAGTCTTCTAGTCCAGTCACATGCCCCTTTAATTTTTTGTGACTTAAAGATAAAATTTAAAAGTTCCACCTCCAACGCATCTTATATAACATGTTGGTTTGTGAGGAGGGTGGTGGTGGAAGGGAACTAAGATACACAAATATATACATAACAAAGCAGAGAAGAAAATATGCATAGCAATGATAATCTTTGTTTCTGCAGCTAGTCATGAAGCCATACAGTTTTCTCTTTTGCAGTTGACTTCAGGGTCCTTTGCCCTCAGCCAGCATCTCAACTCCTCTCTGTTCTTAGTTTCTTGAAGTGGTAGGATGATCCACACCTTTTCCCCTGAGGGGTCTGAGCCATTAGTGTCCCTGCCAGTCCTCAATTGTTATCTCCTTTTATAAATTTTAACCCCTGAATGATAAAGTGCTAGGAAGTGCCTCTGCAAAACTCTGGGTTCCAAACATACTCCTTTTTGCACGTATTATATAGAAACAACCTTATTTCCCTTGACAATCAGGACCAATCACCAATATACTACTATCCCTGTATTACTGTATCGCTGAATACATTAAAGTCTTCTTTGCTTGTTGCACACAAGGAGAAAAATAAAGATGCAGGTCAGGAACTCGGTGCTTGGAAAAAGAACCAGGTTAGTGTGCGTTACAAAAACCGAGAGAGATGTGAGTGGATGGAACTATCTAACAGTTGCTGTCAAACACATAGGACTGAGAACAGATCTACAGATTCACTGACTTTTAAGAGAATGACTTTTAATGACGTGAAGGCAGGAGACAGACTTTGGAGGGTTGAGAATTGCAAGCTAGTTAAGAGGTGAAGGCTGGGGTGCAGTTTGGAGATGGGCGACTTGGCTGTAGTAGATTATTAGTCATTGAACATCACTGGCAGGGAAGGGAAGGAAAGAGGGCAGGGCAGGGTGAGAGAACTGCAATCATAAATTTAGAGTATTTCAGTCTGTCCTGTCCGGTAATTCTCTCCAGCCCCACTCACCTGCCCTGGACAGGTATTCTCTGGTGAGAAAAAATATTCCTTCTTCATTGCCTCTCTCTCCCCTTCTCTCCCTCCACTCTCCTTTTCCCCATCGTTGATTTCAATGTACTTCCTACTTTCATCTGAATGTCTGCAGATGATTCTTATAAGCTAGTGGTTCTCAGAGTGGGCCTCACACCAGACCTACTGAATGAAAAACTGGGAGAGGAGCCCAGCTATGTGTTAACAAGCTCTATGGTGATTTTGATGCATGTTAACATTTGATAACCACTCCCATAAGCTACATCTTAAGTTCTGAACCTTCTTCCAAGCTCAAGGTCTGGTCGTCCCTGTGAACCAGACATGGGTGTCTGGGTGTCACCTCCTACTTTCCAAGGCCCCTAACTCTTGTTTCCACTGTAGCCTCACTGTTCACCATTCTTCATTTGAAAATTTTTTTCAAATCTCTTCATCATCCTAATAATTTTATAGCATATTTCATTTTTCTATATCACTTTTATAATCAAATTAGTTTTAAAAAATAAATTTAGCCCTGGCTGGTATGGCTCAATGGATTGAGTGCCAGCCTGTGGACCAAAGGGTTGCTGGTTTGATTCCCAGTCAGGGCACATGCCTGAGTTGTGGGCCAAGTCCCAGTTAGGGGCATGCGAGAGGCAGCCAATCAGTGCTTCTCTTGCACATCAATGTTTCTCTCCCTTTCTTTCTCCCACCCTTACCATCTCTCTAAAAATAAATAAATAAAATCTTTTTAAAAATAATTTTAAAACTGTGTATGGCTTGACCAGTAAAAATTTATTCACTGTTATTTGTATTTCCTCTGTGGTAATCATCTTTGCCAATTTAGCCACTTAAGATCTTTGTATTTTTATAAATATTAAAGTTCTTCAGATATTGGGGGCATGAATTTTGTTCACCATATCACAAATATTTTCTTATTCTGTTAGTTTTTAAAGTTTTGTTTTGTTGTTTTATTGTAATAAAGTTTAAAAGTCAATACAGTAGTATGTAATAAATTACAGACAAATGTGTGACTTTGTTTCTGTAATATTTTGTATTGTTCAATAATTAGAAGATTATCTTTCCTACAGGATTGAAATAAATTCTATGTTGTGACTTCTAGTGTTTTTCCATGGCTTAAAAAATGTGTAACATTTTCCCTGGTTCATTTTGGTTTATGGTATAAAGTACCCATAAGGTTTATTGTACCCCAAATACTTATTAGTTAATGATTACTTTCCCAACTGCTTTATTAAACTTCATTTTTCAGAGGCAGTAGAGTGTAAAGGTTAAGATGTGGCTCAGGAGCCCAGTGGTCTAGCTTTAACATTATCAGCTTCAGCTCCAGCTGGTGTTGGGAAAGTTACTTCAACTTTCAGCTCCTTCATCTCTAATGACAGACCTGCTTATAAGTCCCACATTCTCAGCAGCTTGCTGTGACTATGAAACGCATCAATTTAACATCCAGCACATAATAAGTGGTCGGTAAATGTTAGCTATGTTGCATTTCAGAATTCATTAGCTTCCCTTTTCCTTTTTTAGTGTGATATCAACGCATATTCCAATGTTTTTGCCATTATCATATTATTGTTAATTATTGTGAGTTTCCAGGTATAGGCTATTTTAGAGTGGTTTTGTCCCAACCCCCTTTTCTGGAAAATCATATGTAAAAGGCAAATGCTGTAGCTGACTCACTTGACGAAATAGTTAGCAGGTAGACCATAACTTGAAAGAAGAAATACGGAAGAGAAATACTGGAAGATATCGGTCCAGTCAGGTGTGCCTTGGCAGGTGGGCAGAATGAATGTGATGCTTTTATGGGGGAAGCCAGCCTTGGGACAGCAGCAGAGTTTGGGATGGGAGACAAGATGGAAGCCAGGTGAGTTTAGGAGGTGGTACAGGACAGAAATTGTTGAGAAGAAAGCAAAGAGGCAAGAAAGGCAAAGAATGGAACAATAAATCCTGCGAAAGAGAACTGTATGCTGAATCCTCACAGCTTGTTATCTCTTACAGGGACTGGAAACAGATCCAGCTAAATCTCTCCACGCTCAATAAGTAGGCTTTGCTCACACACAGCCAGTGACATGAGAGCTCGGCAGTAAAACATGTCCCTCTGCATTTAGTGCTCAACTCTGTTCTATTTTGCCTAAGTGTTTAAATGCAAAGTTACTGATTTTTTTTCCTATTGGCTGGATATTCCACATATTATGTTTTGCTCTAAAACATTGAAACTGCTCTTTATTGGTACCTCCAAATATTTCTCAATATATATTCGCATGAATTTTTTAAATCATTTATATCATTTCAAACTTACCTAAAGCCCCTTGACCATTACTTCAGCATGCTCAATCATTTTGGCATTATTCCACATTTGAAATTATGATTTATGTTTCCCAATAGATTTCTGCTCAAATTTCATCTTGACTCCTAACCTTTATTTTACATTACCTAAGAGCACATACTGTTACCTTCAGAGAGGGTAGATGCATATTGCATTGAAAAACTATGCTGGGCCTACTCATGAGTTTGCCTTAAAGCCGATTTATGCCACTTAAAGTAATCCAGTATGCGCCTTGGTAATTGAAATCCTTCCATTACCCTCACCCCAGCCCATTTAAATATTTCTCTTTCAGATGCAATTACGTCAGGAGGTGAGCCAAATGCTTTGGGAAAGACATGGGCATTTCCAACAAGAAGGCTTTTGGCTGCCCACCAAAAAACTTACTGGTGTTTGTAATTCCAGGTCCAACTCTTTTCTCTGCAAGGCTCCCATTTGCAAAGAGCACTGTTGACTCTCCTCCTCATTCTAGGAGAATGACGGGGACTTGAGTTGCCCAATGTTCACAGTGGCAACCACTGAGAGGAGGTTAACCTAGATTTCTTCATTGCTTGATTTTTTTTAATTTGCAACCTATCCTTAATTTATTCATACAGTTTTTTAAATATATTTTATTGATTATGCTATTACAGTTGTCCCATTTTTCCCCTTCACTCCCCTCCACCCTGCACACCCTCTCCCACCCACATTCTCCCCTTTAGTTCATGCCCATGTGTCATAAGTTCTTTAGCTTCTACATCTCCCTTCCCCTGTCTATTTTCTACCTACCATCTATGCTACTTATTCTCTATACCTTTTCCCCCTCTCTGCTCCTCCCACTCTCCTGTTGATAACCCTCCATGTGTTCTTCATTTCTGTGGTTCTGTTCCTGTTCTAGTCGTTTGCCTGGTTTGTTTTTGTTTTAGGTGTGGTTGTTAATTATTGTGAGTTTGCTGTCATTTTACTGTACATGTTTTTTATCTTCTTTTTCCGAGATAAGTGCCTTTAACATTTCATATAATAAGGGCTTGGTGATGATGAACTCCTTTAACTTGACCTTATCTGAGAAGCATTTTATCTTTCCTTCCATTCTAAACGAAAGCTTTGTTGGATAGAGCAATCTTGGATGGAGGTCCTTGCCTTTCATGACTTGGAATACTTCTTTCTAGCCCCTTCTTGCCTGTAAGGTCTCTTTTGAGAAATCAGCTGACAGTCTTATGGGCACTCGTTTGTAGGTAACTCTCTCATTTTGTCTTGCTGCTTTTAAGATTCTCTCCTTATCTTTAATCTTGGGTAATGTAATTATGATGTGCCTTGATGTATTCCTCCTTGGGTCCAACTTCTTTGGGACTCTCTGAGCTTCCTGGAATTCTATTTCCTTAGCCAGAATGGGAAAGTTCTCTTTTATTATTTGTTCAGATAAGTTTTCCACTTGTTGTTCTTCCTCTTCCCCTTCTGGTACCCCTATAATTTGGATGTTGGAACATTTAAAGATGTCCTGGAGGTTCCTAAGCCTCGCCTCATTTTTTTGAATTCCTGTTTCTTCATTCTTTTCTGTTTGGTTGCTTCTTTCTTCCTTCTGGTCCACTCCATTGATTTGAGTCCCAGTTTCCTTCCCATCACTATCGGTTCCCTGTACATTTTCCTTTATTTCACTCAGCATAGCCTTCATTTTTTCATCTAATTTGTGACCAAATTCAACCAATTCTATGAGCAGCCTGATCACCAGTGCTTTGAACTGTGGATCTGATAGGTTGGCTATTTCTTCATTTTTTAGTTCTATTTTTTCTGGAGCTTTGATCTGTTCTTTGATTTGGGCCTTTTTTTTTTTGTCTTGATGTGCCTGTTACGTAGTAAGGAGTGGAGCCTTAGGTGTTCTCCAGGGCAGGTCAACCCACTCGCTGGGTTGTGATGCTGTACGTGGAGGAGGGGTTCAGAGGGAACAATGGGGCTTGCTCGGCGCTCTGCTGGAATTCGGTCACTTCCCCTGCTTCCCCCAAGCAAACCGAGCCCTTCTGGTGCTGATTCCCATGTGGGTGGGTTTGTGTACGTCCTGGGACCCTGCAGGTCTGTCCAACAAACTCTCTTTTGAGGCTGGAAGTCTTTCCCAGCACCTCAACCCCCACAGGTGTTTTCAGTCAGTGTTTTGAGGCTTTATTTCCCTGCACTTGGACGCTAGGTTGCGTGGTCTGTCTTGCTCCCCTGTTTCGCCTGGTTTATCTGCGTGGGAAGGTGGGGCTGGATGTGACACGCCCCTCTACAATCCACCGCCTTGCTGGGTCCTCCAACTGCTGGTTTGCATGCCCAGGGTCCGCCAGCCACCCTGCCATGAGACCTCTCTGTCCCTGTTCCCCAACTCCGCCCCTCCTACCAGTCTGGATGAATGTGCCTACTTTAACTCCTTGGCTATCAGACTTCCATACAGTTCAATTTTTCTGTCAGTACTGATTGCTTTTTTGTTTTTAAATTGTTGTTGTCCTTATTTTGGTTGTGCGAGGAGGCACAACGTGTCTACCTATGCCTCCATCTTGGCTGGAAGTCTGATTTTTTTTTTGCTATAAGAAAATCTTGCCCCCTCCCTATTGCTTCTTACCCTCAGTTTGAAATCAAAGCCTTTTAATCTTGTTAAGCAGCATCATGTCATTTAAAAATCTTAAACCTGACCAGTGTGGCTCAGTTTGTTGGGTGTCATCCAGCAAAGTGAAAGGTCACCAGTTCAATTCCCAGGCAGGGTACATGCCTCACTTGTGGGTTTGGTCCCTGTGCATGCATATGAGAGGCAACTGATTGATGTTTCTCTCTCACACTGATGTTTCTCTCCCTTTCTTTTTCCCTCCCTTCCTCTCTCTCTAAAAATAAATAAAATCTTCAAAAATCTTAAACCTCATAAATGCAATTTTAGCTTGAGTGCAAGCTCACCCCATAATTTGGAGATTGAAAAGAAAGGTTTTAGATATTAACAAAACTAGCAAATTTCTAGGCTAAAGCATCAGTAGTTTTTTTTTTTAATGTACTTAGATGTTTATTCTGTATTTATGTATGAGAATGCTGCTGGATCACAACATGCAAACTAAATAATTCAATGGAATATGTAGAGAAAACGAATGATTCTATATTCTAATAACTGTTTTATGAAAAATTTTTCATTAATTCTCAAAAAATGACTCGCAAATTGACACTTGGATAATGCAACCCAGTTATATTTAACTCTAGAACTCTCCTCATATGCCAGCTTTCAAATCTGCTCATAAGTAAATGTCCTTTTGGAGGCTCATTAGGACTATTCATGTCTTTTCTCAAAACAAAACTATTATGCATGCTCATTTCCCTTCTTCCCTGGCCTTTTGGCTGTCAGATTTACACCTCTTCCAAGCCATGCTATCTTGGCCTATGGCAGCAATATCACACCCAAGCACAGCGAACCCAAGTCTGATGGACTTTGCCAGATAGTACCTAACAAATGTTGATCAATCTAGTCAAGAAATGGTCTAAAATAGTATTATAGATGAGGCTTATAATGAGCTACTGGAAGAATTATTAATAAATCCCTGATTGATATCCATAATTAAAAATAGACTGAGTTTACTGAAATACAGAAAAGTACATCCAGCCAAATCACGCAGACCGCCCACCCCTCTGCCAGACCAAGGATTTGAGATGAAAAGGGTTAGTTAGGCTATGTTGCTCCTTGGCAAAGTCAAAAAGTTATGCAACAATAATGGGCTTGTCACACATGAAGATATTGTTGTAGCATGCATCAGGGCTTTTGCACCCAGAGATCTAGTTAGAAATCCTACTAAAAATGCATTAATTTCTTAGTCCAAGTCCCCCACACCAAAGAAGCACATTTATTGGAACACCAATAATTCTTCAGAGACAGGGGACTGAAATACTTCAGTATCCTTGATGTCACCAGAAAGATATGTGCTGGCATATCTGAACAGCTTCCATTTGTACATAACGGAAAGAAATGGAGCATTGTGTCTGTCTGCCCGATACCTTTCATGGGTACTAACATCTATATTAAAATTACCTTTGGGCTTTAGAAAACACTCTTAAGTGTTCTATTAGTTTCACATTGTGAGGTCTCTGGCATTTAAAATCATAAAATTAACATTTAGCTCAATTTACATTAGGTAACAAAATATGTCCTTATTGTACACAACATAGTGTGTGTGTGCATGTGCTTACACGTGTGTGGAGGGAGAGAAAGAGACAGACAGCTGTGCCTGAGCTTACCTGCAACATTAATGAGCACAGAAATCTGGGTCCAAAGCTCTGAGATATAACACTGACAAATATTCATTTAGTGGTTTTGGGCAGGTTATTTAATTTTTTGTTCCTTCGGTCACAATTTGGAAATCCTAACACTAACACATCTTTCAGAGTGCATATTCTCTGATTCAGCTGTAAACATTCCTGAAAAAGTGGCCTCATAAAATTTCTTCATGTCTCAACAGAACAATACTAGTCAAAGCGTGAGACTTCACCTAAAATGCAAAAACAAGCAATGGGGTTCAAGCAGTTGGGGCCAGAGAGTAATTTTCTCAGGGTAGTCCACAAAAAGAAAACCTTTTAATATTAAAATCTTTATGACTTTGTGGTATTGATGGGCCCATAGCCCAAATAAGTGAAATAACATCAAAGTAGAAAATTTTATCTAATAAAACCTGAAAAAGAAGGCCAGTGGTCTGGGATTTAGTCCTTTGGGCTCTTTCCACCACCAGGCCTGAACAGTAATCGTTTTCTCAGAGCCCTTGAAGCAGTCCCACATCAAGATCTGGTGGGCCCTGGCTGGGTGGCTCAGTTGGTTGGAGTGTCATCCATATACCAAAAAGGTTGTGGGGTTGATCCCCACTCAGGGAACGTAACTAGGTTGCAAGTGAAATCCCTGGTCACTGGGTTGGTGTACGTAAGGGAGGCAACTGATCAATATTTCTCTCTCTCTCTCTCTCTGCAATAAAAACAAACCCTCAGATGAGCATTTAAAAAATGAATTGTGGTGGTCCTCATTCTGCTCAGAGTTTCAGAATAACCTGCACTCCTCGGAATCCAGGTCACTTAGAACTTGGCCTAAAAGTTAGTCGTTGATCTCTTTTACTTTAGCTTTTGCTAATCAAAGTCAGAGTAGGGGGATTGGCATTATGTGGAAAAATTGTGTCTTTCCAAGGAAGTTCATTCTAAAAGTAATTATTAAAACACATTCTCAAGACTTAAAAAAGAAATTCCTAATTTTAGAAAGATACTTATTCCATGACCTATGGAATAATTTAAATCTCAATTCCCCGAATGATGAACTGCCCTCATTTCTCTTTGGCAGTTTTATGTAGAGAATGAAATACTATGTTTGATCATTACACAGGAGCATTATTTATGAAGAAAAAAATTCATATTTTTTTCATTATTCTGTCTTCTTATTCCAGGGCTGAACACTAATACTGAGATGGGAGTTTTGTAATCTTCCTCAACAAAACTTACTTCAGGAAAATTTTGGAAAGATCACTAGGGAAATTGACACTTTCTCAGAAAGTTGAAATGAAATAAAACTAAAAGCTAAACTATTCTGTCCAGGACAGAAAGCACTTGGGACTAATTTGCAAAGGATACAGTCATCCCTTGGTATCCGAGAAGGATTGGTTCCAGGATCCCCATGGATACCAGAATCCATGGATGCTCCAGTCATTCATATAAAATGATGAACTATTTGCATATAACTAACACATACTATTCAGTATACTTTAAATCACCTCTAGATTACTTATGTTATTATACAATGTAAATGCTATATAAATTGTCATGCTGTATTGTTCAGAAAATAACGACAAGAACAAAGTCTGTACATGTTTGGTACAGACACAACCATTGTAGGCCTAACTACATAGTACAGATCAAGAACAACATAACTTTCTTGTTTTCTCATATTTTTGCTCTGTGGTTGGTTTAATCCACAGAGATGGAAACAGAAGATGGGGAAGGCCAACTCTAATTCTGATTTAGGAATAAGGAATTGGCAACGACATGGATCAGGTGTAGAAGCTGCACCAAAATCAAGCCTCCATAAGTCAGGTGCACTGACAGACAGGTGGAAAACAATGTCCTTTTCTTATGCATTCCATCTGGGTCCCTGGCAGGGTCCGACAGGAGAGAGGCATGTTCTGTAAATACCTTTCTTCATTCACTCTCGCACTCACTCATTTATTCTTTCATTTATTTTTCATGTGTAGATACACCAAACAAGCCCTACGCGTGTGATTCAGATACAGAGATGAATGAATACGAGACAGTCCTCATCTTTAACATATACACAGCGCACATCAGGAATAATGTAAGTTAATAGTACAAAGAGGTGAGGACAATAAGAAAGGTACAGAGTGAAAAAGCAAGAGAAGAGGTTCACTTGACTGAACTTAGGGAAAGGGAGATGGTGTTTGAGCCAAGTCCTGAAGGCAGTTGAGATCAGCAGGCAGAAAAAGTCGGGTGGGATGGAGTTCCAAACAGTGGGGAAAGGCGGGCATGAGAGACTATGATACGTGAGGTCAGCGATCGCATCACTCAACATGGCCGTAGAGTGGAACATTTAAGGTGCTGAGAAAGATGTGGCTGCCGAAGTGGATGAAGTTCTTATCCTAAAAGGATCTCTAGGCCATTCTAAATATTCTTCACTTGGTATAAAAGGTAATAATGAACCCAGGGATATTTTAAGAGAATCAGTGGGGTAATTAGAATTGTAATTTTAAAAAAGATATGTAATTTTTTAGCTTTCCATTTCTTAGTTTTTCATTTTTATTTATTATATGTAATAATTGCATAGTTTTAACTTTTTAATAATTCTTTGAATTTAGTACGTTCACATTTTCAAAGAAAATAAAACAATCAAAAAGGTGTACAATGAATTATCTCATTTCCATCCCTGCCCCAAAACATCCATTCTAAATGCTTATATCAGATAACCACTTTTATTAGTTGCTTGCAAATACAAATAAATATATTCTTATTTTCTTTTTTCTTCCATAAAACTTAACATCTACACCCAGTTCTGACTTTTTAAAACATAATATATCCTGGAGATTTTTTCATTTTAATTCATAAAAATCTTCCTCAGTCTATATGAATGCCTAGCAATTGTAAAAAAATACTCTCACCGCAATGTAAAAGAAGGGGAATGAGAACTTGCAAGAATCTAGGCAAGAAATAATAAGAGACTTGAAAGGTGATAGATCTGAGGGACTGAAGAAATACCAAAGAGACAGAATTAACAAAATTTGAAGGCACGTTAGGGAGGAGGCGAAGAATTAAAATGAATTTGAGATTCGGACCAGGGCAATGGTGAAACAGTGACAGATGGCAAAGCATTTACTGGGATGGAACTCGCTAGAGGAGCAGGTTAGGGTAGGAAGGACTAGGGGAGGTGATGGCTTGGGTTACCCATGTGGAATTTGTGTATCCAGCTGGAGCTGTTCGCTAGTAAATATGGAGCTCGGGAGAGCTGTGATGTGTGTGTGTGGGGGGGGAGGATTGGAATCATCGGAATATGGTGAATGATTAAAGCCTTAGGTGTGAATGAAATCATCTAACTAGACTAGAGGACAAGAAAATGAAAGCAGGTGAAGGCAGAATTCCCTACCTTTAAGAAGCAGTTGCAGGAAGAAAAATAAATATTATAAATACCACATGACATGAAAGATTTTAATAGGTTTTGCCAAACTTTATTCTTATGGAGGTGCTACCTGTACACACAGTGTTCTGTGGGTGGAAATCTTGGGGATTCACAGTGTACGTCACCATGCTAAAGGCTAATAACATCTCAGAGCCCTTTTTTGAAAACAATGTCCAATTGTTTTGAGGACTGGAAAGTACCACCTTTACATGTGAAGCATATGACTTCAGCCCTGGGAACTGTTCTTTTGAGAACCCTGCCTTGGTTCTACCCTAACTGTTCCCTTTCCTATAGAAAAAAAAATGCCCTTGAAACTAGGAATATATATCCACCAGGAGATTGTCTCACTCGTCCTCCCACAGTTAGACCATGCTTTTGATACCTGGGACCTTAAATCTGCACGCAGGGTCTGTGTGGCCCCTCATTTGGTCTGTGCTCCTGAAGGTGGAGTGCATTTACTCTCCAGCGTACACATTGGTAATCCCAATTTGTGGGTGAGAAGTGACTGCTTATGGAGAACATGGAAGAAACTCGGAAGGGTAAGCCGAGTTATCCATGCAGTTATGAATGACAGTCCTCATGGGCTGGAGTTGGGGGTGGGCAGAAAAAGCTGACAGACTGAGGACCAAAGACTGGGGCCAGCTTTCCTTACCCACCACATCACCCAAAAGGAGTGACGATTCTAGATTCAAACTAACCTTCAGAGCCATTGTGAACGTAGGTTTATCAAGTTGGAAGACAACATCCATAGTAGCTCCCTTTCTCCTTGGTTTTGCCTTTCATAGTTTCAGTTACCTACACTCAACAGTGCAAAAACATTAAATGGAAAATTCCAGAAATAAACAATTCACAAATTTTCAGCTGCACACAGTTCTGTGTAGCGTGATGAAATCTTGCGTCATCCCACTCGGTCCCACCCAGGATGTAAATCATCCCTTTGTCTAGCATATTCCCACTGGATAAGCTCCCTGCCCATCAGTTAGCAGATGGAGAGGTTATCACATCACCTGTCATGGTACCACAGTGCTTGTATTCCAGTAACCCTTATTTTATTTATTTGTGTCATTCACATAAATTTTATGACAATATAACATCAGAAATGCCCTATTTTATTATTATTTGTTACTATTGTTAATCTTACTGTGTCTAATTTATAAGTTAAGTTTTTCATAGGTACACAAGTATAGGAAAAATATAGGTTATATAGGATTCACTACGGTCCATGGTTTCAGACATCCATTGGGGTCTTGGAACATATCTCCAGTGGATAAGGGTAGAGTGCCATATTTAATTTAGCAACATGTTAGTTCGATTTATAGCTTGTAAATATTTGGACATATGGTATACAGAACCGCCATTTGTATTCTTGAGCTGGCTCCGCAAAGTTTATGGGTTGCTCTAGGAAAGAATTACAAGAGGATGGCATAAACTGGCAACCACTGAGGAAGGGAGAGGTAACACTTACAAGAAATAAACATCTTGGACCTGGAGATTATTATGCTAAATGAAATAAGCCAGTCAGAGAAAGACAAATACCATATGATCTCACTCATATGTGGAATCTAATGAACAAATAAACGGATGAACAAGATAGAAACAGAGGCATGGACACATGAGTCAGACAGACAGCTGTCAGACAGTAGCAGGGAGGGGGCACTGGAAGAAAGAAGGTGAAGGGATTAGCCAAAGAGCATATGTGCAAACTCATAGACACAGACACCAGTGTGGTGGTGGCCAGAGGGAAGGGAAAGTGGGAGCTGGAGGGAGGGGAGCAAAGGGTGCAGGGGAACGGGGACATTTGCAGTAGTGTCAACAACAAAAATAAAGAAAAGAAATAACGTCTCCGAACAAATTCTAGGAAAAGTCCTGTTCCTTAGAGCCATGAGCCCTGCATTAGCTCCTTGAATCCTTACAGCCTTTGAGCATGCAAATGAGTCAGTCAGCTGAGATTCAGGAAGATCCACAAAGTTCACAGTTAACAGTTGCCTGGGCTGACTGCTCAGGATTCCCAACTCCAAACCAGTGCTATTTCCGCCACAAACTGCTGTCTCAGATCTTCGAGCTTCAACACCTTTTTTCTTTCACAAAAAGAAAAGAAACTTTTCACTGAAACAAGTGTATGGTTTTAAACTCATGATTCATTCAGAAGTCATGATACAGTCTTAAAAAGTAATCTGTTCTGTTGTTCTTACACATCGTCTACTGAGACATATCTAATTTAGAAGTGAGTGACTATGATCTACATCACTTCTTAGATCAATAATCTCACCAGAAAACACACACGTTGGTACACCATGAAAATCACTGCTTAATATTGACAGTGTGAGTCAGCTTTCCGTAACCTAGTGTTACAATCACTCCATTTAGTCTATATTTAGGAAAAGGGAAAACTCCCTCTCTCTGTATATGCTATATATAAGCATTAATATATAGATCCATAGGAAATAGGAAATAGCTTTATAGGAAAGCTAAGTATATACATTATAAAACAACATTATCATGTGCTTCAACTAGAAAAAGGTTATATTGGTGCCATCTTGAGTTGGTGTTGATTAGCCAAGAAATGTTCAAAATACATTTTTAAATAAGTTGTATCAATCAGAAATAATCCAAGACCAAAAATAAGTCTATAGTGTTTAAAGTGTTTATAAATATTTCAGGAAAAAATATCAAATGCTTTCACTTGAGTTGATTCCTGATTAACTCTCTAATTTAGATGGATTGTTTTAACCTGAGGTTGCTTTTTTGTTTGTTTGGTTTTTTTTTTTTGGGGGGGGGGTTGGTGCAAAGGCTTGAAAATGAAAAGTTACTTGGTAAAAAAAAAAAAAAATAAGGAAAATTATGTGATACAAATTAAGGGCAAATTCACATGATAAAAAAAGTTTTCAGAAGCGAAATAGTCCCCCATCTTTCTACAGTGCCAGCTGAGGACTCCTTTCTCTGTTCCTGCAACACTGGAAAACCACCACCACCAGCCCCTGGGTTCCCCTCGCATGCACTGGGAAGACAGGCCCATAAGTACCACAGATTATTTGGGACTAGAGAAGCAGAATCGCAACATGTCTTGAATTTGCCTGGGGCCCAAGATTCCCTGGGAAAGATCTTCAACTCAGACCATAACTGGGTTCAGGGTTAGACTGATGTGTGTAAAACGATGACCTTTCTCTTCCAACGGTGGGAAAAACTGGGTCCCTGGAAGTAAACGGAGAACATGACTTGACTCCCATACTTCATGCCGGAGAGTCCAGAATCATCCATCACTGCCCTGCAGCCCTCCTCCCCACAGTCCCAGAGTGTTCTCTGTGACATAAATAGAAGGACTGTGCCCCTGGGCCCAAACCATGCCGCTGCGGGAGCCCACCGTGAAAGACCTGGTCACAGACATCTTGAGAGCCATTGGTCCAAAGGAGAGGGCAACAGTGACACCATGTCCAAAAGTGACAGATTAACCATGGGAAGGACATGAGTGACACCGTGGCCTCCAGCACTGGCGCTTCCAGAATTTGTTCCTCTCCTAGAACTCCAAGGGCAAGAGACTTGTCTATGCCAGCAAGGTGGCCTGGGGGACACTTGACTTACACGTAGCAGTTCTAAGGCTCCTGGGAGATGTTTATGGAGGGGAACCTATGGAAAATTCAGGACCTATCCATTATCAGTGGGTGAGCAAGCTCAGAGCACGAAGATGTGGGCAATTGCTGCAAATAAGACCATATATTCACCAACTGGACAAGCCAGTAACACATAGAACATGACGTAATATGCATACGAACATGTTACATAATATGTATATGCACATATTGCAAATTATACATAATGTTACGGTGTGTTTTACCGTCTAATCTCTTATTACCCAAATAGAAATTATTGTTCTGGAAATGTGCCCTTTATTTTATTTCAATGCCACTTCAAGGTAAATGCGTGCTATACATGTTCCCATAAGACATTCTTTCAACATATTGAATAAGTGACTTCTGTGTGTCAGGCACTATACAAAGCACCACGTGAGATGATCCCCACTCTCGTGCACCTTACAATCAAGACTCACTCCAAATGCACTTACCACTCAGAATGTTTCATTAAAATCTGAAGTTTAAAGCCCTCTGCCTGTTTACTTTAAACATGTAGAAGGAAACGTGTC
Organism: Glossophaga mutica; assembly: GCA_039655065.1. Taxonomy (NCBI): domain Eukaryota; kingdom Metazoa; phylum Chordata; class Mammalia; order Chiroptera; family Phyllostomidae; genus Glossophaga; species Glossophaga mutica. Next base: position 109,956,425 of record CM077310.1, on the reverse strand, counting down.
CAGATTTCACTGCAGCCAAACACACCACACCCAGCGGCGAAGACGGGCCAGCCTCACGACTGTGCCATCTGTGCCGTGACCGGGGACTCCGAGCTTCATGGAATGCTCTGTTGTCACCGTCTTAAAACATGTACTAATTTTGAAGCAAGGAGACCCACGTTTTCATTTTGCACTGGCTCCTACAAAGTATGCGGCTTGTTTTAGGTCAGAGAAGTTTCACTGCTCTGTGCATAGAGGGCGAGTTGTTTGTGTAAATGGGTAAAGTGGTCTTGGGTAGGATGGCCAGGTTTAGCAAATGCACTACAGACACCCAGTCCTCGTATAAGTCCCAAATATGGCATAGTACACACTTACACTAAAAATGTTACCCATTTCCGACAGATAATTCAAATTTAACTAGGTGTCCTGTATTTTATCTGGCAAGCCTTCTCTTGGGTAAAGGTAGTTGTAAGCATACGGTGCCACTGTAATTATTAATGCGTATCCTTTCACTATCCTAAGTGTCTTAATTTTTAAAATAAACCTTATGTTTGCTCTAGGTACAGGGCCTGAGAAGAATCTGTTGCATATGACACCTGTGTGGCCCAGAGCACTTGGAGATTCCTGTGCTCTTCGCTTTTAAGGAGACAGCCAGCAAAAAAAAAAAAAGGCTTGGGAGGGTAACAGGAGGAGGCGGACAGTTAATGTGGGTAGTGCCAAAGGGCCTTACGGGAGTCAAATGGACTTTCCAGATTTAATCATTTTGAAAATTCAATGTGGGATTAGACCAAAAAAATTACCCCATATATCATGCCTAATTGCTCATGGATGAGCCTTGAAGAGGGTTTCTTTGAATGGACAAATGCAAGAAATGGAGGATAATGTGAAAGTCACTGAAGCATCTCAAACCAGCTGAGTCATGGAGAATGTGCCAAATCTTGGTTGTGGAATTTTTAGCGTTGCTTTTTGGACTAATTCATATGTTTAATTCCGTACAAGTTTCTTCCTTTAGATAGTGGAATCACTTGACTATGACTCAATGATGGTTGCTAATAAATATAAATCTATAGAGTACTGATGCAATTTTTAATCCCTCATAGTCTGACTTCTATCACTACAAATTTCTTAATGCTGTTCTCTGAAAATCCCCAAACTTCTTTCCTTACTGAACTCTGCAGTCATGGTATTCAGTCGTGGCATTGTTTATCCTTCTTTGGCTTCTATGCTACTTACTCACCTTGATATCCTGTTTTCCTGACTTTATATCTGCTTATTCAACATTTAACAGGATGCCACTGCCTATACCAGGTACTCCAAGCCCTTTTCAACCTGGTTCCAAACTATTCTGCAGCCTAATCTCCCAACTTCTCCCTTTTATGTGTCTTCCACTCTAATCAAATGAGACTACTCTGCGTTCTTCCCATGGCTACAAACCACCCTCCCACTCTGCCCTTGTTCCTGCCACATTCTTCTCCCTCTATGACATCTTTCTTCCTGTCCCAGACTTGCCTTCTGAACCCCAGTGTGAGGGGGTCTCTTTGACGTTCTAACTTTTATTACAAATAGTTATTTGTGGATTTGTCCTTCACTTTTATAAAGTCCAAAGTACATCAAAACAGGAGCCAATTTCTTTTTTGGGGGGTCTGGCTATTAAAAAAATAATAATGTCTGTCCTCTATTTAGCCCACTAACTTGAATAATCCATGCATCAAATACAGGTTCTACAATCACTGGATTTATTTAAATGGAATAGAATTCAGACCCTATAGAGTATCTTTATAGGATAATAAAATAATTTGGCTCAGAACAATTGACTTTGAATCATTTTGATCGCGTAAGTCTTTGAGAGAGATGCCAACATATTCAAAATAAATGAGGCCTTGGTTTTATTGAGAACCAAGAATTTCTGAACACAAATGACAATAGAAAAATCCTTTTAAACTGTAACTATAGGAAGTCATTACGTACTCATGGAGGATCGTAGCTAACATATCATATTGAAATTGCTTCAACAAATATTGAGTCCCTCCTCTATGGAAATAGTGTAGTATTATGTGCTACGCTTCATAAAATACTTTGAATTGCCAGAAAATAGAAACCCTTCCTCAATTTTGGGTTGCTAATGGTATTGGAAACAAAGAGGGTGATTCATGTAGAGCAAAACCATATTAAAATTTAAAATGCATTAAAATTAAATAAAGGGCATACTTCAAGAGCACATATAATTTACATTTAGGTAATAAGAGAATAGATACTTCCTTTTCAGAATTTTTCTTTGATATTCTATGAGCAGTGTCAACCATTGATGCCTTCAGCTTATAAATGTGGTGCAGTCATAGAAACAGAATTTTAAAATCCATTTTGCCTGGCCTTATTCTCTCCAAAAAAAAAATTCTCTATTGTATGCCTCTTAATCTATTTCCTGATAGCTTCTCTCATTTAATTTTACTGGTGCTGATAGTGGTTGGTGTGTGTGTGTGTGTATTGGAGTTAGGAAATGTAGAGCAAAGCAATGTGGTAATTCTTGAGCTGTTCCACTCTCATATTACACACACACAGAAGAGGAGTGCATTAAGATATGGAACATTCCACAAAATCAATGAGATCCAACCTAATTTCATGGAAGCAGTTTGCGGTAACACTGGAAACTAGGATTTCTTACAAGCTAATACGTTCACACTGTGCAAAGAGCGGCTCTAAGTCTGGGCTCTCTATTCTTATCATCCTTTGGACCAGACTTTTAAACTACGACCCCGATTCGGGTGACAGCATGCAGGAGACATGGCCTTCAGGGGAAATTTACTCTGCAATTTCTCAGCAGGGCTGGACTCTGCTCAGTAATTATTCTAGCTCTGGGGAAATCTTGGTTCTTGACAATTCTCCAGGAAAGGGGTGTGGGCGGAAGAACAACACTCTTCAACCCCCAGATTTATCTAGTAACCTGGAATCACTGGAGCATGCCCAGCTTGCTGGGGGAAAGAACATCAACCCTAGCTGGAATGAGTGTCCCCACTAGCAGTAAGACAGCCCTTCCCAAATTCAAGCCACGCGAGCCCTGTCTCCTTTTCCATTGTTTTGACAGAACTTTGAAAAATCTGTCTTGGGAAGACCAGTGTGCTAGTGCTAGACCCACGCCATACAGCACCTTTGTGCAGTATGAAAAAGGCACCTCTCTGGGCAGATGCAGGCTTACCTCAGGGGGCAGGCCCAGTGAGCATGGTGCAAGCTGGATCTACCACCACCCAACTCCCTTCTCCGCTGGGTGCCCTTTTGCAAGGCACAACCCACATATACAATAGCTCTGGTTTTCACCGTTCATTTGCTGTTCTCATTTTCAAACATTATGGACCAAGCAACAACCAAAAGGTCGCTTAATATTTGCAATTTTCAGCGGTACCTTGGTCACATTCCATTAAGTGAGATCTGCTGATATAAGCCCCCTGATTACACCTCTGCCTTCCCAGTTTGCCATATCCTGTCTGCTTCAGACATGTCATTACCAAGATTATATGCAGATATACAAAAGATAAAGCCCTACTTTAAGATGACTCTTGCAGTGGTTTATCTGTAAGACGAGTTAGAAAATTTCTTTAAATTGTGAAATTATTGTAAGCCTGTCTTGGGTGACTTCATGTTGCAATCTCTGTTCTAATCATCAGGTCATTAAATAACCTTGCAGAAGAATTGTTAATGTGCCCTAACATAATTCTAGGGAGTTTCTCTTGAGGCCCATGGTGGTTACAAGAAGGAAAGAAAGTTACCTTAGCCTTACACTAGAAATACATTCCTTTTCAGCTAAACCATCAACGTAACCCACTCATTTTTCTACAGGAGAAGTGTCCTTTGCAGGGCCAGCCTTAAAGGCACAAAGCCCAGAAAGTTCATCTCCTAGGAGGCAGGAGGGCAAAGAAGGGACCCAGAGGAACTTGTTGCTGACTAGAGTTAAACAAGCAGCAGAAAACCGGAAATGGGTGAGTAAGATTCCTGTCCTCTCTGTGCTGCCCTTCGCACCGTGCCTGAGGCAGCACAGGTGCCCAATGAGTGTTTGCTCAGCGATTGATTTGGGGATCTGCGGCACAGGGGTCTGGTGACATATTTCACCATCTAAGGACTCAGGTCTTTCCGATGTGGGAAATCTCCAGAGGTTAGCTTGGGTTAGTTTCCTGCCTTCAGACACCCAGAGCTTGGCACTATTTTAAAAATGCCTAAATGGGTCATATTTTTCTATGTTTTTGATACAATGGAAATGTCTATGACCACATGTGCATCACTGCATAAGCATATCCTGACAGGTTTTTTTAATTAATAGCTATTTAATTTACAAAGAATGTTGGTATTATTAAGGACATGTCGGTTCCAATGGATTAGGCAGCTCATCACATTTTATAAACTGCCAACATGTAGTGACACTTTCCTCTTTTATGATGAGTTTCATCAAATTCAAGTGCTGGTTTCTGGTTTATAATTCAATCCATTTCACTGACTCACAGAGGGTGGAGTAAAATGACAAAGTCCTTTGGTCCTTCAGTCAGAGTTTTTCATATTACCGGGTGATTATACATTTATCTTCTTACCACATGAGGTGCTATGTAAAACCGTGGTCAATAATTACCACCCTGCAACTGACTTTTATGTATTCTAGAACTGCCCTAACATAAATATGTCAGATCAGAGGAAACAAATAAAGCATAAGACTGTCATTAAACTGGAGGAGGGCTGGAGAGACAGGGAGGGAGAAATTATCATGGCCCTGCCAGCTAGAATCCTGCCCGAAAGGAGACTCCAGCAACACTTCACCCCCAGGTACATTACGTACTAGCTACATTTACTGCCTGTTGTAAAGTGATGCAAAACACTGGCCAGACACAGCACAACAAAGCTTACATTGTACACACAGGATGTGGGAATATAAATATAGAAAACCAAGGGCTATCAGCTCATTTGTGCTGGCAACTTTCTGAATGGTGAATTAGACTTCAGTTTTTCTTCTTCCCTGTCCCCCTACCTTTTTTGGAATCAGTATTCTCTCCTACTGTAGACCAGACGAGTTCATACGGCTTTTGAAGTGTGTAAAGGAGTTGACGCCCTTGCAGTAGCTGCAGGGACGAGGAGAGCAATGTGGTTGTTGGACAGGTGGGAATTCGAGAAAGAGGTACGATGATTAACTACATTATCAACTCTCAGTAGTGTTTTTTTGTATTTAAGGTATGTACTTTTCTAGTTCAGCTCATTTAAATTAGAAAAGTTTCATTCAGATGAGCTTAAGAATAAATGGTTGATTTAATGTTTGTACATATGCACCAACAAAGTATAGTTCATCCTGGAGCATCCATGTCAATAGAGGAGGATGGTAATCATTGAAAATGAAGACCTGTGCGTTTCAAAGTGTTTCTGGGTTTACATTTAACTGTACATATATATATACGTATGTATATACGAGGTCTGTTCAGAAATTATCCAGCCATGTCATATGAAAAATAGAGACATTTATTGAAGAATGTACAAGATACAAGAAATATTACACATAGGACAATGACACCTCAGTCCCCTTCAAAGTAGGTCTCTTGGGACCTCACACAGTTCTCCCAATCCCCATCAGCTGCCCCAGGTATTTTCCTGAATCTCATCCACGGTCTAAACTCTCTTCCCTTTCAAAGGAGATTTTAGTTTTGGGAAAAGCCAGAAGTCACAGGGCACCAAATCTGGGCTGTAGGGGGGCTGAGTCACCTGGGTGATTTGATGTTTCACCAAAAAACTCTGCACGAGACGTGATGCATGAGCGGGCACGTTGTTGTAATAAAGCTGCCAATCACCAATTGCCCATAGCTGTAGCCTTCTGAATCATCTGAATAGTTTCCATGAAGGAATGTTCAAGGTTAACACAAAATTTGATTCCGATTTGTTGTTCTATTTGCTCAGTCATTTTGAATGTGACAACCACACAGTACACATGCTCACTCAACAGCATCTACCACCTCCACTGACTAGTACAGTGAAGTCATCATTGCACACACATGTGCATTCCAGTCCACTCTCCTTGGCTGCCAGGTTACATTGGTGTTGCACAAACCATTCTCCTTATATTAACAATGGCTGGGCTCTTTCCGGACAGACCTCTTATATACAAATTTGGGGCATTTAAAATACTTTAAACAAAATAACACAGCTCCAGTTCTGAAAAAGGTAGAGGACCAGTCATTGTCCTCATTCTATTACCTGCACAACTCCTCCCTATTCCTCGCTCCATGCAAAAAATGAGGATGTTGCCAATCAGTGCTACATGCTCATTAGCCTGATCAAACGCAAGTGAGAAGGTGGCCATGGACAAACAACCAGTGCCTACTTATATACAAATAAAAAGGATTGCACATACACACCGAAACGAGATCATTCCCTTTTTCAGAGTCCAAGTCTCCCTCTTAACAGTGTCTTTTTACCCTGGGTTGGAAAAGCAGGAGAAATATAATTTCTACTCTGACATTCTCCTACATTGGTTATTCTAAGTTAAGCTCTTTTGTCGATAATTATTTTGAAAAGCAACAAAATACTAAGGTAACAGGTCTGCTATATTTATGTGGTATTTTGGTTTTCCTTAATCCTAAAGAAGGCTCATTCAAAATTTTGAAACTCAGTAGCTCTGTGAAGGTATTAAGCACAGATCCAGCCATTTTGTCCGTTGGTGCAAAGCAGCATTTCTAAAGCCATTTTGCTCAGTTCTAATATCTCTATCTCTGAAAGATGTTAAAAGATCCACCATGAAATTAAGTTTTTCAAACAAAGTAAGTTTGGAAGCAGTGCCTTCTTGCAATCTCTTGATGAATGCTCTGATAGCAAAGGCTCATGAAAGTGTTATGGTAAAGAAAATGTTTGTTGAACTCCTTTGACAATAAAACTGTTTTTGAGAAACAAGTACAAGTATCTCGTAGAACTAATATTAAAACATATTTTGAGGGGACTTCCGGCCAAGATGGAGGCGTAGGTGGACACACTGCACCTCCTTGCACAACCAAAATTAAGGACAACAAAGATTTAGAAACAAGAAAACAACAGAACTGATAGAAAATTGAACTGTATGGAAGTCCAACAACCATTCATCCAGACTGGTAAGAGGGGTGGAGTCGCAGCAGGAAAAAGTGGAGGTTGGCAGACCCAGTGAGGCCGAGCAAGGTGACTGGCTGACCAGGTGGTCCCACATTCAAGCGCAGATAATCCAGGTGAAAATGGGAAGCGAGACAGACCTTGCAACCCAGGGCCCCAGTGCCAGGAAATGAAACCTAAAAACACCAACACTTGTGGGGGGTGAGGGGCCAGGAGAGACTCCCAGCCTCATAGGAGGAGAGACCCACAGGGTCTTAGAATGTACACAAGCCCACTCACATGGAAATCAGCACCAGAAGGGCCCAATTTGCTCGGGGAAAGCGGTGGAAGGGACTGCAATCCAGGAATGAGCAGAGCAAGTGCCATTGTTCCCTCTCGGACCCCAGCCCCCTATACAGCATCACAACCCAGCTACTGGGCTGCCTCATCCTGGGGAACACCTAAGGCTCCACCCCTCACTACGTAACAGCCGCAACCAGACCAAAACAAACAAACAAACAAACCAAAAATGGCTCAAACAGGAGAACAGATCAAAGCTTCAGAGCCAATTCATCTAAGTGACCAAGAGACAGCCAGCCTATCAGATGCACAGTTCAAAGCATTGGTGATCAGGACGCTCACAGAATTGGTTGATTTTGGTCACAAATTAGATGAACAAATGAAGGCTACAATAAGTGAAATGAAGGAAAACGCACAGGGAACCAATAGTGATGGGAGGAAAACTGGGACTCAAATCAATGGAGTGGACCAGAAGGAAGAAAGAAACAAACAGAAAAGAATGAAGAAACAAGGATTCAAAAAAATGAGGAGAGACTTAGGAACCTCTGGGACATCTTTAAATGTCCCAACATCTGAATTATAGGGGTAGCAGGAGGGGAAGAGGAAGAGCAACAAGTGGAAAAGTTATTTGAACAAATAATAAAGGAGAACTTCCCCAATCTGGCAAAGGAAATAGACTTCCAGGAAGTCCAGGAAGCTCAGAGAGTCCCAAAGAAGTTGGACCCTAGGAGGAACACACCAAGGCACATCATAATTCCATCAGCCAAAATTAAAATGAAGGAGAGAATTCTAGAAGCAGCAAGGGATAAGGGGACAGTCACCTACAAAGGAGTTCCCATCAGACTGTCAGCTGATCTCTCAAAAGAGACCTTACGAGCAAGAAGGGGCTGGAAAGAAGTTATTTGAAGTCTTGAAAGGCAAAGACCTACATCCAAGATTGCTCTATCTAGCAAAGCTGTCATTTAGAATGGAAGGGCAGATAAAGTGCTCCCCAGATAAGGTCAAGTTCAAGGAGTTCATCGTCACCAAGCCCTTATTATATGAAATGTGAAAGGGACTTCTCTAAGAAAAAGAAGATTAAAAATATGACAGTAAAAAGACAGCAAACTCACAGATATTAACAAGCACACCTAAAACAAAAGCAAACTAAGCAAACAACTAGAACAGGAACAGAAACACAGAAATGGAGATCATATGGAGGATTAGCAACAGGGGAGTGGGAGGAGGAGAGAGGGGGAAAAGGTACAGAGAATAAGTAGCATAGACGGTAGTTAGAAAATAGACAGGGGGAGGGCAAGAATAGTACGGGAAATGTAGAAGCTAAAGAACTTATGACACATGGACATGAACTAAAGGGGGGGGGATGTGGGTGGGAGGGGGTGTGCAGGGTGGAGGGGAGTGATAGAGGAGAAATGGGACAACTGTAATAGCATAATCAATAAAATATATTAAAAACAAAACCAAAAAACATATTTTGAAAAGTACTAGTGCTTAAAAAAGAACAGGAATTGTGGAACAAATATATCTGTATGTAAAATTTTAAAAATCCACACAAAAAGCAGAGTCTTTTAATAATACTTCAATACCTTGTACTGAAAAAAATCTTGTTACAAGTCACTAGAAGAGTAAATTGTGACCAAGGAGTACTAAGGTTATAGTTTTAAATGAAAATAGGACATTTAAATGTATCATCATATACTTTATTTTTCATCGAGTATCCATTTATTCTTTTCTTAGAAAGATACTATGATAATAATTTTCTTTATATCATTTGGATTTACCATATTGAATACTGACTGTACTTAAAAAATTAAGAAACTATTCAACACAAGGTTGAATTTAATTTGTGAAGCTGTGAATTATATATCAGGCCAAATTTTTTTCATTGATTTTTTTTTAAAAAATGCTGTAACCTATTAAAATAGTGCAGAGTGAAAAAAATGTCTTTTCTTCCAAATTCTCATAATTGCAATATGGATGTGCCATGAGTATATTTTCCTAAAATCTTTTGGAGTTTGAAATTTTCACAGGATCTCCACTTACAGAATCATGCTTACTTCTTGTGGAATAAACAGGCTTGAATGGATCATTTGCAGGTATTAACAGGAGATCTGGGGGCCTGAGACACAACGCCTTAGCTGATGACAAAGTCTGGGATACGTGTGTCCTATATCCCAATAACAGAAGCTTTTGCTTTCCCAGGATGAGCCCTCCCACGCTGACCTGCACGCCGTCCCTGCTTTATTACACGCTCAGGAGACACCTCTGCTGTCCTTTAATCTGCTGTGAGTTTCTGGCGTCTCGTTCTGGCCTGGGCTCCTCTGGTCCCCTTGACCCCTCCTGAGCCACCGCAGGGCTCCAGCGTCCACTCTCAGCCCTGCTCACCTGAGTCCTCTTACAGACCACCCTGGTCCGCTCATTCACCACTGGGCCAGCACCTGCCTCTCTTTCACTTCTTGTGCCTACAGTGTCTGGAATTACAAGCGCAGCAGAAGTTAATAATATTAACAGGGATTCATTTTAAAGAAGCATTGATTTTCAAAACATGAGAAAGCTAAAAGAAAAAAAGTAAAGAGCTTTAGCCCAAGGGAAGGGAGAAAACCTATTCTTATCTGACAACTCATGTATGTTTCTAAGAACCATCAACATATATTATAATTTCTCTTTCCTTAGCAACCATCTCTTATTTGGCATCTGCCCACCATGACACATTTTGCCTGGAGATTTTGGTAAAAATACCCGACAGAGGAGAACTCAACTCAATTTTCCCTTTCTTATGTATCCTTATTACTTCTCTAAGGGCGTGCCCCTGGCCAACAGGTTCAAGTGCTTCTCTGTGTCTGGTGGCATTCGAAGGTTGAGCTGAAGAAACCGGGGAGGTGGGCAGCCAAGACTGAAGGAGTCCATGAGATCAAAGCTATTTTTATAATAATAGTAAGACTCATTATTAACTGTTTGTTTTCTCTCATGTTCTTTCATCTGTGCACATGTTTCCAAACCCATCACAGGTTTCTAACAGTAGAAATCTCTGATAGTAAGAACGAGTTGCCCAGGTTTGGCTAATGGAAGTTGCCAGGCAACCTTCTGCATAATTTTATATACACAAATATTGTTATCACAATTCTAGGAGACAGATACCACGTCAGTTTTGCCAATGAGAAAACTGAGGGTCGAGGGGTAGGCAGATTTATACATATGTTTATCACCAATGGTTTGACCTCTACAACTCTTTTTAAGAAAGGGCAACTTTCTCTTTAAATTGTGTAGTAATGAGGTGTCCCTCTAAATTGTGTGATAATGAAATTTGAGTCTTTACAGGTAGGGAATTGGAAGTGATGTTCTATTTGGTCGTGGGTAAGTGCAATAATTTTCTACTAATTTGTGTGTAAGCCATCAATTAGAATTCTACCTCTTTTTGATCAGAAGGCTTTTTTTTTTTTAGAACGTCAGAATTTCTAAGACGGAACACTCTGAGTATGAGGTCTGCTCTGTGATGCTGCTTCTCTGGCACGATCTGCAGGAGTGGGGGACATCGCTGAACGCGGTCTGTTTTACATGGTCTTTGATGTTTTAAGAAAGATTGACAGGACTGTCATTTTCTAGTAAACTTGGCAATGCAACCAGAGGACACTGAACGGTGCAGCATTCAAAAGGTAAATAAAAGTTTGAAAAGTGCTGAGCATCTTACTAAGATCAAAGAATGCAGTGGTATTTCTGCTGGGCTTGTGTTTTATGTTTTATCAGAATGTTTCTGTCTTATTGATCATTTATCTGTACTGCCAAGCAGCCAATATGGATCACGTATTCTCAAAAAAAAAAAAAAAAAGTCAGTTACTGATTACATAGTGCCAAGCAATTGAGAAAATCCTTTCTATCTGCTCAGATACCAGCTTCCCAGGGCTCTACAGTGTTGCAGATTAGTTTGCCAGTTAGCCCTTTAATTCGTTTTGTCTGCATGCTGGTGGTGGCGGTGGCACCTGCTCTTTGACCGTTGTCACTGTTGACAATAAGATCTGCTGCATACATGTTTTTAATCAAGCATTAGAAGGAGTCTTCTAATTCTGTGTCGTGGTTTTCTGTCATAATAAACACTTCTAAAAGGCCGCGTATCATATTAGAAATGGTAATTTGAAAATCTCTAAAAATGTGCAGTACGGAGTTCAACTCACTCTGACTCCGACTCCATTTCAACAGCTCCCTGCGTGGCCTTCAAATAAAGTTCACTGGGGCCCATTGTTTGGGATTTTATTGACTTAACATTCATTAAGAGACACATAAAAACTCACTTCCTGCATATCCAGGGCATAGTGTTTAAGCTGTAAATATGGCAATATGGGTGTAAATATTGGCTTAAAACTCTTGTTGAGTCATTTATTTCCTTTATCTTATTGTCTCTAAGTCGCCGTTCTATTCTCTTCTGTTTAGCCTGGCCCTTGCCCAGCCTCCAAATGTGCTTTCTGAATTCCCAGTGGCAGTTTCGTTGGGATTCTTCCCGAAAGAGTCAGGGGGCACCGAACGAGGGTAATTTTTGTTCTCACTCTGTTCCAGACACTCCGTAGCGGCTGAGCACGAAGACGGCACTCCACTGGGATGACCTTTGATTCTTGGCAGAGGAGAGCGCTTTCACTGAGGGAATTCACTCTGGCTGAGGAGTCTCCAGTGTTTGTCGAGATCTCTGTGGAAACAAACATTTCTGAGGGTCTTTGTGGAACAGTCCAGAAATAATTAAGCCAGAAGACCCCTACCCTACCCCCCACAAACAAAAATGTCAAATTACACTTTCTTTTAAAGATTCCCTAATTGATGCCCTTGTGTACATAGTTACTATTTCCCAGCACTTTCTCTTTGCCTTTGTCCTGAGAAAAATACAAAAGAAAAGTCAACCGAATCAAGACATAAATTCATTTTTACAGCTGAATAAGCTTTCCCTTTGGTTGTTTTAAAAATGAAATAAATGGGAAAATATTTGTTGGAGAATAATAAACACACCCCGGTATTTGCTGCTCTTCCTAGGCTGGGCTAAGATGGAAGTGGCTCGGTAAGACCACCTGTGTTTCTTGGTGCAAGCCCAGGAGAGTCAGAATTTGTAGAGCTGGTTCCTGTCCAGAGACCTGGCTACATTCTTGGATCACTTACTCAACATGAGGCATCAACACCACTGGAAACTTTAACAAAACATCAACAACTGGAAGAGCCAGTTAGCCTATGGTTTGACCCCCGGCCTGCACACCCTTACATCAATCTCCTTCTAATCTTCTGGGAAATTAGTTCAGCCTTCGAGGCAGGAGAAGGGGCAACCCGAGGGTACAGCTGCTCAGTCTCCCATAGGAGATGAAGAATCTGCAGTCACCCCAGAGCTCACAGTTCGGTGGTTGCTTTTTAATCTGCTTTCCCCTTGGCAGAAAGGATGCCTCCATAATAACTCTAAAAGCATCAAAGAAAAAGCAGCACACTCTGAAGCATTCCACGATGGAATCCAATAAAAGAAGCATAACTCAGAATCATTTCAGAAGGAATTAATAAATTGCTACTCAGAAGCAGCTCCTCAAGGAAGCTTGCTCTTTCGCCCAATAATCTAAAACACATCTTGAAAACAGTAGCTGAGGAGGAAGGAAAAAGATAACAAATCTTATTTTCCACTTGTCCTTTGGTATACTTCACAGAATTTGGATACGTTCTGAAGTAGCTATTTTGGGTAATTGTATTTTTTCTGAAGGTCTACTTAGTTTAACTACCTGTGACTAAAGAAGATGGCAAAATGGCCACATCAACTATACTAGTAGAAAGAGTGAGCTACAGACAAAGTCAGGGTCACTATCAAGCCAGCCAGCCTCAGTCTCAGGACCCTGTCTTCAGTGCCCATCTGTGGGACCATGGACAGATAATTCAACCCCTTTCAGCCTCCGAGTGTTCATTTGAAAATGAAAAGATTGGATAAGATTCTGGTTTCCCACAATGCATTTCTTGAACACACTGGGTTAATAGGTGTTGTGTGAAGAGATTTACTTTTATTTATGTTTACGGATTTACTTTTATTTATTTAATACAGAAACACTGTATTAAACAAAGTTAAATGGAGTTTTACAACAGGAGTGATCACATCTTGTAATGTACTAGTTACTACCGTAAACTTATTCATGGAGCATCATAGGAATGGCACAATCTAAGGTTGCTTCCAGCTCTGAAATTCCATTTTTCAGTCTGGAGTAGCTAATTGCAAATTGGCATGTGTACAGAGGTCACCATCACAGCAATTATTAATCATCACTGAATGATGTACTTCACAGGTGGATGTGTGGGAACATGGAACAGAGCAGGCATATATAAAAATCCAATGTCAGCGGGAAGGTTTTCCTACTCTCCACCTACCTTCCTCACCATTGGGGGGTTGGTGTTCTATGCACACAGGGCCTTGGTTGGAGAGATAAGGCCATTATGATAAGGACTCATCATAATGTAAACTGGCATTACTCATTCCTGGTACAACTCATTGCAACCTGCTATTCTCCTTGTTTTCCCAATGGGGCAATATAACGTCTAGGTAATTGACAAGGTCTGTTTCTCCACTCAGCATTGTATCCACCACACATACATTACTTTTTTCTAGAAGATAAAATAAATTTCACTTTAAAATAGTTTAAAGCACTAGCCTTGGTTACAGCCTTATACTTTAACCAGAATTGTTTCCTCAATCTAATTTTCACATATGACTGACCCATGCTCGCTGGAATTTTATGCGTCTGTCTCCTTATTGTGATTATCACCTAGTATCACAGGTTGCAAAAGCAAAGGCAATATTAAATGTGAAGGAATTGAATTGCCTGTCTGGTAACAATTCTGTCAGTGCATTTTCTTATCTCAGTTGTCTTCTTTTCCCAAACTGTAAAAGCTATAAAAATGATCTGTGATTACTTTATGCATTAGGTAAAGAATATAAAGTTAATTAAAATTTTAAGTAGAATAATATTTTAATTACAAATTTAAACACGATTATGAATAAAAATAAGTTATAAGCATTTTTTCTTGTCAACAATTATTCACTACTTCACTTTAATGATTAAATCCATGTGTGGTCCTGCTAAGACATTTAACACATATGGTTGTGAAAATATTTCTCTCAAATCTCCCCTTGCACGGAGTGCAATTGACTGATGGTTTCAGCTGCTGCCTTCCGCATCCACCGCTGAATCCGAACTAAGGTCACACTTCCCATGAGCAATCCTGAGAGACACAGGTTCTCTAATAGGCAGCTTTGGCTTAATGGCTCTCTGTCAACCTTACCGAAACTGTTCAGCTGTACTCCTTGTCCAAGACTCTTCCACCCAAAGATCTTTCCTTCCCTCTCTCTTTCTCAAGAGTGAGACCTGCACTGTGGTCTGATGGTGCTCCCTCCCAATTCTCCCTCCCTTGCACTTACCCTAGTAAATCTATTGCATTGATCATTTATTTTATCCCCGCTTCTAATTTTTAGAGTATCTTAGCTAACATGAACAAATTCCCTATTTTTAGACTTTTAAGTTATTTCAATTTTTTTGCATTTGTTTGTTTTGAATAAATAGCATTTCAATGAAATTTCTTGTAAGATCTCATACATGGCTGTCATTAATTCCTTAGCACACAAAGTTTAAAGTGTGATTGCTTGTAGCACAGAAAGTTTACATCTTAGGACTTTTGAAACACTTTGAAAAATTGCCCTCCAGAAGTTATTCCAATTTGCATAACCAAAGCAAATTACTTGTTTCTTTTGGGTTTTTTTTACTTTTTCTTAGTGACTTACAAAAGAATCAATTACTGAAATAATTTAAATGTTAGCAATTATTGACTTAAGAAATCCATTTCAAGTCAAATAACCTTATTAAGTAAATTCCACCTACTGGAATAAAGTTTAAACCTCCCCCACATTCAGTGGTACACACACAAACTCACAATATCTAAAAAATATTGTGCATGGTATTATTCAATCGAGAAAAGCAAAGTAGAAAAATTTGTCTTTTGAAAGGATTCTTATTCAGACAATAATGCTATGGAGCGGCTTGGTCTCCTATTGCTGGTAAATCATCTTGGTAAGCAGCTAACAGAATCTGGCCAGAGATAGCAGAGGAATTTTGTGTGGGCATGTGCATTCGTTTACTTTCCAAAATAATTCCATCTGGATGCATGAGAAATGTTCTATCTGTTTCAGCTCATTAGGAGACAAGATTCAAGCAAACACACTCATTGATTTAACATGCTGGATCGGTGAGAAATGAGTCATCCATTGCAATTTGCTCCACCAAGTTTGGAGATGGAAGATGACCCACATGCATTTTCTGAGTTGCCCATTAATTTATAGCTTAGAAAGCCATAACATTTTATTGGCTGCCTCTAAATCAGGCACCCAAAGCAATTAGAAACTTGGGGAGTGGGAAGGGATAAATGGTTGAGATGAACTCTTGTTTTAATTGATTCTTCAATCATTTGAGTCAAAGAAATGTCACTAATTTCAAGTAAAATGGCCTTGTACAAAGATATCTTATAGAACCCTTAGTTTTCTATACTCTTGAGTCTTGACCCCAAAATAGGCTTCGAAAATGTACTTTAAGTAAATAGTTTACAAGTTGTACAATTTGCCCACATAAATAATGTTTATTTTCCGTTCCTTTCTACAGACAAGTTTGTACTAACCAAGGACTGTATTCTCAAGCGAATAACAAAAATGCTACTAAGCCCATAATGGACTGTGCAGGAGCTGTGAGGACTTACAAGGAAGGCAGGACTCCCCACCCTTAGGGTCTCCCTAGCTGGTAGAAAACAGAAATAAAAATGCCTGAAAACCATTTAGGTCCATTTAAAAGCTCCAAAGTATCAACTTACTTTTAAGGGGCACTAATAGAGGAGCTTAACATTTGCATTACTGACTTGAACAAAACAAAGGAAATGAAATCCTGAGAGTATTAGAAGGACCAGTGAAAGATGCTGCCCTTTCAGAACACATATTCATTTTCCTGGAAAATGCCTATTTTAACTTTCAGTGTATCTTTTGAGGCACACTAATCTATGATGATTAGTGTGTTAATATCTTTACAACAAATCTCTCCATTTTGACTCTGACTTCTAGACCATTAACAATAGGGAAATGTGTGGTTGTGTATCTGTGTTTGCATGTGAACTGTCATTTTAATTGTGCGGTGTGTACTGCTGGTACAAATATTTTTGGTAATGGTATAGCACTGACTATTTAAATCCATCGTACGAAATTTAAGCAAAGCCACTCAAAACAGAGCGAAGAATGTAAAAGTTTATATTTCTATATAATCGACTATATTGGGATTTTATAGGACCAAGTAATTTTAAGTAAGGTTTTCTCCATTTAAATTATAATGACAGAACTCTGGCTAGATGGCTCGGTTGGAGCATTGACCGGTACACCAAAAGGGTGCCAGTTCAATCCCCAGTCAGGGCTCATACCAGAGGCAACCAATCAGTGTTGTTCTCTCTCTCGTTCCTGCCCCCTCTTCCCACCTCTCTCCCTCTCCCTCCTCCATTTCCTCTCTCTCTAAAATAAACACGTCCTCAGGTAAGGATAAAAAAACTGTATGAAAAAATTATAATGAGAGAAATGTCTCTGTTTCTACCAAAGCCCAAAGTTGGTAAACTGAAGACAAATGCAGGGCCCCAGCTGCCTGATTGCCAATTTAAATTGTCCATCAAGTTTGCATTGGATGAATTATTGTTCACTTTCTGTCCTAAACTGTTAAGTGGATACCTTCACTGTACAGAGTTAAAGACCGTCATATCTCTTCCAAAAATGAGCATCTTCCAGGGAAAGGAAGAGTTCCGACATGTTGTGGTCGAATATCGGGCATCCAAAGACGCCCACGGCCTAATCCCCAAACGTGTGGCTGTGCTCTATCCCATGTAAGGGGGAGTCAAATTTGTAGATGGAGTCAAGGTTTCTAATTAGCTGTCCTTGAAAGGAAGAGATTATCCTAGACTGTCTGGGTGGCCCCAAAGGAATCACAAAGGTCTCTTAAATGATGAGAAAAGATGCAAAAATCAGTCAGATCCAGGGAGACGGCATTGGGAGAAAGATGCAAGTGGCTAATGATGGCTTCAAAGATGGAAGGGAGGGCCCCAAGGGCCAAAGAATGCAAGTAGCTTCTAGAAGCTGGGGGTGCAGGAAGCTCTTCCCCTAAGGCTTTCAGAGAAATGAAGCCATGCCCATACCCCAATTTCAACCCAGTGAAAGCTATTATAAATATCTGACCCCGCCCTGCCTAGTGTGGCTCAGTGGATTGAGTGTCAGCCTGCAAACCAAATGGTCACCGGTTCAGTTCCCAGTCAGGGCACATGCCTGAGTTACAGGCCAGGTTACCGGTGGGGGTTGTGCAAGAGGCAACCACACACTGATGTTTCTCTCCTCCTTCTCCCTTCCTTCTTCTCTGCCTGGAAATAAATAAAATCTTTAAAAAAATCTAACCCCTAGAACTGCAATAAATTTGTGTTGTTTGAAGCCACTAACTTTGTGATAATTTGTTAGAGCAGTATTAGTAAGAAAATAAAATACACTGTGTCATCAATCACTTGACATTTTCAAAGGTAAGTGGGTGGGGGGTGTTATAGTGTATACATGTAATATCTACACACACGCGCACACATAAGATTGTGTGTATTTACAGTGCTATGAAATATGAGTTTTTAATCATAATGATGGGCTAACCTCTCTAAATGCAAATAAAGTTCTCATGGTTGATTCTTTTGAGGGGAGTAAAACCCAGTAATAATATAAAATTACTTGAAAAATTTCAGATCTAACTCAAATTTCAAATTTCAAACGTAACTCACTTCTATTAACTTTGAAGAGAGCCATATAACTGCAGACTCCTCTCTGGGGAAATTATAGTCTGATTCCACTAGACTGAGCATCTCGGCAAGAAGTTACCAGAGCACGTCTCCCACGTACAGCCAGGGAAGGCCTAGCATGCAGGAAGGAATGGATCCAGCCCAGGAGAGGCAGATGGGAATCCTCAGCATTGCACTGAAGAGAGGTCCCAGGACGACAGTGGCAACTCCAGCCATGAGGGAGGCCAGTCCGCACTAGCGTGGTCGGTCATCTCCAGGCGAGACATCTTTGAAAAGTGAAACTGATAGAGTACTGACGCACTTGAGGCACAAGTTTGGGATTGAATGAATGCCAATTATTAATCCCATTAAAAAGAAAATACTGCAGAAAGGGAACAGGAATTAACATTATTCTATAGAATTTGGTGCCAATGATGTTTTCACAAGCATAATTACGCAATAGTGAAGACTGGCTAACCGTTGTTACAATATAACTACGGTCATGTGTCACTGAACAATGGGGATTTTCTGAGAAATGCTTTCTTAGGCACACATCAGAGAGTGCACTTACTCACACCTAGATGGTATAATGCACTACACACCTGTGCTATATGCTATTGCCTATTGCGCCTAGATTACAAGCCTATACAGCACGTTACTGTACAAAACACGAGATTAAATCAGGCACAAGGGAAAATGATGCAATTAAGAGGCGTGGTAAACAC
This sequence comes from Glossophaga mutica, assembly GCA_039655065.1. Lineage (NCBI taxonomy): Eukaryota > Metazoa > Chordata > Mammalia > Chiroptera > Phyllostomidae > Glossophaga > Glossophaga mutica. The sequence continues at coordinate 109,937,523 of CM077310.1, read as the reverse complement.
AAGATGTGTGAGGCCATTGGCGGCCTAACACAACCTGCTGGTTCACAGCAAACTTTTTTTTAATAAGTGGAAACAGTGCCCTCTAAAATCAAAATAAAATGTATAGTATAGTAAATACATAAACCAGTAATATAATTGTTTATTATCATTATCGAGTATTACATGCTGTACATAATTGTATGTGCTGTACGTGTATATGAATGGCAGCGCAGTATGTTTACACTAGCATCACCCAGAACACATGAGCAACATGTTGCACTGCGGCAGTGTGACGGCTGCAACCCCACTAGGTGGTGGGAGGTTTTCAGCTCCATTATAATCTTACGTGAGTGCCATCGCATACGTGGTGCATCTTTGACTGAAGCGTCATTATGAAGCGCATGATTGTAAATTGAGAGAATGAGACAAGGGAAGGTCGTTCGTGTGATGCAAGATGGGGCATGAACATGACCTAGATCCTTATTTTCTAAAGTGGGAAGTCAGTTTAAAAAGCCTAAGTAAATAAGTATTGTCCACAACTTCAAAATGTAGAAGTAGCTACATAAAGGTATTCTTTAGCCATTTGGAGGAAAATAGGAAAAGAACCACTTGTATGAGTTGGAAGGTGGTTTCCCCTGGAGAGAGGAAGGGTGGAGGGGCATCGGGCTGTCACACATCTCAACAAGCCTCATACAACTGCACCGTACTTTACATTACACGCAAGAATATAATCGTGTTCAATAAACAACCTAATAAAATTGAAAACTTACATTTATAATAAAAAAGCAATGAACGGTGTGTTTTAATAAGGACCCACACCTCCCACCTCTGCTAAGCTCAGAGGCTTGATCTCTTCCAGAGTTGCTGTTGTGTGTACAAATTAGCCCTTGGGCCTATTTCTCAAACTTTCCCAGTGAATTCACCATGAGATAAGGAAGTCTGAAGGTTTGCACTTCGCCAAGAGAATCAGTAAACCCACCTCATCCCCTCACCCCTCTGAGACTGACACCATTGATCCATATACTCAAAAGTCAGCTAGGAATCCAAATAGTTTGTATGTTAGTTGTAAGGATGAACTGGACAGTGAGATTTTGCTTTTCAGTGGAAGCAAATTTCCCCAGAATCTAGACTGAGAATCCCCTGTGGGGAGAACCTGTGCAAGTGCACCCCTCTTGGCCCCAAGCCCACATGGACCTCTGACCTGCCTTTAGGTCATAGGTGCTGGGCCCCAAGCCAGGTTCATCCTACACAAGAGGGCTGGAAGTAGGACAAGGATGTGCACACCCTCTAGAAAGACTGGACTGAGAAGAGGGAGGCCTGGAGCACCTGATACACCTGCGAAGTCTCCTTTCTCTACCTCAGCACGTTGCTTCTACAACCTTGAAGGTGGATGGGTGAGAGGGAAGGGAGAATCTTTCCCTACAATTGATCCAAGAATGTAAAAGTCTTGCCTTATGAGGTTAGAATAAAGGAGGCAGGAGAAATGGGTCCTTCTTTTATAGAGAACTAGAAGAAGACAGTAGCTGCCATCAGTCAGTCAACAGATGTTTATTGAGTTAATGCTTCACACTAGGATTGTATGCCAAACTTAGTGCAGTTCCTGTGCTTTGCAATCTGACTTCTCAGTGAAACTTACAGATACCTAGCTCCTTGACAACCTGAATCTTGTTCCATTCTCTTATCTATCTATCTATCTATCTATCTATCTATCTATCTATCTATCTATACTTTGGTTCTGGGAGTGTTTCTTTCTTCTTCCTCCCTTTTCAAATCTGGGTACAATATCTATTTGATATACTTTTAAAACAACCCAAAGATAAATCAACAGCCGTGCACTAAAAATATAAGCCCCAAGAAAACAAGCTGGTGCATTTTGTGTTATGTTGAAATTTCAGAATATTTTGTCTATTTTGCAGCCAGCAACAAAGCAAACAAAAAATTTCTCTGTTACCCCAGAAATACCATTCATGCTTTTTAGAACCTTTATGCTAGAAGAAATCTCCTTCTTTTGAAATCTTTTCCTTCCTGTAAATCAGAAACAAAACTGCTCCATAAAATGAAGTTTTGACTTTTCTATCATTACGATAGCCTATAAATCTGGAAGAAAGGACAAGGAAATGCTACCAGCATCAAAATGAAATCTCCAAGGAAGCAGGGGTAGCCCTCCATGGAGTCAGCCAGGGCTAGCACATGACATTCTAAAAAGTTGGAGGAACACTGGGAGAAACTGCAGAGACTCAGAGTCTAGCTGGGCATAACGTGTGATTCCAGAGGTCAAATATATAGAAAGCAAGAAGAAGCACACAAAAATGAAGAACTGAAAGACACTTTTCTCTGTGTTCTCTCTCTCCCAAGACATAGTAGTACAAAACTAAAGTAGCCCAGTGCATTTGCCAACAAAGTTAGGAAAATACCCAATGGCTATCCTTCCTTGAGAGTCCACTCCAAGATGGGCCCTAGATAGACACTGTTTTGAATTCTCACAAGAACAGTGCTAGGGAGGCATTTCCATCCCTTTCTGTGAATGAAGACGAAGGCTCAAGCTGGTTAAACCACTTGTCCAGGCTCACATGGACAGGTTACATACCATCGTCAGGATGCTAACCTTTACCCATCAGATGGATAGATTCCAAAACCATCCCTCTCTCTGCTATTCCAATCTTCTTGTCAGCACGTTAAGTAAGCATTTGAAAAATGTTTGTCAAACTAATGAACGATGCATGCATTAAAATATTACTCAGCAATAAAGAAGAATGAAATCTTTCCATTTGTGACAACATGGATGGACCTAGGGGTATTATGCTAAGTGAAGTAAGTCAGACAGAGAAAGACAAATACCATGATTCCATTTATATGTTGAGTCTAAAAAAGGAAATAAATGAACAAAATAGAACAAACTCATAGATAAAGAGAACAAATTGATTGTTGCTAGATGAAAGGGAGGGTGGGGGGATGGGTAAAAAAGACAAAAGGAACTAAGAAGTACAAATTTCCAGTTACAAAAATAGTCATGGTGGTGTAAAGTTCAGCACGGGGAATACAGTCGATAATACTGTAATAACTACATATGGTGCCAGATGGGCACAGTGTAATCACTTTGTAAGTTATATAAAAATCAAATCATTATTTTGTATAGCTGAAGCTAATATAATATTGTATGTCAACTGTAACTGAAAAATAAATTTAAAAAATCTAGTAAGTAAATGAAAGAAGTATGTTCAGGAAAAGGAGATTACAAAATATAGGTGTACAACTATTGGAAGGAAGAAATAAATATACATAAGTCTTAGGTAAGGGATTTTTTTTTTTATCCTCAACTGAGGATATGTTTATTGATTTTAAAGAGAGAGGAAGGGAGAGAGAAACATCGATGTGAGAGAGAAACACTGATTAGTTGCATCCTGACCTGGGATCAAACCCACAACCTACGTGTGTGCCTTCCTGGGGGATGATGGAAGCCACAACCTTTGGTGTATGGGAAATGCTCCAACCAACTGAGCCACTCAGCCAAAGCAAGATTTTTGCATTTTTTGAAGAATGTACATCTGGAAGTGAGATTTAGTTGATTTATAGAGAAAAAAAGAGGAGACCTATGACTAAAGAAAAGTTGCTAGACAAAAACAGCTATTATTTTAAATAAGAATCTCTCCAGGGCAATAATGAAAGCCATTGTGGGAACATCAAAAACCAACTGAAAATCATATTAACGGGAATTTTGAAAAAGGAACAGTAATCCTGGAAGCAAAAACATAGATTGTTATGTTGAGTCTATTTATTTCAATGGTACTACAGAATTTATGTGACTCCTAATAAACTCAAGAGTATATAATATAAGATCCTCATATGCACTGAATTTCACAAGGCAAGCAATGGAATATATATTTCAGCAGTGTAAGTGAAATTAACAAATGATAATGACACTTATCTCTGGGGATATTAGATACTAATAACATTGCTTATTCATGTAAGTTACAAATGCTTTTTAAATCTTACAGTTCCACTTAAATTAATACTATCCATTAATTCTATCCTATGACATTAAGTACAACACATTAATTATATATCTAAGGTTGTTTCCTTGTAACCAGTTTTACTTGTCTTTAATTAGGTCTTCTTTTGTTTGAAAGAAGCCCAATGGCCTCATTAAATTTGTTGCCTTCTTTTAATTAGGTTAGCTGACAATTAAACATACTGCATTATCAATTCCAGGATCTTCCCTCTGCCTCATACCATCTTTGACACTGAATTACTTAAGTAGAAGTAGGATGGACATTCACCAATAATACGGTGTAGGAAGAATGTGGGGTTTCCACTTCCTTTCCAAGGATCTGTCTTTTCGACTGAGTACCCTCTTCCTCTGCCATCACCCCTGACACCAGATCACTACAGCAATCATCACTTCTGCCATCAGCACCACTGCTATCACCTCCCAGTCCTCCAGAAACATATGTTCTGGCGCATTGATGTTCTCTTGTGATTTGTGAGGCCCGATTGTCACTCCAAGAATATACTGAGCCCCATGAAGCCATCTGGTCAGACTTGGTTCTTTTCTTCCAGAGAGAGTTTAACCTTCTTCAGCCTTATTCCCCAGTTCTTCAAATGTCTTCCATTGAAACTGGCCTACTTGTTTTATTCCTGCTGCAACTTGGCCCTGTGGCCCTATGGTTGCATGGACTTTTGACTTAAGGTGATTTCCCTTTGCAAAGTCCTCAAGATCCCATGCAAATGCCACATCCTCCTCAAAATCTTCCCTGTTCCTTCTCTGACTGTGATTTCTGTCTCTTCTAAATCTCCTTATCTGCACATCTTGAAGTTAATTATCAGCTGGCCCTTTATGCTAATATTCCCTGTCTTCCACATAGTAAAGCTTAAGAAATATTTATTGATGGAATAAATGAATAAATGAATTTATAGTGTTGATCTCGGTTTAGGTTGCAAGAGTAACATGTCTTATTCCTCCACTGGGAGGGGGAAAAAAAAACCCAGCAGTGTCAATATGCATAGTTATATCCTTCTGGCACCTTTTAGAGTAAATCCCATGAAATAGACCCTCACTGCATGTCCATTGATTCAGAATAAAAACAGTATTCTGATGGAGACTGAGTGAATGACTGCTGTGAAAAGGGGAAGTATGAGAATACTGTTATAGCAGCAATGTTGAAGAAGATATAAGTGACTTTTTAAGATATAAAACTCACCAATGGCCCTGACCTTCCCATCTCAGCTTGGCATTCTGAACTCAATTTTTTTAAAAAGTGGCCCCATAGATACGGAAGGCAGATTTATGAGCCTTGATGCCGAGAATATGAAGAGGTCATATCTCCTTACTCCTGATTCAGTGATAGTATAAATCGGTCTGAGAGATGTGGTAAGAGAACAGTATTCTACACCCTGTTCTCTCACGTTCTCTATCTTTCGAGGATCTATAGGCTTGCAAAGGGTAATGGAGCAGAAGTTGTCTCCTACAGGAGGCACATAATGATCAGCACTTACTGGTCCCAGTGCCTTTAAATGGCTTCCACAATGATGGGGTGGAAAGAAGCAAGTGCATAATGCCATGAAAAGAACTCAATCTGAAGAATCCAACCAATCTCAATCTGAACCCTGGATCTAGTACTTTCTCAACATCACTTCACCACTTGGAGTCCCAGCTTGCTCAACTGAAAAAAAATGGGGATAACTTCTTATACCCCATAAGATCATCAGAAATATTTGAGGTTAAGTAGATAAGTGGATAGACAGACAAACATTCTCTAAAACAACGCCTAACATTCCATAAAAAAAGACATAGTGTTTTCAACTTTGTCAGGAAGCTTAATTGGAATGAATCTTATATTTACCAAATTTAGAACTTAAAGTAGTTTGAGACCTTAAGCAAACACTGAGACTAGTATAGGTATATCAAAGTTCTGAGGCTACCCCGACAATTGTGTATTAGCACAATTAAGTAAATCAGAGAGCAGGGCAGTAAATACATCTAACAGAGAGAAGCCATGGTAAGCTTTATTAGGTCTTAGAAGTGAAGAGTGACTCATATGCTGCTGCATGTTCAGACAAAACGGAGTTGAGGAAGAAATCTCTCTTTATCCAGTTACTCAGTAAAGTTTTGGGAAAGAGGTGAAAATAAGGGAAGGAAAGGGTCTAGTTCAGTTAAGAATAGGTAGCATTTCCAGGAATAGGGTATGAGTATTAAAAGAGAATAAGAAGTTGGTTAACTCAGCTAAACTGAAAACTCACAGGGACCACAGAACAGAAAGAAAAATAAGAAACAGCTGGGTTTCTTTTGCTGGCATGTGATTGCACAGTCTCTCTAGTCACTCATTCTCTCCTTCATTCATTTGTTCATTCAGCCATTTGGCAGGTTTTGGTAGGAACTATGTACTAAGTGGTAAGTGCTGAGAGCACTGGTAGGGTAAACAATCTCTTGAGTGTATAATTATGAAAGGATGGATACGTGCTGTAAGAAAACCCACAGTTCTCTCCTCTATATAATAAGTTATTTAACTAGATAGTTATCTCTTATATCTCCAAAAACTATGGTTGTGAGTGATAAAACTCACTTTGCCAATTTGCACTTTGCAATTTGTCAAACACAGAACATCGCCCATTTCCAACACTCAGCACATCTAATATCCCTGAAGGGCTGGCAATTATCTATGCATGCACTTGTATGTACACTTGTCCCCACAAGCCTGCATACACACATGCCTGGGAGTGGCACAAAGTACTCAGGGAAATGTGGACATTAGAAAATTATGTTGGGAAATTATCATGAGATTAAGGTCAATATGCAAATAATTGCATCAAGTATTTGCCCTTTTTTTATAACACTAACATATCCTTTAGGGGCTCATTTTTTTTTTTTTATCTTTTTCTCTCTGGTGGTTGATTTTCCTTTAAATCTATGTAATAAAGAAATTTTCATATGTTTTAAATATGAAAAAAATGAGTTGTGATTTTTTTTAAATCTCAAGTGATTCAAAATTGTTTAAATGCTAAAGGTACAAATACCACCTCCTTTTTGTGTTTGGAGTCACTCATCTCAGAGGTATTAGGCATATTCCTTAAGGCTGAACCTTCTTTTATTAATTTCTGAAAATTTCTCCTCAGGTAAAGGTATCTGGAGTTCTGCAAGAGCGTTAGAACAAGATCAGTCTGTCCTTAACGTGACAAATTGCACGGTTCCTATGTGAACATTGTCTCTCTTCGTTCAGAGTCAGGTAGCATGAAGAGTTGAGATGACTCACAGTTTCCCGACACTGGTGGAACTAGTTTACATCTACAGCCCCTTAAATACCATCAGAGATGAACTTGATTCTTCCCAAGTGCAAGCAACCTTTAGAAGATCTCACTCCAGATAAGTTTAGCAGTAGAATCGTATCAGGCAAGATCAGAAAAGGAGCTGAGAAAGCCACTTTGTCAGCCACCATGTCGTACCCAGACAAGTCAATATTTAAACATTCTTACACAGATGTTTATACATCAAAGCAGCTTGGTAATATTCATTTTGGTGAGGGATATCAACATCTTGATGATACAAGTGAGCATGTAGAGGCATATTTCAAGCTGCAAAGGAAGGCACAGAGAGTTGCTTCAGCAGCGTGCCAATGCTCAGCCCTCCCGTGAAGCCCAGAAAGTCAGGCTGCGTTTCCCTGCCTTGTTGAAGTGTTGCAAATTTTCTCTGCAGTCTCAAATTCTAAAACCATCCTATGTGTTCTTTTTTTTTTTTTTTGAGAAAGAGACCCTGAGTGTTAGAACCCAGGTCCAGCATATCTCAATATTTGCCTAGATAGAAGTTGAATGAGTACACGGACAGAAAATAGAGGTTCAAATCCAATAGAATTACATTAGGACAGTGCTATGTAAATTACTTAATTTTGTTCCACCCAAATTTCTTCATCTGTTAAAAAAAAAAACTAAAGGATAATGAGGGCTCTTTCCCAGGGATTTGTGAAGATTAAACAAGATAATTCAATTAAGGTGCTACTCCACAACATTATTTACCATCCCCTTTCCTTCCTGAAATTAATTGGTTTTTCTCCACAAAGAAGATTAAATAAGGATTTAACATTTAAAAAAAATAAAAATAAAAAAGTGACTCTCTAACAAATAATCACCAAAGGACTCGGGAAAGCTCTAGAGCAAAGATCCATTAACAGAGTGGTTAAGAAACTAGTCTCCCCACGCTAAGCCTGGAAACCCCCTGTAGCGAACGCCCCCAACACTGCCCTGGTAGACACGTCCCACGTTCTGTTACAAGTTCACCACCCCTGGTAGTTGCTACTAAGAGGATGGGTTGTGACAGGATGAGCTTTCTCCCACAATCCGCATCTGGCCCAGGCTACCTCCCCGACCTCTTGGGCTTGGGCAGTATAAAGGCAGAAGCCAGAGCTTAATAATAATAACAATAGTATCATCTTCCTCAAATCCTTTCTGAAAGGAGGGTGTGTATAAATGTAGAAATAAATAAACAAACTGCAGAGCAGGGAGGCAACCATGGAGTGTTTTAAGAAGTGAAGAGTGTAGGCCTGGAGTCAGATGTGCCCCCTGCCGATTCTGCCTAGCTGTGTGCTCTCCTGTGAGTTACTTGAGCTCCCAGAGCCTCACTTCTCTCATTGTCATATGGAGCAATAATAGCTGCTGAAAAGGGTTGTTTTTAGGATGAAAAGATATAGTATATGTAAAGTGACTTAGCCACTTTCCCTGAACCTGGGCTGTCCGATAGATACTACTGTGCATCTAATGTGCACAGCTACATTGGCCTCGAAGTAGAAAGAAGAGCAGAGAGAAGATAGAAATTTGAAGGTTCAAACAGTAAAATAATTGAAGTACCACTAGTAGTAGTAGTTATAAGTCTAAAGGATGGGCAAGGAGTTAATCCACCAATCTAATACTGATTCAGATTTAGAAAGTGCAGAAAATATGACATTTTCAATTAATTCCATGAAACAGAGGAAATGAGAGTTAAGAAAAGATAAAGGGCTTCATCCTTTATGAAGCTGATTTGGACTTCACAGTAAGGTACCCAAGACAAAAGACAGAACAGTTTGGAAGAGTCATGTATTTGGTAGCCCTTGAATGCTTGCAATTAGCAAGTGAAACACAAAAAGAATAGCATTTATAGTGTTTTTTTTCCCTGATAATAAAAGTAAAAAAAACAAATGTCATTTAAAAAAAATTAAGTTATAAGAGTATAAATCAGAAAATAAAAAGCACCAAATTCATCTACAGATATATCATTCATTTGTCCATTTGTTTATTTATTCCACAAATAAACCAGGAACTGCTGTAAGTAACGAAGATCCAATAGGAAGCAAAAAGAAAAGTCACCACCTTTCGGAAGACTTACATTCTTTGGGGGAGAGAGAGTGAACCAGAAAAGTGTAAATTAGTCACTTGGTGGTAAGTGCTATTTTAAAATGCTGTCTAAGAGGGCAGGGAGAGGCGACATTGGGGTAAGGCTAGGGTGTCTTTGATCATGAGTGGTCACATGGGGAGATGACACATGGGCAAATTCCTAAAGGTAGTGAAGGCACCAGCCCTTCCTGGTGAAGATGCAAGTAGACAGAAAGGCTCAGTGGAAAGAGAGGGTGTCTGGTGGGTACCAAGAACACAAGAGGTTAGTGTGGCTGCAACCACCAGTTTGAGGAGAAGAGTGGTAGAGAATAAATTCAGAGAGAGAGAGCAGAGACAGCAAACAGGAAGGCCTTTGCAGGCCCATACATGGATCTGGCTTTCATCGTGCAGGCTTTTTGCAGAGGAGTGACAGGACTAAATCTATTTTAAAGGCTCACTCTGAGAAAAGAGCAGAGAGGAAGGAAAGGCCGATGCGAAGACCAGTTAAGAGACCTAGACAGTGAGCAAGCCAGGATGTGATGGCGGCTCAAACCAGAGAGGAAGCTCTTGGAGATGGTGGAAAGTGATCAGATTCTGGTCACAAAGGAGAGGTGGATGGGTTTACTGCTGGACTGGCTGTAGGTATGAGAGGAAGAGACAAGTTCAGGAAAGATTTTAGATACGTGACCTGAACAACTAGATGGATAAACTTCCTCTTATTGAGATAAGGAAGAGAAAAGAGGAACAGATTTAGAGATTGGTGGCTGGGAATTAGAATTTTTAGATGTACAAGTTTGAGATACCCATTGGCCATCCATGAGGAGTTGTTTAGAAGCACCATACATGTAGATAACTTATATGTTAATAACAAAGCGAGATCATATGCTCTATTTAGTTTTGAAATATATCATAGGTGTATTTTTTTCTAACTTTAAAGTGTTCTTTCAGAATATTATTTTTACACTTAGTATTTAACATTCAGGAATTTTCACACATTAGTTTCACATTTATCACTATTATGTATAATATTTTAATAAAAATCTTTGACAGTTTCACTGACTGTCTCCTTAAGGGACACATCTAACTATAGAGTTAAGAGTGTGAAAACTAAAACACTTGATACACATTAAGCTGCATTTCCAGAAGTTTATATCAATCCACAGTCTCACTCTTAGATTGAAGAGTCCCTGCTTGTTTAACAGTACTTTTGCCCAAATAGATTATCATTTTAAATATTTTCCAGTTTTATAGTAAAAATTATCTATAAAATTTTAATTTGCATTTATTTAAGTTTTAACAAATTGGAACATTTCTTCACAAGTGTATATGTCTTTTGAATTTTTCTTCTGTATATTATACTCTCATATCCTTTAAATTGATCACTTTGGAAGTTCACACTTAACACTGAAATAATAACCATAATAGTAGTGGTAGGTAATATGAATTGTGCTAAGCCGTATATTAAGCAATTGACATGTATTAATCTTCACAACCTGATTATAAGTATTTAGCTTATGCCCAAGAAAGTTTAGGATTAAAGATGAAATGACCTGCGTCTAGTCACATGACTATTGGTGTATAAGCCGGAACTTGACATACTGACTCCAGAACCCATCAACAGTGATCACGTTTCGTCATTTGAGAAGAGAACAAGTTCGGAGACCATAGGAAAGTTTGAAATATAAGATCCGAGTTGACTCAAGTGAGAATTTACTAGGACAAATAAATCGAGTGCAGAAATGTTATTTTAGCAATTCAACTACTCTATGAAGGGTGAAGTTTCACAGAAGAAGCTGTGGGGAGTACAAAGAGCGGCTTGACAAGCTCATTTTTAGCATCTGAACACTAAGCTTGTCACCCTAAGTATGGCTGCCCTATTTTCAGATGGAAAGACCCCTTAGTTTTGAATTTACCTGAATTACAAGATCTGTCCAAAAAGTATCCATCCATGAACTATGAAAAGTAGAGTCATTTACTGAAGAAGATACAAGAAACATTGTACACAGGACAATGATGCCTTAGTCCCCTTCAAAGTAAGTACCTTGGGACCTCACACGGTTCTCCCAATCACCATCAGCTGCCCCATCATATTTTCCTGAATCTCACTGATGGTCCGAAATCTCTTCCCTTTCAAAAGTGATTTTAGTTTTGGGAAAAGCCAGAAGTTGCAGGGCTGTAGGGGGGCTGAGTCACCTGGGTGATTTGATGTTTGGAGACATGCTGCATGAGCAGGCACGTTGTTGTAATGAAGCTGCCAATCACCAGTTCCCATAGTTTCAGCCTTCTGAATCATCTGAATAGTTTCTGTGGAGGAATGTTCAAGCTGAACACAAAATTTGATGCAGATTCATTGCTCTACTCACTCGGTCATTTTGAATGCAATGGCCACACAGTACACATGCTCACCCAACGGCATCTCCTGTCCCCACTGACTAGTACAGTGAAATCATCATTGTTCACACATGCGCATTCCAGCCCACTCTCCTTGGCTGCCAGGTTACACTGATGTCACTCAAACCATTCTCATTATAGTAACAATGGCTGGACTTTTTCCAGGCAGATCTTGATGTAAACTTAATCACTGTGCTTTAAAAAGAAATGTTGGAAGGAAAATATGGGGTGCCTAAAAAGATGCTTTTGAAGGATAAAGCATGCTTTATTTTCCTTATAGTAGATACCCTTAAGAAATAAATACTATGTAGAATTAGACATAACATTTTTTCCCTAATGTAATAATTATTTTTAGAAAGGATGGTAAAGTCCCCTCCCTCCTTTCCCACAATTGGCCCTGGCCTCCTCGGTTGTACCTTCCTTGGCAGATATTTTTATCCCCAAATGCATAGTGTTCTGTGATCCTGTCCAAGGCAGCTTCAGCTTCATTAAAATGACACTCACATCTCAGGATCAAAGTTTCCCTCTAAGTAAGTAGGTGGTTTTGCCTGTGGCGGTGAATCAGGGACAGTTCCTCGACAAGGAAGAACTGAGGAATTAGGTGAGGCCCTTGAAGGTTCCACAGGTCTCTGCCAAAGCCCTAGGAAGATTTCATTTTCTCCAAACCATGGACAAGGAGGTACAGCCAAGACAAGCAGCCCTCTCGATCACCCCTGAGTAAAGATGAACTAGAAAACTGCAGTCCCTACAAGCTTACATCGCTTATAAAATTAACTGACCCCTGTGCTGGCCATCAGAACCTTTAGGAAACACAAAAGTAGTTCTTGAAAAGTTGAAAGGGATGTAGGCACCACAGGCCTGAAGTACAGCAGGAACCTAGTTATAGTCCTAAAGGCAGATCGGGGATGTCATTGAGAGATCCTGCTCTGTGGCTTGGGAAGAAAATGAACAGGAATGATGCCATAAGTTTCATGGCTTGCTGGACTCATGCCTCCTTCAATCTGAAAAAGGACAGGTGTTCTTAAAAAGAACTGGAGCTCAATTAAGCTGTTAAGAAAAAAAAAAGAGAGAGACAACTGGGAACTCCTCTAGTCAATCATGAATTTATGGGAATTAACATCATAATAATTACCATAATAAAAGTAGTTGCCATTTGATAAGCCTTGCTATGTACCAGACATGTTAAACAGCTCACTTGGGCTATCTTCTTTATTACTCAATAACTCTTTGAGGTAGATACTATTCTTATCTCCATTTCACCATATAGACATCAAGTAATGGGCCCAAAGTGACACAGCTAGTAAATGACAGAGTTAAGATGCAAACCCAGATTTATCTTATGGTGAAAAGCAAGAGCTTTCCCTGACTGGCTATGGCTCAATTAGTTGGGTTTCATCCCACAAGGCAAAAGGTTGCCAGTCCTATCCCTGGTCAGGGCACATGCCTGGGTTTCAGGTGCAGTCTGCAATTGAGGTGCACATGAGAAGCAAGCAATCAATGTTTCTCTCCCTCACTTTCTTCTGCCCTTCCTCTAACTCTAAAAATAAATAAAATCTTAAAGAAAAAGGAAGAGCTTAATTATTACGCTGACTTTTTACTCTGAAGTAGGCAAGAAGAGTTTTGTTATAATTGCATTTAATTGTATTTTATAGCTTAACTGTGATAGGTACTACAGATACTTCTATATATGTGTATCTATATGTACATATATATGTTTGTAAGGAAGGGCATACAATACAACAATTAATCAACAATAATACCAGAATGAACTGTGTGTCCTGTACTCACAACTGTAAACCTACTTTTGCCCCACCCTGTATGTACACATCTGGACATATTTCCTCACTCTTGTCCTGCCTAACTTTCTTATTCACATTTCCTTCTTGCCTTGGCTTTCTTATGTACTAATTTATTTACTTCTGTTTAGTAGTCCATTTTAAATGCTAAGAAAGGCACAAATAAATAAACAAGTTACCTTACTTACATAAATTATTTTAAAGTCTTAGCAAACTCAAATAAAAAAGAATAAATACACTCACTGCCAAGTACAAAACTAGCTCAGAAGCAAAACGCCTCAAGTACTGAATGACATATTCCGCATTTTAATACCGAGTAAAACAGGAAGAAGAGCATAGAGCATACCTAAAATGGTATCACCAATAATTTTTATTATCTTAACAGAATCAATTCTGAAGACATTGTACAGCAATTTCTGTGAAAGCTCTTCAGTCAGCAAAAGTGATTAAGACCTTTACTATACATCTTATTCACAAGGGCCCCTGAGAGCAGTGTGCCTACTCACAGTGATTAGCTAGTGGGTCAGCCTGAATCATAAGGAAGAATGCACCTGACTGAATCACCCATTCCACTTCCTGTAGCACCTGGTTTTCCTTGGACCACTGCCACCCACAAACTGCCCCAGCCAAAGCCTATTTAGTTTATGAAATGTGATAAGGTCACAATCAGAGGTAGTGTGGTACTGAGATCCACTAGCGTTTTGGTGCAAGAGTCAGAAAAATCCATTACCATCTGAAGCCAACACATATACGTCCATACAGTTTTATAGTGTACGCATGGTAAGCTCCCAGTCATGTAGACAAAGCAGTTCTATTGGAGCACTGGAAAGCACACAGGAAACTGCTAGTACACGTCTCAGTAAATACCAGCCTGTTGGATTTCAAAACGATTGAGGTACAAAGTGTCTGATAAATGTGGCTCTGAACTTGTGAGTCATCTGTCACCATGGTTCTGTCCTGAGAATTATCCTACTTGCCAGATAGCCTGACAGCCTCCCAGTGCTTCCTCCCCCAAGGTTCTGACCCAGTCTCTTCACTTCCACCTTGGAAGGAGCTCTCATCTGTGTGACCTGGAGAAGAATTGTCACTTGAATGAAAATATTTTTAAATCATATTTTTGTTTCAGCTTGAGAAAAGCCAGTAGTGAGGGAGAGAAAGAGATTGATTGCTCTAATCCCTACATGTTTACATTTTACCTTAGTGAATGAATATACCAGGCCATGAAACCTATAGATTCAGACAACTAATACCAGCATGCCAATGGGTGAGCCATCTCTTCTGAGTAGCTTCAATTTAATTTGGCTCCTCAGGACTGATCTACAAATCATTCACAATGAAAAAATTAACTGTCAGAAAGGTTGGAATGATTGACTTGGCAGACCCATACACTTTCTCCCATAGTCAAGAGATGTGGAAAGTCAAATTATGTGAAGCTTGCTTTGTGAGCATGAATGGAATCAGATCATGAGGACTAAGAGAATCTTAGGTAGCATGAGACAATCGGCCGATAGAGGAGAATCTTGCCAAGTCTCCCCTGATAATTTTGACTTCGATGACTCCACCTTTTCTAAGCTTTTATAGTTGATGAGTCTTGTTACACCCATAGATGCCTTCTTCAAGACAGGGTAGGAATAAAGGTTTAAGTTTCCACATGCTGAGTTATAAAGTTACAGCCACATTCTAGTTCTCCTTGCTAATATTCCTCTTCTGTTGTCTTGATTGAAGTGTCACTTGTTTCCAAAGTCTCTATTTGCTATATTCAGATATCTAATTATATCTGGTGTGTAAGAATTGTCCAGCTTTTACTTTAAAAAAAAATTAACTTAGAAAAAATAAAGACAACCGTATTTTCAAAATCTTTGGGGACACCTCATCACCACTCCCAAATATTGACAATAGCTCTTAATTCCAATTTAAGATCTATATCAGAAAACTACCAAAAAGTAAGTAAATTGTGTCCACCTCAGACAAATTTATCTAAAATATTGTATTTATTATAACATGAACTATTTTTAGAGACACACACAAATATTCACAAATTTCCACACAAACGGAAAATGGTGAGTATGTCCTTTGCTACTCAAGTTGACCTTATCTGAAAGGCTAAAAAAGTGAATGCCTGACCAGGACCTTCCAAAGCTTTGGCCCTGACAGTGAAACTCTGCTTCACAACAGAGATTTCAAAAATCTCTGCTCAAGAATAGCAACTGTATTGCTAAACGGGTCATGCCTGATTGTTCTGTCTGTTTCTCTTCCTGCTCTGTGGACAAATTCTTATTTATGCAATCATGGCATTTAAGTACTAGGTGAGACCTAAAGAAATTCCAGTTAAGCCTTCTGCTTCAACCCAACACCACATCAGATTACCAGGGCTTACCTCTTCAATTCTGAAAGATTTCCTAAAGCAAAGACCTACAATTTCCTTCCCTACTAAATTCTAAAGTTTAATCAAGAAGTTCTTTCTTGCGTGTAAACATAAGCTTTCTCGCCGCAACTTGAGCCCATTTCTATTTTTGATTTATATCGAAATAGAGAACAAATACCTGTTCTTCGATAAATACATTCCATAGACTTTAAAATACTTAGGTTATCCATAATTGCTTTCCCCCCCAGATTAAATTCCCCACAGTCCTTTCATTTTTCTTCATCTCTTCTATTTCTCGACATTTTAATTATCTTTGTTTCTCCCTGGTTGCTTAACAAATTTTGTAGATCCCATGTAAAATACAGAGAGATCCAACCATACTTAAAATGGTGTAATAAACCTCTAATAATTTTCTCAAATAAATATTTTAGCCCATCTATCCTATCATTAAGTTGTGACTACACCTCCTAGTATGTTGACTTGCGGAGGAAAAGAAGTTGTCACCTGCTACCTTTCCTATGTCTCTCCTATACCTACATCTTCATTTGGGGATGGCTGAAGCTTAGACTTTCCTCTAATATTTTTCCTTACCTTTAGTGTATTTACCTTTCTCAATTAAGAATCATCAGTAAACTCAAAGCACTGGGTTCTAGCCTACCACCTAAATTCCAGGTTCTTCCAATGAGTCTGGAGCCATTGCCTCAGCAGCGGGCACTAATTCAATTCTATGCCAAACATCAAGTCTTTTCGTTGTGACCTCTCGTAAGCATTCCCATCAGCAGCTTCAACATAGTGATTAACTTATCATAACTACTGCTCAGGAGTTGAATAGTGATTGTAACAATGGGGTCAAGACAGAACCTTGAAGTGAGAAATCTGTAAGCAATCACAAGGAAATGCTTAGAAATACCCCTCAAAATTACAAGGAAAATAAAAAGAGAAATGCCCTCCAATCATTATAATCTGGGGGAAATAATTGTAGCTGTTTTCAATGAAAATGCTTGTAGCAACACTTGGATGAAGCCAAAGGATTGGGGAATGAGTAGGAATTTAAGGTAAGAATAGAAAAGGTTAAACTGGATTTAATTCAAATAGCACATCATTATCAGAAAATAAGAACTCGGACACACGTCTCCTTGTTTTTCTGAGGTTGTATTAACATCACACAGTAATATATTAAGAAGCTGTAAAGCTTAAGGCTTAAGAGCACAGGGACTGGGGGCCACGTAGTCTGTGTTTAACTTCTGCCTTTGGAAGAGTTCAGCTTCCTCGTTAATTCTTTTCCTTTTTTATATTATATGCCAAGCATTTTTATAAACTCTTTGCAAACATTGATTTATTTAATCCTCCTAACAACCAGTGAGAGAGAAGTTATCGTAAACCCTGTTTTACAGATGGGAATGGAGGCTCAGAGAGATTAAGTAAATTGCCCAAGGTCACACACCTAGAAAATGGCAGGTTCGGGCTCTGAGCCCAGGTGGTGGGGATTCAGTGTTTGCTATTAACTACCACTGCTAGGGTTGTCATTAGAATTGATGGAAATAACTTTTAATTGCCTAGCAAATAATAAATACTCAATAAATGATAGGGTTTATGTGTTTGGGTGTGTGCTCAGCGGTTGATGGTGGTGGTAATTGTGTTCCTAACATTGTGTATGAGTTGACTTCCAAGGATGTGGCAGGAATTGTCACTGGTGATCAGTAGGGGGAGCTCTTTCCTCTGATTATATATTTACCCCCCTCAAACCACCTCCCCTCCAATGTGTTGTAAGGTGCTTGAGTAAAGCCACGTGTCAAATTTTAACTGAGATTCCATCCATGCTCTGTCATAAAGACTTTTTAAAAAGTCTGTGATAATATTGAAAATTTCTGTATTTTATCAAATTACATTTGTAAAGAATCCAGCAAAATCTAATAATATTCATTTTGGTTCATTTATTTAGTTGAATAAATTATATTTGTTATGTGAAGATGTGTTTAGAATAACAGGCAAAATATGCTGTGCCATTATATAGAAGTTATCAAAATATTCAGCTTACATGATCGTAGCAATTTATACTTCATTTAGTTCAAACCGTGTTTACATAAATTTGCAATAACCCTGAGTAACACAGTTCTACACCCATTTAACAGGTTACAATAGCAAGTTCAGAGATGTTAGATGCAGTTAAATGAATCAGGAAACGATATACCTTGGATATAGGACTTTGGGACCTTTCTCCAGTGCTTTCTGCGCTATCATATGTGGGATGTCACGACACTCTGCTGGTAACCATTCTTTCCTTCCTTCCTTCTTTCCTCCTCTGCTAAACTGAAACACTGTGTGGCTGTATCAAGAGGCAGGGTAACTCAGTGATAAAGAAAAGTGGGTTTCCATTCTTTTTCTACCACTTAGCTATGTGAGCCTAGACAAATGATTTACTCCCTCTGTGCTTTCGTTTTTTGAATGAGGATACTGATTGGATCTATCTCACAGAATTTTTGATGAGAGATAATGAAACGATCCAAGTAAAGCATTTAGGGCGGTTCTTGGCCCTCAGAGAGCATGTGACAACTATGAAGCATCAATAAAAGCTACTTTCTCTCCCCTTGCTCCTTTTCTTGCTCTTCTCATGCCACAAACATTTATGGAGTACCAGTGTGCACCCAGGAAGCTACTGAGGGAGACACTAGAAATATGCAACCTAGAATTTTAAGCTAGGCTTTCAGCTACCTGCTATGCTACTAGAAAAGACCAAGTGACGGACATCAGGAAGCTCATGATGAAAGAATGTACTATCACCCACACGTTCGTGTTTTATTTTTCCCAGTGGAAGTAACCATTTATTCATCCAACAAATGTTTATCAAGCAAATACTCTGTTCAGTGTGCAGTGCTAAGTGCTAAGGAGACAAAAAATAAAGATGAATCATCGACAAAACTTACCTCCAAACAATTAAAACCTCATTCAGAAAATAAGAAATATGACAAACAAATGATAGAAGGCAGAGAATATATGGCACAAGGAAGGGGTAAAATTCTTTTAGAGTTTATTCATAAATTTTGTACTACAGTCATTCAACACTTATTGAACACAAAGCAGTTTGTGATATAATTTCATTTTAAAATCTTTTCTTTTTTAAAATTTAGTCTTGATGGCATTTTTTCCCATTACCATTTAGTCCCCTTAAACTCCCCTCCTCCAGCAATCCCCACACTATTGCCCATGTCCAGGGTCCTTTCTCCTTTTTGCTCAGTGTCTCCATTCCCTACCTTTCCCTCCCTTAACTGTCATCCTGCTCTCCATCTATGAGTCTGTCCCCATTTTTCTTGTTAGTTCAGTTTGTTCATTAGATTTCACTTAAAATCTTCATATGAGCAAAGAAGATTATCTAGAAAGAGAAATCGAATGAGATGAGATGTATCGGTTTTTTCTTTCTTTTCTTTGTAATGATATTATAGTAAAATATTTTAATTAGAGAAAGTTTTACAGAAAAAATTATCAAGTGCCTTTTGAAATTTTGCTAGGAACCTAATAGAGTCCTTATTCAGGCAGGGAAATTTAGTTGGGGAAAAAATGAACAGTGCTGTAAGAGGACTTTGACCTTGAATGATTAACGTGACTTCTTAATAACTTCACTGTGCTGCCTATAAAATGGGGGAAATAACTGCATTGCTTCAATCACAAGGTGCTGAAAAATACAGTGAAAAATAGTCAGTGTTAAACTTCTATAGATTCTACTGAAAGTAGGAGATTAAATAAACCAAAGCTATTGATGGGATAATGCAGAAAAATGACATAGACTTTTCTTACTGATAAAACATACGCCATGATTCTGTGTAAATACATACTCCATGTTAGCACCAGTAGTGAGCACCGTTCACAGTAAGCCCCTCGGATTCTTATTTCTGGGTCCTCTCAGAACCTGGAACTATGCTTTGCAAGTGATAAAAAATTCATTACTACCATTGATAGAATGACTCTTAGAAGTTATAGTAATTTTCAGGAGCTTGGGCAACTAAATTTTTTAATTTCTATTACATAGAAGTAAATTTCACTGTTATTTCACTTTGAAATAACTTAGTTACCGAATATTCAGTCTACTCCCATATGTGAGGATTTGGGGGACTTCACGTGGCTCTCTACATGTTTTTTCCCAACTATAGAACATAATACACTAAAGAATATGTAATTCTGAATAGTCATAATTTTCAAAACAAAATTGGTGGCCTGAAAACTAATCTTGATTGAACGCTGATTCTCTTTCCCACCTATACCACAATTTCTAATGAGCCTGGTGCATAGCACCTCGTTGAATATGTTACACCTGTTTGTTGAACCGACCTGAATTCAAATTCTTAGGGCAAGAGCTGGAAGTTAGACTTTCAGTGACTTTTCAGTGACTATGTTTTGGGGTTCAGGTAATATACATCAACATCCCTATTTCTTTCTCTAACAAATGAGGCTAGAAATGCAGACCATCTATTTAATTTGAAAAGACATTGTAAAGATTCCATTTCTACTGATGTTAGACACTTTGGTATTTTCAGATGGTAGAAGATGTGAGAGCACAAAGTGTGATAACTGCTGATTAAAACTTTGCCTCGGGGTTTAGCTATCCATCATCTCTAAGGAAGAATAAAGAAAAATGTGCAGAGTCTCAACTTTCCCAACTCGGTGTTTTCTTTCTAATCTTCATTGTCATAGAAACCTGGAATATTTTTCTGTAGATTGAAGTTAAGAGCCTAGACAAGGAATGAAAGGAAAGAGCCTGCCAGAGGAAAACTCCAGAGAAATAAGCATTTGTACACATAAAATACAGAAATAAAATAAATATTGATGTATTTCTTTAAGGAGTTTGAAAATGTTTTGCTTCTGATACTACAGGTCGTTGCTAACCCTTTATGAGACTTCCAAAGGAAGGGAAAAAATAAGAGCAGCATCTTAAAATCTTATAGTTTTATTAATAAAACAAAACATTTAACTAACGCAGAGGATGCTGACTTCTCTAATGTTTTACTTAAAAAATTCAAACTGTCTTGGAGTGATTCCCTTAAGTTGTTATGGGGTATTAATGGGGAACTGGGTGTAGAGCTGAGACGGCCAGACCTACCCACGTGAGCTGGTGTTCCTGCTCACAGGGTCAGTTTGGGGCTCTCAAGGAAAGGAGAAACTCGTTTCTTCTTCTTATCTTATTAATATTCAACTCACAGTACAAATTCCACTTCCAATCTTTCAGAGACCCTAGTATGCACAGAGAGATAGTAATGAGGAGCTCTACAGTAAATGTCTTACACAAATGATAGCAGGGAGTCATTTTCATATGGCAAGCTTGTGTGTGCCAAGGAAACAAGATGTAAAGGCAGCAGAATAAATATCAGTAACAGCAAGTCTGGAGGGGAACATGTTCAGAATCAGAACCCAGTACAACCTCCCTAGGTCTGCTCTATCTGACATTCAGGTTGAGGACACAGCAGGAGCCCTTGGGAACTTGGAAACTATATGACTAAAGGAAAGGCTGTTTTTTGTTGTTGTTGTTGTTGTTTTGGCAAGTTTCAGTTAATTTTAGTTAAAAACAAACAAAGAAAAAAACCCAGTCTTTTCCAAGGGCAACAATGTGAACTAAAAATCAGAAGGAAGCAGGATGCGGGCATCTCATGCTCCAAAACCTGGATTTGAGGAAGAGGGCGCTCCTGGGAACTCAGGGGTGGCTGACCCACCGAGGGATGACTTTGGTGGGGCGGGGGGTGGAGCTGCAACCTGCCTCAGCCACTGGATTGGTCTGTGTGGACGCTTAGATAATTTCCACCTCCCAGTCAGGTGACATGGTTACCGCTATTGGTCTTGGGAGTGCATTAAATTAAGGAATGACTCGTGGAGCCAAGAGAGAGGCTTATTTAGTTGGATTCTGGAATACTCGTTATCTGGTGCAGCCATAATTTCTTGTTGGGTTTTTTGTTTTGTTTTGTTTTTGTTTTTTGGTTTTTTTTTTTTAGCAAATTGGAAGGAAGGTGAAGTCGTTCCGGGGGTCAAATTTATGCACGGTGTTCCAGGCCTTCAAGACGAAGCTGCGCAGGACGCTGGTGCACCGTGCGGTGGTGGGATTGTCCGTGGAGCTCTTCATGGAAATGCCTTCTGTGTTCCCCACGATGATTCCCTGCACTCTCTTCTGGCTCTGAAGTCGCTTCCGTGTCTCCTCCACCTCTGCCATCTCGGACCATAGGGCAGCTCTCGAGGGAGGTCTTTGATCTCGCCCCTTCCAACCCAACCCATCCCATCCCCATGTTCACATTTTCCATCCCAATAATAGAGGCAGTCTATTTCACCGGCTTCAGTGATCTCTGAAGAGTTGCCCATGTTTTTTACTAGCTTCATTTAAAAACGCCACACAAATGGAAAGTGTTGTATATCAGATTGCAAGATTTATTTGACATGGCTGCTTTTTAAAGAATTTTTTCCTTTTAAAAATAGTAGAGAAGATGCTCAAAAGTGTATACTTGTTCAGCAACTTCCACAGGAAGGAAGGCTATGTAAAATAAGAGACAAAGCCATCTTGAAAACTCACTCAAGCATTCTTCTGTTTTATTTAGTGATCCCCACTTAATTAAAAATTTGTGGAGGTAGAATGGGATAATACAAACTTAAAACACATAAAAATGCTAGAAATTCTTAATTATCAATGGTAGTTAAGAATCAATGTGTTGTTTCAGTTTTAGATGCTCTTATTCAATCAGGGTTACCATGCATTTTACCTGTGGTTGCCAATTTTCATCATAAATAAAAATACGCAATTTTGAAACCTTAATGGAAATAGATGAATCACTGAAAATTCAGGAAGCCCTTCTGGATCTTCATTACCTCTGTGTCCTTATGGTGACTAATAGTCCTCGTTGTCTGGATTCACAGTTTTAGAAGATATCAAATAAATGGGTGAAATCTTGATTACTACTGACCTAATTACATGACCCAGACATTTTTTTCCTGTCATTTAAAAATCCTTAATGTTAGCTTGTTTTGTTTTGTTTTTGTTTTTTTTTTCTCATTTGTCTTTAGTAAGAGAGGATTTTAGAAAATCGCACGACAACATTATATTGGTAGTTTGGGGACCTGGGATCCTAGGGAACAGATTTAAGTTCCAGATTCTGATGGAGTAAAAGGAGAGGCCATGGGGATTCTAGGCCCGTGCTTGTCAGTAACCCCCCATAGAACCTTGAGCAATCGCCTGAAACTCCCTGAATGTCAGATGCCTTGCTGATTAAGAAAGGATGATCAACCAAAGTGACCTCCTTACAAACTTCACCTCCCATTATTGTGTGATACCTAGGGTACAGAAGGACACTCATGTCAGTTTTTTAAAATGGAATTCAGGGGAAAGGTGGATCAGTGAAGGTCAGGAGCCTAGATTCTAGTTCATGATGCCACTAACTGGCTGAATGACCGAGCCAAATTCAACCCCTCTGAAGCAGGAGGAAGTATAATGGAATTAAAGTAAGGCTTTAAAAGCTGAATGATCCATGACAGTCACTTATTAACCTTTCGGCATCTCAATTTTCTTGTTTGAAATATGAAAGTGCTTGACTAAATTATCTCTGGAATCTTCTGGCTCTAAATTTCCATGTTATTGCAACAACGTTACAAAAATATTTGGCCATTTCTATTTTCTAGATCAGCTTTATCATTATGGTGGTTAACTTGCCCATTTCTGCAGTGATCATTGTAAATATTGACTAATTAGCAGTAGATAACTTCTTATGTATTCACCACTCTTCCAAATAATTAATATGTTCCAAGTGTTGATTGCCAAGATAACCAAATCTTGCTGATGAGCTATTTCATTCATTTATATTCATTGAGTTTCATTCAATAAATATTCATTGAGCCTCTGTGCCTTTTTAAATGATGACTAAATCTTTTCACCAAAATATATTCCACTTTAAAAAACAAAAATACCTCCTCTGTACTCCAAGTCAAGTCTCCTTCCACCAACATTTATCCCCTCATACCCTCTTCTAACTCACCCCACCCCCCTTTCTTTCTGCTAATCACCATACTTTTGTCAGTGTCTATAAGGGCTGTTGTGGGGGTCTGTTTGTTTGTTTGTTTTTTGCTTAATCTCTTCACCTTTTTCACCCAGCTGCTCAAACCACTCCCCTCTGACAGCTGTCAGTCTGTTCTCTATGAGTCTGTTTCCATTTTGCTTGTTAATTAGCCTGTGCTTCTTTAACTATAAAATTGTGACCACGGATACTTACCCCCATTACAGAAGGGCTTTGATGACTCATGACATGTGTAAGGTGCACTGAGGTCCTTGATGGAAGAAGGCACTCCATCTGTTGCATGCAGAGTGTAATTAACGTTATGAGTTTACCAAAAGAAACATAAGAGTCATTGTTAAAGAGCATCACAGGGGCTGTCTCCTCCTTTAGTCATAAGACACCTCTGATGTGGAAGAAGGTAATAATTTATAGGAGCGACTAAAAGTAACTTGGACATGAAAAGAGTTTGTTGTTTTTAAATTCAACACAGTCTTTTTATCAATTAGAGGAAGCAGCCATTGCACTATATTCCATGTGTTTTATTTTTGAACTAATAATAAAAACAATTAAGTACCATGCTCTAGAGAACATACTGGATTCTACGAATGCTAAAGAAAGTAATGTAATATTCATATGAATTAGGCAAGCTACTCTTTAGGGAGTTCAGTTGCAACAGATCTGGAAAATTCCTGTTCCTTTGGGCAGGAATGGAGAGATATCACTTCCATTCCCTTTTATATGTGCTTTAATTCTACAACACACTACAGCGATGTCTCAAGAAAAGGCATCCATTCCAAGGCTATAATCTTGATTGCTTGGCATTCCAAGTGAAGGGTTTCCTTCACCCCAGCACCCTCTCTGCAAGGCAGAGAAAGCTCTGGGCAGGTCTCGAGGTTTAGAGAAGGACTGTCGGTTAGTTCCTTCTGACAGGTCAAGCCACACAGCACCATGTCCATTTACTGTAGCTGCTTAATAAATGTAATTGATAATGTTGACAATGATGCTGAAGATAGCGTTACTGATCAAGGTCTGTGGTTATTTTGACAACTTGGGGATGAGAGGTAATTGTACTCACAAATGATCCACAGTTGATAATTAAGTGCCTTTCACCTTCAATGAAAGAGAGAGAAAACAAAGGAAGAAAATTTCTATTCTTATTCCAGACGTGTCCAACATTAGAGGCAAAAATAGAGAAAAAGGATAAACTGATAAGCTTTCTGAGAAGCTAATTAAATTCACATTTATCTATATGTTGTTCAAAATCAGAGTTTGAAGTAATAAGATAAAAATAATAAAATGAGAATAAAATATTATAGATGTCCCTTCAGTTTTCATCATGTTTCTGGCATTAGTTTACGTTGCTATTAGAAGAATATGATTCCATTTTTCACAAAATTAAATCATTGGAGGGTTCGGAGAGAGAAGGAGGGGTAATAGGTAAAGTACAGGAGATTTTTAGGGTATGAAATTACTCTGTCTGTTGCTATAAGGGCGGATACATGGCATTATGCATTTGTCAAAACCCATAGAACTGGATGACCCAAAAACGTAAAACCTAATGTAAACTACAGACTTTGGTAATAATGATATATCAATACCAGTTGATTGGTTGTAAAAATGCACCACAATAATGCAGGATGTTAATAATAGGAAAGACGTAAGGGTGGAGGAGAGAGAAGGTGATGGAAGATCCCTGAACTTTCTGCTCAGTTTTCTCTGGAAACCTAAACGGCTTTTAAAAATGAAGTCTATTTAAATTTTTAAAGATTAAATCATTGCCCACTCTATAAAAGAAGAGAAAGCTGTTATATTATTATATGTACACATTCGATTTATACAAAAGGAGTCCAAGGAAGTTACAGCTGATCCTTTAACCTGTGTATGTGCCATGTTCAGAAGAAGCAATAGCAGCATGAAGTTCTTCGTTTCTTCTGAACCAGAAAATAAATTGAAGTACCAGTTTTTAAAGTGACTCAGTGATGATCACCATTAAATTTACACTTCTATTACCCAGTCCAGAACCAAAGCTGAATATTTTCCATCATAATACAATTTCTATATTTTTGACCAATATAGATACCAGGTTAACACGGGAATAGCTGGACAACTGAATTACATGTTCTGGGATTGTTGTACTTCCAATCCTGGAAATCTTGTGACCCAAGATTAAAATGTCACAGAAAAGTAGACATGAATACACTGTTCTTTAAGGTAAGTCATCTGGAATCAAATGGTTATGGTACAGCAATAATATTTCATGTTTAAGTGGTGTCTTTATGTCCTGAATCATCTCACGAATTGGGTAGTTCAATGCAGTTATAACAGACAATGCCAGTTACAAGGAAACATTGTGTTAAGACTTTAAGGATTACCAAGGCCAAAACTTGCAAACTCTGTGACGACTAAACATATATTTAAAGAAACACCCTCATCCTCCTCCTTTAGATATCACTGTCCTTTAAGGTTGTGGGGTGGAACTGCAGTAATCAAAGTGTTCTGATGTGGCCAACCCAGGGAAAAGTAAGAAATAAGTCAAATTTGATTTTGGAATTCCTCAAGGGATAACTAATTTTCTTTTTCTTAGAAAGAGGTCCTCGGTACCCCCACAACCCAGAGATTTTTTTCTTCCTGCCCTTAAAATATGTGCTGCTCCTGCATCACCTCAAGCTGATTACTTTAAGACGGGGCTCCACCATGGTGACCTCTATGGGCTTTACCTCCTCATTAGTGTCCCTGCTGCTTTGCCAATACCATCCACTGATTCACTCATTCTTCATTCACTCATTTCTTTTCTTATGCTCATTCACTCATTTAATCATTCAACAAGTACATGTTCGGTGCATACTCTAAACTAGACAACAGTCTAGGGCTCCAGGATATTTCAAACAATAAGAGACATGTGGTGTCTGCACTCATGGAGTTTAGGTTATCCAGAAATGCTAACATTAAACATATCATTCAAATGAATATTTAATTACATTATTAATAAGTGCTACAAAGGAAAACACAGTGTTCTAAGAACATGTAAAATAGAGAGACCAAACCTGAAGATGTCTGAGTAAGAGTTAGCCCAGAAAACTTTAAGGCTGTGATGTTCTTTTATTTGGCCTAACCTATCATCAGCATGCTGAAATCTGCTAGTCTTACAACTCATCTCTTTAAGACAAAGCTCCCTATTCCTTTGAAAATGTAATTAGCTAGTCTGATTCATCATAGTGTTGATCATAGTATTGAAACAATGTGGAAAAACTCTTGGACTTACCTTCAGAAGTATCTCTTCTCTGACTAGCCCTGTATGTTCATATCAAAGGAGACATAAAGCCCCTCTGATGTTCATAGACCAGTATTTCTAAATGGGAGAACATGAGGTCAATTATGATAGGAGAGCTGATGAACAAGCTAATTTGAACAGAGTGGTTCCTGTTGCCTCCTACCTGGGGTTAGACCCAACAGTGAGCCTCAGACAGATGTCACTGAGACAAAGTACATCACTGGTACTTTCCAGGTCTCATGACAGGCTCATACCAGAAGAAAGTGCCTGAGAAAAATCAGTGACCCACTTCAATAATGATGACCCCTTAGGTTACACAGAAACCCCTCAGTGTTATTTCTTGGCTTTGGGATGCCTAATTAGGTATCCCACTGAAAGGCACCAATGGCATAATGGGAGAAACTGAAGTATCTGGCATCAAGGCAAGCAGAGGCCATTGTCCCTTTTCTAAACCCTCCTCCCATAGAACTAGCAAGCTGGTGCCATATCTGAGACTCCATCAGCCTCACTAACACTGTTTGACCTGCCTTGGAGATCCCCAGAGATGCCACCCCACCCAACTTACAGGCCCACCAAAGTTGCTTTTCCTTATGAATGGCTGATCTTGGCTCACACTTGACAACTTCCTAAAATAAATCTTCTCTAACAAGCAACAGCTGGCCTCAGTGAGCCCCAGGCCTGGTACTAGTAGCAGCCAGCCTAGACTCACACCTTGGCTTTGCCTGGGAATCTCCAAGCCTAGCACAAGTAGCAGACATCTCAGACTTCTCTATAGCTCATGCAGGGTGGCCCCAGGCAGAACATAGGTGGAGCTGACCTTGGCCTGCACCACCTTGGAAATCCCAGAGCCTGCACATGTAGTGGACAGCTACAGACCACATCGGAGCACCACCTCCCTGTGCCTGAACAGCTGTGCCTGCACAGCTGAACCTCCACAGAGAGTAGAGATTGGTGGTCAGTGGTCACAGCCAGTACGTGCAGTTGACTGGCCTGGGTCAGTGATCTGCCACCAGCCACCAAGTTTCAACTACAAGAGGAGGTGTACTCAGCCCACACAAAGGAGGCACCTCAACTACCCAGCTTCAGTGATAGGGGAGATTATGCCACTGGACCCTACAGGACACCTATACTACCAAGGTGTAGAGTCAAAGCAGGTCTACCTAATACAAAGAAACAAATGCAGGGAGACTACAAAACGAGGAGACAAAGAAACATGGCCTAAATGAAAGAACAGATCAAAACTCCAGAAAAAGAGATAAATTGGAGATATGCAATCTGTCAGATCCTGAGTTCAAAACACTGGTTATAAGAATGCTCAAGGAACTTAGGACCTCAGCAACATAAAAAAGATCCAGTCAGAAATGAAGAATACACTAACTGAAATAAAGAACAATTTACAGGGAAACAACATTAGAATGGACGAAGTCAAGAATCAAATCAATGATTTGGAACATAAGGAAGAAAAAAACAAACAATCAGAACAACAAGAAGAAAAAAGGATCCAAAAAAATGAGGGACAATTTCAAGAGATCCAACATGCACATCACAGAGGTGCCAGAAGGAGAAGAAAACAAACAAGAAATTGGAAATCTATTTGAAAAAATAAAGAAAAGTTCCCTAATTTGGTGAAGGAAATAGACATGCAAGTTCAGGAAGCACAGAGTCCCCCAAACAAGATGGATGTGAAGGGGCCCACTCCAAGACGCATCATAATTAAAATGCCAAAGGTTAAAGATAAAGAGAGAATCTTAAAAGCAGCAGGAGAAATGAAGTTAGTTACCTACACGGGAGTCCCCATAAGACTGTTAGCTGATTTCTTAAAAGAAACTTTGCAGGCTAGAAGGGATTGGCAAAAAACATTCAAAGTCATGAAAAGCAGGGACCTACAGCCAAGATTGCTCTACTCAGCAAAGCTGTCATTTATAATTGAAGGGCAGATAAAGAAAGAGCTTCCCAGACAAGAAAAAATTAAAGGAGTTCATCATCACCAAACCATTATTATATAAAGTGTTAAAGGGACTTATTTAAGAAAAAGAAGATCAAAACTATGAACAATAGAATGGCTACATATATATATATATATATATATATATATATATATATATATATATATATCAACAATTGAATCTAAAGAACAAACCAAGCAAACAGGAACAGACAGAATCATGGATACGGATAGTGTTTTGATGGTTGTCAGATAGGATGTGTTGTAGGAGAATAAGTAAAGAGATGAAGGAATTAAGAAGTACAAATAGGTACCTTATTTTTTGAAGTATAAGACGCACTGCACTCCCCCCTGCACCCCGCCCCCCCAAATTTGGGAGAAATAATGGTTGTTAATGCTGCTGTCGAGTTCTGTTTACCTTTACATTGGTGAAATATTATGTTATTTATGTTATTGAATATTTCACCACATTTTTTGCGTCAAAATTTTTTCCCTATTTTCCTCCTCTAAAACCCAGGTGCATCTTATGGCCTGAAAAATATGGTAGTTACCGAATAGCCAAGGGAATGTAAAGTACAGTTACAGTATAGGAAATGCAATAGCCAAAGAACTTATACACTTGACCCATGGACATGAACAATGGTGTGGGATTGCCTGAGGGAGTGGGGGGGGGAGTGTAGGGGATGGGGAGCAAAGGAGGAAAACTCAGGACAACTATAATAGCATAATCAATAAAGTGTAATTTTTAAAAAGAAGTCAGCCAATAAAAATATAGTGAATGAATAGAGTAATTCATTGAATATCCTTGTACAAAATGCCTTCCCTCTTTTTGTACTTTAACTTCCCTGGGCCTCATTTTTCTGTAATTGAAATGAAGAAGTTGAACTAGATGAGCTTTGAGCTTCTTTTCAGCTCCTATAATCTATTTATGTGAATGGGTAATAAAGGTTTGATCACACATTATTATTCTCACAGATTGTTTCTCCTTCCAGAAATTATAATGCTCAAAGACCTCTAGCTCTTTCCAACTCTAGACCAGCCCCAGAGTATTTCATGATCTACCTTTCTCCACACCCCTACCCTCTCCTTAGCACCTTGTCCCAACGTTAGAGCCCTTCACTTCTTCTCTGAGTTCCTCAGATGCTTTCGTTTTTCTGGGCCTCGGAAATTTGCATACTCTATTCCTTCTGCCTGAAAGAAAGTTCTTGTTGCCATGCTTTTTCTTTAGCTAGAAAATATTTACAGCATGCACAAACAGTACAGAGACAAATTATTCACAACTCCGAATTAACACTTTAGTTTTGCTATATTCTCCACCAATCTCTTTTTTTTTAAAAAGTGTTGAGTTGAATACCCTACTTTTATCCAGCTTTCTTCCCTAGTAGAAAACACCATTCTGTGTTGTGTCTTCTGCTTTTACATTACATGTATGTATTTATAAATATTATTTGGAACTGTTTTGTAAACTGTTAAACTTATGCATATAGATTTGCTGTGTTTTGATTTGCTATTTGCTTTTATTGGTTAACATATTCTCTGACGTCGTCCATGTCGATAACATGTAGAGCCAGCTCATTCACTTAAGCTTTTATTTCCACGTGTGAATAGAGCACAATTTAATGATTCCTTCAGTTACTGAATGTACATATAAGCTATTGCCAGTTTCGTGTTTTCACAAATAGCACCCCAAGAACAGTCCTCTTAAATACTTCTTTGGCCATGTGTGAGAGTTTCTCACAAGGTTATATGCTTAAGCATAGAATTACTGGGTCACACATTATATGCATCTTCAAATTTACTGGAGATTTGGAAGTCATATAAGTGACTAAGAATTAGTATGCAAAATATATAAGAATTCCTAAAAATGGGAAAGAAAAATGATCCAATCAAAAATGGACAAAGGGTATAAATAGGCAACTAAATAAAGAGAAACCACAATTGGCCAATAAATATTAGAAATGTGTGCAACTCAGTAATCAGAAAAATCCACATTAAAGCAAACAAACTCAAAAGTGGGCTACTATTTTATATATGGCAGAGTGGCAAGAATTTAAAAGCCTGAGAAAAAAGAATGTGGAGTCAGCATTATAGGAGTCATGCTGTGGGAAGTTACCTGTCCTTTCTGGGACTTTGTTGTTTCATCTACAAATTGAGGATGGTCTCTAAGAATCCTGAAAGTCCTACATTTCCTGAGCCTCCTCTCTCTTTTCAATTAAATATGATTTCGGTGGCACTAGATTCAGGAATGAAGGAGACATTATTATTTGTGCAGTGAGGCAGGGCCTGCTAGTATGGATAGACCTTGTTTTGGTGCATTCATTTGTTCTTGTTTTTCTCCCAAATATTTATTAACTACCTACTACATGTTGTACATTTGGCAAGTCCTTGGAAAGAGAGTGAAAAATAAAAATCCTAAAGGGATAGTCACATGTTCAGAGAGAAATGTCATGATGTACAGAGTGCAGGGGCAAAAGGCGGCACTATAACCCAGAGCTGACACACTGGAGAAGGATTCCTAAACAAAGCCACATATAAAGGACACTTGAAGGTTGAGTGACATCATTCACATGTAAAGAGGAGCAAATATAACCAGGGGAAAACCAACAAAGAGCACGAGGGAGGACTAAGAGGTAAGAGAGCATACCTGAAGGATACTATTCAAAAGGTGAAGGGTAAAGAGATAAGGTCATAGGTGTATACAGGGACCAAGAGTATATGAACTTTGTAAGTAATGTTAAAAGGTTGAGCTGTCATCCTAAGAGCAAGAGGGAGCCATTGATAGCTTTCAGGCTGGCAGGTTTTGAGTTCTAGTTTGGAAATACTAGGCTCCATGGCTGAGGGCAAGGAGCCTAGCTACAGATCCAAGCAGGAGAGGTGCGGAGCTATGTGCTGCAAGTGCCAGGGAAGAAGGACTGAGATGGTAGATCTAAGAGGTTTTTTTGGAGAGGTAGAACCAATAGATGTGTTGAAGTAGAATCAGGGAGATGTGTTGAGTAAGGGGAGGCAAAAACCCAGAAGGGCTCCTAGGTTTATGGCTTGAACAAATGTGGACAAGGTGATGCTATTCCCTGAGATGCAGGTCACAGGGCCAAAGCGGGTGTGTAGCTGATGACAGTTTGGGGCAGGTTGAGTTTGAAGCAGGCGGGGGACACGCAAGAGCGGATGTGACTCTGAGACCCTAATGAGTTGTGTTGCCTTAGATTTGGATTTGAGAATCCTTGCTATATGGTAAGCAAGTGAAATTCCACAAATAGATAATGTTATCTAGGTAGGACAGCTAGAATGAGAGGAAAGAGCAAAGGACACTGAAAGCAAAACAGGAGAATAGTTTTACACATGCACACACTCACATACAAAAGAGAATAACAGGTGTCAACAGCTGCTGAGATCCACAAGGATTTTTTGTCTCTAAATATATTCTTCTTAGAGTTTGGTCTTAGTGACCATAACTTCTCAGAGAAGCCCCATGATGGTTTATGGACTTCCCCTACCCCAGAGCTGGCTTTAAGAGATCAATTTTATGACCACCACGGAGCATTGAGGTGAGCTGTGGAACATCTGTCTTGCAGTTTCTGCAGTCTCCTAGGAGTGTCTGTCCTGCTAGAAAGTGGCATTTCTGGCTGCATCAAGCTTGTCACTCACACCTGCACGGTCCCAGTGGAGGCAACCCTCCATTACCTTGCCCTGCAATGCCCAACAAGAGCTAACAGAGCTAACAGACAATGCTACAGAGGAAAGTAAGAAGAGTGTCCTGTTAACAGCAGTGGAAACTCCTGAGATACAGACTGCAATGGCACATTTGAAAAAAAATTAGCCAAAAATGATAAGGATATCTCTCCAACTTTAAAAGAAAACAAAAGCCAACTGAGAATCACTCTGGGACCTAGTCCAGGATGTACCAAGAACTGTTGCCTCTCAAAGGACACTTTCTCCTGGGGCTGGGCTAGCATTGCCAGCTCCGAAGTCCTCCAGAGAAAAGTGGGGCCCAGGAAGTGGTCCCTGCTTCTCTAACCCTTCCCAAGGCATCATACGTTCTTGGACATGTACCCTTTATATTTGTCAGTCCAGTCTCTGCTCACCAACCAACATGCGTACATGTCACTGTTCAAATAAAGACCTTGACACATCGCTGCTTCAATGACTTAACAACAAAACAGAACAAGAAGACCTCTGGTGTTTGTTTGTTGCCTCCCTATTACAAACTGCACAGATTACAAAGGAGGACACTTAGGCATCTTCAAACAACTCTGCCTCAGTGAACTCAGTGGGATGGTGGCACCCACAAAACAAGAAGTAGATGATGGGGTGCCGAAGAACATGAGCTCCTAGGGGACCGGAATTAGAGACCTTGATCTCCTGTAAATATTTTCAAAGCAATAAAAGAGAGAGAGAGAGAGCAGGGAAAAAATACACAATGACGATGTATGTCAAAACATTGTCACTCAAAGTGTATGTTTTAAAAGGTTAAGAGGAAGAAAAGGGTAGGCACTGTATATAGAAATTTTTAGTCATGTTTTCAAATCACTCATGGGATTGAGGTGCTGAAAGGCCTTGAGGCCGGGGATTTATGTATAATCGGATCATTCAAAAACACATAAATGGCTGCCAGAGCAAAGTACAATGTTCACTTTTGAAATCACAAAAAAAGCTTTGTTTTAAGTAGGCTGAATTGACTAAAGTTTAGTTGCAGTGAAGCATGTTTTTGCTTTGGGTGTCATTATTTAGTTTGGCATCCTTGCCAAGGAAACCTTTTTCTTACTTCGACTGTTGTTTTTCTTCTGCTGCTACAACTGTGAAAGTCCAGGCGAGATTCTGATGCTGTGTATTTAAATGAGAGCTGGCTCTCTGTTTACCTTTGATTCTGATGAAGGGAGTGGGGGAGCATGGGGTCTTGATGGCTTGCCAGGACTTGTAAAGCTGATAGATGTGTGCCTTGTCTCCTGAATAATCTGGAAAATCAAGTTTAGCTGGTTTGATCAAAGCGTTTGCAAGTCAGTTGAGAACACTTGCAGGCAATAACTATAGATACTGTATACATCCACCAGCCAAAGGCCAAAAAGCTAATAGCTTTGCCAGAGATAAAGGATTATGTATGTTATGCTTGTGAATACCAAAGGAAGGAATTCTCCATTTTCATATTGTACCGGTTAGACATCCAGGCAAACAACATACTCTAAATCCTAAGGATTTAAAGCATGGCAAAAAAACGTTTAAAATCCTGCTGCTATCTGCCCATTTAAATCCAGTGTGGAGTGCGGGCATAAAACTACGCACTTCCTACTGACAGTCCTTCAGGAGAGAGGAGTGGAGTCTGACGTGCTTACGAACTGAAGTCTCCTATTTTTAGAGCCCTGTTTCATCCAGAGCGTCTGGCCGCAACACCTGCAGGGACAAGACAACTTTGATTGAGATTGATGTAGAGAGGCCTGGCATGCATTCCTTCTCGGACATCCTCCTTTTGGGCAAGTTGGTCATGTGGGAAAAACTTGTTTTCTCTGCCAAGAAATGATTCCCTGGATCAGAAAGCTGTATGTCATGACGTGAGAAATGAGAAAAACTAAAACCAAAACAGATTTGTCAGATCGTCTGCATCTGGTCTTTCCCATGAATTAACAACCTGACTGGCTCTCATAGATTTATTTCAACATCCATGCTTTTATTTTGATTTAATTCGCTTCAAAGACAGCACCTCTTGTGGCAAAATTATGGACAACTAATTGACTCCACCTTCAGCTAGCATTTCCCATTTTTTAAGATATTATTAAATAATCCCCTAGAAGGCGATCCCCTCAATACCCTCACGGGAGCGGAGAATATTGTGGATACCTGCAAGGGACTGTCACTTTGACGGGTGATGATTTCCTAATGGAGACACTGTTTCTGTTACTACCGTGAAGCCCCGTGAAACAACTGCTGGGGAAAGCTTCAAACACCCACAGACACTTGGCACAGTGACCTGGCATTAAACTAAATTACAGGTACAGTGGTGACATATGTAAACGAATCTGCCAGTACAAGTTACTGAGTGTTATGTGCCGCGCACAATAATAGGCAATGCATTATTCAAGTTTTGTACTAATTAAAGAACTACTTTGTTGCTAAGAATCAGTGTATTAAAAACATACGTTCTTATTAACTGCGTTCCCAAGAGTTAGAAAGATGAGAGGTTGGATCTCAGGTTTCAGGGACCTGTTATTAGGTTCTCAAAGTATTTTCTTAATCGCGTGCATTTTTTGAGAGAAAGCTCTGAGTCCACATCATATAAACAAGGTCTGATTGTGGGGTTTTAAACGGCTATCCTGGGGTTTTCTTCTTTCTGTGCTGTTTTTTCTTCTCACTCCACCAAATTTCACCTCGTGGAATCAGGGCCTGAACCAAAGTTAAACATCATAAAGAAATTTGCTCAGTAAAACAGGACTTTTATTGACTGAAAAGCATTTTTACAGTGTAATCTGCATTTTTGTGAGTCCTTGTGGAAAATCCCCTCCGATTGAGGGGTACTTAAAGACTTAAGCGTGCACATTGCCCATGAAGCTTCATAAGTTGAAGCAAAGGGGACGGAGGTGGCAAAACTGGTATGTCTGATATCCTTCCCCCTCACCCCCGTTCCCCAAGTCTGCTGTCACCAACAGAACAAAAAGACTGCTTTTATGGACCGCCCTGCAGAACGGCCTCATCGTCCCGCCTGGCTCCTGGATCTTGGGGCCTGTTCTCCGCTCAGCAGTGAGACTGACGGTCCAGACGCGCTGAACCACGCCTGCTCTCAGGACCCCTTCCCAGATTCTCTGTCTCCCTTCCGCTTTTGCTCCTAGCTCCTCCGTCTTCTCAGCCCTCCCTAGCTTGCGCACCCCACCCCCAAGATTTTTCTCTTTGACATATTTTTCTTTTTTATTTCTGAAGACTCACTTTTCCACAGGGTCCTTCCCTTTCTCCCAACCTACCATGACTGAAACTCAGACGCAGCCCCTTCCCCCGTCCATTTCCCTGACAGCACGCGACCCCCTGGATCCGTAGCTTTGGGCTTCCCCTTCCCCTTGTCTGCTGGCTCGTGCATGCCAGAGATTCATCTAAATGGGAGTGGATTCCATTCCACCCTTTCTCATTTGCACCTTGATAGGTTTTCTTGAGTGGCTGAGAATGAGGTGAAATTACGGTTCATGTGCCAGAAATTACACACTCCCATGACAGCACAGAACATGTGGGCATTCTCAGTCACGCGTGTGTGCTCGGTGGAGGAACTTTGAGAGCCATTGGCGAGCATGCTTTCCTGGCCTATTTTTACTAAATTTGCTCTGTATTTGAAATACTGTGCTCTTATTTAAGGCAGTTTTTTCTGGTCTTCTGTTTTAAGGCTCTTCTTGGTTCCCCTGAGGCTGCATAGGACCTTGGGTCCAATGGTCTCTAACCTCCTTCATACCCATAAAAAAAATCAAACACACCTCACCCACTGGCAAAACCCCATCACTCTGTTTTCCATTCAATTCCCTTTCTTCTCTTGCTCACCCCAATTTTTTGTCTTCCTTTGAACCCCTCTGATCACCATCCTGTCCCATAGTTTTTTAAACTACTTAGGGTTTCTTTAACAGTGTGAAATCAAATTCTCTGTTTTTCTCTGTGCCTTTTTCTGATCTCTTCATCAGCATCCCAAGAGATTCACAGATTCCATTACTGTGGATTGGCACCGTCTACAGTGATGCCTGTCTTCAATGTTGTTGCCTGCTCTCTCCCTGCTTTTGCTTCCCTAGCATCAGCGCATGCTCAGCCTTCTTTCCCAGAGCCCCTTTGGCCTCTGTGCTCCTCCCTACAATGCCTTCCTCCCTGACTGCTCCCCTTCCCTCTGTCTCTGACCCTATTCCCCCTTCCTGAACTTTGGCAAGAGTTTTTTTATTCCCAAGTCACACTTTCTCTCTCTCTCGCCCTCTTTTCTTCACTTGCAGGATCTGCTTTACATAACCCTGTACCCCCAAGCCTTCCTCCTCTCCCCTCTTCCATAGAACCCACCATGGAAAAAGACACGCTATCTCCAGAACTACAACACCTGAAACAGCCAATGACAAAGGCAAGCCCTAACTTCTTTTTCCTTTAGAAAAGTTCTTTGTAAACAACTTCTGTGATATAGCTGGCAGCAAAATTACTCTGTATTTTTTTATTTCTTTACTTTCTATTTTTTCTTTAAATTATAATATTGAGTTGTGAGGCATCACATTTTTTTTTCCCCATAGACTCACCAACTACATCTTCCAGAGCATCACTGTATAGACCTGTCCTTCTCCGGAGCTGACTTAGTGATCTGTCATTGCATGGAGGGCCAATGGCTGCTTTCAACACACACTTGAGTTTATCCTTTTAACAAGATTTACTCAGTCACGAATTGACGTACATTTTAAAGCTAATTGTTGATTTTTCACATAAGCAGCATCCTCCTGCTAATAATTATAACCTACAACTCCTTAAGCAATTTATGCCCCAGTCAGGTACTCGACTGTCTTATTGAAATAATGGCACCTAGAATTTTTTAGAAAAGATTTGCTTTATTTTATATTAACAATACTTTCTTTTATCAGGTTTAAATTTCCCCACTAAAAACCTCGAGCCTACTATCAAAAAACATACTTTATTTTTGATTAGATCGTAAGAAAAATAAGTCCCCAGTTACCACTGAATTTAAACAATAAAATATGAATATCTTATAGGTTTCTGAAACTCAACATGCACTAAACTGAGTCATCTCTTTGCACTAAATTTTATCTAATTCTATGGCCATTTTAATGCAAATTGTCCCCAAATCTTTCCCCTAAATCTTATGTTCCTCCTGAGCCACAGATGGAAATTCCGGCTGCCTGTTGTCCATCTTCACCTGAAACTACCCTTACCACCCATGGATCCAAAATGAAGCCCTCTTCCCAATCTGCTGCTTATATGGACCTCGGCCTATAAGAACCCCAAGCACAGTTTGATCGAATGGTATGGAGGTACATATGTGATCTGAGATGGTGGAGGAAGGCTTCACCTGGAGGTGGTTGCTGGAGGTGACTTTTGAAGGATAAACAGAAATTCCCCAGGAGATGATTCCAGGCACCAAAATAGAATACGATCAAGACAGCATCATAAGGCTCACAAAACCCCTGGCTCATTCTATTTCCACAATTAATACTGGTCTTAATACTTAATTAGTTCTGGTCTCCATCACAGCTTCACCAGCCCTCAGACTGGTCTCCTCAGCTCCTGCCTCTTCTGTCTCCCACCCAATCCCAACCCCCACAGAGGTTCATCTTCAACCATTCTCTACCGAGGCTGTGTGTTCCAGCCAAACTTAATCACTCCCTATCATATTGCTTCTCTGCTTGGAAAGCCTTTTATTCCCCCCCCCCCCGCCTGTAGACGTTCTACTCGCCATTCACCTCTGTGAAGCCTTCCTGAATCCTCCAGACAGAATTCATGATACCTTCTGTCATACTATCATATCACATAGCACTTGTCACAGCCATACCTATATTAGGTTTGTTATGTACTTGTCCATCTCCCCCACCAACTTATAAACTCCTTCAGAACGGAGACCATAACTGACTTATTTGTGCTTCTGTAGTAGTGCCTAACACAGTGCTTTGTGGCAAGTTCTTCATTATCACCTATTGAATTGAATTGAATTGAATTGAATTGAATTGAATTGAATAAATGGTTACTGAATGAAAAAAAGTTACACGTAATTGCATCTACATAATTATAGCTAAGCTGATACAGGTGGATACTCTGCAATTCTTTTGGTTTCCAAGTCTCAACTTGCTGTTGAATCTTTTGTAGATTTCCTGACATATTATTTTTTATATTACTAGGATCTACTGGTATAAAAATACTATTTAACAATTTGACTTTCTGTAAATGTAGTTCCTTATTTTTATAATCTGTGTAAAGGTTGTAGTTGTATATTATTCTTCCATTTTAACAAGCAAAACAATTTTTCCTTTTGCCCCTGGATGCCAGGCCTTTAAACCCAAAAGCAACAATCTTATTCCTACATCAGGTGATTAAAACTTGTACTACAGATGAATCTTGTGCTGCACTTATGGTCCATATTGAAATACATTTTCAATAGTCTCTGCATGTAAATTGAATGATTTTGTGTAGATATCTTGCACTAAATCTTCAACAACTTAAACATTTCTCCAAATAATAAAGCCTACATAACAATGTTGTTTACATCTGGCTAGAGCTGATTGGAAATAAATAAAATATTAGGGAAGTCTGATTTATTGAGCCTATTTTCAGGGTAGACATGGTGGCAACCTGGACTTCCCAGCTCTCCAATTAGGAGGCATTTTAATGGGATGGGGCCACTTAAGCCAATGGAACATTTTCAGTCGCTGGCTCTCTGATTTCAGCCTTGCAGGTAAATGCTGTGTGGCCTCTGAGCCACTTAGGTCACAGTTTCCCTTAGACCAGCCCCCTGCCTACGTGAAGACCTGAAGTTGATATTTATCTTCATGTTTTATTTTATAAGTAAATGCTTTTTGTATTTCAAAACACATCATATACAACTAATTTTAAACATAAATCTAAAAACTTAATAAGCAAGCGTTCCTTAACTATACATTGATTAAAATACGGTCTTCAATTCAGAAGTCCTTTCTCAGTTTCAAAGATTTAAGAGAGTCCTTTGGCTTATTGAATCATGCCAAAAACTAAGGATCAAAATGCCTGGCAAATTAACTGAAAATTTAATAGATTCAAGTGAAGAATTATCCTACAGGCTTTAAAAATATAATTCATGTGTTTCAATCACAAATCGTATTGATTTTCATCAAATATATAGGTCTCTAGTCACCCAACCCTATTTATCTGACAAAATGCTCAATCCGTTCTGCTTGAAATAGAGAAGTGTTTCATTTACCAATAACAGTACATTTGTCATTAAAAGTAAGTCTCTTCAATTGTAGATAGGAGATACATTTCTGGTTTCTCAGGTGATGTATTAAATTTGAAAAGCTTTTCTTTTTGGTGAAAGGAAATGTTACCACTGTCTTTAGAACATTGCTATTAACACACAATGTCTTCAAGACCTACTTGCACCAGACATTTTGAAGGCGTGTCCACTGCGATTGCTCTGTTGGCCTTTGTTTGGAATACCAACTGGAGACATTCTATAATTCCAAATGAAAACAACTTTTGGCCTTTGAAAGACAGCGCTTCCTTTATATGAGGAGTATGCTGTTGCATGTTCTGTGTGTACTAAGATTAATTGAAAGGACTTATATAAGACAAGGCCCTTGGACTCAGAAATGTCATTAAAGTCACGTAAACTGAAGGGCAACAGACAACAAATAACTACTGGATCTCGGGATGAGGAGAAATGGAGAAGTTGAGAGCAGAAAAAGGTCATTTGACCTTTGTGGGTGTCGAGGAGGCATAAAAAAAGAAATATTTGGCTAATGTTTAAGAATCAAAGAAAAGAGTAATGGAACAGCAGGAGAGGGTTTCTGGGGAGGAACAGCATCATAGGGGAGATTTGAGTGTGGGGAGTGAGGGGTGAGAATGTAGAGCAGCGGGGAAAAGATCCCTGGCTTTGCAAGTGGGAGAAATGGGACTGAGTCGGTCGGCACGCCGCACTGCCCACTGAGCTCGGTGCCTGGGTCTGTGCTAACACCTCAAGCAGAGAATTTGAACTCCATGAGCATCCACTTACCAGATTTAGCACTTAGAAACTATAAAGCACTTTCAAAATGAAGGTGATAAAATCATTAGCAATGTTATTAATGATCATATTCAAACACTCTCCTGTCTAAAATCCTCCAGGGACTTCCCTTTGCACTGACAATAATATCTAAATGTATCATGATCTACAAACAATGACAAGGTCTAGGACCTGCCCACTCTTCAGCATCGGTCATTTCTACTGCTCACTATTCTTTAGCCATTCTGGTCTCCTTCCTTACTTCCCACATGTGCCAAGCTCAACTAGGTCATCTGAATTTTCTATTTCTTCTGCTCATCTCTCCCTCTCTCTCTCCTCCTCTCTCTCTCTCTCTCTCTCTCTCTCTCTCTCTCTCTCTCTCTCCCCGTTCCCCCTTCACCCCACACCCACCCCAATTCAAAAAATCTTCAGATCTCAACTCCAACATTGAAGAAAGGCCTTCTTTAGCCACTTAATCTGAAGTAGATCTCAAGGCTTCTCTGGGTCTCACATCCTGTTCCATTTCCTCACAGCACCTATTGCAACCCGAAATTACTTAGTTATTTGCTTCTTTGTTGTCGATTGGCTTCTGAATCAGTTTTTAAAACTCTACTGCATCATTCTCATCCCCACTGAATAACAAAATAAAAATTCCATGACTCACATCACTCTTGCAGTTGTTTTTACTGCAAAATTCATTGAAAGGTTTTCTGAGTTTGCTAGCTCCATTTTCTGCTCTTCCATTCTCTCTTGGAGTTACTCCCGCCAGTCCTCACCCTCACCACCCCATGAAACTTCTCTTACCAAGATCTCTAATGAGCCCATATTACCAAATCCAAAGGACAATTCTCAGTCCTCATCTTCCTTTGATCAACAGCATTGATGTTGGTCATTGCCCCCTCCACAGTCTTTCCTTGGCCTCTGGGACTCCATTTTCACTTAGTTTTTCTACAACCTCACAGACTGCTCTCATCTCCTGTGGTAGGTCCTCACCATCTGGTACATTAAGAAATTGGGGCTCAGTCATCGGACCTCACCCCTATCTATACTCACGCACCATATTTGGTCCTGTGGCTTTAATATTTTCCATGTGCTTGGGTGCTAGTCATCAGACCCTTCTCCATAGGGAGTCTTTATTTTCTAGGAGGGCCCTGTTACCCAGGACATAGTTGTTTCTGTACCTAATATTAATACATGGCAAAACCACCTGATTATTTAGGCAGTCATAGTGTGGTGCTCCAACCTTGTAGAAACATAGATTTTTAAAAATGTAATAAAGACCTTAATGAGCACTTACACCCTCTGCTATTTCACAGGAAAAACAAACAAACAAACAAACTTGAGACACAGAGACATTGAGTGAGTTGTCCTAAGGCACACAGTCACACAACTGAAATAAGAATCCGAGGTTTCCTACTCTTCCGAGTCCTCAAGCAACATTCTTTCTGGTATTTGGTAGTGTCTGAATTCCTGCATGAAAACATGTGCTGGAACATCAAAGATTACAGACCTTCCAAACTAGAAGCGACCTTAATCGTCATCATGTCAATTCTATCCCTTTGTCAATG
The DNA here is from genome assembly GCA_039655065.1 of Glossophaga mutica. Taxonomy (NCBI): domain Eukaryota; kingdom Metazoa; phylum Chordata; class Mammalia; order Chiroptera; family Phyllostomidae; genus Glossophaga; species Glossophaga mutica. The sequence goes on along the minus strand of CM077310.1, from coordinate 109,895,189 downwards.
GGGAAAATGTTGTGTACACCCCACTGCTACGTAAGGCAGAGGAAATACATCCTACTGCCAGTTACGGATTTGAACCTTCAGACACAAAGACTGACGAGATGATGGGTTTCTTGAAATGCAGCCCATGCTCTTAAACCACTATTGATCTAAATTCTACCTTCTCTTTCCTTTGTCCTTCTTCATTTATCCCAGGGTGTTTCTCTCTTCTCATTCATTATTAGTGAGGGTCATTCCACTTGCTATTCTTTTGAAGCTTCGCCATTCTGAAATGTCACATGGAATACTATTTATTTTGGCTTGAGAGCAGTTTCCCTTCACAACGGCCTGCCCTACGCTGTAACATTTTGTTCAGTTGGTTGGGTTGTCAGCTCTGATGTTTGATGATAAAATTCTGACATATTGCCTGTTTATATGCTGTCATGTCATTTTCTAATTGGGTGGCTTGAAAATGACAGTTTGTTTTTCCCTGGATCACTTCCACTGTCTTTTTCAATGTACTTGCTGGCCAGTCCCACTGGTTGTTGACTGATGTCAAAACCCTCTAAGCTGTTATATCCTACTGTGTTTGTCGCTTTTTAATTTCTCATAGTTCCACTTGATCAGGAAATGCCAGTTTTCCTGCCTTGACAGTCCATCACCAAAAGCAACACTGTTTCCTGGAACCACTTTACCTTGAATTTGCCATTGCCGTCATTGATTTATTTACAAATTTGGTGATGAGATGTCAATGTCTTCATGAGATATAACAGGTTATTACAGTTTTTTAGTTGACGTGTCTTTGCTCACCCGACAATATTGGATATGGCATTTGTTGCTCTTTTAATATTTTAAAGATGGCCAAAATACTACAGTTCTCTCCTCAAAGAACGTCCCTTCTTTTTTTTTTATTGGTTTCTGTTTTCTCGGTTCCCAATTTGGAGACAATTTTAAATTTCATTTCCAATTTTATTTCTCCAAGAGCAGTGCAAGTCTCAGTTCAAAATACCTGTTTTTATATCACTTATATTTTCCTTCTTTTTTATCTGGTAGGTAAGTCCCTTGCTTTCTTTCCATTCTATCATATTCTTGAACTAAGAAATTACTTTGTTAATCCCCGCCTCGCCAGCATATTTAGGTTTCCCCACTGAATTGTTCCGTCTCTCCTGCCTTCCAAAAGGTGTCTTGAAAACCCATCTGCTTTCCTGCTGCCTCCAATTCATTTCTTTTGTCAAGCTTCTCGCTTGCTGCCTTCTGCTCCTCCTGCTGCCAACTCTTCTCACCCTGGTCTCTCTTCAATCCACCCTTGCTTTGAAAATAACCTATTCAAAGATTAACAATGTCCTCCTTATCGATAAATCCCATGGCCTTGGCATATTTCTTAAATGCCTTGTAGCCTCTGCTTATAGTTAGATATTTTACCTGTGGTTGGAAGCCTCTTTCTCTGTATCTTCCTACATCCCTTAGTTTCTCTTCTTAGCCTGCCAGTTCTTCACCTGCCTTCTTTCCAGGTTCCTCTATCCTTTCTCACTCCTTGGAGTACAATGGTCTCCCAGGTGTAACTTCTGCTCTCTGAGCCTCTCTAACTATACCTCAGCAATTTCATTTTACAGCCCAACTACTACACAATACACTTAAAACCAAACCCCTCTCTACACTCTGAAAACTGGCTGCCCCTTTGTACTTCTCTATTAATACATTGTTATTAGTGGAAAACGAGTTCTTGCAGTATCACCAGGAAAATAATTTTCTGAGACCCACACAGGAGGATGTGACTCCATGGTGAACTTCACTGATGATGTAAAATTAAGGGGGTTCCCCTCCTGACTTTCCAATGTCCCATCTCTGCCCATCCCGCAATGGAAGAGATCCAATCTTGTGCTCAGCAAAATGAAAGCAAAAGCCAGCGTCCAGAGTTTCTGCTCCATATTAAAGTCCAGTTCAGCACCCCAATCCGCTTAGTGTGTGTCCAGCTGCAGCCCATTGCTGTGCTGGAGCACTCCCGCTCCCTTCTGGAGCTTGTTTGTGGAGCCCACACAGCCACGGGCCACGTGGCTACCAGGGCTGCACGGCCATGGAGAGAGGAGGCATGAGTGCATGGGCGAGTGCAGACCACAAGGAAGAGAGAGAGGGAAAGAGCTTAGTCCTTCTGGATCCCACACCATCTGCTGCAGGCCCCAGTAGCTGCTAGAGTGCACAAACAAACAAGGCAAGTCCATCACCGGGTGGGCAAGACAGAGAGAGATAGAAATAGAGATCTTTTTTGCTGCCCTGGGATTATATTACCTTGGGTTTGGGATTGGCCAGGTGCTTTTTCAAAAGAACCAATCAACTTCCCACGCTTTCATGGGCTTTGGATGGGTTTACATTTCTAGTTAGACTGACAAGCCTCTTTGGTCCAGAATCTCCTCTTGCACTCCCCAATAATCTGTACCAAAGGAAAGAAAGGGGGAGTACTAATCTCCTTGGTAAAGCACACTGCTGTGGTCCTCTGAAGTGGGAAAAGCTGTAGCTTCCTGGTGAAGCAAATAGTCTCGTGCTTCCTATTTTTTAAGCTCAGTGTCTAAGTCCCTTTGCTCCCCTTTCCTTTATCAACATCTAGTTAAATACTAATGATAACAAGATCACCATTTCTTAAGTCAAAATGATCTCAACATTTCGGAATAACCTGTAGATTTCCTCTTACCATGCTTCAATCATTCATGAAGCCTTATTTTTCTTCTACACAAAATCTCTTAAATCAACCCCCCTGTTGTTGTTATTCCCATTATCACTGTTATAATTTGCATATTTAATCGCTCGAGCTAGATTTAATCCAATAGCTTCCTAAGTACCATCCTTGCCTGTAACTCCATCCCTCTCTGCAGCCTATTTTTTATATTATTACCCTATCATGTTTTCCTTATGGCAGTTTTTATTATGTCACTGTCCAAATCAAATACCAGCCCCAGTTACCTATGGGCACACATAGTTCCCCTTCCTTAGTTTGCCATTGACTAAACAGCACTTTACTTATCATGCATTAAGTCCATTAATACACATGCATATCTAAGAAATAATTATTATTAGTCACATTTTAATGTGAAGAATTTGAAAATTAGAAAGATGCTTTCTTAGCCAAAGGAAAATAGTGAGTAGGGAACTGTCAGGATTCAAATCTAAAGCTCAAAATTAACTCTTAATACTTAGGAGATATTGTCTTTACCCTTGGACACCAACCTACTTTTCAGATTGCAATTCTCCATTTTTCCCTACCACAAAAACATAACTCACATGTCCCTATCTTTGTATTTTCTTCATCTTCTTCCTCTCCATCTATACAAACTACAGGGACCCAACCCAGATTACTTGAGTCCAAATACTTTTCTTTTTCACTTGGATATTTACTGTCACCATCATTAATTTTGTTCCCAACCATATGTTTCTTGTTGGCATGTTTTGTAATATCATCTTTATTGTTATTCCACCCTTCTTAATCAAATAATGTACATTGATTTATATTGTCTCATCAACTACCTTGTAAGGAAAGGAGCTTTTCTCATGTGCTTTTGGGACTCACCTCTCAATTTCTACCACTGCAACTCAATCATTTGCTCACAGCACATAATTATTGCATGGGTAAGGGTATGATTTTTTAATGTCCACGGTATGTAGAGCAATGTATTTTTCCTTTGAAGTTTTATTGTTACTTTTGTGGTTTATCCACAGGTATTTATGCCTCTCAATAGGCATTTATGGTAAATAATCTAGCTTTTGATGATGTCTGCATTTCTTTGTTTTTTCCAGCTTTACTGCTATATATTAGACACATAAAACTTGTATAGATTTAAGATGTATAATGTGATGTTTTCATATCTGAATAATTATGAAATAATTACCACTATCAAGCTAATATACTGTCACTTGACGTAATTATGTTTGTATGTGTTTGGTAAGAATACTTAGCATAAATCTTGGAAAATTTCAAGCATATAATACAGTATTGCTAACTATATCCACCGTGCTGTGCAGTAGCTCTCTGGAACTTATTCATTCCATGTAATCGAATCTTTGTTCTCTGTCACCAACATCTCCCCATGTCCCCTGGTAATGTGTGTTTTTCATAGATGATATGGCTCCTGCATTTGTGATTTAGTTGCTCAAGAGGATGTAAATTAGGGCCCTGGCTGAGTAGCTCATTTGGTTAGAGCATCATTCTGATATACTAAGGTTGTGGGTTCAATACCAGATCAGGGCACATGCAAGAATCAATCAATGAATGCATAAATAAGTGGAACAATAAATCGATGTCTCTCTCTCTCTCTCTCTCTCTCTCTCTCAAATCAATTAATTAAAAAACAGAGTGTAAATTAAAAACTGTAAATTTTTTCTAAAGAGGACACAAGGAGCAAAATATACAATTTCACACCAAGCATATTAGATCTATTTTAATATCTTATAAATTTAATAATTTTAAAAAGTACTACTAATATTGTATCTTTCCATTTAAATATTCTCTTTTATTTCCTAAAGTGAAAGTAGCCAATGAAATGGACTCTATTACAAGCATTAGAAATTTACTGGGGCTAAAAGAAATCACAGTTAGACACACAGAGAATCAAAGAGCAGAAGTAAAATAAATATAAAATATTTTATCTCTCAATTTTCCTCTCATTAGTCTTTTAAAAACTGATATTTTATTGGGAGAACCTCCTTAAAATAATTCTGAATGATGATAAAGCAGTGTTTTGAAGGTTCCTGGAAAATCAACCTACACATTCTCCTCAACCAAACTGAATGTCCCTGGTCAACAGTACATAAAAATGTTTCTTCTTTCCAACTTTATTGGTATAATTGACAAGTACAATTGTATTTATTTAAAGTGTACCTGATGATAGTATACATATACACTGTGAATATTAGCACTATCGATTTAATGAATGCTTCTATCACCTCACATAGGTACTTGTGTGTGTGTGTGTGTGTGTGTGTGTGGTGAGAATGTTAAATAACTTTCTCAGAAAATTTCAAGTACATAATACAGTATTATTAACTATTAATATTAATAACAACTGTTAATATTAATGCTATTAATATTAATAACCTCTTATCCTTGGAACTTATTCATCTTATAACTGAAAAATTGCACTCTTTACCAGTATCTCCCCACGCCCCTGCCCCTCAGCCACTGGTATCCACCACTCCATTCTCTGTTTCTGTGACTTTGACTTTTTTTTTATTCCAAATATAGTTACTATTCGGTATTTGTCTTTCTCTGTTTGATTTATTTCATTTAGCATAATGCCCTTCAGGTTCATCCATGATGTCATGGATTTCCAAATAGCAGGATTTCCTTATTTTTTTTTTAATGGCTAAAAAAGATTCCATTGTATACCACATTTTTTTTTTTTTTACTATTTATCCATTAATGGACACTTAAGTTATTTCCATACCTTGGCTATTGTGAATAAAGCTGTAATGAACATGGGGGTGCAGATATCTCTTTGAGATAGTGATTTTGTTTCTTTAATATGTATGCTCAGAAGTAAGATTACCAAATCACACAGTAGTTCTATTTTAAATTTTTTGAGGAATCTCTGTATTGTTTTCCATAGTGGCTGTACCAATTTACATTCACACCTACGCAGCACTGGAGTTCTCTTTCTCTACATCCTTACCAACACTTATCTCTTGTCTTTTTTAAAGTATATATTTTGTCCATTATGCTACTACAGTTGTCCCATTTCCCCCACTTTATTCCCCTCCACCCTGAACTCTCACCCACATTCCCCCACTTAGTTCATGTCCATGAGTCATACTTATAAGTTCTTTGGCTTCTACATTTCCTATGCTATCCTTAACCTCCCCCTGTCTATTTTCTACCTACCATTTATGCTACTTATTCCCTGTACCTTTTCTCCCATTCCCCCCTCCCTTCCCCACTAATAACGCTCCATGTGATCTCCATTTCTGTGATTCTGTCCATGTTCTAGTTGTTTGCTTAGTTTGTTTTTGGTTTGGTTTGGTTTTGAGGTTTGGTTGTTAATAGTTGTGAGTTTACTGTCATTTTACTGTTCATATTTTTTATCTTCTTCTTTTTCTTAGATAAGTCCCTTTAACATTTCATGTAATAAGGGCTTGGTGATGATGAACTCCTTTAACTTGACCTTATATGGGAAGCACTTTATCTGCCCTTCCATTCTAAATGATAGCGTTGCTGGGTAGAGGAATCTTGGTTGTAGGTCCTTGCCTTTCATGACCTTGAATACTTCTTTCCAGCCCCTTCTGGCCTGCAAAGTTTCTTTTGAGAAATCAGTAGTGTTCCTACTGGGGTCCAAAAGTTTCTCCTATTGAGAAATCAAAAGTTTCTTTTGAGAAATCAGTAGTGTTCCTACTGGGGTCCAACTTCTTTGGGACTCTCTGAGCTTCCTGGACTTCCTGGAAGTCTATTTCCTCTGCCACACTGGGGAAGTTCTCCTACATTATTTTTTCAAATAAGTTTTCAATTTCTCGCTCTTCCTCTTCTGCTTCTGGCACCCCTATGATTCAGATGTTGGAATGTTTAAAGTTGTCCCTGAGGTTCCTAAGCCTCTCCTCATTTTTTTGAATTCTTGTTCCTACATTGTGTTCTGGCTGAATGTTTATTTCTTCCTTCTGGTCCAAACTGTTGATTTAAGTCCCAGTTTTCTTCCTGTCACTGTTGGCTCCCTGTACATTTTCCTTTATTTCACTTTTGATAGCCTTCACTTTTTCCTCTATTTTGCAACCATCCTCAACCAACTCTGTGAGCATCTTGATTACCAGTGTTTTTATTTTTATCACTTAGTTGTATTTTTTCTGGACTGTGATTTGTTCTTTCATTTGGGCCACATTTTTTTTTTTGTCTTGGCACACCTGTTACGTAGTAAGGGGCAGAGCCTTAGGTATTAATCAGGGCAGGGCAAACTTTGTCGCTGTGTTGTGGTGCTGTATGTGGGGGAGGGGTCTGAGAGCTAACAACGCTGCTTGTTCGGCTCTGTGCAGGCTTTCAGTTGCTTCCCCACTACCCACAAATGAATTGAGCCCTTCTGGTGCTGATTCCCAGGTAGGTGGGTTTGTGTGTGCTCTAGGACCCCGTGGATCTCTCCAATAAACTCTCCTGTGAGACTGGGAGTTTCTCCCACCACTGCAATCCCACAGGTTTTTTCAGTCAGAGGTTTAAGGCTTTATTTCCCTGTACTGGAAACCTGGGTTGCAGGGTCTGTCTCGCTCCCCAGTTGTTCTTCCCTGTTTATCTGTGCACAAATGTGGGACCGCCCACTCTGCCAGGCACAGCCCACTCTAGTCCTCCAGCTGCCACCTTGCCAGGAGTCCTCTCTGCCCAGCTGCCTGTCTCCACCCTTCCTACTGGTCTGGATAAATGTTTCTTTCTTAACTTGTTGGTTGTCAGATGGAAACAGTTCAGTTTTCTGGAGATTCTGATTGTTTTTTGTTTTTAAATTTATTGTTGTCCTTCTCTTGGTTGTGTGAGGAGGCAAAGTATATCTACCTATGCCTCCATCTTGGCCAGAAGTAGCATCTCTTGTCTTTTTGATAACAACCATTCTAACAGGTGTGAGGTCACATCTCATTATGGTTTTGATTTATATTTACTTGATGATTATTGATTTTGACCATCTTTTTATATACCTGTTGGCCATTTTGTGTGTTTTCTTTGGGAAAGTGCCTATTCAGTTCCTTTGCCCATTTTTAAATCAAGATTATTTAGTTTTTTGCTATTGAGTTGTATGAGTTCCTTATATATTTTGTATATTAACCCCTTATCTGATATATGACTTAGAAATGTTTTCTGCCATTCCCTGTTTCCTCTTCATTCTGTTGACTGTTTCTTTTGTGCAGAACCCTTTTGCTTCGATGTAGTCCCACTTGTTTATTTTTACTTTTGTTGCCTTTGCTTTTTGTAGCTCACTGAGCTTCCTTCAGACATTTTCAATTCCTTGTCCTTCCATTATTGCTTCTACTTCTTTGAAGTCAATTACTGAAAAGTTTTTGTGCTCCTTTGGTGATGTCTTGTTTTCTTGATCTTTTGTGTGTTTCTTGTATCGGTGCAATGATGTCTGCACATTTGTGGGAGCAGTTACCTCTTCTCAAGGTTACGGATTGGTTTTGGTGAGTCCAGACCTCCACCTGCAAGCAGGTGCGAGGGTGCCGGCTGCCTGGATTATGGTAGTTCCTGATCTGGGGAAAGCCCAGTGGCGTGGTTTCTGTGCAGACCTGTTGCCTGACATTAGTGTTGGCAATGACTGCAGGGGTCCTCAACAGCCAAGACTGTGTCTGCAGCAGTGGCCAGAGTTTTAGGGATCTTTGGTTATGAAGGCTGCAGGGTACCTCCCACAGTGAATGTCATTGCCCAGGGGACCCCTCTGAGAGCACAAGTGCTCGTGGAGCAACAGCAACTCCAGGTGCCGAGCCGCTGGCCTATAGCAGCAGTAACTCTGGTGCCTGAGACAGGGGCAAATGCAGAGTGGCCGTGGAGCCGTGGTTTCTACTGCTGGCAGATGGAAAGCAGTCACAGAGCCAGGGTCTGAAATAGCAGTGCCTGTGGAGCAGCTGTGGCTCCGGGGTCCAGCACATGCACAGGGTTTTGAGGGACAGCTCTGGTCCCAGGATGGCAAAGCAGCCTGTGGAGGCCACACAGCAGTGTTTTCTCTCTGGGGGGTCTGTGACATAGGTAGTTGTCGGTTATTTCAGGGGCCAAAGCTGCCAGTGTCCTCTGAGGAGCAGACCTCTGGGGTTTGTACCAATAAATATTATTGGGTTCTCTTCTGTTGGAGTTCGTCCCCCAGTGACATTTTTCTGTACATTATTTTCTGCTTTATGATCCATTGTGCTGCTATAGGTTCTTAGCTGGGCTGTTGAGCCCTCCCAGTACTACTTTGGTTTATGAATTAGCTGCCTGATTGTTGGGTGTTTGGGGGGACTGGAGGGGAGCTGGTATCTACTACTCTGCCATCTGGCTGACACCAAGTACAAAATCTTTATTTTTTCAGCATAATCTAATTCATTGCTTGCTTAAGAAACTATTTAACTGAAAAAGTGAATCAATTACATGTCCCAATTGCTGTTGTTTTATTACCACTCTTTCCTCATTCATTCATTCATTCACCCAAACCTGTCCCAAGCTCTATCCCTACTACTTCTTTAAGACTTCCTCTTTCTCACTTAAATTTCTCCACAACTATGCCCCTGGTCTCCCTGCCTCTAAGTTTCCTCCTTCAAATCAAGCCTCCACAGAGCCTCAAGAGAAGCCTTTCTAAAATACACGACTAAAAATATCTTTTTCTGGCTTACCAGCCTCCCATGGCTTCCCCCTTACCTTCCTGAAGTTTTCTTAGAATAAAGTTTAAACCCTTGACGCTGGCACACAAAGCACTTTGCCACCTGACTTTTGCTTTTCTGTCCAGCCTTATCTCTCCTCATTTCCTCCTCATGTTTGGCTTTTAATATTTAGGAAAGTACCAGGCCTTTTTATGCCGTTGCCATTTATAACACCACCAACATGCAATACTATATGCAAACTGTGGAGCTCAATCAAAGGTTAGAGTGTATAAGAGTTTTCATATAGAGGTGAGTGAACCTCCAACAGCGGTGCTGCTTGCGGAAGCTGCAGTTATCTGAATCTGATATTTCGCATGAAACTAACTCCTGTCTTTAAATCTTCTGCACCCAGCTCCCAGCAAAGAGGTTAACATGAAATCAACAAACTCGTTAGGGATCTGCCCATCTCTACAGGACAGAGAACAAATTTCTACTCTTTGTCAGGTTTCTGTGAATTTATAAAAAACAAGTTTCCCAGACATCAAAGTACAAAATTCAGATGTAGTAGTAGAAAAAAAAAATCAGAGTACAAAAAGGCATTCAATTCTCTTGGAAACACTGTGCTTATTAAAGGCATAAACATTAGGTACAGAAAGTTCAGTAATCTTTTTCCTAAGGGCAATAATAATTTTTACATTACAAAATCAAATGGTTGTTCTTTACTTGAGGGCTGGAAATAAAGTGCCAGTTTGGAGAGAAAACAAAGCGTAACAGAGTCAAACACTTGCATCTCAATGGAGGGTCAGCCCTTTTCCATTCTCAGCAGCTTTCAGCCAAATGTACCTACAACAGAGACAGTTTTTATTTTCCCTTCTCCCAAGTCGTACATCCCTACCATGGGCTGAGATTCTGGCACAATTGCAGAAACCCAGCCGCTCATTTAATCTTTGGTTACTTTGGCTATTCCTGCATGTCCTGAAGGGAAGCCAGGACTCTGCGCCCAACTTGGCACATGCTGAGCCTTTATCACAGAACCATCATCCCTCTACGTTCTCACGACAATTGCAATATTAATAAGCAACAACATTAGAGCCGACAACTACTTCCTCAGAAAAGAAGAAGGAAAGGAAGTAAAGATACTATCCTTTGAGTTATTTTATATCAGTGATCTCCCGTACAAATAATACTTGAAAGTAGTTGTTTTTAAATGTGGTGGGTTACTGCCACCATTGCCGCTTAGCACACCACGCCCAGTCGTGAAGTCTCTGCCCAAGCTCTTGCAGTTAGCGAGTGGGCAGAACCAGCATAGAAACTGATATTCAAAGGACATGTTCTTTTCCTTCCATGCCAGCCACTTCCCAGGAAAGAAGCATAGACCTATTGTGATGCGGTTAATTTCTAGCAAACCGTAAATTTAAATATGAAAACGGATTCTCAGCAACTCCTGTGGCCTCTTTATAGCTTGAGTAATGAAATGGATCATGCAGAGCGAAGGTGCCGCATCTCCTGGTTTCCATTTTTGTTCTCTAGTGAACATTCTTGCAATGCTACTAACCCTCTGAATTCTAGGTTTTGATTTTTTTTAAAGGTGTTTATAACACAACAAATATTACTAGGACAAGTGGAGGCAGTGACAGGAAGATATTAAGATAACCTTAAGCGTAAAACCACCCTTGCTTCGCCATTACACAATCTCTTTAACTTCAAACGAAATCCGCTCTTTCAGCGTTGCATTGTGATGAACTGTGAAATACAAAGGAATTACCCTTGTATTGTCCCTATCAATATTACAAGTTTGGACTACAGTCCATAGTAGCATCTTTCATGAACTCAGCAAGTGCTGATGAATTCAAAAGTTAATATTTCATGGTACCAAAGGTCAACATATCATTGGACTTTTGTTGTTGGTTAGATGGCTCTCACCAAATGACCCTCTCCAAATATTCTTTTAATCTAAATGTCCATTGTGCATGCCACTCTATGCAAGGAAATATAAAAGACATGTACACAGAGCTATACCTCCAAAACCAATGACTTCTTACATCTCTGCTAATCTCACCATAATATAAACAAACATCATCTCCCACCAAGAGTAGTATAACAGCCTTCTGACCGGTCTCTGAGTTTTTTTAAAAATGGAAATCAAACTATAGCATGCCCCTATTTAGGATCTTTCGATGATTGCCCATTGCAATTACAACAAAAGTCAAGGGTTCTATCTTACTCTACAAAAGCACTCAATGAGATCCCTGCTCTGCTCTAGCCACACTAGAACTTCACCCTACATGTTCCCTTTGCCCGGGGGACTCCTGCCCTGAATCTTCACCTGCTTGGGCTTCTCCCCCATCATTCGGGTTCACTTGAAACATTATCTTCTCAGAGAGATCCCTTTGGAAGTTTCCATCTTAAATAAAAATTAAATTTCTATGCTATTTTCCACTTTATTACTGTATGAAAAACTTTTAATCATTTATTACTATATGAAAAACTTTTAAAGATTTTATTTATTTATTTTTAGACAGAGGGGTAGGGAGGGAGAAAGAGAAGGAGAGAAACATCAATGTGTGGTTGCCTTTCACACGCCCCACACTGGGGAACCTGGCCTACAACCTAGGCTTATGCTCTGACTGGGAATCAGTCCACTGAGCTACACCAGCCATGGCTACATGAAATCATTTTTAAATTATTTAGTATGTATTTCTACCTCTAGAATGTCATTCTCTTGGGGGGAGCAAACTTGTTGAATTTATTTGCTACTGATCCCAGGGCCTAAGCAGAATCTGGTTCACCAAGGTGCTCAAGAAATTCACATATTTAAAGTACACAATTTAATGATTTTTGTGTGTATGCATAGTCATGTAGCCATCACCATAATCAATTTCAGAACATTTTTATCACCCCAAAAAGAAATCCCACACCTATTAACAGTCACTCTTCATTATTCCTCCATCCCCAACCATAAACTTTAAAAACAATGGTATATAAAAACTAAGAAAGTAATGTTGGGGGGGATAGAAACTAAAGGAAGAAACAACTGTCAGGAAAGGGTAGTAAAACACAGGCAAAGCCATATATGGATGGAGATAAATAAATGGTTCATTCCCAATCAATATTCCAGCAAGGTTCCTGGTGAATCTAGCAGTAATGTGGGCTCAGTTCCCTAACTGATAGTCTTATTCTTATAAGGAGGGGAAACACAGAGATAATAGTTAAGAAGTACAATATCAGGAAACCACTTTAAATACAACTTGCCAGAATATGATAGAAATGAAGCTGGGTTACCAGACTGTTAACCACAATTCTGCTGATTAAAGCCACAGAACATTTCATAACTTAAGAAGTTACTGAGACTGCAAAAATTTACAGGTTGAAAATTCTTTTCTGTAGCCCAAAAGGAGTTCCCATCCTTGATTTTCTGGGATGTTAAAATGAATTATACAACATTTTCCATCATATTGGCAAAAATAAGTACAATTGAAACATCTGAGAAGCCTTCTTATTTTTATACCATTTTCTCCCACATCTGATTCAATAATTTAAGAAAGGTCACTCTGGGACAAAGGGTCACAGAATTATGTTCCGGTGTCTCGACCTTCCAGCCTCACATGTTTAGAGAACACGTTGGAGTCAATGTTAGCCCGCCCAAGTTGAAAGCTATGACTCAGATTTTGCCAGCTGCAATCAAACTCCCCTTCATCTAAACTTTTGCACCTTTCAAGACCACAGAAGTCTAACTCTTAGGAGATAACATGAAATGAAACACCTGGAAGCAAAATCTCCATGAGCCAGGCTTTCCCAGGTTCTGACATAATTGCCACTGGTTCAAAAGGAAGTGAAGTTTATGTGTAGCTGGAAAAATCTACACAGCACTGTAGACATGCACGTAAGATACCAACTGTCAAGGAGAGCTCCCTTAAAGGCTGTGTTGCTAGGTGGCTGATAAATAAAAACAAACAAGGTGAACTGCAGAGAAACCGAGTCTGAACATGACTTCTTGGACACGGAAATCAATAAACTGCCAGGTAGTAAGGTAAGAAAAATGAGATTAAACATACAAAGTTGACTTGCATTTTCTTAAAGAAGTAATTTCACAAAGACAGGTGAAGTGAGAAGTCACTGGTGTAGAAAATGGGAGACCAGGAAGCTGAGAGGAAGTTTGTTTTCAAGGTGGGGTTAAAAGGAAAGGCTTGAAACAGTGACACAATCACCCATGTATTTGTTCTCTCTGGTTTGTACTGTGGAATGGCCTCAAGCCACTGGTACACAAACCAGCTCTTTAAAGAAAAACTGTACTTTGGAGATAGATCCAGATTTCTCACAGCTTCCCACCAGGTATCAGGACAACAGCTTTTAGGACAAACAACAGGTTGCTTGGGTTACTCCATGCAAGCTAGAAGACTCACAACAGTGTGTTACGATGTTGCTTTAATCAGCTCCCCATTGGCTGCAGGGAGAAACCAGCTGGCAAGGTAGTCCGGTATTCAACATGTTCCCCAATCGCCCCAGCAGCTTTCTCAAAGGTAACCTCTACTACTCCCTGATGCAGACAAGCTGTTCCATCTGTCCTGACTAGTGGGTTCACTATCACCTTCCCTAATTTCAAGACATTCGCCCATCCAGTATATCTGCCTTGAGCCTCTTCATCTTTCCAAATCTAATCTGTCCTTAAGAAATTTCTCGAGTCCCACCTCCTTCATGAGAATTTCTAGCTCACTGTAGCCTAAAGCAGAGATGTCAAACTCATTTTCACCAGCGGCCACATCAGTCTCGCGGTTGCCTTCAAAGGGCTGAATGTAATTTTAGGACTGTATTAATGTAACTACTCCTTAACTAGGGGCAAGGAGCTCAGCACTGCCGCTGGGTAAAAATAAGGTGCGAGCCAGATAAAACAAGGTGCAGGGCCAGATTTGGCCCGCGGGCCTTGTGTTTGACACTTGTGACCTAAAATAATCTCTTTCTTCTATTACCTCTAGCGGATACCGTCTGTGGTCTAAAAGGTACAGCATACCTGTACAGTCAGTGTTATTGTTAGGTCTTTTATCTGTCCAACCTGACTGCAAACTCCCTAAAGACAGGAACTGAAACTCATTCATTCATGTTTTTACACCCTCTGCATAGAGAGGGCCCAAGACTTAGTGTTTAAGAAATATTTGTTGGGTCTCATGTAGAATGAAAAAGGTAAGACCCTGTATAAAGGAATGAACATCCACTATAATGCATTGCAGTCGCTGAAACTGTCTCGGTTTCAGCAAAAAGTGGTCCTTCACACAGGCATTCAGTGGGCTGGGCTGATAAAGCTCTGCCATCTTCAACAAATGTATTTCAAGGCTAGTGGATGGCCTCCATCCCAGCCAGTAGGAGCAGAGGAAAGAGTGGAGATCCAGTGCTAGAGACATCGCTTCAGGAAGTGAGTAAGAAGTTTCACACATAAAGTTTGAGCACATGTCTTTGCCTAAAGTCTAGCTGCAGGGGAAGCTGAGAACAGCCGCCCTGAGCTAGGCTGCCACATCCCAGAGGCAACTCTGTTATCAGGGAAGCAGGAGAGAAGAGGCTTCTGTGGACACGCAGTATCCTAGAAACAGACACTCTGGTCACCTTTCCCCTATGCACAGCTAGTGAACTTTTTAAACTAATGACAAAGAGTGTCCTCTATGCTGGAATCAGGCTTTCTATGAAATGTCAACCTCTCATACTCCAAGGATGAATCTCAGCTCTCCCTGCCCAGATCTCACCACGGAGTGGCCAAGAACCACGTGCTGGGACTGTACACCAAGCAGAAGGAGCTCGCTCTCTCCCCACTTGCTTAGCAGAGGAGGAGACTTCTGTTTCAAACCTCTCCATTGTGACCCAAGTAACAATGACTCCTGTCCAGCAGCTCAGCTCCCTTCTGCTGTCTCATCAAGGGTTGAGACTAATGAGACTGTCAAAGAAATTGAAAAGCCCCGTGCTTTTCACTTTACTGCATTGTTCCGTCCCCAGAGCCACATTTGCCTACCACACTTGGTAACCAGTGTGCTCAGAGCAGGGGCTCCTGCCCACTTACAAGTACCTTGAAGCTTTCCCTGTAAACACATAATTTTAATTCAATTTGCAAACATTGACTGATCACATATAATGAGCAAAGCACTTTGTAGATAGTGAGATTTTCAAAAGCCACAACTCCTGCCCTGAAGTTGTTTAGAACCAAAAGGAGACAGATATGTGCAAATGACTCTATTACAAAATGCAGTTGGCCAGCTTTAACCAGAGATACAAACAAGGGCTGTGAGACTGTGGCCAAAACAGTAATCGGGTCTAACTAGATGGCTAGGAAAGGTGTCAAAACATGTTTAGGTAAAAGCCTTCCTGGCGGCCCTGGCCAGGTGCCTCAACTGGTTGGAGTGTCAGCCCACACACCAAAAGGTTGTGGGTTCAATTTCCAGTCAGGACACATATGGGAGGCAGCTGATCGATGTTTCTCTCTCACATCAATGTTGCTCTCTTGCTCTGCCTCTCTCTCTCTCTCTGTCTCTAAAATCAATAAATACATCCTCAGGTGAGTATTTTTTTAAAAGCTTTTGGGGGGAGGTGGTACTTGAACAAGGCCTTGAGGGATGAGTAGAATTTTAACAAGTGACAGAAAGTGACACTCCAGGTGGAGCACGAGTGAAGGCACAAAGATGCAAAAAGGAAATGAGAAGGGCTGGGATGAAGGGCGCAGAGCAGGAGATTTGGGGATGAGGTAGGGATGGCAGAAATGGCTTTGAGTGCATGCCACCCTGAACCGTCAGGAAGAGCAGCAACCGGAGATTCCTGAGGAGTGCAGCAACTTGACCCACTGAAAGTGGAAGGAAGACCACCCTGCTGATGGTGGGACTGTGAGGCAGAGAGGCGGGAAGACCAGAGGACACTCATACTTATAACATCTACTGAGCACTAACTACCCAAGCACCATACTAAGTACTTTACTGATACTCCTATTTAAAAGGAAAGTCTTATGATGATTTCCATATTACAGATGGGTAATGACTGAGTCATACACTTACTGCAAAGGCAGGATAGGACCCAGTGGGTCCCAAATGCCAACCTTAACAGGGTGCTTTAACAGGGCACATTGCACTATAATCCTATTGGCATGAGGGTTGTCCAGCCTGCAGACACAGAGGAGCTGCATGAGAGCAGGTGGTGTGGAGGAAGGCCACTGAATGGACTTGACATTGAGGGATCGAAAAGAGACTCAGGACTGTGACCTGAAGGAGCATGAGACTGGAAATAAGGGAAGGATAACGTTCTGCTTAGACCTATGGAATTCCAAATGGCTCAAAAGGAAAACTACAGGGACCACAAACTATCCCTGAGAGAGCTAGGGGCCAGGAATTAAGGGGAAAGAGACACAGAGTGGCGAGTCTTGGCATTTGTTTTTGTTGATACTATGCACAAGAACATCAAGCAGCATGAGCAAACAAGGCAAGACAGCAAGTGGCTGCCTGTGTGAGTTCAACTCAACTGATTTGGAAGAAAAATTCAGCTTGATTGACTGGCCTGCATTATACTGATAACAGTAAAATCCTTTTGGCCAAACAGAACTTGGTTTGACTTTCAAGGTATGCTGTGTATTATCACTTTGCATACCAAAATATTCATATATCTTGGGAAAGTATAAAAATTATGCTTTTCCCTTCAAACAGTGGAATGTAAAATACTCACCAAATCCTCCTGCATGGCGCCTGGCTAAGTTTATTCCTTGTTATTTCATTTAAGCTTCTAAATATCTATTAGAGTAAAATTATGGGCTCTTCATATGTGCAGTTTCCACTTTGTAGCTTCCTGAGCACCGAAGCAATAAATGTGATTTGCAGCCGTCTGTTTTGTAAGGCACATCTGCTTCAGGAGAAGCAAGTGGCCAATGGTTCCTTCAGGAAACAGTTTCCTCTGCTTACTAAACCAGAGGGAATCATAGAACCAAAAAGGTAGCCCAGATCTTGGAGAAATATGACAACAAACCACAGCCATTCCCTGATGTTAGACTTTCTTCGAAAGACCTGAAGACACTGGCAGTTCCAACGATCTAAGCACGTCACACTGACCCCTTCACTCTGACCCCCGGACTGCTATCTCCAGAAGCGACCCACCCGCTTTACAAACTCAGGGTGACTCCTTTCTCTGTAAGCTCCTTCCACTCAGCTCCAGTATGTATTTCAAGTTTTTCAGGCGAGCCACCTGTGGCCTTTGCTAAGCGATGAATGGACGTGGAAGGTGGGGGTAGAACTCAAATGCTTGAAAACAAAAGAAAAACAACTATTCCCTTTATTCAGCGGCACTAGCTTTCTCACTGCAAATAATGAACAAATCCAAGTGAGACATTAAGATCAGCAGCTTTATCAAAGCACAGAGCTGTCAGATTATGGGGAAGGATATTTGCCAAATCAGAACACATACGCTTTTAGTATAAAAACTAGAATATGAATTAAGTTATCACTCAAAAAGAGCTGAATGCATCTGAAACCAAAGTACACTGTCAGCCACCTCCACTTGCTCCGGGCGCTGATGCCTTGATTAGCTATGCAAGAAGCTACCTGCTATTTTAGAATTATACGAAGTCACCTCAGGGTATCTACAAGCTTCTCACGCACAAGATACTAACTTTTTTTCTTCTCCCTCTTGGCTTAGAGCACAGTTGTTGCTACATCCAGGTAACTACTATATCATGGATTGTTATTGCATAAGCTGTCATTAAGGCAGCTCGCCTTCTCACAAAAGAATAAGTCTGCAAACAATAATGGTTTGTTGCTAAAACCCCCGAAGACTAAAAGACACCTAGCATTTTTTTTTTTCCAGGTAGTAAGTATTCCCCTAAAAGATTAGGGAACTGAAAGCTTGATTTCTAAAGAGGATTTTTGGAAATAATAGAGAACGTTCCCTCCACCTCATTTTTTCAGACAATAAATTACCTTCTCTCCTGAAATAGTCACTAAATTGATAGGACCAAAGGAAGAGCTCCCATGATAGTATCTAACCGACAGGGCTGCCCGTGTGCACAGTGTTCGGTACCGTGCGGCACAACGTGTTTCTACCTGACGTACATAGATTCTGTTTTGATACTGCGCTGCTTAAAAAAAAAAAACATTTTTAGATGAAAACGTGATCCTGAAAGTGGGAGACTGACAGCTCAGTCTTCAAAAGCAAGGTTAATAAGGGCCTTTGTACACTCTCCCAAATAAATACATTAATGGAGTTAACCTTTGACCTGTAATGCCCTTAATCTTTCAGCCCCAAGCTTCTCC
This sequence comes from Glossophaga mutica, assembly GCA_039655065.1. Lineage (NCBI taxonomy): Eukaryota > Metazoa > Chordata > Mammalia > Chiroptera > Phyllostomidae > Glossophaga > Glossophaga mutica. Next base: position 109,876,674 of record CM077310.1, on the reverse strand, counting down.
TGGGAAGGCTGCAGCGATTCTGCCAAACGAACTGCGCCAAGAAGAGTGCTGAGCACTCACTCTGGTTCAGACCGAAACCACCTTAATCACTCACCTTTCATCTTGCCAGGTTTTCAGAGTGTAACTATTCAAACTGCCCTTAGATTTCTCAGGCTTAATCTTCCCCACAAAGCTCCAGTCTTTCACATAAAGGAGGAAGGCCCTGCACCCCAACTGCTGCCGCTCCTGTAGCTCAGAGGCATGTCCCACCTCTAGCTCCTGCTACCGCCGTAAAAAGATACAGAGTACGGCTTGGACCCCAAGTGCCCACCTGCTCTAAACTCAGACAGGGATCCCGTTTAGCTTCCGTGCTTGCTCCTCACTGGTGTTAGCAGGCATGGCCTATAAGTCCAATCTTCCCTGAGGCCTTAATAAAACTTCCTTTACCGCACATGCAATTATTAAGCATGCAATTTATATTTCCAGGTGCAAAAATTTGTCATGCGAAGCTCTGACCTGAAGTAACCGAATGCACCTTGGAAACATGAGTCTCCTGCTTACTCAACAGATCTGCTGTGAACGCCATCAACCACCTCTGATTCTCCCCGACTCCAAATTGCCATGGCTTAATTAGACATATCTGAAACCCAGGCTAACTTCTCCAGGCCTATCATGAAAGAACTTAACCACGGCTGTGCGATAGGATTAGCTTCTGTCTTTGTGGTTTATACGAGTAAAGAAGATGACTAAAATCCAAGAGTTCCACTCCTGTGACGTGAAGACTGTGTGGTTCCTTAATGGTTCTGACCTGGGCTGTTCGGATCACATCAGCCATAAAAAGGAAAAAAAAAAAAAAAAAAGGATATGAAACAGCTATCACTACTTTTATTTCACAACTAAGCCAACTGCTCTAAAGCACAACTCTAATATTAACCTTCCAGCTGATCAGTGAAAGTTTGGAAGAAGGAGAGGACAATGAAGACTCTCCCGCTGTGAAGTCATTGAGCATTTCTGGGCATGGCCAGTGGACCAGCACAGGAACTTGACGGTCCCCCAAAGATTACACAATTACAACCCTTACCCTTCTATTCCCAGCCGGATGATGATTAGTTCTCCACAGCATCCCGGAAAATGTGAGGGTACTTTTCTAGTCCTAGTGCTAAGCCAGAGAAACCATCAATGGAGGGTCCATAAGTACTTCCTCTACTAATATTTACCTCAATTCCAGGGAACAATAAGTGGATGTATTTGAAAGGATCCCCTCACTCCTAGAATCAAAGAGAATACTTTGCCATTGCTTAATTACTTATTTACTCATCCAACAAATATTTATTCACAGTTTACTGAGTGCTCGGGTACATGCATCGTTACACTGGGCACACACAATATCGGGAAACATTAGCTAAATAAACGCTAGTTTTCTCCTTTCTTCTCTCAGGGTAGACACATTCTAACTGAAAATGATAAACTGACAAGCGGTCCTTTCAGGACTGCCTATAACTAAACTCAAGCTATAACACGACAGGTTATGGGAAGCTCCAAAGTGCTGAATGCTTTTTCAAATTACCTCACCTCCAAGTGGATACTGAGAAGCAGAATTAAGACAAGTCAGCCTTCCATATGGGAGAAGTGAAGTTTCCTCGCGGTATTTCTTAACACAGAGTATCATTAAATTTAAAAACAAATTATAACAAATCTTTTTCCTTTGGGTTTTCCAGGATAAACTGGCACATGTAAATTGCTTATTTTTTTTCTTCAGAATGTAAAGAGTGACATAGATTTGATCAATAGCACTTTATTACAAAATCAACAGGTAGTAATTATTCGGGTGACTCATAATGAAGTGTTCCTACACTATCTGAAAAGGAAGAAAAGTTCATTAAAGTTCAGATACAGAGCACAAATCTAAAAGCCTCAGTTTTTTTTTTAAATGACTCAATTTAAAATTACCCTTAAAATCTGATTTTCACCAAGACTTCGTGAATGCTCAACTTAGTCACGTGAGGGGAAGCAGGTTAGTTACAAGATATGAGCCATACTATTCTCCCATGTTTACCACAGGCCAACAGGAGTTGCGTTGCAAGCATTTATTATTTCCAAAGATGTACTTCAGAAGCAGGAACACAAAACCCATAAACACCGATGCGAAATTCTCAACGAGAACACTGCCTGAGAACAGGAGCCTCGGAAGGGCCGCTGGTGTACGCCGGTGTTCGTGAAGTCTCCTCTTCCCCCACAGCAGCCTCTGATGTAGATGTCACTTCCCTAGCTCAAACCAAGTGATCTAAAGCCGAAAGGAGAATAAAGGGTCATCAGGTAAACACATGCTAGCAGAAGTCCTTTCTGAAGTGGATCGAGTATCTTTAATCCTGTATTCTGGCCTCCAGATGATTTATGGCTCTTATTTTCTTTTCTCTCTTTCCTTGTAAGGCTTGCCAAAGTAGACTTTAACTCTGCCTTGAAGCATGCAAACACAGAGTTCTGCCTTCCTTGATGAGTCGGATTGTTGCCAAGTGAAAGCTTTAATGACAAAATTATGCTCTAAAGAAAGGACAAGGTGATCATCTAAAAGACTGAGGGAAAAATCACTAAGTGTTCCTTTGACTGTTAGAGTTTAGAAAATGAAGAGCTAGGCCATGATCTTCCCTCTACACCCCATTACTGTCCCCCACCCTGCCCCAACTCTGACTCAGTTATAACAGAAAAATCACATATATATTCAGACTGATTTGATTCATTGTGGGTAGGGCATTAGAAACCCTGCCTATCATACTTTGGTTCTGCTTTACTTTGAATGACAAGGAACTGTCTGTCTGCATTGTCTAATCTCTTGTGGATCATAAAAGGGTTAGACTTAGGCCAAATTGCGGAGTAGGTAAAATGTGCCTCCAGCACCTAGTCACATTCATCCCTGAATTCTTCTGCACCCCCAACCACCCCTAGCCTTCCAGAGATACTCAGGCATCCTCCTGTTAGGCTGTGGGTACTGTAAAGGAGTATGTTCTAAACTGCAAGGGACCTTCCTTTTCCGATTTTTCTTATGCCTGCACTTAAAAGAGGAAACTTCTGAATTTCTTTCCCCACCCCAGATCTTTACCCAGTGCTGCAAAGCTACAGATTAAACAGTTTATTGGACATTTTCTCAAGAATATCCAACCAATTGCTTCCCTTATAAACTCACCCTCTGTATTGACTAGTGGAGCAGTCCACCTTCCCATTACCCACATCGACAGCCAGAAAGCTGCACTACACCCTATTTGTTCCTGCACCAGAGCAGTCATTTTCCATTTCTATCCTACCTTTAATTCAATTTCATCAACCAATATTGATGGAGTGCCTGCTCTGCGCCAGGAATTTTTATTGGCTCTTGGGATTTATCAGCAAGTGAAATGGGGAAGGTGCCTGCCCTCCTGGAGTTTCCATTCGAGTTTTGGGAGACCAGGCTGTTAATAGAATGGTGGTGGTGGTGGTGGTGGTGGTGGTGGTGGTGGTGGTGGTGATGGTGGTGATGATGATGATGGCAATGATGATGATAAATCAACAACAAACAGCCTCTTAGAAGATGGAAAGTGCAATGGAAAGAAAATTGTTAAGCAGAACAGAACTAAGAGGTTTGGGATTGCAAGTACAAATAAGCAGTGGGAGGTGGGGGGTCAAATTTTTAACGAAGAAGGCAAGTAAGCCTCCTTGAGACATGATATCCAAGTATGGAGGCATTAACCATAATGTTGTCTGGGGCAGAATGCTCCTGTTAGAGGGAACGGCCAGTGCACAGGGTCTATCATGGGAATATTTCTGTCATGCTCAGAGAAGGGCAAGGAGGCCAGTGTGGCCCCACCAGTGAGAGTGGCAGAGTGGTGCCGGAGGATGCCAGAGGGGAACTGGCCCAGCGGTGGGAGGTCTTCGGCACCAGTGTCAGAAAGTTGGTCTTTACCCTGTTCTAATAGGAAAGAATTATAAGGGTGTATTTTTTACTTATAGAAGAATTATCCTGCCCTGGCTGGTGTGGTTCAGCAGGATGAGTACCAGCCTGCGAACCAAAGGGTCACCGGTTCCATTCCCAGTCAGGGCACATGCCTGGGTTGTGGGCCAGGTCCCCAGTAGGGGGTGTACGAGAGGCAAGCACACATTGATGTTTCTCTCCCTCTCTTTCACCCTCTCTTTCCCTCTCTAAAAATAAATAAAGTCTTTAAAAAAAAGAATTATCCTGACTATTGCCTTGAAAACTGACTTTGAGAGAGCAAGAAGCAAAAAGACCAATTAGGAGATCATTACAATTATCTAAGTGATAGATAACATCTTAAATCAAAGTGGTTTTAATAAAGGTTATAAGAAGTGACTGAACTCTACATATATTTTAGAGGAAGTTCCAACAATTTTTCTTTTCCCTTTTTGTCTTGTTCTATCTTAAAAAAAATTTATACTTACAGAAATTTTTTAAAAAATATATAGCTTCCATATATCCTGCTTCTCCAAACACTTAACAACTTATATAAACTGTTATGTAATATTTAAATTTTTAAACCCTCATCTGAGGATACTTTTTATTGATTGGAGAGAGAGAGAGAAACATCGATGTGAGGAGAGAAGCATTGATTGATTGCCCCACTTACGCACCCTGACCGGGGATCAAATTCACAAGCTTTTGGTGCAGGGGATGGTGCTCCAACCAACCGAGCCACCCAGCCGGGGCTGCTGTGCCATGTGTAAACCAGGAAATTAACATTAATACAGTGCCATTCACCAAATTGCAAACTTTATTCAACTTTTCTCCAGTTTTTCCCCAATGTTCTTTTTGTTGTTGTTGTTATTCCAAGACCTATTCCGGGATCCCAACTGCATTTAGTTGTGTGTCTCCTTATTTTCCTCCAATCTGTGACACACACTTCTTTGGTATTTCCTTGTTTCATGACAAGGAAATACAATCATACTCCTCATTTGAAGAGTACTGATTTTATACAATATCCCAACATTTAAGCCTGATATTTTCTCATGCTTGGATTGCAGTTTGTCAAGAATATCACAGAAATGATACATGTGTTGATCTCCATGCATCATATCAGAGTATATAAGATACCAACGTGTCTTATTAACTGGTGATGTTCATCTCCAGTGAGATTTCTTGACAGAATGAAATGAGGTGAGTAAGGGAATGAGCAAAGTCAAGAAGGACTCCAAGACTTTTGTCCTGTACAACTGACTTTTGTCCTTGAAGATGGAGTTTTCAACAGGGACAGATGAAGCAAGTGTATGGGAACAATAGCGTTTGGCTTTGAACACATTAAGTTTGATGTGTCTATTAGATAGTCAAGTGGAGGTTTCAAGTAGGCAATTGGACATAAAAGCTTGGAGTTTGAGAAAGAGGTTAGGCTAGAGAAATAAATTTAGAAATTGTCAGTCTATGGATGGCTTTCATAGCTGTAAGATTAAAATTAGTTCACCAATAGAGAAAATAAAATAAAAATGGTGAAGAATAAGGACAGAGCCCTAGGACATTCCATCATCGGAAACTTGGTGAGGAAAGGAGAAACTTGCAAAAGACATTAAGAAACAGCAACTAGTAAAATATCAGGAAACCCTCTTGATTAATCTTTTAGCCTCACCTCTCCATCATTACTCCAATGGCCTTGATCTAGGTCTATCTAGATCTATCCATAGAGCCCTAGATCTATCTAGGGCTCCATCTATCCCTTTTGAGTTCTGTGTCATTTGGAAAATGGGATTAAAATAGCTTCAAATTTATGTGTTCTATGAGAATTAGGTGAGACGATACCTATGAATTATTGTGCACAGCGTTGTGCACATGAAAATTGCTAGCTATGACGGTCATTATTATTTTTCTCTGTCCCATTCAGCAGACTATGAACATCTTAATAGCTGAGACAGTTTTGTTTTCTTTTAATCTACTACCTAGTACAGCATTAGCACATCATTAATGATCCATAAATGATTCTTGAATGAATAGAGAAAAGAAGAAAAAAATAACTAAGGGCATTGCTTAACCCAAAAGAGTAAATTCTTAAGACATTCCAAACACAGTGACACTTAGGATAAAAGTAGATTTTGCCAAAGCGTTCTCCTAATGCCTCTGAAACATCCAGCCTGATGACCGTCTTGGTGTCAGGGTTCACACCCTGTATCCTGGGTGGAGAAGAGCTACAACGGAGCTCAAGCTCCTTGTCCGGAACTTCCCTTCACTGCATTTGTCTTTTCAGGGGACATGGGCCAAATTAATCTCTCCCAGTGACACCTCTCTCAAGAGTGGCACTTAACTACTGCTGTCTAGACTAGAAAGATACCATTCACCTTGGACAATTTATTTAGTCCTTTTTTTACCCCCATCATTATATTTGTAAAAATAAAGATGATGCCTCTTTTTTAGAATGCAATTACTGAACAATACCAGGTCTTAAGGTCCTATCGTCTTAATAGACAATAATGTGATGAGAAATACAACTTGGTATTATGTTATTGTTTTATATTTGATGGTTAAGTGGGAGAGGGAGCACGTGCACACTGAGCACTCCATATATGGGGCGCTATCCAGTGTTACAGTATTAAATCTCATAGTAATTTCATAGAGTAAGTGTTAATATTAGCATAGACTTAAGAATTTATAGAACAAAAATAGAGACTCGAGTTCTTCTGATACAAATGTTTATTTGTTTGTTTGTTTCCATTACAATATGCTGAAAAAATAGTCAAGAATCTACTACGTGTAGGAGAGAGGAAAGTGCTCAGGTGAACTCTGGGTGGAAAAAACCACGTGGATCTATGCTTGTGTCACCTGGAGGGGCTCTTTCTAGTACTACACTAGTCTAAGTTTCCATTTTGGCACTCTGCTTTAAAGAAAGCTTCAACTGGATCATCAAAACCAGGTATTGATGCATTATATACCTATGATTTTTTTCCTTAGGTCAATGTTACAAGTTTGCTTGTTCTCAATGTTTTCTTCACAATCAACATTGCACTTTTAACTCCCTTGCGTGTGGGGATAAAACAAAAGAAGAAATCAATAGTACCTACCAATGTTCAGAGTTTCCTGTACAGGAAAGAGTAGAACTAGAACGCAACTAGTAAGAAACTTCCTCAGCAATTAATTTGGTTGGGTTTGGTTTTGGTTTCTATGTTCCACTTTACAGAGAAAAGAGCTTATCAGAAAACAAGTCTACATCAGAGATTTAACCTCTACGTCAAAAGGGCAATTTCTATAGTAAATCCCGCTCCATATGCATTCCGGGTTCAATTAGCTATATCTTCTCTGCCTACACGTACTTGGCTGCACAATGAGAATTCTTATCTTTAATCATGACCTGGGGGCATTGCAAGATAATCATTAAATGTATTCACTAAACTGTATTTACTAGGGCAGAAAATTGGAATAGCATACTTCAGAAAGATTATTTTAAACAAAGGTTGAAATTTAAAAATGGTTTCCTAGTTAATCTTCAGTTAATTAAAAAAGTTTTACTCTATCACACCACTGCAGTTTGTGGTACAAGATAACATAAAATGAAAAGCATTGGCTTCCATATGATTCATTTTAGCAAACATTCATTTGGTGCCAGGTATTTTGTTAGTTTCCAGCAGTATATGAAAATAAGCAGGAAATAGCTCTACCATTTAGAACAGGGTTAGCAATCTACAGCCCACAGACCAAGCCTGTGTTTGTACGCTCCAGGAGCTAAGAATAGTTTTTACATTTTTTTAATGGTTGGGGAAAAAAATCAAAAGAAAAATATTTGGTGACATGTGAAACTTACATGAAATTCAAATTTACGTCCATAAATAAAGTTTTATAGGAACATAGTCACACTCATTCCTTTACATTTTATCTATAGAAGCTTTCACACCAAGATGGCTAAGTTGAGTAGTTGACACAGAGACCATTTGACCTTCAAAGCCCTCCACAGGAAGGGTTGGCCAGCCCTGCTTGAGAAACTCACAGTCTCTGGTGGGGCAGAGGTTCACACTAGCACTTAGTTTTTATTATGTCGATAGTGCAACGACGGAGGCGTAAGAACAGAGGAGAAAGTTATTTCTTCTACCTGTAGAAGCCTGAATTTAATGAGCATACTTAATGAGAATGGAGGCCATGAAGGTGATGAAGGGGTTTCTAAGCAAGGATGTGGGGAAGGGGAGCATCACGTAGGAGCAGAGAGTAACAAACCCCTATTAAGTCTGGGAGAAGTTCCGTAAGGAGTATAAAAAGAAGTGCGAGATGAGCCTAAGAAAGTACGTGAAATCTGATTCCTGATCTATTCCAAGATTAGGCATCTTCTGCAGATGGCCATCAAAGACTCTTAAAGTAGAAACACTTGATCAGATCTGAGTTTTAGAAAGATTACTCTAGCAGAAGGGTGGGGACAGAAGTGGAAAGGAGGAGAGAATAAAGGCAGAGAAAATAGATAAGAGGTGTTGCAACAACCCAGGTGGAGATAATCATCTGATTTAAGTCGACCTATCACAGGAGGGTGGAGTGGAGTCCAGAGGACAAAAGCATTTCAGACCAACTGAACTGGTGGCCTACTGGTTTTGAAAAAGGAGAGAAAAGCATCAGGGTGACATGATACTTGACTGAGTTTCTGAACTGAGAAAAAATACTGCCCAAATATGAGTTCTTTGGAGGAAAGGTCCTGATCCATCACTTTCATCACTGTACTCCAGGAGATAAAACAACGACTGACTCCTTGTGCACTATTAGTATTTTCTGAATGAATAAATCGATGAATGCCATGAAGCAAATTAGGAAACCGAGAAGAAAAGTAGCTTTGATAGAAATGACTGGAGCTTTCCCATACCTCCTTTCAGTGAGAATAAGATAAAAAGCTCTATTGTGAATAAGTCAGTCCTGAGGTACCTGCAGACATCTGGGTAAAGACATTTTGGAATATATGCCCAATGCTTAGCTGAGAGACCCTGGTGACCTTGAAGGTCAGCACCATAGAGACACTCGATGAACCCATGGAGTGGATAATAGTTTTCCGGTTAACCTGATTTTAAAATACCATACCTGGAGGTTTTACCCCTTGTTAAACTATAAAATAATCCTGCGTGATCGAATAGGCACTGCATATCTTCACAGCCTGGGTTCACCTCACCATTAAAAAGATTTAGCAACCACCCTGCCTCTACAGCCTTTTCAAAGCCATAAATAAATTAGGTAAGAAGGAAAGAAAGAAGGATATTAACTGTATTCTTAAACATCTTGAAATGAATTAGTGTCTTCTGCTATAATACTACAATAAAACAAAACTTTAGTTATCTTAGTATTAAAAAGCAATACCAATGTCAAATTTTAAGCTAAATTAAGGGAATAACATGAATGTAGAGAATGACACATAGATTTGTTTAAATATGATGTTCAGCATTCAACAAACAGAAACAAAAATACTTGATCATATCGCAACTCTATGTACAAACACTTGTTCCATCCTACTGTTATTGGAAAGCGAAGCAGCACTCCAATTGCCCAGGGCCAAGTCGGTTGGGTGTGGGTCATCAGCAAGGTGAAACCACAAGGCAGAAAAAAAGTGATAAGATTTGGTTTCCTTTTCCCATTGTTTCACAGTTGGGAATGTTTAGGAAACACAGCATTGCTAAAATTGAAACATATTTTGATACTGCTGGACTTTCTGATTTTTAATCCAATAGTGTATCCTGTACATTTTCAAGACAAGAGTACTATCTGACGTGTTTTTCTAAACTCACTTGACCACAAAGTAATTTCATTCAAAGTATCTAATAGAATTAGTCTACCATAGAACCCACTTTCAGAAACAATATACTAATTATCTCCAAGAGTTACACACCTCTTTGTAGGCAATGTCACCCACTGCTATCTTTCAATAACCATTTATTTGCATAATGAACAAGTTCTTTTTCTCTTGAGCTCCAGACATGTGTCTTATGGACATCAATATTTGAATGTCCTGCAAGCACAGAAAAAATCTGTATGTCGAAAACTGTAAGTCAACACTCCATCTGTGCTTCTCCCCACCACACATCCACATCCACATCCACATTCCCATTCACGTAGAGCCTCCTGAGAACTCACAATCTTGGTAATAATACTATCATGTAGCTAGTTGCTTAAACAAGAAATTTGGGAGAAATCTTTGAGTTATTTTTTTTTCTCACCACTGATAGCCTTTCAATAAAGCCTGATCTGATGATCCCTAAAATACCTCTTAAGTCCCTTCTCACAAGTCTTATCATCCTGATTCATGTAATGTCCTCTAATATGTTTTAACACTCAAGACATAAGCATTCTATTTTATGTAAATTATACTTCAATAAATATAAATATTTCAGTGGCTTGGTAACAAGCAATTCAGGTACCTTTACATAAGAGAAGATAAGTTAGTTACTGATTCTCTAAAGCCAATAGTTGCTAAAATAATCCTTTTGATTAATGAATTGAATGAATCATCTAAAATTCTGCTGTCATGAATCAATGGTCTTCTCATGGCTACAGAGCCAATAAAACTCAAACATTCAGATCAGTACGAGCCTAATAAAAAGTAAACACATATGTAAACTCCAACACTGTTAGGTAAGACTGCTCAGGACAAATATATCATCCCTCAAGCAGAGCCGGGGCTTCCTCATGGACCACAACATGGCACCCCCAGAGCTGTGCTTTCACCACTTAAGAAGGAAAGGGCTAGGAATTACAGGCAGAATTCTCCCCCGTCGCATTCTGTTATGTATTTGGGGAAATACTCTCATAGACTGTCTAAGAGACCATAAAGAAAATGCAGGGTTTCCCCCCACAAATCCCCCTTTTTCAATCCACATCTTTAACCCTGACATTGTCACACATGTAGGGGAAAAAGTCTGCAATATTTCCGAAAGTAGTTAATATTTTCCCTTCACTCTCATTCCTCCAGGCAAAGCCCATATATTCTAGAACCAAAATGGCAAATATTAATCTGATATTAGTTATAGCAAAAAACAAAATAAGAATGGCTTAAACAATTTATAAGTTAAGTTTCCTCTCGCAAGAGGCCCCATGAAGACTCCAAGGCTGGCAGGGATGCTGCGGAGCACTGAGAATTCAGCTTTTTCACCTGCTGGCTCTGCTGGCTTCGGCAGGCAGCTTCCATCTCTTGGTCTGATGGCAACTTCAGTTGTTATGGGTCAACCTGACTGAGCCACAAGGTGTTTAGAAATTGGGTCAAACATTATTCTGAGTACGTCTGTGGGAGTGATTTGGGGGTGAGAGTGACATTTGAATCAGGAGACTGAGTAAAAGCAGAGAGCTCTCCCTAATGTAGGCGACCTTCATCAGATCAGTTGAATGCCTGAAGAGAACAAAAAAGCTGACCCTGCTGCGAATAAGAAAGAATTCCTCTCTATCTGATGGTCTTGGAATTGGGACATCAGTCTTTTCCTGCATTTTTCTCAGACTCAGACTGGTATTTACATCTTTGGCTGTCCTGCTTCTCAGGCCTTCAGACACAGATTGAAGGTGTAACTTCTTGTAACCATCTTGCCAACTGCAGATGGTGAGACTGTACCAGTTACTTATAATCTCTCTCTCTCCCTCTCTCTCTCTCTCTCTCTCTCTCTCTCTCTCTCTCTCTCTCTCTCTCTCTCTCCCTCTCCACTCACACACACAGACACCTTTTGGTTCTGTTTCCCTGGAGAACCCAGGCTAAAGTGGATTTTGCTACCAAGGATGATCCTAGAACAGGAATTGAAGGATGAGTTTTCTAAATTTTTCCAGGGTTTCTAGAATTGACTCTCTAATCTGATTGTATTTACAGATGCTAATTACTCTATTTCTAGCAGTAAAGAGAGTACTGATAATCTGTAGACTGATCTGGCAATACAGACTTGCAAAATATTCCCACTGGATACTCCTAATCAACCACTGATAAGAAACAAGAAGCTGGGTGACTGTGTATATGATACTTTCAAACATTTCTGAAAAACTTACAGTATAGTAAGATTGCCTGATTGCTCCTAATGACACTGGACAACATGCTGAAAGAAAAGGATTGAGCTTGGAGATTCAGGTTCCCCCGCTCCAGTACTGCGGGAATGCCTTCAAAGCTTCTCTATGTACCCTAAAAGGAACCTTATCTCCTGTAGCCATGGGGGGCAACAAAGTTTGGTGAAAATCAAACATGGGATCTTATCCTGTGACTGGTTGAATTACAATGGGTTGAACTCTCAGCCTCACAGGGTGTCTCTGTTAAAGTAAATGTATGGTTTGGAAAAGAATGGAGACCCTGGTAAGTTGGAAAGGGGATGTGTGCATAGACTTTGATGAAGCTGGGGACACTGAGGTCCTAAATCCTGATGATTCTTCTTTGCCAGTAAAGAAGAATCCTCACCCCTCCCTAAGGGGATTAACACTGCATTGCCTGAGAAAACTATAATGGATTCCCTTAAGGCAGGTATCAGAAAAGACAATCCTGAATCTCCTCAGAACCCACCCCCACCACTCCTCTTTGATTCAACACCTACCACTAAACTATTAGTCCCAGCTGGCCCCCAAGGTGAGGGACAGAGTGTGTCCCTTGAGGGGGTATGCTCTACTCCAAAAGAACTAATTGAGTTTTCTAACTTATAAACACAGAATTCTGAGGAACATGTGTGGGAATGGATAGTGAGGGTGTAGGATAATGGTGGAAGGAATATAAATTTGTATCAGACTAAATTTATTGATATGCATTCACTATTTTGAGATGCTGCATTTAATGTTGAGGGGAGTTAGGAAGAACTCTAAGAGTTTGGTTGTTTGGCTGAAACATGGACCAAAAGATGGCCCACAATGAAAATTAGAAGTGCCAAATTTGCTTTGATTTCATGTAGAAGGGATTCATTCAAAGGTCTGGAGAAATTGGGATATTGGTGTGGATTTGTCATTTAAGGTCTATTCTTCACACTGAAGGGGTCTAGAAGACATGTCTTGTACCACAACTGTGAAAAATAAATTCGTGAAGGGAACCCTGGCATCCTTGAAGAGCTCTGTAATCACTCTTTTTTCTAGGTCAGAAACTGAAGTTTCTGCAGACACTGAATTGGAAAACCTAAACACATTGGGAATAATTGGCAGCATTTGACTGCCAGAGGAAAGGTCGGTGTGGCTACTGTAATGGACAGCAGAGTGAAAGCAACGATTAAAGTAATCTGACTTGAGAATGTCTGTGGTGTTAGCTGCTTGATCATGGTGTCCCTAGAAGTGAAATTGATAGAAAACCTACTAAATTCTTACTCATTCTGTATAAGCAGGAATGTTCCAGATCAAGTGAACAAAAGTTTAATCTGAATGGTAAAAACAGAGAGCCACATCAGTCAATCAGTTCCCAGTTTACAGACCCAAAATGCCTGAGGTTATCTGGTAAACTCCCCAAAATTTATACTGCTAATTTTTCTTCCAGCTTTCCCCAAAGGGACCAACAGCATTTTACCAGGGTAACTGTGCCTTTCAGGAACTAATGGACACTGGTTCTCAACCAACACTAATTCCAAAACCTCACTGTGGCCCACCATCACAGAAGGGACTTACAGAGGTCAGACAAATCAATGAAGTTTCACCTCAGATCCATCTCACAATGGGCCCAAGTGGGTCCCTGAACCCATCCTATTGTTATTTCCCCAGTTCCAGAATGCATAATGATAGGTATACTTAGCAACTGATAGAATCCCCACACTGGTTCCCTGACCTGTGAAGTGAAGGCTATTATGGTGTTATAGGCCAAGTGGAAGCCACTAGAACTGCCTATATCTAGGAAAATAGTAAAGCAAAAGCAATATCACATTCCTGGAAAGATCAGAGAGATTAGTGCCACCAATAAGAACTTGAAAAATCCAGGGGTGGTGATTTCCACCCCATCCCCACCCAACTCACCTATTCAGTCTGTGCAGAAGACAAAAGGGTCTGATTAGTGGGAAGAGGCACAATTCTCAGCCCTGTATGGGCTCCATGCTTTGCTACCTCTAATTCTTTAGGTTGGTTTTTCCCCAGCCTCAAGTCAATTCCCGACCAGTACTCAGTAGTATGCTCAACGGAGACCCTTTGCAGGTCTCTGGAATTCTCCCACCGTGAAGCTCTCTCCTCTCTGGTTACTCTTCTACGCTAAGAACTCTAGCCACCTTGGTGTCCCTGACTCTCAGCTACGTATGCTCACCTCAGAGAGTCCTCTGTGCTCTGCCTTGATTCTTGCCTCTATTCAATAGCCTGGAAACACTGGCGATAAGGCAGGGCAATCAGAGGGCTCATCTTGTTTGTTTCCTGTCTGTCAGGAATCACTGTCCTTTGTTGACCAATGTTCAATGTCCTGAAAATTGTTGTTCCCTATATGTTGCCTACTTTTTAGTTGTGTCATGTGAGAGAGTAAATCTGGTCCATCTTCACTGAAGGCAAAAGTTCTTATTTCATGAATTTGAATAAACTCTTATAGAAACACAGTGAAGGGAGAGCCTTGCAACATGGGAAATTTTACAATACTTGGCAAAGAAGTAAAATTGATTATTTATAGATTAGTAGGGTTTTCCAAGGTATAGGAGGTAGAATCGTGGAACCATGTAGTTGGTGTTGGAAATGTTGAATAGCTCAAGGCAGTTGAGTGGAGCTGTGAATTAGAGTGGTAGATGATTACTCTGAAAAAGAAGACTGAGTTTAGGACATCAACAATTTGTATGTCTAAATAAGATATTTGGAGTTTTAACATATACTGATAAATAAGATAATACTGTCTGTAAGAGATTAATATGACTGGCACCTAGCAAATGCTAAATAAGTGCCAGCTATTTATTCCATGTCTAGAATCACTGACAACAGATATTTTATTATTTCAATGCTATTCCATTATTAGTAACCTAGACTTTGAATTTCATGAGGCTAGGGACTGTGTTTTCCTTGTTGGACAAAGTATATTCAGCACCCAGTGAAGGTCCAGCACATTTGTATTCAGTTGGCACTCAATAATAATTATTTATGTATTTATGAATATATAAATAAGCAGCAATAAACCAACAAATATTTTATGTAGTAAAATAATACAATAAAATAAATAATATTTATTATTTATTAATAAATAATAAAAATAGATGGTAATAAATAATGAAATGAATAAAAATTATTTATGTATTTAAGAATACAAAAATAAGCAGTAATAAACCAACAAATATTTTTATGTAGTAAAATAATACAATAAACTTTGTTTTCTAGACATTATGAAAAATATGCTTAAGTAGATTCAGTGTCTTGGAATAGATAGATAGATAGTCATATATATGTTATATATATACAAATATATATATATACACAATATAATACAATATAAAATAATACAAAAAACTTTGTTTTCTAGACATTATGAAAAATGTGCTTAAGTAGATTCAGTGTCTTAGAATATATATATAGTCATATATATGTTATATATATATAAATATACATATTTATATAATGGGATAGTATGGGGATAAGGCAATATTTAAAGATATTATAGTGGAATATTTTCCAGAATTAATAAAGGAACAAACTCTCAATTTCAAGAAATCTAATAACTCCCACAGTGTTAAATATAAAGAAATTCATGACTTGACTCACCAGAATGAAGTTGCAGAATACCAAGGACGATAAACAAATCTTAAAATAAGTGAAAGAGTAACAGTAAAAATCTTTTAAAAAGTAAAAAACATATTTCTTACCAAAAAGCAATAGTGATATTAACTGCCAACTTGTCAATGAAATAATGGAAGTTGGAAGACAAGGGAATTACTGAACCTGAAATTCCCATTAAGCATTCAAGACATTTTCAGACATGGGGTGGGGGGTAGGGGGGTGGGAATGTATCTCCAATAAACCTACTGCAATAGAAACTGTAGGAAGTTCTTCAGGAATAAAGACAATGATCCCAAAAGGAAGAAGTTGAAATAGAAGAAGAAAGAGTAAACAAAAATATTGTCAAATATGTGAGTAACTTTGAACAAGTGTTGACTGTATAAAATAGCAATAATACTGTCTAAAGTATGAGAGTAAGGAAGAAAGATTTACCCTAGAAAAAGGGTAATCAATGTTAATTTTTCCAAGATCATTGTATTTTTTGAAGATGATACAGATATTAATTAATTCTACATTTTGTTGAAATGCCTAATTACCAAATAATAGAAATAGGTTGATAAATGGTAAAAGGAGAAAGTGAGAAAAATTTTTCAAACAACCCAAAGGAAGTCAAAAAGTGAGCAGAAAGAAATGTAGAAACATAAAAAATGTGGTATAAGACAGTAGAGATGAACTTGAGCATGTCATCACAATTAATGTAAATTGACTGAAATCCAATTTTAAAACAGAGTAACAGACTCAGTTCTTTAAAAATTTAGTTCTATGCTTTTTACAAGAGAAATACCTAAAAAATAAGTATAAAATATGAAGATAAAGGAATGGATAAAGTTATATCAAATATTAGCCAAAAGAAAGCTGATAATATCAAGAAAGGTGACTTTATGGCAAAAAGCATTACTAGAGATAAAAATGATGAAAGGCTTCACTCACCAATAATAACATTTTAAAACATGTAAACACTTAGTTGTGTCTTCAAAATATATCAGGAGAATCAACAAAACCTGCATTCCTCGGAAGATTTAATATGCCTGTCAATAACTGACACATCAAAAATACATAGTGCCCTGGCCAAGTAGCTAAGTAGGTTAGAGTATCGTCTCAATGCTCTGAGGTTGCAGGTCTGATGCCCATCAGGGCACATACAAGAATCAACTAATGAATGCATAAATAGAAACAAATTGAACAACAAATCAATGTCTCCCTCTCTCTCTCTCTCTTTCTTTCTCTCATCAATCAAAAAACTAAAATAACAATAATAAAATGCAAAGTAGTTCATAGACATAGGTTTGAACAGAATTAAGTTTGATTTTATGGACTTGAAAGAACTTCCGTGTCCATCGTCGACCTGATGGTACATTACCTTCAAGCACATCTGGAATATTTCCAAAGACCGATAATGTAATTTGAACATAAAACTTACTGAATTTCAAAGAATTGGTAAAACATAAGAAAACAAAACATATATTTAAGAATTTAAGAATACATTTAAAAATAAGGTATGGGTCCAAGAACAAAATATGAGGGAAATTAGAAGACATTTAGAACTCAATGATTTAAAAAACACTACACATGAAAACTCATCAAATGTAGCTAAAATAATACTAAAGAAAAATCTATATATATAAAACATAAAATATCCAGCTGGTGTTTGAATTAGTCTGACTTTCCTGACCACCTATTTGTCCCATGTTATAAGCTGGAAAGTTAACTAATTTAGCAAAGATGCATAGCTTTTGTGACAGAACAAACATTTCATTTTATAAAGACTCTCCAAACAATGGTTACTTGATTTTCTCAAGACCTTTAACTGTGGTGATGAAATAACAGAAGTTGCTTTCCAGACTTAATGAATGTGAAATGCCATTTAATCAAGATATTGCTGAGTATTTTCCACATCTGAACCAGTTATAAATTTGCTCCCCAGTCTTGATTGGTATTGATTGATTCAAATAAAGTTGCTTTATTTTCAAATTAAAAAAATGAAAAGAAAAAACCTATAACTTTAAATGCTTATATTAGAAAAAAAAAGTTTAAAAGTTAAAGGTCAAAATATCCAACACAAGAAATTATAAAAATAGCAAGAAATAAACCAAAAAAGTAAAATTTAGTAAATAATAAAAATTAATGATAAAATGAATTAAATAATAAATTTGGAATAATTTAAATGTTAATAGAAAGGATTAACAAATCCAAAATTAATTCTTTGAATAAATTAAGTAAAATTAACAACCTCAGAGATGGAGTTTGAAAAAAAGAGAGAGGTGTAAAGAAGCAAAATAAGAAATGGAAGAGAAACATTATAAAAATAAAGCACAATGTTTTTTAAAATAGATTATGAGAAAAAATTATTATTACTTTCATTCGAAAGGATCCTAAATATGATTATGAAGCAGAGGAGTTTGAGATACCACCTCCCCCATTCCAATGCCCTGTGAGAAGATGATGTAACTTATTTTCATAGTTTATATTATCAGAGAGCCAAAGAACAGATCATCAAATTTCCCTGCAAACAAATTTGAGTGGAATTTTTACATATCATAGCTATGAGCACTGTGCACCTTCCCACAGTTAGTGTCTTTGTTCTCAAGAGCAAATTCAACCTTTCTCTGGTTTATCAATGTCATAACTACAAGAAGAAAACCAAAAGAAAATACACCTTTCTCTTGCAAGTTATCAGGTTGATGAGGCAGCAACATTAGAATGATGGCCATTAGTCTACTTATGGACACACAGAGAGATGGAGTTGGAGAAAGAGAAATAATGAGCGAGATTTATTTTTGTTCTTTCTGTCAATTTTTTCCTCTGTTTTCTTTTTCTAGTTCGACAACTATACTCTTAAGCCAAATTTATAATTAATATGATTCTATTCTAATGGAAATAGTGAAAATTACAGCTCTGTTTACATCTACCCTTTGGTGGGAACATAGGTTACTATTTAAACTGTACTTCCTCCCAAAGTATTATGAAGTTGCTTAGTTAACTTTTAAGTTAAAAATGCATCATTTATAAGTCAAAGAACATGTGTAAAGGACTCATGGACAAGGACAACTTCGGGGGAGGATTGAACGTGGGGGGGGGCAGGACACGGGAGAGCAATGAGGTTAAAACAGGGACAATTGTAATTGAACAACAGTAAAACTCTTTTTAAATACATAAAGTCTTTTCTTGAGATTTGTTTATTTATTTATTTATTTTAGAGAGAGGGAAAGGGAGGGAGAAGGAGGGGGAGAGAAACATCAATGTGTGGTTGCCTTTTGTGCACTCTCTACCCAGCCCAAAAATCCAGGCACGTGCCCTGACTGGGAATGGAACCAGCAACCCTTTGGTTCTCAGGCCAGCACTCAATACACTGAGCCACACCAGTCAGGGCTGATTAAGTCTTTCTTAACAACGCTAATAAACTTTAAATATGGAAAATTGAAAAAAAGACAATGGGTTGACACAGAGCCTTTCACTGAATTAACCTATTTTACAAGGTTATACACATTTATCTTAACGAACGTTTAACCCTCTTCCTTTCAGGTGGAAAGTGATGTAGTCCTGGGGGGCTTGGGCAGGACACTTGCTGGAGTGTCTGATGTAAATAAGATCAGATTTAGCTTGGGTTACAGGTTAAATTGAACACAGCGTGGAGGCAGGTGAGATAAACAGAGACCAAGGCCACAGCATAGCAGCACCTGGGGACACAGTATTGTATAAGGACATGCCCCGGAGTCAGGGTTCAATGCCCAGCTCTGCTTCTGATTAAATCCTTGACCTCTTTAACCCTAATATGCCTCAGTTTCCTCAACAGTAAAATGAGGATAATAATAGTATCTACTGCATAAAGTATTGGAAGTACCAAATGGCGCAAACATGTAAATCTTTTGGCATAGTGTGTAATATGGTGAGCATCCAATAAATATTTGCCATTATTATTAGTAATATCATCAGGATCATCTTGTAAAGCAGTCTGAACCTAGCAGCCATCACATGGTGAGCACCACAGAAAAGTGTCATACTTGAGTTGCTGTGTTTCTCATATTCTAGATGAAATATGCCTAGTATCATTGACCGTATTTGATTTAAATAGTCACACGGATATAGCTTAAGCACTGTGCATTCAAACAGCATAGCATTTTCCATCTGAATATTTTTTGAATGAAGGGATAAAATTCTTCTAACTATAACCTAGTTTAAAGGATGATAATTTGAGGAAGAAGCTATTATTTGACCTTTGCTTTTCCCAGCTCAGCATCTTTCTGCTGGCCTTTGTGCAGGGTCAACTGCGAAATTCATGTGTCCCAAATTCACAAGAATATGAGATATAAAATGCATCTCATCTGACAATGCAGAACTTCAATGAATTCCGAAATAAAGTTTCATCAATTGCAAAATACATATGAAGAAATGGACACGATAACAAGTTGCAGAGGCCACAGTAATTCAAGAATTCCCTCCTTCCTATACTAAACAAAACATTTCAATGCTGGAGCACCTTCTTCCGCATCCTTATCACCACCACACATACCTCTCCAGAAGAAGGAGTAGTCCCAATCTGCATGGGGGTGGGGGGCTAGGAGGGTGGGGATGCTATGGCAGAGAACTCGTCATAAAGAGTAAGCAGGAGAATTCAGCCCAGTCCTGACCATGTTAAGAGTAAACAAATCAGGAGGGTGGGGAGTGGTCAGTGATTATAAATATAAGTATCATATACACCTATATAAAGAGAAAAGTCAAAATGCCTGAAAGTTCTCAAAGATTCTCAAGAATCAGATCTTCCATCTACTAATAGATGGCATTACCAAAGTAAATCCCAAAGCTGCAGTTTGAAAAATGTCTTCTCAGATGAGGCTCCCTACATTTCCTTCTGTCCATTTTCCATCACTTCAAAGATGGCTTTTTAAAAAAAATATTCCGCACGAGAAAAAGGAAACCAGTGTCGGTGCTAAAATACCTGTGGCCAGCCACAGTCACTGATACCTCAGGTGCATGGTAACTGATCAAATTCTTAGATTATTTAACATATTCACCCACCTCAAATCAATCACTTTAGCCACTGAATAGCGGTGGCTGAGAAGCACTGTCCTGGAATGCTCTGGAGAAGAGACATCACTACTCCAAGAGGTTACCTCTGCCCTATTAGAGACCCTCGGAAGACAGTTGTCTGAATGTTGTCACAGAGAATATACATGTCTGACAGAGAAGCAAATAGGGGGAGCACACACATCAGACTAGAGAAATTTGGGGTGCAGGGTTGGGTCAGAAAAACTCTTGCTGAACTTATTGGCTCTCAGTCCTGACTCCACAAAGAGCTCCTATTAATGCTCTTTTTTCTACCCAGTCTTGGAAGACTCACTCCCCATTCCCAGACGTTCCCCAGGTATTGCACTTTGCCTGTCATTACAGCCTGGAAAATATTGTTTTCCCTGATGATACTTCATGGGCTAAATTAAGAAGTTCCGCCCTGGCTGGTGTAGCTCAGTGGATTGAGCGTGGGCCTGCGAACCAGAGGATCGAGGTTCAATTCCCAGTCAGGGCACATGCCGGGGTTGCAGGCCAGTTCCCGGCAGGGGACACACGAGAGGCAACCGTACATTGATATTTCTCTCCCTCTCCTTCTCTCCTACCCTTCCCCTCTAAAAGATAAATAAATAATAAATTAAAAAAAAAAAAAAAAAAGAAGTTCCTCACTCCCACATAAACTATTACCACACTAGCAAACTCTGTGTTCACTGAGGTTGTGATAAAATACTAGTAAGGACTTATTTGATGTATATACACAATGACCAGACAAATCAATACTTACATTTTAATTATGGGTAAAGCAAATCATATATATTACAATTTAAAGTTGCATTCTCTATTGCAGATTTCTTTTTTTCTTTTAATTGTTGTTCAAGTACAGTTTTCTGCATTTTACACCCATCCCAGCCCACCCCCCTCCACTCTCCCCACCTCCCTCCCGTTTCCACCCACCCCTTGTTATTGTCCATGTGTCCTTTATACTTGTTCTTGCAAACCCTTCCCCATTTACCCTGAAATTCCCTCCCCTCTCCCCTCTGGTCACTGTCAGCCTGTTCTCAATTTCAGCGTCTTTGGTTATATTATGCTTGTTTGTTTGTTTTGTTGATTAGGTTCCTGTTAAGGGTGAGATCATATGGTATTTGTCTTTCACTGCCTGGCTTATTTCTCTGTTGCAGATTTCTTGCTAAGGTGGCAAAAATAGCATTTCCAGAAATTTCAAAACCAGGATGAGTCATAAACAGATTAGAAATTCTCTGATATAAAACAACGTTGACCCAACGGCTGTTAACATACAGCCATCCGCTTCAGAATTTGATCCAACTCCAAACCTTATCTTTAATATCTTCTTCCAGGTAAGTGAAACAAGAACTCATTTTCACTTCAACTTTTGCTACTTTTGAAGGAGTATTCCATTGCAATTTAGATGAATAAGATTCAACAGAAACATTTTTGCTAAAAACTCCATTTTCTCAAAACATACAGTACAGTGAAAACAACATCACTGTAGTTTGGCCCCAGAACATTTTTCTTTTTAACACAATTTCCGAAAACCTAGGTATAATGAGAAAGAAATCATTATTCAGTTTGGTTTTCTTTGGACCTTTTACCAAAGCCTTGTTTTCTTTTCCCCATTAGCAATTTCATGGGAGGAAGGAGGGGGTGTGGGAAGGCAGAGTAGCAATTCCTCCTGCATTTGTCTGATTTCATGCCTGCCTCTGGGTGACATTCTTTGCATTACATTTATGAGGAATTATAAAGGCAGTTGCTAATTGTTTTTATGATTTTCCATATCTGCTTTGTACTCTAAGCAGAACAGGAAGATTTAATTCACCTGAAAAAAATCAAGTTTACGTGTCTTTGATTCACCCTAGAATTTAACACTGCAAAAGCTTACTGCTACTTTTGTTTCCCAGAACGTGTTCTAACAGTGTACATAATGCATGCTTAATACCCAAAGATTACATTGTCATAACACTATAAATAACTTTAGGGGGCTCAGGGTTGTATTTGATGAGAAGTCCTATTGGATAGGTTCAGTGCTTCAAATCATGCACTGCCCAGAAAATTCTCCCAACAATAAGCCCTTAACATTATATTCAGAAACAAAAGATCCAAGTTAGGAGATTGCATTATTTAAAATAATTGGGTACAGGAATATATAGGTCTATTTTAATTATAATTTATGGAAAATGTTTTATTAGAAACTTAAAGGTACACTATTAGGCTGAATGTTACTGCAAAACAGACAAACAAAAAACAGAAAATAACAAGTGTTGGCAAGCATATGAAGAAAGCAGAACCCTTGTTCATAAAATGGTTCAGCAGCAGCTACAGAGAACAGTTTGGTGGTTCCTCAGAAACTTAAAGAGAGAATTATCGGATCTAGCAATTCCACTTCTGGGCGTATGCATAAAAGAATTGAAAGCAGGGACTCAAGAAGACACTTGTGCACCAGTGTTTATAGTGCGAATAAACAAAACCTGGTATCTACACACAATAAAAAATTATTCAGCCTAAAAGCTGATGAAACTCTGCCTGGCCAGGTGGCTCAGTTGGTTGGAGTGTTGTCCCAGGGCATATACCTAGTTCGCAGGTTCAATCACTGTTCGGGCCTTGTACAGGGGGCAATTTATCAATGTTTCTCTCTCACATCAATGTTTCTTTTCTCTCTCTCCCTTCCATTCTCTTTAAAATCAATAAACATATCCTTAGTGAAGATTTTTTTTAAAGTAACAGAACTCCGATACATGCTACAATATGGATGAATCCTGAAAACGTTATGCTAAGAAACAAGCTAGACACAAAAGGACAAATGTTGTATGATTGCATTTATATGAGGTACTTTGAACAGTCAAATTCACACTCAGAAAAGAGAATGGAGGTTATCAGATTCTGGGAGAGAGGGGAATAAGAGTCTTTATTTAATGGGTACAGAGTTTCTGTTCTACATAATCTAGAACTGGACGGTGGTGAGGGTTACACAACATTGTGAATGCACTTAGTGCCGCTGGATTGTATACTTAAAAATGGCTAAAATGGTAAATTTTATTTCATGTATATTTGACCACAATAAAAAATAAATGGCCTTTGAAAAGGTAGAGAAAGTTAATTCCTTTTATTCGATATTCAGTAAAATGGCACCTACATAGCTTATCTCTTCTGCTGTTGCATGGAAGATAGCTGGAGACCATCAGCGCCAGCCTTTGGCCACAGACTCTGTAAGGCCAACACATCTCCTCAGAAGATCAGTCAGCTCTACAGCAATGTTACAGAAAATAATTTTCGGCGTGATTCAATGTTTTACTTTCCAGGCAATTGCTGCATTGTCTTGAATATACCTAAGAATTAAGACATTTATACTCTTATCCTGAGACATTAGAAATTATTTCTCCATATGATTTTCTCTCACTGTGATTCATCAAAATTTATTTTCATCAAATGCACAAATATATTTTGCAGAGAATTATCAGATCATATAACCATACTTTCCAGCTACGTAATCTTGGATTAATCCATATCTCCAGACCCTTGGCTCCCTAATCTCTAAAGTGGGGATAAACACACTGACACAACAGAACTGGCCGAAGATTGACAGGAGATCGATCGATCATACGAGAGCTCCGCCTCTGGCACATTCTGAGGATCCAAATGCTTTTGATTGTGTGCGTAACTGAATATAAATGAAGCAACTGGGAGGGGGGGAAAAGGGAAGAAGAATGTAAGAACTCAGTTCAAGCACCAGATTCATGCAATTCGTCAACACATGATTTCATCTGATCTGTGGAAGCTTTTATGCAAAATGGGTGTGGAGATTTACAAGATTGGGCCTGAAGTGAACTGGTGCCCTCAGACATACTATATGTTGTACTAATTCTAAAATAATCAAAGCAAAAATAAACTAAATGACACCCCTAAAATACACAGACAAGATGATACAGGAGAAACCACACATAATTGGATAATAACCACCACAACTGTGTAGAGCAAGCAATCGTGAATCACAAAACATTTGTTTGCTATGGTTTCATTTCTCTCCCCGCCCCCCGCCTTTCATGGGGGGAAAAAAGAAGTTTGTTTTTCTTCAAAATAAAAACACTGGTTTGTGGATTTGAATCACTTTTTTTTCACTCTTTGTGTAAAAAGGTCAGAGTAACTACCAACAGAGTATGAAAGGGTAATAGTTTCCGGCTCTGGAAATTTGGTTGTTGAACAAAAGAAGAGACCACCTTGTATCACAGAAGACAAAATAAAGAAAACATTACATGTTTCCAACCTGCAGGTCGTAAGGAATTTTGATCACTTTGGCATTAGTGTTAGAGAAACTGTTGTGTTACTGTTTGTTTTCCTGATAGTTTAAAAGCTATTTCTTATATCCAAATAAAGAAGGAGCATATCTCTCCTGACAAAAAGTTTTAATACAAAGGCAAACAATCAGTTGGATTGTTTTACGGTAACTTGACTACACTCTGCTGGTTCTCTCACTTCAATGACATGAAAACTAAAGTTGCATAATGGCAATGACAACATGGCCAGTGCCAGAGAAACAATATTTTGCCCGGATCCATGGCAATGCCACAGTCGTCACATGTATGGAACAAACCTTCAGAACATTAGGTCATATTTACCTCATCAGGTAAAAGTCAAAAAGGATAACTGCAGATCCTTCTAGTACAGGAGTTAATGAGCTTATTTTTAACTCACTTTTCACTCCTTTAAGTAATTAATTTAGTCCTCACCACTAAATTATGTTTTCTCACTAGTCTGTGTGGGGTTTTTCAAAAATACATTTGCAGCGATAGATCATGTCAGTACATTCAGAAGGGGTGCAATAGCTTTATTTTCTCTGTGTAAATGGTGTAAATGTCATCTACCTTAGATTAGACTCTATGAAGGATATAAATATGTCTTGTCTGATTTCTACAAGATTTTTTCACAAAACTAATTCATTCATATCTGTTCAAGATAAATATTAAAAGATCGTATCTACTTAGATCAGAAAGTACACATACTGTCAGGTTCAACAATATTATTTAGACGACTAAAATTAGAATCCTGTTTATCTACCTAAAAATAAATGTGAAGATTTTTATTTTAGAAATATCTTGTAGGAAAAAAACTTTAAAGAAAGTTAGTTTCTCTGTTAAGCTACACTTTTGCTTAAAAACGGATGGAAGAAACATATCTGGGTAAGGTTTTGTCATTAAATAAATGAACATGTGAAAAGAAAAATACTTGTAGTGTAATTATGTTGTTAATTATACTACAAGACAAATAGAATGAGCTAAGTGCAGAGTTTAGGAAGGGAAGCAGGTCACATTCTCAGAGAGTGATGCTCTGATTGGGATACTTGCTATAAATCTTTCTCATTCACTTAATTTCTTAATGGAGATTGTTTCACACACTGGCCCTGAACTACAGCTGATGGAAAAACTAACTAGTATTATATGTGACGTTTATACAACTGCTACTTTTTCTATAGTAAAAAATCAAAATTATTCGTTTTATTTATTTTGGCTTGAAATGATGGTAGCCCTTAATAATAATGGGGAGAAGGGTAACTTAAGAACAAGGTGTTTAAAGGTATTTTTTGTCAAGAGATGAAGATCAATAGTATTCTACCTCTTTTAAAAACTGAAAAGAGAGAGAGAGAACTTGATATAACAGCAGAAGAGAGCTCTTCTTTGAAAAAAAGAATGCTCACCCTGGCTGGTGTGGCTCAGTGGATTGAGCACCAGCCTGTGAACCGAAAGTCACTGGTTCGATTTCCAGTCAGGACACATGCCTGGGTTGTGGCCCAGGTCCCCAGTTGAGACTGTGTGAGAAGCAACCACACATTGATGTTTCTCTCCCTCTCTTTCTCCCTCTCTTCCCCTTTCTCTAAAAGTAAATAAATAAAATCTTTAAAAAAAAAGTAAAGAGAGAGAAAGACATCAATGTGTTGTTCCCCTCATTTATGTGCTCATTGGTTTCTTCCTGTATGTGCCCTGACTGGGAACTGGAAACCCTGGTGTGGGGATGATGCTCTAACCAACTGAGCTACCCAGCCAGGGCAACATAAGGTCCTTACATTGTTCTCAAAGTGGTACCATAACACTTGAAGGTAGACTGTGAGAAGTTATGGATGTACAAAATAAACCTTGAAGCAACCACTAAAACAACAACCAAGGGAAAAGAAACAAAAAAAAAAAAGAATGCTCTAGTGAAAAGCTTCTAGTAGAAGAGTTCCCTAAGTCATGAAATAGGAATGAACTCCTCTCCCCTCCAGCCAAGATAGAACCTATCCCATTAGAGTGCTGGTTCTCAACCAGGACACCTGGGAATATGTGGAGGCCTTTTTGATGTTCCCACTGAGCAGGCAGGGAGAGAGGTCTCCTGGTACCCTGCACATAGAGGAGGACAGGAATGCTGCTGAACATCCTACAGTGCACAAGATACCTCCTGCCCCCGCTCCCCACACACACATGCATAATGAGTATCCAGCCCAAAATGTCAATAGCACTGAGGTTGAGAAATTTTTAATGAGAATGATATAGGATCGGGGCAAGAACACTTTCTGTAAAGGGGCAGATAAACTTTTACAGTCTCTGAGACACCATTCACCTCTGTGGCTGCAGCACAAAAGCAGCCATAGGCCATAATGAATGTCACTGCTCTGTACCAGTAGAAGTTTCTTTATGAAACTAGAGGCAGGACCCATTTGGCCCTTCTGCCTTAGTTTGTTGACTCCTGATACTGGTCTTTTGTCCCTTAAAGATTCCTCTAATTCTTCTTTCTGGAATTGGAAAGAATTCCAATGACCATGCTGACGCTTTGTTAGTAGGAGTCTAACTTGAGGACTCACATCCAATATGAGACAAAATCTCTGCATTCTAGCAGGAAAATTAAATTTAGGAATGGCAGTCACAAATATTTTAAAATTTGCTGTCTACTTTGAAAGGGAACAATTTACCATTAAGATTTTATGATACAGATTTAAAGGTTAGACAAGTTGTTCCCCTTCCCAATCTCACATACACACACACACACACACACACACACACACACACAAAAGGCAAATGAACAAACAAGAGTAGATACACACATTAGTTCTCTAAAGCAGAGGTTCTTACTCTATAGGTCATGGTGCCAAGGAAAGTCCACAAATAGATTCAGGGGCAATATGTTCAGGGATTTCTAAACTTGCTGAAATTGTGTGTAAAATACCGTGACTTTGTAGTATCCTATACATGTGCATTCTCGAGACACCCTGGGCCTCCTGAAAGTTTGAGAGTCATTACTAAACCATACAAGATAATCAATCAGAGAGCATGTTTTCAAATTTGGACTACTACTCAGAGGCTGCCGCATCGTAAAAAGCACTGCATGATAACAGAAGTTCGGTTCTTCATCTCCACAGGCCGAACTGGTTGTTACATAGTTTCGGATCGACTACGTGAAACTTGGACCCCAATTTGCGTTACGCTCAATTTGGCCAGACGGCAGAGGCACATTTCTCAATCTAAAGTCTTAGTACTTATTTTTTTAAATGGCCTAGTTCCAAAAAGAGGGCTTTCAGAAAGAAGTGTATAGAGTGACATGACATCCATTTTTAAAAGATGAGAAAGAGACGAGGAGGAAACCTGCAGGAACACACGATGGGACGGTGAAAGACAGGCTCCCCTACAAACTCCTTCACATATTGTATCAGACATGGCATTCGATTTCTTGGCGTTTCTACTTCCTAACCTTTAGAAGTGAAGTAGATGGTTTCTACATGACATTTTCCTTCTACTCAGGATTTATCAGCCGTATAGTAATCAGTCAACAAACATTTACTAAATCTCCATTGTGAGTATAGCATTTCATTAGGTGGTACGGTGAGTCAGAAGAGTTTCGCCTACTGAATCATTAACCTCACTTCCTGTATTAAGTGTGATCTTTTGGGAGGTTCTTCTATCAACTGGTCCCACAGTAACCAGCTTATGAAATCAGATTTAAGTTATATCCTAACAGAAGAAAGTTCATATGAGGCTCCTCAGAATGAGAAGGCAAAGAATGGGGGAAAGAGTGATAAATGGGAGAAACAACAGATACTTTGACAAAAAAAAAAAAAAGAACATTACTTTCAAACACTGTTTCTTTTAGATATTACGAAACATTAGATTTGGAAAACAATAAATAAAAATAGATCTAAAATGGGAATGAAATTCTGCAAAGCTTCAACACAAGTTATAGGAGTCATCAGAATGGGGAAAAATAAACGGTATCCTTTTCCTTGGAGAAAGAATGGGATATCGGGTAAGGAGAAAGAATGAAGAATTTCTCTTTTAAGACTTAAACTGTCAAACAAAACAGTAGCGATTGCGCCAAAACACATTCTTCTGATATTGTATAGCTTTTCATTAAGGTGCTCTATTTAGTTTAAAGCTTCAATTTGATTGGTTGGGAAATCCCTCCATCCAAGCCCTACTATGTCAGAATCTGAATATTCTATTTTTCTCCTTTTTGCTTTTGTTGCGTAAGACTAAATTGCTGAATCATTGTGATGCTTCTGGAGAACGTAGGCATCCTTTAACTTACGGAATATAACTACATCTTAGGGCTGTACAACAGGAGAGTAGAACTGCTCCAAGCAATGAGCATTTAGCCTCTATTTTTATGGTTGTTACTAGGCAGTCACAAACAAAAATTGATGATGAAAGAATCCGGTTAATCTATCTCATGCAATACCATTAGTCACTTCCTAGGTTCTGGAGCTCGCTAAAGCAAAGAGAGAATAAAATTTCAAAATATTACATTGCTAGTCAGTTTTATAGATATCAAGTTTGTACAGGCACCTAAATCAGAATCTATTCAAAGTAAGAAGCAGATGTTTGAATTATTCCAACAAAGTAAAATCATCTTCCCTCTCCCATGCTATAAACCCACAGCATTTTCATAAGTGTGAAAGCTGTAAAAGGGGGTTGGGATTCATCGTTTAGATGATTTATAGTCCCTTTGAGTTTTTCTGCACCAAAGTGACAGGATCTGAGGATATCACATTATTTCCATAACTATGACAATGTGGCAAGCAATTCCTCTGTATGTGACACAGAAGCAGGCAGAAACCAGTGCCACTGAGTTTTAAAATCATGAGAATCTCACCTCTCAGCATTTTATTCTAAGTTATTCTTCCAACCAAAATTAAGAATGTGGTGGAGAAAAAATTAATAATGTGAAAGAATTCATGGAGGCCACAGAAGAGGCCTTCATTTGAGATTCTTTCTCAACTGACCTTTTTGAAAATTTTATTTTTATTTATTCATTTAGTTTTTTAGTTTTAGTTTTACATGCTGCATCCTTCCAAAAGGTAGCTTACAGACTTTCACACACTTCAGGGCCATTAAGATAAATGATTGTAAGATTAAACCAAGTCCATCTGAATTATATAAATAATAAAAGTGATGGTATTGCTAAAGAGTTGCTTCCGATACTTCTTACAGCTTAAATGTTTGTTTCTTTTGTATACACCCTCCTCTGAGAGATCAGAGGAACCAGAGCTAGTGTTCATTATTTTTACACAGACCCAAACTCCCACCGCACTTCACAAACAGGACCAATGACAATAATCGGGGGCCTCGCGGCCATGCGGTCTGCAGGTCTGTGTCACCACAGCAGCACTTCAGTGAGGCACTCTTATTCTGAGCGACTTTCATACTTAGGCAAATTACCACCCTTGCGAAGAATACAAGGTAAATACTTATTTTAATTTTTTTAATTTATTAATGTGAGAGAGAGAAACATTGATTTGATATTTCCCTATTTATGCATGCACTGGTTGATTCTGG
Organism: Glossophaga mutica; assembly: GCA_039655065.1. Taxonomy (NCBI): domain Eukaryota; kingdom Metazoa; phylum Chordata; class Mammalia; order Chiroptera; family Phyllostomidae; genus Glossophaga; species Glossophaga mutica. The sequence continues at coordinate 109,846,299 of CM077310.1, read as the reverse complement.
TATGTGCCCTGACCAGGGATCGAACCTGCAACCTTGATGTATAGCAGGGGTGTCACACTCATTTTCACTGGGGGCCACATCAGCCTCGAGGTTGCCTTCAAAGGGCCGAATGTAATTTTAGGACTGTATAAATGTAACTACTCCTTCACTAGGGGCAAGGAGCTTGGCACTGCCGCTAGGTAGAAACAAGGTGCTGGGAGGGATAAAACAAGGTGGAGGGCCGGATTCCGTCCACGGACCTTGTGTTTGCCTCCTGTGGTGTATGGGAACAACACTCTGAACAGGTGAGCTACTGGGCCAGGGCCAAGATAAATACTTCTTATATTGAATCCCTATTTAAAAAATTAAGAAGAAAAATCTCAACATTAAAAGAACAATAACATAAACTATCTTAACTTTTTTTAAATAAAAGGTTAGAGTGATGCTTCAGTTGAATCTCAAATGTAAATTAATATATAGTAGTTCAGAATTTAAAACTTAACGAGGATACTTTGGAAACTAACTTGCATACTTATCTTAGGATATTATCAAAATAATGTCAATAACTTTGAGGGGCAGAACAGGTAGAAATAGCATAGATGGAAAGGGAAGGGAAAAGAAGGAAAGCTATAAAATAGAATGGATGGGAATGAATGGAATAGAAATAAAATTGACCACATGTTTCAAGCGAAGGTAAATACTGTTTTGTGAAGTTTTGATTTCAGTTAAATATTCATACTTGTATTGAATATCAGAGTAAAAAGTATTTCTTACTGTGGTTCATAATCAATTTTTTTAAATCATCCTATCAGATCAAAACCCATGACTTATTTTCTTTAACATAGAATTGAATTCATGTCACAGTGCCAATTCAGAAATTCAGAAATGGTTCTACAAGATTAATATTTTAAAAATCAAATATTTATCTTCTCAACAAAAATATTACCAAAAGCTTAGATAATTGGACTTCATCTAAGAGTGTAACAGAAAGGATGCTATGTAGGAGAATGAGCCCATCACTCTCCTCCTTTAACATCTTCCAGATTCTCTGTCATCTACCCTTGTGCCTCTTCCATTTTCACATGCAGATGAATCACCTGGGAATCTCATTGAAATGCAAATTTTGATCCAGTGACTCCAGGGCAGAGCTTGAGGTTCTGTATTTCTAACAATCTCCTGGGCGATGCCAATGCTCCAGTTCCATGGACAGAGGCCAGCAGCTCTTTTTGGAAAGAGCCAACTGTAAATATTTGAAGCTGTTAAGCCACACGCAATTTCTTCTCTCCTTCTCCTCCTCCTCCACCACCACCACCTTCTTCTTCTAAAGCAATTTTTTGAACATGGGAAAACCTTTCTTAGCTCACTGACCTCACAAAACAGTGCACTGAACTACAGGTTGGACTTTGCTGACACTAATCTAGAGTAGCCCTAGCCAATAGAAATACAATGCAAGCCACAAATACGAGGGGGACCAAAGAAAAAGAAAAAGAACATAATTTATTTATTAAAAAGTGTGTTTTTATTCTTACATGTTTAAACTTCAGTCACCTTCAAAGTACTCTCCATTTGATGCAATACACCTATCAAGATGTTTTTTCCATGGCTCAAAACAGTTTTGAACCCATCGATTTTGATGCCTTTCAGTGCTTCTGCCATTTTTTTCTTTTTCACCTCTTCCACATCAGCAAAACGTTTCCTTTGAGGATTTTTTTTTCATCAGGTAAACAAAAACAGTCTCTAGGGGCAAGATTGAGTGAATAAAGGAGGGCGGGGCACAGAGGTCATGCCGTTTTGGGGGGTCAAATACTGCTGAACACGTAGCACTGCGCGATCGGGCAGGTGTGCTTGTATGTCACCCATCATGAAATGGGCAAATACATTGGACAAGTCTTCAAAAAAATTCACTGAAGCCGAGCACAATCTCTCCAAACACCACCAGCCGGGGCGCTGGTACACATGGGCTCCTAGAACACTCACCTAGCGGGGAAGCCTGTTCTACAAAGGGCCTGCCCTCTAAAAGACAATCTGTTTTTTGAGGGACCCCTTCATATAGCTTTAAATTTCCAAGTAACCATGTTTTTTTTTTTTTTTAAGTAAAAAGAAGCAGGTGAAGTTAATTTTAATGACATGTTTTATTCAACCCAAAATATCCAAATGTTATTTTTCAACATTAACCAATGTAAAAATTATTAGATATTTTGCATTTTTTCAGACAAAATCTTTACAAGTCAATGCGTATTTTATGTACAGCTTATTTTAATTTGGAATAACCCCATTTCCAGTGCTCAATAAGCACATGGGGCTACTGCTGCACAGAGCAGATCTAGAAGAAAAAGTTTAAAATTCTTTCTTTGGCGTATGATGCTCTTTATGCTTTTACCCTGCACACCATTCTATTGGTAGCTTCATGTCCTACCCCTCCACCATATACATTTGACATTCTAGTCATAACGTAGTAGTTTATTCCTTGAATATATTGTTCCCTCTTTTTGGAATGCCCTCCTCCTATTTATCTCCTACCTAAAAACTTTACCCACCCTTTCCCTAAATTGATGCAATTACAAGTAGAATTAAATGCATTAAGAGGACACTAGAAACTTATGAAAAAAATGTATAATGGTTCACAAATAAATACTAATATTATTGCATAGTCCTAATTTTAAAATCAAGAACAGAAAAATTGGTAAGTTAATTATTACTTATTTTAATGTTATTATTAAGATATTACTATCACATTAATATTAGAGTTCTATTTGGAAGCAAAGACTTGTTTTTCTTCCTTTTATAAAACAGAGTCTTCCAAAAGCATTTAAAATATATTTACTTATTACCACAGCATTTTTAAATATGTTTGGTGCCACTGCTTCTATTTAATAACCACAAAAGCTAAGACTTTCAGGAGGTTTAAAGACCTTGCAATGGGCGTGATAAATATATTGAAACAGAAAGTTTTGAAAATAAATAATTCTCAATTACCTGGGATACTAAAACTTCAGTTACTTGGAAGATGAAGATCAGCCAGGATAACTTCTGAGGTAACCAATGTGGTGTACTGGAGTCTGATATACGCCTGAGAACAGAAGTTTGCTGCCACCAACCCAATGCCAAAAGGAGACCCCAATCTGGAATGCAAAAAAAGAGAGACTTTAATGAGGTGAACAGTTTGCAAACGGGGGAAACAAAGCGTTAAATGGAAACCAACTGTACTCCCCCTGGACAAAAGGAAGACCTGCTTCTATAGAGAAAGTACCTGCCCTGGCCCCTGATTGGCCCATTTTTATGCCAACGAGGAATCTGATTTTGCACAGTTTGGTCCATATAGCACTGTTCTCACTGGTAAGAATCAAGTGTCCTGATTGATCATTAGCAAGCTGCTCTGATTGGTAGATAAAGATGCAAACGAGGATATAGCTGCACAGCTCCTATTGCATGAGGCGTGTTTCAGCCCATTGGTCAAAATATGATCCTAGGGACCCCTCTGCATGAGTTGGCTCAGATGGCAGGAGCGCAGTGCAGGAGCCTTGGCAGCCCGGCCTGCGGCGCCTCTCTGAAACGCCGCGTGTGTGAGGGCCCCTCTGTAAGCAACGGCTGCGAGACTCTGATTACAAATTTGGGCTCAGTCAACCACAAGTTCTTTTTGACAGGTATATTCCTTCTTGGGGGCAACATTTCAGAGTCTGATACTCTGAACTGAATTCCAATTTTGGCGACTAAGAAAGTTATGACAAATCCACACCCCAGTTTCCTCAACTGTAAGGAGGATCATCACAATAACACTGCCCTCTCAGGATCATAGTAAGAGCAAAATACCATAAGTTTTATTATGCAAAATTTCCCTCTACGATTTTGTTTCTATGACCTGAGAACCTTTTTAACAAAGTCAGATCTTTATGCAACAAACTTACCTCGGAGGTTTGGGCTGGAATGGAGAATTATTCCCAAAACAGGAACAAGCAGGTGCATTGTGAGTGCTCGTCTGGGAATTATTTTACATCTTTTTGTATTTTATTTTTCCGTTTATTTTTAATTGAATTTATTGGGGTTACACGGTTAATAAAAGTATATAGGGTACAATTCTATAATACATTATCTATATATTACATTGTGTGTTCACTACCCCACATCATAGCTCCTTCCATTGCCATTCATTCCCCCTTCACCCTCTCTTGCCTTCCCGACCCTCATGTCCCTCTGGGAATTCTGAGAACTTCGGTTAATATCAATGAGGCTGACCACTGCCTGCACAGTAGCATTTCCAGGGCACTTATAAAGATATCGATACCCAACCGATGACACTGTATCTCTGGGGCTGCGGGCTAGGCACAGATAATTTTTCCAAGCGCCACCTCCCCCTCTCAGCCCAGGTGATTCCAATGTGCAGTCAGGTTGAGAATTACTGGGTCTGTCAGCCTCGGGTTCTTTATTTGCAAAATACTGTTGATTCTTGAAAACAATTTCAAACTGCATGAGGCCACTTCTATCTGGATTTTTTCTTTATATGCTACAAATGTATTTTCTGTCCCCTATAATTTTCTTAGTAACACTTTTTCTCTAGCTTACTGTGTAAAGATACAGGATATAATACATATAACATGTAAAATTTGTATTAACTGTTTATGTTATAAGTAAGGCTCCCAGTCAACAGTAAGCTATTAGTAATTTTCTGGGGAGTCAAAAGTTTTATGCAGATTTTCAACTGTGTGGGGGTTCACACCCCTAACCCATGCATTGTTCAAGTGTCAACGGGAGGACTAATTCTTTGCTCCCAAATTGTTGTAAGGATTAAAGGAAACAATGTGTATAAAGTACCTGGCACCTTTTAGAAATTTGATTAAGAATTCTTGCCTATTCTCATGCTCCCTCAATTAATTCTCTTACTCTCCACTAATTGCTTGGATACTAGAACTGTTTTCTTGTCAAATAATGCTTTTTCAATGGGTTTATTTATTTGTTGCCTTTAGTTGAAACAGACCAGTAGCTTTGGCAGTGATTCAACCTCAACCCACATGGCGAGTACTGCACATTCCCCCACCTGCAGCTGAAGCTCCCCTAAGCAGAGATGGGCTCTTACAAGATGGTCCTCCCTCCCCACTAGGAGGATGACCCTGTGATAGTTCCCAGAAAAATGTCTCCTTAAGAACACAGTAACTTTTAGCATTTCCTGCCTCACAAACTTCCAGAATGTCTTTAAAATATCGATTCCTGAGCCCCTTCCTCACTGTCTCAACCAATCTTTGGAGATGTGACCCTTGCGACTGCTTTTTTAACAGCTTCTCTGGTGATTCTTATGCGTGCTAACATTTGAGAAATGTTGGCACAGACAAGAGCGACACGTATATATACATACAGCGATCAGATGACACAGGTTAATCTCCTGCCTACGATTTACTCAGACACTGGGGAGGGAAATAACACTGCTGAAACTTTTGTTTTTAACATCGAAATAGCTGTCTGCTTCTTAAAAGACTTTCTTGACCTTGAAAATGTTTTGTCGTTTCGTGTTTGCTCTCACAATAGCTTGGGGCTGGAAGAGCTCTTAAATATAATTAATTCAATCTTTAGTTTTATAAGAAAGCCTGCAACTTTTGCAAAATCACCCATCTGGTGACACCATATACCTTAAGGGAAGTGACTGCCAATTCTTTTAAAAGGCAAAAACTCTTCCATTGGTGAACACAGGAAGCTCTGCTTCCACACTGGCCACAGTTTGTGCATACGTAGCTTTGCCCCCTCTCTCTTACCTGCCCTTTTATAAAAGCAATTGCTTTTCTTCTCTAAAGTTTGGAAATATATTCCATTTAACAAATTAGTGACCGCTCAGTAGTCAAGGACAGCTTCACATGAACGGCAGACTTTAAATATATAACTGAGTAAAAAAAGATATGACTACACAGGCTGTAACAGATTTGGAAATGATTTACTTCGAAAGACCTGAGACTGTTAGGGCAAAAGTTCCTTGCATGCCCGTAAATGATTGTCAGAGCCAGGGGACTGCTAAATCACAGTCCCACACAAGTGACACATCATCCCAGCTAAGGCTCCCAGATGGGTGAGGAAAGTCAGCAGAGAGCATTATCTGTTCACAATTCAAAAGAACCAATTCAACAGGCATTGAAAACCAAGAGCACTGGTATCATTAGACTAATCCCTCTTACAGTCATAGCTTTGGAATCTGTAAATGTACATCTACAGAGATGAGGAGCATTATACTTGTTTACTTAACTTGGCTTCCTACTATTATTGCTTTTATTTTTATTATGAAGTGTTTTTACATTTCTAAAGCTTGATTCATTAAGTAATTGCCATCCTCCTGTTTGGGTCATTGGTCATATTTATTGCAAAAGAAAAATACAAATTGCTCGTTATTCAAGAGCAAATTCCACATATTTTCCACATCCTAAACTTTTCAACCTCTCTTATTTTGTGCAGGGCTGATTCGTTCCAAGGAACAGCGCATTCCCCAGAGGCAATCAGACCGAAGCAGGAGAGCAACAGAACTTGGTCTTCAACGGAGAGGTCCGCAGAGTTTCTGCCATTTGCTGCCCTTCGTTTTAGGCCTTGTTTCTAAACATTATTAAGACATTTTGAAAATAAACTTGTAATTGGATTAATTAAAATCACCCTGGCTCCTAAATCATAGGGAGATTCTCTCTCTCTCTCTCTCTCTCTCTCACACACACACACACACACACACACAACACACACACACACACACACACACACACACTTCCCTTTCCTCTTGTTCACAGAATAAGCAGGGTGTCTTTGAGCATTCATTTCACTGTTGAAGAAAACATAAATAAAACATGGTGGAACGGATGGAGCATGTCATTCACATAAAGCTGCCCCATACTTGAGAAGACTATGCAGTTCACGAAGCAATGAGATGCCTAAAGTTTGTGCGTGGAAAAGTGTCCCTGTCGGCAAATAACGTATGCAGGCCTCTCCTCGTCTTTCTCTTTTCCACTGCAGTTGTTGTAGAGTCTAGATTATCCTTTTGTAGTTGTGTTTCCTAAACAAAGCTATTTTTAAAAATTTGTGCAAAATAAATAATTCAAGATTCTTAAAAGTCAAGTATTGTATCTTTGACCTTTTAAAACAACTTTTTTCTAGAAAAGCCAATGGACCCAGAGAGAGGGAGAGAAGCGGCCAGCATTTACCAAGGGTTTACCGCCGCACCTTGCGTTAGGGATTGTATGTGCAGAGCCCGTTTTCCTCATAACAATTTTATAAGGTCAAAATTATTATCCCCACTAAACAGATAAAGTACTAGTTTCAAAGAGGTTAAATGACTTGCCCAAGATTATAAAACAATAAAAGGAAAGAACAAATTCAAACGGAGGCTGGCCTGACAGACTCAAAAGACTGTGTGTTCTTGCCATACTGTTCAAAGACGAGTACTTTATGCTTTGCAGATATCACAGGTTTTCCATGGTCTATAGGGTTTTGTTTGTTTGCTCGCTTGTTGATTGTTTGGAGTTTTGTGTTTAATACCAGTGTTATCTGCCTTGCCATCCATAAAGAGTGAATTAGCCCCGTGGAACAGTGGGTTCCTTCAAGCCGCCCCATATCGTCTCCACCTGAAAGTTCAATCATGATGATCGGTTCGCCATCAAGCCCAACTGCCCCCTTTCGTGAGGCGGAAAACAAGGCAATGCCCACTGAGACACGCGCAGGGCCCATGAGACATCTGGGCATGTACTGACAGTGGGGAGCATGGGCTGAGCCCCTGATGGAAGGTGCAGGATGGTGCTGCCTGGGTTCCTGTCTGAAGGGACCACGGTCTCTCTGTACTCTTCAGGAGCCCGCTCAAACGCGGACATTGCATTGTCCGTTGGCTGTCTCCTCACCCTCGTCGTTTCCCGGAGAGCCAATGACACCAGAAACTTGGATATCACAATCCTAACATGCTGGAACCTCCCTGAATGACAGGCATAAGAAAGCACAGGGTTCAGCCTCTGGGTAAGAAGAGAGAAAGTTCCGAAGCAGAGGGCATTCTTGCTTTTTTTTTAACCATGTCATAAACCATGTCATAAACCATGTCATAAACCATGTCATAAGTGAGACTAACAAAATAATGGAACGACATGTCCTTCCACATCATTGTGGTTTCCCAGAATCCTTCCAGTGCCCCGCTGAAGTACAGTGAAAAGGGAGTAAACTCTGGAATCGGGCTGACCTACTTTTGCATTTCAGTTAAACCATTCACTAGTTCAATGAGCCTCTCTGAATCTCCGTGGTATCACTTGTAGAACAGGGATAATAATACCACCCTTACCACAATGTTTTGAGGATAAGAGAGAATAGAAGTAAAATGCCTGGAAGATAGTCAGGAAACAGCGCTGCCATTATTGCTTGGTTATTTTAGCCCTAAAGGGGACCCAGGCTAAAATCGTAGAGTTTGAAGGCATCCTGGAGATCTATTTGGACAGCTTTCCCAACAGCTAGATGTTAGAAATAGCTATTCTAACATCTTTGATAGATACAGTTTGAATATTTTCTTCTTTGATAGACTATCTCAGTCCACTTCAATCTGGAAAACAAAAATGATTAATATTCATCAATTTGGAGAATGAGAAAACTATCAAGTGAAGTTATTCAAATGAATTCACATGGCAAGAAGTAAAGTACAGAGGAGTTTTGAACAAGGTGGAATAAATGAGTTAGTGAAGAGTTAAGCGGCAACCACCTAGGTCATGAAGTGCATTCAATTCCTTAGGAGAAGATGCTTTTACACCCACGAATTAGCACATCAATGCCACAATTCACTGTGTGTTCCACTGTCCTGGCATACTTTTTTTTTGTTCACCATTTGAGGTGATAAACTTGTAAATTTTTTTCTTTTTATACTCACTGAGCAAATTCTAAATATAGAAAGATTTCAAAAGTTGTCTTTGTATTTAATTTTGAAGAAATTATTTTGTATCATTCCTGTCCTCTGGCTCCATGCAACATACCGATTCAAAAATTAGACAATTTCCCTTTCAGCAGGACCCGGTCCAGAGTTAAAAAACAACCTCAAGCAATATTGTGTGCTGGTCCAACTGTGTTCAAATGCAAACACCATACCGAGGGCTGAGTCAAGGGCAGACAGTGACACACGCTGCAGCCGAAGCATCCATCAATTTCCAAGGCTTGATAAATGTGATCTTTGAGAGTCACTGACCATGGGAAAAATGCTTCTGAGATTGCCGTAATGCCCCCAAATGATAACTCACCTCCCATGCTAGAAATAGGTACAAATCCGGGCCATCTGTAAATAAGCCGTGGATCTGTGACATCTCTTCTATAAAACAAATTTAAGTTTAGGTATATCCACACCTGAGAAAGAGACTAAAATAGCCAGGTCTAGAGAATAAAAGTATCACCTTGTTTAAATCACTTGAAGAGCCTTAACTTGTGCTCCTATACTTTGCTCACAACTATGACTCATGAAGATAGCTAGTATTAAGAGAATTATAAACATTTAACCAAAACAAGGGTCTAGAAAATTGATTAGATGACTTTCTATTTTCATTTTTTTTTTCATTTTCTTTTTCAAGAGATTTTATTTATTTTTTTTTAGAGAGAGAAAAAGGAAGGGAGAAAGAGAAAAACATTGATCAGTTGCCTCTCGCACAGCCCTACCAGGGAACTGGTCTGCAACCCAGGCATGTGCCATGACCAGGAATCAAACCAGCAACCTTTTGTTGTGCAAGCTGGCACTCAACCCACTGAGCCACACCAGCTGGGCTGGATTTTCTATTTTTAACACATAGTTTGATTGCTCTTTGCGCAGGGAATAATTTTTATAAAATGGAAAAAGTAAGCATGGCTTTGCGTATTTACCCTTCTCTTATCCCCACACTTCCAGTGGTAACAATTATGTACTCTTTGGAAATAAGCAACCATACTAACAAATTTCAGAGTAGTTACTTCATCTATTCCACACCAAAGCTGAATCAAATTTAAGTCACTTTGCTTAGTAGGAGAACAGAAACAAGAAGCAAAAGTTGATCAAACATGTCAAAGAATAAGCATTTATTTCTTGGACACTCAGCTTTTCTTATTCATTTTGGTTTTTGGTTTTGACGTATAATTTGAACACAATAAAATGTACAAATCTTTAGTGTGCAGCTCAAGCAATTTTTAACAATGTATACCTCAGTAACCACCAGCCAGTTTAAGATAAGGAATATTTTCTCCACCTCAGAAAGATCATTTATGCCCCTTCCCGGTTAAAGTTCATCTCAGTTCTATAATGTAACTTGGCTGTTTTCCATACTTTTCATTTATTCCTTTGTTTGAGAAATAAATAATTATATATACTGAAGAGGCTTTTGTTTAATCATAGCACAAATTTAGAGTGCTAATCACTAAGAAAATAAACATAAAAATGGTAATTTGCTCTGGCCTTAAAGTTCTCTCAGTCTTTTTTTACTTTAGAATATTTTCAATATTTAAAGCACACCTTTTTGGAGTGCTCAACATCATTAATCATCAGGGAAATGCAAGTCAAAAACACAATGAGATACCACCTCACCCCTGTTAGAATGGTGTTTTCAAAGACAAGAAATAACAATTGTTGATGAGGATGTAGAGAAAAGGGAACTCTCATGCTCTGTTGGTGGAAAAGTAAATTGGAATAGATATTATTTATGGAAAACAGTATGGAAGTTCCTCAAAAATAAAAAAGGAACTGTCATATAACCCAGCAACCCCAATTCTGCATTTCTATCGGAAGGAAATGAAATCAGGATCTTCAACAGTCACCTGCAATCCCATGCTGATTGCAGCATCATTTACAATAACCGAGATATGGGGACAAACTCAGTGTTCACCGACAGATGGGTGGGTAAAGAAATCGTGGTATACACACATAATGGAATACTATTCAGCTATGAGAAAGAATGAAATCCTGCCATTTGTGACAACAGGAATGAAACCGGAATGCATTATGCCAGGTGAAATAAAACAGACAAAGAAAGACAAATACTATATGGCATCACTTACGGGTAGAATCTTAAAAAAAATTGAATGTTCAATTCACAGAAACAGAAAAGAATGGCAGTATTGCCAGGAGCTGGGGAAAATGGGAGATGTTAGTTATAAGAAACACACTTTCAACTACACAATGAGTACATTCTGAGGATCTAAACACAGCCTGGTGACTCAGTTAATAACATTGTATTGTATACTCGAAATTCGCTAAGATCTTAAGAGTTCTCACTACACACAAAAAGTATAACTAACAATGTCAGGTGATGGATATGTTAATTGATTGTGGTAAATATTTCAATATATATATATATATATATGAAATCATCACAGTGTACACTTTATATATATGTAATTTTGTTTGTCAGTTATACCTCAATAAAACTGGTGGGGGAAAAGCACATCTTTCAGTAATGCCGTAGATTCCCAAGATCAGGGATCCTACTATAGATACTGACTAGATAAACCACCAGAAATATAGATATCTCCCCCAAAACTGCTATATCTACCCCTGACAGAGGTAGATTATTTTTCTAATATGCAAGGTTTATCATTACAAATACTTTTTTTAAACATCTGTAAGGTTTGCCGGGGGTGTCCAACCCACAGTCCATGGGCCTCACATGGCCCAGAACAGCTAGGAATGTGGTCCAACACAAAATTGTAAATTTACTTAAAACTTATTTTTGCTCATCAGTTTCTGTTAGTGTTTGTGTATTTAATGTGTGGCCCAAGACAACTCTTCTTCTTCCAGTGTGGCCCAGAGACACCAAAAGGTTGGACACCATTCTCTGCATTGGCCTTTCCACACTATGTGTTTTCTCATTTGCCAACTATCAAAGAGTCATTCTTTTTTCAACTGCTCCAGAATGCATTTTCTGACAAGGTTAATATGCCTCAGACTTCATACACCAGAATAGCATAAAATAGTGGGAAAATAAAGAGAAATAGTAAATAAAACTGCTTGCCAATCTTACTGTCTCAGTTTGAGACTCATAATTATTTTTAGTAACTATACATGTTTGCTTTCAATCATTTTCATGACTTCTATTACTTTCAAGTCAGAATAATGATCTTCTCTAGAGTATTTTTTATTTTATTTATTCTTTTAGTTTTGATTCATAGTTCTTTTTCTCCCACCTTGAGTTGAATACTTAATTTATTTCCTTCCATTTTTTTTTCAATCTCACTGAAGATGTTTTTATTGTTGTAGTTGATTTGAGAGAGAGAGAGAGAGAGAGAGAGAGAGAGAGAGAGAGAGAGAGAGAGAGATACCCATCTGTACACACCCCAGCCAGAACTGAACCCCCAACCTATCTTGCTGTATAATATGTAGGGCTATGAATGTGCTTGTGAGTAGAAATTTGGTGCCATCCAATTTTCTCCCAAATAGGTTCGAACCAAATCCTTTTCAAATATTTAAAAATTAAGAAATACTTCTCAAAAGACCACCCACTGAAGTTATTACACACTCTTTGGAAAGGATTTGGTTTTGTTTTAAATTTTACGATTTCTTTCTGGTTTATAATCTGTTGTCAGAGAAGGTTTCAGGACTTTTTTACATACACATGTGAACAAATGTATGACCCACTTTTGGAAATATTCCATGAACACCTGAAAAGAATTATAGTTTATTTTATTTACTATGTAATTATCAATTCATGCCCATTAATTGCGTTGTTCAGATCCTGTACACTCCATTATTTGGGAGTAGGGAACAGGAGGAGGTTCTGGGAAGACTTAAAGATTAAGTTATTGTTTCTGTCAGTGTATCCTCTTATTTGTAAAGTTTCGTTCTATATATCTGTCTCCATTGCTAATCAGCAATATAAATTTAAATTTAATCTTATTAATGATTTTGTTGTATGAAATATTATCTCTGTTCTTTTTGATAATATTACTTATTAATAAACTTGACCATTGTTATTTTATACTTTAATTACTGAGTGTCTTGGACACCAACCTATGAATCCTTCATATTTACTAATACAACCAATTTGTTTAATCATTTTAAATCTTGTTTGTAAATGCTCTTTAGGTGTTCTTGTTGAATCTTGAATGTTTTGCTTTTATTCCATAATATATGAACTATTCTTTGTTTATTTTTACCTTCTGTAATTTTTTTAGAAGCTACACATCCAATGTTTTCATTCTTATAGTCATTACATTTTACTATTAAAAACACATGTATTTTATAGCATATATTTCTCTGGTTACCAAAGTCAAGAATGATGTTACATCTGAGTTTACAAACACAAGATAAGAAATTCATTCCTAGATTTATAAATATAGTTTAGAGTTTCACAATAAAGATATTGTTATGAAAGCACTACTTTTCTTTACATATTATGGATTTTTCCCCCAAATTTATTCTTGACATGTGTTGAAGGGAAGGGTTATTCCCCAGTCTGGATGTTTCCTTCTACGTAGCCTCTCCTGGTCTCTCTCCACTCCTTCCTGACATTTCCCAGGAGAAGAGTGGCTCATGGGAAAGAATGGACATGCTTAGCTCTGCCCTGGGATTTTCTTCTCGAGGGTTAACTACCCTGGGGAGTAAAGGCTTCTTTCTGCTCTTCATGCCATGAGTTTTACTTGCCGTGGAGAGTCCTGCCTTAAAATAGAGCACCATGGCTGAATAAGCTGCCCAGTTTTGAGGTTGCATAGCTCATCCATCGGGCTCTTATCCTAAAGTATTGCAATGGGTTGAATTGTAACCCTCCAAAAGATAGTTGGAAGTCCTTGTCCTCAGTACCTGTGAATATGACCTTGTCTGGAAATAGGATCTTTGCAGATACAATAAGCTGAGTTCATTAGGGTGGGTCAGAATCCAGTATAACTTGTGTTCGTACAAGAAGAGACACACAGGGAGAAGACTGCCATGTGACAATGGAACAGAGATTGGAGTGACACCTCTCTAAACCAAGGGACTCCAAAGATTACCCGCAAGCATCAAAAGCTAGAAGAGGCGGAAGGATTCCCCATACAGGTTTCAGAGCGAGCATATCCCTGCCGGCAGCTTGACTGCCAACTTCAGCATCTAGACTATGAGACTATAAATTTCTGTTGTTTTAAGCCCCTCTGTGATACTTTGTTACAGCAGCCATAGGAAACGAATACTGCAACATCCTCCAATCCAGGCTTTTTCAGTACAAAAGGGAATTTTGGTGCTCCCCTCCTCTATGTTGTCTTATTCTCAGTTGGCTCAGGGACCCTAAAAATCTCAATATTTTGGTGCAAGGGCTGGACATTTTTAAAAACGAAAAACCCCATGAAGATATTTTAGCAGACCAGTCCCCAACCCCCCACCCCCCCACCCCCAGTCTTCCTGGATAGAGCCAATGAGAGCACAGAAAACAACAACACTGGAGCCTTCTCCTGCCATTGCAGGAAACATCAGAGCCGCGAGGAGTGCTCTGTGCGGGCTGCGGTATTCAAAAGCCACGGCAAGAGAGTGTCGTAGGCAGAAGCACCGTTCCTCGCCAGCCCCCAGGGACCGGAAATTCAGAAACAGCAGCAGCAGCCACCACAGTTCAGGACTCGGCTGAGAAGACCATCGAGCTGAAACCAACATGGGGACTGAGGAGGCAAAGCCAATTTCACAATTGGAGCGTCTCAAATGTCACTGACGGAGGAGCCAGCACGTAGAGCCACCTTTCCCGAAGATCCAGTAAACACGTGGGCCCAAATTAACCTCTTTCTCGGAAATTTTTCTCAACTCATTTTAGGTTCTCGGTTATAATTCCAAAAATTCATACAATTAAATGACTTCCCTACAAAGGTGACGATAAAACCAAGAAGATTTTCCTCTTCATCCTGATAGTTTGAGTTTCTGCTTTGGTCCTTGGCAGTTCTAAGGACAGGGATATTAGGAATGTTGTTTTGCCTAGAATAACTGGTTTTGGGTCTGTGGACTGTTTATTTTTATATACTTGCGTGAGGCCAGCACTCTGATGATCTCATAGATCACTCACTACTGAGACTCTTAAAAGCGGGGCATGTGTCAGCGACTTGGCTGTGAACTGGACGAGTTCCGGGGGTCCTAAGGAAATCCCACTGAGCCCCCGAGAACAGAGCCTCCGCGGGGGCTTCCATCTAGGCGGGGAGGAGCCTCTCTGGCCAGGACTGAGCAGAGTACGAAATTAACAAGGACCTTAATGGCTCTGGGTTTTAACTCACAGGGTAAGAAAGAGAAATTCAACTCCTCTGGGGTTTTTTTATTTTGCTCGTGGACTTTAACCAACAAGGGGTACACGCTTTGAACTTTCCATATTCAACTATACCATATTTTGGCACGTATAATGCACGCTTTTTTGCCCAAATTTTTGAGGGAATAATAAGGATGTGCATTGTACATGGGTAGTACTAATTCTGTACGTATAGAAATGTTTTTAATTCTTTTATTTATGCTTATGCATTAAGAAGTGTAGATCTAGAAAACAATAATGATATCTATGCAAAATAATACCCTGCAATATGATAATCAGTTTTGTTTCTAAATATAAATAAGTATATAGTTTCATATGATATGATAATCAGTTTTGTTTCTGAATATAAATATGTAATTTAATTAAAAATTAAAACAAAATATTTTTTCCTGAATTTTGGGCCAAAAACGTGGGTGCACACGGTACATGGAAGCACATCATACATGGCAAAATGCGGTATGTCGTGTTCCTATTGTTAGCTCTGTATTCTGGGAATATCTTTAGACCTTTACAATGCACTCTGTATCCCCAAATTAAAATAATTTGGGGGGCAGCAAATTCATAGTATCTTTAATTTTCATATATTACATAACTAAAACCATGCACATATTACAGTTGAACATTTTAATACGCTGTTTCCCCCACCCTGAAGTTAGTAACTGATTTGGTTTTGTTGTTTTTTTTTTTCATTTTTCAGTTTTCCTTTTTTACTTTGACTGTTTGTCTTGTGTGTCAAGAATGTTCAAATGGACTACCAGCACAGTTTTCCAGAAAGTCAGTCACCTTACAAACACCCTCCTGGAAACCTGTTTTTTTTTTCTAGGGAGAACGGTTGCTGTTCAGGTCTTCTACACAGCTGTCATCCCGGAAATCTCCCGTTACTATTCAGTCTCCCTCCTGTGCTGCACTGCCTGTTACGCAGAGTCCCACGCCTTCCTTGTCTTCATTTACTCCCTCATTTTGGTTGGGTTCATCCTCCAGTAGCTTACTAAGAACACATGTATAAAATAGAATATTTGGAATTGTTGTTCAACCCTCAACCTTGGTTGTTAGTTTGGCAGCAAAATCCTTCTAGTATAGAAATTATTTCCCTCCCATTTTGAAGACAATGCTTCATTATCTTCAAGTTTCCCCATGTTGTTACTAAGAAATCAGCAGCCACTTTAACTTCTGATCCCTTATACAGTCTTTTATGACACTTTTTCTCCCTTGGAGCTTGTGGGCCTTCTCTTTGTTCCCAGTATCCTACTATATAAAATGTTGTATGCTGGTATAAATATATTTTCATCCATCGATAGAAACTCTTGATTGGGAAACTCAGATGTAGGAAATTTTCTTGAATCATAGCACTGATGATTTCATCTTCTCTGATTTTTCTGTTTTCTATTTCTATAACTTGTACCATTCCAGCCAATGGGACTTACAGAGTTGGTCTTACGATTTTTCTTACCTTTGCTTTTCTATTTTCCAAACCTTGAATTTTTGTTCTAATTTCTTTACTATTAACTCAAGTTTATTTTCCAATATTTATATTGATATTTTTATTTCTACTAATATATGATTAATTTCTAATAACACTTTTCTTCTCTATATGTTCCATTTCTATTTTCTGTAATTACTATGTCATGGATGCCTTTGCCTGTCTTATCTTTTTAAGATTTAAATGCTATGTATTTTTTAAAGTTTTATTCCTCATGAATAATCTTCATTTCCTCTAAGTTGCTTTTTTCTGTTTGTCTGTTTCTTTTTTTCATGTCAGAAGGATTCCTTTGATATGCGGTAATCTATAATTATTTGCTCACAATTAAGAAGTATGAAAGGACTTTTCCCAAGTTCTGAGCATTTGAATAAGAATTACTGAGTTTGAACTGGCTGTGCTGTTTTTCCAAAAAGACAAAAGTCTGTTATACAGGATGTGGGAAAAAAATTTTAAGAAGAAAGAAGCTCATTAATTAGAAGATATAGAATGTACTTTAATTGTACTGTTCAGTGAAAAAAAGTAAAGGCACAGAAAAAGGTATGTGTAGAATGCCACCATCTGTATAAAAAGCAAGGAATCAGAGACAGGATAGAGACTTTCCTACAGAAACACTTCTGTACATTTTGAATTTTGATTATATGAGTATATTACTTATTTAAGAGATAAGTGATTGTTTTAAATGCTGCAGGAGTTCCTAGGTGTGGAGCTCTTTTCAATGATTTTGTGTAGAATACTCTAAAAGTTTTCCATTTCTATATCCACATTTATTTTTAGCTGGGAAAACTTTTCTTTCATTATATCTTTTATTATTGACTTCTAATTATTCTAATCTGCCCTCAGAGTAACTGGTATGTATGTGAAGTATTATCTTCTCTGTTACAACTCCATCCCTATTCTTTTCCCCTACAAGGATGTCCATCCTTACCTTACACGTGGCCTTTTCATTCTCATCCGTTGCTTTTGTTGCTGTTCCAGCCAGTTGTCTGTTGAAACTTCTGCACCCAACACAGAATTATGAATAGGAAGAAAAACAGCTGATTTTGTTGGCGACAAACAAGGAGAGCATAACCTGCCCACCAACAACAGGACGTTGCTATGACCTTTGAAGGGCGGGAAGCCAACCAGTGCTCAGCACATGGCAGAACAGCCAGGGGAGCGATGTCGCCCTGACTGTGCAGAGCCTGTGTTCAACAGGAGTGTGGCACTGCCGTCGAAACATCATGAGGAGAAAGAACAGCAGCTCCTGCTCACTCTCTTCTATTCACTGGCCCACCCAGGGTACCTCTTGGAATCTTACCCAGCTGAGGAGGGGAACAGGAGAGGACTCCAGAGGAGGAAATACGGTTTTCTGCCAACACAAACATGTGGGGACTTGGCGGCATTTGTATTTCAAACTATTATATGGATAATATAATTTTTGAAATCTTTAAAAAGTTTTACCGAATATTTAATCTAAATCCTTTTAGCTGCTACACAAGCATATTCAGTGGCTAATTTATTTTTCTTTTGTTTCAAAAAACAGGCACAGTATACACATCCCTATAAATATGACTCTTAGATCTCTGTATTAACATTTGAATTAGTATCATAATCAGTGATACTCAGGTTCTTTTGTTTGGTCCACATTACAAAACAAGCAAGTGCATTTGAATGGATTTAGTCACGGGCCACACTCCTCCCCTCAGCTATACACCCCACTGCCCTTGTCTTTACACTGAGCCTCATTCACACATTTGTGCTGGCCCAAGTAGAGTTTTGAGTCTGCCAATTCTGCGTAAGTTTTCCAAGTCGTTTCATGTACAGTGTTTCTCTTATTCTTTACTACAACCGCATGGAGAGTTATATTAGCTACTATCATTCTTCCTTTTCAGACCAGGAAATGTGGGCTTGCTAAAAGTTACCATACAATTAGTAAATGGTGGATCTAGAGTCAAGTTGTTTTTTGTTGTCGTTGTTGTTTTTACCATAAAACACAGCTTTTCTAAACAGATACAGAGTAAATGTATTCTAATCACCTTGTTCTTGGTTGCTTTAAGTTTTCATGCATAGTTGTTAGAATATTAAAAGGCATAATAAATGATTGAGCAATTGTGAAAGAAAAAAGCATTATTATGATTGTTCACTTAATGTTCTCAATGAAGTGAAATCGCATGCTGTGAATAATTTGTGGTGATGTCCTAGGCAGACACATTATGAGCACTATAAAAATGATGTATTGATATCTTAATTACCCAGGAATGTGTTCTTTGTGGACAGAATCCCAATTCCAGCCAGCTACCTTCCTTTATCTTTAATTGCCAAGTACAGTTGCCTACATTTACAGTAAGGGAGATAAGAAAAGACCAGGGCAGGGATCGAGAAAGACACTGAAGTCTTTTGAAACCTTGAGACTGAGTCACCAATCGAAAGGCCATCCTCAAAAAAGCCCTCAGTTTTTTGAGCTCAGAATGTAGTAAATGTCTGTTCTTTATCATCATCAAATGAAGACAAAACTTCCCCCTTCCTTGAGACGACTTAATTCTTGGAAAGTAAAGATCATTCAAGAGTTGGCTAAATTCCTTTTATAGAACATTAGCACTTTCAAATATGGAACCTCTTTGAAATGATAAGCAATTTAGCTTGAAAAATTAGGGCCCAAAGCACTGGCATCCCCAGACTGAGTGAGAGGAAAGTTTTGAAGTGGTGCACGCACCGGGGAGGAGACGCTGATAGCTGCCATGTTTACAAAGGCAGGCGTGTGGTCACAAGGAAAGCAGACAGGCATTTAGTTGGTTTTAAGTTGTTGTTTTTTTAAGTTCTCCGCAGATATTGCAGCCCCTTATTGCCTACACCCAAGGTGAACGCCTTCCGCCCACCTACCCACACACACTCCACTGCAAAGGAGGAGCAATACCTTGATTAAATTCTAGACACTAGGAGCAGCACCTGTGTTCTCAATAATAATGATGACATAGGTCAACGAAATACAGGTTTTATGGAACTTTGATAATAAAAGTTTAATTTTTATGTTTTTCCAACCTTATTGAGATATAATAGACATAGTTTAATTTTAAAGTCAGTGAACTGTGTTTCTTAAATGAGCTTCTTGAGAAAAAGGTGAAATATTCTAATTTTTTAAATAAAAATCTATGTTTATTAAAATGTTTGAAATGTCTACATTGGAGTCTATGAAGTGCAAGAACTGAAAAACAAGACATCCTGGCATTTAAGGGATTTATGATGTCATTTTGATGATACAGATGACATTTTATAAAAGAGGCTCACTATACTACAAAAAGTAGAGTATTCAAACATTTAAAAAAATATAAAAGTTTCCTGAAAATATACCAGTATAAAAGTCTCTTAATGGTAGGTACATACATAATTCATTACTAATACAATTAAGATTAAGTCATTTCCATTTCTGTTACTTGGACTAGGTGTGTATATATGTAGAACGAAAGAGAGAAACAAGATATGGAGCATGTGCATAAAAATTGATTGGATTAATTGGTATAGGACATAGTGAAACAGAGAAAAGTTCTTGGAGAAAATAGGAGTTAAATCTATTGAATCAGCCTTGCAGATAAATAAAAATGGATACTTTCTCCTGAATCAAATTTTTAGTCATAAAATGAAACAAATTTTGGCACTGAAAAACGTGCATGCCAATAATAAAATTTTACATAATGTTTGAATTTTAAGTTTAAGCAAGATATTGCTCCATAAAAACTTATCTTTATAACTGTACTACTCTCAAAAAGCATGTCTAAAAAATGTGACTATTTAAACAGTATGTACTATATACACTGCCATCTTAGCAGAGTTTATACTTTATCCCAGGATAGAAATTCTTGTCATACTTAGAGACATGGAAAAGTTTGAATTTGTGCTCCATGAGCGAATGAAGCCATGACCAGCAAGCAAATTAGTAAAGTATATTAAACTTTCAGGGGCCAAATATACACAAAACTAAACAAAGGGAGAATCTTCACTTGGAATGAAAGAGAATGTGGCCACCCCTGGGAAATCTTATGGCTTGTCTCAGCGTTGTTAATTGCAGGTTTGCTGTAGTTCAGCTTAAGTGTTTTTAGCTCTTTATGCGTCCCATAGTTGCCTGTTGCAATACTTTTTAGGGTGGGGGGGCAAAGAGTAGTTATATAGCCATAAAGGACTGTCTTGTTGGAATCTGCTCATTCCTTACTTGTTTTTACTGCTCTCCAACAGTGACTCAAATGTACAAAATGTACACCTAGCCCTCTCTCAGACCTGCTCAGGAAAAGATTAAGATCACACACAGACATGGCAGTATATGTGTGATATGCACCTCCACAGGTAGCCATTTCTGTGTTTCTCACGAAGTTGGAGACATCACATTTCTATCATGGGGAACAAAACACATTTAAATATGCTAAAAATTCCTTATGTGCTTCTAAAATAAATTTGGGGAAAGGTTGTGGTATATGATGTACTGTCTTCTACTCAACAGTACTCAAGCATCTAATACATACATGGCACTAAGCTAGATGCTACAAAGCAGTACTTCTCCAAGTGCACCTGAATTTTTGACACCAGAATAGTGAGAGGAATTGCCTCCATGGAACTGGAGAGGATGATCAACACCCTCAGGGAAGAGAGGGAGGTTGTGCTGCAGCAACAAGCATCCCCAGCAATGCTTAACATCAGGTTTTCTTCTACTGCCACTTCACGTTTCTCACAAGGCCACTGCCAAATCTGCTTAGCGTCATTCCCACTTCAAGATCCAAGCTGACAGGGAGGCAATGTCTGAAAATATCGAAAATTGGTTTGTGAGAATGAAAGAGAGCTCTGGAAGGCCTCACGCCAGCCATGAGATGACGGGCTCATCAATCATTAACCAGAACTAGGCATCCGGCCTTAGGGGCTGGGAAAGGTAGTCCCTGTGCCCAGAAAAAGAGGAGAGACAGCTCTCAGTGAGTAGTGTACATCTACTCTAATTACCTTATCTTAAAATGATTCTGATTTCTCATCCTGCTTCACACTAAATCCATTATTATAACAATAAAGTTTTAAACTACCACCAAGCAAAACTGACAACCAATATAAATTTTTATTCTATGGCACTGGTGTGTACAATGGTCTGATGCCGAAGGACCTTTTCAACCATGCAGAGTCTCACACTTTATCCTCAGGGAAATGAAAAGTTCCTGAAGTCATTTAAACTGGGCTGTAAAATGATCAGAATTTTACTTTGAAAAGGTCGCTCTGTTTGCCAGTGAGGAACACATTTGGACTGCAGAGCACCTCTTTAGTCTAAGGGCAGGGAGACCAGTTAGGAGGCTTACAGAAATCCAATGGTGGTGAGTCAGAATAAAGATTCTATGATTAGATCAGATAGAAGTGGACAGATCTGAGAAATAGTAAAGTCAAACCGGAAAAATTTGTGGATTGGTTATGAAAGATGTCTAGCCCTGTCTGGGTGGCTCAGTTGGTTGGACCACAGTCCTCTACACCAAAAAAGTTGCAGGTCTGATTCTGGGCCAGGGCACTTCCTGGGTTGCATGTTCCATTCCCAGTCAGGCCTGTACGGGAGGCAACTGATGGATGTTTTTTCTCTCGTCAATGTTTCTCTCTCTCCCTTCCTCTCTAAAATCATCATCATCAACAACAACGACAAAAACACATCCTCAGGTGAGGATTTGGAAAAAAGGGAGGGTCTAGCATGTGTCCAAGTGTTCTGGTTTGGTGAACTAGGCAGAAGATGGCATCGCCATTCTCTGAGAAGAGAATCAAGGCGGAGGAGCTGATTTAAGAAGAAGAGATAGAGAGTTCTGTTTTGGACGTGTTGAATTAGAGGTGTGTGGTAAAAAGCACATGTTTAGATATCTAACAATTCTTGGGAAACTATTCCACCCCATCTCAAGTCCACACAGTTCAAGTGGGACTGACCACACCCTGCGGCTTCAGACCAGAGGAATCCATCCCCTGGGTTCAGGAGTGGACATGTGACCGCAGCTGGCCCAATCAGAGCTTTTCCTGAAGTGTTTCCCCCACACCCAACTTTTTTTGAGAAAGAAGTTTGGCCTTTTCACTACAATCCCTAATTGAAAAGATGATATACACCTATAATTGCCGGTAGGCGTCATTGCCACAACATGGAAAGAAGACGCCTGAGAGTAAACCCACACAGACAAACCAGGAGACAAGATAATTAATGATGCTCTGTAAACTCCTGGGTTTGGCTAGGTCTACCTGCTTACAGAAAGCAATAGATTCCTATTTCTGTGTAAGCTACACTAAACAACTTTCTATCACTTGCAACCAACTAATCCCTGATGGGAGTGGGACACCTAAAAGGAGTCAGATAGAAGTCATCTGAAGCACTTGAAAACATTAGGCTTACTAGAGTATCTACCAGGGGTTGGGAAAAGGAACATTTTAATTGGAGAAATATTCAACTCAATCTCTAAGCTTTCTCCTGATTCTAAGGTTCTGTGAAAATACACTTAACATTCCTCCAGAAAAATTATTTCCTTCCTTCTCCTTCAAGGTGAAATTACTTAAACACCATTCTTTCGTTTCTTCCCTTGACTAATGATTATTTTTAAAGAACTACTTAGTAAGGTTAAGAATGGGGTAGGGAGAACCAGGGAGACGAGAGTTCAGAAGATATTGTTCAGAATAGAAAGCACATTAAATTAGCACCATTCTTAGAAAACAAAATAGCTCTAAGTTGTTCAGAGATTGTTCCCCAGCTTCTTTATATTTTATATTAGCTTTAGTTAAGTTGCATAATATCAACCCAGCATGGGCTGATTAAAGAAGTGTGATGTTTGCATGAATGTTTGGAATCAAATGACCTGAAGGTAGACTGCTAACATGAGATATACCAGCAGCCATGACATCAGCCCTAGAGTCCTGGTTTGGGAACTAGAGACTTCCTATCACATGTAGCTCACAGAAGAGCCTAAGAACTTTCCTGCCCTTCTAATGTGTCTACATACAGGTGTAATGCCTCCTCCTCCAGGCAATACGCCTTTTTGAGGGCTGAACCTCTGATGAAGTCATTGTGATGTCTTTTTCCACTAGCCTCCCTCCCCAGTGTCTGGTACAGAGCTTTGCACACAATAAGCATGAAATAAACATCTACTGAGAGTATTAAAATGTAAAAAGCAGAATCTTCTGGAAAACTCACAATCATATATACTTATCAGAAAAAGAAATCACACAGATGTTTTTGTAACAAGCAGAATCCAAATTAGTCATTCATGATTTCTGCTGATCATATTAGAATCACCTCGACTTAAAAAATACCCCACACACTCCAAATATCACTGGCTTTTTCTCATATAAGCAATATTTAAACGCAAAACAAGCTTGGGAAGGAAATAGAAGCCTTTAGCTCGCTGCAGGTGATTCTTTATCAGAAACAATTTCCTCAAAGTGAGTAGTCCTGCTGGTGTTCCCTAGGAATTAACCTTCTCTGCTGTTTGTTACCCAATGTGTCATGTGAATAAAAAGTATGCATGACAGAGCTTCCTGTAGTCACTGAACCCAACGGAAATATGAGCATATAGCAGCCTCTGACTCGCAAAAACAGGTGTCGGGTCATCATTCTACTACAGCGGGACACACTAGCTGATTCAGAAAACTCATGCTCATCACGGGAAAAAGAAACAAGTCATCACTAAGTAAGCAAGGCCTCCTTTAAATTAATCATTCTTCTTTTAAATTTAAATTTGCATATATTTGAGTCACAACCTTATGATAACAGTATGGTTTCAGAGCCGTTTGAGATTTTTTTTAAAGATTTTTATTTTATTTTTAGAGCGAGGTAAAAGGAGGGAGAATAAGAGGGGGGAAAACATTTATTGGTTACCTCTTGCAAGACCCCAACTAGAGACCTGGCCCACAACCCAGGCGTATGCCCTGACTGGGAATCGAACCGGCAACCTTTTGGTTGGTGGAATGACACCCAACCCACTGAACCACAACAGTCAGAGTGCCTTTGAGGTTTTTAGAAGAAACACACATTGTAAATATGAATGCTAATAAAGCAAAGCATGGGAGCATTAGAGCAGTTGAAATGATCTCTGGTTTCACAAGTCATTCCTTTCATATTATCAAGTCAACCTCGGCAATGAGGGCAAAATTCTCTCTTCATATTCCTCTAGTCTTTTGTGGAGTGGTTAAAGAAGATAGAGATGAAGACAAATATGAAGAGAAGAGGAATTGGACGAGGAAGGAGAAAGGGGGAAAGAAGAACATTTGTTAACATTAACATAGAATGTTAATTGCACAAAATATTGTTGACATTAATACCTACCATAGGGGACAAAACGAGAAGATACACACTTCAACATCTTCGACAATAGATGTTGAAAGAACATCAACATCTATTGCAAAACTTAATAGTGAGTTTAAAAGTAGTATACTCAAAGATGTGTAGTTTAACAAAGGATGCATGTGCATAACATTTTAGGAGGCATAACTTTTCATTTAGATCAAATATTTATCCCTATTTGCATTCCAAGTTTTCTTTTACATATGAAAAAAGTGAAGCAATGACTATCAATGTGTTTTCATTAGAAGAACTTTACAAACATTAAAATCATGTTATATCAGTAATATCTGATATATCATTTATATCAGTAATATTAGATACTCCAAATTAAAAAAATAAATTAATTCCAACAAAGGTTCAGTAATTTAACTTTCTTCTTGAATACAATAAAGGTTTTGGAGGCTTATTTTGTAATATCTTGAAATATTTGACTTCATTTTGAATACTATTGTAAATCCACTTAAAATTCAACACTGAAGATAAAATGTTTTTCATGTGGTGATAATACAGAAACAAACCCGGGAGGGCACAGTGTCATTACTGAACACAGCATTCCTACTAAATGAAACTTTGGTGCAGACATGTTCTAGGAATTGCTATTGTGCCCCACAGTTCATAACTGCATACAAAAGTTTGTGATAATGTACTGGTCATAATAGAAGCATTTTTATATTTACACCAAGTAACTAAACTACGGAATAATTGAATGTAAAATTATTTCAGCATAGAGGTAAATTATTTCCCTCTTTGCTGCCTGACATCATCTGGACTTTAGAAATGTCTTTTAAAATATTAATTTCTAAATCAACTAAAGTATCCCAGAATGGTAATGTGCTTTCTATAAACACAGTCCTCAATATTTTCATTGTATTTTGTTTAGAATCAGCTGGACAACTTTAATCAGAGCAATCAATACATTGAGCACCAAAAACCTTCAAATTTTGAAGCTTTCTATAAATTGAAATGATTAGAAATAAAGCTCACAAATATGAAGGCACTGAAATTGATCCCTGAATTCACTGAAGGCACTGAAATTAAGCAAAAAGAAACTGAACATATTAAATGATGAGAGCTCACTCTTTATACAAGATCTGGTCGTGAAATTCTATAATTGTGTTTTAGAATATCTTAATTTGTAAGGAGCATATTTTGATAGAGCTCCTTCAGTTATTGGAAAAGAAATTCATGTTTTATACAGAGGTAAAAAGAGATTGAGGAGACCTATGATTTTATAACATTAAAATTTGTGCAATAATCCAAAAATTATAAATGAAAATGAGTGCACCAGAGAGTTTTTGTCTTCAAAAATATTTTTGTAACAGATGATTTAAATAAAGGGGGAAAGAAAAACTAAAAAAGTTAAGCTCAAATATTTAAACAGTTCATGATACCTCTTTAAAAAAGAGAGAATGGAGATAAGATGACCTCAATTAACAGAATTTGCTCTAAACTAATCACATATTTCTACTGGAGGCAGACAGGACATTTGTCACTTAGAATGTTGTGTTTTACAAAGAAGAGTAAAGAAATTGTCATAATTTCAAATTTTAGTTCATAAAATGCAACACTGAAGAAGATTGTAGACAATTTATGAAAAAGTCCAGATAACAAGACCACATTGGAAAAAGTACATCCTTTTCAAAACTAATAGCAATAGATACAACGAAGGTCTCTTTTCAAATTTGTGAATATCTGTCAAGAATAGTTATTTTACTTACGTTGTTTTAATTGCTCAGCAAATCAGTATAGTTAGGACTAATTTTTTTATTACCCACATAAATAATATTATTATTTTTTAGAAAGAATTTCATTTTTGAAAAGACTTTTAAAGAGTCACCAATTTGTTAATAATTATTTCGAACATATATAGTTTTACTCATCACATTGCATATCTAAAAGGATGAATTTTGAAGAAAAAGAATGAATTTTGCAATATATAAATTATTCTTCAATAATCTAATTTTTAATTACATAATATCATTTAGTCTTAGCATACCCCTCCCCTTCTCACTCTCAAAGGTGTCTTGGCTTGCATAATAAATTAGATATTCACATGTTCATAACAAAAACTTTATTTTCATTATTTATTCACTTATTTAGTTATTTATGTATCTTTCTCTTCACCCAAGGATATTCCCTCATTACTTTTTAGAGAGAAAAAAGGGAGAGACAGAAATATTGATGTGAGAGAAAAGCCTCGATTGGTTGCACCTGAATGTGCCTCCACTGGGGATTGAACCTGCAACCCTTCGGTTACGTACGGAACAACACTCCAATGAACTGAGCCACAACAGCCAGGGCAGTAACAAAAGTTTTAAGAATTACCTGAACTTACTGCCTTCAGGTTCGTTATCCCCGATTCTCTTGTGTGATATTATTACTGATTGTTTCTGAGTGGTGAATATTGTTATTAGGTTAGCATAGATTTGGATTAAATCTACCTTAAAAAAAGCCGAGTGGCTCTGCATTAATAAAATCCAAGTGAATAGCATAGTCACCTGTGTTGGCTCCCTGTTATTTCTTGGTGCCAGTGTCACCTGTAGGACTGGTGGTCGTACAGGAGGCGGCTCAGCGCTTTTGGTTCTTAAAACCTGGGTCAGACATCCGTGCGGGGACCAAGGGCTGACTTATAGAACATACTACATGATGAACAACAGGTCACCTGTGTTGAGCGCTAGAGAGAAGTTGAGTCAAAGGGCAGTAGAACACTAACTTGACAAAGTGCACACTAGTGGTATCTTTAAAAGAAATGGCTTCAGTGCAGTGATTATCTCATTTACTTCTCAAAATAATATTTCAATTCCTGTATTATTGTCTCCATTATATACCTGAGGAAAGGTGAAGCTAAGAACAGTTAAGTAAATCGGTGAGATCACCAAGTTAGAAACTGATGGTGTTGGGATTTTAACCCGAGAGTCTAATTTCAAATACCAAGCCTGTTCAACTGACCAAGCAACAAAAATCATTAGTCATAAAAATCTCTGTGTAAAATAGAAGTTAAACACTAACAATTAAATTAGTATTTAAGAGATCAAATATTTAAGATTTAAAATTTTTTAAATTACCACCCTCGGTCAGTTCCGAATGCCAATATTCCACAAAGAGACAGGGGAAGAACGCTTTAATCAAAGAGAAGCTTCTCCGTATCATTGGTGAACACTCACATTCAACCACATCTGTCATCTACACTTCAGAAAGCGACTTTGTCAGGCAGAAGAACAACACAAACATCCGGGAGGCTGGAGTGGTGATTAGCTCAGTGGTTTTTAAAGCTCAGTGTGCATAATGGGGGGACGGGAGTGGGAGATGCAGGTTCCTGGGCTCCACTCACAGATATTCTGATTCAGGAGCTCGGCTTGGCGCCTAGGAATTTGTTTCTTTCACTGCAGATGGTTGTTTAACCGCCACCGAAAATGGTGAGAGCAGCATCAAAAAGGAAATGGGGTACAGCGAGGGAAGGCCAGAGGAGCCAAAATCAACCTCTGCCGACTTCCCGGCCATGCCAAGGGCTGGCCCCGGAGGAGAGGCATCAGGCGTGTGGGTGAAGGGAATTCATGTCTTTGGGTGGGAAGTATCTGAGTGTGCCAAATATCAATATTGTGTTTCATCTGAGAGTCTCTGTCCTTTCTCCTGCCACGCCTTTCACACTGTGATGATAGAACAATAACAAGCCTGTGTTGTTTGGTTCCATCAGAGCTATTTTTTACATATCTCCTAAAAATCATACTCATGGTTAATCCAATTTAAATTTATTAGCATGATGTGGCTGGAAAAAGCAAGGGTAGCCAAAAGCAAGGCTCTTTGGTCTTTCTCCATGATTGTCTTTTTGTGTTGTTTGTTTGCTTTTATTTAACCTCAAAAATACACTGTCTTGTGGCTATCAAAGGGGAAAAGAAAAAGAAAATAGCAAATGTGGAGAAACTGGAACCCTTATGCTGTGAGTGAAAATGTAAAATGATTCAGCCACTGTGGAAAACATTATGGTCATTCCTCAGACATTTAAAAATAGAATTACCATATGACCCGGCAATCCCACTTCTGGGTACACACCCAGAAGAATCGAAAGCAGGGACCCGCACAGATTCTTATGCACCCTGTTCACGGCAGCATTACTCACGATGGCTAGAAGGTGGGAGCAGCCCATGTCCGAGTGTGGGTGAATGGACATTATGCTGGGTGAAATAAGCCAGTCACAAAATGACAAACATGATTTGTATGAGTCGCTTGTATGAGGTAACTGGGTTAGTCAAATTTCTGAAGACAGAAAGTAGAATGGTGGTTTCCAGGAACTGGGGGGTGGGCAGAATGGAGAGTTAATATTTAATGGGTACAGGGTTATAGTTTTGCAAGATGAAGAGTTCTGGACATGGATGATAGTGCAGGCGGCGTAACACTGTGAATGCGCTTAAAACTACTAAATGGCACATATAAAACGGTTTAGACGGTAAATTTTATGTGTATTTTACCATAAATTTAAAAAAAAAACTAAGTAAAAAGAAAAACGTGCAATACAATGACTAAATAACAATCAACATTGGTCAACCAGAAAAAAAATACCCTATTTTATATGGCAAATTTCTACTAAATATCAATAGCTCAAAGTGCCCCACATTTTGATCTAATGTTCAACATTAAATGCTGTAAGAGTTACCGGTGGAATTTGGAAATATCTTCAGTACTATGACTCCATTTTATAAGTAAGCAAGGTCAATCAGAGAAGAAATAGCTTAAGCTTATCTCCAAACCTGGGGCAGGCTACTTGTCAAAAGAAGTGATGGAGCAAGGTGGAAGGGGAACAAAACGGAACGCTCAGTCCCGATCGTGCCTCTGGCTGGTGGCTGGCTTTGTAGACCACTTGACCTCTCTGAGCCTTCGTCTTGGGTAAAACAGCAGGCTAATCAGATGCATGCCAGTGCTGTCCCACAAACTAACCTTGATAAGTTGGTGCGATTGCCTCCTTCCTTGAAGAAGAGTTCAACAAAACACAGCAAAATAGAAATGCAGCCAATTCTTATCTCTTCTAAGAGAGGGAAGTATTTCTGCAAATCATCCAAAAGCTATGTTTAACTGCCTTACAGTTTAATGAGGGTGTAATAAACTATAACCGGCAGATCCAACACAAAAAGATCTGAGAACCTGTTCGATCTTTCCATCATTTAAAACATTAATCTGAACTAAGCGCTGCCGTCTTGGTTTGCTTTTCATAGCTCATACCTAATCAATAGGGATGGAGTGTATAGTCAAACTGGGGCAGAGAAATAAGTGAGTATTTTGCTCTAGAAGTTTTTTTCTAGTTAGCCGAATTGAGCATCAAGAGCTTCAAGCCTCCTTATAATTTTCTGCTGGATTACAGATTGAGCTAACAGGTAATCTACCAATAAATGGACAAACACAGTATTTACAGAGCAGCTGCAAAGAGACCAGCACTGAATTAAGCACCTCGGGAATCCCAAAGAATATTATATAGGGTCCCCCAGCTTCAAGTAATTTAAAATCTATTTGCTCAGGGAAAACACTAATACACCTGAAAATACACAAAGAAAAAATGGTAATAAGCATGCCTCAATGCTAACATTTCTA
The DNA here is from genome assembly GCA_039655065.1 of Glossophaga mutica. Lineage (NCBI taxonomy): Eukaryota > Metazoa > Chordata > Mammalia > Chiroptera > Phyllostomidae > Glossophaga > Glossophaga mutica. The sequence continues at coordinate 109,815,776 of CM077310.1, read as the reverse complement.
GTTAGAGGAAAGGAAATACGCTCCATAAGAAGAATCAGCCTTTGCAATCTAGGTGGTGAGCTGAGACAGAAACCCTCCAAATTGGGCACACTGTCTGACCAGCTCTCACCTCTGTGATCACACTGCTTGAAAACCAGATCAAGCTACCCACCCTTTGCTGGGAGGACAGAATAATGATAGTCAAGATTAAATTTCAGAGGCAGCTCAGAGAACATTTTAAAAATCTGATTTCCAAGTTCCTAAGGGGAGTCAACCTTTTAAGAAGAGTCCTTTAACGTGTTTTTGAAATCTTTTGTAACCTCTAAGGAAATATTTTTAAATTGGACTGGACAAAGAACAGAGAGTTTTAATGGCAGTTTTTCATTGCGCCTGAAAATTAGTTAGGAAAATGGATAAATCCTATGGGTTTTGTCTTCTTAGAGATTTTTTTCATAAACAAAAGACAAGTTCCTTATAATGGAAAACTAGTTCCAAGATATACAACTTAAGAGAAATATGGGAAAGGAATTCTTTTTCTCCAAAATACTTTCCTTTCTTCTCCTTATTCTACATGGCTATTGAAGCGGCTTTTTTCCCCCTTGATAGAACAATAGACTCTTATTTACACAAAATAAATGGTGTAAGCAATCAAAAATACTTCCCTAATGGAAGACAGATAAAAGAGAGAGAGAGAGAGAGAGAGCCCAATCCTTAACAAAAACAAAGACTATCCTCAGCACTGTAGTTTGTATTCAAATGGAAAAAAAATAAAATGAGCTTTTACCATAATGATTTTACTGTTTAGAGAGTACCATCCCCATTTTCACATTTTGAAACATGTGCCAAACAACTCAGAGGTATTGGAGAATGCGTGAGGGAGATCAGAGAAGGACTTCTTGGCAGACCAGCCTAATTCTGCCACAGGCACAGACGATTATGAAATTAAAAAGCTGTTCCCCAAGCGGGAAGGTGTGTCTGTTTGTCTCTTGAATACCAAGACTTCTATTTGAGCTTTGTTTTCAACTAGATGATTGGAACATTTAATTGCAGATCTAGCAGCTGTGGGTAAAATTGTGAAGTCACAGGTAACAGTTCCTGCTGTGCACCGGGAACTTTACACAACATAGGGTTCGGTCTTCACAGCAGTCCTCCAGGGGGAGATACTATGGATACAACCTTACAGATGCAGAAAACTGAGGCCTAAACGCTTAAATAATTACCCGTATTTCCACTGTGTACCGCGCACTTTTTTGCCCAAATTTTTGAGGGAAGAATAAAGATGCACATTATACATGGGTATAATAATTACATACCATAAGTATAGTGATAATCCCATGTATAATGTGCACAAAACATGAGTGTGCATTATACATGGCAAATACGGTAACCCATGATCATACAACTTATTAATGGATCCAAGACTTGATTTCAGTTTTTTTTTTTTTTGTTCAAAAGCCTTTATTTAACCTCCCTTTCTTCACTACTACCACCTCTCCAGTGAAGGGCTTCAGACGAGGAACCCCAAATTATTCTGCTTCGGCATCTTGATTATTTCGAGCTGAAGGCACTTGAGAAACAGCAGGTGAAGGGCTCTCTGACCTCCCCCTTTCTACCTAAAAGTGAGTGAGTCAGTTTCCCAAGAGAAAGGTGCCCTAGTTTTGCCAGGAAACGAAGAATGTTCTTATCACTGGAGATTGGGATTTGAAACAAAAATGGCCTTGTACAAACAAACGTACTAAAATAAACTTGATCCTCCATTAATTTCCCCTATATGTTTCTTTGTCGCTGTCCCACAATTTACTGCCTCTAGCCCAAGCCCCTTTGTCTTGTCACATCCCCACAATTTCTCGCTCTGTTTAAAGCATTATACGAGCTTTGCGACCTCATGGCTTCTTTGGGTCTTCACGTTCCTTTTGAAGATTCCTGCGTGCATGTAACAATATTATTTAAAATGTGTGTGTCTCTCTCCTGTTAATCAGTCTATTAGTGTAATCCTCAGGCCCAGCCACAGAACTTCTAGGAGGGGAGAGAAAAGATTTTCTTCCTCTACACCATCTGCCCTGAGTTCTCATACTTCTCTAGGGTCTTCCTGTCATGGAGGAAATAAAAACAATTCCCATAACTTGTTAATGATTTAATGTGTTATCTGTCCAAGAATCATACAGGAGAGAATAATATTTAAACTTGGGTCTCCAGTGGCAACATTTCAAAGCAGCTGGGAAGGAAGAATTCTTACAGCTGAGGTGAAATTCGGTCACACCTTTCAAACCACCCCATGCGGGGCCACTGTGCTGCACAGCTCCAAGGTCAGGTACGTGAGAATCTAAGAGAATGGTGGCCTGAGAAGTCACCGAGGGCATTGCAGACCCCACATCACCATCGATGATTAGCAACCAAAGAGGTCTTATTGATCATTTCATTGCAATATCTGCTTATTTTCAGAAGAGAAAAATTGAACCCTAAGAGGTTAAGTAACCGCTCTATTGATAACAGAGCTAGAATTATAATTAACATCTCAGGTAGGGGAGAGGGCAGAATTCCAGGAGGGGATGAGGGAACCAAGCAGAAGAGTCAAGTTTGCTAGACTTCCAACTGGGTCTCGCAGTTGATGTTTGAAAAAAGTGAACACACCCACACCCTGCCTCCATTTGGCAACTCATTTGACGACTCAGAAGGTTAAGGATTGACCCTATAAATCAAATTAAGTTTATCTCAAAGGCAGGGAACAGAATCACAGTCCAGGTACAAGGGTTCCTTCTCAGAAAAAGGTCATGAATATTTCAACTCCCAACTTGCCAACTCTAAAATCAATCTTCCAAGAATCAGAGGTCCAATTAGTCCTCTAGATTAGGAAGTGTTTCTCACTTTTAGAAGGAGAGTGCACAGTTTCAGAAATTTTGCTCATTCTCCTAACTGCAGTTTTTGCTAGCAAGCTGGAGCTGTACTGTGGTTCTTTCAAATTGTAAGTGCTTGGTTTCCAGGAAAGCTCCCCAAGACTTCCAGAAAACATCTGATTTACTTATCACCAGATGACCCACCTCAAGACAGAGAGAAGATAGAAAGGGGTGAACATGACTGAAAAGGAGTTGGGGGATCGTTGCCCTACCTGCTTATTGTCAACTTCTTGGGCTCCTCCACAGAAAACATGACCTGCCTTCAATGTTTTCCTTGAAAATAGGGGTACACTCTTTCCCAATAAAGTATGTTGAATGCCGAGGTATGCAGAGAGTTCTGTAACTCCCCAAATCTACAGAAAGCTCCCTGACAGAAGTTTCAGCCTTGGGATGCTCCTCTTTTGCAGACCGTTCGGGATGGCAATGACCGTCACGATTGCTGTGAATGTCCCATCTAAAACTGCTGTGCAAAACATGGGCCCTGGAGGCACAGACATTTCATCAAAACAATGTTATTTTGTTAAAAGAATGAAACAGATGCTGGTACAAGCACTACTAAGTGCAAAGTATAGGAGCGGGAGCTGAAGAAATTAGACTTGTTAGAACTTGAATTTTTGTTTTAAAAGCATTGTCACCAAGCCCTTATTATATGAAATGTTAAAGGGAGTTATCTAAGAAAAAGAAGATAAAAATATGACAGTGAAAAGACATCAAACTCACAGCTATTAAGAACCACACCTAAAACAAAAGCAAACTAAGCAAACAGCTAGAACAGGAACAGAACCACAGAAATGGAGATCATATGGAGGGTTAGCAACAGGGGTGTGGGAGGAGGAGAGAGGGGGGAAAGGTACAGAGAATGAGTAGCATAGATAGTGGATAGAAAATAGACAGGGAGAGGGCAAGAATAGTATGGGAAATGTAGAAACTAAAGAACTTATGACACATGGACATGAACTAAGGGGGGAATGTGGGTGGGAGAGGGTGTGTAGGGTGGAGGGGAATGATGGGGGAGAAATGAGACAACTGTAATATAGCATAATCAATAAAATATATTTAAAAAAATAAAAAAAATAAAAGCATTGTCATTTTCCTGGGAAGCCATTGGCTAAGACTCTCCTCTCCACAGCACAGAGCGGTAGAAGGTGCCCATTACCAAATGGAATCTAGACCCACTTTTAATTCTCTTTGCTAGTCTTCTTCTATGGCATGTCGTTACCAACTTTCTTATGAAAAGAGACAAAGGAAGAATAAACAAGATTTTAGAAAAATATAAAGATGTTTTACCTCTCCATCTGAAAAAGTGGCAGATAGAAGCCTGCATGCTATGTTCACACATATTTCAATAATGATTCACAATTACCGGAGGCTTGGAGAAAGGTTTTAAGAGTGTGCTCAAATTATGGAGGTTTTTAGAAAGCCTCCATTTTTGTCCTGGGTACCAGCTCTCCCTGGAGTAGCGGTAAGAAGAAAGGCGCCAGAGAAAGGTGTGTGTGTGTGCTCAAGCAGGAGGGGAACCACAAGGCAAGAGAAATGGTCCACCCTTCCACTCAGCTCCACACCCCACTGTGTTGAGAAAAGGCAGATGCTTGGTTACCACCACAGCCCGACTTTAGCCTCATCTTTTAAGTCTATGCTTACAGGGTGCACAAAGAATTGACAGAATCTACGAAGTCAGAAATGTTTGCCTGGACTGAAAAAAAAGTGGAGGTAAACCTCATGAAGGCTTACCCAACACACTTTCCCAGCACCAAAGATAACAGGGGTATAGTTGCACAGATGGCTACTCCACCTGGGACACTCCCGCAAAATGAGATCCACCTTAGAACACAGAGAGTGCCAATATCATTGGTGACACTGCTCATGTCTAGAAAGAAGAAAATCTTCCAGGGCCTCTGCAGTTTGGTGCTGAGTTATTGGAAAAGTTCAAGTTCTTCACACAAAGCACTCTGAGAATACCTGATACCCAATTTGGAGGGGGATTTTTTGTTACTATTTTAATTGATTTGAGAGAGAGAGAGAAACATAGATTTGTTATTCCACTTGCTTATGCATTCATTGGTTGATTTTTGTATGTGCCCTGACTGGGAATCGAACCATAATCTTGGTTTATCAGGACAATGCTCTGATCAACTGAGTTACCTGGCGAGGGCCTGACACCCAATTTGAACACAATGCCCGCCTATTGGATGATTCCTTTCTATAATTTTTAAATTGAACCTATCCATCTTTCAATTTTTTGTACAAGAAAGATTTCTCTGGTTAATTTTTTTCAATCCCATAGTCATTTATTGAGCCGCCATTATATTTCAAGCCCATAGGGAGATACAGTCCCTGCTACAGAAGGGAAACTAAACTTGTGAACAAAGACACTAAGAAATATGTGGAAAGTAAAGATTGACTACTAGAGGTGAGGTGGGGACAGAACTGAGTAAATTTTTTAAGCCAGTTTTCTAAGTAAAATTCCTTTCCTAAAAGATTTGTTATTTAGCTATTTGACACCAGTTTCTAATGGAATTCCTGACTGGGATACTAATTTTCTACAAATCCCCTCAGTTAAACTCCCATTTTATAAATTAGTACATCATTCAGTCATTCAACAGTTACTTGAGCACCTACTATGTATATCTCTTGACTTCTAGATCACAAATATATGGTTTAATGAACCTCAATCTATTCAGAAAATTTCAATCTTTGAGCAGAAGTATCTGGGTCTTTTGCTTGTTATTCTTTGCTCAGCTCTCTGGAAAGAATTCTACAAGAGTCTGGGTGAGACATCTAAAATAAAAATAAAAACCACCTTACCAATCCCAGGAAATTTTTACATCAGCATATCAAATTATATCCAAATAGCCAATATGAAAATTGCTATCCAGATTTCATAGCATAATCAAACAATAACAAGGAAAAAAGTTCTTTCAAAATATGATCGAGGTAAGATAACCAACAATGTTTATCTTCCCCTGAGCTATTGTGATGATTAATAAGATAATGTTCACAAAAGACTTTGAAGGAGTAATGTAATGTACTTTGAAGCATTATTGTTTTTTTTATTAATGAGTTTTGATTCTGACAGCTGCCAATTGCGCTGCAGCCACAGTAAACCCTTGGTCATCCCCATGAAGGAAGAGAAACATGATACAAGAAAGCAGATAGTATATGGTGGTGGGTTATACTTGCTCCAGAATAAAGCCAAATTCTGCTAAAGACAGAAGTGATGGGTAAAGCAACTAGAAAACAGTCCGGGGCACAGATAGTGTTAGGATAGGACCAAAGCTGGTGTAGAAGGAAACACACTCCAAATGCACTTAGAAAACCTTTGCAGAGATAACCCAAGAGCTCCCCATGTCAACATGAAGTTCATCGCACTGCACTCATTCATTCACTCATATTTTTATTTAAAATATTAAGCATTGCTGTGTGCCAGGCAAAGTGCTAAGTGCTGAGGATATAAAAACAAATAAAACAACCTCTGTTTTCCAGAGGCTTACTCTTTCCTGGGGAGCAGAGAAGAAAAGCATGTAAAAAAATACTCGAGCCCTGACTGGTGTGGCTCAGTCAACTGGGCATTGTCCCGAAAACAAAAGGTCACCGATTTGATTCCTGGTCAGGGCACATGCCTGGGTTGTTGGTTCGGTCCCTGGTTGGGGCACTTACAAGAGTCAACCCATTGATGCTTCTCTCTCATTGATGTTTCTCTCCCTCACTTTTTCCCTCCTTTCCCCTCCCTCTAAAAATAAATAAATAAAACATTTTCAGAAATACTTGATATTGGAGAACTGCAGAGTAGGTATATGAAAGAAATAGGTACAGAGGGGACAAGAGAAAGAAAAGCTCTGTTTTCAGGGAAGGAAAGTACTTAGAGGAACTCAAAAAAATGGTGTCTTGGTCTCTTCCAGTGTAGAAGGAAGTCTAGCAGATGATAAAGTTCACATCTGATAAAGACATATACCTCACCCTGGCCAGGTGGCTCAGTTGGTTTGAGCATCATCCTGTACACCAAAAGGTTGCAGGTTTGATTCCCAGTCAGGCACATACCTTGGCTGCAAGTCCAGCGTCCAGTTGGGGTGCATGTGGGAGACAACTGATCAGTGTTTTTCTCTATCTCTCTCAAAATCAATGTGAGAATGTTAAAAAAAAGAAGAAGAAGAAGAAGACATACCTGACAACAGCTCCATTGAAGACACTTCAGGGGTGTATCCTATTGACAGTGATGACTATGTTTCTGCCTCAGGCTTGAGAGCTGATGAGGACATGCAGAGTCCCCAGATGACAACATCTCAACCACTTCTAAGGATACCGTTCGCTAGCACTGTTCCAAAAGTGGAAGCCACAATGCTGAAGATGCAGAACAAAATACCCGCTCAGATGAAGTCACCTGAAGAAACTGATGAAAAGAGAAAGTTCACCTCTCTGACTCAGAAAGAAAAATGGACCCAGCCCTGGCCAGGTGGCTCAGTTGATTGGAGCATCATCCCATACACCAAAAGGTTGCAGGTTCAATCCCCAGTCAGGGCACACACCGAAGTAGCAGGTTTGATCCCTGATCAGGGTGTGTAAGGGAGGTAACCAACTGATGTTTCTTTCTCTCCTCAATGTTTCTCTCCCTCCCTTCCTCTCTCTATAAAACTCAATAAAACACATCCTCAGGTGAATATTTTTAAGAAAGAGAAAGAAAAATGGACCCAGCTCAAGAGGATACAAATGTGTATACTGAGAAATGGGGGGAGGGGGGGCTCTGCCCGCAGCCTCCCCCGTGCCACACCCCCCCCCCCCCCGGCTGCCACGGCTGAGAATAAGTCTACCAAGACATGATCTGCTTGGGGAAGAAAGGCGGCCAATCTCTCAAAGGAGAAGGGCCAAGAGCCTTTTCCTCAAAACACCCAGACAATCTGTTTAAAAGAACAGAAGCCCTGGCAGCTGCCATTTCTGATGAAGTGATCAGCTTTCTCTGCAATTTTCCTTATCCTGCTGGTGGTGTATCCTGCACAAGAGAAAGAAGAAGGAAGGAAGTTATGACCTTGGAGAATGCAAACCATCCAGTGCTGCTTATCAGAAGGCACCTACTAAGCCGTTTTATGTGAGAAACTCCCCTTTAGTGTATCTATTCATGAGATTGCTGAAGTTTTAAAAATATTTTGCATAGGAAAAAATAAACAGAAAGATGGTGTCTTAAAAGAAAGATAGAGTGGGGAAAAGCATTTCAGGCAGAGGGGACATTGGTCACATAAACTCCCTAGAGTGTAACCAGTGACCACTCCAGACACAATGACCCTGGACATGGGGGAAGGTTTTTAAGAAGCCCAACGTGAAAGGCACAGCTTGGTCAGAAGACAAGGACCAGCTCTAGAAATTAAGATTTATCCTAAAGGTATTGGGAACCCTCCGAAGTTTTTCAGCAGGTACTAGGATCATATATGTGGTTTAGGGAGATTTCTCTAATATCGGCATCAAATTTGGATTGGAAATAAGGCCGGGCCTATTGGAGTTGTCCTTATGAACAATTTCAAGGAATCGAAAGGAAGGATCAAATTTCCATGTGAAGGAGATAACATCAGACTTGGATATTAATAAGAGTAGAAGAGAGGGGAAGGAAGTATAGTCATGCTCCAGTTAACAACAGGGATACGTTCCGAGAAATGGGTTGCCAGGCAACTTTTGTTGTGCGACTTTGTTGTCCTTACACAGACCTGGATGATAAAGCCCACTGCACACCTAGGCTACATGGTACAGCCTGTTGCTCCGAGACTACAAGCCTGTGCATCACGTTACTGTACAAAACAACATGAGATTAAATTAAGTGCAAGAGAAAATGGTGCCATCAAGAGACGCAGTAAATACTAGAGGTGTGAGGCTACTGCTGGGGTTACACAGCATACTGTTATACAGCGAACTTTCTTTTTAATAATTAGAAAGAGGCCCTGGCTGGTGTAGCTCAGTGAATGGAGCACGGGTGGCGAAACAAAGGCTCGCCAGTTCTATTCCCAGTCAGGGCACATGCCTGGGTTGCGAGCCAGGACCCCAGTGGGGGCCACATGAGAGGCAACCACACATTGATGTTTCTGTCTCTCTCTTTCTCCCTCCTTTCCCCTCTCTCTAAAAGTAAATAAATAAAATCTTTTAAAAAATAATAATTAGAAAGAGTACACTCTAAAATAGTGATAAACTATATAGTATAGTAAATACATAAACCAGTAACAATCGTTTATTATCATTATCAAATACTATGTGCTGTGCATAATTGTATGTGCTATAAATACTTATTTTTACTAAAACTCAGTATTTTAATTTGGCCTACATGCATTTTGGTGTAAGGAGAATTAGGACCTTTCAAATAAAACTGTTTGTTTTCGCTGTATGATTTCACCCTGCAGTTCGCTATAATGTACTTTTCACACAAAAGGGTATGTGCTTTTATGCAACTGTCAACGCAGTTCGTTGATGCTAGCATCACTGCAAACACATGAGCAATGCATTGGGCTGCAATATTATGGTGGCTACCGGTCACCGGGCAGTAGAAAGTTTTCAGCTCCATTGTAATCCATGGGACCGCCATCGCATATGTGATCTATCATCTACTGAAACATGGTATGCAGTGCCTGTCTGCATCATGAAAGTCATTCCCATGTTCACGACTTGGGTGGCAGAGTCAGGAAAGGAGAGAAGGGAAAGGCCAGGGAGCTAGAAAGTTCCCATTTTCCTTCTCCTGTAGTCTCAGCTCGGTGCCTAGCCTCCCCACTCAGCCGGTTCCCAAGGTGCCTGTGCGCTTCAAATCACACCATGCAGAAACGGGGGCTCCAGAAATAGTCCTCTCCCCCTGTTCCCTCTTGGGTTTACTGCTAACGCTGCCCTAAAATATGCATTCAAAGGGGTAAAGTTATTTTCGGGCCAAACTTCAAATGATGTTTCTGTCACTCCCCTTCCAGATTCCTTAATGGCCCCTAAATACATATGAAGGTTCAAATTAAGTTCAGAGAACTTTAAAGCACTTTGGAATGGTGAACTTTAGAATTAAGGCTGTCTTTATGTCTTATTTCATTTCATGTATTAAATATTAACTTGAATTTTATAAGAATTAGGAGATTTAACAAGTAATATTTACACTTACCAACTAAAAACATGTTTACAGTAACAAATATCTCAAATGTGCTCAAATTACAAATATATGTTCCATGGCACAAATTTTAGAACATGAATATGCCAATATAATTAGTGTGCCACAATCACATGGGCATTCTACTGTTAAACAAATCATACATCAAAAACTTTTTAAAAATCTTCATTCAACCAAACATTTGGTTGAAGATTACATAAGAATCCATTTTTTCATTTTAAAAATTAACATTTATTGGAGAACTCAGAATATGATTTGGTAAAATTTGATTCAGTATTCTCTAAAGTAAAAAAGATATGAAGAAATCATAGTAAACTTAATACTGCCAACTTCTATTGTGTTAAAATAATTTTAAATGTTTAGGAAAAATTTTAAAGCTATGTAAGAAGCAGAAGGCAAGTCGCAAAATGCTGAAAGAGCTTAGCCAGGAAACTTCAAATAAAATAGCACAGATACACTGCGAATAACCTAAATCCTCCATAAATGTTAGCTTCTCACTTTCCTCTGCCTACTCATCTAACTAGGCAAATACATATATTACCAGTTAGGTCAGATAGGAGAATGGATAAAGTCCAAATCTTGTTGCCATGGGAGCCAAGAGTCAGAATAAGACCACCATGGCCAGATAGAATGATTAGAGCTTCTCCTTCATTTTTCCTCACATGCAGTTTTGCAGTAAGAGAAAAGGACACAGGGTTTCCAGCCTGTGAAAATAAATTTGTCCTCTTTGCAAAAGGAAATACCGAAAAAGAAACAGAAGGAGATTCAGAAGAGCCAGAGCTGTATCTTCTCTCAGATAACAGTAAGAGATATTAACAATTAATGCCTTCTCTCTAATAAGTTCTGTGCACCTAATAAAAAATGCTTAACAACCAAAGCAAAAACACTATGCATTCTCTAGGCAAGAAGAGCCCGACAAGTTTCTGCTTTACGGAAAAAAAATCAAGGCAATTAAAGAATGTCTTCTATTTAGCCCAGGTAAGGAAGATGACATTAAGTTGTCATTGAAAATGGTATAGTGAGGAGGGTATTGATCCATATCAAAGATGGTATTATTAGATCCTGGTTTAATGAGCAGCCTCACGTCATTAAGGCTATCCATATAAAACAATTGTTCTCCTATTCTCTCGGCTGCTATATTAGTTTCCTAGGGCTGCCATCACAAAGTACCACAAAGTAGGTGGCTTAAAACAACAGAAATTTGTTCCCTCACTGTTCTAGATATAGAAAATCAAGGTATAGACTGGGCTATGCTCCCTCTGGAGAGAAACGTCCTTGCCTCTTACTGGCTTGAGAAGGTAGTTATCAATCCTCGACTTCCCTTTGGTTCCAGCTGAATTGTTCCAATCCCTTGCTACTGTCCTCACAAGGCATTCTCTCTATACACAATAACTCTGGGTCTGATTTTCCTTTTTCTTATAAGGACCTTAATTATATTGAATTGGAGCCCACCTTAATTCAGTATGACTTGATTTTTACATGATTACATCTGAAAGACCCTATTTCTAGGTAAGTTCACATTCACAGGTCCTGGGGGTTAAGATATAGCTTTTGGGGGAGACACAATTCAATCCACAACTGCTTCTATTTCTGTGATTTGTCAAATCCTCCTCTCCTGCTGAGTAGCAGTTCCCTTACAATCTCTCAGTCTGATTCCATAGTTTTTCAGCTCACACATTAGTCCATACAGTTTCATCTAGGTTTGTAAGATTCAACCCACTTCATGTAGTCCCATGTAATCCAGAGCTTACTTCCCTACCCAGTCGGAGGCCATTCCCTGATTTCCATAATCCAAATTGGGTGAAGAGTATACTCAGCTTCCTCTCACACCCTCTCTTTTCCTCAGACCTTAGCTCTGATGTTGGATTAAAATGCAGGGAGAGGAAAACATCCATTTCCTACTCATATGACTGCACATGATGAGACAAGATGGACCTGAATGGTCAAGCCTACGAATGGGCTTTTTCACAAGAGCCCCTGATAGGCTCAAGGTGGATATGAGGTGGCCATTCTCCTAGGCAGTGATGGTCTCTTTTGAGATACAGTCACATGGATGACCCTTGGCTGCCAGGAAAGCTCACATTCCCCTTCTGGCCTCTCTCCTTGCTTAGTGGTGTTGTGGTCCTCAGCAAATTTGGACTCCCATTCTCATCCATCTTCCACAGCACCGCCCCCCCCCCCGCCCCCCAGGGGCAGCAAGCAAAGGGAAGATATTCTACACATAGCTTGCAAATAAGAAACTTGAAGCAGATAACCTTTGTCCCCCATGACAGACAAAGTGAGCTGTCTACATGCATGACACCTGTCTCCCACCAACAGAATCCAAATTTCATGTGATATAGCAGGATGGTCAACTACAAACTTGTTTTCTCAGCCTCTCTGACAGCGTGGGTGGCTGTTTGACTCAATTTGGGCCAGTGAGAAATAAGTAGACATGGAGATGAGGAGATAGCTTTTGATATCCTGACAAAAGAAAGCACTTTTGGCTGGTGTGCTCTTTCCCTTCTTCTTGCCTCGGAAGCAGTCATGGTGTCTGCAGAGCAGCAGTTGCCTTGGGACCATAAAGTGCAGCCCTGAAGGGCCCTGGCTGAGTGGCTCAGCTGCTTGGAGCATCATGCTATATACACCAAAAGGTTGGGGGTTCGCTCCCTGGTCAAGACCCATACTTAGGCTGCAGGTTCCATCTTTGGTTGGACACATGCTGAAGGCAGCCCCTTGATGATCACTCTCTCTCTCTCTCTCTCCTTCTCTCTCTATAAAGTCAATAAACTTCTTGGGTGAGGATTAAAAAAAATGTAGGCATGAAGGATCACATAGTGCAGCCCTAATATCATCCATGCATTGAAGTAAAGCTAGTAGCAGCCTCCAGAGGCCTTATCATGTGAGAAAATTAAAGGCCTACTTGGCCCTGGTGGGTGTAGTTCAGTGGATTGAGCATGGCCCTGGGAACCAAAGGGCCACCAGTTTGATTCCCAGTCAGGGCACATGCCTGGGTTGCAGGCCAGGTCCTCAATGGGGAGTATATGAAAGGCAATCACCCACTGATATTTCTCTCCCTTTCTCTCTCCCTTCCCCTCTCTCTAAAAATAAATAAAATCTTTAATAAAAATTAAAAAATAAAGTCCTATTTGTTTAATCTGCTGTTAGTTGGATTCTCTGTTACCAGAAGTTGAAGCACCGCTGGTTTGATTCTGCCAGGGCTGGGTTAGCAGACAGATGCTCTTTTCCCCACTGGGGTGGCTCTGCCAGGTCAGGAAGAACACACACAAGAAGAACACAGATTCTCCCTCCCCCTTCCTGCAAGGTGAAAAGCTGTAACATCGTGCAAATCAAGAACCCTCCTGATCCGTGAATTTAATTGCTATATCCATATCCCTTCTCAGCCCCGCTCTCCAAATCTACCATCAATAACCTGTTACCACATTTTCCTAAGGAATTTTATGACTGTTTTGGTTGGTTGTAGCTGTTTCATAATAATAATAATCCAGGCCCCCTCACATCTTTATTATAGTGCAGGGTCCTGAGGAGCGCTTCCTAAGCCTGTCTGAACAGGAAATGAAATTGTACAGACAGTATGTTCACATCCACATAAAAGCTCAAATTAAATGAGTGCACGAACAAAAAACCATGGAAATCTAGCAGATTGTGAAAGCTCTCTTTGAGCAGTGAAAATTTTTCTTTTTAATTTTTCTTGAGATGTCTATATTATTCATGTTTTTTTATAATGAACAAAAATAAAAAAAATCTTCTTAAGCTGAGACAAGAATAATAACAATGAATAATTAAAATAGTGGGACTTTTCCTCACATTTCTACTACAAGAGCATACAGGATGTGGACATCGGTGCTACAAGTCTGGGTGAGGCTGTGAACCACATGGTAACGATTTAGTGCCCAATGAAAACGGGGAGCAGGTCCCAAGGGCTCCTACAAAACTCCCTCCTCCACCTAGCAAAGCCCAGGGTTTGGCAACTGCTCGAATGACGTTTCGCCCACCTAATTCTAAGCCATCTTAGGTTCTTCTGGAGTGAAATCTTTATACCTTCATCTTCCTTGATAATATCTTCTCAGGAGAAATCTTTATTTCAAAATTTTCTGATTTGAAACCAGGAATCTGGAGTCTTCTGAGTCCCCCAAACTGAAGAAACCACAAGTGATGGTGCCGTTGCCTGAATATTCACCACTGTCTTCTGTTGAAGAGGGGTTGCTTTGAGAAGCTGTTTTCTAGTTCCGTTTTATAAAAACACTGCAGTGTTTCCATAAGTATTTTAGTTCAATTTATATCTCGAAATGTGTATTTGTGATTATGAAGAAAACACATGAAATGGTGAAAGAAGAACTAAAGGATCGGTCTGTCTTGCACCTCAGATCCCCCAACCCGCCTCCCTGAAGTAAACTGTATCAATGGCTTGTTGAGAAACTCGTACAAATGGGTGCATACAGGTATTTATCTTTCTCATCTCTCACACTCAAAAAAAGGCTTTTATACACAACTGGTTTACCTTGCTCTGTTTGCTAAATGGAATACCTTGGAAACCTTGCTTTCCAATAGATTCATGCAGATATTCTTTTAATCAACTACATATTAATCTAAAGCAATTCACATTGTGACTTATTTAAATAATCCCATAGTTTTGGACAGTTAGAGAATTTATCATTTCTGTGAGTACCTACAGTGCTATAATTAAAACCATTTCAAATGTGTATATATATTTGGGGAAAGTCCCCAAACATGTAGTTGGGGGATCAAAAGATAGATGTGTGTTCTATTAAAAACTGCTGATTGCTCTCCAAAATTTCTACAAATGTATGTTTTCACAAACAACACACGTCAGTGCTGATCCTCCATATCCTTGCCCAGCTGAGAAGAACTGAGGTTTCATTTTTCAAATTACATTCTTTAACTATTTTTTAAACTAGTGTCAAAATCAATACCGAGTACAGAGTGCTAAGTGCCAAATTTCAACACATTAGATATCTCCGGCGTGCTAATGTGTCCCACACAAACTTACCAATGCAGCTTTCCCTGACATTTCTGTGCCTGTGTTCGTATTTGACTTCTACGTGTATCACTAATTGTGCGGTTCACGTTTATAATTCACACTTTCAGGGGCCCCCTTATGTACAAGCATGGCTCCACAGCTGTCCTGTTCCTGGATCAGCTATGCTGGACAGAGGTCATGGGCGTCACCCATCAGCCCCTGTGCTCATCTCAGCGTCGCACTTAGTGCTGCGTCACACCATGTAAACATCTTAAAGAAAGTTTGAGCTCCTACAGTAAGTTTGAATGGTTTTAACTTATCTGCCTTGGATTTCTGTTAGGTTTGCACGCTACTTCTGTTACCTGCTTTATAAACTAGAGTTGCACGTGGGTTTTCATTTTTTAAAAAAATAGCATTCTTAGAGTTTGAGGTGATAAAAATATGAAAACAACCATATCCATCAATACCGAACTAATTAAATTAATTTGATTTACTGACTAAATCTATTATTATGTGACATTAAAAATGAGATTGATATAAATGTAAGATAATAAATACATCTTTCATGTCTACTGTTTAGTGAAAGAAGCAAAGTACAGAACGATTTAATTGTATTCCCCCATTGGTAGTGTCTGTTTTAAAGTTACATGTCTCTGGAAGCTTATATAAGATTGTCAAAACAATTGTTTGCTCCAATGAAGAAGATGGGGGCTGGGGAATAGAAATGGAAGAGAGACTTCTCACTATCTACCCTTCTGCGTAATTACTTTTCCTATTTAGCTGTGATTTTAAATATATATATTTATGAAGAATAAGTGTGGAAATAGGTCTCAGAGAAGGAAGAAGCTGTACACAAAGCCCACGAATGTGTAAGAGAGATAGGGTCATGTTCAGGTGTCCACCCCAAACATTATTTATTACTTAAGCGAGGATTAGCTACTAGATACACCTATAACATGCAGAGGAAGAACTGACAGTATAAGAAGAAACAGATATTACTTAAGTTAACTTAAGCTTAAAAGCTAGAAGAACTATAAAAATACAGCAGTTAAAATTTTTATTGTGATATAAAAAGCACAAAACATAAACTTACCAATTAACAATTTTTTAAGTGGACAGTAGACATTTGTTCCCAATATGCACATGGTTGTACAACAGAGCTCCAGAACTTTTCCACCTCATGTGACTGAAACTCTACTCCCACTGAACAACTCTCCATTTCCCTTTCCCCCAGCCCCTGACCACTACTGCTTTGTTTCTGCGAGTTTCACTAATTTAAATAATTTTTGAAAGTTGAAAATTGCAGTAGTCGTCTTTTAATAATGGCTTATTTTACTTAGCATGTCCTCAAGAGTCTTCCATGTTGTAGCAAATGCCAGGATTTCCTTATCACATTTTCTTTATTCATTTACCCTTGATGGACATTTAAGTTGCTTCTACCTCTCAGCTATTGTGAGGAACACTGCAGTGAACATGAGTATGCAAGGGTCTCTTTAAGATCCTGTTTTCATACTTTCAGATGTATACCCAGGGTAGGAATCTAGATTATATGATCATTCTATTTTTAATTTTTTTAATAACCTCCATACTGATTTTCATAGCAACTGCACCATTTTACAATTCCACCCACAGTGTAGGAGGGTCCCAGTTTCTCCACATTCTTGCCAACACTGCTATTTTCTGGGGATTTCGTTGTTTTGTTTTGTTTTGCTTTTTTGACAGTGGCCATCCTAACCTGTGTGAGGTGATATCTCCTTGTGGTTCTGACTTGAATTTCCCTGATGATTAGTGATGCTGAACATCTTTTCTGCTTTGGTTACTTATATATCTTCTCTGAAGAAATGTCTATTCAAGTCCTTTGTCCATTTTTAAATTGGGTTATTTGTTTTTTCATTGAATTATAGTACTTCTTTATATTACTTGTATTCTGGATATTAACCTCTTATCTGATATATGGTATGCAAATATTTTCTCCCATTTCATAGATGCTTTTTTGTTTCATGGATCATTTCCTTTGCT
The DNA here is from genome assembly GCA_039655065.1 of Glossophaga mutica. NCBI lineage: Eukaryota > Metazoa > Chordata > Mammalia > Chiroptera > Phyllostomidae > Glossophaga > Glossophaga mutica. The sequence goes on along the minus strand of CM077310.1, from coordinate 109,798,789 downwards.
GAGCAGAAGTTTTTAAGTCTGATGCCATCCTGTTTGTTGGTTTTGCTTTTCTGTTTGTGCATTTGGTGTCATATTAAAAAAAATCATTGCCCATTCCAATGCCATGAAGCTTTCTCCCTGTGTTTTCTTCTAGGAGTTTTATAGCTATGTTTTTATGTCTTTAATTCATTTTGAGTTACTTTTTGCATATGGTGTAAGGACCCATCTTTATTCTTTTGCCTGTGGGTATTTGGTTTTTCCAATACTATTTATTGACGAGACTATCCTATCACCATCACGTAGTCTTAGTGCACTTAGGGAATATCATTTGACTGTGCACACTAGGCCTTAATTCTGGGTACTTTATTCTGTTCCATTGGTCTATATGTCTTATCTTTATGCAAGAACCATACCGTTTCGTTTACTGTAGCTTATAATGTGTTTTAAAATTGGGAAGCTTGCAGCCTCCAGCTTTTTTTTTTTTTTTTTCTCTTTCAAGAGTATTTTGACTATTCCCAGCTCTTGGAGATTTTTAATTTTAGATTTTTTAAATTCTGCAAAAAAAATGCCATTGAGATTTTGGTAAGGATTGCATTTTCACTCTGTAGATTACTTTTAGTAACATGGACATTTTAACATTATTAATTCTTCCAATCCATAAACACAGGAGATTTTTTCTTGTGTGTGTGTGTGTGTCTTTAATTTCTTTGAGTAATGTTTCCTAATTTTCAGTCTGCAAGTCTTTGTCTCCTTGGTTTAGTTTATTCATAAGTATTCTATTATTTTTGAAGCTATCACAAATGAGACTCTTTTCTTAATTTCCTTTTTTGAGTTGTTTATTGTGCAAAAAGAAAAAAACGCAACTGATTTTTGAGTGTTAACTTTAGATCCTGCAATTTTGCTGAATTCATTTATTAGTTCTAACAGTTTCTTTGTGGAATATTTTGGGTTTTCTTCATATAATACAATGTCATCTGTGAATAGCGATAATTTTACTTATTTCTTTCCAATTTGGATAACTTTTATTTCTTTTTCTTGTCTAACTGGTCTGGCAATTACTGTCATAACTCTGTTGAATAAAAGTGGCAAGAGTAGATATCCTTGTTTTATTCCTGATCTTAGAGAAAACTCCTTTTTTCACAATTGAGTGTAATGTTAGCATCATGGGTGGCCTTTATTATGTTGAGATCATTTTCTCCTGAACCTTGAAAAAAATTAACCGTTATTGTTAGAGACAATAATGCATTTTCTTGCCCTCTTAAAGAGACCACTGAACATAGTTTACTCTTTTTGATAATTTAGAGTCATCATTTAAACTTTGTTTCCTACTGTTATATAATAACATGATACTATCATGCGCTGAAATGTATTTTCCCTTAAAAATCATTTGCTCCAGACAGACACTACAAGAAAAGAAACTACAAACCAATAACGAAACAAAAGTAATATGTGTCAGAGATCCGGAAAGGTTTTTTAATGTTAAATTAATAAGATATAACGATAGTAGTTTTTCCCCACAACACAGCTATCCTGGAAACCAAGTGTATAGTATGTGGTTTTAAGCCTAACTCATGTAAGATTAAGAGAACTGCAGACCAAACACATCATCTTCCGTTTTAGAAATAAACACTCACAACTCCCAACACAGCGTGGAGCAGCGGCAAAGCTGTCCAAGAAAACCTACCTGTTTTGATCTCTGTGTCCCTTTGGAGTTGAGAGTGATTTTGTGCACTTGTTTAGAAAGCATTAAATAGAAATTGCCCATTAGTACTTCCGTCTAAAATGGCAAAATCAATTTTGGTATACAAAGAAAAGGAAATTTTTTTTGGCTTCTGCAATGAATTCTTTTCCCCCCTCTCTTCATTTAATATTTGTTTTGCTAATTCTTCTATGTCTCTGTTGATGGTATTTACTGTTCAGTTGCTAATGTAGTTTTTGGTCTTTAAAGCTTTTAACCTTTCATCTTTGGTAATTCAAGTGGGTTTTAGAAATCTTTTTCACTTTCCTCATGTCCAAAAATTGATCCTCAATCAAACTCACTTTCAGATGGCCTGAACACTTCGTTACCTATGAAGTACTCAAAATCAGAGGCCTTGCTGAACCGTCTGGTTAGTCACATTTTCATTAGTGCTGGTTAGTGTCATTTTTTTCCTTCTTCTTCTTCTGGTTAGTGGTGTCTGTTTTCCTTCCTTCCTTCCTTCCTTCCTTCCTTCCTCCCTCCCTCCCTCCCTCCCTCCCTCCCTCCCTCCCTCCCTCTTTCCTTCCTTCCTTCTTTCTCTTTTTCTTTCTTTTGAAAGAAGTAGTACGGGCAAGAGAGACAGGGGCTGCTGGACTTGGATATTGAATCTGTCGGAGTCATAGGAAAAAGGCATATTTCAGAAAGCCATATTCTTTGTTTTTGTCTTTGGTTGGTTTATTGCTTTTTACATAATTCAATTATTCATATCTAATTTTGAGAACTTGAGTTGTCTGGGTTTTTCAAATGGTTATCCACATTTCTGAATCACTGAGGTAATTTTTGCTACAAACTGTGGTAGAAATTTTAACTGTGAAGTTATTTCCCGTCACGGCAAACAGCTTAATTGAGAAGCTCGTTTATCCCCTCGGCCTTCAAAAAATCCCAGTGTACCAAGATTTAATCCAATTTAAATTCCTCTGTATGATAAATTCTTCAATGATGTAATAACACCATCCCTTTTTCCAATGACATAGATGTGGAAACACGTTTTTACCATGTCTTTCTTTTAAAAAAAAAATCCTTTTCCCAAAGTTTTGCAGCACACTTGCTCAAATATAACATCTTCGGGTGTTTTGGGGTTTTTTGTTGTTGTTTTAATTATATCAATCTTTTTATAAACGGGTTTTGAGGTAGAGCCTAGCACATTCCATTCACTCACTGCAGTGATTAATTCCTATTGCTGCTCGGTCACTTGTTACTTTATTTTTAGGGGCAAATTTATACCAAGTCTTGGATCACATGTACAATGGTATTTGAAGTATCTGCAGCTGCTTGCATAGCAGAAGTTCCAAGCTACATTCCTGTTGTGAATCATAGGTTTGTGAGGATGGTACCACACTAGCAAGAAAAAGAATTATCTTTATGGAAGCGTGCATGCTCTCACACACGTACACAAATCTCCTGAGGATTCCTAGTATGCAAAACTGAGAACATCCTGTAAGTGTCTTATCAGGAAAAGAGGAAGAGGTCACTTTCCAAGAATGTTATTTACATCTAGTCACCTTATTCTGCAATCAAAACTCTTTGATACTTCTGAATGTATATACATGTATGTCTGTCTACATGTTAAATAGGAATATATGTATCTATGTCTGTATATCACATAGAAATACCTGTATGTCCTATAGATAGCCAAATCAAGTCCTGCAATTTTGAAATTCTATGGGTGGTATTCTCTATCTTAGTTCATCATGAAACTGCCATTGGGCAATTTGTACTAAAGACATTCCAGCGAGGTGAGGCTGTCTCTCATATATGGTAATAGAGAATTTATCAAGGCCTTCCTAGTCCAATCACCAAAACCTGCTCTGTGTCCCTATGGGCCTAAGTCACACAGATATCTTTACAAGCCACAGTGTTTATAACGAAAGTTAAGCATTCAGACCCTGGGGTCAGATTACCTGAGCTCTGTTTCCTATCGGAGGAGCCTTGGGCATGGGCCTTCGTTTCTCAGTCTTGTTATTTGCCTACCTCAGCGGACTGCTGTATCATGAAATGAGATAACGTACGTAAAAATGCTTAAGAGAGTTTGGGCTCTTAATAAGTCCTAAGTACATACAAGCTATTTTTGCTCCTCTGAAGAAGCAAGAAAGAAGACTGGAGCTGAGGTGGTGCTCTTGACTGAGATGAGTGGGGAGGAAAGCCACCATTGCAACAGGTGCATTGTGGAAATGAACATATGTCTCTTCAAGTAGTATCCAGCAGAACACTTAAAATTCTCTAGCGATGGTATGATCTTTGAGGATGAAGGCCTCTTGAGCAAAGATGGTCTCCACCTCAAGGAGAAAAGGAAAACTGTCTCACACGAAGGCTGGCTAACCTAAGGAAAGAAAGTACTTATCTAGACTTACTTGGGACTGATAATTCAATGTCTCCTGTATTCACAAGTTATATAGCTGGGATATAAAAGGCCTTACTACTTTTAATCCTAAGAAATAGTTTCCTTTGCCAACTGAACCCAAGAAGTTTGGGGGTGTTATGCTTCCCTGTTTGGACAAGAAGGTTATGTCAGTTTCTGGGCCATGTCAGTGTTTTCTGCAGTGGATTGATCCATGAGAAATTAGGTTGCATCTATGATCCATTCAACAAAACATATGAAAATCTGTTTCATTCAAGACAAGAATTTGAAAATTTGTCTCATTCAAGGCAAGAATCACCCAGTTCTGGACCATGGCGTTAGCCACAAATGTCTCACCATTGTCATTATGTTGACACTTTTTTTTCCACAGAGGCATGTTTACCCTTCACTTTTTTAAAAAATTGATTTAAGAGTGAGAAAGAGAGAGAAATGTCAATTTGTTGTTCCTCTTATCCATGCACTCATTTGGTTGATTCTTGTATGTGCCCTGACCAGGGATCAAACCCACAACTTTGGCATATTGGGTCAATGCTCTAACCAACTGAGCACCTGGCCAGGGCCCTTACCATTCACTCTTTTGGAAAGATTTTATTTATTTTATTTTATTTGTTTTAGAGAGGAAGAAGGGAGGGAGAAAGAGTGGGAGAGGAACATTGATCAGCTGTCTCTCCTCTTCATCCTGACCAGAGACTGAACCCATAACCCAGGCATGTGTCCTAACTGGGAATTGAACCAGTAACCTTCCACTTTGTGGAACAGCACACAACCAACAGAGCCACACTGGTCAGGGCAACCCTTCACTTTTATAGGTCCCTCCCAAGGCCCTGGAGAGTACCCAGCAATGTGTTTACATTACATGTTTTTGTGAAATCTGCAAGTAAAATATTTTAACTGCAATTGGAATAGACCGTTGTCACATTCCCACCTAAGCTTCTGCTTTGACACAGTCCTCTCTTGTTAGACAGTGTTGGAAAGGTCATAGGCATTTGGGGGAATTTGTCCAAGCCAGTGGTTCTCAATGACAGGCTGGTGGGAGTGATTTCACTCTCCAGGGGACATTTGGAAATGCCTGGAGACTTTTTGGTTACTTACCACTGAGTGCATATTATTGGCACCTAGGAAAATAAGGACAGGCATGTTGCTAAACATCCTACAATGCACAGGACAGGCTCCCACCTCAAAGAATTACCTGGTCCCAAATGTCTACAGTGACATGGTTGAGAAACCCTGAGCTAAGGGGAGATTGAATAGAGGATATACAATTTAGATCGATTTTGATGCATATATTTATTCAGTTTGTAGTCACTCCTCTCCTTGTGTAAAAATAATACCCCTAAAATCCACTGTACTTACTCCCCCTGTGCTATGACAGAAAGGGGCAAAACAATGAAAAAGTCATGCTGCTCTACAAAAGTGGAACTGTGCCCGAAGATGTTCTAAGTTTGTAGGTAGTGGAGAAGCAGCGAGGTTCAGATAAGCCAAAGCTAGTCTTTGAAATTCCTCTAGTCACAGGACATCTAAAATTGTACATAGAGGATTTTGATTCTCATCCACACTGAGTCCAAAAGAGACATCTCTTGCCAGAATATACTCAACAAAGGAGCAAGTCTGATTATGCACTTGCTATACATGTTTTTCCTTTTTTTCATGGGAACTAAACAAAAAAAACTTTAGAATTCTTATGTTTGTCAGGGTATAGCTCTGTAGCAGTAAAGTTACAGGTTTTATACATCCCATCAATAAAGACAACAAAGAACACATTTTGATCAGCCATGCTGGAGGAAAGGCTGATTTATCATTCCAGCCTCTCTACAGAAAATAATATTACAAAAGGAGTTATATGTAGAGAGGGTCAAAAATAGGAAGAAAAAAATGTAGAAAAGAGGCATTACAGAAGTTTGCCAGATAGTTAATAAAAATAGTGTCATATTTCTAAATTTTGTGATGTTTGTCATATTTGTCAAATTATATTTTCAGTTTTCTTTTTCTTAAAAAAGGATCCAAAGCTGCTCGGGCTCTGGAGTTTATATTCCCAAAAATTCTTCTTTTGTGAGAACATCCTGTGTGTGTATGTGGGTTTGTGTGTGTGTAAAATATATGTATCTAACCTTTACTTTTCCATCAAGCTCACCCAGACCAAGTCCTCATCAACTCTCAGACTCTTATAAGTAAGCTCCGCTTGTCTTCCTGACCCCAGACTCTACTCCCTCATGTCTAGTCCCTAGACCTTTTGGAAAGTGCTCCTGTGAACACACCACATAGCCACGAACAAACAGAAGGAGCTCGACGCTAGGAGAGGAGGATGCTTCCTTGTCCGCCTGCGCAGCCCTCTATTTTGGCCTCACCGCAGGGCCTTGCAATTCATTGCCCTGCCTTCCAATCTGCTAGTCCTTGAATGTCAGAAGATTGATATGTCTTAAGTACCTAATGCAGAGCCTGTCCCAGACCTCTGGCAACAGTCTGGTGTATCTACTTCATGCATCCTGCAGACACGGAAAATCATAAGTGCATGTACTCTTCTAAACAATCAAATCTTGCTGTCCACAGCATCCTGCAACTTCATGGCTACTCTTGGAAGAGTCTGCTGCATTTTGCTATTTAGCATTTTACATGGATGGCTGGCTGACCAGTATCTGGTCAAAGGGAAAGGACACAGGGCCTCCTACTGACTGGCTGACAAGTGCAATTGTTTCTCAGTCACCCACAGGACATCCCTAAAGCAGGTCTGCTAGTGACAACCCCAGCACTGCCCACTGAGTGAACAGCTGTCTGGCCCTTGGCTGTGGCCCAGACTCAGTCTTTGTCAGGGTGTACGGGGACATGCTGGGCGGAGATCAGCAACCATGTGGGCAGACAGGCAATGTGGGGAAACGCCTGCCTGAGAGTTCGAAGTGGAGTCAGAGAGAAGAGGAGGAAATGACTAAGAAGGAATAAGGAAAAAGGCTTTTCAAATAACGATGGGAAAGGGACTGTGTCTATGCAAATATTACAGGTAAAGTAAAACTGGTAACACATCGTTCTTTTTCAGAACTACTTAAAAGGCTGAATTCCCCATAGAGGTAGTAACTACACCACGCGTGTGCATACGCAGGTGCTCGTGCCACACACACAGTCTCTCTCGCTGGGCAATAGAAACTTTGCTGGGAGCCGAGTTTGAGCTAACCACTGTAACATGCAGAAGCAATTAGTATATTCCTGAAGTTCTTATATTTACCTTTTAATTCCAAAGGCTGCTTATTTGTTTTGCTATTAGGTTCAGGCCCTGATTACAGGGTATTGATGGGCATTAATAGATGTCTAAATTTTACAAGTATGTTTAAATTTCACACGTCTTGAGTGTTAGTTGAGGAAATTCAGGCTGTCAGTGCTTTGAAATACAAAGCTTTCAATAAAGGCCCAAGGCTTAACCAACAATTAACAATTATAACCAAGGGTAAACAGAAAGTAAGTTCATTAATTTGTTAATTGTGGTCCTCAACTATGCACATGAGCTTTTCAAACATACTTTTCACAGATGTAATAATTTCAAATGTTTGGAAATCATCAAACACATCTGGGACAAACCACAAGCCCAGTTTTGGTTTTTGTTTTTCAGGGAAAGCCAGCTCTTTACCTTGCCAAAGGAGGCAAAATCCTCCTTTTAGTGATACATTTATTTCTAAAGTTGAATCTTTTAAAATCTTCTTGAGTTTCTGAAACTTACAGCAATGTGCATTTATTATCCCAAGTCAATAATAGCGATAAAAAATTGCAATAACTGGAGAGGATAGAGTCTAGTGTCTTTGAACTTTATGGCTGCTTGGCTTGACCCTCTTTCAATTTGACATTTTAACAACTTGGAGAGATAGAGATTATAGAGGTTTGGCCAAAACAGCAAATGTTTTTTCAGCTAATCCCCTGAGAATTAAGAAATCTAATTTGAGTGTACAGAAAAAGTGATAAATTACTTGGGATTATACCTCAAAAGTGTAAACCCTATGCAGATGGGCTGCAAAATGCTTGCGAGAGCGTAAGTCTGAACTGCAAATACGAAGGAGTCTTTGGACACTGACCTTCCTTACAGGGTGAGGAAGCCACGGATGCCTAAATGCCCCTTTCACACTTGTAGCTGGAGGTCATTGATCAGATCACAGCACAGCGGGATGAAATCTGGTTTTAAAAATCAAGTTATTCCAGCGATTTGGTCAAAGGTTATTGGTTAGATATGTTGACTAGCATGTTAAATATTATTCATCTCATGATAGGAAACAACTTTAATGGCTGTTTATTACGTATGAACTATTGTAGCCAAGGACCAAAGGGATGAAATTCCCAAGGCCAAAAGCACTTCTAGTGAACAGGCACGGTAAGCTATTTCTTTAATAGACTTGGTAGCCAAATATAATAAAACTTGAATATCCGTTTTTATTCAGTTTACTCCAGGCAGCTCCCTGGACCAGCAGGGGAATTCTATGGATGGAACAAAAGTCCAGTGTTTTGTAATCCCTGACAAAATGTACATACATCATGCACTACTGCCTTTAGTAAATCTACTCCAAAGCCCAAATTTATATCATCGTATTATTGCAATAAATATTGGTTTGTTTTTAAAAGAAGCTCATCCAATTTCAGCTGCGCTCACAGCTGAGTTGAAGACAGGCTTCAAGATTCCGCTCTTGTGGGTGGAGTCAGGTGGAGTCAGGTGGAGTCACCTCCATATGCGTGTTCCTCCAGCTCTGCCATCTCTGGTGCCAAGTCGGCCCCTAACACTTGTTGTTTCTTTAAAAGATTGTTCTTACAAAATGTAAAGTGTAGTTCACTTTAAGTTAATTATCTGCATAATCAAAATCATTTTGTAATTCTAAGAACACTCTCTCCTGTTTGAAAATTGCTGAGAAGTCTGATTGTAGGTTTCACGTTCACAGAATGTGATGTTAAGCTATGAACTTGCCTTTTTATCTCCTTCATAACATGCAGTTTGATAAATTTTTGAATTCGTTAAGCCACTCCATTTCTTTCGTTTTCCCACAATTAAGTTGTAAAATAATTGCTGCAATCATTAAGCATCCATATAATACTGTATACTTTCAAAGTGTTTCACAATTATTTACTTTGCAAGTACCTTGTTCTGTAAATCAAGTTTTATCGTGTCCTACGTTAGCCTAAGACCCATGTTCAACATGATCAGATTAACAGGTGGTATATCAATTCTAAAGGCAAAGGTCGCCCTTTATTCAATATGCGTGCCCGTTATTTATTTGTGTCCTTTTGACCTTTATGCAGGCTAACCATGTCTTTACTTTATCAGGAGCCAGAAGAATCCTAGAGTAGACCCAGAGAAGTGTCTTGGGTGCCACAGAGACAGCTTGTGAAGCACCCCAAACAGGGTCTAAGAACTGTTGCCATTCGGGGCACTCAACTTCCACTACTGGCCACCCCAGTTCCCCTCGGTTAGAAACCAAGCAATTGTTATACAATTACGAAAGAAAGCCAAGTTACCGTAGATGTGCTCTGTGCTGAACAGGGGGATGCCAACACTTCCAGGTGACATATATTTATATGTGTAAATGTCAGAACCTCTCCTTTTTTTTGTCCCAAAGGCATGTCTCACCAACCTTTTCAGCAGAAAAAGGGGGGAATCAATGAATTCATCCTTATGATTTCTCACACTGAGGGAGCTGACTTAGCTATTGCTGCCACATGGGGTACCTAAGCTTTCTCCCTCTTAGGGGTGACATCCATTCTCCCAGACAAGTCAACAGAATGGAGGCAGATATGGCCCTTCCCTTTTCCAGACCCTGCCTTGCCAGGTAAGAATGGAGCTACTGCAGGGTCAGGTCCATCTTGAAACCGTAGTATGAGGAACGAAGCAAGAATGCTATCTAATGTCATTGACCCCTCATATCACAATAGAAAGCCCTGGTTGACTTAGGCATTTGCCACAGGAATGTCCCCTGAAAATGCTCTCTTCTTCCTGGATGGTCTCTTCAGTTGCCCCCACTCAATTGTGGCTTTTCCCTTAAATCTGTCAGTGCTGCTCCCACCCCTAATCCCTCCCTTAAGAAATGCAACACTCCCTTTCTCCAACAAGAAGAGGAGATTCCACTCCTAAGTCCTTCCTGCATCCAGCGGAATGAAGCACTGCCTCCACCCCTGGCTAAGGTGCCAGGCAGGTCTCTTTTGTAAATGAGGGGCTGGGGTTGGGAATGAATGCTCCCATCTGGAGCAAGCGTGAATGTGGAGGCTCTACGCCCAGTTTGGTCTTGCCACCAGAGAGAGATGCAACCGGTTTCTTTATTAGAAATGTCAACTAAGAAGAAGTAAGCACACCTCACCAAGGAAATCAATAATGTTTTTCTTGGAAAAAGTACAGTCTAATGTTACATTAAGGTAAAACTATCTCTCCTATTAACCTGGTTTTAGTCTTGGCCCTTTCAGTAAAATGAGCCTGCATTATCAAATAAAGAAATATAAAGTATTTCTCCTACCTCCATCATCCCCCAAATATTTTATTATGCCAAATAAATAACTACGTTGGTAAGTAGGAGGACAGGAGTAGACAGACAGACATATCCTTTTTCTCTGTGTCTATGTCTGTGGGGTAACATTCTTCCCCTATTCTCAATACAGGGTCGTGTTGGGTATGAGCTTTCCTGGCCTCCATATATGATTGCTGACATGCAGAGCTACATCCAAGGACAATCAGAGAAATCTTAGATGCCTTAAGAAAATCCTTATGCCAAGTTAGAGTCCCCATTTGGAAGATTTCCAGAAAACAATATATCTAAAATTAATCTTTCTTGAACCCAGTGATTGATCCAGCAGTGTATCTATCTATCTATCTATCTATCTATCTATCTATCTATCATCTCTCTATCTATCCACCTCTATCTCTATTTCTTTCTCATCTACTAAAACCTTAGGCACAATGGATCATATAAGCCTGAACTGCCAGGGTCCATCTTTCCAGAATAAGCAAAAAGTTTGCCTGAGAATGAAGCCAACACAGATAAAAGCACAAATGAAAGATGAGGAGAGATGGGTAGACAGATACGCAGTTGATAGTTCCTTTAATCTCTGGATCCAGCCACTGAGAAGCCATGAACACCCTTTTCTGCTATACAGACCCTGAGTTTGAGTTAGGACACTTAAGAGACTTATTACGGGAAAGGATTATGCCCACCTGCTAACCATGGCAACTGTGAAGTTAATGCTTTCTGCTTTATCTGCCATTCCTTTTCCTTTCCTTTTTTTACAATGACTATCTTCTACCTGTGTAATAAGAACAACTCATATGTAAATTAATACATAAATATTATATGTAATATGTAAATGATTGAGTCAAGCTGAGGAGTTTGCAGAAACAGGTGATTCAGAAGAATACCCTATCCTTCTGAATCCTTGTTCTCATGATGGATTAAATGCAGCAACCTCCTGTGCCAGTTCCTTCCACAACACGGGTCGAATTTGATTCTAGAAGCTGTGTAGTTGCCAGCCTTACCTCTACATAGCAGGTTCCTAGGGCAGCAGCCATGTCCTATTCAATGTTGCAATCCCAGAGCCCATGCCTAACACAAATTATCACTTGTTATGGTTTTGTTGACTCTATGACTTGAAGCCACTCAGAAAATCTATAATCTAATGGGAAAAATAAGACAAATATGGAGAAGGGCATGTGTACCTCTCAAAGAATCTTTGCCAAAATGGACAACTTTAGTACTTACAAGAAACAGAGTGGAGAAAACTCTAGTGAACAGAATTTCTTCCATTCCTTTGCAGTGCTCTCTATAGATCAGGACCACCCAATAGAAATATAATTTGAGCTACACATGTATGTTTAAATGTTCCAGTGGCCATATTTTTAAAATATTTCATTTTTCAAAAATATTTTATTTTTCAAAAATATTTTATATTTCAAAAATATTCATTTTTATAAAATGAAAATTTTTAAATATTCATTTTTATAAAATGAAAATTTTTAAATTTTCATTTTACCCATGAAAATGGATAAAATTTATTAGTATATTTCATGTAACCCAATAGATCCAAAATAGTATCATTTCAACATATATTCAATGAAACATATGTATTGTACATTCTTTATTTGTACTCAGCCTTTGAAATTGTGGTGTGTATTTTACACTCATAGAGCATGTCAGTTCAGACAAGTGCCATTTTAAGTGCTTAATAGCCACATGGAGTTCGTGACACCATGCAGGAGATCAGAGTTTTATACAACTACAACTCCCAGAATATGTGTAGCTGAGTGACCTGTCCTTCCATGACCCAATGGGACTGCCTCCGAGCAGCTTATTGCAATCCGGAGCCCTCCTCCACCTCCGAAGGCAGAGATGCCTGCTCTCCATTGGAGACCTGGCGTTAAAAGGTGAGCAGTGATATGCACCTGCTCTCTCCAGCTTCCAACGACCCCGAGTGAGAGCTCAAGCAAATGTAGTTCAATGTTGAACCACTGTTTTCTTTCCCAAAGAACCCAGTCTCAGCAAACCACCCACAGTTCTCCACCCCTTACCGTCATTTTTCAACAGGAAATTCTAAGAAATATAAGCAAATGAGGAATCTCGGAAGCCCAAATGAAATGAGAAATCAAAAATAGAAGGATACACCTTCAATGGTCCTTGAACATCTTATTCCAAATCTGCCTAAAAATTAGACTTCAGAAGCAAAGTTCCTTTCGAACAGAGAAACGTGATTTCACTGTCAAATGGAAGAATGCAGGTCTCTTGTCAGAAATCCCTTTCTTTTCACTTCGTGCCACAGGTTCAGAGCAAGAAATGGGAGAAGCTTTTCTGGCCTCTATGTATGATTGCTGACATGCGGGGCTACATCCAAGGACAAATGGAGAAATCTTAGAGACCTTAAAAAAAATCTTCATGCCAAGGTTAGAGTCCCCATTTGGAAGATTTCCAGAGAACTGAGGCCATCTTTAACGGCCTCAACTTTTTCCAGGCCAGATGAGGGGGCAGCCCCGCCATCTGATTTCCTTCTTAGTGCACAGTCATCACAGCCGACAGAAAGGGAGGCCTGCCACAGCCTCCGATAAGGCCTGGACCTTGTTCTGGTGAATAATCCCCAGCCCGGATATCTCTTTGACGTGAAAGGAGGCTTGCCTGAAGGGACCAGGTGCATAAATTCTATCATTAAGTTATCGCTCTCAGGTGGAGTTAAACATGGTGGACCAAGAGGCGGGAGAAGAGAGAGAATGAAGCGGTGAGATGTTGAAGCTGGTGCTTCCCATCACAGAACCAGAGTTCTGAGTTCTGGAAGGGATCTAGAGAACTCAGCTGCTCTCTCCTTCGGGCTCCACACAGCGCCATATTTAAGTCATTTCAAATCAATGGGAATATGTTATTCTTGGTAAAGACCTCTAGAGGTCTTTACAGATAACATCCCCTCAGTCAGTTATTCCCTGATTCAGCCACCCTCAAGAAAAATTTCCTTAACTCGACGAGGTTTAAATCGCCACCGCTGCTGTTGACAGCCTCTGCACGCCTTTAGCTCGCAGTCACTGAGTCCCTATTAAGCGCAAGGCCCACGCTAAGGGGATCTGAAGAAGGAGGCAAGCTCTGGCCTCCGCGCACTTGCAGCTCAGTGAGGAAGATAAGCCTCGTACATAAATAATCACAATCCAAGGCAGAAAGTGCTAAGTGCAATAAGATAAAGTGCTGGGACAGATCAGAGGACAGAACTCTTTGTGTCCAGGAAGAATGGAGAACAGCTGGCCTCCATTCTTCTTGTTTGTCCTGGGTAATCTCTCTTCCTCACTTTGTATTTGCTCTTTTCCATCACCTCTCAGGGCTGTCAGTATTTTGAGACATATGGAAGACACTGTACAAGTTGGGAACATATCCTATCTGATAGTAGAATGTTCTCTGTGGGGATGTGTGTGGCTACTAGACGCTGGCCAGCTGCCCACACGACCACTCCTCCTGTCCCAGAACTTCTCTTTTCTCAGTCCAGTTGGTCATAAAACTGCTATATTAAAACAGGGATCAGAGATCACAAGTGCTAAAGAGTGTCTTTTAGAGCTAATTTGATATTAAATAATACTTCTCCTCTCCCACTACCTCGTGTCTTTCTCTGATCTCACAGGAGCATCAAGGAGGCTTATTTGTCACACAGGACAGCAATTCTCACACTCCCTGATGCGCTCGTCTTGCTTCCCGGGTGCGTTACGGCCTGAGAAAACAGAGGGACATCATTGTTTCTCATCCTTTTCCATTTTTCTGTCTGCCAAGGCAGGTGGCTGTTAATGACAAAATTTGCTTTTGTCAGAAGAAGTCAGAAATATGGCTCTGAGAATTTAAGAGACTTACTCAACTTCACACAACCCCTAGGGATGAAATGGGGATTTGAACTCAGCTTCCCCATATCTCTTCTTCCCACCGTATAATGTTTCCTACGCACTCACCAGCTCTCCCCCACCACACCGTGCACTCCTGCAGGGCGGAGACCACGGCTGATTTAGCACAGGAAATCAAAATGTAATACTTGTTAAGAGTCTGTGTTTGACTGCCCTGAAACAGATTCCCGGAGACCAGCCTTTGTATTACTTTAATTGCCCCACCACGTCCCTTCCCCTTTGGTGAGTGCGGGAGTGTGTTTATACACGCATGTGCACGTGTGCCTATGTGTGTGTTTTAACCTCCTTGAAGAACAAAATCAAGCTGATGTGGGAGGTGGTGAAAAGAAAAACAGAAAGGTGAATACAAATACCTGTTTAAGATACACACCCAGAACTGCTAGGTGTCCTAAACACGTGAATGTTACTTTCTACTTCTCCTGAAATAATGCTATGGAACTAGAGAGTTTCACCAAGAAACAGCACACCAAACAGCCAGTGGTGAAGGCCTGCAGTTCACCCAGACCCTGACCTGGAACCTCCGGGTTAGAACAGGCTGAGAACAAGGACAGGCCACGTACATGAATGGGACAAATTTAGGACCTGTTTAGGCTTCAGACCCAGTGTCAAAGTTCATGAAGAATAGGGAAGATTTGGTGTCACTTACGGTTTTTAATTTTTGAGGGGAAGGCTGAAGTGCTTTAGGTGCCCAAGGCTGACATAAAATCACAGGGGTTTCTTTCTTAAATAAAAAATTCAAGAAAAGGAAAACATATCCCATGAAAGAAAGAGTAGTGAACAATAGAGTTGGTACAATTTACAGCTGAGGCTAAGCAATCATTGTTAATGAAACGGTGAAACGTAAGTTGTTTAGTTGAAAAGATGAGGGGAGTCCTTGAAATTGAAAGTGCGGAATATAAAATGATAATGATCTGAAACTAAAACTTCAGATTAGTTCAACAACTTCCGGGTATTGGAAAGGTGTATTAAATTTATCATTTAGCCCAAGGAGAATCCATACTTCTTTATTCTTTTTTTTTAAATATTTTATTTATTTATTTTTTTAGATTATTTATTTATCTTTAGAGGGGAAGGGTAGGAGAGAGGGAGAGAGAGAGAAATATCAATGTACGGTTGCCTCTCGTGTGTCCCCTGCTGGGAACTGGCCTGCAACCCAGGCATGTGTCTTCACTGGGAATCGAACCTCGATCCTTTGTTTCGCAGGCCCGCGCTCAATCCACTGAGCTACACCAGCCAGGGCCATACTTCTTTATTCTTGATGTTGATAGAGAAATACATATATAAAGTTGA
The DNA here is from genome assembly GCA_039655065.1 of Glossophaga mutica. Taxonomy (NCBI): domain Eukaryota; kingdom Metazoa; phylum Chordata; class Mammalia; order Chiroptera; family Phyllostomidae; genus Glossophaga; species Glossophaga mutica. The sequence continues at coordinate 109,783,063 of CM077310.1, read as the reverse complement.
CCCTAAAAATTAAAACTGGAATACATAACTTTGAATCACTATAGGGGAAAAACAAAACAAAGTTTAATGCAACAAGGAGACAAAATTTTTTGAAATAACGCATATTAAACAATTTTTGTAAAAGCTGACCTGGTATTTTCACCTTCACTTGTATTCACTTATATTAGGTTTGACACTGTGTACCAGTAGCTCTCATGATTTTATGGGATTTTTAAATGTAAGATAAAGTATAATATTAAAAATGTTTTTAAGAAAGTGAGAGAAGACATTTAAAATAAGGAGAATACCAAAAGGTGGATTCCAAAGGAAGTACGGCCTCCTCCGGTTTAAGTTTATCAATTGGAAAGGAAGCGTGTGGATGCGCTGCCATGGAGACTGATGACAGGTACCCGATTTCCTCACGGGAAAAAGAAAGAATAGGTCTTGGTTGGGAATATGCCTACGTGAAAAGTTAGGTGTAAATTGCGATTCTGAAGAGATACCCAGGTGCTGAACATGATAAACTCTCAATATAAGAGATAACAAGACTTGGAGAGATGGAACTGAGACCAGAGGGAAGATGGAGAATAAAGAGGAAGGTTATTACAAAACAGGCAGCCTGCTGGAGAAAGGAGACTATGAAGTTCCCTAGGACCAGAGATATTTGAGAACTGCAATAAGACATACTTAATTTTTATGATGCTGTAATTCAAACTTCTTTTAATTAAACAGCTCTATTGCCCTAAAGTTCAGTGAACATCTGCTATACACACAGCCTTGGAATGTGTATAGAGAAGGAGGACCAGGGCAGCATCCTGTGCGCGGACAGCTTGTGCAGAAGGGAATGGCACAGAGGTGAGTAAGCCATCAACTGAGCTAATCAGCAGAAGCAAGCACCCAGGCCAGAAGAGGTCAGGAGAAATGGAGATGCCCTGTCCCCTTCGTTCCCTAAGACATTCAGAAGCACTGTCTCTCATTGAACATGAAACCAAAGATTTGAGCCATATCTCGAAGGACAAGTTAACCAGCAGTGACATTTTGAATATAGGATGTATATTCTGTCATCAGGAAAACTAAGGGTCAAAATTTGGACATAGAGATTTTCTGTAACAATATCACAATTATAATGTTAGCAAATAAATTATAATGTTCCAAAACATTTTAACTAAAACAGAAATTTTAAGAAATGTCTATATGAGTTTAGGTAACAAAATGAGTTTATAAAGAAAGTTAAAGAATTATAGATTTCTAGATAACTATAAACTACTGAGTCCTCATCCAGAAAAGTAAAAGGATAATAATGCTTAAAAGGTTTAAGTTACAATATGAAATAAAAGGTCTTAATAATTTACAGATCAAAAATCATCTTGTATTGGAAATAGGTTTAAAACAAGCATTATAAATCTACAACTATGTGTTAGATTTAAGCAACTTAAAGACTGGATGAAAAGGAAACAGAAAATCATGTAAGGATTAGACCTGATGATATAGTGGTTAATTCTGATATTTCCTGGTAAAGGAAAAGAATGAGTCAAAAGAATAGGAATTTCTGCTTGGGGAGAGAGCTGGGCTGAATGTGATCCAACCTGTAAAAACAGAAAAGAAAATATTGAGGAAGCTCTTATACAATAGATTCTGAAATCAGAGCAGATCTTCTAGAAAGTCTCCAACTGTGATGTGATAAAGAGAAATCTAAAAAGGAAGAAGAAAAAATAGAACAACAAGAAGAGTCCTTCCTATTCCAGTAAAGATTAGCAAACACTTCAAGATTCCAAATCCTGCTGAGCCACAGGCCATCCAGAATGGCTGGAGGCAGGAAATTCTTCCACAAACCCAAAATCCAAAGGATCTCCCTTTGCATCAGTATGTGATAGGTCAGACTTTCATCATGGAGAAAGAGTTGATGTGATCGCTGGGTGAGTTCCATCTAACCTGTTAGACCTAGAAGGCCGGAGAGGAAAGCCCCTTCCTTTCTCCAAATGGTGAACACCTTCACAGCGGGGTCATCCATGTTCTTGCTTGCCTCTTCCACTATTGAGTGCCTGCTTCATACACACCAAACTCAGCTGTATTCAGCCCATGCTTTTCTCTTCCCCAGTGCATCAGGCTCAGTATGGAGCATACCCTACATATTCAGTAAATACTACAAGACAGCTTTTTAAATGTTCTGAATGTTTTATTTTTTTTTTAATTTTTTTATTTATTTATCTTTAGAGGGGAAGGGTAGGAGAGAGGGAGAGGGAGAGAAATATCAATGTATGGTTGCCTCTTGTGTGTCCCATGCTGGGAACTGGCCTGCAACCCAGGCATGTGCCCTGACTGGGAATCGAACTGCGATCCTTTGTTTCGAAGGCCCGTGCTCAATCCACTGAGCTACACCAGCCAGGGCTGAATGTTTTAAATAATTATTCCCTCCCACTTAAGATCAGCAAATCAATCAAAGACATGTCCGTCAATTACAAAAATACTGAAAACAAAACCAAAAATTCTCCCCTCATCCTCGCAGTGAGGGGAGACCGACAATAAAATAGTAAGCATAAGTGAGGGGGAGAAAGGGTCATTTGTTTACTCTGGGTCCTGCCTAGAGATTTCCACTCAACCCTGCACCTTTCTGGACGGGGATTCCTTATCTCCCTTATCTATGTAATAAGGAAGTTTGACCGGCGACTCTAACTCTAACGTTGCTTTTTGCCTCCAGCATTCTGGAACTGCCTAGTTTTAAGCACACAATGGTATTTGCCTGAAGCCATATTTCTCCAGCTCCCGGTTTCCAAACAGCAGCAGGAAAGGAGGAGGATTGCAGTCTGGATACAAAGCACACGGGAGGAACCGAACATCGAAGAATGAAGATCAGGCCTAGTCCTGAATCTTTGCTTCCCTGCTTCTTCCCTCTTGCTTTGCTCCTCTCTGTGAACTGGCGTTTTTCACATCTGGTTCTCTACCAGTCCCGCTCCTTCCTATCCTCTGATTTTTAGCTCCAATAGAGGCCTAGAAATGGCCAAAGCAAGGTTTATGGAAAGAGAAATGGAGTCCCTTAAATGTAAATAAAGAATGGCTTTCTACTGGGCATTCCGGGCCCCAGCGAACAATCCACTGGAGCAAAAACACCCCCACATTTGCTCAGACCCCTTTGCAAAGTGCCTAAGGCAGCAGCGGTCCTACCGGTTCACCATTTACCTCCCAGTGCCCGTGAGCTTTTCCGAAGTTGTGTCATTAACAGCACTGGAAACTTCTCCAAAACCTTTCCCCTCACCCGTACTATGAGCAAATAGCCTGAGTCACTTGCTGCGCACAGGGAGAATGGAAATGGATCAAAACACAAGCCAGCCTACTCTTATTATTTCTAGTAACAGGCTGTGACTTAAACTCTGGTTAGAAGAAAGGTGGAGGTTCACTTAAATGAAATGCTTGTGTTATTTGTGGAACTCAGGTTTCATGTTTACTCCTATCTTCCATCGTCAAAGCATCTGTTAAAGGCCCATTAACCAACAGTTAGATACTAAGGATCAACTAGAAATATTCCAAATTAGCTTTGTGACTCACACATTCACAAGATCTAAGGCTTGAAAATGACAGGACTGTAGGCGATGCTAGAAGTGATACTGTTTTTAAAATCATTGAGTCAATGTGGAACAATACTATAATGTCACCGTCTTGAGTTGCAATGAAATCATTCCCAGAGGCCATTAATTGATCCCAATGTTACCTATTAGCCTCTTAGGTTGTACTGAAATGGAGATAAGAACAGTGCTAATTACATAACTATTCCATGGAAGGTGGGGTCTTCGGAATTTGGCCTCCTGACTCTAATTCCTTTTTTGCCACCTCTACCAAAAAAAGCTGTAGGAAGTACACCTTTTATTATACATTATAAATTGGCTGGAGGCTCATACCTGGGAACATTTTATCATTTATCTTAGGCATTGATATACATTTGGTGTTTTGCTTTGTGAACATTCAATGAAATAGTATCTAAAGACACAGGAATGTCAGCGCAACAGATAAGTTTGTTTTTAAGCTACATCAGACATTCTATAATCATGATCATTTCCTTTCTAAATGGAATGCAATAATTGCCCTTAAAGAATGCTAAGGCCAGATGTCATTTTTAACTGTCAATCTGCTGGGCAATCTCTCTATGTAGTAAAACTTTATCTCCCATAGGAGATAACTTTAAGGTTTGCTGTGACAGCAAAACAAAGAACCAAACCTACTCCCTGAACTCCAAAGAGTCTTCTTCACAAAACGAATCAAACCATGCTGTGTGCTTAATTCTTGATATTGTACCTTTAGGCTAAAGAACCATAGGAGGGTTTGCTTTTGTTTTTGCCGATTTGTATTAGGATTTTGATGTATGGTCTTCTGTTTCGTTTAACAAAATCATGCTACTCCATTTAAGAAATATTTGCAATGAAATAAGTGTTCCGTTATGCTTTTGTTTTTTAAAATCTTTAAAGGTCTATTCCATGACTCCCATTATTCATACCCTTGGAATAAATTACTACAATCGGACCACATAGGGAGAAAAGTTAACTCCTGATTACAAAAGGAATCCATCCAAGAGGTCAAGTATTAATCAATGTTATTTAACAATCCCACTTTCCTTGTTAGAATGCACGTTCCCATCAGGCCATGTGAAAACAGCATGTTCCCCAGTCCCTCCTTTACTCTTTGGCTTCTGCTGAAATCTAGGGTCCCCTATTGTTAAATGTGAATGGCTAACTTTACACCCATCTCCTTAACAGCTTTATCTGGCTTATAATTCGGCATTGTCAAGCCATTAGGCCCTGGGCTTTGGTCTTATTTTTCCTGCAGGTGCCAAAAATGCAAAACCACAGTTTACAAAACACAAAATGACAGGAACCCATTTGCACTGGTTTTGAAATGCCAGAAGGTAACTTTATTTACAATATCACAACCTTCTCTCCAAACTAGTTTGCATGAGTTCCAGGGTGGTCTGAAGAGCTGATTCAAAAAATAAATGCCACCACAGCAGCTTACAATTCCTAAAGCCAAACATCCAGATGTGTCAATAATCTGTGTAAATTAGAAACAGATGTAAGCTCTTGTTGAAAAATAAATATAATAGAATTATTTCCTTTTGCCTCCTCATGCTTTCACACACTTGAATTTATTTCTCCCACCTTTTTTTAGTTGGTTCAGTTGGTTCACATTTAAAAACAAAATCATTTCTAGTTTTCACATGGGGAGTGTAGCCATGCACAAAGTTCTCTAGAAAAAAAGAAAAGAACAGTCAATTTCGTGCCTTGTTTCATGCCCAGTGGAGGGAATCCAAGCAAAGAGGCTTTCTGGAGCCAGTTGGCGATCCACACTCCAGCCAAATCTTCCGGAATATATTCTAGATTACTACCGCCATGTAAAGTACTTGTCATTTGGAAACCCACGCTGCGTTCCCATGAGTTCGATCCAGCTAGAAAGCAGAATCAACGTTTCAAATAGGGTAGAACCACATTATCGATAACTTTTCTACTTACCTTCATTTGATGGGATTATACTAGTTTGTTAAAGTTAAGAAGTTTTTTGTTGTTTCAAGAGGGTTTTGGTTTTTGTTTTTTTTCTTGGAACGAACTCACTACTTAGATTCCAATAGTGTATGTTGAGTGGGGGTGAAAGGTGAGTTTGGGGATGGTTATAGGTGAACAGGGTGTTGCAAGATAGCTATCAGAGGCTTGCATTTCTTTAAGAGTATAAATACCAAACCAACTGCACAGTTTCTTTATTACACCACTGACGTCAGTTAAACGAGTTCCAGTGATCACAGAGCTATTCAGAAGCGCCTGGGGCCATTTTGTCTCTATCGTGGGACACCAGGGGAGGCTGACCCAGCTCCTTAGGAGCGCTCTGAAAAACCAAGTCTAAACAAAACGCACCACACCCACATTCACTTCCTCAGTCTCAAACACCATTAAAGGTCATCATTGCTATTATTACTTTCTTGAAGGAAGGGTAGCCCTGTAGAATTGTATGATAGGTCAATATCCATATTAATTTCTTCAGTGACCTCTGAATTTTCTGCAGTTGTTTGTCCCAGTTTCTCAGCCACTCCTGGACGTAGTGGCATGTTAGCGCATTGACTATGTTGTGTCCAGACAAAACTGTACCAAACAAAAAGGCAACACTTCCATTCTGAAAACTTGACCCTAGCTGAAATAATGAAATCAGCATGGCTTGCCTTCAGTGCAGTTAATCTACTACTGCTTTCCGTCCCGCTCCACTGTGTCAATGACGATAAGATCCTACTCAGTGACCATTCTCCCCTATTTTCTTGTTAGCAGAAATATTATGGGAGGTAAGTGCCCGGTTCAGAAATCTACCTTTCTTAGGCCCTCTACAAATAGGCTTATTATTAAGTAAAGCTTCAAGGAAAACTCTTTAAAGGAGACTGTCCGAACTACCACATCCCCTTTGCTCAATCTCTTCCTCTTCCTTGTTTCTCCTGAGTCATGGATGTGACTGCTGGAGCTACAACTAATTTGTTAGTTCAAGGATGAGAGAAGATACTGTGGTCCCTGGTGATGGCAGGGAGCTTCCATGTATGAGACCAGCTCGTCTACTTCTAGCCTTGTGAGTAACGGAGATAAAAGTAAAAGTCCTCACCTGGTGGAAGACATCATTTCACAGTCCTTGGTAGCAGCTGCAGATGTAACATCTTACATATTCTCTGAGAAGTTTCCACTCTAACTCCTGCCTGGGTTCCACCCACCCAGGGATGAACCAAGACTCTGTCACCCACTTCTACCTTTCAGAAAATTATATTTTTCCTCCATGTCTCAGATCTTTTCTCTGTGAAACTCTTTTCTAGTGGGGGAAAAAAAGGAATTGTTTTTATCCTCCCAAAGATGACTTTGGTGCTTGCACTATTTTGTATTTATCTTGGAATATAATTATAAACCACCTCCTTTTCAAAAGATTTACATAAGGCAATTTATCACCTAGCTAATCCATTACTTTATACGGGTTTTTGGACTGATAGAAGAGGTCATGCTAGAAAATAAATAAAAAGTAAAAATATAGAGACAGTTGTTTTTTGCCAAGGATAGCTGAAAAGATATAAATAGAATGTGTCCTACCCAAGTACCTTTCTAAAAACAAATAAGCGATATTTTAGGCAAAATAGTTTGATGAGAATGATTTAATTAGAGTGGGATTAAATAAACACAGCAAATTAGAGAAATTGTTGCTTTCTTCAGGGGCCAAAACGCAGCCAATTAAAAGTTTAGAATCATTCTCCAAAACATGGCTTTCTTCTTTAGAAAACCCATTCCCTGCTGAAGTGGCTTCTTCATTTGCTCTGTTTATTGTCATTACACTATCAACAAGTTGGATAAAAGGCACTTACAAACATGTGCAATTGTGTGGGCTAAGCCACAGCTGCTCCTAAGCTGTTCAGACTGACCCCATCTGGAAGGCTGGCTACCGAAGCAGCCCTCTTTCCCACACTAGTGTTCTGCTGTCTTTTTTTCAGAGACAGTTTATACCCATCTTTTGCATACCTGATCCTGCTGAGAAACACAGAGATACTGGTTTTATACAATCCTCCTCCTCAGAGCTGTTCTCCACTCATCCCCTTGGCCTGATTAAAGCTTGAACCGAATGGAGGACTGAGCTCCAAATGTTTCTTTGGATTTCCCTTGCAAATCCGTAACTGGGTTTCTGTCTTTAGCAACCTACACATTCACCCTCCTGCTTCCTCCACTGGGAAATGACAATCCGGGGAGGAATGGAGGAGAGAAGGGGAGTTGGAAAAAGGAAAGGAAACTACTGTGCCTAAAAAACAAATTTGTTACTATTGAGTTAGAAGGATTGCATCCCAAAAGTTGTGACTCACTGCGCTGAGTGACATTGCCCTCTTACTAGTAAATAAAAGCAATTGGCCAAATACATACCTGCCCACTGGTAAGGAATTTAATTTTTCCCAGGACTACAGTTATCAGGAATTTATCATGCAAATCTCCAGCTTTGATTTTGATTTTGCTTGCTTGCATGGCCATGTTCTCAGGGAGATTTCTTTCCCATCTGGCTCCACCTCTTGGTTGTCCTTTTACAAGATGCCCGAGGAAATGGCCATGTGCTCAGGGAAGTCTGGGCATTTCTGATCTACCCCTCTGTTGATAGTGTATCTTTAGTTTCTCTTGTAGAACATTTGCTTCAAATAGGTGTGCTCTGATGTTTTGAGACATGGCAATGTATCAAAAGAACCACTAGTGGTAATCATCGGTCTCTTCCACTTTAATCCAAATGACTTCATCACAAATTTGTGAGTCGTGTACCATACACAACATCTCCACCATTGCCACATAAGAGGGTGTTTGATTGATGACTCTCAGATCTCCATCTCCCTCCAGATCACTTTCTCCTGAGATGCATATGTACCGAGAGGTGACAGTGCGATGATTAAGTGAACAATTTCTGGAGCCAGACCTCCTAGAGCTGAATCCTATCTCTTCTATTAACTAATAATGTGACCTTGCATAAATTACCTAACCTCTCTGTCTCAGTTTCTTCTTCTGTAAAGTGGGAATAAACCATAATTTATCAATTCTAGGAAGGACGATTTTAACATCTTTGATATCAGCATGTGTCTTAGAATTGATGGCACCTTAAATTTGATGAAAATCACGAGCAATAGCTATTACAGTGGTTGTGAAGATTAAACCAGTTACAACATACAATTTACAACAATATTTCACACATACCGAGCTTTCAATAAATGTTAACCAATGGATTGATGGACATATCCTTTCCAATGTTTAGGCATCTCAAACACATGTTCCCTTCAGATGTGCTTTTTCCCCTGCATTCCAGTTTACACAAGCCAGATATATGGAAATCATCAATAATTTATTCCTCTTAGGCCTCTGCATCCAATCACTTAAGTTCTGTTAATATTACAGTGTGAATATCCCTTATCTTTCCTCTTCTCACCATGCCCCAGCCACTCCGGTCATCTCTTGGGCCTGGAAGAAGACAGCCTCCAATCAAAACTCTGCTTTGCCTTTAGAGTCATCTTTCTAACATGGAAATCAGATCAGAGACCTCCCTGTTTTCAGTTTTTCAGTGGCTCCCCACCACCTATTGGATTGAGTCCAAACTCCTTGATATGGCACTGAAGTCCTCAGCTCTGAAGCTGGCTTCCAGATTTTGATCAGCTTCACCTTCTGCTACCATCCCTCTCTCTCCTGAAGCTCCATCCGCACTTGTCACTTGCTGCTCCCTGAACCCTTCCCCTGATTAACCTCTCTGGGCTTTCCGCTCTGCCTGGAACTACCCTCCTCCCTTGATTTACTTATCCTTATCTTTCAAGACTCAGAAAGCTGTGGCGATCTTTCTGCTGTTTTCCCTTCCTCCTAGATATTTTCGTACATCCTTCTCTGTGGTCCCATAACACCTTGTTTCTTTTCTCTAATTCTTCATCTGTTTATCACCCCTGTTGGCAGTAAATGATTTAAGATCATATTTATTTATTCCTAATACTTAGCCTTTTCCTATCACATAGTAGATAATCAATACCTGACTGTTAAATGAGTGAAGGAATAAATGTAACAACATGCATGGCATTGTGTTGGGGAATATATACCCCAACATGCATGACAATATATTGGGGGGGAAACCAAGAGAGAGAATAATATAAGAAAAAGTCCAATTAAATCTTTCTCATTAGTTGTAAAGCTCAGCTCCTTTTCCCTCAATATGCCTTCTTCTCATTTCCTTTTCCTAGAAAGAGCCATTTCTGGTAAACATGCACTAATGCCCTCAGGCCAGCGTCCCGATCCTCCTTTTCCAAATATTGACACCAATACTCTGCATGATCACCTGATAAATGGTTATTGCTCTTATTTCTGTTGGGAGACAGCGTCTTTTAATGCACTGCCCCTGTTTTTATTGAAAAGGCGACAAACTATCGAAGTGCTATTAGGAATAAAAATTGCATGTGGTAATAATAAAACAATAAGACATGTGGACAAGCACCAAAATCCAGTGCATTCCCTGGTCTAGAGTGCTTCTTAAACGCCTGGTACTGGCTGTGAATGGCGCCTTGCACCAATGCACACAGACTCTCTCGCAGTGCCCACCCACCCGGCCCCGTGGGTGCTCACCAATAAAATCCTGGGTTGATAGACAAAACAGAGTCCCGGGGAAGTTCATGTGTCAGTTACACTTCAGAATTCTTTTGTGTTATGGAAGAAACACAGAGTGCAATAAATGTTGGGCCCCTCTTTACCCGGATTTTGCCACGATTCATGTCAATGAAAAGGTTGGTGCAAGAAAGTACCATCAACACACTGGACCAAAGACTCTTCATCAAAGGCTTACTTAGCACTTATCGGCCAAAGGTCATTAAAGAAAGTGCCAAAAGTTTCAAATTACTGGCACTTGCCCTGCATAAGCCAAGAACCCTTATGCGGCAGTAGAAAGTCATGACAGGAAATCATATCCAGCCTTTAAAAAGTGGCAAATGCATAGTACACCCTGGTAGGTTTGCAGCGGGGGCGGCGGGGGGGGCGGGCATGATTTACAGCTAACACATCTTGCCAACTTGGTCTTATCAGACCTTCGCTATGGGTATAATAGGGTGGGGCAAAAGTAAGGTTACAGTAGTGAGCCCGAGAAACACAGTGTAGTCTTGTATTAACATTGGATTACGTACAAACAACTGTAAACCTACTTTTGCCCCACCCTGCACTCTGTTCATTGAGAGCAGGGCAATGACTGGTGGAGAGCGGAAGTGGTGCACGTTGGTCCTCAGGAAAGGAAGAGTGGGTATTTCAATCCAGATAGTAGCCATCTGAAATGTCATGATATTCTCCAGTAATTGACAAGGATTGCTTTTCACACTGTATCTTCTCTCAGGGTCCCACACCAGGGAGGAGATAATTAGATGAGAGCCTTGCTGTGGTATCGTCTTCGAGGTCCCTGCCTCAGAACTGCGCTTTCAGCAAAGCAATGCTCCAACCAAGTCCCTCTGGCAGCTTCAGCACTAAGTATTCCCACTCCTTGGAAAGAATCCAAGACGGAGCCACCTCCTACCAAATCCATTCTGCGGTAAATGATACCATATTTTCTTGTACTTTAAGTTGTGCTGATTACATTAGAGAAACAATATTTCATTTATACTCAATGCAATGTTCATCAAGTGGAGGGGAAAACACGATTTCCCCTAAAAAGGATGTTGAACCAGATTCTTACAACCCCGATGTTAGTTCCTGGAACGTTACTAAGGCTCACCATTGTTTCCCATTCTCTTCCCCTCCCCTGGACATATAGGAGAAAGACTCCTGGTGAAATTGAACATGGCCCCTTTGCTTATTTGGGTCAATGAAGAGTAAAGTGAAAGTGACATGCATCACTTCCAAACAGAAGGATCTACTTCTCAGCCGCAAAGACTGAGATGCAGACCCCCAAGATCAAAGGGCCTTGAAGGTTGGGCCACCACATGGCAAGTCACCTGACCCTTAAGAGAACTTGGTGTGACAAGAAAATGTTGTATTGTCTGTCACCAGAGCATAATCTAACCTCTGTGGATAATACAACTTTGGATCTTGGGAAGCAAAATTTTTTTCTGTAGTCTTTCTGTCGGTCATCAATAAAATGCTAAAGCTTTCAAGATTATCCAACTCCCAGAAAAAAGTTTATATCTGTTTCATCTAATAAAAATCAGACTCTAGTGTTTCCATTAAAATTGGGTTGCCAGAATATATCAGAAGCCCTTGACATAGATGATAATTTTCATTCTAATTAAAGTTTTATATGTTGGGATGAGAAAATTGAGTCTTTGCCTAGTGTGATTGCAATTATGAAGCAAGTTAAGGTTATAATTAATTTAAATCACAATTTGGCCTCTGAATCATAAAAACCAAAACTATAAGCATTTACGCAAAAATGCATGGGGCTAATCACTTAACAAATTATTTAATAACCATCATAATATTCTGAGAATATAAAGAAAATATTTTGGATCTATAAATGTGAAAAGAGGGTTATGTTAATATTTTGTGTGCTTCTGTGGCCCTAAATAAACCAAGGCATCTGAAAATAATTATAATAAAAAATTGAATGTGAGGCTTCTGGGTAATTTTTTTTCCCGAAAATTCTTCTTTATCTTTGACAGTTCTAAAAATAAGCAGATGATGAAGTGAATCCATCTTCAGTGTAATCCAAAGGCTACACAAACAGGAATTTTATGGTGATTTATACAAATAGTATTTATTGAGCATTTTCTATGTGTTCAATTGGGTTTGCTCTGGAGATACAGTGATGAAAAAGAGATGTGGTCCCTCCTCTCATCAAACTTAAAACCTAGCAACCTCTGCTTCCAAGTGTGTATAACTGTTATTCTCTCCATGTCTCCAGTTGTGAAAATAATGTTGCCACATCTTACTATTAATATATTGAATGGTAGAACTCCATGTATCTGAAGTTTAATTTCCTAGAACACAACTGTAAATCAGGAAGGCACTAACAGGAGTCATTGAGAATTCAACTTATTTCATGTGCACACAAAAAAGTGGCTAAAAGTTACACAGTACTTATTTTCGTGCTATTCATTTTGCTAAGTGCTTTATAACAAATACTTTATCATAAAACCCCATGATAAGATGCTAGTATTGTCCCCATTTCATAGATGAGGAAACTGAAACTCAAAGAGGGTAAAGAACTCGCCTAGGGTGTAACAGCTGATGGAGCCAGGATTTGAGTTCAGGCCTGTTCAACTCCAGAGCTCAATATCTTAACCACTACCCCATACAATGTTTTGCAGATGGCACTAAAACTCTCAGCCTCCACTTATAGAAGACTCCCTGGTGCTTTATTACAGTTACCATTGCTGTGTAACAACCCACTCCAGATTCCGTGCTTCTCAAATTTAGAAAGGACACAAGTACTGTTTGTCCCTGTTTCTTTCATGATTATGTGAGCCCTCAACTGGGAAGACTCAACAGCGGGGGGAAGGGATTCAGGGGAAGAATTCAGCAGAGGCAGGCTGGAATCATTTGGAGGTGTCTTAACTCACGTGCTTGGGGTTTATGCTGGTCAACTGGGACCTTAGCTGGAGCTGGTGACTGTACTGCCTTCACATGGCCTCACTACGTGTCTTGGGCTTTCTCAAAGCATGGAAATCAGGTCTCTTACATGATGGCTCAGGACTCCTTGGGAAGACAATGCATGAGCCTCATTGCCTGGTCTGACTTAGTCTGAAATCACACATAGTGTCACTTCTGCCATACTCGTCATACACTTATCCAGATGTAGACCTCCATCTCTCAAAGGGGGTCAGGTCATGGTTCAGAAGGGGATGTGGTTTGGAAGATTGTTGGCAGCCATCTTTGGGGAATGCAATCTGCCACAAGCCCTCCCCTGAAGTTTAATTGCTCCTGTGTCCTATCCAATCTCCCTTGGGAATATCCAAACACATCCAAAGCAGAGAGAATGGAATAAACATTGTGTAAACATTGCCCAGCTTCAGTAATGACCAGCTGTTTGTCGATTCAAACAATAAATGTCAAGAATAGCTAATAGAACACTAATTAAAAATAGGAATGTCAGTTATACAATACAATAGAAATAGAAAAAGTGTGGACAGCAAATAAGAAAAACTCAGTAACTACAGCTTGCAGGACACTTAATTTAGGACCTATATCTTCACAAAGCTCAATAACCCTATAAGCAACCTGTATTCTTGCACTGAAAAAAAAAAAAAAAACAAACAAACCCAGAATTTCCTAATAATGACGCTACTCAAATTTTCCATTGCTCAATGACAGCCATTTTCATGAGGTTAAACTCTATCAGCATATTCCACAAAGGAAGGCTATATAATAGATTTTATAAAGATTTGCATTTGAAAGAGATACATTAGGGGGGTAATCACAATTATCTCACATGGAACAACTCATTTCTCAGTGCTCATTTCTGGATATTACTGCTCACATAGAAAAGATACAGTACTGGATGCTTTTTTGGGGGGAGGGGGATATGAAAAAAAACCCCACCACAGGTTGCATTCTCAAGCTAATGCCCAAATTCCACCCACAATTTCCAAGCTGGCACATACTGAACATTCAAGTAGCTATGTGCCAATGCGTGCACACATTTGCAGACAAGCACCTGTTCTGAATATTTAATTTTGATCCTTATCTCCTAAAACTATTTTTTAAAGTCTTGTGACCTTGAATTCCAAAACTGGCAAAAATCAGTGGAATAATTCAAGACAGTTCCAACATTCATCTGCTATTCACCATAAGGAAGATCAGTAGTCATCGTTACTGCATTTCCCCCCAGCAAATTTGCCTGCCTTAAAATAATCTGCTTCAATGCATACAAAATGTCAGCTTCCATTTCGTGGGCAAACACCAGCTGACGGCTGAAAAGAGCCAACCGCAGGTAAAAAGTCTGCCCAAATCATGTGATGCATTGACACTCAAGCCTACCAAGAAAGGATGTATCATATCATACGATCATTAATTTAAACACAGACGTCTGGTGGCATTTTTAAGTTTGGTGCTGATCTCTTTTAACCTCCGAATGCTGTAAAGAATATCTAAAGAGCAGTTGCTTTTCCCATGGTTCCTGTCCATCCACAACTTTAATTTTTAATTCTCTCAGTGACATTTAGAAAATGTTTCTCATTGAGCAATGGAAAACTTGAGCTATTTTAAAATAACACCACTGAACAGAGTAAGTTCTTGAATAAGCTGCAACATAGAATTGTTTAGACCAGGGATAACTGATTGGACGTGGAAAAACCTGGAATCAAGCACATGGATATGTGGCAAAACCAACGAAACAGTACTGATACTGGTTCCTTTGAGTGTTTAAGAAAAGTTCCATGAACTTTAAAACATCTGTTTCTTTCGCCCTCCACCTCCATCCAAGTCTCTAAGATTGATTGTGTGTTTGCTTGTTTATTGCGTATCTCTAATGCAAAAGAGTAATTGTTTCTTCGAGCTAGCTGCTAGAGCACGCAGGTGCGAGTGGTTGTGGGCTTCTGTGTTGCTGCTGGTGAAAGAAGGATGAATGGTCAAGTACGAGCTTGGAGGGGAGGCCAGGCTTCGTGCAAAAGATTCAGGAAGAAACCAGGCAGCCAGGAAAAAGTCTGGACATGGTGGAAAAGGTAAGACAGGGGAAAAAAACAAGAAAAGAAAGGGAAGTCATTGTTAAATCCGTTTGTGAGAAAAAGTTGTAGTGTTTTCATGACTTAACAAGCGTATCTCAAGACAAAAATTTTGCTTTGTGCAAAAGCTCAGACTTCGTTTCAACCACCAGACAGTTCTTGCCATCAAATGATGGACAGGTTTTGTCCGTGTTGGGAATCAGAGACCCAGCTTCCACACATGTGTTTGGTTGTGAACTCCACAGCCATGCTTTGGCTTCAAGAACGGAGTGGAACATTACATCTTCTTAAAATTAAAGATCTCCTGAAAAGAGAAAAAATTCAAGTGTTTTCACTAAAGAATAGAAAACGACTATGAAAAACAAGACAAATGGTAAGTTAAAGTGAGATGATAGAATGAAGTCAAAATATATCCAAAATCACAATAAATATGAATGAACTGAACCACCCAGGTGAGGGACAAAGATTGTCTCATTGCTTCTTTCTTTTAAAGATACACTTCACGGAGACACCCTATAAAATACACACATATGAAAAGGTCAAAAGTAAAAGAAAGTAGACAAATACTAACCAAAATGATGAGGGCAACAACAACAACAACTAAGGCCATAAAATTAATGTAATGCAAAATAGACTTTAAAGCAGAAAGCATTATTAAAGATAAAGTAGGTCTCTATTATTTAATATGTTTTTCAAAACATAAATTAGCCAGTATGGTATAATAATTCTATATTTGAATACAATTAATAAAATAACTTGGAAATTTATAAAAATTAATAAACTGCAAAAATTAACATATTCATCATCACTGTAAGAGCTTTCAACATACCTGTCTCATTTATTGACAAATCAAGCAGATGAAAATTTTAAAAGAAATATATTTCAACAACAAAATCAATGTTCTTGAATTACTGGTAATAGACAGATATAGAACTCTGGACCAACAATTAGAAAATAAATGCTTTTCTGAAACACATATGAGCAATTTAGAAACATTGACCAAAAATTATGTTATAAAACCAGTGGCAACACATTTTAAAGAATCAGTATATAGAAGCCATTTTCTCAGGTCATGCTATAATCAAGTTAGACATTAAATACAAAAATAAATACTAAAAATCTATGCAATTGGAACATCAGAAACATACCTCCAAATAATTCAAGGGATGCAGAATAAATTGTATTGTAAACTTTTTAAATATTTACAATGAAGAAGTATTGTTATCAAAGCAAAATCTCAAGGAGAAATACATAGGCTTAATATACTTTTAATATTCAGGAAGAAAGGCCAAAAATAAATGAGCTTCCAGAAGTGCTGTACCAACTGGACAGACAACTACCAGCCTTGTTCACAGTCTAGCCTCCCTCCGCCTGATAACAGACTTCCAGTAAGAGCTCCATCATCCAGAGTCTGGGAAACAGCAATTAATGGCATCGTTTCATGTGGCACTGAAACACAACGTGGACCTAAGTCACACTCCAAAGGTTTCTTGGCTTGCACTTACTTTGGGAAAGAAGGAAAAAGAGGGAAAACTAAGAAGGATTGAAAAAAAAAAAAAGACAAGAAACAATGCAAATGGGTAGAGAACTGGAAAAATTATTTTTCTTTGATCTTTAACTGAACTACCATCCATCTCTACCACAGTCAACCATGCATAACCATCCAGTTTATCATTTTGGAGCTAGTAAAACTGTAATGAATTGTATCTCATATCAGCCATAAGTAAACTCTTAACATTGCTTCTACTGCCTCACCAATTTAAAGTCTGCATGTACTAAGCAGTGTGTCTCTGGAAAAATCACTTAAATTATCCCATTTTCCTCACTTAACTTCCTCAGAATTAAAATGGCAACGCATTTCTCAAATGTCTGCTGCTGAGGATGAGAGGGTATAAGCAACATAGCAGAAGGTCTGGAGACTACTGCTGGTCATTATCACCTCCCCGTGCGTGTCTGTCTCAGGCACCTCGTAAAACAAGCATCTAGGAAACACTTGACATCAGCCCGGGTGGAAGGTTGCACCGTATCACAAGGGCACATAGGGTGAAACATTGATCAGCCTGGAACTTGGAAGGGAAAAATGAGAGCCGTCAAGGTACCCGTCAGCAGTGCCCCTAAGATCGCTGCCCAGGATTTCTCTCATCTGGTCGTAATAGCGACACAACTCTACCACGGCCTGGATGAATCAGGCTATCAAACCCTGGGCCTCCTCATTTGGGTGAAGTTTTTGCTGGAGAATTAAAAAAGGCTCTACCCTCCTCGACATTTATCACAGTGTGGGAAAATCTAATGAGAACAAAAGGAAGGTTTTGCGCTCAGGCATTGTGTCCAAGAAGACCCTGCTAAGCTATTAATGTTATCTCTGAAAATACATTAGAGCTAAAAATAGTCATGTTGCTGCTAATCTGACAGACTGGGGAATATCACATTTAAGTTTTCTCCTTCTAATGCTGGTTGTGTGGCCTGGGACTAGTTAGTTGCTTTTTGAGGCTGTTCCCTCATATATAAAACAAGGATGAAAAATATCTACCTCACAAGGTGAGGTAAAGTTTAATGAGGGTTTTCACAGTGTGGACCATGCTAAGCATTAAATGAGTGATGGTAATTACACACAAAAGGCAAGAGTGAGCCTGAAGCCTCCGCCTGGCAGAGGAAGGTAGGCCGGAATAGGAAGAATTACAGGAGATATGGCATCCACTTAAAACATCGCAAGTGTTCGAGGTATTTACTGAGAAGTAGTGAGAAAGTGGGGTATACTGAGAAAGGAGTGGGATACGGAACTAATCCCTCCTCCTCCCTGGTGGAGTTTCAAACCAGGAGAGAAAGAATGTTCTCAATTCAGACATGGGAAGATCTAGCCAGGTAGGGCTGCTGGTGAGGCCCTTAGTCAAAGAGCCCTGGCCTGTCTTGAGTCTTGGCCGCCAGTGAAAAGCAAATTGTTTCCCATTATATACCTCATATTTCCCAGGCAGGACCTACCTACTGAACACTGCACATAAATTCCAAATGAAAGCAGGGCATCTGTTCCCCGGTAATGTAACTTTCCCAAACACGGCACACACAGATTTATAGTAACGTTGGGCAGTCATGCAAAGGGTTGCATTGTGTTCGGTGGTATTGCTTCTAATTTCAGGAGGATTTCGGTTGAGGACCTTTGAAGTGGGAGCTTGAATCATGCATCTGTAAATTCCTCATTTTCCACAGTTATTAAAACACCCGTCAGCGCCAGGGTATCCCATTGTGCATTCACTCCTTTGGCATGCCAGCGTGGGGGTGGATGCCAACCACACAACAGCCACGGAGTCGCAGACAAATAGTAGGTGAGGCGGCAGGCGTCGGGGAGACGAGAGACTGCATGCCAAAGGGACCCAAGTTTGGGACCAGCCACTCTGTCATCGCTCAGTCACTCCGAAGTCCTTTAATTCCTGTGTGTGTTGAAAATCCTTCCAGGCTATGTGAGAAAACATGGAAATGAGCTGACTTTATCAAGGGATCACTGTCAACAGTTAGCAAGGTTTCAGTTTTAGATAATAATAAAAGTGCTCAGGCATACTAACATTTGCAAACATTTTCTTATTGTTCCTCGTCCACTCTTTTCGGCGTGGCTGTACTTCATGTGACAGTTGGGGGTGGGGTGGTAGGGCAGAGTACCCAGTAGGGTCTCCCAAGGCCATTGTCAGAAGGTGTATTTATAGTTTAGGGGATCAACCCTGGTCACAGAAACACGAGTTAGAACCAGAACAACGTGTTTGCCTTAATTAGTTCTTTTCTTTGGAGTATAACACACTGTATATAAAATACTTTGTTCCTGCACCCTTGAGATTACCACTACTAATTATCATTACAATGATTTCATAGTAATTTTCCCCACTCAAAAAGTCCAAAACTCTTTACATACATTATCCCCTTTTTATTCAAAATATCCTTATAAAATTGCTGGAGGAGAGCTGTTATTATCCCACTGAAACACACACATAAACTGAGGCAAAAATCTAGATATTTAAACAGGGCCTAGCCAGAAACTAATAAAACTAATTTTTAGGTGTAGCTTGTGGAATCCGTTTTATTACACCTGCCGAGCTACCTGCCTGTGCCCTCATCCCCAGTCATCTGTTTGCAGTATGTGACCAGGACTAATTGCCCTGGCCTGAATTCCTGAGGTGACTCTGTGGAGGCAGCATTCATTCTAGAAAGGTCAGCAGACATGTTACTTGCCACCAAAGTGTACCTATTACCAGGTGGATGGAGCAGCCTTTAAAAATTACAACACACCTGAATTGTCTAACACAGGGTTATTCAATGCAAACACCATTGTCATTGTGGATAATTGTTTGGTGTGGGGGGGACTGTCCAGTTCATTTACAATGTTTAGAAGAATTCCCTGGCTTCTACCCGCTAGAAGCCAGGAGCACCTTCCCCAGCTGGGACAACCAAAAATGTCTCTGTACATTGCCAAATATCCCCTGGGGTAGGAGGAGGAGGTAGACAAAACCATCTGCTTTTGAGAACGGCTGGCCTACCCAGTCAAAAGCAAGTAACAACTGAACACTGCTCTGTGCCTGGCACTGTCATAGCTTTGATGCCAGAGGCTAACAAATAATGTCATTCTTGCCTTCGTGAGACGGGAAGTAAATACAGCATTATCATTCCCAGAAAAATCACTGGGGGCTGGGAATGAAGAGTTAAATAATGAGAAGGAAATTCTGAAATTGGAGAATCACAATGAATCAGAGCAGAGCAGGCTTCACGCAGGGAGTGGGCTTTGAATTAGACTTCGAAAAATGTGTAGCCCTTGAAATATTACGTGGGGAAACACTTCAGGGCACTGGTGAAGGGAAAACAAACAAAGTTCTGAATACCAAGAGGAGCACGAGAAGAATTGGCTGGCCAACTGGCAGGTGCTAGGGAGCGGTCTGCTTGTGATGGATCGATGTCGGCCAGAAGGAGGGTGCCAATGACTGGTCAAACCTCTGCTCTCTTTCCTAGTTATTCTTGCTTAGAAAATACGGCGCTCGGGCTTTCAGATTGGCTGGTGAAGTGAAGCTGGAAGTTATAGTGAGTACAGTGGTTGGTAAGATCAATCTTCAAAAAGATCCTCAGCAACTGGAGCAATAGATTGAATTTAACAAAATGTTATTTGACCGCAATGAAGATCTGTGTTTGCATCTAACAAAAACTAACTACGGAAACAGAGTATGGAGGTTAACAGCAAAAGCAAATGCAAAAAAAGATTGGTGGATTTTCTTAGTAGTACACTTAATAGAAATCAACTATAAAATACTGTCTTGTCCTCCCTAACACCCTACAAAATGTAATGAAATCCTAGGTTTCCTTAATGGAAGTATGATATCTGGAACGAGGGAGGTGACAGTTTATTTTTGAACATGCATTTAGAAACCCACAGGTGGATTACTGTGTTCAGGTCTTTAAAGTTTGTAGACAAACTAGAATATATTCAAAGAATAGCAAGTCCAATGAGGAAAAAGTTTGAAATCAGACTACATTTGAATTTTTAATCAGGAGACAAGAAAAGATCTGCAAATATGAAAGCTATTTTTCCATATTTTAAACCCTTTAGTAGCAGGGATAGAATTAGGACCAGTAAGCAGATGTTGCAAGGAATTAAGTTCTGGATTTAAAAAAAAGAAGAAAAAAAAAGAACTGTCCTATGCTCAAGTTACCCAAATATATTCTTCTCAAGAGGAAGTGGGTAACCATTTGAGAGCATTCTTCAATATAAGCAAGATGACCGCTGAACAAGAAAGTTGACACCTCTATAAACCTCCATTTCTTCTATCTATAATTAGAGGTAAGAACAAATAGGTTTACGAGGTAGGGTATGTCAAGAAGTTGGCATCTAGTAAGTACAGTAAATTGCATCCCTTCTTTTTCCTTTTGTTTTCTATAACCAGCTCCCCACCCCGCTACCACAGAGCTACAGGTAGAAGAACAACTAATGCGTGGGGTTTCCTGTCTCTATCTTCCAATATTTTCACTATCATTAATTATTGGGAGAAGAGTCAGGATCTAAATATGGTTATAGGAATTATAAGCCCCGAACTCCAATTTCTTAATTACAGAAGTTGTTAAAGAGGTAACGTGGCATTTCCAGCTTTCATGCTCTTGTAACCAAGCAGTATAACCAACTTGAGTTTCCCAACTTTTTTTTTTTTTATTAAAGGCTTTTGTAACGTGTAAGTCATGCTACCCTGAGACTAAGAGCAGACACTCCCTCCGCATCCACTCTCCAAAGTTACACGGGTAAAACATAAAGCGCTCAGTGCCGCTGTGTGAGCATGCGCACTGCAAGCCCACACCGGGGCAGGGAAAGCTGCACACACACCCCCTAGTTTTGTGTGGCTTTACAGCAGGTGTCAGCTATATTAACATCATAGCAAATGTCCTGAGTGTTTCTTCATGTCAGGATCTGAGGTGACCAAAATACTACTCAGAATCTCAGAATATCCATGGCAAAATGAATGCGATTTGTCTTTGGTGTGTGGTCCACAAGAAATCACTCTGCTAATTAACAGTAAATTCTTCCTGTCGTTGAAGGATCTCCAGATTGTCATGTGGAATGAGCCAACCATGCTAGACTTGCTTCTTGGCCCGTGTGGGAGCAACCTTCTGTTTCTTTTCTTGAAATCTGTAAGGCCAACATCCCACTCTTGCCTGCCACCAGCCTCCTTAACAAATCTGTTCACGTGTGGGGCTGTGACTAGGGTTAGGCAAGTGAGGCAACTAAGGCCACAGTTTCTGCACTCCTCTGACACTGGCCAGACGCTGAGGCTGCGTGCCTCAGGCCCTCCAGCTTGAGTGTCCTACTTTTCTCCTACTCAAAGAAAGAGTTGAAGTGCTGCCTCCTCCTGAACGCTTTCCAGGGCCCCTCTACCTGGGCCTCCACTGAAATCTACCTGAAGGTCCCTTAAGGCATGTAACTCTCTTTACCTTATTTTATAGTTACTTACAGATTTATCTGTGACAGAGGCTGTTAATTTCCTACCTCAATATCTACCTTCCTCTTGGCTTTAGTAATAGAACCTTGATAAATAGCTGGATATATCTATCGACATGTAAGAAACTATTTTTTCCTAGTATCTCTCAAAGCTAGGTAACTAAACCCTGACCATTCAGATATAATGTAGGATAGAATGGCCAGAAAAATATCAATGAAAGAGAAAGGCTTTACTCTTCTTCTCTCCCTTCCTATATCTCTGTGTATAGTAAAAGGATGTGATGAGTGGAACTCCAGCAGCCATTTTGAAGCACAAGGTCAATGCCCTCAGTCTAGACAGGTGGAGAGGAAAGCGAGAAGGTCACGAACATGAATGACACCACAGAGCCCTTATACCAGCTCTAGACTGCCTCATTCAAAACCACTTTATAAAGGAGAGAAATACATTTACGTATCATTAAGCTACTGGCACATGCATCTAAACTTAATTCTAATAGAGGTTTTGATGCCAAAAGAGAGCTACTGCATTAGCTAAAATGTTAGATTAGTTTAAAGGAGAGGGTTCAGTGGCATTAGCAAGTACAAAACTATTGCAGACTGGTGAGTTGGCAGTCCTGGTAAAACAGTGGCTAACGGAACCTTGGAAGGTCCGAAGGGCTGTGGTGTTAAGAAAAAATGGTAGGAAATTTTTAGAATGTTTGTTTGTGTTGGCTGATTTTTCACAGCATCAACAACATACTGCACAAGAGAGATGGACCCAGGCTAGCGAGGCCAGCAGGGTGGGAGGGAACACAGCTCTGTTAAGAGCCTTTAGGCCACAAACTAAGTTAACAGAGAGTCTAATTTGGAGCTTTTTCAAGCCAAAAAAAGCTGAGTTCTTTCTCACTTCAAAGTGAAGCTATTGTGAGCCATCGCCAGAGGCAGGAGCAGGAGCAGCTTTCATTGGAGATAAAACCGATGGCCCTGTGCCTTTTTCAAGTGCTTCTTTTCGAAGTTTTCTGTCAAACTGTGGAAGCGCTTAATTAGCAAAGATCACCATGGCTATTTTTTCAAATAGTCCCATGTTAATTTGGGGAAGAGGGAGCTGGCAAAGCACAGAGGTCTGTGTGTAATAAACCAGAGTCTTTGGGCTTAGAAACTATATCAAGACAAGATCCCTGATTCTGGTTACTCACATAAGGAACAGAATAGCAGCAAGCAGATTGGATGCCACCTTGGGTTTTTAGGGAATTATATTGCTAATGAAACCCCAAGCCTCGCCAGCAGCCTCATGACAGTCCAGTCCCTAAAACGATCCCTAAGTCCTCAAATTCATCACAAGAAAAGAGGCAGGGTGTGAATGTAGCCCCCCAGGAAGAGTCTACTCTCTCATGCCCACCTTGGAAGGACGCCAGGGGAGAGTGGACCAGAGAGAACATCCCAGAGGGCAAAGCAACAAGACACTGAAGACAGTAACCATGGAAGTCACCACTGTCAGGGCCACTCTTGTGGCCCAATGTGATTCAGAAATTGCTATGGTCTAACGCCTCTGGTTTCCCTCTCTTCTGCATGAAGATATATCGTCATTATGTTCCTACTCTCTCATTGAACACTCAGTATAATGGGCATTAGCTTTTGGCTAGACCATGGTGATCTGAAGAAGCCAGCTGCACATAGGCAGAGATCTTCAACCTTGAGCTGAAGGCAATAACTGTGTTGTACTTTGGGGTATCTCTGCTAGAGAAGGATCTTATGTATGAAAGGAAAGGTGTGTGTGCCTATTTGGGGAGTCAGTGAAGCAGATTAGCAGAGACTGAGAATTTTTTACTTACCCCTTTCTTTTTGTAACAGAACCAGGAATTGTATTTAGCTGGGCATGTTGCCTATTGAACAGGTGGTAGGAAAACACTTGATGTTTTTTATTAGAGTCCTGCTTTAGGAAGATTATTCTAAAACAGTAGATAGTATTCATTAAAGGAGGGAGAGACTGAAAGAAAGGATTCTGACTAAAAGGCTGTTGCAACATGCAAAGGAGAATTAACGAGACCTAAAGAAAACGGGATGCAAGGGAAACAAAGGAGGAGATGGCGACACTGAAATGCACAGGTAGATGCTGTTCAATTTGATTACGAGGGGAGCAAGGGAAAGAAAAATGTCACGGATGACTCCAGAGTCCCATTTAAATGTACAGCAAGTAGGCATGCCAGGAACAGAAACAGGGAAAGCAGGAGGAAGAGCAGGACTGTAACAAGCCACAGAAGCTCTGGTCTGAATCTGTAAGTGTGCATTGCTGGCAAGACACCCAAGGTAGTATCTGACACAGACTGGAAGTCATTCAGGACAGAGGAAGGTAAACTGCAGCCTGGAAAATCATCTGCCAAGGAAAATAAAACAGAGAAGTAGAAAAGATCATCAAGAGAAAATCGGTAGAAAGACAGGCAAGGATTGTCTAACATGATTAGGCAATGTCTTCTCAGAATTCATTTCCTTATCTCACCAGTCAAGTCCAGGCAGGTATTCTCAAAGTGTGGTCCCTGGACCTACAGCCTCAGCGTCATATGGTGTTATGGGCTGAATTGTGTCTCCCAAAAATGCATATGTTGAAGCCCTATCTCCCAGCATCTCAGAGTGTGACTATATGCAGAGATAAGGCCTTTAAAGAGATAATTAAGTTAAATGAGGCTATTAAGATGGGTACTAATCCAATCTGACTGGTGTCCTTATAAGAAGAGGAAATGTGAATACACAAAGTGTCACCTGGGCTGTGCACACGCAGAGGAGACACCATGTCAGTCATCTGCAAGCCAAGGAGAGAGGCCTCAAATAAAGCGACCCTGCCAGCACATTGATCTTGGACTTGCATCCTCCAGAACTGTGAAAAAATAAATTCCTGTTGTTTGCAATAGCAGCCCACACGGACTAGTATATGTGGGAACTTGTAACAAATGTAAACTCTCAGGGCCCTTTCTACACCCATGGAGCCCGACCCTCTGGAGATAGGGCCCCGCCAACTGCATTTTAACAAAACCTCCTGGTGATTCTGATGCACTTCTGGGTTTTAGAATATTCTAGCTTAAGAACAGAGAAGGCCAATATAAATTATATTTTCTCTTTGACCCTAAGTTGTCATATTCTTTATAAAGAATTCTTTAAGCAGAAATAAGCAATAGGAGTGTCTTTTTTATTATTTTTTAATTTTTTTAATTGTTGATCTTGTACAGTTTTCTGTCTTTTATTCTCACCCCAACCCACCACCCCAGCCCTCCCCCACCTCCCTCCCATTTCCACCCCCATAGTTTTTGTCCATGTGTCCTTTATACCTGTTCCTGTAAATCCTTCCCCTTTTCCCCTGAAATTCCCTCCCCTCTCCCCTCTGGTGACTTTCAGCCTGTTCTCAATTTCCATGTCTTTGGTTATATTATGCTTGTTTGTTTGTTTTGTTGATTAGATTCCTGTTAAAGGTGAGATCACATGGTATTTGTCTTTCAATGCCTGGCTTATTTCGCTTAGCATGATGCTCTCAAGTTCCATCCATGCTGTTGCAAAGGGTATGAGCTCCTTCTTTCTTTCTGCTGCATAGAATTCCATTGTGTAAATGTACCACAGTTTTTTGATCCATTCATTTACTGATGGGCATCTAGGTTGCTTCGAACACTTGGCTATTGTAAATTGTGCTGCTATACATATAGGAGTGCATAGGTTCTTTTGGATGGGTGTTTCAGGGTTTTTAGGATATAGTCCTAGCAGTGGAATTGCTGGGTCAAAAGGTAGATCCATTTTTAGTTTCTTTAGAAAATTCCATACTGTTTTCCATAGTGGTTGTACCAGTCTGCACTCCCACCAACAGTGCACTAGGGTCCCCTTTTCTCCACAACCTCTCCAACACTTGCTGTTTGTTGCTTTGTTTATGAGGGCCATTCTGACTGGTGTCAAGTGGTATCTCATTGTGGTTTTAATTTGCATCTCTCTGATAGTTAGCGATATCAAGCATCTTTTCATGTGTCTCTGGATCCTCTGTATGTCCTCCTTGGAGAAGTGTCTGTAGTGTCTTAAGTAATTAGCTTTAGTGGTCATGAAAACAAATCCAAGTAATAGTTTCAATATCAATTAAACCACTCATTGTGTGTGGCTATCATTTCCTATCCCAGAAACCAGTGATTTCCAAATTTTAGGATGTCAAAGAATCACTTAGGGACCTTGTTAAAAATATAGTTCCAAAACATGGAGTATATTAGTCAGTGTGGAACCCTGGACTTATATCTTTAACAAACATCAAATGATTTTTTATTTTTCATTTACAATTTACATTTTTATATATTAGTTTTAGGCTCTACAGCACAGGGGTTAGAAAATCATGTAATTCACAAAGTGTTCTCCCCGATATCTCCAACATCAGCAAACATCAACAGACCACAAATTATTCTTTCTCTTATTCAGTCAATGAATAGAAAGACAAAAACCTACCGTCTACATGAGCTGAGGCAGCTACAGAGATTAAGCAATGAAATTTGAATGGCTTAGAAAGAATCCTCAAAACACTGTTTCAATTCATCTTGGTCTTCTCAAACAACTATTTTCTCGAGGAACTAATAACTGCAGAAATTCTGTAAGACCATGCGCTCATCCTGGGAATCATAACTTCAGAGGCTGAAATTCCAGGTAACAGATTCTGACTAATGTTTTTCAAACTCTCCCACTACTTTTGGATGTCACAATATTCAGTTCTAGTTGCATTTAAAGAAGCCACATCAAGGCAGGTCACTACTGGTAACATGAAACAAATTTGATTTCTTTGGATCTTAATCCTAGACCACTTCCTGTCCTCCAAATAAGGAGAGTTAGTCATCTTTCTCAGTCCTCTGTTATAATAAAATACAAAATTTCACTTTTTTGTCCAACTCCACCATGTCAAAAAACATGAGAAAAATGCTCCATTTTACCACAAACCAAGTTTTAAACATGTGCTCAAATATAGAAATAAGGCATAGAATATTTTTGGTTAAATAGTCACTTATATTAAAGATATTTGAAAATAATGATCCACTCTCCACATGGCTATGAGTAAATAAATAGTTAAAACAACAACTTAATAAGTAATTGGATTAGAGCCTCTCAGAAAAAACAGTTCTATACTGTCTTTCCCCTAAACGGTAAACTTGTTAGCTGTGCTTTCTTTAATTTCTCAGATCCAGCAGTAAAAACACTTCAGCTGAAACATTTAATCACTTTAAAGCAGTGATTTTCAACCAATGTGCCACAAGAATTTCTAAAACATGCAATACCTGACTATTTAGTCAGGAGGCCCAACCTCTTTTCCCTTAGATTGTCCAATTTTCAAAAATGTCAACAGCCAACACAACAATAGCTATCCAGTGTAAACGAATCAAAACTATACCTATTTTTTTGTCAGATCAGCAAAAAATACAATGTGTATTTTGGTGTGTCACAGAATTTTAGTACTTAGTTTATATGTGCCATGAGAGGAAAGAGGTTAAAAATCACTGTTTTGAGGGTTTCTTTCTAGTACTACCTTCCCACAGGCAAAGTTTCTGCTCAAAACTTCAAATGTTTCAGTTCAGAAGCCCCTAAGACACAAGAATGGCCCACTGGTCTCCAGGGAAGCCTACCCCAGCGCCTTCCTCCTTGAGAAGAAAGACTGAGGACTCACACCGTCAGCTATGTTGCTACTGTTGTTTGTGGCACACCTGCTTCCAGGAGGAAAACTTGACGTGAAATATTAAACATTAACGAAAACTAACTTGAAATTTTAAAAGGTTTGGGTTAATTGGGACAAATAGCTAAAACGATGAGATTAGCTCAGAAACAAACAAGAGGATTAAAATTACACTGGGGAAAGAATAGCTGAGGAGAGCTGATGATTCATCTCGTTTATAGCTTTGTTGGAAAGCTCTTCACTGAAAACCACAGCCCGCCCTCTTTGCCACACAGGTTTCATGTTTAATTGTGCTCGGTGGATAAAGGCAGAATTACATGAAGTTGTCTTATGAGCTCCATCCTGGGCTGGGGGCAGGGGGAGGGTAATTGCGAAGATAAGTCTCCCAGGTGATGGCTGAGCCTGGCGTAACAAACTTGACTAAGCCACAAAAGGCAGACTCCTTTCCCAACCTGCCTGTGGCCACCTACAGTCCTCTCTATTGTCCCCCGCCCCTCACCCCCCAGCCCCTGCTGAAGGACATGTCACTTCTCTCCACGGTCCTGAAATGGTTTTGGCTAGCCAATTCTTTCACCGCAGCTAGATGCCGATGGACTTGCTAGGGATTCTTTACGAGGGCAAATTTTAGGTCAAGAGCCCACTAAAGGGAGAGGAGGCTGATGGGTGCTTCAACACCTGTTCAACTGGGATGCTAAAGCTAAAGCCACTTCCAAGCTATTTTCCACGAGAATACTTGTTCCTCCTGTTAAAATGACTGACTTTTCTCCTTGAGAAATAGTAACACTGGCCTCATCATGCTACACTGTGTTCACCTTTTTTTTTTTTTCTGGCCTGGTTTTGTCATTGAAGAGGGCACCTCACACCCTCTCACAGACACCCTCTGCCTGAGCCATCCCAGTGAATGGCATTATGGGCACACAGTGCCTGCCCACTGTCAATTTTTCTCTTGATAGTGGGGGTGGGGAGATATTTATTTAAAACCAAGAATTCCAGAAGGAGTCACTTGTCTGACTATGGTAAAGCCATCAATTAACTCTGGCAGAGGAGCCCTGCAGCTGTACGTAGTTGAAGGACCCTGCTCCCAAAGCAGGGAGGAAGCAGGGACAACTGCACTGTTCCTTCTTGTGGACAGAGGTGGCCTGACATCTCCTAACCTAGGACATGCTGTTGTTAAAGGAAATGGATGAAGAAAGGCTGCTAGGCTAGACTGAGGAAGAAAAATATAGCCTGGGTTTCAACTTCGTGGGTCCACTTATACACAGATTTCTTTTCAATAAATACAATCGTAACTTCCTTTAGGGATTTCTGCATCCCTCATCCAAGGGTTCAGCCAAACGTGGATAGAACACAGTATTTTCACTTTTGCAACCACAGATTCCCAGGCGGCGATACCCAACCCAGAATGAAAATACTGTTTGCCATCTGTGGTAGGTTGAATCTGCAGATAGGAAGGGCTGACTGTGGAGTCAAAGGTTATAAGTGAATTTTCAACTGCACCAGGTTGTTACACCCCTATGTTGCTAAAGAGTCAACTGTATATTGAAACTGAAAGTAAAGATTTTTTTATTTCTTAATTACATTTTATTGATTATGCTATTAACAGTTGCCCCAATTTTTTCCCCTTTGCTCCCCTCTACCTACTCCCCCCCACTTCCCAAGGCAATCCCCCCGCCACTGTTCATGTCCATGGGTCATGAATATAAGTTCTCTGGCTACTCCATTTCCTATACCATACTTTGCATCCCCATGGCTATTCTGTAACCACCTGTTTGTGTTTCTTAATACCCTCACCTCTTCACCCATTTCCCCACACCACCTGCCCATCTGGCAACCATCAAAACGCTCTCTGTATCCATGATTTTGTCTCTGTTCTTCTTGTTTGCTTAGTTTTTTCTTTAGATTCAGTTGTTGATAGATAAGTATTTATTGTTCACAGTTTTGACCGTTTTTTCCCCTAAATCCCTTTAACAGATCACATAATAAAGGTTTGGGGGTGATGAACTCCTTTAGTTTTTTTCTTGTCTGGATACTCTTTATCTGCCCTCCAACTTTAAATGAGTGCTTTGCTGGGTAGAGCAGTCTTGGCTGGAGGTAAAAGGAAAAGAGCAGAAAGAATGAGACCAAATGGGTGTGATTGTAAAAGGTCTATAAATGAATAATGAATTAACTAAAAGGCAACACTAATTGTGTTTTGTTTAAGCTATTCTATTTAATTCATTTTATCAATAAATATGTATTAAAGTCCAATGATACATGTTAATCTCCAATCTAACTGTGCGAGACAGCGAATAAGATAAACACAGTCCCTACCCACACGGGGATTATAGTCTGGAAAAAAATATTAAAAAAGGTTGTGGAAGGAAAGTACAAGGTGCAGTGAGAGTATGGAACCAGAGTGACGGGTTGGGGAATGAACAAGGTATGTCCCCCTGAGGAAGCGATGTTTAGACAAATGTCTAAAATGGATGAAGAGTCAATAATCAGGTGTGGAAGGAGTGGGAAAGGAGTTTGTGGGGAAGCTCTAAGAGCGAAGCAGCTTGGTGTGTTCTAGAAATTATACCAAAGCCAATGCAGCTGTGGAGGAATGAATAAGAGAAAGGGAGCTGGGACAAGAAGAACAGGAAAGGCAGGTAATCGGGGCCTTTAGAACTCGGGAAGACTTGAGTCTTTGTCTTAGAGATAAGGGGAAGCCATTCCAGGTGTCAGCAGAATGACTTCAGATGTGACCACTAGCACTGCTGTGTAGGGAAAGACTGGGAGGGATGTGGGTGGATGAGAAAAAAACATTAAATGTAATTCAGGTAAGAGTTAGAGGTAGCCTAGACAAGCAAAGTAACTCTGGACAAATTCAAGAAATACTAGACAAAAAAGTAATTCAAGTCATGTGCCCAGTTGCTTTAGAACTATTCAATAACTTTCCATCACACTAGAATAAAAATCCAAACTCCTTAGCATGGGCCTCAGACAATTTCACCCCCACATGACTCCTCAAATTTACCAATGTCACTGTCCCTGGGCTCACTACCCTCTGGCCCACCCGTTTGTAGTTATTTCTTAGAACTCTCAAAGTCCTTTTCTTTTTATATGCTGATTCTGGGGGGTTTTTTGACTGAAGCATTTATTCCCCCAAATCTCCTCAAGGTTAGTTTCTCGACATTCACATCTCATATCCTCAAGGCCGTCACTTTCCCTTATCCAAAGTACTTCCTTATCAGCTCTGCTATCCTTCCTCTCAAGCCTCTACTCTGTAGGAAGTACAGGAAGATACCACTGTGAACAAAACAAGAAAAAGACTCCCTGCCTGTAGGGGGGATTCTAGTGGATGCAGATGGCAAATGGTAGCAAAATATGAAAACTTAATGTGTAAACCGTAAGTGACTATAGAGTAAGTTAGAAGGTTAAAAAATTGTGTCAGAATGTCAGAGGGGCTATGAAAAAAATGAAGAAAAATGGGAAGTGAATAGGGAAGGAGGGAGAGGGAGTAATCTTGTTTTTATTTTCTTTTCAATTACAGTTTACATTCAGTATTATTTCGTATTAGTTTCAGGCGCACAGCACAGTGGTTAGACAATCATATACTTCACAAATGTTCTCCCTGATATTTCCAGTACCCACCTGGCACCACACATAGTCATTACAATATTATATTTTGACTATATTCTCTATACTGTACTTCACTTTCTGGTGACTATTTTGTAACTACCAATTGTGTAATCTTAATCCCTTCACTTTTTTCACCCAGTTCTCCAACTCTTCTCTCCTCTGGCAACCATCAGTCTGTTCCCTGTATCTACAAGTCTGCTGCAATTTTGATTGTTTATTTATTTTGTTCTTTAGATTCCACATTTAAGTGAAATCATGTGGTATTTGTCTGTCTCTGACTGACTGACTTCACTTAGCATAATGCTCTCTAGGCTCATTCATGTTGTTGCAAATGGTAAGATTTCATTCTTTACTACAGCCAAGTAATAGTCTATTGTATACATAGGTGGGTCCAAAGTGGGTTTATAGTTGTGAGTATGTGAAATACAAAGTTTACTCTTGTATTATTATTTATTAAATATTGTATTATTTTCCATATGAACAACTGTAATGCCACTTTTGCCCCACCCTGTATGCATTACAACTTTTTTATTTACTCGTTTATTGATGTGCCCTTGGGTTGTTTCCATATCTTGGCTATTGTAAACACTGCTGCAGTGAACATACAACCAAACAATCCAATTAAAAAATGGGCAGAGGACCTGAATAAACACTTCTCTGAAGAAGACATACAGATGGCCAGTAGACATATGTAAAGGTGCTTGTCATTAGTTATCAGAGAAATGTAAATTAAAACCAATGAAAGATCATTTCACACCTGTCAGAATGGCTGTCATCAATAAATCAACAAACACTGTTGGTGAGAATGTGGAGAAAGGGAAACCTTCATGCACTGTTGGTGGGGATGCAGACTGGTGCAGCCACTGTGGAAAGCAGTGTGGAGATACCTCAAAAAAATTAAAATGGAACTGACCCAGCAATTCCACTTGTGGGTGTATATCCAAAAAAACCCCAAAACACTAATTCCTAGGGGGTATAATTTTAAATAAAAGGATCAGGGTAGGCCTCGTTAAATTAGAAGACACTAAGTAAAGACAAAGAAAGTGAATTACCCTACAGGTACTTCTAAGTTTTTTTTTTTCCCCTTATAGCCTTCATTTTAATTTTTAATGACCATATTTGTCTCTTTGCTTTGAATGTAAGTTCCATCAAGGCAAGGACTGTTGTCTGTCTTTTTTTCTTATATCCCTAGACTTTGGTACAATTATTTTGTGTATTGAGTTGATACATGGAAGGAAGCAAATGCTCAAAGTGCTCTCCCAAAGTAAAAGCGAGATGATTGATCCTAGCCTACATTAATGATTTTCCAGGATATTCAGTGTTCATTTGCCAGAAAGCCATGGTAGCTAACATGTTTGTCTGCTCACCGCACACTCAGTTCCTCCATTTTTCTAGTAGCGAAGTCTTCTTTATTGTGTGAATCTTCCCCCTACACACACTGAAGGAACACCTCCTCAGGTGGCCAACGTTCCAGCTACTGTGGCCTCATGATGGACACTGGGATGGATACGTGACCCAAATGGTGCCAGTCGGGGCCTTTATAAGTTGTTGAAGTTACTCTATATAAAAAATGTAAGCTGCCTGTGGCCTACTTTGCCTCACCTAGGGAGGTCCTGCCTAAGAATGAAGTCAACTCAGAAAAATCAGTGGTCAAAAAGAAGAAAGACATGGCTTTGTAATTGCATAACAACTCCTAGACTCGTTCATTCCCAAAGTCAAGTTTACTCTTTGAACTTCCCAATGAAGTAAAGCAAAAAATAAATCTTAATTTTAAGATTTTTTTTTGTTATTGCTGTCAAGTTACTTAGAGCCTTTATTAAATATATCTACCAAACAAAATTTAAGAGAATATAATCAGGAAACTGAAAAGGGTATTTTTTTCTTCTTTGTCCATTTTTTGACTAAACAGTATGTATTAAGTTAATAATGAATGGCCTAGTGACAGTGGGACCATAATTAATTTTATACAAAGTGAGAATCTGTTCATTCAATTCATGAAACATATAGTGAGCACTACTATACCCTAAGTTCTATACCAGGAGCTGGGTATATAGAACGTTGGCATGACAGTCAAATCCTTGTTCTTGTTTGAAGAATATAAACAACAACAAATTTCATGTGAGATAAAACAGACAGAGAAGCTCAGGGTGTAATGAAAATTCAAAGTGGGGAGACCAACCTAGTCACCACAAGTCAGAGGGTTGGGGTACTCAGGGCCACTCTCACAGGTAGGGATGCCTAAGGCGAGACCCAAGCTATTACTAGGATTTTGTCAGAGGAAAGTAGGAGAAAGGGAAGGGAAATAATTTTAGTCAGAGAAAATGGCATCTCCAAGAACTAGAGACAGGAGGATCTGGGGTCAGGAATGCTCATGTGTGGTAATATCAGCGGAGTCTTTGAAGAATGTCTCAATAGAATCACCTGTCACACCTGCCCCGCATTCAAGTGTCAGCATAACACATCAGTGACATTTTCCCTTTTCAACGTTCACACCCATAATTTTATACCACATATTTTCCTATTTAGTTTATTTATTAAACAGTGCACTTGGGATAGATTGCTGATTAATATTATTTGCTACCTTATTATAGAGTAATACAAATGATCACATTTCTGTCAAATGCTGTAAATGTCTTAACATTGAATTGTGTTTATAACTTTATTGAAGTAATTTCTATATAATCCTCCTGAAGATGAGGTTTCAGCTACACAGCATGTAGTCTGAATTTGACAAGGATTATGCCTTACACCCTCTGTAAAACATTATAATCATATATTCCAATAATAAGTTTCTGTAGAAATGAAGTAGTTGTTTGGATAATAAGATCATATATCTTCCAGCTGGAATAAAATGAGATTTTGAAAACAAAGTTATTGTATTGTTAAATGGGACGTAGGAAAGACATTTCTCCTCCTCAGCATGTTTGTTATAAATTTAAACAGAAAATACTTTTATGGGAGCAGCAATCATAACTTATGAACAATTCTATTTCACCAAGTTCTTTTTTCAATGAATCAATATTTTTGGTTGAAAGAACATTCTAATGTGATATGTCAATGTTTCATAAAATATCTTTGAATTGAAATATTGCATCACTCATGACTTTCATTTTGCCTAGTGAAGGCCAAATCATGTTAATTTTGTGCAAACCACCATCTGTTTTATTATAAAAGAGCACTATTCCTCACTTGCTAAAAATATATACAAGAGAAAAAGAAAACGTCCAAAGGCTACACTAGTACACGTTTAGCCCTACTACAAATATTCTCTGGTCCCTGAATTGAGCAAATCGCCAACCAAATTGGCAAACGTTAATATTACTGTCCGCCTTTTATAGAGAGAAAGCTCTGTTTCTGTTGGACACATTTTCAGGAAGTGAGGTAATGCTCAATTTCCCCAGGAAAGTAATCCCAGGGCCTGCTCTGAACTGGCCTGACAGGGCCATTGTTTGAAGATACAGGGAGGTGGTGGGTGGTATGATGAAACCAAGATAAGACAACTCAAAGGCAATGAGTGTGAATGTTCAAAGTCATTGACGTAAATTAGACTTTCACAGAAGAAATGGCTATAGTACGGAGGTTCAGGATTAATAAATCATTGTCAGTCATAGAGGTCTTCCTTCCCCTTCTCTACATCTGGCCCTTCACATAAAAGTTACCCTTTCCTGAGTAACTTGGAGTTCACTTCCGCTCCAAAGAAAGAGATCAGGGAGAAGAAAGTTTTCAAATACTTCTCTATATTGTTTTAAAAGGAACTGAATATTCTTTTTTTAATTTAATTTTCTTTATGGTATTTTTTCCATTACTATTTATCC
Organism: Glossophaga mutica; assembly: GCA_039655065.1. NCBI lineage: Eukaryota > Metazoa > Chordata > Mammalia > Chiroptera > Phyllostomidae > Glossophaga > Glossophaga mutica. Next base: position 109,747,928 of record CM077310.1, on the reverse strand, counting down.
CCCTTCTACCCTCCTCCCCCATCAATCACCACACTGTTGTCCATGTCCATGAGTCCTTTTTCCTTTTTGCTCAATCCCTCCATCCTCTAAACTCCCCCTAACACTGGTTGTCATCTTGCTCTCCATCTATGAGTCTGTCCTCATTTTCCTTGTTTGTTCAGTGTGTTCATTAAGTTCCACATATGAGTGAGATCATATGGAATTTGTCTTTCTCTGACTGTCTTACTTCACTTAGCATAATGTTCTCCTGTTCTGTCACAAAGGGTAAAGTTTTTCTTCTTTTTTATGGCTGAGTAGTATTCCATTGGGTAAATGTCCCATAATTGCTTTATCCACTCATCTGTTGATGGATACTTGGGCTGCTTCCATATCTCAGCAATTTTAAATAATGCTGCAATGAACACAAGGGCGTTTATGTTCTTTCAAGTATTTTGGGTTTCTTTGGATACATTCCCAGAAGTAGGATAGCTGGCTCAAAAGACAGATCCATTTTTAATTTTTTGAGGTATCGCCATACTTCTTTGCACAGCAGCTGTACCAATCTCCATTCCCACCAATAGCACAAGAGTGTTCCTACTTTTCCACATCTTTGCCAGCACTTGTTGTTTGTTGATTTATTAATCATAGCCATTCTGACAGGTGTGAGTTGATATCTCATTGTGGTTTTAATTTGCATTTCTCTGATGATTAGTGACATTGAGCATCTTTTCATATGTTTACTGGCCATCTGTGTGTCCTCCTTAGAGAAGTGTCTATTCAGGTCCTTTGCCCCTTTTTAATTGGGTCGTTTACTTTTTTTTTTTGGTGTTGAATTTTGTAAGTTCTTTATGAATTTTAGATATTAACCCCTTATCACATGTATCAGTGAATAGGTTCTCCCATTCTGTGGGTTGTCTTTTTATTTTTTTTATGATTTCCCTTGCTGTGCAAAAAAACTTTTTAGTTTCATACAGTCCCATTTGTTTGTTTGATTGTTTGTTTGTTTGTTTGTTTGTTTGTTTAATTTTGTTTCCCTTGCCTGGGGTAATATAGCCAACAAAATATTACTATAAGCAATGTCTGAGATTTTGCTGCCTATGCTTTCTTCTACAATATTTATGGTTTCAGGTCTAACATTTAAGTCTTTGACCCATTTTGAATTTATTCTTGTATGTGGTCTAAGAAGGTGGTCTAGTTTCATTTTTCTGCATGTATCTGTCCAATTTTCCCAAAACCATTTATTCAATAAACTATCTTTATCCCATTGTATGTCCTTGCTTCCTCTGTTGAATATTAATTGACTATAAAGGTGTGGGTTTATTTCTGGGCTCTCTATTCTGTTCCATTGAGCTCTGCATCTGTTTTTATGACAGTACCATGCTGCTTTGATTACTATGGCCTTATAGTGTAGTTTGATATTATGTAGCATGATCCCTCCAATTTTGTTCTTCTTTCTCAGGATAACTGTCACTCTGTGGGGTCTTTATAAAATTTTGAAATATTTATTCTAGTTCTGTGAAATACACTGTTGGAATCTTGATAGAAATTGCATTGAATCTATAGGTTGCTTTGGGTGATATGGACATATTAATGATGTTAATTCTTCCTATCCATGAACATGGTAAGTACTTCTACTTATTTGTATCTTCTTCAATTTCTTTCTTCGGTGTCTTATAATTAATTTTGTATCCTGCTACTTTGCTGAATTCATTTATCAATTCTAATAGTTTCTTGGGGGTTCCTTTGGGGTTCTCTACCTATAGTATCATTTCATCTGTAAATGATGACAGTTTTACTTCTTCCTTTCTAACTTGAATTCCTTTTATTTCTTTTGCTTATCTGATTGTTGTGGCTAGGACTCTCAGTACTTTGTTGAGTAAGAGAGGTAAAAGCAGACATCCCCATCTTGTTTTTGTTCTTAAGGGGAATGCTTGTAGTTTTCGCCAATTGATTATGTTGCTGGCAGTGGGTTTGTCATAAATGGCCTTTATTATGCTTAGTAATGGTCCCTCTATTCCTACTTTGCTGAGAGTTTTTATCATAAATTGGTACTGGATTTTATCAATTCTTTTTCCACATTCATTGATATAATTGTGTAGTTTTTATCCTTCATTTTGTTTATGTGGTGAATCATTTTTATTAATTTGTGATTGTTGTACCAACCCTGCATTCCCAGAATAAATCCCACTTGATTGTGGTATATCATCTTTCTGATGCAATGCTGTATTTGGTTTGCTAATATTTTGTTGAGCTTTTTAGTGTCTATTTTCATCAGGGATATTGGCCTACAATTTTCTTTCTTTGCAGTGTCTTTAATTGGTTTTGGAATTAAGATAATGCTGGCTTCAAAGAATGAGTTTAGGAGTCTTCCCTTCTCTTGAATTTTATGAAATAATTTGAGAAGGAGAGGCGTTAGTTCTTCACAGAATATTTGGTAAAATTCACCTGTGAAACCATCCAATCCAGGACTTTTGTTGGTTGTTGGGAGTTTTTGATTACCACTTAATTTCACTATGTATAATCTATCTATTCAGATTCTCTGATTCTTCCTGATTTAGTTTTGGAAGATTGTATGTTTCTAGGAATTTACCCATTTCATCCAGTTTGTCCAGTTTGTCCAGTTTGTTGGCATATAGTTGTTCATAACATTTTCTTACAGTCCTTTGTATTTCTTTGGTGTCAGCTGTTATTTCTCCTCTTTCATTTCTGATTTTATTTATTTGGGTCCTCTCTTTTTCTCAGTGAATCTGGTTAGAGGTTTGTCAATCTTTTCAAAGAACCAGCTCTCGGATTCATTGATATTTTGTATCTTTTTTTACTCTATTTTGTTTATTTCTGCTCTGGTCTTCACTATTTCTTTCCTTCTACTCACTTTGGGCTTTGTTTATTGTATCACCTATCTTACGTCATTTGGTTGGAGTATTTAAGCCATTTACATTTAAGTTGATTATTGACAGAGACATATTTAGTGCCATTTTATTGTTAGACTGTTTTCCTGTTTTGTTTTTTTCTTTCTCTTTTTCTTCTTCTTCATCTTAAAGTAAGCCCTTTAACATTTGTTTCCATACTGATTTGGTGTTAACAAACTCCTCTAGTTTTTTCTTGTTTGGGAAGCTCCTTGTTTGTCCTTTGATTTTAAATGATAGCCTTGCTGTGTAAAATAGCCTTTGTTGTAAGTCCTTGCTTTGCATCACCTTGAATATTTCATGCCACTCCCTTCAGGCCTGAAGTGTTTCTGTTGATAAATCAGATGACAATCTAATTGGTGCTCCCTTGTATGTAACTACTTGCTTTTCTCTTGCTACTTTTAGGATTCTCTCCTTTTCCTTAGGTCTTGTCATTTTAACTATGTTGTTTCTCAGCATAGGCCTCTTTGGATCCAAATTGTTCAGAGCTCTCTGAGCTTCCTGGACTTGTGTTTTTGTTTTTTGTTTGTTTGTTTGTTTTTTCCTTTCACCATATTAAGACACTTTTCAGTCATTATTTCTTCAAATAGGTTCTTGACCCCTTGCATGCTATCTTCTGGTATTCCCATGATGTGGATGTTGTTATGCTTCATATGGTTCAAAATGTCTCTTAAGCCTCTTCATTTTTTTAAATTCTTTTATCTTTTTGCTGCTCTGCATGGGTGTTTTTTTTCTACCTTCTCTTCTGAATCACTGATTCAATCTTCTGCTTCATCTAACCTACTGTTTATTCCTTCCAGTGTATAACATATTTCAGATACTGCATTCTTTATTTCTGACTGGTCCTTTTTAATGACTTCTATGTCTTGTTTTCATACTGTTGAATATCCTTAAATCATTACTCTCAACTCTCTATCTGATAAATTGCTTGCCTCCATTTCATCTAGCTCTTCTGGAGAATTCTCTTGTTCTCTCATTTAGGATCTGTTCTTTGTCGTGCCATTTTTACTGCTTCTTTGTATTTAGGTAGATCTGCAAAGACCCTGGCCTTTGTCAAGCACTGCTTGTGACTGACCCTGGTCAACCTCTTCAGAGCTAATAGCGATCCACAGTATGTAGCTCCCTCTGCTGGGTCTAGGTTGAGGGTTTGATCCCCAGTCAGGGCATGCTCAGGGGGCAATCCATCGATGTATCTCTCTCTCTCTCCCCTTCCTCTCACTCTGGAGTCAGTGGATATATCCTTGCTTATTGCTCTTCACAACTCCCAACAAGAAATGACTGAATATTCTTCAATACCTACTGCTTATAGACAATCAAAAAATATATTAAGTGAATTGGTAGGATGTCTCCATTAATGCCTGTATTTCATCCTATTTATGGTAACAGCAATTTTACCTGAGACTGAAACTCTCATTCCTTCCCTAAAGTTGTGGTTTTAAAAGTAGGAAGGGGATGAATTACATTTCTTGAAGGTTCTAGCCATTTCTCATTTATCAATTAAGAAACTTTGAAGTTACTAAAAACCTGGGGTCCTAAACTTCCTGAACTTTCCCCTAGTACTTGACAAAAAGGATGCTAGGGAAACATCCATCTAGAAGACTCTGTTATGCCTGTGATCCTCGGGAAGGAGGCAGCCCTGAACCCCAGTTGTGGTCATGTTTTCCATCTGGGACTTCCCTGAATGAATTATGATAATAATGATATTTACATAATGCTTTTACAGTTTACCAAATGCTTTCACAGATTTGATCTTATTTAATCTTAATAATGGCCCATTGAAAGTGATACTGCAGACATGATTCATTCCCTTTGCAGACATGTTCAAAGGAGGAAAATAATAAGACTTTAGAGAGAACCCATTTAAGAACTCAGATCTAGTTCCAAGTCCAAAGACTTGAAGCAGTGACTTATAGAAGCATGACATCTAAACAATGTCATCCTCCAAAAGAAAATCCAAATTAATCTACTTTTGCCACATTATGGCCCAAGTCATTATCACCTTTTATTTAGACTCTTGCTTCTGACTTGATATTTCTCCCTGCCTTCATTCGTCCCCTGCTAGCATGCACAGCCAACATGATCTTTTTATATCACTTATCAGATCATGTCACTCCCCTGCTTAGTACCTTTCCATGGCTTCCTTCTCATTGTGTGTAAAAGTAATCTGAACTTCTTTCCATGGACTACGGAGCCCTTCATAATCTAGTTCCTGAGCACATCCTTAACTTCAGGTGGCACCAGCTATAGGGGTCCTCTCTGTGTGAGCACAGCAGACTTATGCCTTTATATGCTCTTCTGTTTGCCTAGAACATTTATCTGCAAGTCCAGTTCCCATGTCACATTCTGGGCCTTCGTTGACTACAATAGCCTTTCCAAAAACTATCACCGTGTCACCTGGTTTTATTTCTTGGTAGCATAACTTGTTTCTTTTCTTTATTCTTTATCCACATCTAGCTCTAGGAGAACTGTTACCTTGAATATCTTGATCCCTACTATTTTTATTCCCAATATCTTAACTAGTATATAATTGACACCCAAGAAAATCTTTCAAATGAATTAATGATTCATATATGTAGGCATTTGTATATCTACACAATGGATCCATGTAACTATTTACTTATGTGGATACACATGATGTATCTTATTAATTCCCTACCGATGGACAGCTGGGGCATTTGCAGTATTTTGCTAATATAAAACACACAGAAACAACTTTATTCTTATACCCTTGTGTATTTCTGCAAATAGTTCTGTAGGTTTAGTAGGGATACAGATTTTTGAATTTTGATAGCTACTACTACATGAGTAATACAGTTATCCTTTTAATCTTCTCTTGGTATATCAGAGCCAATAATGTGGTTTGTTTGAGTTTTTTCCCCTAGATTTGTAGGTTTTCCCTACTACCTTCCTTTTGTAAAATCTCCTATTAATACATACAACAAATGAAATAGGCTCTCATCTATGAAAATGCAATATATATCAATTTTCTATTTCACTATGTGACCAAAATTCTTCAGTGACAATTGACAACTTGTCAATAGGTCATGCTCAGAGATAGCACATACTTATTATGCAATGCATGAAATTTAACTTATGAACTTTTTTTTTACAAGTAACCTGTAAGAGAACCTAGATATTGTCAGTAGTCTACTGTGGCTCTAAATCTTGGGCATCATTATGGTGCCTAGTCATCACTTAGTATTTAAATCACTTGGAAAGAACTATAGTCTGTAAATCTGATTTTTCTTGCTTTTATAATTAGCTCCCAAACTGACTGAAAAAGAAAAGAAACTGTATTACTTGAAGAATTAACAAAATTGACTCCATTATCGTGCTCAATTAACTCTTCTCATTTCTGCAGCTGAGGAGAAGGCCTCAAGGGCTTTATCAATCAGGTTTAAATCTCTCAGGTAAATCCGAATTCTCGGTTTAAGTACTCAAAAGAAAATTATGCTTCAATATGGCCTCATGCTTGTCCTGCTGGGAGAGCTGGCACTCTCGGATTTCAGTTTCTCAGTCTCTTTTCATGAAAAGTGTTTTTAAATCTCAGAGTAATATAATCTTTTGTGATTAGATTGATCTCACTTGAAGCAAGTTCTCTATTACTTTGCTGAGGTTGCTTGCTAGTGCCAAATAGTTGCAACACCTCAACTCTTCTTTCCCTTAACGCAGCCCACTTTTGACCATGTGTTTAGCACACAAATGGGCAGACAACACCATGCCGAGCGGCACTTGTGATGGAAACATTATTGCTCACCATGCAAATTTGTAGTTAACCAAAGTTCCAATCGACCGTTTGCTCCTCCCATAAAAAGAATGGAAAAAATAAAAATTAAGGTTTCGATGCTGAATATTTGCTTCCTGAGATAGATCTTTTACATTGTTTTTAAAACTTCCTCAAAAAATACTTTTACTCACAAATGACTTAGTTATGAGACATAAATTCACATTACTAATAAGTAATCTAGTTATTCTTTTCATCTTTATTTGTATACAAGAGCCAAAAATGTTGTTGGTTGGTTGATTTGTTGTTTTTGCTAAATTCTTTGATAGAAGTAGCCACCAAATTTAAATGATTCTAAGTTGTTTTGGTCTTTCATGGTCATATGCTTTGAGTGAAAATGAAAATGGAAGTAAATTACAAAACTGTCCCATAGACAGAAAGGTTCACACTGGACAATTCCAATTGTCCGGAACTGTCCAGTGTTTAAAAACTTCCCAATAGGATGTTGGCAGTTTGCCAACTGGGAAAGCTAGGAGCTGAACATCCTGCTGTGTTTTAGACTCACTAGTCATTTCAGAGCAAAACAAAAATTCAAAGGGTGAGGTCCTTTGAATATAAAAATGTCCTCTTTCATTCATGAAGAAAATCCAGAAATTGCCTTTTTGTGTCACTAAACTTCTGACTGAGCCTAGAAAATGATTCCTACTCTTGGTCTACAAAAGTTCTAGTTGAATTTTAATTGTATCCCTGATGGATGAAAAATTTTTATCTTTCATCTTGAAACCTAAGAATTGTTTTGCATTCATTGTGAAGGTAGACCAGGTGCCTCTAAGATTCTTCCTTGCTCTGATTTTCTTGATAGGAGTTTGTGTTCATCCATTATACGTTGCAAACATATACTGTGTACAAACAACATACAAGATAGCTTGATGTAGTCAAAAAAAGAAGGTCTTTGAGAAGCTTACCCTACCTGCATTAAGGAAAATTTTACTCATATACATATAACGTGACTCTTAAGTTTCCCCAGCTTTATCAGCTTTCCACATTTTCACCTAAAAGCTGTCAAATGCCTTCTTGTTTTCCTCTACCCACAAGCCCTGATATCACTTTGTTCCAAAGTCTTTTCCAACTGCCAGTATTATATCAGAGAGTCTTACCTCTATCATGTTCTTGAGCCACTTAGGCTAACTTTTTAGGTAGGAAAATTACTGATACCTTACCATTTGATCCTCACAGCAGTATGGTGATCCTGGAGACTGTGCTGTTTATTTACTTATTTGACACCTTCAGGGTTTTTTGTCATGTGTTTTTTTTTTTTCCCTGAGCCCATAGTGCTCACAGGGCTGATAGTGTAATGAGAGACACAGGCAGCTCTAACAAAGTAGGAACAATGGGAGCCAGGGCAGAAATCTCTATGTCAAAGGAGAGTGTCATGAGCAGGAGGCTTTTGGTGGAACTGGACCCGAGCGAGGTGGGAATGAAGAGCATGCATTGATTGACTACATGGAGAAAGGTGAGGAGAAAGAGTGAAGGTGAATTTGAGACAAAGGAAACAACAGTTACTCAGCAAATATTTGTGTTAGACAACTAGAAACCCAGCAATGCTAATAGAATGCATTAGTTATATTTGTGTCTGGGGTTACAAAGGCAAAGAACACATTATAGCATAGTGACAGCACATTACTTACAACTATTTAATTCTCAGAACAACTGGTGACAAAACAGATTCAGAGAGACCAACCTGCTTGCCTGTGATCACATAGTTGTTAAAAGATAGAGCCAAATTCAAACTTGGGCCAAGTGGCTCTTAACCATTAAAACATAGTAGCCTTTCCTTTTATACCAGACAGAAACCAACATTATGAGTGTGAGGTGACATCTGGGAAAGTTTGTATAAAATGGTTACTGAAAAATTAATAGGACTTAGATAAGGAGATGGGACAAGTGTGTACCAATGAAAGAACAGCTTTGGAGAATAAGCCCCTTCTGTGGTCACTGTACCACCCCACCAGAACTATTATAGAAATACGGCCCCTGAACTCTTACAGCCATGAGACTGCAGAGATTTTTGCATTTTATTCTAAGAACAAAGGGAACCCGGTGAAAAGTTTAGGAACACAGTTAAATGTGTACTTTAAGAAATCACTGTAACTGATGAATAGAGAATGCATTGGATGAAACAAAACTGGGTGTAAGGAAACCAGTTGGAAAACTTTTAGTGATCCCAATAAGACTTGATGGTGGCTGCCTTCAGGGCGGTGGTGGTATGGGAAGGGAGCAGACCGATTTAAAAAAATATATAGGAGGGACAAAAAATTAGAAAGTGGCACTAAAAAAGAAGTAAACACAGGAGGAAAAGCAGATTTGCAAGGGAAAGCCTGTCATGATCACATGGTTTCATATGACTACAGCGAAGGGTATATAGTAACGCAGGCAAGTTTATGGGAGACGGGACTAGAGAGAAGAAGGCCCCAATCCATGAAAGGCCTTGTCTGTTAGGTGAAGGAATGTGAAGCTAAGAGACACTACTAAAGATTTTCTTTTTCGGTGTAACTTTTTTTCAAATTCTCACCCAAGGATATGTTTATTCATTTTAGAGAGAGAGAAAGAGAGAGGGTGAGAGAGAAACATCAATGTCAGAAAAATCAGTTGCCTTTTGTACGTGCCCCAACCCAGGATCGAACCCACAACCTAGGCATATGCCCTGACTGGGAATCAAACTGACAAACACGTGGTATATGGGACAACACTCCAGCCAACTGAGCCACCTGGCCAGGGTGTAACTTATTTTATTATATAATTTTTTTTAATTTGGGGTTAAATTAAAGTTTATAGCAGAGTAACAAAGATAATACAGAGAGTTCCTGTCTACCCCTCATCAGTCTCCCCTAACATCATGGTACATTACATTAAAACTAAGACAAAACTAAGAAATCAATAACAGTATATTACTACCCACTAAACTTCATATTTTATTCAGATTTCACCTGGTTTTCTTTTCCAGGAGCCCATGCAAGACAGCACGTTATATTTTAGTCCTCTCCTTGTGTACCTCCTGTCTGAGACAACTTTTCAGTGTTTCCTTGTTTTTTATGACCCTGGCAGTTTTGAGGAGTACTGGTCAGCTGTTTTGTAGACTCTCTCTCAATTTGGGTTCACCTCATATTTTTCCCATAATTAGATTGGAACATTAAAGGATTTTCAGAATGGAAATGTTGCTGATGAAGTTTTCACTTAGAAAGATCACTGTGTATAGAGAGAGTACTAGAATTTTGCCTGCTAATTTAATGTTGATAATTTCTGCAATATGAGACTAGAGGTGATTTCTAAACTTTCATTTTAGTAATTCTTTCATCTTGTTTCAATGCTCTATATGAAATGCAGGCCCATTTATATTTAAAAAACAAAAGAATGATTTTTCTTTCAAAAGAAAATCTGGCACCAAGTAAGTAATATGTCAACAGTGATTAATTCTGAGTGATTAGAATATGGATTATTCTCTTCTCTTGGATTTTTCACTATCTTAAAAAATTCCAAAAGTAAAAAAAGAAGGAAAAAATGATCCTAGAAAAGGGGAAGGAAGATGGGAAGTGGTGGGGGTGGGGGTGGGGGACCAGACAGCAGACTGTTACAGTGAATAGTTGTGGTAAGAGAGACGCTGGAGGCCTGAACTTGGGGATGACATGGAAGAGACTCTCAGTAAATGGAGGCCACAGGCCCTGGTGCCTGATTGGATACAGGTGCTCAGGAAGAGGGAAGAGTATCTGGTTTCTGGCTTAGCAGCTGTGGGTAGTAATGCCATTCATACAGCTGAGGAACACCAAAGGTGCAGCAGGTTCAAGGAGCAAGGAATGAAGTTAGCTGCTGGTGCCTAGGCCGCAGGATATTCCATCTGTCACTACTGCCTTCTGTTTAGTTCTTTCCAGTCTTCAGTTTTTCGGTGTTAAGCTTCCTACTTTCATAATTCTCTGACAAGTTATTCAGTGTCTTTTTGTAAAATTCTCACTGATGCCTCCTGTAGAATGCAGGTATCCCAAAATAGTAATTGTTCTCTTGTCCCCCTCTCTAGATTCATGACCTTGGCACATTTGTTAAAACTCAGAACCAACACCAGTACATTACTATTACCTAAACTCCAACTTTTATTCATATGTCATCTTTTTTTTTTTTTTACCAATTTTATTTTTTTCCCATTCCAGGATCCCATAGGTTTCCCTATTTCTCATGGAAAAAGCAGAGTGCCCAGCAGATTGCCACTGCTTAGAAATAATGAGCTTAGGTCTATCTTAAACACTCAGAAAATTTTCTTCACTCATAAAATGAAAATGATAATGACATCAGCTCCACCTTATTCAAAATGTTTTTGTGTGAATCATAAAAATGTAGATTATGGGTGGGGGGAGAGAAGTTGGGGGAAGGCAGGCAAAGAGGGGGGACATGGGAACATCTCCAGTAGTGTCAACGATAAAAATAATGGGAAAATTAGGTTATGGGTACCATCTTAGTCCATTCAGGCTGCCATAACAAAATACCCCATACTAGGTGTCTTATAAACAACAGAAATTTATTTCTCATAATTTGGAAGTCTAGAAGACCAAGATCAGGGTGCCAGCATGGCCGGGGCGGCGGGGGGGGCTCTTTTTGGTCACAGACTTCTCATTATATCCTCACTTAAAGGAAAGGGGCAAGGGAGCCCTGTGGGGCCTCTTTTATAAGGGCACTAATACCATTCAAAAGGGCTCCCTCCTCATGACCTAATCACCTCCTAGAGGCCCCGCCTCCTCAAACCATCATTTTAGGGCCTAACTATTAATATAGTCACATGCTGAATAATGACATTTCAGTCAAAACAGACTGTATTATGGCAGTCCCATAAAATTATAATGGAGCGGAATTTCCTGTAAGAAATAAAAGGATATGAGATTCAGAAAGAAGGTTTTTTTCTCTGATGGCAGCAATACCAGTGGGGCTCCACAATAGATTCCCTCTCACTGACAAGAGCTCAATTTTGAGTGCACAGATTACATCCCCGTGAGCCCCTGACCTGTTACAGCACAGAGCAGCCTGTCTCCCCAGGGCTACGTATTCAGAGGGTACTACAGCGCCCCTCCCCACCCAGATCTAGCTTGATGGTCTTTAGAATCCATACTGTAAGTTCTTTGCTGAGGACCTGAGAGCCTGTACAAGAACACAGGTCCACAGAAGCAATGTTCTCAAGCAATAAGTGACACTACCACCTTAGTGAAAGCTTTCTGGGTCAATGTAGAGCCAGCCAGTCCTGGTACTTTGGAAATATTCTCAGGTTGTAAGGATGTAAACTATGGATGTTTTATTTCTTCTATCAGTTCAGTTCCAGAGGGAGCCCTTTGTGCTAGATGAGGTCAATGGAACCAAAAACAAATTTCCAAAGTCAAAATATTGAGTCTTTGGTCCTACACCCTCTCCATGTTAAGCATCCTCTTTTTAAAATGATTACCAAAAAGTTTCCTAGTCTGACCCCTGCTCCAACTTGCAATAGGCAAAACCACACTGTTATGAAAATGCCTATGTTCCTGCATCTCTCCATCTTGATTTCTTACTCCTGCTGATCCTCAGGCCACTTCTCCCTCCCTACTGACAGCCACTTACCCAACCAGGTTCTTCTAGATATTTCCAATCAATCCAGTCCACCTCCCTGTTCACAGAGCAGTGCTGACAGCTTCAATATTCTATTTCTGACCCTGTCAGAAGGCAGCGGGAGAGGACTGGTGGGACAGTATTTATAAAGTCCACCGAAACGCACAGGCCTTCACATCCACTCACTACTCATTCGATGACACCCAGAGCAACCTCCAGTCCTGCAAAATCCATTTACGGTAAGTGCTCTATACAGGTTTTTTTTTAATTTAAAAAAAAAAATTATCTTTTATACCATGTTCACTGTATCTTTTATATGTTTGAATATGTTTAAATACACAAATGTTTACCATTATGTTACGACTGCCTACAGTATTCAGCAAAGTAATATACTGTACAAGTTTGTAGTTATGGAGCAATAAGCCATACCTACGTGTGTAGTAACCTATACCATCTAAGTTTGTGTGAGTGTACTACCATCTAAGTTTGTGCAAGTGCACCCTGTGATGTTTGCACAATGATGGAATCAAATTTCTCAGAACATATACTCATCATTAAGCAATGCATGATTGCATATGAATTTGGTGGGGAGGGGGACATTCAGAGCATAGCAGTTACCCTGAAACATTGTAAAATGTGTGACGCTGCACAGACACAGGGCAACTATTTTGTAAGTTAATACCAACTATAATTTACTGCTCACAGGAATAGAACTAAGATGTGGGTGACTGACAAGATTGGATAATGAAAACATTATGTATTGTTGGCTTAGGAAGTATTTTTGGAGAGTTCCAGCCAAGGTGGAGGTGTAGGTAGATACACTTGTCTTCCTCATACAACCAAAAGAAGGATAACTACGAATTTAAAAACAAAAAAACAACCAGAACTTTCAGAAAATTGAATTGTACGGCAGTCCAGCCACCAAGGAGTTAAAGAAGAAACATTCATCCAGACTGGTAGGAGGGGCAGAGACAGGCAGCTGGGGCAGAGAGGATGCATGGCAAGGCCACTGCTGGTGGATCAGGGAGCACGAGGCAGCAGCTGGTGGTCCCACATTTGCATGAGGAAAAGCCAGGAGGAGCAACTGGGGAGCAAGACAGACCATGTAATCCAGGGTTCCAGCGAGGAGAAATAAAGCCTCAAAACCTCAAGCTGTAAAAACCTGTAGGGTTGTGGCAGTGGGAGAAACTCTCAGTCTCACAGGAGAGTCCACTGGAGAGACCCACAGTATCCTAGAATGTACACAAGTCCACATACCTGGGAATCAGCCCCTGAAAGGGCGCGATTCAATTGTGGGAAGCAAGGGAAGTGACGGAAAATGGGGCAAGAGCCAAACAAGCTAGCAAGTGGCATTGTTCCCTCTTGGACCCCACACCTACAAACAGCAACACAACACAGTGAGTGGGTTGCCCCACCCTGGCGAATACCCCTTACAACGTAAGAGGCCTGCCAAGACAATGAAATATGGCCCAAGTGAAAGAACAGATCAAAGCTCCAGAAAAAGAACTGAGAAATGAGGAGATAACCTATTAGATGCAGAGTTCAAAACAATGGTAATCAAGGTGCTCACAGACATAGCTGAGTACAGTCACAAAATAGAGGAGGAAGTGAAGGCTATACAACACGAAATAAAGGAAAATATACAGGGAACTAACAGTGAAGGGAAGGAAACTGGGACTCAAATCAATAATTTGGAACAAAAGGAAGAAATAAACATCCAATAAAATGAAGAAACAAGAATTCCAGAAAAAAGGGGTAGAGGTTTAGGAACCACCAGGACAACTTTAAACATTCCTACATCTAAATCATAGAGGTGCCAGGAGAAGAGGAAAAGGAAAAAACTGAAGACTTATTTGAACAGATAATGAAGGAAAACTTCCCCATCTGGTGAAAGAACTAGGCTTGCAAGTCCAGGACATTCAGAGAGCCCCAAAGAATTTAGATCCAAGAAGAAATAGACCAAGACACACCATGATTAAGTTACCCAACATTAAAGATAAGGAGAGAATCTTAAAAGCTTCGAGAGAAAAGGAGACAGTTACCTACAAAGGAGTCCCCATAAGACTATAAGCCGATTTCTCAAAAGAAACCTTACAGGCAAGAAGGGGCTGGAAAGAAGTATTCAAAGTCACAAAAGGCAAGGACTTACATCTAAGATTGCTCTATACGGGAAAGCTCTCATTGAGAATGGAAGGACAGATAAAGTGCTTCCCAGACAAGGTCAAATTAAAGGAGTTCATCATCACCAAGCCCTTATTATATGAAATGTTAAAGGGACTTATCTAAGACAAAGAAGATGATCAAACCTGTGAATAGTAAAATAACAATGAACTCACAGCTACCAACAACTGAACCTAAAAAACAAAAACAAACTAAGCAAACAGCTAGAACAGGAACAGAATCACAGAAATGCAGATCACGTGGAAGGTTATCATTGGTGAGGGGGTAAGGGGAGAATGGGGGAAAAGGTTCTGGGAATAAGAAGCATAATGAGTAGGCACAAAATAGGGGGAGGTTAAGAATAGTACAGAAAATGGAGAAGCCAAAGAACTTATATGTACGACCCATGACGTGAACTAAGGTGGGAGGGGGGTGAATGCTGGAGGAAGGGGGCTACAGGGCAGAGGGGGAGAAAAGGGAGAAAAAAATGGGACAACTTTAATAGCATAATCAATAAAAAAATACTTAAAAATAAAAATAAAAAACAAAAAAATTTTAAAAAGAAATGTATTTTTGAAGCATGTTTATATTTAAATTTGGGTGTTTCTAACATTCTGGCAATTTTTTTCCCAAACAAAATACTGATGCCAAACTGAAAAGATCCAGTCCAAAAGGTGCTAAGGTGGCTAACCTCCTCTTTCTGACCCTGGTCAGCTCCTCTATGCAAAGGAGTTCATCCTGGGAATGAACAACCTGGTCTTTACCGCCATTGACCACCAAGAAAGCCTACTTTTCCCCCAATGTTCCTTCAGATGGCTTTAATATGTGGGTTTCAAAAAAAATCACTTAGTGAGATGCAAAGTAATAGAGAAACAGCATGAAAGGCTCAAAAACTCTTTATCTACTTAAACACACCCCTGAAAAACAAATTAAGCAGTTTTACACAAGCCGTTAACAGATGTGACAGCAAGATGCGCTTACAGTAATAAAGTGGGATATCCATTAGAAGAAAACCATTTAATATCTGCAGTTAGCTACCTGTCAGCCTCCTTGCCAGCTGCCCTCTCTCAGCCTCTGATGGCAGGATAGCTCCTCTTAGATGCCCCGATAACAAACGAACAGTATCTAACATTTCAAGCCCAATTTACAGCTTGTCTCTAGCAAGGGTATAAAATTCACGGCTCTTGGTTTGTGTTCTAATTCCACTTGAGGCTTCTTTGGTTTTATTTTCTTATTTTGCCTTTGCCTCATTTTCCTTGAACCTAACTATTAGTTATTTTGATCTTGTAATATATGTGCCTTCATAAAATACCCTTGCAAACTACTTTCTTATGATATGCGTCTTTGCAAACCATCTTTATAATTCTTTTTAGGAACAAGTCAAATAAATAAATGAACTGCCTCTCCGTTCACTTTTCAAGATTTAGCGTTCGTCATCCTCAGCACTTGAGCTCTACGTAGACTTTTGAGCATCCTCTCTGCCTGCCCCGCCCCTCCAAATATATGTACATGAAACTTCCTGTCTGAGTACTGTGTACCTTTGACCTTCACGGATGTTATCTCGTTTAATCATTACCCCCACTCAGAAAAGTTCAATTATTTGCCCAAGTACATTCAGGTAGTAATTCAGAGTCCATATTTGAACCCTAATTTACTTGATTCCAAATCTTATAGTCTTTCCATCATTCTGACTAATTCTGGTCTCTTCAGGCTTAGCGTCTAACAGGATTGAGACACCAGTTAGCTTTCCATCATTGTGTATTCCCACTGCTACACTCGCTGGTACAGGCCTCAGCGGCACTTCTTCAGCCTGGATCCTTCTCTGCACAGAGCTTCTGTCTCCAATTTTCAACTTCGTCCCAGTACAGGCAGAACAAAACACTTTGCCGAAATAAAATTTATCCTTGACATTCTGTGGAATATTTCATTCCTATCATCAGGCTATTTTCTAACTGATCATTATCAGTTTAAACGTAAAGGATGATTGTCAAATTTTCTACTCCAAACCTCAACTCTAAATTCTTTCCTGAGTTTTCAGATCTCTGTGAGATATCTTCTACTTACTAATTTCATTTTTATGCTAAACTCCAGGTCTTAGTCCCTAAAATTAATCTCCCTTCAACTATTCTATCAGTGAGATAATATCTCCATTCACCAGGTGGTAAACTCTTAAGAGTCTTCTTTTGTGTAGGCAAAATGGAATTATAGGGTTTAACGGTGACTCCTGCTTCAAAACACATTTAAATTGGTCATTTCAGCCACCTTCCTCCACATTAGTAAAAATTGACTTCCAGAACTTTATTATAAAAAGGAATGAAGTACTGATACATACAAGGTGAATGTGCCTTGAAAACATTATGGTAAATGAAAGAAGCCAGACACAAAATGTTTGTCAGAGACAGGGGGGAAAAAGGGAGAAACCACTTGTAATGGCTAAGGAATTTTATTTTGGAATGATGGGAATGTTTTGGAACCAACCAGACAGAGGTATTGGTTGTACAACATTGTGATTGTACTCAATGCCACTGAATTGTTCATTTTAAAATTAACTTTAAAATGCTCGTTGTATGCTATGTGAATTTCACTTCAATAAATTACTTTTTGAAAAACAGACTCCTAACAAACCCATCAGCCTTCAGTATCTCCGGATTCCATTTCATTCTATCGGTTGCTGGCAGATTTATCTTGCTGGAATACCACTTTCATTAGGAACCCACTATGGTTTCCCTTTTTTTCAGCAAGGTTAAACTCATCTGCCTTCAGTAACCAGGGTCCCCAAACTTATTTTCCGTAAATACTGCTGCACATCAATGCTTGTCTCCTCAACAAATTTCAGATGTGGCCACTTGGGCTCATCTCTCAGGCCAGGAGTCTCAATGCCCACCTAAAATTCTCCAATGACCATCTTTAAGCTTCCATCACCTTGTTCTAGCTTCTCCATACATCCCTAATACCTGCCTTCATCCATTTCAGTTCTGAAGAATGTAGTGCTTTCATTTGATATGTAAAATACATATTGCCTAACCAGCTTATAAGTTTCTTTAAGGCAAAATACCATGTCAGAGACATCATTGATTCTCACACTACCTCACTTTTGGGAATACAAGGAGAACTTAATAAATGCTTCATTGATTACTCATTAACTACAACTCAGGAAAGTTAATCATCTGTTTCTCCCACTCCTTCTACTAAGCTATAGTATTCTCTTTGTTGGGAACAATCCCCAACCTGTTCTATGAAGCCTGTTTCAGTTCCTTCATTTAGCAATAAATAGTTTCTCTAATTTAGGGGAAATTGACTATTTGCCACCTAATAAAGAAGCACCATTAATACACAGAGTCCCAGGATCTATGGGGTATGATAACTATGGAAATTCACATTAGTCATGTTTTCTTCATAGGGAATTCCGAAGTTACATTTCTTTTTTTTTTTAAGATTTTATTTATTTATTTGTTTAGAGAAAGGGGAGAGGTGGGAGAAAGAGAGGGAGAGAACATCAATATGTTGTTGCCTCTCACAAGCCCCCAACTGGGGACTTGACCTGCAACCCAGGCATGTGCCCTGACTGGGAATTGAACCGGCAACCCTTTGGTTTACAGGCCTGCACTCAATCCACTGAGCGACACCAGCCAGTGCCTGAAGCCACATTTCTTTTATTTGTTGTGTTCTGTAGAAAGAACAGATAGTGGTAAGTAGAAAGACAGGCAGATATCTATGGGATGATGCTTAGAAAAAACACTTCAATATATGTCCCTCAACTAAAAAACAAACAAAACCAAAAATAAATTAGTTGAAAACACTAAATGTTTACTTGAACCCACTAGTGTTTTACAGCCCTGTGCATCCTCCCTTGTCCCACATATTTATCATGCCCCATCATGGGAAAAGCATCACTATGCCGAAGCTTTTATCAGGGGTTACGGTTGGGTAAAACAGGGACATATGGAAATCAGTTAAAATGGGTGTTCAAATCATGAAGCTGGAGTAAGAAGAGTAATTTTACCTTTAGACTCGCAATATCCCAGTGATTAATTTTTTTAATAAACCCAATGAGAATAAAGACAAGCCTAAAAGATCTTCCAGTTTTAAGTAGCTTTCTTTTCTGAAAAGCAAGAGTGCTACGCTGTATAACTAAGCTTTAGGAGTGGAATGGGAGTGGGCGCAAATTATAAACATATCAACACCAACAGACACAGATCCGAACACAGTGAGAATCTGATAAGGGTTAAAATAAGCATAATAAAGAGATTCCAGTTGTTACTGCTAACAGAGATTTGCCATTTCTAAAATACCACAATGACACCATTGTGTTTATAGAATATGTGCTGGTAAAAAGTTAATATACTTTGTTGTTTTATATATTTATATATGTTTTTTTATTGAGGTTCTCTTTTCATCTATTTTTTTATGTTATATTTTCATAAGCAATTCTAGTTTGGCTTCAGAATGACAATTTTCCACCCACATGAGAAACTCTGCCAAACCTTCAAGGTTTTGCAATATTCTTTTGTAGTATTTGTTTTATCAGAGAATCAAACAAATACTAATTTTTTTCTAAAGAGAGAAGTATGCATCCCTGCCAAGCACCCAAGTTACAGTATGATATAATGTGAACTACTAACACATTCTGTATGTTCTCCAAAAACTTCAATAGAGATACCATGGTAGCTGTCAGCTTCAATGGGAGGCGCACGTATGGAATTAAGGGGTTGGATGTGACTCGGAGACCATAACCCTTTTCATGAACAAATACATAATTTAAGACTCTTGCTATCTTTTTTCCTAGCCAGTTCCTATGATCAATCACTTCATTTTTTTACAACCCTGGGACTCCTCAGATGCACCGGTTCTTAGATATCCTGAAGTGAGATTCTTTATTCAACACAGAATACATTTACCATGAAAAACTATGCCGGTTTGAAAGCAGAGGTGACCTGGTCTCAATTCAGGGACATTAGCCTGAGGAACTACAAAATGCTTTTACTTCTTGAGGTTTAAATACATTTAAAAGCTACCATGGCAGCCGTTTGAAGGGGAAGAAAGAGGAGAGAATAAAGAGGACTGTGAGAGAAATCGAAGAAAAAATCAGAGAAGGAAGAATTTAGTCTCTAGGATGCACTGGAGGTGAGACAGCACAGCCAAGTTATATTTCTCTCCAAACTCCTGGGTAGAATTGCATTTATGGAAATCCTGGCTCAGATGACCAGCAACATCAAACCAACTAGAAACTAGAAAAAAAGGAAATGAGATTCATTGGAGAAAACCACAGCCGACACCATGTACAACACAACTTGGGCTCACCAAGGACAGGATTATTCTCCCACAGTTTAGACTAACAAAGCCACATTCTAAAAGTTACCCAGTCCTTTAAAAGAAGCCCACTTGGATGATAGAAGTATGCCTATGCATAATGAGTCATTCCGTAGCATGTAATTATAAACCTGTAACTCATTATCAATTTAAATCATATAGAATGTGGAATGCAATGATAGATGCTAAGGCTGGCAAAAGAATAAGGCCTCACACTAGTAACTAGTAACTATGTGTGTGTTTCCCACGCATGAATATGCAGTATTGACAAATGAGGCCATATGGAACGTTCATTTTCTGAGATTCCTTGTTCGGTCAGGACACAGAGGTTATTTGATCAAGCCATTGTAGGTGTTCCTACTTGCCAATAAGGAAATCAAGATGAATAGTGAAAGCTTTCTTAAGGCCACACATAGAAACATGTAGTTTCCCGGTAGAAACTGAGCTCAGTGTTGGGAAGGAAAAACTACCCAACATTTGTCAGACCCACTTACCCACTCATTGCAAAATTCTTAGTAAGCACATTCCACCTAGTAGAGAATTAAGCAAGTATCATCCATCCAGCCACGAGGTAACCTAGCCGCACCTGCTCACCGAGAAACCTTTCTAAAAAATGGAAGACAGGGGAGTTACTGCATAGATCATCAATGTCCTAGACTGGTGGTTCTAGATATGAAACTTCCTGTATAAGAACAAGTCTGGAAACCTGAGAGGGAAGGAGACTTGACTTGGGGTGGTGAACACGCAGGACAGTGTACAGATGATGCATTATAGAATTGTACACCTCAAAACCTATATAATATTAACCTATGTCACCCCGATAAATTCAAATAAAAAACTTTTTTAAGTTTAAAAAAAGAATCAATGGGGAAACCTAAGAACAATGCAGCTCCTGCTCCTCATGGTAACCAGTATGAATTACTACTGACTATCAATTACTTCCTAAGAGTTGCACATTGTCCCAAGAAAGGATAAGATAGTGAGCATGACCGGGGGAGACTAGCATCCTTTTTTAAATAAAAATGGAGTCTATTGTGATAACTATTTTAAGTGATTTGTTTAAACATAAGTAAGTTGTTTTACTTAATACTTCTCAGTAGTCAGTGAATTCATAGCATAACACTATGGAGAGATTATAAATTGTACTTGGTAGGTAAAGAAAAATGACTGTCTTCAGTCACAGTGTGACTCAATAGCAAACTTTGTGCAAATAAAAAATATTAGTAGATTACATTCAACTCTTTTCGATATCTAAAATCATGGTCATAATCTCTTAGCTATTAAGGTCAAATGTATTGCTATAATAGTAGTTTCCCTATAAAGTCAGTTTAATACAGTTCAGATTCTTATAAAGTACTCCATGACTATCACATAAAGGTAAGCAGATAGACAATATGTAAAGAATCTACTTACCTCCACTTTGAGGGGCAGCTGGATAACCATTTAACAAATATTTGTTGATTGGAGATTGAGATTTTGGACTTATACCAGGAAAATTTTGCTAAGCAGAGGTATAGATGTAAGTTGGAAACAATAAAAAGAACTGGGAGCAGAAAGAGCATCAATGAATAAAAGATTTTAACAAATTTCTGGGAGAGAGCAGATGTCACTAGTGGTAACCAATAAAACTATTTGTTTTTGCCCTGGCTGGTGTGGCTCAGTAGGTTAGGATGTCGCTCCATAAACTGAAAGGTAACAGATTCGATTCCTGGTCAAGGCACACACCTAAGTTGGGGGTTCAATCCCCAGTTGGGTGAGTATGAGAGGCAACTGCCTGATGTTTCTCTCCCTCTCACGCTCCCTCTCTTTCCCTCTCTCTATAATCAATAAGCATATCCTCAGGTAAAGACAAAAAGGAAACTAATTGGTTTTCTTAAAGGTGGTTAAAAATATGTTAAAATCATAAAGTAAGAACACAGTACTATAGAAAGTAAAAATAAAAATATGACAAAGATCTAAGAAATTAAAATATAATCATTACCCATATGACCCAGCAATTCCATTCATAGAATATATCTAGAAGAAGTGAAAATATATATTTGCACTAAAATTTGTACTTAAAGTTCACAGTGGTAATACATTTTATTAAAATAGTGGAAACAACCCAAATGTCCATCATCTGATGAATGGATAAACAAAATGTGATATGTCTATACAATTGAATATTATTTGACCAGAAATAGAAATGAAGTACTGATACATGCCACAAAGTTCAATGTGGATGAGCCTTGAAAATATTATGCTAAGTGAAAGAAGCCAGACACAAAAAGCCATATATTATATGAGGCTATATTATATGAGGCAATTTATATAAAACTTCTAGAAATGGCAAATCCGTAGCCACAGAAAGCACATAACTATGTGCCAGGAGCTGGGGAGAAGGGGAAATATGGATTGACTGCTAACAGGTACAGCATTTCCTGTGGGGGTGATGTAAATATTACTAAATTTCATAGTTGTAGTAGTTGCAGAACTGCGAACACACTAGAAGCCAAGAAGATGGCAGCTTAGGTAAGCACAGCTTGCCTCCTCGCACAACCACAACAAAATTACAACTAAACTGTAGAACAACCATCAGTCAGAACCATCAGAAATCAAGCTGAATGGAAGTCCTACAACTACAGAAGAACAAACTACATCAGGACTGGTAGGAAGGCGGAGATGCAAAATGGGGTGGTTCAACACTCACACGTGGCAGATAAAAATTGAGAGGGATATCCCAGGAGTGAAGGGGCCCAGCCCCACAACAGACCCCCCTGGCCTAAGATTCCAGTGCCAGGAATATGTCTCCATAACTTCTGGCTATGAAACAAGCAGGGATTGAGGCTTTGGAAGACAAACTCCTAGAGTCCCAGGCAGTTCCTCTTAAATGGTCCCTGCACTTTGCTCAGACTTAGTCCCTCTGAGCTCCAGCACAGGGTCAACAGATTGAGAGGCACCAGAGACATACAGGTAGGAATTGAATTTCCCAGCATCAAGGCTAGACCTGGGGGGAAGCTTTCTTCCAGACAGAAGTGTTGGCAGAATCATTGTTCCTTTTCTGAGCCTTCCTCCCACACAGCCGCATAGCTTGCAGGCAGGCACGATATCTGAGACTCCACCAATCTGGTGCACACTGTTCGCCCCACCCTAGTGATAACCTGAAGCCCTGTCCCACCCAACTTTCAGGCCAGCCCAAGCTGATTCCAGTGGCTTTTCTATATGAATGGCTTGTCTTGTCTCATGCTTCAGATTTTCCTAAATTATCTCAAACAAGCAGCATCTGGCTTCAGGAAGCTCCATACCTCTCAATGAGTTTCCCCAGGCCCAGCACTAGAAGCAGCCAGACTTGGTTCACAGCTTGGCCTCATCAGGGTACCTCCAAGCCCAGCACAAGTAACAGCCATCAGCAGATCACTTTGTAGCTTCTGCCGTGTGACCTCAGATAGAACAAAGGTGGTGACTAACCTTGGCTGTACCAACAGCAATCAAAGCAAGCATGTACATAGCCCTCACAGTGGGCCTACCTGAGTACCCAACTTGAGTAATAGCGAAGGTTGTGCCATTGGACCCTACAGGACACCTACATTAGGCAATTCTACTAAGTCCTGCTCTGTCAGGCGGGCTCATGCCTATGGTGGTCAGGGGACACAGCTGGTCCTTGCCAATGATTGGCCTGGATAAATCCCTCTCACTGTGGTGCCAACAAAAATGAGGGCTCAACTACAACAGGAGGGTGTACAGCCCACAAGAGGGCTATACCTTGAGTACTCAGCTTGGGCAACCAGGAAAGTTGTGCCACTGGACCCTAAGAACACCTACTACATTAGGCAACTCTACCAAGCCAGTGAAGCCTAGCAGCTCTATGTAATACACAGAAACAAACACAGGACCACTACAAAAATGAGGAGACAAAGAAACATGACCAAAATGAAAGAGCAGAACAAAACTACAGAAAAAGAATTAAACAAATGGAGACAAGCAAGCTACTAGATGCAGAGTTCAAAACACTGATTCTAAGGATACTCAATGAAATTATGGAAAGAGCAGATGAACTAAGAGAGAACTTCAGCAGCATCATAAAGGACATAGAAACCATAAAAAAGAATTAGTTAGAAATGAAGGATACAGTAAGTGAAATGAAGAACAATTTACAGGGAATCAATAGTAGAGTAGATGAAACTGAGAATCTAATCAGCGATTTGAATTATAAGGAAAGAAACAAAAAAAAAAAACAACCAATCAGAAGAACGTGAAGAAAAAAAAACACCAAAATAATGAGACCAGTGTAAGAAGCCCCTGGGACAACTTCAAGAGTACCTACATTTGCATCATGGGGTGCCAGAAGGAGAAGAGAGAGAACAAGAAATAGGAAACCTACTTGGAAAAAATAATGACAGAAAACTTCCCTAACTTGGTGAAGGAAACAGAAATACAAGTCCAGGAAGTGCAGATAGCCCCATACAAGATGAACCCAAAGAGGCCTACACCAAGGCACATCACAATTAAAATGCCAAAAGGTTAAAGACAAAGACAGAATCTTAAAAGTGGGGAGAGAAAAGCAGTTAGTTACCTACAACAGAGCCCCAGTAAGACTGTCACTTGATTTCTCAAAAGAAACTTTTCAAGCTAGAAGTGATTGGCAAGAAATAGTCAAAGTGATAAAAAGCAAAGACCTACAACCATGATTACTCTACTCAGCAGAGCTATCGTTTAGAATTGAAGGACAGATAAAATCTTTCCCAGACAAGAAAAAGCTAAAAGAGTACATGACCAAAAAACCAGCGTTATATGAAATGTTAAAGGATCTTTTTTTAAAAAGAAGATAAAAAATATGAACTGTAAAAGGGCAATGAATATATATCTATCAACAATTGAGTATAAAAATCAAAATTAACAAACAAGCAGAACATAAACAGAATCACAGATATAGAGAACATTTGGGTGGTTGCAAGATGGAAGGGGGATAGGGGGATGGGCAAGCAAATATGCAGGTATTAAGAAATACAAATTGGCAGTTACAGAATAGTCATAGGGATGTAAAGTAAGGCATAGGAAATAGAGTAGCTAAAGAACATATATGTATGATCCATGTACATGGACAATGAGGTAAGAATTGCCTGAGGGAGTGGGGGGGAAGAGCCGCTGGGTGAAGAAGGGCAAAAGGGGAAAAATTGGGACAACTGTAATAGCATACTCAAGAAATAAAATATAATTTAAAAAATGTTTAAAGCCATTGAATTGTACACTTCAAATGAGTGTATTATATGGTATGTGAATTATATATTTCAATAAAGATTTGGACAGATATAAAATCTTTGAGAATATAATGAAGAGACTACCACAAAGCTGAAGAATCGAAAAATGCCATCACCTAAATAAATCATTGGGAAATTTCCAAACCACAAGAATAGTAGGAAGATTCTAAAATCTTACCAATTGTCATCTACAGTGGAATGAGAATCTCCCTATGGTAGGACGTGCCATCAGCAGCACTGGACACCAGAAGACAGTTGAATATTCTTTTCACTGCTAGGAAGGAAAATGATTTTCAGTATAGGATTCTTTATCCAACCAAACTATAAATCAAATAAAAATGAAGGAGGACTAAGTAAATATCCCTTCCATGCATCCTGTATTAAGAGGTTTCCCAAAGATGCACTCCCACAAAATGTGTATGAAAAATCAAAAAGTAAAAAGTTTAGAAGGAAGCAATTTCAACTAAGTAGAACAAAAGAGAGAAGTCCCAAAATGCCAGCTCAGTAACAGCCTGGTGAGGAAACAACCATCGAGACTGCAGCAAGAGGACAAAAGGCTCCAAGAATGTATTGAGAATATTCTCTTATTCCAAGGACTAGATACAGAAAGAAAAACAATTTACACATGAGATAAAGGTGGATAAAGATGTAAGTTTTCAAAATTCTCATCTTCCTAACAGGCATCTCCGATAATAGACATTTTCTACAACAGAAAAGCAATAAAAAATGTTGAAAATTAAAAGGAAATGGGGGGATGAAAAAAGTGAAGGGATTATGTGGGTGGAAAACACCTCATAGACAGGCATCAGTATGGTCATTACCAGAAGGGGAAATTGGGGTGGGGGGAGGCAGGAGAGGGCAATGGGGGTTAGACGGTGATGGAAAGAGACGTGACTTGGGGTGGTGAGCACACAATATAATATGCAGATGATGTATTATACAATTGTACACCTTAAACTTATATAATTTTATTAACCAGTGTGACGCCAATAGCTTCAACAAAAATAAAATAGAGAACTAAGCATATTTTCTAGTGAAATGAAGGTACCCACCAGAACTTAAAAATTTTTAACTCAGAAACAGTTAAAATTAAATGTGAGCTAGTAAGCAAGATTGGTGGTAGAGAAAGATGGAGAATGATACATTATTTGATTATTATAAATCTTTCAGTAGCATTTTATTTTCAACCATAATTATGTATTATTTTGATAAAATGTTTAAACACTTACTGATCACTTTATACTTGTGAAATACTATGTTAAGGTACAAAGGAAGATACAAAGTCAAATAATTTATACTTTCCATGGAGTAAAACCAAATATATGCACAAACTATGCGACCTGATAAAATGAAATAAATATTATGAGATGTCACCTCCCCCCCCAAAAAAGTGTGCAGTAAAAATAAAACAAAGTTGTATAAAAGTGGTACCATTTGAACTAAACTCTAAAGTATTGGTAGGATTTTGATGGATGGAGAAAGGAAAAAGTATATTCTATTTGTCCTAAAATACATTCCACAAAAGGACAATCATTTTTAGACATTCCTAACCAAAAGCCAATTATACCTTTCAGGAAGGAGCTGTTATTTTTGAAATACTCATCTGAAGAGGAGAAGAAATATTCAGAATATTTCATGCTAAGCTCAGACTTACCTGTACCAGAAAATATTTGGAGCTTATGAGTCACTGAGTTACTTAAAGAATAAAATCCTGAGAGAAACAAGATTGTATTGTGTGTCAGTGACCATGAAGATTAAATTCATTTACCTAGAACAGTTTCTGTTGACTTAAATATGCTTTAAGTTAACATCTCTAATTCTCCAAGAAAAATGGCAGAGCTTATTTCATGGAAAATGTTCGCACTGAATCACAGAGTGAGTGCCTTTTCCTTTTAATTTTTTTATTAGTGCATATTTTTGTCATTTTTAATGCCAAACATACATTTATTGAAGGCTTATGTTTATAACCAAATCTATTACTATCTATGCCAATAAACTTGATTTAGGTATTTTATTTATCATTGATTTTTTATAAGAAATGAGATTTTTTTTCACCCAAAGTCAATTTGGAGCCAAAATAGATGGTCTATATTAAAACTTAATGAGTTTTGCTATAAAGTCAGTTATGGGGAGAAAAACCACAAGAACTTGTTGATTAAAACAAGTTTATTTTTGTTGTCAAATATTTTTTTTTTTAAAGATTCTTATTTATTTATTTTTAGAGAGGGGAAGGGAGGGAGAAAGAGAGGGAGAGAAACATCAATGTGTGGTTGCCTCTCACATGGCCCCCACTGGGGACCTGGCCTGCAACCCAGGCATGTGCCCTGACTGGGAATCGAACCTGCGACCCTTTGATTCGCAGCCCGCGCTCAATCCACTGAGCTACGCCAGCCAGGGCTGTTGTCAAATATTTTGAAGTAATTATTCTACTTTTTAACACCTATGTGCCCTTTATGACTTAACTATACAAAAAAAAATTGCCATGAGAATGAGATGGAGCAATTTGAGTATTTTAAAAGCTTAAGGAACAGATTTAAAATTAATGATTTTTTAAATATCATATGAAGTTTCATTAAAATCTCCTCTGTCTCCTGTTTATTCTTCCACTTTACCTGCTTAATCTCAACTGCTTTCACACTTCGACCTCATTTACTTAGGCAGAGATAAGACTAGTGGGAAAGAAAAAAAATGTACCTTAATATTTCAAGTTGACAAATACTTACTGAGTGCCCATTTTGTACAAAGAACTATGCTAGGTACTCTGGAAAATACAAAAGTGGGATGATACCCGATCTCCGTTCTCAATCTTGTGTAGAGAGATTAAATGAACCTGAAATTGCAAAACAATGCGATGTAAGAATAAGTGCCAAGGGGAGAGGCACAGGCAGCGACTCAGGTTTGGGAGAAGGAAGCACTTCGAAGGAGCTGAAGTGGAGTGAACTGATGATTTCCAAGGATGATGCGGGCCTTGAGGGCTGACTTTAAAGAGGTGGGTGGGTGGAGAGGAAAAGCAAGCTCAGGCCACACAAGGACAATGACGTGAGCACAGTTGCAGAGACAGGAAGGAGTATATTGTATTTGAAGTTCTAAATTGACCGAGCTGAGGCAAATTCTCAGGGAAGAGACAGAAGAGTTTGGAGTGTTAGAAGCCACTTTGTAAACAATCTTGAAAGTATTACGTTGGCACTAGGAAAGCCCTGAAGTATGAGATGAAGGACGGCACAGCGAAACCAGCTTTTGAGTAGATTAATACTGCAACAAGTACAGAATGAATATTAGGAGAAGTATAAGACAGAATATTACTCATCTTCCCAGAAGTGAAGCAATAGGAATGTAAATGATGGTGGTAGAAGAAAAAAAGTAGAAAAGAAAGAAGAGATATGAAAAAATCAAAGAATAAATCAACAGGATTTATTTGTTTGTTGACAATTTGAGATAGCTCTTGGGTATTTATGTAAATATAACTGTAAACTTCCAATCGCAACATGTCTAAAACTGAGCTCCAAGTCTCCCCCACCCAAACCTGTTCTTCCTTCTGGTTCTTTATCTCCATAAGTGACATCTTCATCCATATAGTTGTTCAAACCAGAGCACTAGACGGAAGATGGTGCCAGTCCTACTCTTTCCCGCTCTCTTCCCCATCCCTAAACAAACACCAAGTCCTAATACTCCTCTGTTATTTCTCAACTCTGCCCACTTCTCACGTACTTTCTGCTATTTTTCCCCAGTCCAGGCCACAGTCAGCTCTTTGCTACAAGACTTCTGAACAGTCTTCCTGTCATTCATCCCATTGTTCCCCATTACATTCTCTCTTTTTTTTAGTTTAATCGTTACTGTATTTTTCCATTACATTCTTAAAACTGTATGTAGCTTGAATTACCTTTCTAAAATGTAAATCTGATCTGATAATAGCACTATTTCAATTTAACCATTCACACAAGGAAATAAAATGTAACTACTTTATTTTCTTTACTCCTCTTGGGCAGTCCTCATCTGATAAAGAAGTGGAAGAGAGTGGGAAGTATTGAAACTTGCCAGTTGACAGCATTTTTACTTCTATTTTAAGTCTCTTTCATGTAGCTCAAGCTTCCCTGGAATTCTGTTCTAATTTACAAAGCTTCTTCTCTCCCACATTTTCAATGGTACTATCAATCTCATAACCTCTGGGAATCTTCTTGCCACGCATCAAGAAGATGAGATTCCCGCGGTGATAGCTCTTCAACAGGAGTTCCCTCATCACTCGTCAATCCACTAAATCCTCTTATCCTTTTCTTTGTGTAAAACTCGGCCTATCTGGAAATATCAAAATCTAGTCTGGCCCCTGTTCATGTTCAAGTAACTGGTGTCTATCTGTGACCTAGCTCATCAGCTCCTGTAAAGGCTCTAAAATGGTACCTGGGGACAACTGTCAGGTGCCCTCCAAGAATTTTGAACAAGAGCATCAAGATTATCCTGTGAATACTAGGTAATTTTTTGCCTGGCACATGTTTCCTTTTTTTTCTGATAAAAGTAATAAATCTGCCTCCACCAGTATGTCTCAGTGGTTGGAGCACTGTCCTGTAATGGAATTACTGCCCTGCGATTCCAGTCAGGGCACATACCTCAGTGGCAGGTTCGTCCTCATCAGGGTGTGGGCACGTGCAACCCTCTCCTACCCCAGTTCAGTCATGTACGATCCCCTGTCCCTGTGTGGATCCTCAGTCTGGGTGAGCATGAAGGCAACCAATCAGTGAGTCTCTCACATGGATGCTTCAGTCACGTTGATGTTTCTCTCTCTCCCTGCCTCTCTCCCTTGCTCTCTCTGTCTAAAAAGAGCCAATGGAAAATTGGTGAGAATAAAAAAAAGTAATAAATTTATTATAAGACTAAGTCCTATGTTTAAAAACCACACATGTGGAGGCATGGTAGTTATTACTCTTGTCTATCCATCACTCTTTCTCCCCTTCCTTACATTAACAAACACTGCCAACTTCAAAAAGAGGTGTTATGAAACTCAGACTCTCCCTGAACACAGCAGTTGGTCCAGGAATGGTCATATGAACCAAACAGAACTACTGAGAGTCTTCCCAGGATTTCTTTGCTGGAGACAAATCACTAAATGAAAGGTTGCCTATAGATAAGTCAATTCCTCTCACACCCCCTTTTCCATGGAAAGAACCAAAATGGGGCTGGCTTTGGAAGAAAGCAAAGACAAGGTAGACAAATAGAGAGCCTGACATCATTCAGGTCTCGAGTCCTAATTATTGTTAAGGCTCGTGAGACGCTTGTCCTTTCAGTTGGTTACCTTTGTTACCACATTTCCTTTTGTTATGGAAGGTGAAGTTGACTTCTATCAGTACAACCAAGAATCTTGACAATTCAGCATGAAAGCAGGGACATACAAATTCAGAATGCTGATGATAATCATGGAATCAGACAGATCAGGGTTCAAATCTTAACTCCTTCACTCATTATCATGTGACCTTAGATAAATTACTTAATTCTCACTTTTCTCATATCTCAAATGGGAAAGAGTAACACTTTATATTTTTCATTGAATTAATTGGGGTGACACTGGTTCTCAAAACCATACAGGTTTCAAGTGCACAACTCAATAAAACATCATCTGCAGGCTGTATCATGTGCCCACCATCCTAAGCAAAGTCCCTTCCTGTTCATCTTTTCCTCCACTTTGCTCACCTCCACCTACCCCCCACCTCCCTTTCCCTCTGGCTATCGCCACACTGTTGTCTGTATCTGTTTTATATATATTGTTTTTTTTCTTAATCCCTTCACCTTCTTTCATCCAGCTCCCCCAACTTCCCTCCCCTCTAACAGCTGCCAGTCTGCTCCATGCATCCACACCTGTTTCTATTTTGTTTGTCAGTGTATTTTGTTCATTCGATTCCACATATGAGTGAGATCATATGGCATTTGTCTTTCTCTGACAGGCTTATTTCACTTAGCATAATGATCTCCGTGTCTATCCAAGCTATAGCAAAAGGTAAGATTTCCTTTTTATTTTATTTTTATGGCCAAGTAGTATTCTACTGTGTAAATGTCTTATAGTTGTCTTATTCACTCATCTACTGATGGGCACTTGGGCTCTTTCCAGATCTTGGCTATCATAAATAACGCTGCAATGAGGATAGAGGTGCATGTATTCTTTTTCATTAGTGTTTTGGGGTTTCTTCAGATATATTCCTAGAAGTGGGATTGCTGAGTCAAAAGGCAGTTCCATTTTTAATTTTTTAAGGAAACACCATACCGCTTTCCATGGTGGCTGCACCAGTCTGTGTTCCCACCGACAGTGTACAAGGGTTCCCTTTTCTCTTTATCTTCGTCAATTAGAAGTAGCACTTACTGTAAATAGTTTGTGGGGATTTCTTGATATAACATATATGCCAGTTGATGACACCAATAAGTGTCCATTAAAAAGTTGTTGTTAAAGTTGTTGTGATTATTATTATCATTAGTGTTACGATCTAAGTGAGAAAAATTGCTTTCAGGCCAGAACAAGGCTTAACCATAAGCATAGATGTTAACATATGTAAAGAAATATTATGTTTATTAGAAGGCTGTTTAATCAGAGAGCTACACCAGGTGGGGCAAAGGTAGGTTTACAGTTGTGAGTATGGAAAATACAAAAATTAATAAATAATAATACAAGAATAAACTCTGTGTTTCACATACTCATGACTGTAAACCTACTTTTTCCCCACCATGTACTTTGGCTGGCCCTTGGCAGGACAACAAAAATATGGAGTCCTTTTGGAAGATACACACACCTGACTTGCTCTCAGGGAGTTCCACTAATCTTTTGATTCACTCCACCAAGACAACATAAAGGGATTTGGTAAGGTATAAACCCCAGAGGACAAAGAAGATGGGAGATATAATGACAGCCACTAAATTTTAGAAACTAAAGAACAGAAAGATTAGTGGTAAATGACTTAGCAGATCTCAGAAAGCAAAGAGTGTAGAAAGCCAAAAATTAATGAGATTATACAGCAGAACTCCCCAAACCTTGGAAATTAACAACATTGAGTAATCTAAAACTGGGGATGAAAGTAGGGCTTAAAACCAAGAGAACTGGTTGGAAGGGTAATTAAGAAACAATTAAAATTCTCATACTCCTGTCCTGCCCCAAGACTCTCTGCAGAGAGTGTGGAAAAGACCAATGGATCAGAAGACACCGAGGTAAGGCAAGGACACTGGGACTGTTCTGAAAACAAAGGGATTAAGTGAAAGTATACAAACTGAGTGTTGGGAAATTGAGCCGTCTTCTGCCACCAGCTCTCAAAGTGCTGACAACCAGGATGATAGACCTCAGGAGAGACAACTTATTGAAGAAAAGTGTATTCTCTGGGAAAATGTAGCCAGGCTTAGAGAAAAGCACTGAAGGAGCAAACACCATGAGTTCTTCAGTAAACTGGCCAGACAGCTGAAAATGGCCAGACAGTGAAACAGACAGCTGGCAAGGCCCATCTCCGTGAGAAGAGACTCCAAACAACTTTTAGGGTCCCGCTCTTAAACAGGAGAAGACAAGCAGGGATCACCAGACATTTGAGAAGGTATCTAACATAAAAGACAGCATGGGGGAAAGAATGCAAAGGAAACAGAGACAATAGAACCAAAAAATGCCATTAATGTCCTCACAGAGGGAGCTTAACAACAAAAATTGAGAAAATAAAAAGGCTTTTGAAATTGAGAAAACAAAATAGCAGAAAAACTCAATAGAAGAGTGAAAGATCATGTTGAGATAATATCTCCGAAAGAAAAGCAACAAGACAGTGATGGAAAATTGGAAGATCAGATCCAAATCAGAGGTTTCACTCAGTGGGTTCATTGCCCAAGTAATGAAAGTTCCAGAATGAAAGAACAGAGAAAATGGATGAAATTAAATCAGCAATAAAACAGTTTAAGAAAATTATCCAGAACTAAAAGGCATGAGTTTCCTGATTAAATGGTCCTCTGAGTATCCAGTCCCATGGACGAAAATAACTGCACAAGATACATCATGGTGCAATTATAGAACACACGGGCCAGAAAAAAAAGATGAGCCTAGAATTTTCCAGAAAAAAAAAAAAACAGGCTTTATATCAAGGACCAAAGTTCAGAATGACATTTAACTTCCTAGTAAAAACATTGGAGAAAACAGTAAGGTCATACATTCAAAAATCTTCAGATAAATGATTCCCAGTCTCAAACTCTGTTCACAAGGAAATCACCACGTGCATATGGGGGTAGGAAAAAGACATACTCAGACATACAAGGTGTCAGACCACTCGTCTGCCTTGTACTGATGTGCAGAAAGCAAGTGGAAGAAATGCTCTGTCAAAATGAAGAAACACGAAATGAGTACGTACAGTAAATGTAAAGCCTGGTACCCACGGAAAAAGAAAACAAAGGCGTACCAAAAAGATGGCAGAGAACAAGAAAACAAAGCTTACGTAGAAACGGAAAAGTACCAATAATATACTACAAGAATTTTGTATGGAATGCATTGTATTGTGTGCAATATATTACGTATTACATAATTGCATTATGAGAAGACTGAATTTTAGTCTGATCAAGATAACAAAATAGTTCTATTTAAAAGAAAGAAGGATGGGGAACATGGGTGAATATAGCAGGAAGTGGAAAGTCTGTGTGAAGAGATAAATCTTCATCTTCACTAGACCATCAATAGATGATTCCTGAAATCAAAAAAGATAGAAATAAAATATAAATATGTTATTTAGAATCAAGGAGGTAAATACCACACCCCACAAATCAAGAGCAGCTGCCTGGGAAGAAAGGGAAATAAAAAGGACCAGAGGAGGAGGAGGAGGCTGGGTGGGGGAGGGGCCGCGTAGTGAGAGACCAAAAGAACAGTGGTTTTCAAACAAGGCTTTTAACGCTTTTTGAATCTCTGAGTTTTGTGCACTGATAACTTTGTTGAACATAAAAGTCAAATTGATAAAGATTTTTTAATTAAAAATAATTTCAAACAATGTTATTTTAGATGACTCCTGGTTAACGAGAAAGTAAATTCAGAGGAAAATTAACATCCAGCACCATGTCTGACTTAAAACAGGAACTTAAATTGGTCTTGGCACTTATGGACACAGACAACGGCGTGGTGACTGCCAGCGGGAAGGGACCTGGGGTTGTAAATGGTAGGGAAAGGTGACTGGACCTGGGATGGTAAACACACGATATGATATACTGATGATGTGTTATAGAATTGAGTACCTGAAACCTGTATAATTGTATTAACCGATGTCACCCCAATAAACTCCATAAAAAATAACATAATACTTATTTTATTATTTCAATAAATGCATAAAATCCATATATATTTATGGGTAAATAATCAATTAAAAGTAAATGTTATTTATTTTCACTAAAGAGTAATGAATTGAAGATTCAATCAATAAATGAATCAAATAAATTTATGAATAAATAAACAATGAATCAAAAAACACAGTGTTACAAAAATACCATCAAGCTGTTGGAATTCACAACTTTTCATATTTGGTTATGTGCAAAATCCTGTCCTCAATCAGTCACTATCAAATTGGCACAGAGTAGATATTAAGCAATGTTTGTCTTTTGGTTGTATGAACGCACAAGTAAATGTTATAAAAGAATTTGTTCTCATCAGTCACAAAACTTAGAGTAAAAAGAAACTTCCACTTTCCTGTAAGGTCTCTCATTCCCTTGTCAGTATCTGGCACCACACACTGCTTTCAGTTTCTCCCCTGCATTCTAATTACTGTTATATATGGCATTTTACAAAAAGGAAAACTTCAGCAAATGATTGGCCATTTCTAATCCAAGTTACCAGTTTCTCCCACACCCAGGAAAAGGATGAAATGAAAGGCTTACAATAAAATCTAGAGAGAAAGCAAAGCCACATTTACTGGGACTGATCGAGGCATCAGCCTGAGAGATGAGGCTGCCTGACCTCAGCAGGGCAAAGCGGGTAGAGCAGGTGGGCTGGGAATTAAGAGAGGCAAACTAGGTGTACTGGTGACTATCCTCCCCCTGGGTCTCCTTGCCTAGTTTCTCCATTTGGATTGGAATGCTATAAATTTCCAGAACACCAGACACGCCCAGGTTCCAATGCAAGTACAAAAACAGATTCTATCGCCAAATCCAAATTATTTTTGTGCCATCCGCCCTTTGAGATTATGTCCTGTTCTCTCCTTTTCTCTCAGAGTAGATAAGCAAGAATCAACAGTGTAGTCATTAACTGAGAAAAAGAAAATGGGATTAATGGATTAAGCACAAATGCAGCAGGATCACAATGGACTAGGGAATAGAATACTGTTTGCTGTCACATCCCCAGCTCCATCAGTGACTTATGCAAGAGAGTGAGTAACTGCTTACCTCAATTTCAGCTGTTAGGTAAGAACAACATGTCCTTCCTTAAGGCTTCTTAGCATGCTGTGAAAGCTAAAAAGATAACATCTGAAAATACTGAAATACTCAGAAAAAATGATACCATAGAAACATGATCTTATCACCACACTCCAATGAAGCATATATTTATTTTCTTCTACACAGTACAAACAAAATTCTTCCATTAGCAAATACAGAACTTTGAAAAGCAAGATACGGCAACCTCCTTTGTGTATCATTTCTTTTTTTATTTTGAGAGAGAAAAAGAAAGAAATATTGATTTGTTGTTCCACTTATTTATGCATTCATTGGTTGATTCTTGTATGTGCCGTGACTGGGGATCGAACCTGCAACTTTGGGGTATCGGGATGATGCTCCAAACAGCTAAGTTACCTGGCCAGTACTATGAGTAGATTTTTATCAAGCCCTGTAGAGAATTTACATTTCTACCCTCAGTCCTACGTGTATTTGATTTCCATAAATGTTAAACCTATTCAAGTGAGAGGAAAAGCTGGTCAATAACTTTAACCAAAGTTTAGAATTAAGTCTTTACAACTGATATGTACATGTTCCCTAAAGTTTGGAAGACATAGAAAAGTATAATTTTAAGCTACTTTTTATTGCAATTCAAAGTTACTGATACCTTTAAAATACAACATTTAAAAAAAACTCATTAAAGGGCAAATATGGCAACCATTTTCATTTTGCACAATAAAGGATGTTACTGGCCAGGAAGCATGTGCAAAGGACATTTCAACTTCCAAACTCTAACTTCTTATCCATTGATCCCAATGGCAAAATGCCAGTAAGAATCCCATGCCTTTGTGGTAGAGATTTAAATACAGTTAGGTCAGAATATAAAATGTGTTCCAATTTATGTGCAGCTCTAATTGTTAGTAGTTTCTAGAGCACTGTACTGAAAAAAATTCTGAGGTCACTTCTGGTTCCAGTGATAGAGTGCTATGATCAATTAACAATGTCTGATAATTTGCATTCTTTCTTCAATCTCTAGGATAGAACTCAAACATTCCTTAAATGAGAGACACGCTCATTATTAGTGATTATTGTTTTATTTAGATGGTATTAATATTTATTTGTTATCAAGAACCTGCGAATTACCAGATCCCATGCTTTTGACATTCTCCAAGCAGAATCATCTCACTATTTCTCACAACAGTCCTCTTTTGGATGCATTGTCCGCTGTTCCCAGGTAAGCAAATGGAGCAAAGATGCAAAGCAGCTTTCCCAACG